>OX038869.1:31931993-33190868 GCA_943789525.1 Agriphila geniculea | reverse complement strand
TTTTTTGAAGGTTTTTCTTTTTTATTTTATTTTTATTTGGAAAAAAATCAATATTTTAATACATATGGATTAAAAACACCAATGATATTTAGCTACACCCATGATTATGTATCCTCTAAGAGGATGTCGCGCTACCCGCGCCACGCCCGATGAGTTACATTATGAAATTCAGTACAACATTATAACCATCATCGTTCGGATGATATAATGACGAGGAGGGAGAGGAAAGTCAAAATCAAGTAAAGTAAAAGTCAAATCCAAGCTTAAAGTCGAAACCCTTAGTAAAGGGTTTTAAATAAGTAGAATAGAATAAGTAACAATTTTTTTGTGATATTTTAAAGTTTTTAATTGACCATTTGAGTTAAATTTAATGCTTTCAATGATATCTTACTATTTTTAGCGATAAGAATGAATAAAATTGTTAAAATAAATTTTCAAACAATCTTATTATGTTAACGGATTTTTCACCTTACAAACTTTGAAAGCCGATTTCACCATAAAATGTCCTATCAAGAGTCACTTTTTTTGTTTTATATACTAAGCTAAGAATCCACTTAAGTTTTTAAAATCAGTTTGAATTGATGAAATATCCATTTTGTATTTTTAAAAGAATTGTTAAAATGTTACTTCGTCGAAGTAAAACCTAAAATTGTCACTTTCGACCCTTTTTTCAGGAACTTATCTAGATGTCGTGTAGTTGATTTTACGTATGGAAGAATGTTTCAAGACAATTAAGTTACAAAAGGAAAATTCAAAAAGTTCTTAATATAAAAGGAGTTATGAATTTTTTTGTTTAGTCCGGTAGAAAATTCGCAAAAACACATTAAAAAATCATTACTTCGAAACTACGAAAAATCTCGGAACATACATAGGGTATTTTCGGATGCACCCAGGTGTGAGTAACCTAAAAAAAAATCTTGGACGTCACCGTCTGGACCACCCTGTATATTTAGTATTTAAATAGTATTCAGTATTTATCATTAGCTAGCTTAACTCAATAACTGCGTGGCATTTAACCGATATTAAAAAGGAGGACGTTTTCAATTCGTCGGAATCAGTTGGAGTGTTGCCTTTGGGGCGCTATGGGTAAAAAGACTTAAGGTCAAGCCACACAGCGGGCGTGACGGGGCGCGGCGTGACGGGGCGCGACGGGAGTTCACACTGCGGGCGTGATCTCGCCTACGTTCCGCCCCGCCGCGCTTCCGATTTGTATTCACGCTCGGCGCGACGGCGGCGTGGTGCGACGGGACGCGACCCGTCGCGCCACGCCGGCCTTTGTGACTTCGTCCATAGTATCTAGTACATTACAACTTCTCAGCGTCGCGTCGCCGTCCCGTCCCGTCACGCCACGCCCGCTGTGTGGCTTGGCCTTTAGTTTTTTTTAATCGGTTACCGATGACTGTTTGTGGTCTTATTCGATTTAGGGCACATATAGGAACATGTTTAAACTTATAAACTGTTTTTGTTAAATGCATATTTACTGAGTTGTATCAATTTTCGATCATTGTCCCCATCAATTTATGTCATGGCATAAGAATTAAACTTAAAATTAAATAAAACTTTTTATTCTTAAGGTATGATTCCGATGTCGGCAGCACTGCTGCGCAGTGCAAAAATCTTCAAAGTTAAAATTACTCGAAAAATATACATTTTACGAAAAAGTGTATAAAGCCTAAATTGTTTCTATAGTACGGCTAATTTCAACCTATTTCTACTAGTATAGGTTATGGGGCCCTATTTTTGAATCGCTCGACTCCAGTCGAGCGCTCGTTTCTACTGATTTTCGATCGACTTATGACTCAAAACAATGGGATGTCGAACGAAAATCACTCGAAAAGAGCGCTCGACGCCTGCCGAGCGATTCAAAAATAGGGCCCATGGTCCCATTTGGCAGAAAGCATGAAACTTGGCATGCGTGTAGCTTTTACGGATATAATAAAATATAGAAGTAGCAGCAAGTCGTAAAGTGATTCCCCCCCCCCCCCCCGTTTTGTGTCCCCAATTGCAGTTTTTATTTTTTAAATAAAAAACGGTGAAAGCTTCAACAAAACTATTTAAGAACAATATATTTGTCATTAAATTCTCTATTAACCAATTTTTGAACGAAGGTGATAGCACTTATAGTTTTCATATTATGTTTGAGATTCTTCTGATGTTTTTTGAAAAAATCACCCTGTGGGAATCGTATAGGACGACACCGATATTTTTTTATTAAAGAATGAGACTTAGCACGCTTGTTTCATATGTGGACTAGAGTTTAAATCGCCCGGGAGACAGCGGGGGACACCCTGCTGGGGGGAGGGGGAGGGGGTGAAATTTTCTAACGCCACGCGTACTGTTGGGTATAATAACTGCTAATTTATAGCTACAATGGCAAATCGGGTATCATTTTCGGATAAATAAAGGATGGCCAATCATTTTCAGAAATAAAAAAACACCTTCAGATACAAAAAAATGAATTGCCGTAATTGAAATGCAGAACATCTAAAATTTGTCAAAAAGAAATTATTCCAGTGACGATATTTTTCTAACGAATGCCGATATCGGCTTGAAAAAAATAACCTAGTACAGACTCGTGTAATTTAAATTAAAAAATAAATACAATTTGTGATTAGTCATGAAATAGGTAGTTTTATTAATTGCCTAAATTCCGTTACTTACCCAATGATTGTGAGTTTGTTTTGAAAACTATAAGTCCTATATCAACATACTTCCAAGAAAGTTATTGTAGAAAATTTAATAAAAAATATATTGCTTTTCGACAGTTTTGCTGTAGCTTTCACCGTTTACGGTAACCTTTTTAAATTAGAATAAGAAATGGGGAATTTTTATAGATTTATTTATGCTACTGCCACGCTGTATATAATATTTTTAACACATTTTTTATGAAACTATTCTAATGAAACTTATATTTTTGAAATTCGTATGAATATGGCTTTCTTATCATATTTTTTCAAGCCGATATCGGTATTCGTTAGAAATTTATCGTCACTGGAATATTTATTTATTTTTGGAATATTATACAGGGTGTCTCCCGCTGTCTCCCGGGCGTTTCCATAGTCTGCAAACATAATTTGAAAACTATAGGTGCTATCACCTTCATTCAAAAAATGGTTAATAGAGAATTTAATGACAAATATATTTTTCTTAAACAGTTTTGTTGTAGCTTTCACCGTTTTTATTTAAAAAAGAAAAATTGCAATTGGAGACACAAAACGCCCCCCCAAGGGGAGAAAAACACTTTACGACTTGCTGCCACTTCTATATTTTATTATATACGTAAAAACTACATGCATACCAAGTTTCATGCTTTCTGTCGGATGGGACCGTGTTTGGTTGAAATGAACCGTACTACTACGGGTATCCTTAATTGAATAAGAGCAAAAAAAGAAGGAATCATCGGTCATCGAAAAAATTTTTTTTTTTCAATTCTGATATTATTTTGGGTTATATTTACTGCTCACAGAGCCCCGAAGGCTATACTGGACCATTTACTCTTGTTCAACAACTTTAAAAAGTTGGTATCAATAGTGTTTGTGTTTTACATCATACAGGATAGTTTAGACGGCAGAGCAATACTCAAAGAGGGAAAAGGAGGCTTACTGACGGAGGGTTCCCGACGGAAATTGAGCCAGCTGCTAATACACCACAAATTAGAGAACAATTGTGCAAAGAAAATTTCCAGTGAAGAATTTTATAAACTAGCTACCGAAATTGTGGAAATATTCCACAAGGAACGCGTTGTGGTGTATTATTCTGCATATTTATCAGCTACAAATAAATTAGCTAAAAAAAATGCGTCCGGAAAGCTGTATGAAAGCTATATAGCTCGAAGGAGAAAGTTGCGAGAAGGCGGGCAGTTGCCAGGAACTAGCCGTTCATCGTCAAAGTCGTCCAGATCATCGCTCAGATCCACGCCAACTATCACAGATGATGACATTTATAGCCTGGAATCTCTGGAAAGTGGTAAGCAAATATTCGCTAGTCACCTTTTTCGTGATTTAAATGTGCCACGGGCGACTGTACGTACTATGATGCCCTTCTTCTAGTTAACTCATCCGACCATACACATAAAAATAAATTACAGGTATTGTTTATGAAGAATCATTACTATGGCTGAAAAACAATGTTGATCCATGGAAGTCTGTTGAAGAAAAGTGGGCAGAAACTGCAGATCATCGCCTAAATCGCATTCAATGTGGAAAAGGTGATATAGCGGATTACTTCAAGGATTTCCCAGCCTTAAAACAATCACAAGGCTATACCTTGGTAAGCATATACCGCAGCCTTATCTTTTTACATAATCCTTGTGGTTTTTCTATAAAAACGTACGCAATGATATAATTATAAATGACAAAAGTTTGTTTATTTCTTATAAGACAAGTGTCTGAATTACAAAGGGACTAAAAGAGAAAAACTATTCTAGTGCTCGCTTAACAACCCAAGCTCTGGTAGCGATCCGGATCTTTCTAACCAGTGGAAATAACATAGCGTACATTTATTGTATTCTTTTTTTTAGCTAATGAACGATTTCAGTCATCTGTATCCGGGAAAGGAAAACAAATTATTTTCCTCTATCACCCTCAAAAATGAAGAAATTATAAAATATGCTTCATTAAAATTACGAAAAATTAGGGACCAAGACACGAGAGCAAAAATAGCAAATATAATTGCACTGATTGACGGTAAGAAGTTTTGCTCAAATATTAGTTCTTAATATTAACCTTTAACTAATCTGGGTCTGGTTCATCACATTCTAAATTTGAAATTCAATTCAATACTTACTTCCCGCACTTGTGCGGTATCCATCCTCGACAATGCAATCGCTAGCTACCCGTTCTTGGATGTAATGTACTATTTCTTTAAAAACATCATGAGAACTACAGTCATGAAATACAGGGATCTCAGATCAGAGACTCCACGTCCATATTAGTGTATTGAAAAAATGACGTTCATAGTTGAAGGTTAAAACCTTCATAAAATTAAGTCGCAAAAATTAACCGAAACTTTTTTTTCTTTGAATACAGAAGATGAACCAGAGACATCTAGCAATGTTGCTTTGATGTTGCTGGCTTATGTCATCAACATTTCACCTGCACGGAAAATAAAAGGAAAGCCAGCGTGGAAGCCGTCTAGAGCAGAAGTATGCGACGGCTATATAACGCAAGCTGCTTCTGAAGCCGACGTTACCAACAAGATCATTCAAAAAAAGGAGAACCTGCAGAGGCTAGGCCGCACAGTTCAACCCTACGTTATTTTTGTTGGCCCTACCGTTACTGAGGTAAAAGTAGCATATGTAGTAATAAATGACACATTTTATAGTTTCAACAAATTAGTAACAGCAGTAGACTGTGCATTTAAAATATTTCAATCGATAGGAGCTTGTTACCCGGAAGAAGCTGGAGACATATGGCTTTTTATTCAATTGGGTTTCTACGATATTAAAACTAAATTTGATAGGCCCACGCAGGCTGTGAATACTCTTTTAACTGATCTAGAGTTAATACTTTAAAAATGTTTACCTGTTACTATTGCAAAAAAGCCAGTGCATCTCCGAATTTACTTATTACTCATTTGCGAACTTTCTGTAAATTAACGGTAGGATTTTCCGGATTTCGGTGTGGTGAACAAGGGTGTTATCGTCATTATATTTCCTCTGCATCTTTCAAAAAGCACTTAGTTAGAGACCACCAGTCATCGTTGTCAACCTTGCGTCATCCAAATAGTAACAAAGCGATCGATACAGATACAGAAGCCAATATCTCAAATTTACCTTCAACGTCAAGCAAAGAAACTTACGAAATAGCAAATACGATGGAATTTCTACCAACTCAAAGAGACGAAACCTCTCTTGGTCACCATGCTGCATGTCTTGTCTCCACTCTATATGCTAACCCGATAATACCGCGTAAAGCCGTACAAGTTCTTGTAGAAAATCTTCAATTATTTCATTCTAAATCACAATGCATTATAGAGCGACAGTTTAATGATATGGTTCCACCAGATCAAAATAATGTTCATGTTAAAAATGCTTTTAAAAAAATATTTAGCGCGTTCAGCGATGCTTTTGAGAATTTAGATTCGGAACACAAACGTTTAAAATATTTTAATAAAATAGGAACTTATTCTGAGCCCCTTGAAGTGGTTGTGGGTCAACGTAACGAGGCTAAAAAAACAGCAGCTGGTTCGTTACTAGTACAAGTAAATTGTACAATGCAGGTAATTCCGTTAAAAGAAAATTTAAAACTAATTTTTTCATCAAAAAAATTCATGAAGGATACTCTTGAATATTTGGACACAGTACAAAATGACTCTTTCGGTATTGAGAATATTGTTCAGGGTTCAGTATGGAAAAAAATGACAGAAAGTTCTGTAGAGCATGATGCAATGATTTTACCATTAATAATCTACTTTGACGATTTTGAAATAGGCAATCCCTTAGGAAGCCACGCTGGGATTCATAAACTTGGAGCTATTTATGCCTCAGTACCATGTCTTCCACCTCACTACGTGTCGCTTTTGCAAAATATTTTATTATTGGCTCTTTTTCACTCATCAGACAGAACAAGCTTTGGAAACAACATAATTTTTCAAAAAGTTTTTGATGTTCTTAATGATTTAAAGATCAATGGTATTCATGTTGAAACTGATGTGTACACTGGCAAAATAAAGTTTTATGTTGCAGCTGTGACGGGAGATAATTTAGGATTGAATGCTATGTTAGGTTTTGTTGAAAGTTTTTCTGCAAATCGGCCATGTAGAATTTGTACTGCTAATAAAGAACAAATCAAAACACTGCTTTATGAAGATGACACGTTGTTGAGAAACAATGTCAATTATGAAAATGATTTACATTTAAATGACATTTATATGACTGGTCTTAAAGAAAAATGCTCGTGGCTTGCTTTAGATGGGTTTGACTTATTTCAAAACGTCGCCGTAGATGTATTACATGACTATCTAGAGGGTGCTTGTCGATATGTAATGTCATTTGTGATACAAAATCTAGTATGCACTCAGACTCTAATTTCTTTTGACAATTTGAAATCAAGAATACGGTATTTTAATTATGGACCTGATTCTGCTTCGACACCATGCAATTCTGTAGCAAAAGAAGGCTCAACATTAAAGTTAAAATGTTCGGCTTCTGAAATGCTTACTCTTGTTCGATATTTTGGGCTAATTGTCGGACATAATGTCCCAGATGAAAACGAAGTTTGGTTCTTATACATCAAATTAAGACAATTGTTGGATAAACTTTTGAGTCATAGAGTCCATGAAAACACTATTGATCAAGTAAAATTTTCAGTAGCTGAATTAAACGAGCTCTATCGTCAATTTGCTGAAACAGACTTAAAGCCAAAGTTTCATTTTCTTACACATTATCCAGAAATGTTAAAAAAATTTGGCCCACTTACCCAAATCTGGACGATGAGATTTGAAGCCAAGCATCGTATATCTAAATTTGTGGCCAGAGCATCGCACAACAGAGTAAATGTTTGTAAAACAATAGCTATTAAGCATCAATTGATTTTAAACGATACTTTCCTTAAAAATGAAACATTTAAGACGATCTCTTATGGCAAAAAGGCAAATATGACAGAAGCGCAAATTGAAAATGTAAGACTAAACTTTCATTTTCGAGGTATAATCGATAATAAGTGTTGGTACTCATTATCATGGGTGAAACTGTATGGTGTCCGATTTGAGCTGTCGTCAATTGTCATTCCAGATATTTCAGAATCTTCAGGCTTACCAAAGTTTGGTGAAATAAAAAATATTTATTTACTTGACAATGATGAAGTTACATTTGAGTGTGTTTCATTAGAGTGTATAGATTTTAATCAGCATTACTATGCGTATCAAGTGCAGAGAACCAACGATTACCAATTACATAATTATAATACCCTTGTTTCGCCTGTACCGGCTACAATTACTATAATGTCAAATTTAAAACTTTATGTCACTGTTCGATGGACTTTAGAATAACAAAGAACCATTACACATCACATACGACATACGTACCCTTGGGTTTCGTACACTTACGTACATTTCCCATCATATTAGCACCAGCAGTCTTCGTTTATTTTTCTCACATCACACACTTACATGCATATGTAGTCTAACCCCGAAGTCCCGGCGCTCCTAGGTTTGCCTAGTCAGACCTCAGGTTTGACAAGAAGCCTTATTAGTCAAAGTCCAAAACTAAAGCGTGTCTCGGCCTTTGAAAAAAAAATTTATGACAAAACCTAGGAGAAAGAGAAGAGAAGAGAAGATCAAATCGGGGTATGACCAGTCAGACTTAAATTAGGGACAGAATGGGTTATATGTAAAAATAACTTCTTCAGAGTGAAAATTTAACTAAATCAACAATCTTCCCGTGAAACAAAATTTCTGTTGTCTGTTAAAAAAAAAACTAAATATGTATTCATTTCCGATGTTAGATTTAGTCAAAACTGCCTTACTCCTGCAGGTCAGGTCACGTGGTCCTACATGCAGGTTGGAAATTTCACAGAGCGGAGCGATCGTCTTAAATTTCGTGGTTATTTTTTTTTAACAGACAACAGAAATCTTTGTTTCACAGGAAGATTGTTAATTTAATTTAATTTTCACTCTAAAGAATGTGTCTTTCATACATTTAAATACAAAAAACAAACTCTGTACCTAATTTAAGTCTGACTGGTCAAACCCCGATTTGGTCAAATTGCGTTTCGGCGTTTGACTTTCTAAGTTAGTCTCTCCTAGGTTTGGACATAAATGCGTTAGGCAAAGGTCGAAACACGCTATTAGTTTTGGACTTTGACTAAGCCTTCTTGTCAAACCTGAGGTTTGACTTGACAAACCTAAGAGCGCCGGGACTTTGGGGCTTGACTATAACACATACAACACGTGCAAAAATTCAGAAACACACCCACCTGTGTGGATCTGTTGCCCGCAGGTGATACAGTATACACATCTTACTTACCCGTAACTTACAGTTTTACAAAGCGTGAATACGGGCCCACCACCAATTTGTTTCTTTAACTTAACTTCAGGTTAAACATCAGTACTGAGTTTCATTTGTTGTTTGTATCCTTTCATCGTATTGTGTCATTTATGCTTTTAAAATCAGTCAAATTTCGTAAAGTAGAAATATCGAAAATCGTTGCTGATGTTTAACCTTCACCTAGGCCCTGGGGTAGGGGAGCACCGCCCCTACTGCCAAAAGGTGGCTCTCGGATCGCTACCGAAACGGGGCGATCCTCACATTTTGTTTTTTTTTTGTAGAATACCGGTTATATCAGTATAAAGTCGGGCCTTGCGACATAGGTTCCGCAACTATTTAGGTTTATGCGTATGTATTAGCGTTCGTATGTGAACGAACTTTAAGTTAAGTTTACCGTAGGCCTAGACGCATTGGTTTCCAGCGACGACCACGCGGACTCCATTGACGCCAAGGTACCCTTACTAGTGATTCTTTGGTCGGGAATCCTAGGTTGCTCTGACTTTCCCGCCTCCGGCTCGTGCAACAAATAACTGAGATCTGAGACATTGTTTATGTTGATAATGGCCTGTCTGTTGTTGTACCTAATTAATCACACACTTACATGCATATGTAGTCAAACCCCGAAGTCCCGGCACTCCTAGGTTTGCCTAGTCAAACCTCAGGTTTGACAAGAAGCCTTATTAGTCAAAGTCCGAAACTAAAGCGTGTTTTGGCCTTTGACAAAAAAAATATGACAAAACCTAAGAGACCAACTTGGATAGTCAAACGCCGAAACTCAATACGATCAAATCGGGGTTTGACCAGTCAGACTTAAATTAGGGACAGAATGGGTTATATGTAAAAATAACTTCTTCAGAGTGAAAATTTAACTAAATCAACAATCTTCCGGTGAAACAAAAATTTCTATTGTCTGTTAAAAAAAAATATGTATGAAAAACATCATTCATTTCCGATGTTAGATTTAGTCAAAACTACCTTACTCCTACAGGTCAGGTCATGTGGTCCTGCATGCAGGTTGGAAATTTCGCAGAGCGGAGCGATCGTCTTAAATTTCGTGGTTATTTTTTTAACAGACAACAGAAATCTTTGTTTCACAGGAAGATTGTTAATTTAATTTAATTTTCACTCTAAAGAATGTGTCTTTCATACATTTAAATACAAAAAACAAACTCTGTACCTAATTTAAGTCTGACTGGTCAAACCCCGATTTGGTCAAATTGCGTTTCGGCGTTTGACTTTCTAAGTTAGTCTCTCCTAGGTTTGGACATAAATGCGTTAGGCAAAGGTCGAAACACGCTATTAGTTTTGGACTTTGACTAAGCCTTCTTGTCAAACCTGAGGTTTGACTTGACAAACCTAAGAGCGCCGGGACTTCGGGGCTTGACTATAACACATACAACACGTGCAAAAATTCAGAAACACACCCACCTGTGTGGATCTGTTGCCCGCAGGTGATACAGTATACACATCTTACTTACCCGTAACTTACAGTTTTACAAAGCGTGAATACGGGCCCACCACCAATTTGTTTCTTTAACTTAACTTCAGGTTAAACATCAGTACTGAGTTTCATTTGTTGTTTGTATCCTTTCATCGTATTGTGTCATTTATGCTTTTAAAATTAGTCAAATTTCGTAAAGTAGAAATATCGAAACTCGTTACTGATGTTTAACCTTCACCTAGGCCCTGGGGTAGGGGAGCACCGCCCCTACTGCCAAAAGGTGGCTCTCGGATCGCTACCGAAACGGGGCGATCCCCTCATTTTTTTTTTGTAGAATACCGGTTATATCAGTATAAAGTCGGGCCTTGCGACATAGGTTCCGCAACTATTTAGGTTTATGCGTATGTATTAGCGTTCGTATGTGAACGAGCTTTAAGTTAGGTTACACTCAGACGAAATCTATATAAGGTAGGATATCTACTGACGCCCTTATTTTTAATAAATATCTAATCGCCAATCCTCTCGTCCTTCCCGTATTACGGATTGTAAAGGCCTGCTCAAACCTGACCGGTATCCTGTACCAGTGGCGGGGCTCCGTCGCAGAATGTCCTTTTCGCAAAATGTCCCCTGGTCACAGATTGTCCCTTGCGCAAAATGATTCTTTCGCAAAATGTCCCTTTCGCAGAATGTCCCCCTTGAAGCATAATATCATATAACACTCTCGCCAAATTGCCATTTTGTTCAAAATTTTCTATGAAAATGAAAAAATGAAAGTCAAATTATGTAGGTCATCCTACTAATATTATAAATGTGAAAGTTTGTGGGTTTGGATGTTTGTTCCTCAATCACGCAAAAACGACTGAATTGATTTAGTTGAAATTTGGCACACAGATAGTAGATAGCCTAGATTAAAACATAGAATACTTTTTATCCCGATATTCCCACGGGAACGGAACCACGCGGGTGAAACCGCGGGAGGCCGCTAGTTATGTATATTATTAATCATAAAAAACTAATAAATATGTTCATTATGTTTAAACAAAACAGGTTTTCTAAGTAAATACGCATATCTTTAATTCAATTTATGTAACAATAAAATTCTTCACACATTAATACATATTTTTACTTTAAACACTGGGTACATGTAATTTGCAACCGTACAAGATTTATTCGCAATATTCGCTGACAGAAACAATAAAAAATACGTATATTTTCATAAGTACCTTCATATCTGATGATTATTACAATTCGACATATTTCGACATTACATAGAACATTTCGAACAAAATGGAAATTTGGCACTAGTGATATTTATTTGATACCAAGGGGACATTCTGCGAAAGGGACGTTTTGCGAAAGGGATGTTTTGCGAAAGGGACATTCTGCGACGGAAGGGGTGGCGGTATTGGTATACCCGACCGATATCCCGACCGGTATTTTGTATGGCATTACTGGCAGCAGTTGCGGAACACCTTTGAACAGCGCGTTACTGCCACCGGTACAGGATACCGGTCAGATTTGAGTAGGCCTTAAAATCTTGCAATGGTGGACGCCTGTCAACAACCGACAGACAGTGAAATTCATCGTTCATAGTTGACGACCATATAATTCTAGAATAGTATGATTAATTAAGCTTGTGGTTTTTTTGTATGTCTCAATTTTACGATTGAAAATAAATAATATGAAGCTTTTATTATGTTTAACGGGTACGCCAAGGTGACGACCATGTAATTCTAGAATAGTATGATTAATTAAGCTTGTTGTGGTTTTTTGTATGTCTCAGTTTTAGGATTGAAAATATGAAGCTTTTATTATGTTTAACGGGTACGCCAAGTTGACGACCATGTAATTCTAGAAAAGTGTGATAATTAAACTTGTTTTTTTGTATGTCTCAATTTTACGATTGAAAATAAATAATATGAAGCTTTTATTATGTTTAACGGGTACGCCAAGTTGACGACCATGTAATTCTAGAATAGTATGATTAATTAAGCTTGTTGTGGTTTTTTGTATGTCTCAGTTTTAGGATTGAAAATATGAATCTTTTATTATGTTTAACGGGTACGCCAAGTTGACGACCATGTAATTCTATAATAGTGTGATAATTAAACTTGTTTTTTTGTATGTCTCAATTTTACGATTGAAAATAAATAATATGAATCTTTTATGTCTATTTCCTTTTATAAAGCTATAAAACGTACAAGGTTTTAGAACAGTTTAGAACATTTCTTCTATTAATAACCTTGTAAAAGTTAAAAAAAATAAAAAATGATGTATCATTGCTGTGTACACTAAATGTATATGTATCGTGAAGCATTATTTTATCTAAATTACCAATTATTGTATGCTTTTCACTTACAGGTCCGGACTTACTTGGTGCTATATCGGTGCAGCTGTTAAGTTTGCTATAAAATTATTTTGCATTAGAATAATAATAATAATAGCCGCACTAATATCGTACAAGTTCAATAACAGTAGGTAAAGCCTGACCAGAGTTTAAAAAAAACCCTGCAATGAGGACGTGACCTTTTGTGATATATTTATACGTAACTATTGCCAGTAAAAGATATTAAATCTTAAAATACCGCACGCGGGTTTTAAAACATCTGGTCAGCTTTATAATGATACATCATTCTTTTTTTTACCGTACCAACACCATTATTTGTAAGTTTAGATATCTATGTAACCAGTGCAGGTTGTACTACTTATACTAAATAGCATAATGTGTATAAAACTTATTAACTGTTATAGTAGAGGTATGAACGGGAAGTCGAAGCGTAGGCAGACCGCCATTCCTAAGATGGCAGGACCCACCTCGACCAGATACGCCGCATCGAGGACGACATAGAAAAACCATGGGAGAGGCATAATGTCCAGCATTGAACAAATATATATGCTGAGAAGAAAAATAGAAGGTCTGATTAGTATCAGATCTTTTATTTTTCTTCTCAGTTCGCACTAGTGTGCGGGACAATAAGGCACCATACCATTCACCATATGTATGTACATAGATAGAGGGCTATTAGACATACTTGATTTTTAGGATTCCGTACATCAAAAAGGAAAAACGGAAACCTAAAAAATCAAGTGTGTCTAATTAGACACACGCCCGAGTACATGCGATACTGCTACGGGTATAAGGCATGTGCACTACTGCACTACGTGTTACGGATTGCACGCCATGCCTTATGATACTTTGTATTTTCCTTATGCTGGCATGGTTACAGTCAGCGTCATTTATACATATATAGCCATTGAGTCAAAATATGTAAACACCAACCTTTTTGTCAGTGACATAGAGGTGTGTAGATATTTTTGATCTTGCTTATATATATGTATTTATGACGCTGGCCGTACATACAAAGGTATTCAGATAATTATTTTGAATGTTAGCCAATTAAAGTCAATTAAATTTTGTAGACATGGTCTAGAACTAATACCCAGGTCTGTGGTTTATTAAATTTTCGTAAAAATGTATAGTTTAAATATTTCAGGTTTTCATATTTTCATTCACAACTCCCTGCAGTTTTTAAACCATACTTTTTTTCGAAAATGTAATAAACCACAGACCCAGATATTAGTTTCTCGATGGTGTCTACAAAATTTCATTGACTTTGATTGGTTAATATTCATAATAATTATCTGACCACCTTTGTATGTATCATGCCAGCATAAGGAAAATACAGGTGCGAGTATCGTAAGGCATGGTGTGCCATACGTAACACGTATAGTGCACCATGCCTTACTGTACCCGCAGCAGTATCGTACGTACGCTGGCGTTGTACATAAGTATGGTTCACCGTGCTTTACTGTTCCCGCACCAGTATCGTACGTACGCTGCCGTAGTACATACGCACGGTACATCATGCGTTACTGTACCGGCAACGGTACCTTACCTCTACTACGACAGTTAATACGTCTGACACATCATGCTTTACTGTGCCTGCTACAGTATCCTACCTATGCCGCCATGGTGCACACGTATGGCGCACCATAATTGACTGTATCCGCCATAGTATCGTAAGTATGCTGCCGTGGTGCAAACGTATGGCTCACCGTGCTTCACTGTGCCCGCTACAGTATCCTACGTATGCAGCCATGGTGCACACGTATGGTGCACCATGATTTGCTGTGCCCGCCACAGTATCGTACGTATGCCGTTGCAATGCACACGTATGTCTTACCATGATTTACTGCGTCTGCCACAGTATTGTACGTATGCCGCCATAGTGCACACGTACGGCTCACCGTGCTTTACTGTGTCCGCCACAGTATCGTACGTATGCCGCCACAGCACTGTGGCGGCATACGTATGGCTCACCATTATTGACTGTGCCCGCTACAGAATCGTAGGTATGCAGCCACGGTGCATACGTATGGCTCACCATTATTTACTGTGCCCGCAACAGTATCGTATGTATGCCGCTACGGTACAAAAGTACGGCTCACCGTGCTTTATTGTGTCCGCCACAGTATCGTACGTATGCCGCCACAGTGCATACGTATGGCTCACCATTATTGACTGTGCCCGCTACAGAATCGTAGGTATGCAGCCACGGTGCATACGTATGGCTCACCATTATTTACTGTGCCCGCAACAGTATCGTATGTATGCTGCCGCGGTGCACACATATGGCTCACCATTATTTACTGTGCCCGCTACAGTATCGTACATATGCCGCTACGGTACAAACGTACGGCTCACCGTGCTTTACTGTGTCCGCCACAGTATCATACGTATGCCGCAGTAGTACACACTTACGGCTCACCGTGCTTTAACGTGTCCGCCACAGTATCGTACGTATGCCGCCGCGGTGCATACGTATGGCTCACCATTATTTACTGTGCCTGCAACAGTATCGTACGTATGCCGCCGTATTACACACGTACGGCTCACCGTGCTTTACTGTGTCCGCCACAGTATCGTACGTATGCCGCCGCGGTGCATACGTATGGCTCACCATTATTTACCGTGCCTGCTACAGTATCGTACGTATGCCGCCGTATTACACACTTATGTCTCACCATTATTGACTGTGCCCGCTACAGAATCGTAGGTATGTAGCCGCGGTGCATACGTATGGCTCACCATTATTTACTGTGCCCGCAACAGTATCGTACGTATGCCGCCGTAGTACACACGTACGGCTCACCGTGCTTTACTGTGTCCGCCACAGTATCGTACATATGCCGCCGCAGTGCATACGTATGGCTCACCATTATTTACTGTGCCTGCTACCGTATCGTAGGTATGCCGCCGTAATACACACGTACGGCTCACCGTGCTTTACTGTGTCCGCCACAGTATCGTACGTATGCCGCCGCGGTGCATACGTATGGCTCACCATTATTTACCGTGCCTGCTACAGTATCGTACGTATGCCGCCGTATTACACACTTATGTCTCACCATTATTGACTGTGCCCGCTACAGAATCGTAGGTATGTAGCCGCGGTGCATACGTATGGCTCACCATTATTTACTGTGCCCGCAACAGTATCGTACGTATGCCGCCGTAGTACACACGTACGGCTCACCGTGCTTTACTGTGTCCGCCACAGTATCGTACATATGCCGCCGCAGTGCATACGTATGGCTCACCATTATTTACTGTGCCTGCTACCGTATCGTAGGTATGCCGCCGTAGTACACACGTACGGCTCACCGTGCTTTACTGTGTCCGCCACAGTATCGTACGTATGCCACCGCAGTGCATACGTATGGCTCACTATTATTTACTGTGCCTGCTACAGTATCGTACGTATGCCGCCGTATTACACACTTATGTCTCACCATTATTGACTGTGCCCGCTACAGAATCGTACATATGCCGCCACAGTACAAACGTACGGCTCACCGTGTTTTAATGTGTTTGCCACAGTATCGTACGTGTGCCGCCGCGGTGCGCACGTATGGCTCACCATTATTTACTGTGCCCGCTACAGTATCGTACTTAAGCCGGCATGGTATACACGTATGGTTCACCGTGTTCTACTGTGCCCGCAACAATAGTATACGGGAGTTGCAGTCGTAGTTTCAGGAGTATTCAGTGCGACTTGCGCACTACGTATACGTAGCCGGATGTCGGGCTACGTACGTACGTACAAAAATCGACCACGAGTAAATTACGTATCCCGCTACATGATGAGCGTCAGTATGCCGACTACGTATGACTGACTACTTACGCGTAATGGAGCGGGTTACGTACGTAATAGTGGTCGATTTTTATCCTTATTTTACGTAGTGCGGCAGAGGAAATTTTTCTCAGTGTAGCAATGGATCACTATCATCTATGAACTGCGACCGGTCGCTAGGTGGTTTCTAATTAGATAATCAGCCCGCCGAACAGATGATCGAGTTTTGTATGAAAAGTCGATATTTTTTTGTTTGTTTTCGGGAAAGTCGTAGAGCAAATGTTATTGTTTATGATGTTAGTAATCTACTCCTGCGAGATTGTTGGTGTTTTACAAATAACCCTGTATATATCCAAACCACAGCTTGTGAGTTTAAGAGGTTAGACCCGCCGATATATACTTACAAATTGGATGTCTTTATTTTTGAAAATTCAGTACGATTGTTTGAGAACAATGGGCACGCGCAACGCATCGGCTGCTTGCCAATGTGTCGTAAATTGGTAGGATGGGTCATAAACTCTGCCATTATTGGGGCTCGTTAAATGAGACACTTTATGAGACTCCGGTGACGGCAGCCCGAAGCCCGAGATCGGGTCTTATCCATCAAGACTTATTGGCATCTTCTAAATAGTCATAGAGCAGAGGCATTAAATTTTACAGCTCACTTAGCCGGTTTCTGTCTGGTGTGTCATATTGCGGAAGTCCAACAATATTATGAAATGTAACCAAAGGTCAGTTTTATTGATATTGATAATGCAAATTATTTAGTTCATGCTACACTTAGTTCAACTCTTCTCTCAAGCAAGAATGCTTCAATTATTATACCCGGTACGGAATTTTGTCTTTACCACTAAGTATGTTACTTTAAAGATGTCAGACATAGACTTATTATATTACTAGCGTATGTCAGCTGTACAATTTTTCGCTACAGTCCTGACGTACATACCTACCTACACTTCAGTTGAGTTCTCTAAGAATAATAGACAGTTTTGATTGCTTTCTGTGTTAAAGTAAATTAAGTTGGCTGTGGGAAAGTTCTATGTTGTTTACACCTGCGCAGTCCACATAGACACAGGAAAGCCGAGATTTTATTTACATTCCATTTACAAACTCACTTCATTTAATTTGTCATATTGGTTCTTTAGTTATATATGTACCTACTTACTTATATAAGTTCTCTATCAGGTTTACGCTAAGGTCACAAGGTAATTTAATTAAAAAAAAAAGTAAAAAAAAATTAAAAGTTGAAGTTAAATTTTAGTTCGACGAACTTTCCGAAAATAAGCAAAATTTTGAATTTACGAAAACTAAATTAATAATAGTCAGTAAAGAAAAGAGTCAAAACAAAACTACAACAAGACGAAGGTTAAATACATCAATACGGTCCGAAAACGACCTTGGATTATTAAATGTGTTTCATTGAACGAGCATTCCATTTCCGCCGTTCATGTCATGCGATAGTAATGTTAAAAGTGGAATATTTTCCGAATGCGTGTTTTACTCCGATGGATGTGCCAGATGAGTCGCGGGCGCATCCGACAGCTGCTCCGTCAAAAATATCTCGACGGAGCGCGCGCGCCGGCGGGCCACGCGGCCACCAGATAGGTCAATGTCTTGAGCTACATCTAGATGCTCCTATCATCTGGACTAACCTTACCTACTAACAAAATTCATAATACTTACATTATAAACTCTATAAAAAAATCAACAAAATCCAAATAAAAACTCAAACCTCAAACCTGAAAACTCTTAATATAATGCAGTACAAAACTACAATTATATCATAATGATCCTATATTTTTGTTTAGTATATTTTTGCAACGCAGGTAACCCTTTTAAGACATTTTATAGAAAATCCAAATGCTAAGAATAGTGATTGGATAGCTTGTGGAATGCCACAACACTTTGTACAATCTGCCCAAATTAAAGACCCTATAAAGCATAAAAACTATTTTTATTCAACTTAAAAATGGTTTTCCTTTTGTTTCCAGATTTTTCTATCTTTTTTAGTTAGCCAAAACGTAGGTACCAGTAATCTCTAGTCCGGTATTTATACAATCTTCTTCTTCGTGTTGCGCTCCTATTCGAGGTTGGCGACATCACGGCCATCTTGACCTTCGAGGCAGCTGCCTGGAATAGGGACATTTTAGTGATGCGACCCAACCAATCCCGCAGGTTCTTCAGCCACGAATGTCGTCTTACGTACCAATAATTTTGCCATGAATAATTAGTTGGAGAATTCTGTATTTATCGTTTCTCATCACATGACCAAAATACGTGAGTTTGCGGCACTTGATGGTTTTGATGAGTTCAATCAAGGTCTTTGCCCATCCTTTGAAGTAAGACCTCTATATAATACGGCGCCACACCTGAGAGTATTTGAGAATACACCCACATTTCAAAAGCCTTTAGTTTGTTAAGTGTATTTTGTATTAGCATCCAAGACTCAACCCCATACAACAGTACCGAAAAGATGAAGCAGCGGACTATAACGCATCCTGAGACTGAAGTCCAGATTCCTATTGCACAAACCTTGTTAATTTTTTACACTTACTACTCATACACTACTGTACTTTGTTTACGTTTATGTATAGAATACCTAAAACGCTTAGATAATGTATGAAATATTATTTATTTTATACTTTGTCTAGGTATTCTATAGGATATTGAATACAATACCGAATTCGCAGTCGGTAAAGTGTGTAAAAGTCGAGAGCAGGGAAGTTTCACGTTAATTTAATTGTGATTTCACTGTAGTTATAGAAATAAAGTGTCTATTTATCGGTGCGCCCTGACGAATAGTTTTTGAAGTGAAAACTTCTTTAGCGGCGTTGTATGCTTTTTTGTAATGGGGAAAAAATGCTAAACTCGCGTCAGTAAGAATCACGTGACCCTGATCGAAAATTCGTAAGACGGATGTGACGGATGGAGAGTAGACAGCCGGCGGCGGCAGTATCCCCCTCTCTTTCTACGGGGCGCGGTGAAAATGGTGGCACGTCATTCCAAGACGTAAACACTTGTGTCACCATAGCAACGCGCAAATTTTTTAATTCAATGTCAAAACTCTAGATTTTCTGTCAAGTTATGGATAAGACTTTCAGTACAATACTGTTCTGTATTCGTAAATTCAAATGCAGAGTAAATTCGTAAGACGGCAATTCGTGCAAAATTATTCCCTAGCCATTCCAAAATATCAAAAATGCACAACGTTAATATTCAAGTTTTCACTTCTGCCGGCACTCCCGGAGTGCAACCCGATTTTTTTCTATATTAAGCAGTGCGATATTATATCATCAGAAGACCTCTATTGATAGTAAATTTTGCGAAAATGTCGTTGATGGCGCTTCGCCGTCATTCGCAATTCCTTCCAACCGAACCTGACCTAAATGAACACCCCGTTCCCCTGCTTTTGTGTCTGCCCCCTAACAAACTAAGACCAAAATCTATTTATTTACACATTGCCAGTGGACCAGCAGGTATCCCTAGGAATTGTATACATTACCTAGGTAAAATATGTAATGGACGATAATATTCGTAGTTTGTAATTTAATTAGTCCGAATTTTGTAAAAGATTTCATCTTTCGCGTTCAACATAAACGAAAAGTATTCGGTAAAGCTTTAACTGAGACTTTATGAAAAAGTTTTTAATTAAAGCCTCGCCGCGATAGCTCACAACAGACATTACAATTCAATATACAAATAGGTACCCAATACAGCCTACACGACACGAGGTGATGTACATCTTTTTTATTGAGCCTTTCGAAATCGCATTAAGCATCATAAATCACTTTTTGATTTTTTTCATGTTTACAAACATATTAATCATTGCCACTTTTAAAATACAGCTTCTATTATCAAATGAGAGACATTCAAAATGGTGAGAATTGACAGCGATGATGAAACAGTTAATATTAACCGGACGCATTTATGATATGCGGTAGCCCTGGACAAGGCGAACGCCTAAAATACCCGACTTGACCTACGGGCGGGCGGGTTCCGCCGCGCCCGCCCGCGGTATTTCGGAGTATGTCGCTTTTCGCGCGTGTCCGTGTGTCATTGCACGAAGATAACTGTGGTCGTTGGCCTTTTGCGCGATTTACTTACTTCGGGACGGCAACGTGCTGACTTTTACGACACGGAGTGCTTGATCTTAAAGGTTAGGTAGATCTATCAAAATGAAACCTATAATATTAGAATGAAATTCTTGTCTTTCTCTTTAATATTTGCAGTAGTCTGTTTCACTATTTGGAACATAATATCTGAAAACATGGCATCAACGAGATTATGTTTATTATTACAGTCATTCATAATATTATAAGCTTCTGGCAAAAGTTTGTGAATAATATTTACACTTAATAAACTGTTTAATTATTTGATAAATATACTTGATTATTTTTTTATGAAGAACTTTATGAAGAATATGAGAAGAGCAAAAAAATAACATGTTATTGAATGAATTGTACTCAGAGATTATCCTATATACATCAGCAGTATTTGTTTTTATATTATGCTATGGCTGTAAAAAAGCTCTAATTTATCATAGTTTCTTATTTTTGCAATAATTTACCATATTTACGAAAATATACCCTTAAGTTTACTTAAGCAAACCACAGAATAACTAATAAGTAGTACAAGTAGTAAACTTAAATTAGGTACCTACTTACTGTCTGGGATCGATGCGATTTGTAGCCAAGCACTTATTTTGGGTTATCGTTGACATATTTGTGTGCTGCGGCTGACATATGTCGCTGTAGTTTCCGTATAAATTCCGCGGTTCAATCAACAGTTTGTTATTTTAGCTACAAATAGGCTCTTAATTGGCTCACTAGCGTGTAGATAAATTCCTAACCTGTTGAAAGCGGTCGCGTAAGGCAGTGTTTCTATGTGGACAAATTGTGTCGGTTTTTTCGTTCGCTTTTGCTACAGGCAACTTCCACGAACCGCACGCGAGGGCTTCGTGCAATAAATTAAGCGAGACAGTTACGACTGCGGCAAAGTCGTTCTGAGTGCTCCAGGAATTATCTTTTGTAAATTGACCTTTTTTGGACCAATTAAATTAGCAGGTACATAAAAGCTGGCTTACATACCTTGCTCTGAATAAGATACATTATATTCTTGGAGTAATGTAAGTAGCGACTGTTTCTTCTGTCACAGTTATTTTTCTTAAGCCCCTTGCCATATTGTTGCTTTTCTACTGTAACCTCAACAAAAGTAAGAAGATAATATAAGTTTGACGCTGTTACTAGAATAGAGGCAGTATCAGCATATCGACGGTTAAGAACCAAATACTGCTATCTACAAATGTTTCCATAATGTAGTTAGTCGATTTCGTTAGTTAGTCGAAAAAACCAATTATTGAAAAAAAGTAGATAGCAGTATTTGGTTCTTAAGCGTCGATATCTAGCATACCCAGCACAAGATAAATTCTTAGCTATTTAAGTCTCGAATCTATACTTAAATAAATATTAATTTTAACTTTTCCATTATTGTAAAAGAAGATGTAACAAATGGAGGAGTACTACGTCTCCTAAATCACATAAAACACAAAACAGTTTTATAAGTTTGCTGCTTTTGATGAATGTCTACCTACATTATTATTGAAGTGTAAAAATAGACGAATAGGTTTGTAAATTCTCAGGCAGATGTTCGTGATATTGTTGTGTGTTCATAATAATTATGAGTAATAATGAGTAAACGAAAAGTTTTACATAAAAATTTCATTCAATGAGGAAGAATAAAGCTCTATTGGGAATATCATTAACTTGTAGTAAAGTTCACGAATATTATTTTAACACACGATGGTACTTAACGTTAAATCTATCACGAGACGAGATTCAAACAGAACTTTCAAATTTATATTCGTGCAACTCGCAAAAGAACTCTTTAGTGAGCCACTTATCGGATCGATTAACAATTAAATGGTATTTTGCTGATTTCTTGGGGTAGGTACGTAATTATGGTATAGCTGACTATAGCTCCTCTGTAAAATAGATTATTTCATTTGTCGCTATCGATTAAACTAAATTATTGAGCGTAGTTACGTAGTCAAGGGGCAATTGCGTTAATTTTCAACGATAAAACCAAAAATAAATCGTTACCGTTTCAGTTTGGCTTAGGGGGTAAGTCGGCCACAAAATATCTGATCCGTGACCGAGTTTCCTACTGTAAAATTTTGATGTAGTCTTTTCGGGCAAACATTCTATTTCAGGGTCCGAGTTCACTTCATTCACAATTTAGTAGTAGCAAATTCGGCCCATGTTTTTTTAAACTTACTGAATTTCGTTTACAGAAAAATAATCTCTTTAGTTTTGTTAAAATCGTTAAAAACTCAGGCTAGGGTGCCTAGGATGCCAATCTAGAACAATATAAATGAGAATTCTATAGCTAAACCAAAGGTTTTTAGGTAAATAACCTAATGACAACGTAACTGTTTTGGTTTTACGTTCAGAATTAGCCCTCTTATTTCTAAAAATGCAAGTGTTAGTAAAGTTTGAGGCAAACTAAAAATGTATGGAGGGAAGAAGAAACATAACAATCAAACCATTGTTTTCATTCCTTAACACAAAAGGGAACAGAAATCAAGGAAACGGTACGACACAGTAAACGAAATTATTGAAAATTGTCAGTCGCGACAACATACTTGCGGATTCCTCCTGAGTCGGCCGCTGAGTCACACACGACAATAATAAACAAAGCTTTTGCCGGCCACACTGAGTCAAGAGCTGAATCTGCGCATACGCATGTTATTTGTTGTCGTACATTAGCGCTATGTAGGACACGTTCTTTACAAATCGAGCTCATTGTCGTTGCTAATGAATATTTTAATGAGTGATCTTTAAATATGCGACCTATTTTATTAATTATTTAACACGTTTTTCCTTAACAAATAGGTCTGCGTAAAAAAAACTTAAAATTAATAATAAAATACAATGATGTGGGTGGATTCTGCAGAACATGAACGTTTCTAGAAAGTGACATATGGAATAAGTCTATGCAGATAGGCAAAGACTAATCATAAACAAGCAATGACCAATAAACAAATTAATATGAGTGAATAACAATACCAAGTTAAATAAACAAAAGATCATTAAAATTAAATTGATATCCTAATATGAGTGGCAAAGCCGCTTTAAAGAGCTTTACGTAGGTATTGTTTACGAACATGTAAAATCTATACGAAAGTATGTCTGCATACCTACATAAGTCCCTTTTTTATCGTGACAAAAATAAGTTTAGAAACTGCGTAGTTTGTAGAAGTGTCTCTCAAACGCCCATTATAAAGTTTAATATTTGCAGCTTTTGTACAAAAATAGAGATAAATCCAAGGAGGATTGTTTGCGAGATGTCAGCGGCGAGGAGTGACGGTGCGTGGCGGGAGACGAGCGTGAAGAGACCGGGAGAGCTGCCAACATAACTGCACAGATATTAGCATCAGAAGGACTAGTTCATTTTTTCTCACACTGGATCGAATATTATTTGCTAAGAATGGAATAAAAAGCTAAAGAATGGAATACGCTGCCTGCATGCTCACGTGTTCCCTGATAGTTACAACTTTGGTATCTTCAAGGCAAGAGTGAATAGGCATTTCCTGGGCAAGCGTGCTACATCTTAGACCACATCCTGTTTACTAAACAAGATAGTGATCAAATGCCTGCCCAGTTACCAATAAAAAAAAATTGAAAAAAATAAAATACATATATGAGCCTGTTAATGGCTGAACCCAAAATGGGAAAACCGTTACTTTAGCCCATCAAACTGAACAACCTTTACTACGGGACTATCTCTGAAATCGCGAAAATATGCTTTTTCATAAATTTTGCTATTTTCGTTATTCTTTTTTGTATGAAACAGCAGATTTTTTTCGCGATTTCAGAGATGGTCCAATAGTAAATGTTGTTCATTTTGATGGTTCGAAGAAACTGTATTCCCATTTTGTTATAGAGTCAAATGTTTGTTCAACAGTTTAAAAATAGACTAGCAGAAACAGACTTAGAGAAATAATATACAAAGTTTATTTATATATAAGCAATTTGCAATTCACGACAAGCTGTCTGTTGTATCCTTGTCATTGGAGAGCTATTAATAGCTAGGTAATCGTATTTCAGGGTTAACCTTCAACTGCTATGCACATTAGGTGTAAAAGAGAGATAACATATTATACTCCTAGTATTATTGCTCACTATATCCAGTTAACCAAAATTAACCTTCAGCTGTTAATCAAAAGCAACTCATTTGCATACTTCATACTAACTAAACCCTTGTTTTACCAAAACATAATAGTAAACAGACGTACTGTATTGTTATGTTTTTTAGATTACCTCGGCTACATTTTATATATTTTATGCCTCACTCGGCTAAAAACGGGTGAAACGTCACAGGCACCGCACGTCGACTGATGGGTCATAATGTCCTGTTAATTTAATTACAAGTACGTAATTTACTTCATGTCACTCTGTTTAGTAAGACGATTAGGTTATAGAATATGATTGATAAACTGATGATATAAACTTGTGCTATATTTAAATTGAGATCTTGTATAGCACGAAATGTGGTTTTGGCTGATCGCAAATAGTTAATAGAATACTGCCAGTGCCAGTAGTATCCATCGTTTCTGTTTTTATCAATTCAGTGATTTATTATTGTTAGTCAAAAAAGCTTTTCTGTACTACCTACTGATTTTTGTCCTCTTATGACCATTAAATTGATCCTGAGAAGTCTACCTTAATACACGCAATAAATGTGTTGCAAGTTTAATCATAATCATATAATAATATAGCAATAAGGATTAATATTCTGATGAAAATAGTTAATACGAATACGCATCACTATCACTAGCATTAGTAAATGACTAAATTAGTTGAGTAGAGTTTTACTAAACTTAGGTATTAATGCAGCTCAACTGCCCAAATAATGTTCACATTTACTTCGACAATTGGAGCGTTAAATACCCCAAGAATACTTAAATCATTCTTTACTGCTTACCCCAGACTTGGGATGCAAATTCGGACCGCGAAGGAGACGGTTCGTGAGGCAGACGACATTATTGCTGTCATTCGGCGACTCGGATCTAGTTAATGAACCACCAAATTTATTCATTCATATATTTAGATAAGACAATATTTAAATGATATTGTAATAAAGCTTACTTTTATTGACTGTCTTCTCTAGCGCTTGTGTCATGTGCATTTATTTTGCTAAATTATAAATTTGATGGGAGTAGTTACTTCAAATTATTAAAATCTAAACTGAATTGTATAATAATACAATACAGTTTAGATTTAATAATTTGAAGTTTTGATATTAAAAAATTCGACTCAAAACTGATTTATTATTTATTAATTTCACAGTATCATGCACAATACATGTAGGTAGGTATGAGCGAGCCGTAATCGCCAAAGTCATTAAAGCCCGTTCGATTTAAGCTTGAAATATGAACCCATAATTGGAGTTCGATCGTTATTCATTATTTTCCAATTACACAGCAGAATTTTAATGGTTAGATAGGCTGTACTATGTAATCTGTGTCTGTACATTATTTTGCTTAATTGCTGTGTCATAGTGCAGTATCATTATGGGAGGAGTTCTCAGAAAGGTGATCCTTTGAACTGTCAAAGGATCACTAGTTTCACTGGAAACTTGTGCGCGTTGCAAAGGTTATTATTAGTTCGCAGGCAGGTATGTAGCACGCCCCGGCGCCACCCGGCCCTATAGAAAAGCCGGTATTAAAATGGTTTATTCATGCGCACGTGCTCTGAATTAAATTACTGAAGCTCAGCGAGCGGGTCGCGACTCGCGCTGGCTGCGTTAACCGGAACGTTCGGAGCTATGGCCGCGAAAGGTCAGAGGTGAACCGTAGCAGCTTGCTACGATCCCTCGTAGCATTTGCTCGCCGATATTGCTACGCTGCGAACTGTGATGCTACTACGAGCAACTTATATCATCACTACAGTGTTTGGGGATGTATGTATAGGTATTACATTATACGGCCACAAGGGGCTTAGCAAAGCGCAGGCTTGGTATTAAATATGCAGTAACCGTAGTAAAAGGATCAACATCTTTTTATTCCAAACTCAATGTTGGTTAATTCTACAGAAATTGTATTTACCAAAATTAAGCTGAAGTATTCAAATATGAATTAATCTAATCACCTGCTGAAAAATAATGACATTTTAATTAAAATATTACGTGGTCAACTCTAGTCATATTTCTCGCATTTATTTTAAGTAGGTACCTACTCATTCGCAGTACCTAATGGCAAACAAATGACGCTCAAAAGCAGGTAATAAAATTGCTGTTCAGTGGCAGGTCACAAAGCTGCTACCTGCTTCTATTTTGTACTATATTGCTCTAAGCCTGTTTTCATAAAATATAAAATACTTAGGCAGAAGAGCCGCTCGAAACAAATCGCAGTTTTCAGGATACGCACACATAGAAATAACGTACAGACAATCTTAGGGGGTCAAGTCTGCTAATGTTGACGTCAAAATCGTGGTTCAAAATCGAAATACATTGTGTCCCGATTTCGAATTTAAGAAACAAGAACTGTGTCAAAAAGCATTACCATTCAAACACCATTGAACCACGATTTTAACGTTAACATTAGCAGACTTGACCTCCGGACGAACCATAAATGAAAACAAATGACGGAAGTTTTCAAATACGGTCACAGAACGGCGCTTCTGCCTAGCTCTAGAACACGCACATTACACTGTGCCTGTGAGCTTAAAAACAAACGCAAGAAAATTGCGCGGCGCGAACAAAGCGGCTTCAACTTCTAGACGTTTGTTATTACACCTACTTTCATTTGTTTTTCCAATTGAAGCGCTCGGAATAACGAATGCGTAAACAAAATATGATTCATGCGGAATAAATCGAGCGAGCCGCTATCTAAACTATCCACATCTATGAATCAAATCACAAATTGCCTTAAATTATTACATAGCGTGTAAAAAGTTTTGAAACAAAATCATAATGATTCAGCCATTTTTATGAAGATAGGTTTTCTATTTCGCTCAACAAAATTGATTAATGTGTTTCAGAATATGTTGTTAGCTTTGTTTTTTTATTCCTCTGTTATCTGTCTTTTAATGAAGTTACTATAAAATACCTATCTATAGTAATATAGTAAACAAGAGAATTTACTAAGTTCACTTATAGGCTTTTATCGGTCTTATTAAAATCCGCGAATGAGTAATTTTACTTTATTTCACCTGCCGGTGTGTGTGTACAAAGAAAACAAAAACTTAAAATAATAATAATTTAAGATCTGAAAAGGTTTAAGCACCGAAGCAAAATAATATTGTAAAATATACTTCAAATCTACTATTAAAACCGAGCTGAGCTATACGACTTTTGTTTCCCCAAATTAAAAAGGTTTCATTTTGGATTTCTTCCTTTGTACTTTTTTTTATAGCACACTCAGGCTGAAAGAAGGGTCGATTCGTTTTGAGTTCACCAAGAGCTGAATAAAGTAATGCTTGACTTCAGAACTCAGTCCTATTATATAATACAAAAGAGATCCCGCCTTTTATTTCAGTATTTTTGCGGCTGGCTAAATTACCCATTGAGAAGAGGAATTATTTTTATATTATTTTTATACTTACCTTTAAACCCATCAACGCCCAAAAAATTAGACACAGTAGATTTTCTATTGTTGTCCGGACGCCGGTGTCCGCGCGGGCATTGATGAAAAAGGAGAAAATAATGAATAAGAAAATAATAACATGTAATATGACGAGAGATACAGCTAAAATATTAAAAGAATGGGCTTTTGAAATAAAAAGTTGGAAGTAAATGAAAAAAATATGAAATTATTAAATTCAATAAAAATTTAATATACCTATAGCTAGTTACTATTTTTAGTTTAAATAGCGATGTCAAGGTAAGTTAGCGTTTAAGTTTCAGGTTTAAAAATAAATTTAATTTAAGTCTATTTCCTGTTATTCGCCTTGAAGTTAGATTGAAGGCTTGTTTCAACTTTCGTAATGTTTGAAAAGTCGTAGCTTTATGAAGTTTAGCACACGCGATGATGTTTTAAGTTACCAAGTTGGTTGTGAATGTGTAAGATCATAAGTTAAGACACATTTGTAGTTCGAAATAGTTCTGATCAAACTTGGCAATTATAAAGTTTCGAACGTAGTAAACATTCAATTAGTTGGCACTGTTTTAATATTATGCAGGTACCTAAAGCTTATCAAATTGAAGAAAGTGTTCTGAGGGAGTTAAACATAAGTTTAATTTTTGTAACATCATATTAATGTTATAAGTGTTACTAGCGGCCACCCGCGTGGTTCCCGTTCCCGAGGAAATATCGGGATAAAAAGTATACTATGTTTTACTCTAGGCTATCTACTATCTGTGTGCCAAAATTTAACCAAATCCGTTCAGTAGTTTTTGCGTGATTGAGGAACAAACATCCAAACATTCAAACCCACAAACTTTTACATTTATAATATAAGTAGAATAATAATAACACACCGCATTGCTTTGATATAAGATGAGTCGCCTTAGCACTTCAACTTCAATAAATTGATATTGACTTGGATTGGACTTGACTATCGATCCCCACCACACGTGAAGACACGTGCTTATACTAGTCAATTTTATTGAGATCGTCGATTCAGAAATTGTACAGCATATTTATACTGTACAATTTCTGAATCGACAATTATTAGGTATTCCTAATAACTAGGAATTTAAATTCTACGAGTAATTTAAGGGACTTCGAAAAAGCAAGTGATTTCGAAAAGTTAAGAAAAGCTCCATCGAAAAAGTTTGAACAACTGTAAAAAGATAAAAAGAAGGATTTCGCGTGTCGCATTTACACTAAGCAGGTTACCCGATGTTACGTAAGGGGCGCGACAAAAGTTGCGAAGTTGTGACTATTTGTCGACCACTGTCGGCCCCCGACGCGAGATCGATACGGAGTCTGTCTCCAGCCCGATCCGGCTCCATTAAAACAGCTGATCGCTCCGTGTCACCCCGTCTCGCTCCTTCTCGCCCCCTCTCGCTCCCACATTATATAAAGCTCTATACTGTATCTGGAGCTTATTATGAGATTACGATGGCACCAAAAAATATATGTTGGTTGACGTGATGGATGAGCAACGATAAAATTTTCTGGCTATTTTGTTATTGCTTAAGTTTTATTGAGGCTTGCTCGTATCACTTTACAGATTAGCCCGCGTGGACAAGTGGCTTTGGTGTTAGCAAAGTAATAACAACGTAACGAATATATTTAATTCGTAACGCTACGTATGGAAGTTATTGCATAAAGTTAAGAAAGATAGGAGTAAAGTTAGCTTTAGTATCAAGCATATTCAGACAATGCTCCCGTTTTCATCTGAATATTATAACCGCATGAGCTTTCAGTTGCAAGCTTGAAAAAGATTTTGAATAAGACATTACCAAGAAGCTTATACCCCCAATGGAGGTTGCAAGGCTAGTGTCATAGTGAATATAGAAAAAATGTTCACCCATTTTGAAAAAAATCGAAAAACTGGATCGATAAAAATAAACTATATTTTTCGAATCTGCTAACAAAACTTCACGAGATTCGGTTGAGAAATGCGACCTGTAGAGGAGAACAAACGGACAGCCAGAAGGACATACGAAGGAATTTTTTCCCAAGCTGAAGCAGAGACGCTTCACTCGAATTCGCGCTCGCTCGGTCAACTAAAGTCTGTCTGCACAGCGAAAATTTTTCTAAATCTATGGTCTATCCTTACTTGTCTTATTTAGTAAACATTTTTTTAAAGTTGTCATACGTCTTGCATACTTAAATCGTTATTTCAAAATATGTTAGTAACTTTATGAAATTGTTATTAATTTATTAACAATTTATTTCGTAATCTATGTGTAGAAAACCATTTGTTCTATTTTGTAAATGATTATTTCAATAAAGAGTTGGGTGAAGATTGTTTACCATATAAGACAAGTGAGGATAGACACTAGACAGACTTTACAAGATAATAAATATCTACATCCTAAATAACGCAATAAAACCTTTCGCGTATTTGAACAAAGGACTCATGAATTTCGGATATCTTCGTAAGAAAACTGGCAACAAGACAAAACCTTCCTTTCGAAAGGAATAGAAACATCTTGCATATTCGCAGAGTGGCATTACATTTATTTAGTTTACGTCCTTTTTACCCGACTGCAAAAAGGGTGGTTAAATTTTGGATGAGTTAAACGAAATAAAACGTTACAATTTGTTTACACATATTTATTCCGTATCTTTTTTTACGTTAACTTAGAAGTTTGATTTTTTTTCACAGCTTCAAGGGACTGTAGACCTGAGTATATGGTTTTGATTTCAACTCCATACCTTTACGCGTTCCCGAGATAAAGGGTCTTGACAGACAGATGGACAGACAGACGGACAACAAAGTGATCCTATAAAGATACCGTTTTTTCCTTTTGAGGTACGCGACCCTAAAAATGTACTGTCACTGCAAATTAATAACTTAGAAAAAACAGGTAGCTGTACGAGATAATATGTCAGCTACATCTCGTATATGTTTATCCGCCAAGACGTTCCGGTGATTCCGGGTGTTCCGGACGATTACACGCGCCCGCCGACAGACCGTATGGCGCCAGTCTAATGACGCCAGCTCCGGCTGTGACCCATATTCTACTCTACTAGGCCGCTCACCCTTAAATGACCTGTTATGCACTGTACCGTTTGTGGTTTAAGGCAAAGAGGTGTGGGATGCAACTAGTCCTTTTTACCCGACTGCAAGAGGGTTATGTTTTTCGCGCGTATCTTGTATGTATGTTTGCATGTGTGTTTGTATGTAATATTCTTTATTACCTCATATCTTTTAAACGGCTGAACGGATTTCCATGATTAACATATCGTTAGGTTTGTCTTGCCACCCCAAGTGTTCTTAAGAAAGTGGCGTTATAAAAAAACCAACATGGCGGCTGCACGGTGCTATTATAACTACGTAGTGAAAAAAAAAAATTTAGAATACTGCAATATGGGTGGCAAATTAAAGGGCTCATTATAAGGATTTCAAAAAGGTATATCATGATTGTAATAAATAATAACTAAAAAGAAATAAATAAATTCAAAAAAATTAAAAACCCGCTTGCATAAAAAGACAAGTCAACTGAAAAGATGGAAACAAGATTAAATATTAAAGGCAACATTATAACATGCAGTCGGAGGTATATAACTCAAATCATTCATAATGTCACTTTCTTTATGCATGCCTCCGACTGCATGTTATAATGTTGCCTTTAATATTTAATCGTGTTTCCATCTTTTCAGTTTTCAGTTGACTTGTCTATTTTAAGTCTCCAACTACAGTTTTGGTTTTTTATCGTATGCACACAAATTCAGTGACGATATATTACAAAAAAAAAACTGGCCAAGTGCGTGTCGGGCCACGCGCCGTAGGGTTCCGTAGTTACCTTATACTATACCATATTTAATACCACCTATCATTTTTCGTCTGCAAAAATAACTTTGTTTTTCACAGTGTTGGTATGAATGACAAAGTTATATTTGCGGTTTTGGAAAATGTGCTATAGCACATTCGAGATCGAGATATAGGTATCTCGAAAACTAATTACTATATCTCGTTCAAACCAATTTTGGTTGAAAGTGTTTTAGATTTTTCACTCTCTTATTTCAAAAGTTAAAGGGGAGGGCACACACACATTTTACCACTTTGGCGGTGTATATCTTTCAAACGGTTGACTTTGAGAAAAAGTTGTCTTAGAAACCTCAATGTAATTTTTAAAGACCTATCTATAGACACCCAACACGTGTTGGTTTGAAGAAAAAAATTTTTTTCAGTTTCAGTTCTATGTATGGGGAGCCCCCCCTTAATCTTTTATTTTTCTTATTTTTGTATTAAATTCGTTAAGCGGTTAACAGAATACATCTACCTACCAAGTTTCAACTGTGTAGTCTTAATACTTTCGGAATTAAGTGGCTGTGACATACGGACAGACAGACAGACAGACAGACAGACAGACAGACATGACGAATCTATAAGGGTTCCGTTTTTTGCCATTTAGGCTACGGAACCCTAAAAAAGATAAACATGTCAAAAGGCTGCTGAGATCCGGCTGTGAGCATATTGGGAGTGTGACCCATATTACTAGACCGCCCGCCCTTAAGTCCCAATTAACGCTGTGTCGTTGAAAAGGATTTTTGCGTGCAACTACAGTTCTATTTAAAACTCATGGTATTTATTTTCATGCACACAAATTATGTGAAGATATAGGTAGGTAAGGTAATGTAGAGAATAATAAACATAACTACCTACCAAAATAGGTCGCCTAAACTCAGCTATGACCCATTTTCTATTATGTGGCCTACATATTGTGTCCTGGCTCTCCTTTCCCTAAATGCACTATATGTGGTGTGTCGTTGATTGATTGATTTATACTTTATTGTACACACAAAATAACAAAAAGAAAATCACTCACAAATACAAAGGAGACATACAATCGGCAGCCTTATCACTAAAGAGCTATTTCTTCCAGGCAACCTTAGGATGGACAGGAATAGAAAAATAAAATACGATAAGGTAGTTGAAAAAAAAGTGTGCGTACTATGAAGGCAGTACTGAAATAAAATTGCTAAAACAATAATATTTAAACGTATATATATGTATAGTCGTTTGTGATATTTTGGATGCAAGTCTGTTGCTTTATACTGTAGTTACGAGTAGCTCTTAGAAATGAAATGTACCAAAAGTTTGGTCTCAAGTATGTCTATGCTGGTCCTAGGGGTTTTATAAAAACATCTTCATATTTTTTTGTTCGATAACGCCATGATAGCTCCGATTAAAACCCTAGATTGTAAAACCTTCTTTCGTAAGCTGCAAAAACTTAGGACCAAAAGGAGTTCTTTATAAAATATTATTATTTTTGGTGTTGACTACTGTCACCACCAAATTTTGACATTATGTGTGGAAACTTTTTTGAAATACATGTTGTGTTGTGGTTCGGCAGGTATGCTCTAACGCCAGGTGGTGGTTAGGGGGTGTCCCTTGACTCGCCTAAAGTCATTGGTCCTAATTTCATTTGGCCGAATTTCTTTGGCCTAAACTCCTTAGGTACAATTATTGTTTGGCCTAATATAGATTTTTTCGCGGTTTTGTCGATTCGCCTAAACGTTAAAATCCCTAATTATCAAAACCACTAATGTTAATTGTCCTAAAATTTATTAGCATACATATCTCTTGACATAATAATGACTACGCCGAAGTATTGTTAACCCTAATATTGTCTTGCATACATAATTTTTGGCATAATAATATTGTATTGCATACAAGTTAGTGACAGAAACAAATCGTCAAAAAACGGGCCTGAGGCCCCCCACTATAAAGAAAAACTTTAAATGCGAACACCATTAGGTTAGGATAGGTTAGTGTTTTGAACACTTCCATAATGCTTGTATGCATGTTGCATGCATGCATGCTGCATGCTTGTATGATTGTATGCATGCATGCATGCTTTTTCTTGCATGCTTGCTCACTTGTATGCAATGCATGCTTGCTCGCTTGCATGCGTGTATGCTTGCTTGCATGTTTGCTTGCAAAATGCTTGCCGGGGGTGCAGGGGGCTGGCCCCCCTGCCCGGGGGGGTCGGGGGGCCTGAGGCCCCCCGCTATAAAGAAAAACTCTTAATGCGAAGGCCAATAGGTTAGGTTAGGTTTGTGTTTTGACCACTTGCAGCGGAGCGAGCGAAGCGAGCGGAGCTCCCTAATGCTTGTTTGCATGTTGCATGCTTGCTTGCATGCTGCATGCTTGCTTGCATGCTGCATGTTTGCTTGCATGCTGCAAGTCATGCTTGCTTGCATGCTGCATGCTTGCTTGCATGCTGCATGCTTGCTTGCATGCTGCATGTTTGCTTGCATGCTGCAAGCCATGCTTGCTTGCATGCTGCATGCTTGCTTGCATTCTGCATGCTTGCTTGCATGCATGCACTCCATGCTTTTGTTTGCATGCATGCATGCCTGCTCTTGCTTGCATGCAAGTATGCATGGCCTTGTATGCGTGCATGCTTGCTCACTTGTATGCTTGCATTCTTGAGTGTAGGAAAAAAATAAGATAGGCAATAGTTATGCTTAATGATGAATTTGGGAAGTAAACATGCGGCGAAGAAATTTTAGGCGAAGTGAAAATAGGCCAAACAAATTTAGGTCAAATGAAAATTGTGCAAAAAGATTTTAGGCCAATAATTAGTGTGCCAAAGACAGATAGGACAAAAAAAATTAGGCATTCCAATATATACCCGGTGGTTAGGGAATAATCTCCATTCTGCAGCTGTTGTGCTTTTCTCATTTTTTATATTAATATTCCATCTATTTATTTATTTATTATCATAAAGCACTTTTTTGTAATTATATTTAATTATTTTTTCTAACAAAAAAAGAAATAGAAACTATATTGATTTTGTATAAAGTACTTTACCTATAAGTAGGTGTCATAAACCGAGTTGGTATAGGATAAACTAGTGGTGCAGAATTTTTATTTTTTTGACAAACAATCAGCAATTATTTTGACAAAGCGTAAAGAAAACTGCTTTCACAAATTACGTTGTTTAATGCTTCTTTACAAAACCACACGGTGAGTAGCGTGTTTCCGACAGGTGAATGGAACAATTTTATGTCAATGTTTCAACGTTAATGAAACTGCTAGAATGGTATGCAAAGTGGCTTATTTAAGTGGTGGCAGAAGCATACAATTAACATAATCCTCTGTGAAATACTATTTTACTATGTAGCTATTATATTATGCGTTGTTATTAAAGCACATTATATGTTTTATAAGAGAAATAATAATCTAAGAGAAAATATAATGAGACAAATACTTAGTATACGCCCGTTAACATCAGAAGTGAAAATAATAATTTGCTCGTGAAAATCGCTCACGATGTGTATTTGGAACGTGAAACTAAATTCATCGCGTTTCTCTAGGGTGTCACATTAGGGGACGATTTATGAAAGTGGTCTAATAATAATATCCATGGGGTTTGATTATCCATAAAATTTCAACAAAATCGATTGAACATTAAATATTGAACATAAAGGTCCTAATCCTAACTTATGAATCTTATGATATAACAATGCTTGAACATAAAAGCTATTGAACGTTTTTTTTCGAATCTCTGCAAATACCTATGTGAAATACAATAACGGAAATGCAATTTAAAATTATTTGCAACAATAAATATAAGTCAATATCACGTTACTTTCAAGTGAAATTTCAATGAAAAAACGTCACCAGGAAAAAAGTCGTGGAATACAGAGGATATTTCCTCTTGTGGGATCGTAAATTCAATGTACCTTACTTAAGCGGATTAAGTGTACGGCTGGGCAGACATAATTGTTCCATATAAATTAGATTATAATTCTCATATCTTCATCGGTGAGATGTACCTATACTTGGAGGTCTATAAATACATATGTATCTCATACAAGATGGTTGGTAGCAAGAAGTTTAAATTCAAGAATATGAATTGGAACTTCTTAACTTCTAATATTCCATTATTGTGTTATGTTACCGCTAAAGTATGAAATCCGATAGTGTGAGATTTAACTGCCAATTTTTCTTAAAGTAGCAGATTTCCGCACTTTAACTAGTAAATCTGCATATTAACGGACGTATTTGTTTTACTTTCAATATAGGTCTTTACCTTACATTTTATGAAGCCTTGGCTATGCCACTCACTGTTTTCCACAATTTAACGGTGCAACACCCGCTAATATTCAGATTAACTACTTAGTTAAAGTGCGGAAATCTGTTACTTTAAGAAAAAATTCGCTCTTTAACTGACTCGATCAGTAATTGTGCAGATTAACTAGTTAATTTGCACATTAACGGATACCGTACTTTAGCGGTAGCATATAATAGCGCCATTACAAAACTGAATATTTTAACACCCCCGTGAGATTATATAATCACCAAACGCATTGCATGCATAACACGCGACCCACACGGGCTAAGCCCGAATATTGCATGCATGTATTAACAAGTGCATCAACTCGATTGAGTTTGGGGTGTTACGATGTGAGGCCGGGCGGCCTTGCAATCGATAGCGCCCCTGCGGCCTCCGCTCCCGCCGCGGATGCTTTACCGACATTACCTCGAGCGGAAAGCCTGGTTACATCATGCTCTTTGTCACGAAAAGGTTCCGAGTAAGCTTTGCCTTTTGGTTCCTGTCCAAAAATATCTCTTCAAGGTTCCAAATCAATAACAGTACCTACGCATCCATCTTATGGAAAAGAAAATTGTGGGATGAAAAGTGCGATGGGAAGTTTGACACCACTTTGGCATCGTCTCTTCTTGGACAATCTACAATCTACATCAGTAACTGAGGTGGACATCTACCGGTACCAGATTGTACCAAAAATATATAGAAATACTAGCGGCCGCCCGCGACTTCGTCTGCGTGGAAAGTTTTTTTGCTTTCCCTCGGGAACAATACTTTTTTTCGGGATGAATGATACCCTATGTCCTTCTCTGTACCCCTGACCTTATGTATGCAAAATTTCATGACGATCGGTTCAGTAGTTGAGACGTGAAGGCGTAACAAACAAACAAACAAACAAACAAACGGACTTTCGCATTTATAATATTAGTAAGGATTTCACCCTCGTTATCTGAATTTCAAAGCACTTTATTCAAGGCTTTTGTTTTAAGAAGATTTTGATTTGATTTCTTTTATCTTTCAGCATTTTATGATTACATACAAATTCGTCAGACCCTGGTGCAATTTTCCCTTCCGTTGCTAATACTTTAAGTAGAAATTATACATCAACAAAAGATTGTTCTTTGAAAGGGATTAAGTGACCGATTTGAGGAGTCAATGAACGGGAAAAGTCGTAACTGGAACGGGGAAACTTGAAGGGGGTCAATCAAATAGCTAGCTACAAAGGGATTAATAACTCTTAAGTAAAAAGCAAAACTGCTTTAGAAATAGGGTTGTAAGTAACTTAAGAAAGCCATTAGTTTCAGTACCTAAGTCCTAAGCTATTAAAGTTTATAATTATTATGCCCTACCTACACAATAATGTCATAACATCGCGTTGTAGTTCGCTAGTTAACATCGCGATAGTGATAAAACATAGTTACATAGAACAGAAAAAAATATTTACTTAGGTATTCAATTATTTCCATTGAAATTTAGCGTTGCAACTGATTTCCTGAGTTTTCTGTTCCTGAAATTTCTACGACATAGTCAAAGTTATAGCAAAGTTTTTTTTTAATCCAAAACGGTGACGAATTAGTTTTGGTTTTTCGTTGAAAATTCGCGATGCCTGGGTCACTAAAGTTCATAGACTGGACTTATCATTAAATTGAGTCGTTCCAATTAAAGAGAAACAAAATTGACCAATCAGAAACGCAGTAAATAACTTTTATTCCAAGAGAAAATGTCTGGCTCTGGCTCTTACAACCTGCGAGGGTCGCACTTAGTGGCGATATTATGATGGAGGCACGATCGGGTATAATCATAAATAAACAGACAGTTAATTCTCGGCTTTACATTAAGGCGTTAATGTAAATACAGGTAGATAACACGATGCTACTTACACGATGACACCTAAACGACTTTTGGGATTTTAAGAATCTAAGTGCTTAATGACATGTTACAACAAATATAAAAAAATCAAAAGTTAAAAAGTCAATTCTAAATACAGAAGAAACAACTGAATAGGTAATGTATCAACACTTCCAATAATTTGTACATTCGATTCCCGTCCGATGATCTGGTGCGACTCGTATTTTTATTATTATTTATTATTATATATATTTAGCATTGTATATTTTATTGAATGAAAACATGAATATACCTACTCGTATTCAGTCAATGCGATTTAACTTTGAAGACGCCAACTGAAACTTTTGTACTGTCTTACGGAAAGAAAATCAATCACGGAATCGTACAAACGTCGTAAATCACCGTGTGAAAGAAAACAGTCGATGTAATGTAAGTTTCTTATTCAAAGCGGTTGTCCATAGAGGCAGAGGAAGTGGGGACCGGTATCGATCTAGTAGAGCCATAACACGATGAAATTTTAATAGACCATTGTCAGCTTTGTCGTGGCCAAACGTCGGCGATACGATCGGTTTAAATTAATGGACCTATGCGTTTGAGTGACACGCTCAATAAGAGTAGTTCCAATAAAATATCAATAATGTGATAAGAAGGCTATACCCAGCAGTAGGTGTCGTGCGGCTGATATAATGATAAGATGTTACTTTACTCAAAAAATCTAATATATTTTCCTCTCTTTATTTTTTGTGTGAAACTAAAAAAATAGCAGTTATAATAAAAATAGAATAATGTTTTAGTTTAAATTTTGACACTAAAAATATGCGAAATCCATATGCACCTATGATGCGTAATGTGTTAAAATACACTGTATTGCTATAAAATAATTGAAACGAAGCATTTTTCTTTTCATGTTTTGCTTAAAAGTTATTTTTCTTTACAAATGATCATAAAACCCTTTTAAATATTCAGGAACATAATGTTTATAGGTTTCCGCGAGCGACATGTGTTGTAAAACAAGGTATAAATTCGTTACAGTTTGATTACTCGTAATAATTCGTGAAGGAAATGAAATAAAACGTTTTCTGAAAGTAGGCCGCAGGTGAAACGGCTGAGGGCTTCTCAGAAATTATGAAATCGATTTGCCAAAGAGTCTGTAAAGTAAAGAGCATTCGATCGACCTCATTCGGAATTCGCATGTTAAACGCTACTTGTTTTGTTTTGTTAATCTAGGTCCGTGGGCGTGGGTTCTCTAACACAAGAAACGTTTAACTGAAATAGTATTTTGTAAAATGTACCATTGGCCATGGCATTATTAAAATGACTGGTGCATCAATCTCTCCTGTTCAATTTGCTAAGTATGGTCTGCATTTAGTCTGCCAGGCGCCATACTTTTTCATAGCTCTATCTTATCTTGTCATACTGAAACATACAACGTGTTACAAAATACCCCTAATGCTGAATATGGTAGATAGGGACCATCAAACTGAACAACTTTTACATCGGGACCAACTCTGAAGTCGCGAAAAAAAATCAGCTAATTCATACATTTTGATATTTTCCTTTTTTAATTTTTGTATGAAACAGCTGTTTTTTTATATATAATTATTCACATATAGGTGTTGATTTTCAGGTGACTGTGGCGAGTGAAGCAACATAGAGCAGATGAAGCGGCGGCGGCCGGCGCCATGAGCTAGCGGGCATGGGGGGCGAGGGGGCGGGCCGCGGCGCCGCGCGCTGGCACGTGGGCGACTCGCCCCCGCGCGCGCCCATGGGCTTCGCGGCGCCCGCGCAGGACGCGCTGCTCGACCGCGGGCTCGCGCCTGCGCCCGCGCCGGCGCTACCCACCAATGCAGACGCGTTGCAGAGGGCGCATTCCAGGTATAGCGACCTTATGACTACTTTGTAACTCCTAGCATCCAGAAAGGTCACTGGGCATATTTGACTTGCTTGATGAAAGTTCGCGTACAGAAACCAAACCAGTTTTAAATTGAAGGATTCAATCCCACTTTTCAAAATATGTATTATTTTTTTATGTACCGGCCGGCAGAAAAAAGTTATTTCACAGTATGTGTGCGAGTATATGTATGATGTTATTAAACTTTTGTTAATAAAACAAAAGTTTTTACTTTCAGCATTGTAAAAATGTGTGGTACAAGCATAATTAACTTTTGTATTTTCTTTATTTATTTATTTTAATTTATTTATTATTGAAATGTTATGAATTATGATATAATGATAAAAAATGAAACTTGTCCTGCAAGAATGCGACCCATACCACTGCGTAGCAGATACATTATCTACATACCTAGCCTTATTTCGTTTGTGTACGCCGTAGGGCAAATGTTTAAACAAAATGTCTAGTGACCTTTAAGTCTCAGCTTTAACTAAGTGCTTGCAGTTCTCGGCTCATTCCTCTAATCCTCTTCTTAAATCACTGCAGTCTATTGCTGTGCAATAGAAGGCAGATGAAAAAATCCTTCAGCGGATCGGAAAAACTAGCAGTGCTTTGTATCATTGTGTTATTTTCAGTGGTATAAAAAAAAAATAAAAAAAACTTGTACTTAACAATTCCAGGTCGATGTCGTCGCTACCGCCGGAGCCGTTTATGATGCTCCGCGCGAAAGCGCTGAGCAAACGTGTAATCATCAACGTGGGCGGCGTGCGACACGAGGTGCTGTGGCGGACGCTGGAGCGCCTGCCGCACACGCGGCTCGGCCGGCTGCGCGACTGCAACACGCACGAGGCCATCACCGAGCTCTGCGACGACTACTCGCTGCAAGACAACGAGTACTTCTTCGACAGGTCAGTACCTAAGAAGATCAGCTTAAGGCTCCGTTATGCGAAATCATTTGTCTCTGTCTACGTGTAAAGATTATGGAAAATGACCTCACTTCTGCACTTTTTCGATGATTTTCGTTGTTTTTTATTATTATCTTTAGCACAATTATCTTTCTTGAAAAAAGTTGTTGGAGCAACTGCACAGTATGTTAAAGCGTATTTTGATGTGGAATTCAATACGTTTCCGCTATTATTTACGCCAAAAATATGGCCCGCGACAAGCGCTTTTGATGATATTCTGATTTTTTAAGTCATCTGTGAGGTTTATACGCAATTTAATAATTGTAGTTACTAGATAATCTCTTTAGCTTGTAGTATGTTTTTTTGTGGTTACAACTTTACGTTTTTTATATAAAAAAATATGGCCCGCGCAAACCATGTTTTCCTCAGGGCTTTATAACGTTAACAATTAACAGAAAAAATAACGTTACGTAACGTTATTTACAATATGATACCTTGATAACGTTATTTTTTTTAACGATACCTAGTAACATAACATTAATATAACGTTATAATACGGTTATGTTACTAGATATCGTTAAAAATAACGTTATTTTTATACTTAGTACTTACCGCAAAGACTGATCACGTCACGGCGCGGCGGCGTCAAATTGAATTATACATTGCTTTAAATATTTTTTATACAGTAACATAATAACGTTATCAAGGAACGAAAAAACAACGATAAATTCTGTTTCACCGTTATCAATTTTACCGTTATTAATTTCCAGTTTTAACGTTATTTTTTATAACGTTACTAATTTTTAACGGTATTTGAAGCCCTGGTTTTCCTATAATGACCCCTTAAAATGAAAACTCCCTATAAGTTTTGTAAGTAGAAAATATAATGGGTTTTTCGCATTGTACGGATAATGCTGAACGAAATTAATGTTGAACGAATCAAATTAATGTTTAAACGCTAATAGGTCGCAAAGGCTAAAAAGAAATTAGTCGCGACGTGATTGATCTTCAAACTCCTTAGCTGGTTTTGAACACACCAATAATGGTGTATTAAAAAAATCTAATCAAACCAATTGTTGACTTTCCAGACATCCGAAGAGCTTCAGTTCCATCCTAAATTTTTACCGCACTGGAAAACTGCATTTGGTGGACGAGATGTGCGTACTAGCATTCAGCGATGACCTGGAGTACTGGGGCGTGGACGAGCTCTACCTGGAGTCCTGCTGCCAGCACAAGTACCATCAGCGCAAGGAGCACGTGCACGAAGAGATGAGGAAGGAAGCCGAGAGCCTCCGACAACGAGAGGAGGAGGAGTTTGGTCAAGGCACCTGCGCGCAGTACCAAAAGTGGCTCTGGGACTTACTTGAGAAGCCTACCACCAGCATCGCGGCTAGGGTAACGTATTGTACCACCATTGAGAAACATAATAAAAATCAAATTAAACTAATCGTGCCACTATAGCATCGCTGCCAAGGACGGTCAGGTCTTACATGGAAAAGGTATTCAACTTAAATTCAATGCTTTTGTCGATTGTGAGTAAGTAATTTCATTTTTGCACATTCACTGTAAAGCAAATTAGCAATGCGATGTAGTAGGAGTTATTTTGTTATGATAAACTTTAAGCAAATGTTAAGAACATTATTGCCACCTTTAGAACCTACTATACACGCACAAGCTAGTACTGTACAATACACACAATCAATGTATTTTATTTATTTACCTATTGAATAACAACTGTAAATAAATAATATAATAAATTTTAATACGTGCACTGACAATATTTTACAATTGTGTGCGTAGTGCGTATCACTTACAGACTTTAAATGAATGTACACTTAAATTCTCCATATAAGTACACAATACATTTTTGTACTTTTACATGCCGTAGAGGCGGGTGATTTTTGGCTTTCGTATATAACTTTGGGCTAAACTGAGAAACAGTCTGATGTCACTGTGTTTTTGAACTTGGATTCTTGACTTATATGCGCGGTGTAGTATCGATGTAATATGTATATTCCGTAAGTATTATTTTTAACGAGAGACTTAATTAAAAAAAAATGACATGTTTTTCAATACACAATATGAATTTAAACTGTAAAATGTTAGTGTAAGTTTGAAACTAACATTGTTCTTATTTTTTAATTTGCTTTTAAGATAAAGACACACATCAAGACATCATTTGGGTCAATGTTATTCCATAAGGTCAAAGTAAAAGTGACCCGCCTTAACTCCGGTACTATAACTATGCAAACTTTTTTAACACCAGCTACATAAGCTACATTATACAGTGCGATTAAATTTCCAATAGACAGTGATCCACGGGAACTTCACTCGAGAATGTATGGTTAAGAATAAGTTTCACAGACAATAGGTACCTATATCGTTTTGTACCAAGCGCTCTGAAGTTAGTCACTTCTGCATTGTTAAATTAATCGCATTGTACCAAGTAACAGTTAAAATTAAATGAGTTAGGTAGATAGTAAATAGGTAGTAATTCATTAATCTTTTTAACATTGTGTGTGAGCTGAGGTTTAAAATGTATTATAACAATGTTATTTGTGTAGTTTTGTGGTGCATGAATAACATCTATCTCTGCCCCTTCGTGTTATGTATGTTTGTTTGTTTATTGTATTGTATTATGGAATGTGGTGTTGTGTTTCCTTGTTGTAATATGAATCGTGTTGTGACCTCCTGATATGTGATCGCTTTTGTCGAATTCCAACCCAATTAGCTAGCATCGATGTTACTTACCTTCTTCTTGCTTTAAACTTGTAGCTCGTTGATGTGATTTTTTTTCGACAACAGCGGTGCCTTTAGCGGTATGTAAGTATGAATATGTGTTCATAAACTAGGTCCAAATATTTTTTTATTTATTTTGTTTATGTTGTATATACGATTGACACATTATTACAAACCATTCAGGGTCTTTTGTTTCAAATCACACTTTAGCAAGTAATTTTTACCCATCATTTCAATAACTTATCGTCATCAGCATTCCTAGTTTTGTGATAGGTACCTACTACTTAAAAAAAGACTTGCTTCACGTACCTATTTTTGGAGTTCTTTATATTTATTTATCGAATTTTGTCAAGTTTGTCACTTGAATTAAGTTGAAGCCATATCCAAAATCTGGGTAGGTATTAAATATAATTTTAATGTTGTGAAAAACTTGCTGATTTTTAAACTAGATTGTATACCGATCATCTCTATATCTCACTAGAGCAGTAGACAACAGAACAGTATTTTTGTATAAGCACAGATAATATAATACCAAACTAGTGTATTAAATTGTTGTAAATATCGATACATTGCTAACACTTCATACAAAATCTATTTTAAAAATCAACAATACAAAACGTTCCAATTTTAAGACCTTCACTGCTACAGAACTCATTCGATGTCGTGGTATTCCACCACGAGATTTTCGTGTATAATTTTATTACAGTTATTTTTTATAAATGTTCACAGCCGCGTCGTACGTTCTCCAAACGGAGATTAAAATATAAACAAAGCTTAATTGTTGTCGCAAAGTTGCCAATATGGGATGGGCTTACGCGATGTGACCAGCCGCCGCCGGCGATGCTCGAGGCCCGCGTGCGGGGGGGCACGGGACGGAGGGGCGCCCGCCGCACAAGCGTGCGCCGTGCGCTCACCGCGCCCGCGCCGCCTCGCACTACGGCTGAGCGCCGCTCCGCCGGCGTCCCACTCCGCTCTCACTAACCCTCGCATCCTTCATCTCTCTCTCCCCGTCGTCTTCCCGCCTCGTTCCCGTCCAGGTTCCCGCTCGGCTCCGGTCCCCCACCGACGCTTCCGCTTTGTGATACTGACCCGACTAACCGAGCAACGCGAGCGATGGACGGACGAGCGTGCCACGGGACTGAACGCACGTCCGTTCACCCACATGTAATATTACTATCTTAGAGAAACTATCTACACCTCGATCACACAACACTACTAACATAATCACACGTATAGATGTTATTTTTACACCAAAATTTATACGTAATGTTAAGACATTGTTACGTAAGATATTGGCTTTATATTAAATGTCTTGTAAATATTACATACTTACATATCTACTTACATTACTATACCGACTGCTACGAACGCTCGTAGCCTGACCGATGTACAAAAAAATAGGATAATTAGTTTTGTATAGACACTGGCACTATAAAGCGACCTGGCACATGAATGCGGTGCACATGTGCCAGTGGTCGCGACCGTGGCAGCGCGGTGGCGAGGAGCGCTCTCGCCGCTTACCCGTGACGTAATTGCAGGTGATTGCTGTGATATCGATCCTCTTCATCGTGCTGTCCACGATAGGGCTCACTCTCAACACGATACCTCAGATGCAAGTGTACGACGACAAGGGCGCGCCCATGGACAACCCGCAGCTGGCCATGGTAGAAGCCGTGTGCATCACGTGGTTCACGCTCGAGTATGTGCTGCGGTTCAGTGCCTCTCCGGATAAGTGGAAGTTCTTCAAAGGTGGACTCAACGTTATAGACTTGTTGGCCATACTGCCATATTTCGTATCTCTTTTTCTGCTCGAAACGAATAAAAACGCGACGGACCAGTTTCAAGACGTACGTCGTGTCGTACAAATCTTCCGTATAATGCGAATACTGCGCATTCTCAAACTCGCCCGACATTCTACTGGGCTACAATCACTCGGTTTCACACTCAGAAACTCTTATAAAGAACTGGGACTGCTCATGCTGTTCCTCGCGATGGGAGTGCTCATATTTTCTTCATTGGCTTATTTCGCCGAGAAGGAAGAACCGGGGACTAAATTCATTTCCATTCCGGAAACGTTCTGGTGGGCCGGCATCACCATGACCACAGTCGGATACGGTGACATTTACCCCACGACCCCGTTGGGCAAGGTCATCGGCTCAGTTTGCTGTATTTGCGGCGTGTTGGTAATTGCGTTACCCATCCCGATTATCGTCAACAATTTCGCCGAGTTTTACAAGAATCAGATGCGGCGCGAGAAGGCGCTTAAGAGGCGAGAGGCCCTCGAGCGTGCAAAGCGCGAGGGCTCGATCGTCTCGTTCCACCATATAAACTTGCGCGACGCGTTCGCCAAGAGCATGGACCTCATCGACGTCATAGTGGATACAGGTCAGTACCGTCCACATTCATTTGCTTACGCCGCTTGTCCAGTCCATGTCATACTATGTTATGTGTTCGCGTATGTAACCTCCTTCTTCATAATGCACGCATGCTCTCCGTGCTCATTCCGCATTTGTGTTTAATGAATGCAATGAGTGTTGAATGAACGCATGTGTCGTATCGTTTAGCTCTCCGGACTCGCAGACATCTTCAAATTCAGACCAGTTCACGTTACATCGCAGCTACAGCTATCTTCACGCGTTCGTTCCAACGAGGTCCACTCAGAGTGTTTTATTCCTTGTCTTCAGGTGACAAGTGCGTCCTCATTGAGGCGAGAGACGACACCAGATGAGCTACTTGCTACTATCACACAGTCGTCACACTCGACCCTTATATTTATATCCGTAACTTGGGTCGGGATCGCGTCGCGTGTAGCTTGCGATGTGCGACGAAGACACTATATTTTAAGGTCGATAGTATTGTCAGCATAAGCCTAACGCTTCCTAGAACTAACCACTCTGTTGTGGACTGTTCGATGTGTGTATCCGGAGGACGCTGGATTTAGACTTTGTGTGGAATGTGTGTTGTGTTAGTTCACGCTGCTACTTACCTATCTGTTCGTCATTCGTTAAATGTAACCTACTATTCATTTTAATGGACCTAAATAAAACAATAAACAAATTATATATAGACTGCTAATATTATTGGAAGCTGTGCGGGAGAAGAAGGAACTGAAAATTGTCGCTACTGACGATGGTGTGTGTCTTCAGGACACAACCTGTCGCAGGCGGATGCCACTAGCTTGGAGGGGGAGGCACCCGCCATCACCGGCTGCTACAAACAATACGAGCATGCCATCTCCGATAAGATTCCCCAGAGTACCGATCCAAATCAGGTATGGGCATCACCCTAAAGGATGGGTGCGTCCACTGCCATTGGCAGGGTGAGCCGACACAATATTTTTAAGCTAGTAACTTAAACTTCAACTTCCTCCGAATTAATTTTTCAATTCGTTTTTTTAATCACTGCCACTTTGAAGATTTTCATACAGTAGGTACAGCTTTGCCAAGGCGCTTCATGCACCAAATAATTATGAAGACCCTTTTAATGGAGGCAAATTAAAGTAGTCTTCACACGTAAAGTTTCGGACGCACCCGTTTTAGTGATACTTAGCACCAATAGTACCTATAGGCTTTCTGCTAACACCGTAGTCCACAGTTTCAGAGCAGTCCTAAGAAAGAACGCCGGTATTCGATCGAAGGCCCAGACTCGCCAGAAAAACGCTTGCTCATTAATCCTGATCCAACACCAGTAAGATTTTTATTTATATTTTCTTCAAACTTCTACTTCAATTTAAAAGGCTTTATTCACCTTCATAGCGGGCGCTATTTAGTTAGACATTTAGAATAAACAGGGTTGAATTACAAGCACTGAAATGCATTATCAGCTGGCATCAAATATGGACTAATAAGTTTAACAATACGCATACAAGCAAAGCAAACTAAAGCTTCTGCTAAATATTAAATGGGACTAAACAAACATAATAAATGGTTTTCGACAAAGCTTTTAATATTTCTGCTGGAATTCAATATCAGTAACTACTAATGATTTCTCTTTTTCTAGGAAAAGAAGATAGCTGACAAACAGCTTGACTTGGATCAGCTGCCTTCTGAGTTTGAATGTTGTTTTTGCACGTTCAAGGTACTAAAGATACTAATATTAACAATAACGAATTTAACCACTTACATTTTTGTATGAAATATTAACATATTTATGTTTTGATTTGCAACTTAAGTGGCATTTGTATACATAAAAGTAATAATAACAATATTATATTAAGTTTAATAGTTCGTTCCACCTGCCATGATCCTGTAAGTATTTCAAGCTAATTTTATTCCTTATTATTATAGAAGTAGGTACTTCTGTTTCATTTTTATAAGAGTTCCCAGTTTTTTTGGATCAGTATATTTAGAATAGTTTTTTAAGTTTTTAAATACTTGGTTCAATCGGAAGCTAATTTCAAATGCTAGAAACGTTTTCTTTTTCATTGTTTTTGCTGGTCTTGTAATTTACTATCTCTTACCAAGCACGTGAATTCTAAGTGTACGTTCACACTAATGGTTGGGAAGCTAAGCGCCTCGTGGCACGTTAGGTGCCAGGATGAATTATTCTACCAAACCAATGTGTACGCGATAGCTTTGTGGCGTTGCGCAAGTGTAGCACCTACCTGCGAGCTACCTATCCTACACCTAATTCCACCATTGGTCTGAACATAAGTAATTGAAATGAATTATGATATGAATGTTGGATATGCTTGACAGGGCTACAAGGAATTCATAGACGCGGAGCAACTGATGCCCATGTCGACGTCGGACCTGCGGCAGCCGGTGTGCGTGGAGCTGGCCTGCCTGCAACGGCACCCCGCGCCCAAGGCCTTGCCTGAGGCTACGCCCAATAGCCTAGACAGCCCTGGTAAGATCCTCACTTTACTATCATTGATTGAACAAATGTCAACAACTAACAATACGTCTTGAACGTTGCAATTTTTTAGGAACTGTTTATTACTTAATCGAGTTGTTAACATTTTTTCATTACAACAAATGTGTCCATATACCAAATGTCCATTTTATGAATGGTTGCATTTCAGTATAGTAAATTAAATGTTAATAGTAGGTATCTAATCTACCTCTTTCAATTATTGAATACCCGTAGCTTCCTTTGTCTTGACCGTACATTACTTACTTCACTATAGTTCACGTAAATGTGTTTCTGGCACGTGTATTTTATCGTTTACGTGTGTTTCATTTTCATACTAGTGTTCGTCACAGGCGGCACAGAACACTTCGCTCCATGTGCGTCTGTCTTACATTGCAGATACATTTGCATCATGCCTTACGCACCCTTTTCCTTCAGAGGGCGACATCGCATGCGAGAACGACTCGTCAAACTTGTATGTGAACCCTCTGGACGGTAGCGGCGGCGGATCGGGGGGCGGGGGGTCGGAGTTTAACGGTGTGCGCAGGAGCGCGTCGGGGGACGGGGGCGTGTTGTGTGCGCAAGGTTCGCAGGGCGAGGGGTCACCGCAGGGGTCGCGCGGCAGCCTGGCGGCGGAGCCGGCGCGCCTCACGCAGCCGGCCGACGCGCCCGCGCCCGCATCCGCACCCGCGCCCGCGCCCGCTCCGGACGACGCCAAGCCCAAACACAGGAAGGCGCGCTTCCAACAGGTGAGGAACAACCACGTCGTAAGGCTGACATGCTTTTATGGGTATGCTATGGCGAGAAAGTAGGTACTAATCTAAGTACCTATACTTACCATTAAAACGGTGATAGACCGAGTTCAAATGAGACGTGGGAACTCAACACAAGAGACTTCCAAGTTTGCGTTGCGTAGATTAAAAGGATTACCGCCATGAACAGAACAAGGCAGTGTCAGATTCGAGTAAATTATGAAGATGAAGAACCTGATAAACTCGATGCCAATCTTTGCTTCTTGACTCTTTGTAAGACAGCATGTTCAAAATTTGTTTGTATATTGAACGCCATGTCCGTCTGCATGTAACACGGTTTGGTAAATGTTGAATGCATGCCCCAATCCAGAGTGCTTTAGTAAAATATTTTGGACAATCAGCCCGAAGAGCGTTCAACGTATTTTGGTTTACAGGAATGGTCGGAGGAGGAGAAGAGGCCACCGAGAGGGATAGCTACCAGGATTATCAATCACCACATTCTTTTTGGTAATATAACATTTTATAATAACACGCTAAAAGAAAATGTACAGCACTGTGGTTTAACGACTTTTAAAACTAACAGGTTTCCCAATGTGTAGTCAAGGGTACTTTTTTTTTAAGCACAACGTGATAGTGCTTCATCTTTGGCCTTCATCTCACCTGATGTTAAGTGACGATAAGGCCGAAGGTGGAAGCGCACTACACCCGGAATCCTCATCACTAAGGAACTGGGTATATCTTACCTCTAACTGCCGTAACACAACAATTTGTAAATTATTGTTATGGCGTCACACTTAGCTAAGAATAGCTAGCCAGGTGGACTTGAAATAAGCCCTACCACCAAACAAACCGAGTACGAATTGTACCCCTTCTGTGAATCAGACTCGGGACCCCTGTATCTTACGCGGGTGGGCAAACCACTAGACCACAGAGGCGGTACTTACTTGCACAAAATTAAAAAAAAAATCAAAATATTTTATTCAGTCTAGGCTGTTACAAGCACTTGTGAATGTCATAGAAGCTACGCCATCGGTTCGCAAACCCTAAGCGGGAGACCTTGTAACGAGAAGAACCGGCAAGAAACTCGTCAAGGGCTGCTTTTTTCTCCCTGTATATTTCATACAGAGTCGTCAACATTGAAAAATGAGCTCTACGTTTAAAGTGAGGTCATTTTCCATCACAATAATTAACAAAAGTTTGCACACAATGGGTAGGTAGGTTAAAATTAAATATATCTACTACATTCAGATAGGTAAATATGAGAGTAAATAACTTTCAACTAGTTGAGAAATCACTCTGTCTGCTACTCGAACCAAAAAACACTTGATGCAAGACATAAAAGTAAAAACGCAATTCTTACAATTCAATATGCGTTAAGATAGGTACTCAGAAGCAGACCCATTCCCACTGGCAGCACCCGTTCACGAGCATGACGCATGGACCAGCCATCGCTTCGCTCAACCATATCACCTCAACCACAAGGCATTAGTGTAGTATTATGTACCGCACTATTCTCAACCTCAAGGATTTCGTTTTCCAGGTAAAAACGGCAACAAGCGAGGAGGCGGCTGGCCGCTGGAGGGGGACTCCCGCTCACGCTCCATCCTGAAGAACAAGGAGGCGCGCGGCACGGACAGCGAGCTGCTACTCCAAGAAAGCACCTCGCTCGGAGCTAACGTTAGTTTACCCTAAACCAAGGGTCTCCTAACTTTTTAGCCTAAGGGCCTGACTAACTCCTGCACGAAGTCCCAAGGGCCAGGCCCTAGCCAGCTCATCGTGCCAATATACTGTGTAAATTACAGTATGTTAATACGATTCGACCCTCGCGCGGTGCTCGTGGGCCGGTGCTGGCCCGCGGGCTATAGTTTAGAGACCCCTGCCCTATACAAACATGATATGCAGGGTTAATGGAAATTAGTGATGCGCGATTATTACAAATTTCAATAATCGAATTAACTACTCATTACTTATTTCAATAATCGAATGTCAGATTAGTAATAAACTAATTTCAATAATCGAATAATTATTACTAACTAGCGGCCGCCCGCGACATCGTCTGCGTGGAAAGTTTTTTGCTATCCCTCGGGAACAATATTGTTTTTCGGGATGAAAAGTACCCTATGTTCTTCTCTGTACCCCTAAGAACGTGTATGCAAAATTTCATGATGATCGGTTGAGTAGTTAAAACGTGAAGGCGTAACAAACAAATAAACAAACGGACTTTCGCATTTATAATATTAGTAAGGATTAGTAATACTTTTGAGAAGTGGCTCCACGAAAGTCTCTAAAAAAACTCCTTTTACATTAACGTACCGCAGTATTGCCGTGGCGCTAGTATCAAATCCATAATATAAAATATATCTACATTACTAATTAGTAATACAAGTTAATGGTCATTCGAATTATTCGAATGATTGAGATAATCGAATGATCATTGATCATCAGTTTTTGAGATAGGTAAGTTATTGAAATTTTGAAAAAAAAACAAGTTACAAGCATCGTCACTAAATAGGAAGTAAGCTCCTGTACTATAAAAACCAATTTTTAATTTCGATTATCTCCAAAACCAAAGGGGGGACGAATTCTGTGGCTTTGGGACAAATTGGGACGAATGTACACGAATCGCTTCCAATAAGCAGATTTTCTCTAGGTGACCTGGTTCAAAAGTATTCAAAAGTGCTAAAATGAAGGTTTACTTTTGCATGAACCAATGGGGATGGAAACTGAGGAACTAATAGCGCCACAAGCGGTTGTACCAATACATTTGATTGGTTGTTTCAAATATCAAATGTCATTATATATATACATACATATATACATATTTTAACCAAAGTATTGATAGCGGTTAGATCGCCGGTGGCGCCATCTGCGATTAGCTTTGCGTTGCCAACCCCATTAAATAGCTTATATATTTTTGTCCCATTTGGGACGAATTCCGAAAAAAGTGGGACTAATATAGGACGAATTGGGAAAAATTGACCATGTAGTCAGAATTGCGGTTTTCAAAGTGGTCCTTGCCAACATGTAGCACACGTATTCTTGTAGTAGTTTCTTTTAGATGTGAAGTTGACTTTTATGGTACTTATTTATTGACAAAAGCATGGGTGTACGTACGTACAGTAGTCAAGACTTATTTTTATAAAGTCACTTACTCTGATCTTTGTTTTGAAATTTCGTATGAAGTACATACGTTATAAAGTGTTTTTGTTTCCAGGGAGATTCGGGGAGCGAATCATCGCCGATTCGGCTGAAAGACTTCAAGGGGCAGAACCTGAAAGGCGGCGCCCCAGAGCGCGACAGCCTCGTCTCGTAGCCCCGCCCCGCCCAAACACTACCGCAAATACTTAGATCGCAATAAATTATTAAAAATACATAAATAATTTTAACATATCATTGGGCGATTGTGACTGCTTGTTGAATATAGATGTTCATTTAGTAGGATTATAAATAATGTAAAAATATAATATATTACTTAATGTAATAATCGTTCATTCCAATCGAAAAGTTGAAGGTACCTATTTGTTAAGTTTTTTTACGTGCAATTATTAATTGCTAATTCTAATTTAAGCGATATAGTTTGTACAGCATAGTTGACGAAAAAAGAAGCAATTATTAAAATTAAAGATTTTCTGAAATTGTTACTGATTTTTTTCATTTCAACAAACCTGCAGGAGTTATATAAAATGAAAAATCGAAGTAGTCAACAATGATATTTATTTGGAAGCTAAATTCTTTTTCCATAATAGTCATGTACTAAAAGTGTAGAGTAGAAATATAACATAAATTTTATATTCAACATTATTCATTAGTGCTAGTGTTAAGAAACAGGCCACATAGCCCCTGTACATCACAAATACACAAGTATCGTTTCGTTATCATTAATTTAAACCAATGAGCGCACTTTTGTCATAATACATACATATCCAATTCAGATTATATCACTAATTACAAAATTACTGGAATCATAAAACAATTTACCGTGGTCCAAAAATAATACTCATTATCATAAAAACACTTAACCATTAATTTAATACTTTTAAAACAATAGATAAAATGAGTTACAATAACAAAATTAATGAAATCATTAAAAATACTTTGGTTTGCGATGAGTATACACATAGACCACTACACGAGGATAAGTGCAGAAATATTTTTTTGGACTAACACAACTGAACGGGCGCGGGCTTTCTAAAAACCAGGTACATTTCTTTAAATAAAATGATTTTTAAGGTTTACATATTCTTTTTAGTATTATTAGTTTTACAGACTTGAACTTGAATAAGTTGTGATCGTCAGAATGGTTGAATCACTTATAATATTTGATTAATACGCGATAGTCACTATTATATATTGCTGTTTGTTAGTTGTGAGTTCTGATTGAATTTGCTTTTCTCATTTAGACACCAATGTCAATTATTGAATAAAACATGATAATATGTTAAAACTGTATAAAAAATAAAGTAATACAGAAGATTAGTTAGTAATACCCAATATTTGAATTCAATATTTCAGATAGCATTCCAACATTTTATCTAGTTCAACCATCCCGACGATCACATTAAGTTTAGCGTTTCTTGTTTATTCGTAAATTACATCTTATACTGAACACACAGGCACCTTACTTTAAATTTCTTGGCAGTTAATCATGGCACACAATATTGTATACTGTATAATATACAATATTTCTGCAACACCCAGTTTTTGACGCATACACGTTACATCGAAACGTGCGTGACACGTAAAACTAACGTAATAAATATTAACGCAATACATCGATCATCTCTACCTATAAGAATTTACCTTGAGGTCTATCTTTGCGATGGATAAGTGAGACGTCAGAACAACCAATCGTAATGCCTTGGTCACACGTGTCGAGTACAGTGACGAGACAGTAAGAGTACGGTGGGCGAATAGGTGTACGCACGCATTTTGCTTTTCCTAGCGAGTTAAGTTCAGTTTCGAAGTTCGTGAACACTTGTGTGCGTCAATAAAGATCGCGAAAAATTGCCAGCGTGAGCGAATGGCGAGTGGCGTTTATACCTGCCGAGTGGCAAGCGAGTCAGCGCGTGGTACGCTGAGATGCGCGCGGGAGTGGGTGCTCGGCATAGTAAACAAAACAAGGTCCAAGTGACTCGTTCGCCACCCTGTTAGTTACAAAGTACACAAGAACCGAGCACTTGGCCGAGGGCACTCTCTCGCTACTCTACTACGTACGTGTGATCAGGGTATTAATTTACGGCACAACAAACAAATTTTGTATGTCAAACTTATGTCTAGTTAACTAGAGATTAAAGTGGCACTAGTGGGTGCCACTGCTAAACTCAACCGCCAGCGGTCTCTTGAAGCTTGAATTTCGCGTTAAGAACTCAAGATAAGTTCTCTAGATAGGAAAAACTAATCTTATAACCTTTTCATATCAGCATTTTATGAATGACAATTTACTAAAATCGATACATCGCATTTCTAAAATCGATGGTAAAAAATAGATGAAAATTCCATTATGTAGAGTAGATTTTTCGTCCACATACGCAGGCATGGATGATCGAACGCCATAAAATGAAAGTACTCTACATCCGGGACTTTAAAGCTTTGAGTAATAAAATTATCACAATCATGTTGTCATTTCATGTAAACTGGCACAATATGAGCTCATAAGACCTAAGTTGACTGTGACACTGGTTACTCAACAACGACATCAAGAAAAATGTCGGAATGACCCACAATGTGTCAGCTTACTTTTTCGCGGTTACGATTAATTTTTAAAATTTCTAGTGCATCAAAAATAATTATTGTATCGTAATAATAATTATAAAAATTATCTTGTTTCAATGTCTGGTTCGCACAACACCTCTAATTTTGTGGGAATTTCTGAAAATGCAGTAATATGTGATATCTATAAATAATATCTAATTAAAATACATTCAAATGCAACTTGATAATATCAATTAATTTTGGTGAAGAGACTATTCTTTTCAAGGAAAATTAAGTGAACATGTAAACTATAGTATTTTAACTTAAAACTAAAGTACTAATAATAGTGAGTAACTGACGTAAGAAAGGATACTGGTAAGAATTAAAGGGGATATAAAATTATATTCGACTTTTTGGTTAGTAAAAGTTCCTTTTAGATTGTTTAACATTATAAACATGAGTTTGAAGTAGGTAGGTGCTTAAGGAATTACATGATATCTGTGTATATTTATTAATATTCGTTTGTGGTCTTTTTCATTGACATTTTCATTTTTATTTATTTGCATGTCAGTTTTTGATGAAAAAATAAAAACTATAAACATTTCATAAATTGGCTGTCCTTGTCTTTTTTGTGGTGCACGATAGAGAGCGCGCCTTAGTGCCCACCCGCTTGCACTCCGATGCAAGCAGGCCGAAGCAGGCAAGTCGGACGGACGCAAGGTTTATACGCACGCACGAAAAAGTAGATTGTGAACAACTAACACTTTGTTCGCATGTGCGTACCATTAACGAACAACGAACACAGTATTCCTTAAAGATGTTCATTGCTGTCCGATTTCATTGTTATGTGTGGTAGAGTTCAAATATTTTTGATGCAACATTGCATTAGGACTCCATTGTCAGAGCGAGGCGGTTGTGCGTCCAAAAAAAGTCCAAAAAAAGTTGAAAATCTGACTTTTTGACTATGCCATGATAAAGTCAATGTTTGTCGAAATTTGTCGCACAAAAACCAAAATTTGTTAATCTTGCGATTAGGAGATACATGTGGCGCAGCTGTAGAGACGTCTCTACAGCTACACACAGATTTCGAAAACGGAAGGTGTCGTTGCGAAAATCTGATTGCTTGTGTGTGTAGCCTTTAGTTCGTCAAAACTTGTCGCACCAAACCAGAATTTGTCGGCCTTGCGTTTAGGAGATATGACACGTATCTCCTAAACGCAAGACCGACAAATTCTGGTGACTTCATCATGGCATAGACTAAAAATTAGATTTACAACTTTTTTTTTGTGGCGCAGCTGTAGTCCGGCACGTCGTCACTCGCACACTAGCGCTACTCTCAGCTGTGGATGGGATGCAAAATATGGCCACAGTCAGTGGGCGCCTCTGTTCCTTACTTCGTCCAATAGCCAAAAAAGTTAGGGCCCAATCAAAAATTACGAGTAGGTAATTTGCATTGCCCGATTGAAGCAGAGCATACTCAATCTTACTATGTTATGTACATTCAAAATGGCCATATTTTAATTTCTTGTTGTGTCCACTTTAGTTCTGCAAATATTGTCTCTTTAATAGAGCTTGAGAAAGCATGCAATTTTAGTTAAAAATTAAAGGCACACACCCAAAATAAAAAAGCACCATGCTCCGCATGATGATGCTACATTTATGCATGTTTGTTGATGCACATATTTTATGAGTTAACTAAACGATTATTTGCGTGGGGCGTCACATGTAGCCCCATTCGTAGAAGGCAAAAAAACGAAGAATACGGCTATCCATGAACCAAAGATTTCCTTCGCGCTTCGGTAGGATTGATCCTTGTGTTCCTAAGATGGGTTTACGAAGTGGAGCCACCTGGATTTTTTAAGCATTTGGGGGGGAGGGGGGAATTCTGCCTTAACGAAGTCCGAGGCTAATAATTGCCTAAGTTTAGATACTAAGCCAAGTTTGGTATCATTTTCGGATAAATCAATGACGTAGAATTTATTTCTGGTATAAAAAAACCGGCCAAGTGCGTGTCGGGCCACGTGCAGTAGGGTTCCGTAGGTACATTATACCATACCATATTTTAATACCGCTATCATTTTTCGTCTGAAAAAATAACTTTGTTTTTCACAGTGTTTGTATGAATGACAAAGTTATATTTGCGGTTTTGGAAAATGTACTATAATCTCAAAAACTGATTACTGTATCTCGTTCAAACCAATTTTCGTTGAAAGTGTTTATTAAGATCTACAGCATATTTTTTTTTAGATTTTTCACCTTCTTACTTTAAAAGTTAAAGGGGGGGGGGGGACGACACACATTCTACCACTTGGCGGCATATATCTTTCAAGCGGTTGACTTTGAAAAAAAAAATGGTCTTAAAAACCTCAACGTCATTTTTAAAGACCTATCTAAAGACACCCCACAAGTATTGGTTTGATGAAAAAAAATATTTTCAGTTTCAGTTCCATGTATGGGGAGCCCCCCCTTAATCTTTTATTTTTTTTATTTTTGTATAAAAATCGTAAAGCGGTTTACAGAATACACCTACCTACCAAGTTTCAACTATGTAGTCCTAATACTTTTGGAATAAAGTGGCTGTGACATACGGACGGACAGACAGACAGACAGACAGACAGACAGGCAGACAGACAGACAGACATGACGAATCTATAAGGGTTCCGTTTCTTGCCATTTTGGCTACGGAACCCTAAAAAAGGAATTTATTAAGAATTACACAATAACCAATATTTTCAAATACATTTTTTTACTTTAAGTTACCGTAAATATTAAACTGATGTTTTTATTTGCAAAAAAATATGTTAACAAAGCTTATATAATGAAGACTTGAAAAAATATTAACTAATTTCTTTAGTAACAATAAATAGCGAAAAATTATTTTACTGTCGTGTGCCGTCAATTTCTTTTACACATATAGAAATATATTATTTTTTATTATAACAATATGGTTATCAAATGAAATTATAGCCAATTCCAAAGAAAATATATATACATTATAACACTTTTATGTAACTGTTTTGAAAGAAACTTAAAAAGTATTACGCAGAAGTAAAAAATATTAGTAAATTATTAGAAAAACTAAAAATGCCACTCAATATAGACAAAAAAAGGCAAATATCACAAGCGCGCATGTAACTACAATTTTTTCAGATGTTGTTAGGTACCTTGAGAGTAGTTTTACCCAAGTTTTAACCCTTGGAAACCCTGTACTGCTGGAAAAACTTGGCATTTGTTTCAGTATTTTCGAAAAAACTACCTTAAGGAAGCGTTTTTCAGGTATCTCTATAGTTTTATAAAGCTAACTAAATTTGCTACAATTTGAGCCTATAACAAACAAGATTCGATTTGATTTTTAAAATTTTAACATTTAATAAAAAAATAACTTCCTTACAGCGGTAGCGAAGTTATTTTTTTACTTTCTTATTTCTTTTATTATTATTTTAAAAATAAAAGGATAATAGAGCTCCACAGACCACACAACAAGTACTTACGTAGAGCTCCTACGAGGTATTTTTCTTTTTCAAATATTCCAATTTGTTTATTTAATGGACATATTTTTCTTTAATCAAGCGAGTATTTTATTTTTGTTTTTATTTTTTTTTAATTGTTTAACAATTGAATCGTACAAATATGAATCCAAAAATGAATTCGACACCTTAACTATAATACATCTATCAAGATTGGGCTGAAAGCCAAAACTTCAAAAACTACAAAAATCGTGGTGACTCCACTTCTTATATCCATCCTAGGGTCCTAAGGACCAATCCTACCAAAGGAAATCCTCTGGTTCACAAAACGCCGTATTTTTTTCACCCTAGAGACGCAACTAATGGCAGCTATTTTATTTAGTTTTTTTTTAATAAACATTCTAAAACCACTGACCCTTTGGCATCGCGGTGACAGCTGTTAGTAAGCGTCTGTAGTAACTATTTAGTAATCTGTGCCTCTAGGTTAGACAAACCTTACAATATTGATAATATAAAAAGTTAATACCTACAGTGCGGTCGCGAAAAATAATTTTATATTTTTTATTTTATAAAAAATATATAAAGCACAGAATGAATAATAGTATTAGCGTGTAATAGCATAAGATCATATGCCGAAGGAATATGAATGACAAAAAGTTATTACTGTCATTTACCAATCAAAAATATGCCAATCACGATTTTTTTAAATGTCGAGACATGCAACACACTTTATAATTATAACACAGCATGAAACAACTTGGTACACTTACCTAATTCAAAGTCACTTGAATAAAGTATTTGGTTTTTTTTACGTCAGAAGGCCTATTTCACACCTTACGGATGTAACGGATGACGTGGTGCGATCAATCCGCGTTTTAATTAACATGAACGTCTCACAAATCCGCAGATCTAAATTACATAGCCATCGGAAACCGTTCGCAGTCGCGCATCGCCGCACGTCTCCGTCGCATTGTAAAGGCCGCGTCATGCAATTGTAAACCATGTCTGTAAAAAGATAAAATTAACTGTTAATCACGGTTACGGCTAGAATAGTCTTTTTGATGTGAAATAGGTCTTTTTAGATTTTTGGTCGGTGACAAAGAACCTTTCAAATTCAGTTTAACGTAAGTGAGCTTGCGAGGCAGCCGAATGTTAAGATCAATGTGAATTTTATGACCAGGCAAATTATAGTTGCCCAGTCTTCAAGAACGTCGAACTTGGACGAAGATTCGTCCAAGAGGTCGAACATTTTAGAGGTTTGCGTCTCACTTTCGTCGAGTTTCTAAGGAGGCCGAAGACAAAAAGTTTGTACTTATCTAAAAAGGTATAAATGCCGTAGACTACCTACGCCACATGATAGTAAGCCCAAGTCTTTAAGGAGGTCAAACACTTTAGTTAGGGGTTCGCGTCTCCCAACTGTCGTCGAGCCCCTAAGGAGGTTGAATACTTGAGAGGCATGTATCAAAAAAGGGAGGAATGCCGTAGACTACCTGTGCCAGGCGATGGTGAGAGCCGTCCGCAGTTTCCCCCACAGCCACGGGTACAGCCCGCCGCCGCGCCACGCCGCGCGCGCTACGTACTTCACGTAGTCGTATAGCCCCCAGGGGGCGTGGCCACCGTTCACGTAGTACACGTACGTGAAACCGTCTTTACAACGGCCTTTTATCGAGTAGTAGTAAGGTAGGAACGAGTGCAGGCGGAATCTGAAAAGAAAGTGTGGAGTTGAGGGAGTTTCATTGTTATGAAGTTATTTACGCCACGATGTCGCAATGTCTGCGCGGGTTGTACAGTCACGAGCAATAAGATGTACACACCATATAACTTTGTCACATTACGTTTTGAATAACCTAGGTATAACATTATCACACTGAGATATATTGATTGAATGTGACATAGTTCTAAAGTGTGTATACACACTGAAATTTTAATCATTTGGTTCCCGCCGTGGGGTGGTTCCACTCATGATTACAAGCATCTTTTACTATAGGACCAACTCTCCTGCTCGCAAAAATATCTGCTGTTTCATACATTAAGGTCGAGTAGGTACAGCACTTTTGTATGGAACAGCTGATTTTTTTTGCGAGCAGGAGAGTTGGCCCCATAGTAAAAGTTGCTTGTAATCATGAGTGGAACCACCCCACGGCGGGAACCAAATGATTAAAATTTCAGCGTGTATATTATTACTCGTGACTGTACAATGTAGTTTTTTTAACCTAACTATGTTTGAAACAAAACTCGACAATAATGGATTCTCAAAGGAAATTGCTGGTGGCTAAAACTCGACAATAATGAAATCCCATACAACTTTGTTGCGTCAGCATCGGAGGAGCGCGGCAACCTCGACTTTGTTCAAAGAAGGTTGTCATAATAATGACGATATTACAAGCATTTTTGAGTAAACAATATTTAAACATAGCAGGATTCGATCGCTGGACTGGATTGCTTACTATAATAATGTGAAGCAAGTATATTGGAGCTATAAAAATATGAAATGCTAAGAGATCACAGAATTATAAATGCAAAGATGTGATTCATTTTCATGAATAGTATGCGCGGCTATATCACAAATATTTAGAAACACAACTAACTAGTTTTAAGCACATTATATACTATTACATATTTTATAAGGCGACCTAAATTACTTTTAATATCAACAAGAGAGCCAAACTGTAAGGTCGCTCAACAATGTCAACATGGAGCTGCTAAAAATAAAATCAGTATTCTACTGCAGATCGTATTTTAATCTTGTTTATATTACACTCTTTAATTTACATTCAACAGCTGAAGCAGTAAAATTACTTTTTGCCAAAACAATAATAATAATAAAGACTTTCTTGCACATGACAGAGAAAAAACGATACAATCAGAAAAAAAACCGGACAAGTGCGAGTCGGGCTCGCCCACCGAGGGTTCCGTACAGACCTACATCTATACATAAAATAAAGCTTTGGAAAAGTTGTGTCGGTACAAAGGAAATATTTTGAAAAAAAGTGGTTGGTAGTTATCAGTTTTTTTATATGAAAACTGTACTACGGAGAGTTCAAGCTTCATCCCAGGTTCTACCTACCGGAATTATGTGAAAAATTGCTTTGATTATAAGTTGGACTCCAAGCTACCAAACTGTAAAAAAATACCATCAAAATCCGTTCAGCAGTTTTTAAGTGATTCGCGCAAAAACATTTAGAATTGACTGCTATTTATATAGATAACCATTTGAAATCCTTTGTCGCCACGTAGAAAATAACCCTTCCAGGGATTACGAGAGATTACTTCCAGGCCTTTCATTTGATACCCATATTGAAAAAATATTTTTTTTTCGTTTTTAATTTTTTTTTCATCTTTTTGGAATGCGCTCATCAAGGCCTTTCATTTGATACCCATATTGCACCAAAAAATTTTTATTTCGTTTCATTTTTTTTTTTCAGTTTTTTGGAATGTGCTCATCAAGGCCTTTCACGTGATACAGTATACCGAATATAAAAAAAAAAAAAATGTTTGGAATGTGCTCGCTCATCAAGGCGACATTTGATTTGATACCTAAGTATTTGTGTTTCATTGAAAAGTTCGCTCCATATCTGAATTACACGTGTGTAATGAGTTTTAATAGAAACATTACAGACGCCGGCAATTTTTGTATGAAAATCCATTATTACACGTTAGTAATGGATTCTCATACAAATATTGACGGCGCGGTTTAGGTCTGTCCGTAAACTCCGATTTAGCACGAAGAAGTTTGTCAAAATAATGTTCGAATTTCCAAGCATGTTTGAGAAAAAATAAAATAATTACAAACCCACCGCACCTGTATAAAATACAAGTACTGCTAATTGTCAACAGATGGCGCTGTATATCAATATCAATGGCGCTGTATAATGTTCTGTGAAATGGTGTTATCTATCGCAATGTTATTAGAGAAAATGGGTGTATTCCAACAAGACCCTTGCTCCGAAAGTCTGTTTCCCGTTCGAGTCACGTCATATCGGTGTGAAAAACGCGCTGATTGTTATATACCTACTCTGTGGTGATAGCTATTGGTCTGCTGGAATGCACTCCGTTGATTGTTTTACTCTTTGACCCCCTGTCATGCAGCGTGACATACCGCCATGTTGCGAAAATATTTAGAGCCAAATTTATTACTTTTTAATTTTATTTTTAAAAGTAATAACTATAACAATATTTGAAAGGATCTACATAATTAATAATAATAAATATTTATATTTTAAAAAGATAAAGTGGCGCGATTATCACAAAACTAATTAGAAGTTAAACTATGACCGCGCATACCGTTGTTTCACCAAGATGACTAATAATTACGTATTTTAATGACCATATTTTTTATGATTTAATTACAAATATACAGTTTTCAGATAATATTCCTGTAAGTGTAGTATAAGACGCAATTACCTGCCAAATTTCATAGTCCTAGGTCAACGGGAAGTACCCTATGAATTTTGATTCCTTTGAGAGTATCGAAAATGCGTTTTTTGCGCCGTAAACGGCAGTATCTTTTTTTACGCTAACTTAGAAGTTTGATTTTTTTACAGCTTCAAGGGACCGTAGACCTTAGTATAAGGTTTAAATTTCAACTCGATACCTCCACGCGTTCCCGAGATAAAGGGTCTTGACAGACAGACGGACAACAAAATGATCCTATTAGGGTTCCGTTTTTTCCTTTTGAGGTACGGAACCCTAAAAACAAGAAAACATACAATAGGTGGCCTTATTTTTACATAGCAATTTCTTCCAAGCAACCTTGGGCGAAATAAAAATAACATAAATAGGATAATAGAAGGATAATAGGGGAATAGGTGCACTTCACGTAAAAAAGAAAAAAGACACAGAGCCATAAACTTATACATGCATCTGTCTGTACAAATGCACACATCAACTTTGTCTAGGGATCAATCAAGGTATTTTTTTCATACAAACGAGGTAACTTTGAAGCCTTGGTTTCCTGCCAGGGATGTACCGTGCTGCGATCTGATATGGATATCCAGGGAATGAATGGAGGAGATTTAGATTGCTATACACATCCAACTGATCTGATCAGCATTCTAAAAAATAGAAGGACATGGACATGTTTAAAGAAACCGCGAAAATAGCATTAAAAATTTGAAATCCTGAAACTGAGAACTTTGACCCTTCTATCTTTTACAATGCTGATCAGATCAGATGGGTGTGTATAGGGATCATAATCTCTTCAAGTCACTCGCTGGATAGCCATCATCACAGATCACAGCACGGTAGATCCGTTGCAGGAAACCATGGCTTCAAAGTTGCCTCGTTTGTATAAAAAAAAAACATCAGGGGGCTAATTGTCTAATTTTAAAAATCTATCGCAATCGCTTTCGTTTGACAGATGGATGTGACACATTGCTGCATTTCTTTGGTAAGTTTTTATTTGTGCCAAAAAGAAACTTCAATGGATTACATCCTGAAAGCGATTGCGATAGATTTTTAAATTAGACAATAGAAAGGCTGGATCTCTAGACAAAGTTGATGAGTATACAATAGGCATTTTCTGTAATCGCTTTTTGCTTCAGTCAAAATAATTTTAAATAAGGATGATTTCATATTGTGAAATAATTTTCCTTATTACTATTTTATGTATGATCAAATTAAACATTACCTAAACCTAAAACATATCTCAATTGCTTGACTGAGGAGTGTTAATGCTTAATTTATATGGTGGATATTTAAGGTTATTTTTTTCACCGTTTCTAAAAATATGATGTAAATATATTGCATTTAACTAGAGGCCTTCACCCAATAAGGGGTCCTTAATATATTATTTTAATTTATTTATTTAATACTAATTGGTTTTTCTATTTAATTTTAATGAATTTTACCTAAACAATTTAATTATTTATTAAAAGTACTTGACCGTAATTCGAAGCTTATATTGAGATAGGCACTTCCGTTTCCCGTAGTCTTTGTCAATTTTTCGTACTCTTTATGCCTTTTGATGACGTACTTCCGTTGACTCAACAGGATTTCGCGCCATCTAAAATTTCTTGCAAAGAAAATGGCGCCAACCTTACTCATTGGCGTTTCATTCCCCGTAGCATAAACACGTGCAGAGAAGTATCCTGCCGAATATTTTCTATTTTTCAAATAGAATTATCGTTTCAAATTGAAATATTATAATTTGAAGTGTTAGTTATAAAACATTTTGATAAAAATTTTGTGAACAATCATTCCTTTGGAAACAAGGTAAGTACATTCTAAACTTACATGGTGTTTTTCAAAGGTTTCCTTTTAGAAATGATATGATCAGTAGTCTCAATACTACCCAATGCATTTTTAAAGCGTGTAGTGTATGTTAGAACGTTATGTGAGTTGAGACTACAACAAAAATTTTTACAAATGATTAAACGTTTTATAATTTTATGTGCCGTGTTATACTTAGATATCGTGGATTTCAAAGTATTGGTAAATTTAATGTAAATTTAACGGTTTTTCCGTTCGATATTAGAATTATGACTGTTTTTTCAGTATGCCTCAAATTTAAACTTATAAGATGGAATAGGTCATTCATATGCAGCAAATGTAAGAAATAACTGCACTACTTATTCTCGTCTTTATAAAGTGATCATTTTTTAATACAAGGTTTTTTAATACAATTTACAGAATGAGTGCTAACAATGTGCCTCCTAGCACGGAAGAGGTGCCAGAAGCCAGACCCAGTTCCGAGCGTCGCAAGCGGGTACGCAGCAGTAGCTCCAGCAGTAGCGGGTCTTCTAGTAGCTCCAGTTCGTCTTCAACTGCGAGCACAAAGCGCAAGAGATCTCGTCGTCATCGCCATAAGAAAAGTAAAAGAAGTCGGCACTCAAAGATACGGCAGTTGTCCAAGGAAATCAGTGAGTTGCGCAATCTTTTTACTCAGCCCCCCCATTGTGACAATAATGTAGATACTGATCGCTTATCCGTTTGTTCAGCAATAAGTGGAGAGCTTTTTAATGATATGGCTACTAATGATGACGAGCACTCACCAGATGTTCAAAATACTCCCAATGATTCTCAATTCACCTTTGATATTGAGACAAAGCTAAAGGAACCGGCCGTCCCTAAGACGCCTGAAAACTTTATTAAAATGTTAAACGAAGTTCAACGTTTCGGTAATTCATCATGGTCTGAAATTAGATATGCCGACACTCAAAAGATTTACAACCATGCCCCCGGTTTTATAGATCTTGAGTCTAACCCTGAAATAAAGCCCTACGATACCACATCGCAGCAGGCTAAGGCTGACAAAGCATATGCAGCCATATCTTTTTGTGTTCTAAAACAAAAAGAGGCTTTACAAGAAAGTATACGTAAATTAATTGTCTGGGCTAATTCGAGTTCTAGTAGCTTAGATAAATTAGGTGACAAAATTGAAGAGCTATTTGTGAACGGTGAATTTCATAAAATTTCAAATGACCTGTTACAACTTGTATGTGGTCACAGATCCGAAGCCATAGAAGTAAGAAGGGATGCTATTATTAAATACATAAAAGACCCCGTTGTTAAAACTTCACTCAATAAAATACCCCCTTCAAATACACACCTTTTTGAGGTAGAAGCCTTTTCTACCGCTTTAGAAAAAGCGGGTGGCGTTCGTAAAACTTTTTGGCCCCTTAAGTCTGAAAATACTGCGAAGGCTTCTCACAGAACCTATCGTCAACCTACTAGAGGGGTAGGCCACAAGAAATTTAATACACCACTGATTGGATCTCGATATCCAAACTACGCATCAGGCTCTTCACGACCTATGCATAACAGTGCACCACCCTCGAGGGGTGGATGCCACCATATGAACTTGGATTATCATTATGATAATACGGGACAAAATTCCAGTTCATTTCAATACCGAGGCTCGAGGCCTCGTGGCTCACAGAGAGGGGGGAGGGGTCGTGGAACCTCCTCTCGTGGCTCTAGAGGTCAATCAAAATTTTCTGAACAATGACTCGAGGTCGTTTCAAGCGGGGCAGTTGATCCATCATTTAGAGAAGTGGAGGGAACTAGGGGCACCAGAAGTAATATTAGAAATAGTAAAAGGTTATCGCATACCATTTGTTCGAAAACCCCCCTTATATGTGCCAAAAGCAAAAAGTCACTTTTGCACTCCCATGTCGGAGGAAATGACCGCAATAATAAACAAGATGAAAGCTCAAGGAATTTTAAAAGTGGCTCAGTTTACTCCCAGTTTCATTTCACCTCTCTTCCTTGTACCAAAAAGCGACGGCTCTCTCCGCCCAATATTCAACTTAAAAGCGTTGAACGATTTCGTGAAAGCAGAACCATTTCACCTAGTAAATATAAATCGTGTTCCCGATTTTCTACAGCCGAGAGATTGGATGGGCAAAATAGATTTGAGTCAAGCCTATTTTCACATAAAAATAGCAGAATCACACCGCCGCTTCCTCCGCTTAATTTACGACAAAGAACTGCTCGAAATGTCGTGTCTACCGTTCGGTTTGAGCACAGCTCCAAAAACCTTCTCGATTCTCACCAATTGGGTGGCACAAATTTTGAGGCAACAGAACGTTCGCATTCTGGTGTACCTGGACGATTTTTTGATAGTTCATCAAAACCCTCTCACTCTTCAAAGACACATTCAAATGACCCTAAATATCCTTTACGCCCTAGGATGGTGTGTAAACCTCGAAAAATCAGTAATGGTCCCCCAGAAGCGCCTTACATTCTTAGGCATCCTTTGGAGAACATGGGACAATTTAAAGTCACTGCCAGTAGACAAAATTACCACCATCACAAAAAAGGTGCGTCAAATACTAAGTCAAAAACATGTGATGCTCAAAGAAATACAGAGTCTCGTAGGTCTCTTAAATTTTGCCAGTTTTGTGGTCCCTCGAGGGAGGCTACATCATCGTCACCTTCTGAGGTTTATGAACACTCTGCTAATTCATCCAAAGAAAAAGTTTGTACTCCCGCAGTTAGTTCAAGTAGAGCTGAAATGGTGGCTAGAAAACTGCCATTCGTCAACAATGTTGCACCATCCTCCACCCACGCATTTTCTAACAACCGATGCATCAGATGTTGCATGGGGTGCTCAACTAGACAATCTAGCCTTGAGCGGATCATGGTCACCTCACGAACAAAATCTCCATTGCAACCAAAAAGAGATGCTAGCCATCCTACATGCTATTCAAAGACATGTTCGCACCTTAAGCCACAGTTCTATCCTAATACAGTGCGACAACAAAACTGTAGTAGCTCATCTCCGAAAGGAGGGCGGTACCAAGTCGCTAGCATTATTGGAGATAACCCATCAACTATTGACACTGTTAGACCAACATCGAATATTATTTTCGATTCACTACATTCCGGGCAGATACAACAACCATGCCGACCATCTGTCACGTCATCGGCTTCCACCGGAATGGCATTTATTACCCGAGAAAGTAGAAATAATATTCATGAAGTGGGGAACTCCGGTGATCGATCTTTTTGCCTCGGAGAGAGCGCACGTGGTGTGCAATTATGCGTCTCTGGACCTGAGAGACCCAAAAGCGCTCTTCTACGACGCTTTCAGTGTACCATGGAATTACCCACTAGCATGGGTGTTTCCTCCACCTTTCTTGATGCCCAAGGTTCTAGCACACCTCAACCAGTCGACAGGAGTGTTTCTGATAGTAGCGCCCCGGTGGCAAAAGGTGTTTTGGCGAGCAGACCTCCGAGCGAGGGCCCTCGAAGCTCCGTTTGTGCTGAAGAACCTGGACACGAGACTAATAGACACGTCGACGGGTCTCCCACCACCGAACGTCAACGATTTGACTCTCGAAATTTGGAGATGTGGGGGTGGACCGAGGAAGTAAAAGACTGGAATAGTAATCAAATATCTTTATTAAAAAGTTCGTGGCGTCATTCAACAGTAAAAACATACTCAGTAGCGTGGAATCGTTGGTTATCATGGGCGAAAAGTAACAATGTCAATGAACGGAGGCCTTCGGGATCTCAGTTAGCTAGATTCTTAGCTGATTTGTATTTAGTTCATGGATTAGCCCATAATACTATTCTTTTGCATAAAGCGGTCGTTTCCTCTCTTTGTAACGCAGACATGTCTAGCCAACTAAGCTCTCATGTTATGGTTAAGCACATTTTAAAATCCATATCGCTTAAAAATCCCAAAAATAACAAAGCACCAGTTTGGGATATCGACGATCTTTCTAAATTTTTGTGTACATATTCAATAGATACAAGTAACATCTATCAAACATCTCGGCATACAGCTATTCTTTTACTGCTATGTTCAGGACGCCGTATCCATGATTTGACGTTACTACGAGTAGATCCCGATCATTGCTTGGTAACAGATAATTCTATAATTCTTTGGCCAGCGTTTGGTTCAAAAACTGATAACAGTAATTATATGCAGTCTGGTTGGAAATTAATAGCTAATAATGATAATATGCGATTGAACCCTGTTTTCTGGATCAAATCTACAATATCCTTATTAAAAAATAGACGAGATACGGCAAAGTCCTGTAATTTATTTATGACAGTTAGAGGCCCTGTTAAACCTGCTTCAAGGACTGTTATAGCAGGCTGGATTAAGCACTTACTTAAAGACGCAAACATCCAATTTAGTCCTGGCAGTGTTAGGTCAGCTGTAGCCTCAAAAAATTGGTTGTCTTATCCCCTAGACGAAATTCTAGCGCGAGGCAATTGGCGTTCTGTGAATACGTTTGAAAAATTTTACAGACGCGAAATTCGGTCAGTAAATAGTTCCAATAGTGTAACGCAATTATTCTCCCCTGTGGTTTAAAATCTTAAATCATTCATAGAAATTATGAATTCAATGTCATTAGATTATTATCATTATGACAAATGTACCTATTATTGGATAAATATATAATTTTGTGCTTATCTTTGATCATATTATTGAAGTAGAATGATTTAATGTGTATGTTGTATACCATGTGTAATTATATTAGTAATTGATTTTTACTATACTTATCTATAGAATATTGAATTCATGTGTATAATTAATTAAAATTTATTTGGTTAATAATTGAGTTCAGCTACAATTTTATTTATGAGTAATTATATTAATAAAAAAGTATAATTATTGTGTATACCACATCATGTTTCAATTATGAATTTGATTGGAATAATGGTAAACTACAATTATTTCATCCGTCTTTTCATTAGAATAAAATAAATATAATTATAATACTATATAGTATATAAGACAAATACTTGTTTTTTCAATAAAAGATAATTATTAGATCACATTGGCGTTATCCTTTTAATAATGTCCTTCCATTACCTCACCAGGCGATAACAAACAGGTCTCAATATAAGCTTCGAATTACGGTCAAGTACTTTTAATAGCAGCGTTTTTCCTGAAATAAAACGCATATTAAAATACTTACCTAATTCGAAGCTTACTTTCTAACTCTGCCTGGTGAATTTAAAGCCAATGAGTAAGGTTGGCGCCATTTTCTTTGCAAGAAATTTTAGATGGCGCGAAATCCTGTTGAGTCAACGGAAGTACGTCATCAAAAGGCATAAAGAGTACGAAAAATTGACAAAGACTACGGGAAACGGAAGTGCCTATCTCAATATAAGCTTCGAATTAGGTAAGTATTTTAATATGCGTTTTATTTCAGGAAAAACGCTGCTAATTTTAATGATTTGTTATTTTTTTTATTTGTTGAATTGGAATCAATTAATATTAGTAAAGCAAGCAATTTATTCACTTCTCAAGCTTACGCGCTCACTAGACATGAAATAAAACACTTTTTAACGGATACTAGCGCGGTTTTATTGAATGTACTTTGGTATTTAGTTGGTATTTGGTTTGATTTTTGGTTTTTCCCGACGTTTCGGCACCTTTGCAGCTGCCGTGGTCACGGGGGACTGAAGCTACCCGTGAGCCTACCCTCAAGCGATGAATTTTTTTTTTTAATACGTTCAGAAATTAAAATTTTACAAAATTTTTAATTATTTTATGTTGATTTATAATTTAATTTTATGAATTATTTAATGCTAAAAAGAGAGAGAAATCTACTGAAACTACCACCATTTCATAAAATTGGGAGGCCCCTCCAAGAAAGAAATGGCGAAAGAAAACTTGGAGAGGGAGCCGACCTCCGTCTTTTGTATTAATTTATTTATTTGCAAAAGGAACTAACCGTATCATTAGATCTTACAGTGTGTGTGAGGGGCTTTAGCTTGTGAATGATGGGGTCCCAAGCTGGTGGAATTTTCCAACCATCATCTCTATTGAAATTAGGATATTTATTTATTTCGATAGCCTCGCGGAGCATTCTAGGGATAAATCTACGTTCCCTAGCAAGGATTTGGGGTTTGTCAAATCTAATATAATGGTTGGGCCCCTCAAAGGCATGTTCACTCACTGCAGACTTGTTATCGCGCCTATGTTTCATGTCAGCTACATGCTCTTTGACGCGGGTCCCTATGCTTCTCTTTGTTTGCCCGATGTAGGAGAGTCCACAGTCACAATCTAGTTTGTAGACGCCTGCAGCTTGAAGGGGGATATTACACTTGACAGGTCGTAAGAATTGGTTGATCTTCTTCGGCGGCTTGAAGTAAGTTTTGATTGACGCTCGCTTCAGAATGTTTCCAATCTTGTCAGTGACACCTATCGAAATCGAAATAAATAAATATCCTAATTTCAATAGAGATGATGGTTGGAAAATTCCACCAGCTTGGGACCCCATCATTCACAAGCTAAAGCCCCTCACACACACTGTAAGATCTAATGATACGGTTAGTTCCTTTTGCAAATAAATAAATTAATACAAAAGACGGAGGTCGGCTCCCTCTCCAAGTTTTCTTTCGCCATTTCTTTCTTGGAGGGGCCTCCCAATTTTATGAAATGGTGGTAGTTTCAGTAGATTTCTCTCTCTTTTTAGCATTAAATAATTCATAAAATTAAATTATAAATCAACATAAAATAATTAAAAATTTTGTAAAATTTTAATTTCTGAACGTATAAAAAAAATTCATCGCTTGAGGGTAGGCTCACGGGTAGCTTCAGTCCCCCGTGACCACGGCAGCTGCAAAGGTGCCGAAACGTCGGGAAAAACCAAAAATCAAACCAAATACCAACTAAATACCAAAGTACATTCAATAAAACCGCGCTAGTATCCGTTAAAAAGTGTTTTATTTCATGGCAAGCAATTTAATCATATAATAATTATTATCACATTCTAATTGAAATGAAATGTATGTTTTTTATTAAGGAAAATAAAAGGCTATAATAATAATAATAATAATATTGCATTTAAAATTAAAAAAACTGGCCAAGTGCGAGTCGGACTCGCGCCCGATGGGTTCCGTACCAAAAAAACGGCAAAAAATCACGTTTGTTTTATGGGAGCCCCCCTTAAATATTTATTTCATATTGTTTTTAGTATTTATTGTTATAGCGGCAACAGAAATACAGCATCTGTGAAAATTTCAACTGTCTACCTGTTGTCGTTATTAATATCGAGCATAAAACGGCAAAAAAATCACGTTTGTTGTATGGGAGCCCCCTTAAATATTTATTTTATTCTGTTTTTAGTATTTGTTGTTACAGCGGCAACAGATTATACATCATCTGTGAAAATTTCAGCTGTCTTAGCTATCACGATTATTCATGAGATACAGCCTGGTGACAGACAGACAGACAGACGGACAGCGGAGTCTTAGTTATAGGGTCCCGTTTTTACCCTTTGGGGACGGAACCCTAAAAATATTGCGCCATTAACGAAAATGAAATTCGTTAACTACTATCAGGAACAGTAGGTTAGCGCAATTACCCTGCGATTTCGACAGTTAAGCAACTTTTGCAAGAGCCGGTCGTGGAATGGGTGACCGATTTATTATCTCGAGCACCTTCGTGCTTCGAAGGGCACGTGCACCTCAACACGTTTGTAGTCGTTAGCCTACTTATCCGCATTATGTCGGCATGGTGGGTTATGGCCGATCCTTTTTAAATGTTTTAACTTTTATATTAGCATACTGCTGACTCAGTCGAGCCAGCGTACAAGGGATGTCATGTATCGGTTGAGACAGAGCTATGTGACAGAAAGAGAAGCGCTTCGGAGGTGCTTATAATAATCGGCATGCAGCGCTGTGCAATTTGAAATAAAATTGAACTTTATTGCCGTGCTGCGAGAGTAGCTTATTATTTGATTATTGTCGCGCGGATGGGCTCTACTACATTCGGCGTCAGAAAAATCGATTTTTTATAAAAAATCTTCAAAGTTAATTTAATCCCATCTAATTTAATGGTAAGTGTTGTTATATACTTCTTCCCCTTCAGACATAACCAACAGTCTCTAGAAACAGTTGGAATACTCGTCGAACGGAATCAATAACTGAGCAACATTAAACATTACATTGCCTCATCCTTTTGCAATATTTGAACGACTTCGTGGGCAATAGTATTCATCTGGGGTATTCTTTTTTTTTATTGAACTGTTGAAGTGTGTTTTCTTCTATCTTTCGATAGCGAATTTTCACCCACATTTCTTGATTTGACCCCTTTTATTTTCCTTTTATGGCGGCGCAAGCGATAACGCTTTAAGCATTTAATTATGGTAACTGTTAAATAAATCAAACAATTATTATTTGAAAGCTCATTAAATATACTTTCAATAGATATCAACATTTACACAATAAAACATTAGCTAGCAATAGCAGGTGGCCAAGTCTAAACTTATTTTCGAAGAGGTGCGATTTTTCTGACGTCGAGTGTAATATATTCTCTGCTCACTTTAAATAGTAAAAAGGGTCCTTACCTTCTCTTCTCATAAAAGAGTATAGCCTCTGAGTTAGTAGTGAGCACATGAAGGAAGATGGCCTTAACCCTGTGCTCGTGGGGCGGCTGCGGCATCGGCCCCGACAGGTGGTTGATCAGCACGTCCAGCAGCATCGTGGCCACGCCCGACCGCCGGTACGAGCGCACCACTCCTGCACACAAAGTCACGTATTTTTTTATGCACAACCAGGCCTCCATCATTCGCTAAGGGTCGCGCGATAAGCACCTACCACTAGCCGTTCCTTCGAACGAACAAGTGAGCAGAGGGCCGCCACACGCCCGCGTGTGTAGTCGCGCGGCACCTTACTGCCCAAGTAGGTATTGTCTCTTTTTAATAGCAACAATGTCGAATCGACATTACTGTGCCGTGTACGAATGTCATAATGAAAAAAAAAAACCGGTCAAGAGCGAGTCGGACTCGCGCACCGAGGGTTCCGTACCATCATAATTGCACCATCAAACCACACTGCAGAGTAGAATAATAAAATTAATTAAATAATAAAATTAGTATTGCAGTTTTAGGTCAGCGACATCTCTTGACAGATAGTCGAACTAATGTTAACATTTTTAGAAATTTGATAATTTCTAAAAAAGTTTGCTATATTGAGACATCGTTTTAATTTCCTGTAATATACTGCTATCACATAGCATTATTTCAGATTTTTCTCTTTGCAAACTTCGGAGATAAGGGGGGACGGGGGACGGGGGGGAGACGGTAATATTTTTACGTTTTTCATCATAAGTCGAAAACTATGCGGCCTAAAAACGTAAAAACATGCAAACGGCGCTGTTTCATAAGATACCCCACATGCCCTAGTAGCCCCACTTCAAATTTTTAAGACCCCTTTTGAGTCCCTGTTGTAAAAAAGATTTTTTTTTATTTATTTCTTATTTGCAAAATAGTTGGGCAAATGTCATCTTAAACTATTTCAAATTTCAAGCTGATACCATTAGTAGTTCTGTGACGGACAGACAGACAGACTGAGTCACACCATAAGGGTTCCTTTTTTACCATTTTGGTAGGGAACCCTAAAAACCAATAAACAATTGTCGTTTTTCACATTATAATATATGCTACACAGTTCATTTACACGCAGACAACCCTAACGTTGCGTCATCAGAAAAGGTAAGAGCATGCGATAGAAAGAGAGGCAACTACTAGGTGAATCATAGACATAGAAAATTTTTCGCTACGCTCAAGTAGACGGACTATGGTGCGAGTGAGAAACCGATTCTTACGGCTTATGCGATGTGTGAGAAAGAGCTAAAAGAAAATGACAGCAGAACCTAGTTTGACTTCATTTATCATCTTTTATCATCTTGGGGAAAAGCGTCCGTTCGATTATTATGTGATTTTTATCGCGATCGGGTTGATTTGGCTCTTATAACTACATAAATCTATAATGGTGTCGTGTTCTGTGTTAAATTGTAATGTTATTTACAACAAAAACCCAAATAAACACTCATTTCACAGGTAAATAAGATTGTACAAGTACCATTTTCATATTTCATATTTTAGTTGAATATATTCCCAAACACACTTAGTAATACACTAATATCATGCTATTAACCGCCTATTTTCTAAATAAAGGCTGATTTGTAAACATTATGTGTTAGATAAAAAGATATTATGTCCGTGAACTTGACAAAATAAGGCGTAGAGATTGATCAAAAATTATTGATATCGATACTCATGTCGATGATTTCCAATATAACTTTGTTTGTCTTTGTGAACACTGATAGTTTTATCTAAAGCTGCTTTTAACCGACAGTTTTCAAATGGTAAATTATACCTACTTAAGTACTAATTTAACAATATTTCCAGGTTTCCTGTAAATCCAGTGATTAAGTTACTGGATAAATGTCATAAATAGAATAGACTGGGAGCCCTTAAAGGAGACTTTAAGATTTTTTTTAAATAAAATTGTTCAAAATTTTGTTTGTGTTTTATTTATTAGACCAATAATACATTAAGGTTATCGACAACCTAAAATGGACTTCAAGGCATCTCTAAAATTCACGCACACGTTTACAATTTTCACACACTGGCTCATGTCACTTTTGGTGTTGCAGCCAAGCGAACTCTGTTCGTCTATTCCAGTGGAATATTATGTTTATGAGGTGAATATAACCCTACAATAAAATAGTACTTTGTGAATATAACTGTAGCAGGCGTCCTTCACTCGCTCAAGGTCGCGCGATAAGCACCTACCGCTAGCCGTGCCTACGGAGGCACAAGCTAGCAGAGGGCTGCCAAACGCCCGCCTGTGTAGTCGCGCGGCATCTTACTGCCTGCGTAGGTATTGTCTTTTTATAATAGTAACAATGTCGAATCGACATTACTGTGTCGTGTACGGATGTCTAAATCAAAAAACCAATTACAATTGTCGTTTTTCACATTATGATATATGCTACGCAGTTCGTTTAAAAGAAGTCAACCCTGACGTTGCGTCGTCAGAAAGGGTAAGAGCACGCGATAGAAAGAGAGGCAACTACTAGGCGAATATAACTGTAGGCCATTAGCGCTGCGCGACCTGAATTGCACTTTATTGTGTCGGTGCGAAAGTCGCTATTTATTTAAATGACTTTGCGGCGTGCTGCTTCTGTACTTGTACTATTAGTTATTCTGTGACTGTAGGCTATTAGCGCTGCACAACCTGAATTGCACTTTATTGTGTCGGAACAAAAGTCGCTTTTTATTTAAATGAATTTGCAGATTGCTGCTTCTGTACCTCATCTGATGATAAGTGACGATAAGGCCGAAGGTGGAGGCGCACTACACCCGTAATCCTCATCGCTGAGGTACTGGCTATCTTACCTCTAACAGCCGGAACACAACACTTTTTGAATAGGGAACATGCATCAATTTTTTTCTGTATCAAAATCAAAAGTATAATGCGTGAGAAAATCAACTGTAATATTAAAACTTTTCTCTTGTGTTTTTTTCTCGTGATATAGTTACTTGAAGTTAGCACGCAGCAGCACCCGCCGAAAACGCTCTATACAAAAAGGTCAACATTTGTGACGTCACTCATGTCACGTTTCAGTGCATTAGTATGGAGTTAGCCAAGAATTTTCAAATATCTCCCTAAATATTGCGTTTAAGTACATATGTGTCATACAAAATATTATTTCTTATTTGATGTTCTATCCGACTGTTAAGTGCATTATATCCGAAAACGAAAAAAAAATTTTGTTATTTTCCCTTGTATGATAAAACTAAAGTAATACATTTTATTTTTTATTTTTCTGTTCCATCATGTTTTTATACGTGTCCGCAGCGATTAAGCTCAAATTTATCAAAATCGGTGACTTATGCATGTTCCCTATTGTTGTTATGGCGTCAGACCTAAGTAAGATGGTGGTAGCTAGCCAAGCAGACTTTAAATAAGCCCTATTACCAACCAAATCAAGTACAAATTGTTCCCCCTCTGGGAATCAAACCCGGCACCCTGATTATCTAAAAAGAAACTATTTAGCGACCGGTTTCATTCCACATACATTGATTCAGCCCGTGGGACCCCTGCGTCTTACACGGGTGGTTCAACCACTAAACCACAGAGGCGGTTATTATTATTATTATTTTAGAAGGGGGGACACCAGCGAAGCCGGACGGGTGATCAGTCACCTTGATTGGAACCATTTCACCCATTTCCCCAAATCCCCACAGGGGGGAGGCGGGTTATCATTTACCCCACCGGCGTCGGACCCTCGAACCTACCTGTAAGCTTACAGTACCTGTTGAGTTGACTTATCGTTAACTGCTTTAGATCCTCTTCCTTAAGCTTGTCCGCTCCAAAGAGCTCCCAGCGCAGTGATGCGTACATCGGGCATTCTGCCATGAAGTGGTAGCTTGTTTCTTCTCTTTCTTTGCATTGCGGACAGATGGGGTCCTCTGTCCGTTTGATCACTGACAAGTGTCTGTTTAATGGACAGTGTCCTGTCAGTATTCCTACAATCGTTCTTATATTTCTCCTGCTTCGTTTCAGCAGCTCTCTAGTTTTCTTCTTGTCAACAGATTTAATGAAGATCTTAGACTGTCTACAGTCCTTTTTTTTCATCCATCTCTGGTTGGTTTCTTTGATTGTTCGAATTTCAATAATGTTCTTAGTAATTCTATGTGTGATTGGCAGTCTTGGTTCGGGCCCAATGAAAGGTTCATCAGCCCCTGTCCTGGCCAATTCGTCGGCTTCCTCATTGCCTTTATTACCTTCGTGTCCAGGTACCCAGGCAATTTCCACCTCAACCAAGTTTGCAAGTTCCTGGATGCTTTGTTTGCATTCCTTCACCAAGGCTGAGGTAGTCTCCGTTTTGTCAAGGGCTTTGATGGCTGCTTGACTGTCGCTATATATTATTATTTTTCCTACGTTATGATCGCTTATCTCACTTTTAATCATATGCGCACACTCCAGTATCGCGAATACTTCCGCCTGGAATACGCTGGCGTATCTGCCCAGATTGAAAGTAGCTCTTTTAGTGTTGGGTTTAGCTATGTATATCCCAGCTCCCGATAGCTTAGTTGATTCTTTTCTTGACCCATCAGTGTAGCATACTGCGGTGCTATCCAGATTGTCTTGTTCTAGGTTCCAGTCGTCTCTGGATCTGATGCTTATTCTGTACTTTTTGTCGAATATCCTCTCCTTTTTTATTAGGTCATTATTAACCAGTATCATAGAAAGGTTTTCTTCGTACTTCTTCCCTATTTCTGCGTGACCTTTATCAGTGTGCCTTCCTATCCATAGGTTAGTGCTTTTCAGCTTAAACCATTGTTCTGTAGCTCTCTTTTCGATTTCAAGATCTATAGGACTAAGGCCTAGTATCATTTCTAAAGCGGCCGTGGGAGTTGTTCTCATGGCTCCTGATACCATGATGCTAGCTAGTCTTTGTACCTTTGTCAGTTCTTTTCTGTTGTATTCTAGTTGTGCCTTATGCCACCATACTAGTGCTCCGTGGAGAATTCTCGGTAGGATGATTGCCCTGTAGATCCATTGGACCACTTCGGGTTTCATGCCCCAATTCCTGCCAACGGCTCTTCTGCACTGCATGAGGGCTGACATTGCCTTTTTGCTAGTTTCTTTTATATGTGTTCTATAACTTAGGGTACTGTCTAGGACTATCCCTAGGTATTTGAACTCCTTTACTATCTCAAGTTCTACATTCTCAATGTTTATTGGGATCATTCTATCAATCTTTCTTTTATTTGTGAACAACATTAGTTTAGTTTTTGTAGGGTTAAGGTTCAGTCCCTTGTCCCTACACCATCTCAGTGTTGTCATAATTCCGCTTCTCATTATATCTCTGACCACGCTTAGAACTTTGCCTCTTACAAGTAACAGGCCGTCATCCGAATATGCTTGGATGTATATGTGCATAGCAGTGATCTTTGTTACTAGTTCATCTATTAAGATACACCATAGCAGTGGAGACAGACAACCTCCTTGGGGAAAGCCTCTTCTAGCTTTGATGGTGTATTTGGTATCTGCTAGTTCTGCTTGTATGGATCTGTGTTGTAACATGTTGGTGATCCAACCTGATATTTTCTTTGTTATACCTTCTCTGTTTAGGGCTTCCACTATAGATTTCGCAGACGCTTTGTCAAAGGCGCCTTCAACATCGAAGAAGCACGCTAAAGCGTATTCTTTGTTTGAAGTTGATCTTTCTACTGTGACTGCCATGTTGTGGAGGGCTGTCTCGATGGATTTTCCTTCCATATAAGCATGTTGGTTGTCATGTAGTGGTCTTTTACTATTGTCTATGGTTTCTCTTATATGTCTATCTAGTATCTTTTCCAGTGTCTTCAGTAGGAACGAGGAGAGGCTGATGCATCTAAAGGACTTCGCCTCTTGATAAGTGGCCTTCCCTGGTTTCGGTATGAAGACAGCCCTAACTTTTCTCCAGCCACTAGGTATATAGTTTGTTGCTAGGCTGCTTCGATATAGAACTAGGAGATCCTCTTTTATAAACCTTAAAGCAGCTTGTAGCATCTTTGGGAAAATGCCGTCTGGCCCCGCTGCCTTGTATGGTTGAAAGGAGGCAATACTCCACACTAACATGTCTTCTGTAATTACTTTTCTGACCTCTGCCTCCCCGTCTGAGAAGAGTTCTGCCGACAGAGTATTCATCTCCTCCTCTGTATGCTCTATGCAGTCCGGGAAGTGAGTGGCCATCATTTCCGTAAGTATTTCTTTGGGGTCCACTATAATAGTGTCATGTTTTTAAGGCTTCCCAGTTTACAGGTGTGGTCTTTTGTCACAGAGGCGGTTAAACGTATGATATGCTATAAGCGGGAACAACATTATGCCCACGTGGGTCACGTACGCTGATCTGGGCGCGTATGTCCACATTCATTGACCGAGCCAGTGCGTAGCGTCTCCGTTTCAGCTTGGCCAAAATGCTTTTGTTTCGTATGTCCGTTGGTCTCCTCTACAGGTTGCATTTCTCAATCGATTCTCGTGATTTTTTTGAGCAATTCTATAATTAAATAGATTTTTTTGATAATTAAGTTTTTTCCAAATTTTACAAAATGGCGGAGTTATAGGGAAAATCGTATTTAAGCCATTTTTAAACATGACTGGAACAAATTCGAGGCCTACGGTTCTACAGAGTCACTTGTCTTACATAGAGGCTAGGCGACGCAATGAAAAGTATGTCTTCTGACGTGCGTGCCCATAGAGTACATTATTGGACGCGCCCAGATCGGCGTACGCAGTTCACGCCTGGCTAATGTAGTTCCTGCTATAGTTTGCAGTGTCACATGCTGGGTGGGTGCACGGCGAGGGCGGGAGCAGAGCAGCCTTCTCTTTCTCCCTCCCACAAATACGTCTATAGCCACTTTCCCTCCCCTCGCCACGTCAATCACCACCATTCAGGGCACTTGTGGTTAAACTTAACATAACGATTGCATTATAGTGGAGCAACTTGGCCATGTGGACAGAATAACAATCCCATTTTTTCTGTAATATTTGGTAATATAAATAACTAGTGGCTCCGTGAGTTGTTGACCTCGAGTTACTTTTTGACGCGAGGTTGTAGACCTCGCATTAAAAAAAAAGTAACTCAAATTGTATGTTTTTAAAAACAAATAACACAGAATAGATATTAGTTTTTCCAACTAATAAGTATCTATACTATGCAAATAATAAAGCATAAAGTTAATTCCGTTAGGTATATTAGCTTTATGTAATAAAGCAGTCATAAGTTCTGTCACAAAGTCACAACCTTATTTATTTTCAAATTTCAAGTATTTGCCAGAAATGTTTTGAGTGATGAATTTTGAATCTTATAAAAATAAAAAATAAAAACAAAATTTACTTTGCAACAGTAACAAAAAAGTTTTGTTACATATTTGATCATTTTTCGAAACTGTTGAAATATTACTTTTGTTACAATTATCTTCGCCATTATGAAAAATTTCAAAAACTGGCTCGACTGAAAAATTATATATAATTGACAAACCTGTTCACAAAATTTCACGAGAATCGGTTGAGAAATGCGAGCTGTAGAGGAGAACAAATGGACACGCTGCCGGAAGGACACATGAAAGAATTTTTGCCCAAGATGAAGCAGGGACGCTTCGCTTGCACTTCGTGCTCGCTCGGTCAATAATTAAACTTTTTCAAAATGGCGAATAGGTAGGTATGCCAGTCTTCATACATATATATCCGAATCCGAACCCTTTTGGAAAGATCTTAAAATAATTACATCTTAGAGACAATTAAACATAAGTTGAGTGTTACGACGCCATCTCTGATACAAAAACATTCAACTTCCATTTTAAAACTATAAATTCAATAACAGGTCAATAAAAGTATACTTTGTTATTTTAAATGTAGTTCAAGCAACTTAAGTATTGAAGTATTACAGAACAAAATGAATAATGAGTAATGACTTTAGTTTCTAAAGATTGTCTTATCTTCTGAAATTTTAAATCATCATTACTCATTTCTCTGTTTGTCATTATGCAATAATAATTACCTAAAGATAGAATGTATGCAACCAATGTGTCCTTTGATGCAAACCATCTTGACAATATGCCTCTGTCCTCTGCATTCAACTTTAGATAAGGTTTGATTTCAGCTACTATGAGGCCAATAATTTGCGATTTATACACGGCAGCTAGTGCAAAAAATCTCTCTGATGATGTTATGTCTTCATACCATGACTGTGGGTATTCTATCGGAAACCAGTCTCTGCAAAGACATCGAACCTGAAATAAGTAGATAAATAAACTATAATAATTTAATTTTTTTATTTCCATATACTATTAAATTGATGTATTTGACTTGAATGCTGTAAGATATTATTAAAAAGTTTTTTGTAGTTTTTTACATCTTTATTAAAGCATTGTTGGTCTGAAATTCTACTTCCCATCGAAATAATAAAAATAATGTACTACTAATGACTAAAATAATGGATAAGAGTGAGTGAGTGAGTTAGACAGTGGCGCAAGTACAAATACCAGCACCTAACTAGGCAAGACAAAGATGAGACAAAAGATGCGCCGACTTTAGTGTTTTATTTTTATTTTAATGAACAACAGGGTAGTGCTTGGCCTTCATCTCACCTGATGTTAAGTGACGATAAGGCCGAAGGTGGAAGTGCACTATTCCCGGGATTCTCATCACTGAGGAACTGACTATCTTACCTCTAACTACTGGAACACATCAATTTTTAAATTGTTGTTATGGCATCAGACTCAGGTAAGATGATGGTAGCTAGCCAGGCGGACTTGAAATAAACCCTACGACCAAATAAACTGAGTACAAATTGTACCCCCTGGGAATCGAACCCAGGATTCCAGCGTCTTACATGGGTGGGCAAACCCCTAGACCACAGGCGGTTTGTAGCTGCTGCACATCTTTTGTCTTATTTTTGTCTTGCCAAGTTATGTGCTGGTCTGTATAATAAGGGCTTGTTTATGTTACATTAGGATTTGTGTAGAGAGAGCAAAAATTTAATAAATTAACTTACCTCTTCCAAGTCATCAGGGCACAAGAAACGCAACTGAACATCTTTTAGAGAACATTTTGCTTCTTTGGACTTTTCAATAATCACTTGAAAGCCTTCAGAAAGGTACCTATTGAATAATATATGACTATTATAATCATCAGCTGATTAAAACACCCTACAGTTGAGGGACAGATTTGGCAACAGAACAGACCTTCCTTTCTAATAAAAATACCATAGCATACACATGGTAACAACAATTATGACAAAATATTGCTTGGGTTCTAGGTGAGTCACCAATTCACCTTATTCTTGTTCTAAATATAATAAAGTTGTAAAGTTACTGACATAGTAGTCAACACTAGTTTCGCAAGATTAGTTACAAATAGAATGCAAATATAGTACACTTGTTATCAAGATAACCACCAGTCTATTGAGAAGGTACATACATTGGGTATTCAATTGGGCAATTTCATCCAATTATACAATGGAACGCTATGTAGACATACAAAAAATAACAAGTTCGTTCATTGAATCCTAATTACAAATTGAAACAATAGTAATAGCTTACCAGCTGAACCCAGCCATTCGGTGGTTTGGCCATCAATACTGGCTCTAAATATTCATCATTAGTATAAGGCTAAAGTTTAAAGAAACTGAATGGGAAATACAAAATAATGAATTTATTCACCACAGCACAATCATTGATAACATTTTCCTTCAATTAACTGACCATAAACAAAACAAACTTAACATCATGACAGTTGACATTGACAGTTGACTTTTTTTATTTATCACGGTCTTGGAACTATGGATTTAGTACATTCAGGATTATTTACACTCACACAGCTCAGTCACGTCGCGCGCCGGTCAGTCACAATGTGCGCTTTTATAATTCACGACGGCCGGGCACGGCACGGCTCGGCACGGCAGCGGCGACGCCGAAAGACGCTTTAATAATTGCTGCCGTGCCGTGACGGGCCGGGCAGTTGGATGTTCAACACAGAACATTCATAGCATAGCGAAGAAGTTACCATTTGTATATGGTACAGTAGTGTCGTCTCGTGGTACCTACTTTTTACTTTAGGATAATATAAAAAATTAAAGTTAACCTTCTCTCTCTAGATATTTGTTATCTTTATAATTATTTCAATAGTTTACCAATTATACAACGTGTAACAGAAAGGAGGTATCAACTCGAAAGGAGGTCAATGTACTCGTGAATCTGAACACCTTCCAACAGAAAAAAAATTTCAAATAAAAATAAAATTTTGGACTCTCCATAGAAAATTTGAATTTGCCCGCCAACATTTTGTATAGGGATCAATCAAAATTTTTTTATTGATTTTTTTTTGTGTTGAAAGTTTCACGAGTACGTTGACCTCCTTTCGGGTTGATACCCCCTTTCTGTTACACGTTGTATATTGACAATTGGTAGTTAGTTTTTCTATTTTTATGTACAAATTGATTGTAAATTCCGTAATGATTATAATAATATTACAATGTAGGTAGGCAGTAGGTATGATAAATAAATCTTTTAAAAATCAAAGAATATACAGGGTGGATTTTTGAGACGGTACATTAAGGGCAGGTACCTTAACCGTTTTAGTTACAAGAAAACGTTCCTAGAAGACCATCCATAACTTTTTAAGATATTCTGAACTGCATTCACAGATTTTGGAAAAAAATACCGTTAGCAAAAAAATGCTAAAATACAAAATAAAAATATTTATCCCAATCGATCCTATTTCGTGTGGGGATCAAAAGACTCTATGGGATCATTTAAGGTATGAGTACTAGAAACGACAGAAATTGCCAAAAACTTTTCCCATTCATTTTGTACTGAAAAACGGTAAACCAACTCGAAATATTTTTTATTGCCAAATATCCTATCCTCTTTCGTACTGTGATCAAAATGCTCTTTAAGGCCAACTGAAATTTGAGTACAGAAACTACAGTAAGTGACAACTAGGGCTTGCAAATATTCGATGAAATCCAATATTCGAATATTCGAAAATTTTTAAGGAGGTATTCGAATATATTCGAATATTATTCGAATAATTCTGTAAAATAATACAGATGGTCGTAATTATTAAATATTGCTATTTTTTTCACGTTAAACCAAAGTAAATGCTTTGTTTAATGGGACGCATTGTGTAAAAATTATCCTCAATTGACTTTTTTGCCTTCGCCCCACGTTTTTAGTTTAAAAACTTCTTTGTAGAGTTATAAATCTTTAAAGGCGAAATTATTTTATAATTATTAGTCCGTTTTTCTAGTTAATTTTAAGGGCATGTTTTGAGTTCAATTTTGATACTTTTTAGTTTATTTTTAAAACGTATGTTTTTGGTTTGATTGTCAGTAAATATTTATTTTTGTTTTTCAGTCTTGTATCTGTGTTTTATCTCGGGTTTTTTTCCGGCTTCATTATTAGACCAGGGTCTAGTACTATCTCCCATCAGAATATAAGTAAAAACGAATCAAACGAGCCCAAACTTGATGGGGTTGTATGGTATTATTATAGAGATCCTGTACCCATCTTTCGGCTTCATCACCAGATCTTTTATACTATTTCTCAACAGATTACTTGTCAAGACAAATCAAATAAGACCAAACTTTATGGAGTTGTATGATTTTATTAGAGAGTTCCTGTAGCCTTCTTTCTACTCAATCACCAGACCCTGGAAATCATCTTCCGTCAAAGTACTAGTCAAGACAAATCAAACGAGCCTAAAATAAATGGAGCTGCATGGTTTTATTACATATTTTTCGTGATTTTCTTCCGGCTTTATTATCAGACACTGGACACTATTTTCCCAACAGAGTACTTGTCGAGACGAATCAAACGAGCCCTCAATGGATATATATGGTTTTATTACAGAGTTCCTATGGTTTTCTTCCGGCTCCATCATCAGACTCTGGACACTATTTCCCAACAGAGTACTAGTCAAGACGAATGAAAAAAGCCCAAACTAGGTGGAGTTGTATGGTTTTATTACATAGTTTTGTGGTTTACTTCCGGCTTCATTTGATAATGATCAGGGTCTGATGACCCTGGATATTATTTTACCAACAGAGAACTTGTCGAGGCGAATCAAACAAGCCCTCGATGGATATGTATGGTTTTATTACAGAGTTCCTGTGATTTTCTTCCGGCTCCAACATCAGACCATGGACACTATTTTTCAACAATGTGATTGCCAAAACGAATCAAACAAGCTCAAACTCGATGGATTTGTGTGGTTTTATTACAGAGTTCCTGTGGTTTTCATCCGCCTCCATCATCAGACTCTGGACACTATTTCCGAACAGAGTACTAGTCAAGACGAATCAAACGGGCCCAAACTAAATGGCGTTGCATGGTTTTATTAAATAGTTTTGTGGTTTTCTTCCGGCTTCATAATCAGACCCTGGACACTATTTATTTTCCCAACAGAGTACTTGTCGAGACGAATCAAACGAGCCCAAACTCGATGGATTTGTATAGTTTTATTACAGAGTTCCGGTGGTTTTCTTCTGGCTCCATCATTATACCATGGACACTATTTCTAAACACAGTTATTGCCAAGACGAATCAAACGAGCACAAACTCGATTGATTTGTTTGGTTTCATTACAGAGTTCCTGTAGTTTTCTTCCGGTTCCATCATCAGACCCTGAACAATATTTCCCAACAGAGTACTAGTCAAGACGAATCAAACGAGCCAAAACTCCATGAAATTTTATGGTTTTAGTACAGAGTGTCAAACATAGGCCCTGACTCAAAAGCACTATTTAAAGCTAAGAATATGCCAAAGAAAATGAAAATTATTAATGTTACATTATCATGTCTATGGTCATTGAATATAGTCTGTGTATACGGTCGATAAGTGTTGGTCACGTAATAAAATGAAGTCTCAATTTTCAAAATGAATTTTATTTAAATCGCCATCCTGATGAGCTGAATAAGGATATAACATGGTGTCATAAGTGAAGACCCAAGATGTCAAACAATGAAAAGGTACAGAACTTTAATTTAAGCAATAATTTGAAACCATTAATGCTTCACCCAAATGGCGGGGAAAGCAGTCATGAAGCGTGGCGCTTGTGGAAGCAAAAATTTCATATTTATATCGACGCCAACGACATAGAAACATTGCCTGAAAAGAAAAAAGTCGCAATATTCCTCAATTCAGTAGGCGACCAAGGTATCGACATATTCAATAGCTTCAACATAGAAAGAACAAATATAAAATTAGAAGAAGTCATAGCAAAATTCGATAATAAATTTAATCCTTATAAAAACACTACGGTAGAAAGATACAATTTTTTTACAAGATACCAAAGGCAACAAGAATCTCTAGACGAATATTGTACTGTGCTGAATAACTTATCAAGGTCATGTGAACTGGGACAAATTAAGGAATCCTTAGTCAAAGACATGTTTGTTATTGGTATTGCAAACCAACACATCAAGGAAAGACTCCTTCAAGAAAATCATACTAACATAGATGATGCCATACAATTCGCGAAAAATCTGGAACTTTCGCAAGAACGATCTACCCTCCTTCCAAAAAATAAAAATGAAGAAAGTAGCCAAATGAACATGATTTCAAACAAAAATAGAAATAGATCAAGGAGCCAGACAAGAAATTACAATAAAGGTTATCAGTCAAGATCAAAATCGGGACACAGTCAAGATAAGAGGATTCAACGTAGTCATAATAAAAATTTCTCTTTCAGTAATTCCTTTTCAGCTCAGAAATATTATAACAACAATTCAATATGTGGAAAATGTGGTCAGCAACATAGACAAAAATGCCCAGCCGAAGGAAAAATATGTTCATATTGTAAGAAGCCGAACCACTTTGCAAAATTTTGTCGAAATAAAAATAAAGAGTCTAGGGTAAGCACTATAAACAATGATAATTATTGTAAAAGAAATAATAATTCAAATCATTTTATAATTAATTCCATTGAAAATGATAAGAATTCACAAAATTGGACTATTAATATTGATATATTTAATTATACAATTTCATGTCAAATTGATACAGGTGCTGATGTTAATGTAATTTCAAAAGATACTTTGTTAAAAATTGAAAATTCTAGAAACATTAAAACCCCTATTTATAATACTAACAATAGAATATCTACATTTTCTGGTCAATTAATTGAAACTTTAGGCAGTGTTAAGTTGAATTGTAATTTGGAAAATAATATTAATGCAAATATTTATTTTATAGTGGTAAAAAATTCATGTAAAACTATTCTAGGCTGGAGGACATCAGAACATTTAGGAATTGTCAAAAGACTGTTTACATTGACAAAACAGGGAAAGTCAGAGCATGATCAGCAAATACTAACTCAAAAAATGCATGATAATACTAACAAAACACCGCAACAAAGGTCAGTACAATCTATTCTTAACAAATATTCTGAAACATTTGAAGGCTTAGGATGTCTACCTAATGAAATTCATTTAGATGTCGATGAATCTGTCAAACCGAAAATTTGTCCGGTTAGGAGAATACCTTATGCACTTCAGTCAAAGTTAAAAGAAGAATTAGATAGAATGGAAAAATTAAATATAATTGAAAAGGTAACTGAACCTACTGAATGGGTAAATTCATTTGTTCCAGTCGAGAAACCTGATAAATCATTGAGATTATGTCTTGATCCAAGAAATCTCAATAAAGCCATTAAACGTCCTTACTTTCCATATCCAACATTTGATGACTTACGTTCAAAGGTAGCCGGATCCTCAGTATATTCCAAACTTGATGCTAATTCAGGATACTGGATGCTAAAATTAGATTCAGAAAGCAGTAAACTCACAACCTTTAACACACAATATGGTAGGTATAAATTTTTAAGACTTCCATATGGTATTAATTCAAGTGGAGAAATATTCCATAGAGTAATGTCAGAATTGTTCGAGGATTTGCCAGGAATAATAATTTTTGTTGATGATATTTTAGTATTTGGTAAAACACAACAAGAACATGATAAAAACTTAGAAAATGTTCTAAAAAGAGCACAAGAAATTAACTTAAAGTTTAATAGAAATAAATGTAAATTTAGCCTTTCAGAAATTTCATATGTAGGTCATATTTTTAACCAACATGGTATTTCACCTGACAGATCTAAAGTTCAAGCAATTATGGAAATGCCGACACCAAAGGACATCAAGGAACTTCAAAGATTCTTGGGAATGGTAAACTATTTAGCTTCTTATATTCCAAATTTGTCGGAAGAGACAGCAATTTTGAGAGATTTACTTAAACAAAAAAATATTTGGCAATGGACAGAAAATCATGATATACAATTTAATAAATTAAAGTCATTAATTTGCCAAGCTCCAATTTTAGTTCATTATGATGTAAAAAAGCCAATTAGAATGTCAGTCGATGCTTCCAAAAATGCTGTCGGAGCAGTTATTTTTCATGATAAAAATCCTATTGCATATGCTTCTAAATCATTAACTGAATCTCAAGAACATTATGCTCAAATTGAGAAAGAGCTTTATGCCATAGTTTTTGGCTGTAAAAAGTTCCATCAGTATATTTATGGTAAAACTATACAGGTAGAAACCGACCACCAACCCCTTGTTACTTTATTCAAAAAATCTTTGTCAGATGTACCAGCAAAAATGCAAAGAATGATGATTTCTATTCAATCTTATGATCTTATTGTCTCATATGTAAGAGGTTCAGAAATGTATGTCTCAGATACACTTTCTCGAGCACCAATCCAAAATTCAAAATCTGAATTTGAGATTGACTTTGATTTGCAAGAATTTAACTCAAATGTAGAAAGCCAAGTAAACTTAATCACTTCCAATTTAGCCATATCAAAAGAAAAAATACACAAAATTTTATCTCATACTAAGTCAGATAACACACTTCAAAAATTAGTAGAATACTACAAAGAAGGTTGGCCAAAATCTAAGCAACATTGTGATCCTATTGTATTACCTTATTGGAATATTAGAGATGAAATTCATGTAATTAATAGTATAATTTTCAAAAATCAATCAGTCATTATTCCAAAGTCGTTAAGATCAGAAATACTTTCTATTTTGCACGAAGGTCACATGGGCATGGAAAAAACAAAAAACCTAGCTCGTGGACTAGTATATTGGCCAAATATAAATCAGGACATAGAAACTAAAATAAATAATTGTGAAACTTGCATGTCATATAGACCGAATAAAACAAAGGAAACACTTTTATCTCATGAACAACCTACTTTGCCATGGCAGAAACTAGCTTGTGATCTATTCGATTATAAAAACAAGAAATATATTGTTGTAGTAGATTTTTATTCAAATAACATAGAAGTTGCATGTTTAAATAACGATTCTAGAAGTGAAAAAGTCATATTTCAGCTTAAAAGTATTTTCTCCAGACATGGAATTCCAATGCAACTATTAACCGATGGTGGACCACCTTTCAATTCGTCAAACTTCAAAACTTTTCTCAAAGAATGGGATGTTGAACACATTACTTCAAGTCCTCATTACCCCAGATCGAACGGCTTAGCAGAAATATCTGTAAAAATAATAAAAAACATTTTTAGAAAATGTGATGAGTCAGGAACAGATTATCTGATAGGATTATTACAATATAGAACAACACCACGTGGTGATGGATTAAAAGCACCCTCAGAATTACTAATGTCTAGGAAACTAAGAACTAAATTACCTACAAAACTAACAAATTTAAAACCAAAAGTTGTCAAATTCTCCGATCATTTAAAAAGTAAAAACAAAAATCAATATAAGTCAAGAATGTACTATAATAAAAATGCAAAACAAAATCAAGAATTTTATGACGGTCAAGTAATTTTCTTTAAAAAGAATCCTAAAGACATAACATGGACAAAAGGTTCAATCGTGTCTAAGTCAGATTTTCCGAGGTCATATTGGGTCAAAGATGATCACAATAATACATATCGGAGAACTTCTCAACATATTCATGCTTTTAAATCTAGCATGTCTAAGTCAAAGTCTAACAATAACATGAAAAGGTCAAGTCTTACTAATACTAATTGTCATATAGAAAATAGTAATTATAATAGTCAACACAGTCATTTGTCAAAGCCTATGTCTGAAAGTCAATCCTCAGAGGAGGAAGATAATTGTATAACAATAAGTTACAAACTTATAACACAGTCAAATAACAGTCTGAATAATAGTAGTCAGTCAGAGTATAGTCATGAAAGTAATCAATGTAGTCAGTCACAGTCAGAATTGTCATTTCAGTCGATTGAGTCAAAACGATCAAATGAACAAAACATTGTTGAAAATGTAGTCGAGTCGGACTCAGATCAAAGCTCTAGTACAGAGATAGGTGATCAATTAAGTCAATTATTGTCTCCTGAATTTATAGAAATAGAAACTTTGTCAAATAATGAACTTTGTCAAGAGTCAAATAATAGTGAAATGCAAAGCATGAGTAATATTGATAATGTCTTACCTGAAATGCAGGAAATGTCCTTTAGTTCCAATACTCCTGAAATTAAATATTCCAGTAGAGGAAGACTGTTAAAGAAAACTAAAAAGTTAAACTTATAAATTTATTCTTTCATGTTTTAAAATGTTCACATAGTATAAAAATATAGTGGTTTACTTATCACAGTCAAATAATGAAATGTATTAACAATAATCATATGTGTCTTTAATGAATTAATTAATTGTAATTTTGTAAAATTTGCAGGTTATTAACTTTGTAAATAAAAGTTAATTAATCATGTGACAAAGCTGTCACTGTCACTTTATGTCATGTCACTTTATCTGTCAATGTCATTTACTTGTCAATATGTCAATGTCAATTTGAAATTGAAGTTTATTAGTATTGCCATCTTTATCTCAAAAAGGGGCATGTTACATTATCATGTCTATGGTCATTGAATATAGTCTGTGTATACGGTCGATAAGTGTTGGTCACGTAATAAAATGAAGTCTCAATTTTCAAAATGAATTTTATTTAAATCGCCATCCTGATGAGCTGAATAAGGATATAACAATTAATAGGTGATACGCTGAAAGACCGTCAAAAATCAGAAGAAATAAGAAAAAAAAATGAAAGTAGAAGACATAATAAGGAAAAAAAGACTGTTAAAATGGCAATGGACGGGTTAAATGGCAAAAGAAAGCAAGGAAAAATGCACCAAAATTATTACAGAGTGGCAACCATGACACAAAAAAAGGAAAAGAGGAAGACAAACCAAAAGATGGGCAGATGGTGTTATGAAAACTGGAGGAACACTTTGATCGTGAAAAGCAAGAGATAAAACAGAATGGAAACAGCTGACAAAGGCCTACGTGTCGCAAGACAAGCTGATCACTAAAGCCAAAAAGGGACTAAATGAACAAAAGAAAGAAAAATATTTATTTGAGACAATCACACACTTGTACTTGTCAACACGAATCAAACGAGCTCAAAGTCGATGGGTTTGTATGGCTTTATTACAGATTTCCTGAGGCCTTTTGGTCCCATCATCAAATCAGCTCAATGACACTATAAGATGTTGTCATTGTCTTCCTGTTCTGACCTTTGTTTTAAGTTTCAAGTCTTTGACTCATTGGAAAGCTAGATTAAAATCGTTTACAATTTGCGGAAAAACAAACAACATAGGTAAACAAATAAATAAACGAGATAGTGAACGTTAACAATAGCTTCATTCTATGCTTACCAAAGCTATTTGGGTATTTAATGAATGACTTTTGCCTAAATCCAAAAAAGTTGAAAATATTCGAATATTCGAATATAACCGACTTGAGTATTCGAATAGTAAAATAAGGCGAATATTCGAATAATTCGAATATTCGAATATTCGAATTGCAAGCCCTAGTGACAACACAGGCTTCACACGCAAGCACAATCTTTTACAACATTAGATCTAAAATAAAACAGTTTCTGTACTCAAAATTCAGTTATTCTTAATTAATATAATATTAAATTAAGGTAATTATTTGTTGAGATAGGTAACAATATTTAACTTTGGTAAGTCCCTTATTAACCGTGTTTACCTTAGCATTTCCCTTTCCGATCAGTATCGAAATAACTGTTTGTCGGAATATTACATATTTGTTGAATTTTGATGTTGTTTGTTTCCACAATCATACATAGGTACATAAAATACCAACAACAATACATTAACGATATTACGCCATTATTCTGGTTGTGCCCTTTATACACGCTGTATATTCTTTGCCCTAGACTCACCCTCACACGTATGAATCCTTGTAGCTACGCACTACATCGTAAAAGTTCGATGGCAGCGTAGGATGTGGCCGGCACGGTTTGCCGGTGCCGTTGAGGAAATATAAAAGGGTCTCCATATTATTCCATACATTTCACTTGTCTGTTGTGCCGTTAGACGGCTGCCGGGCCGTGCCGTGCCGGGCCGTTGGGAATTATAAAAGCGCACATTAGGTAGTGTACGTGATTTCACGCGTAAAGCTGTGTTAATAATGATACATAAACTTGGTATAGCTTAGAACTCGGACATGTTAAGGCCGTGATACACATCATGTTAGTAGAGTAGATGGCATGCTAGGCGCTGCTGGTAAAATAACATACCTATGCTGGATACGGGATACTACCATTCTGTGTCGAAACTGATACACATGCCTGTATTTAGCATGCCAGTCACTAGAAATCTGCTAATGTGACAGAGTGACCTCGGTGTTTTTACGAATAAGGCTGTTTTATTTTTTTTCTTTTAATTTTTCTACGAGAAGAAGAAGAGGAATTCCACAAACACACACAAACACGGTTGTTCGCGATACAATGAAATCACTGACATGAAAATTGTTTTGTGAATGAAATGAATAGCACAGTTTTCATCACCTAAACGAGCCATTATAAAAAAAAATCGGGTTGCACTCCGGGAGTGCCGGCAGTAGTGAAAACTTGAATATTAACTTGTGCATTTTTGATATTTTGAAATTAGCGGCAAAGGATTAAAATTATTTCTTTCCTATTACTACAGGGTGTTTGGTAAAAGCCTTATATAGCCGAATATGGTGGATAGGGACCATCAAACTGAACAACTTTTACTATGGGACCAACTCTGAAATCGCGAAAAAAAAATCAGCTGTTTCATACATTTTGATATTTTCGTTAATAATTTTTGCATGAAACAGCTGAATTTTTTTTAGCGATTTCAGAGTTGGTCCCATAGTAAAAGTTGTTCAGTTTGATGGTCCCTATCCACCATATTCGGCTTTATAAGGCTATTACCAAACACCCTGTATACAGTCACACAATTCAATCAGTTTGTAATTAGAGAAAAAATCTAAAGATTTCGCGCCAGTGGGCTTTTTTAATTTCAACATGCACGCATTCTACGATTTAAATTAAACTTATAGTCACAGAGTATAAACAAGTCTATGATTTCACCAAAGAGATCGCTGCTATCAGTTCCATTTTCAAAATTAACGCGTTGCTGGTGACACAAGTGTTTACGTCTTAAAATGACGCGCCGCCATTTTCAACGCGCCCCGTAGAAAGAGAGGGGGATACTTCCGCCGCCAGCTGTCTACTCTCCATCCGTCACATCCGTCTTACGCATTTTCGATCAGCCACGTGATTCTTACTGACGCGAGTTTAGAATTATTTACCCATTACAAAAAAGCGTACCACGCCGCTAAAGAAGTTTTCACTTCAAAAAAATCGGGTTGCCCTCCGGGAGTGCCGGCAGAAGTGAAAACTTGAATATTAATGTTGTGCATTTTTGATATTTTGGAATGGTTAGGGAATAATTTTGCACGAATTGCTTTAATTATCAGTATAAAAGTACTATAATTCATGAGGTAGAATACAATATTTATTTAATGCGCTATCGAACATAACAATGAATATCACATTAAAAAGTTTACTCAAAAAAGCTTGTAATATGGTCATTATTTTGACAACCTTCTTTGAACAAAGTCGAGCTTGCCGGTGTTCTCCGATGGTGACGCAACAAAGTTGTATGGGATTTCATTATTGTCGAGTTTTAGCCACCAGCAATTTCCTTTGAGAATCCATTATTGTCGAGTTTTCTTTCAAACATAGTTAGGTGAAAAATACACTGTACAACCCGCGCAGATAAAGAATGGGATTAGAAATGGCTCTCAGTCACACTCGTTGTGGCAAGCGCGGTGAGCCGCCATTTTGAATCCCATTCTATATCTGCGCGGGTGTTGTATTGTTGTACCTTGATGATGTTTTTGTACTTTTATATAAAATTAGTATGGAAAAATATAAAAAACTCGCACTTGACCGTTTTTTGACCTTTCATTCAATACCTCTTATCTACTTACAGGGTTACAAAGGGGATCAAAAAAAACCTTATTTTTTGGCTCCGACGCACCGTTTCTGAGATATTTGCATTTTTGTATTTTTTCGAAATTAGGTTATAAGTACCTATTATAGTAGGTATAGTAGGCAGTATTCGCATTTTTTGAGTAAAGTACTATACAAGCCTTGGTCCACAATGACTGCACTGCTGGCCACGTTATGATGGCCTCGAGCTAAGCTTACCTATGCTCTCGGCCTTCAAGCTTGGTCATCATTGCAGCCCTTGCTGTCCGCGCTATAAAGGCCTCGACCTCCGGTCTCGGCCTTTATTCTAGCTTGTCCATCAAGGGCTGCAATGCCGACCGCGCTGTGACGGCCTGGACCTGCGCTAAGCTCCGCTCTCGGCCATCATAATCGCTGCCAGCAACGCAGTCATTAGTGACGTGAGCATGCGAATCTCCGTGCCACTGAATAATTCCATTCTAAAAAACTACCTAGAAGTAATGTACCGATGATATACGTTCTTATTTCAGATATCAAATCGATTGTACCGGCTTCCCGGCAGAATGATTGACAAAAGCATGTGGCACGGAGATTCGCATGCTTTGAGGTTATGTTTTTTGTTAAATCGTCGAATTCCAGATCAATCGGAGCCTGTACCGCTGGGTTGATGTATTTGTAGCCGTTACATATTCATTGTAACAGCTACAAACACATTTGTTGCTCATGTAACGCAACAGGGACAAAGATATCGCGATCTAAAGTTTTAAAAGCATGCGACTCTCCGGCCCACACACTTAAGTCTAAAATATTGATGAAAATTGCATTAAGATTAAAAAAAGCAGGTTTTTGTAATCGTTTGATCACGATAAACGACCCGAAAACATATTTTCAGAATATCTTTACTCGTTTTAGAGAAATTTGCAAATTTATTTACTATGAACAATCACAGTGTAGGGTTACCATATCGTCGGTCGGTCAGAATCATTAGGCTGTTTCTAGAAAATAGACCGATCGGAATACGTTATGTTGAGGGTATAACCTTCAAGAATTCTAAAGTTTATGAATTCTTGCCTGTCGATACATTGGCATATAATTAGTTTATTTTTGCGTTTTGTGTCACATCTAGCCGATGCATCTTGAGAAATTCGATTATTTGTGGTGGTTATAAATAATTGGACTCTAAGGCGATTCTCCCACTGCCAACGCGCGCCGTCGTTGCGGGGCGCGGTTTGGCGTTTCACGCGCGCGGTGACGGCGCAGCGCAACGCCTGTTCGGGCGGTTTTCTCCGCGCCCCCGCGCCATTCGGCGTCTGACGCGTCCCCGCCGCTTGTTTTTTAGAGGCATTAAATTTTGAAGTTGTTTTGTTTTAATTTCCAGGTTTTTAGGGTTCCGTACCTCAAAAGGAAAAAAAACTGAACACATATAAAATCACTCATGAGATTAAAACGTCCAGACAAATAATTTAGATTTGCCATCTCGATATTAATGACGGAATTTTAATAACATACGAGTAGGTAGGTACGGTCAACGGCACGCTGGGCTTCCACGACAGCGTAATGATATTCAATCAAATAAATAACAGATTTTTTACAGTTTTGTATAACCTCATGTGCTGCATAATGTACCTACCAAATGGCACTAAAATGGGCGTATATCCAAGCCACGAAACATTTGAAAACCAGAGGAAATCCCGCCATCGTAACGAAACGATCATCGAAAACCAGCCGCGGGGCGCGTCGCAGTGTGTTGTACCCCGCGGTAACGCGCCTGCTGGCGCAAACTGCTCGCGGATCGCCGGCGGCACGCGGCGGTGCGTGCTCACGCGCCGTGGCGCGCCTTGGTGTGTTGGACGAGGCGGTTTTCTGTACAAATTAATGTACTTGCATACAATGTAAAAGACGCGCGTGGGTGCGCCGCGACCGCGCGCGTCGCCAGTGTGAGAACCGTCTAAACTGTCAAAATTGTTTTAAAGTAAAAAGAAACAATAGTATTGTATTTAAGATAGCCTGCGTAGTGTACAAACCTAATTTGTGTCATTTTCGTCCATGGAAACAGACGTGGGACCCGTACATTAATAACACCGTCAAAAAAATATTACAATTTGAAAAACAAGTACCATATACCTCAGATCACTTAAAAATCCCTATGAAATAAATTTGTGCCAAATTAAGGCATGGACTTTTAATATTTTCAATTTTTTTGTTTGTCCGAGCCATTGATGCTTATAAAAAATATTAGTATTATTAGAGTTTACATATTTAATATCTTAAATACATGAGTGATGGACAGAATGAATTTGTGTCATTTTCATGCATGGATAATACCTAGGTAGGTAGGTATTCAAAAAGTTTGCGGTCGAAGCGAGTAGGCGCGGGCGCGTGGCGAGGGACGACGAAGCTCGTCCGTTTCGGTTGGATACTAAGTACGTACATACCTATAAGTCTCACGTCACGATACGAACGAACACGCACCTTTCGTTTGGTTAAGTAGGTACTCTATAGAATTACATCTCCTGTTTTAGAAATTCATACAGATGTAGGTACTATGGACAACAACGTCACTTAACCACAACTCTTAAGGTTAAAATCGGTTGCACGCCGCGCCGCCGCCGTCATAACATAATATATTTAGTTCGTGCAGGGGGATACATGCGCACACAATTTTTTTGCTAACTTTTTAAGCGAAGCTGTTGCCCATAGTACATACATATCTGTTCTGTTTCCATTCTAAAACAACCTAGAAGTAATGTACCGACGATATACATTCTTATTTCAGATATCAAATCGATTGTACCGGCTTCCCGGCAGAATGATTGACAAAAACATGTGGGCCGGAGAGTCGCATGCTTTGAGGTTATGTTTTTTGTTAAATCGTCGAATTCCAGATCAATCGGAGCCTGTAGCGGTGGGTTGATGTATTTGTAGCCGTTACATATTTAAGCATGTTCCAGACGGATTAAATCACGCCTCCCAACAGAGGTGACCTTGCTTGATTTAATCCATCTAGACGGCAGATTTAATCCAAATTTCTCCAACCAATCCAAATGACCTTCAACGTCCTTGGTGGAAGGGCGCGAGTTCCAACACAGGCACGGTAATGATATTTATCAGTACTCCAACTTCATATACTGCCCGGCATTTTATTGGCAAGATAAAAACGAGACAAAAGATGTGCAGCGCCACAAATTTTAGTGTTTGTGGCTATTGCGCATCTTTTGTCTCATCTTTCTCTTGCCAATTTATATGCAAGTGTCATCTGTACAAATAGTCGAAAAGCGAGTCGTACCTACGCGCCTCGGCCCTCGAGTTCAGTCTGCAGTCTGCACTCGGTACACAAACAGTCGCGAATGCGCCGCAGTGATGAACGAAAGATGTACGAGGTAATAAATATAATAGAAAAAATACTATAAAATATCGACTCAGCCCTCGCAGTTCAGACGGGCTCAAATGGCTCGGCTGCTACGGGTTACGGGTGAGTCAATTTTTTCTAGTATTTTTAGGGTTCCGTAGCCTAAATGGCAAAAAACGGAACCCTTATAGATTCGTCATGTCTGTCTGTCTATCTGTCCTTCTGTCACAGCCATTTTATTCCAAAAGTATTAATATTACACAATTGAACCTTGGTTGGTAGATGTATTCTGTTAACCGCTTAACGATTTTAACACAAAAATAACAAAAATAAAGATTAAGGGGGGGCTCTCCATACATGGAACTGCAACTGCGAACGTGTGAGGTGTCAATAGATAGGTCTTTAAAATTGACATTGAGGTTTTTAAGACATTTTTTTCTCAAAGTCTAAGGTTTGAAAGATATACTCCTCCAAAGTGGTAAAATGTTTATCCTCCCCCCCCCCTTTAACTTTTGAAATAAGAAAGTGAAAAATCTAAAAAACATATATGCTGCATGTAGGTCTTAATAATTACTTTCAATAAAAATTGGTTTAAATGAGATATAGTAATTAGTTTTTCAGATATAGCACATTTTCCATAACCGCAAATATAACTTTGTCATTCATAACAACACTGAAAAACAAAGTTATTTTTGCAGACGAAAAATTATAATGGTATTAAATATGGTGTGGTATAAGGTATCTACGGAACCGTACGGCGTGTTGCCCAAAACGCACTTGGCCGGGTTTTTTCTATTATATTTATTACCTTAATATAGAAATAACATTCTGAATGCCAAAAGTCTAAAAATTCAATAGGTACTATTGATTGAAATATAAGTTCTTACTATTGCAAAGTGCAGATTGTGCTGTTTTTATTATAAATATAATTAACCAATAATCCAGAGATACCTTACATTTTTAAATACCTGGAAAGTCCGAAAGCTAAGATTAAGTATACTTAAAATATTATATAATACGTAGGTATTGTACTAAGGATTATTAAATAATTTGTTTCTCCCATCAATAATGTATTTTTTTTTATTTTTATTTTACCATTAGTTTTGTTAATCTAGTTATATTATTGCCTTAAAATTAATTGATTGAACCAGCGCGGGTTTATTTAGGTAATTATTTCAAGGACAGGGCCGAGTTACAGTACTGATAGATATCTTTACCGTGGAATGGGAAAGAGTGTCGGCGCTAGGGTTGCCAACATGTCTAAGGCGAAATACAGTATTTTTCAAATAAGGCTAAAAAAATTAGTACACTTTAAAATAATATAGTAGTTTATGGAAAAGGCAAAAATTAGGCAAATATATTATTATATTTTACTTTTTATAAAAACTATATTTTTTGAACTTTTTGCATTTATGAACAATGTTTTGGTCAAAATCATAAACCATAAATAAAACAATCATGAATCAAAATAAAAGTCTCATATTATTTTCTACCATCAATATTAATTAAATATAAGTAAATTAAAAACTCGTTTTTAACTTACTTACGATTGTATCAGTATTACTGATTAAGTTAAGACATGAAAGAAATTCGTCCATGGTTAAGATTAAGATATATTTCGTCCATGGATTAAGATTTAATTAAGTTGTCAATTTTATATTGACAAGTTTGGAACGCAATAAGACAGATAGATACGTTCAGAATTCAGATACAATACACTATACACATAGTATTTGTTATATGGTGTGACTATACACTACACGCTATAGAATCAGTCAAAATTCACGATCACAAATTAAAAAAAAAGAAACATTTGTTTCTTAGCGATCGATGTTGAAAATATAGTATTTTTGCGTACTATATATTTCTTCAATAGTATATAGCACGCAGACCCGAAACATAGTATAATACGACATATTATTATAGTATGGTTGGCAGCCCTAGTTGGCGGCGCTTGGATGTAAACTCGTGTAGCCGCAACACAATCCACGGATGGAAACCACGCCCCCATCAAGCTTCCACCAAGGTGACCTTGGTTGGGAGGCGTGATTAAATCCGTCTGGAACGTGCTTTATTGTAACAGCTACAAACACATTCGTTGCTCATGTAACGCAATAGCGACCTAAAGTTTTAAAAGCATGCGACTCTCCGGCCCACACGCTTAAGTCTAAAATATTGGTGAAAATTGTATTATGATTAAAAATAAGCAGGTTTTCGTAACCGTATATAATAGGTCTTTACCTATGAAATTGCCGATTTGTATGGAGAATTTTCAAGAAGTTGCATTTTTCATACTAGCATTTTCTTTGTTCATTTAACAACCGTTAACACTCTTGTAACAAAACTTTTATGTACTAATGTTTGAACACTATGCTAACCTATTCCATTTACGATAGGCGAAAAAAATAAGTTTTGGCTAAGTTACAACCCCTCCGGTCACCCTTTTTTGGCTCACAAAAAAAAGAGTAACTTTCAAGATCTTTTTTTAATGCTATGAAAGCTTAAAAAAAGGACTTTATTTTTACTGATAGTTGACTATCATGGTCATAATTCGACATACGTAAATCAAGATATTGTTAAATGTTTTAAAACATAGAAGTTATTATTTTCTCTGTATGTGACAAAATATCGGCAAGTTCATAAGTAAAGACCTAATATTTATAGATATATATTGCGAACGATTTTATCCTAGCTTTCCGATGACCTAGAGACTTGAAACTTTGAAAATAGGTCAGAACTGGAAGGCAATGCAATATTATGGTGTCATTGAGCTGATCTGATGATGAAGCCGGAAGAAGCCCACAGGAATTCTATGATAAAACCTACAACCCCATCGTGTTTGGGCTCGTTAGAATAGGCATGACGAAATTTTTTTTTATTTTATGTTACATAAATTACCTCTCAAAAAAAGAAACATTGGTAAAATAATTATTTCGCTAGCGTGAAAACTGCCCGAGATATCACAGTTTAAAATGCACACAAATTGGACTCACCCGAAAACGCTCCATACTAACGGCTACCCTAGTTATGACGTCACGCCTAGGTGTTTGTATGCAACGCGTAGGAAAGTTTGGTAGCTATATTAAATATTGTGTTTATCAAAATTGTTTCTTATACAAATTTGCTATAAATTTTATGGATTAATTAAATGTATTATTTATTTTAATATATTTTAAACTTTTTAAATGGACTTGTCCGCCCAACTTTGAAGGGTAATAAAACAAATAATACGCAATATATAAAACCAAGAGGTATACAAGCTACTCTAAAAGTTCAATATGTTTACGGTTTTTATTAGTATTTTGTTATTTTATTCAGTAGTCGTCATCCCTATTGTTTTGACGAGTACTCTAATGGGAGACGAAGTCCAGGGTCTGATGATGAAGCTGACAGACAGAGTATGTTCATTACTTTTAGTCGGAGGATTTTTGTAAAAATATTAACCAAACTGTTTTTCAATTAGGGTTTTTCAAAATGACAAAAAACTGTATGCTCGATAGATAAGATGGCGTTGATAAAAATGTATGTGTCAATGTGATTTTTTTACTCAGCTTCGAAGAGTACTCAGGTAGTCAGGCAAATCTGATGTTACCCTAAAATGTTTCTCTTTGGCCAGATGTCAGCCAGCGAACGCTTATTTGCCTCTTTGGTACAGGCCGTTTATATTTAAAAGCCAATTTTTACACTTCTCTTTCCATCAACGCCATCTAGAGGCAAATAGTTACTATTTTTTTAAAATATCACTTTGTAAAGCCTTCATTAAGAATAATTGTCCTAAGTCGTGGGCTTTTAAAAAAAATGCTTTTTTGACAGTTGCCTTTCTCATCGAATGTGTTTTTTAATCAATATATTTGTACATGTATCATAGATTCACGTGGACTACATTACCACAGAATAACTATGATACTACCTAATAAATTGTTCGATTTTGGTAGATTATTTTTTGATGTTATTCTAAAATACCCCAGGTGTCCAAGAATGTCACAGCTCAAGGGTGGACACAATGTAACAGTGTTTCCACTACTACTACCTAATATTTGTGATTTTCAGACTCATTAATCTTTTAGTATGTAGAATTTTACCTGAGAGATTAATGCCTATTATAAGTAATTGTTGATTTTAAATCGTTATTGCCTATAAAAGGTACATAACTACGATTTAAAAAAAATTAGACTCATTTATCTTTAAGTCACACACAAATCATTGTACCTGAGATAAACCTATAGGTACTTTTAAAGTCTGAATAATTATGCAATACCTTGAGAAAACCTTTATCGGTTGGAATTCAACAGATTTTGTCATTTACTTGTTCCACTAAATATGAAAATGTCAAAATTAATAACAGTGTTTCATTGTTGGACAGAGGATGTTTCATTGTGTACACCTAGGTGGACACAATGAAACAATTCCCATTTTCTTTTAAAAGTCTTCTTATTGGTTTATGTATCTATTTATTAATGAAACTATAACTGCCATTTTATACCTAATTAAGTAGATTCCGTTCCTCTAAAAACGGAATTCATATCTTTAAAAATGAGAGAAATATGAGACTCAGAGCTTTTGGTGTTGCATTGTTCCACACTGCTCTACGTTTGTATGTATGTGAGTTTTTGTATTGTTACTTGGGACAAGTTTCAATGGTTGTAAAGTAATTTATGCTTACTACATAAGTCAAAACTTGAAAAATTAAACTTTAGTATTTACTTACCTTTTAAAAAAAACTAAAAACCGACTTCAAAAAACCTGCCTCTAAAAAGCAAGAAATAATATTCAAATCATTAGATATGCATTATCATTGTTATATAATAACAACACGTCTATTGAAGTCGGGTGGGGCTGGAGTACAACTTCGTTTTTTTATTCTAAAAGCCCTACCCGACTTCAATATACGTGTTGTTATTATTTAACAATGATAATGCATATCTAATGATTTGAATATTATTTCTTGCTTTTTAGAGGCAGGTTATTTGAAGTTGGTTTTTTGTTTTTTAAAACATTTTTTTTTATTTTTAAAACAATTTTTATTTTTTTGTTTTTAGTGTAAGTACCTTCTCTATTAGGTAGTGTAGTGTAAGTATATTATTTGGTAGAAAAATCGGCTCAGTCAAACGTGAGATATTCGCGGAGAAACATACATTCATACAGGTCAAACTGAAAGAGAACCTTCTTTTTTTTGAAGTCGGTTAAAAAGACTAAAAGTACCTCTTACCCAACAAAAAGAATCATCTTATTCGGTTCATAAATAACAAAATAGTCAAGTTAGTTGATGCAAAATCATAGTGTTTTCAGGATACCTTGAAAACTACTGAACCGATTTGAAAAAAAAATAAATGGGACCATTTCGCAAAAAAATTGAATCGAACAAAAAAAGAATCATCAAAATCGGTCCATAAATGTCGAAGATACGCGCGAACAACGATAAAAAAAAACATACAATTAAGGATGTAATAAAACAGATGCTTCGTTCGGAGTTATTTTATTAATAAAATACATGTAAAATATTTTTTTTTTCTTACAAAGTGGTTATAAGAAAACTGAATTTCTTAGTGCTCATCACGGTTAGTTCAGAGCCATCACGCCTTATTAGTAAGTTTGAATAGACTAACATACACGTTACTAACATAACAAGTGATGTATAGGTACTTGGTTATTTATAAAGCTGTTGGGTTTTAAAGTAAATGGGAACGGGAACGAGAACGAAAACGGAAACGGGAACGGTACTTACCTACTAATCTCTGAACTAAACTTTTCAATAATTTATACCAATTCGAATTTAATATTTATAACTAAGACAGGACAACGTCTGTCGGGTCAGCTAGTAAAATAAATATTTGAGGGGGCTCCCATACAACAAACGTGATTTTTTAGCCGTTTTTTGGTACGGAACCTTTTGTGTGCGAGTCCGACTCGCACTTGACCGGTTTTTATTTCCTTACCCTCAAAAAATATTTTGTTACAGTAGGTAGGTAATCCTTTCTTTTTAAACTTTGCAAGAGGTAGAGTACAAGAATGTTAATGATGTCATCTCATCAATGAGACTGTAATTGACAATAATAACACATGCCTACTTCCAAATCACGCCAACAGCACTGTTAGCCTATAATCCATTAAATGAAGTAGGTACACAAATACCCTATCTGTGTAATATTTTGTGACTATTTAATTTGGTCGGATACGCGCTAACAGCGCTGTGAGCGTGATTCGGAACGCGGCCACAGTATCATCAAATGTATTTATATTCGTTCGTATACTTCTTACCTACCTAGCTACTCGTTACTTCAAATGTGTCACCAAACTTCAGTACCTATGCTTAGGCGTCACTTAAGTCACTTACTTACTTTAAATTAGGCGAATTAATTTGAAGTGGGATATTGTGCTGGCTCAATACGAAATAGAGGCTACTTTTTACAAATTCTTTTACCCAAAGTCGCTCGAACGGCAAAGTACGTAGCAGCGGTGCTCGAAGTACGCAGCAAACAGCGGTGCCCCGGCTCCCACCCCCCCACCCCCCCCCCATTTTCTTTTGTGACTTTTACAGGGTGTTGAAAAGAAAAAAATAAAAAGCTGAAAATTCCATTGATGAATTTAGCACAAAACATTATGTACAACAGATACTATTGATCTAAAACATTTAACACTTATTTAACCAATTGTAATATTCTTTTGGAGTTACTAAGGTAACGCTTTAGGTAATAGTCAAATAACAGTATTCCCGTGGACAAAGATGACACAAAAAGCTCAAGTACATCGGTTACAACTTCATAATCATCATGAAAGTAAAATTTTCAACTTTAATTTTCTTTTCGTCCGATAGCGTTAAAAAAGACAAAAACCTAAATTGTTACTTATGCATCAAACCAAAATGACACAATTTCATGTATTAGGCTAAGTGAATGGTGCAGAAACTATATACGAAAAAAACAAACTTTAATATTTTTAAAAGCTAAAAACTTATCCCGATCGGTCTAAAATGCAAGTTGAAGTGTTTTTAGATACCTATTTTGAAAGACTAATACTTCAAAAAACGAAGGAAGTTCTCAGTTCGGTTGCATTCAACCGAGACCTAAATTAATGGGTGACTGATACTGATGATGATGGGTGACTGGTACTGAGTGGGCAATTATTATACCAATTATGACGTTCACATTTTTAACACGTTTTTATAAGGTTACCTACTTTCTCATTTGTTTGTTTGTATTTTGTCATCTCGATTAGGATAAAAGTCACCTTTTTACGTCCCCTAAAAAATATTGCAATATTGCATAGTCAGTAACAGTATGATAGTAGGTACGATACGTACGAGTATGTAGGCAAATCAACCCTCAACATTATGTAGTTCAACTTGAATTTTATTAGAAACAGCCTAATGATTCCTACGGACCGACGATATGGTCACCCTACACACTGATTATTCATAATAAATCATAGTAAATAAATTTACTTATTTCTCTAAACCGAATGAAGATATAGTGAAAATATGTTTTCGGGCCGTTTATCGTGATCAAACGGTTACGTAAACTTGCTTATTTTTAATCTTAATACAATTTTCACCAGTATTTTAGACTTAAGCGTGTGGGCCGGAGAGTCGCATGCTTTTAAAACTTTAGATCGCCATATCTTTGTCCCTGTTGCGTTACATGAGCAACAAATGTGTTTGTAGCTGTTACAATGAATATGTAACGGCTACAAATACATCAACCCAGCGGTACAGGCTCCGATTGATCTGGAATTCGACGATTTAACAAAAAACATAACCTCAAAGCATGCGAATCTCCGTGCCACATGCTTTTGTCAATCATTCTGCCGGGAAGCCGGTACAATCGATTTGATATCTGAAATAAGAACGTATATCATCGGTACATTACTTCTAGGTAGTTTTAGAATGGAATTATTCAGTGGCACGGAGATTCGCATGCTCACATTAGTGACCGCGGCAGTAATGTACTATTATCTCTCAGAAAAATCAACCCGCTGAACGGCAAAACGACGCGCCGCCATTTTCGCCGCGCCGTAGAAAGAGAAGGGGATACTTCCGCCGCCGGCTGTCTACGCTACATCCGTCTTACGAATTTTCGATCAGGGTCACGTGACCCCCTGACTGACGCGAGTTTTACATTTTTCCCCGTTACAAAAAAGTGTACAACGCCGCTAAAGAAGTTTTCACTTCAAAAGTTAAAATCTATACCAGAAAAAAAAGAAAACGTCATACAAAAGACTTTGACTTGCTAGCTCCCAGCACGTGTATATGTTTCGCGTGCATGTAGCTAGCATTCGAGTCTCCCTCCCCACTTACCTGCAAGGGGAAAAATTCAAACGGCTTGCGATTTCTTGGCATGCTTTGTACTGGCACGTGAGCTACAGGCAGGCAGACAGACGGTCGAAACACAATGCTAGTAGTTGTTAAATAAATAAGGAAAACGCTAGTAAAAAAAAAATCTTGAAAATTCTCCATACTCATCGTCGCGTGTCGATTGGTATGGAGAATATCAGAGAAATAAAATTTCTCACAGAAATATTTTCTCGTGACGTAAACCTCCGTGAACGCTTAAAGTACCTACCTACATATTAATAATAATAATAATTTTAATAACAGCTTTAGGCTGTGAAAAGTTAGACTTAAAAAAAAAATGTTTTTATTCAACCAACACAGGGTCATACAAAATTAATAAAATGTAAGTTACAAAACTTTTATGTAGTAATATAAAATATAAAATGTTTTATTTTGCTAACAAACCAGGCAGAAATAGCGTAGGTACTTATTAGCGATATAAAAGAAAAAAAAAATTACAAAAATTTTTGCATGCGTAAGTGTGTTAGGGGAAAAAGTTTTAGATAAGTTACAACCAAGAATTTTAGATAAAATATTTTGATTTTATAGTTCTTGCTTACAACAATATTAAATAAAAACCGGTCATTTTTGCTAACAAAAAAGGAGTCACTTTCAAGCAATTTTCATTTTATTTTATAAAAACTTAAATAAGTATTTTATTATTTTTGTTACCTAGTTGACTATCATGGTTCTCTGATTGTGAAACAATATCGGCAATTTTATAGGTTTGATATTTTAGCTAATACAAAAATAATATACTTAGGTACTAGAAAAAAATCGATTCGACTCGTAGACCTTTGGCAGTACAGTCCAATGCTATTCCATATCGGTCAGTCACTCAGTAGCTCAGTTGGAAAATTATTAGATTTGGCCCAGCCTTCCAAAAGTCTTGGGTTCGATTCCCGCCTAAGAAAATGATCTGGTGACATATTTTATTGTTTCTAGTATATTATTTTAGTACCTAGCCTAATTAATACTCTATTTATAGAGCCTTCAAGAACGCGAACTTAGGTAACATTACATAAAAATATAAATATACTGAAAAAAGATTTCAAAAACTTCCAAGAGCAGCGTACCTACCTAGGAATACCGACAAAACATATGCCGATGTCTTCCGTCTTCATAGGCACACATGTTAGGATTGCGTGCGCGGGCGCATGGTTTGATTCAGTCGGATTTCTCAGCGATGCGCGATGTGCGATGTTCACCAGACGCGCGGTGTCGGCTTACAGCCCGATCAGATTCACACGGACCATGCCCACTTGAACTCTTGCCGCTGTCTTCACTCACAGAATATTTTTTGTTTTATCTAAAAGACTACAAACCACAGACATTTATATGTCTTCGCTATAAGCACTGTATATATACCTAGTCCTTAGATCTAGTCACAAAAAGTGTTCTATTATTTTATTTTTATTTTACCGATATAGCGATTTATCGATACTCAAGTGTCAAAATCCATAGTCTTTTGACAGTTAAACGTGATAAATCGCTATATCATATCGCGTTTCGGTGGTCATGCTTTTCAGTTCAGCCCCCCTTCTCAAATGGCTAACATTCTATTCATTTGAACGTTACGCTTACTATTAAAACTTTAAAATAAGCAGTAAACTATAAAATTACGTGCCGTAAGCTTGACAATTCCATACAATACATCGAAGTCTGTGATTTACATAAGTTTCCGACATGTGATTTAAGCATGTATTGCTCATATTTAAGCTTTAAAAGTAAGCGTATCGTTCAAACGAATAGAAAGTTGGCCATTAGAGAAGGGGGGCTGGTTAGATGATCGAAGCCTAAAACCCTGAAACACATAGGCTGGCTACTATTTTGTGTCTAGCTTCTAAAAATTTAAAAAGTCTTCTGTCCTTAAAAATTTAAAAAGTTAGCATACATGGCTAGAGCCGAGATATCATCGTGAAACAGTTTCTAAGTTCTAGCTAGGTCTAGCTAAAATTTTATTTTTTATTTACATTCTACTATTACTACTGTAAATAAGTTTGTAAATGAAAAATAAAATTTTACTTTTAGGAAATGTTCGTAGTAACTACGAACCGCATTCACGCTACGAACGATAATGCTACGAACTTTGAAATGAAAAACTACAAATGAAAAAAAACTGTGCAAAGGCATTGAAAAAATGTAAAGTGGTTCCATTACTTTTAAACTTAACCCGATTTCGTTAAAGGTTTTTTGATGTCTTGATTGGGTTTTACAAGGATTAAGTAGGTACAACCTGTACAGTACAATGTCACGTTTGCAAAATATCGCTGGGCTTTCGAAATACTTATATGCTTAGAATAACAACACGGACAACACCTAGAAGCCGTGTCCTATGGAATGGAACATAGGTGTCATCTGTCCAATCCATAAAAAAAATAAAAAATATTAAAAACACGACTGCCCTGCCAAAAACGAACTAAAAAGTTAAACAACAAGTGTCATTACAGTCCGCGGGCTGATTATCTAATTAGAAACCACCTAGCGACCGGTCTCATTTGACAGATGAATGTGATACATTGCTGCTTCTTTTTGGGGTGAAAAAAAAACACACCAAGTTGCACTGTATGTCGAATGAAACCGGTCGCTAAATAGTTTCTTTTTAGATAATCAAGGTGCGGGGGACCTTATTTTGGAACAATTTTTGATGAAAGAGTTTTTAAATTTAAAATAAAAAGAGAATATTTTTTAAATTTATTTAATTTAATTTCACACATATTATATAGGCTTCTCAGAGAAACACCAAAATCCGGATCTACAAGACCGTCATCAGGCCTATTTTATTTACACGACTGCCCAAAGCAAAAAGAGTGTATATAAGGTCCTTCTTAAATAGTGCACATAATTTTAAGGGGTCAATGCACTTATGTGTTAGATTTAGTCATAAGGTAAAGAAGAGAAATGAAATGAAATAAAGTGAAATTCAATAAAATGATATTTATTCAATTGAATCGTCCAATTTCTTTTACCCTACTACCCGTTCGGGACGCCTTTCTTTTAGCTGAGAAGAAGAACGGGCGAAAGAAACTTGTCAGCTTACAAGAAATTGTTACAAAATACAACAGCCTTAATCATAAAATATATCAGTTAATCTCAGACTTGTTCAAAGATGTTATAATTCACTAGCCAAATGTAAAAGAAATCTATCTAGTGCTTTACTTATTAATATTACGAATAATCAGAAAAATCATAAGATTGGATATAAAATTTAACCGTGGATACCCTCTGAATAGGTAACAATTAAGTCAGACACACATTATTTATAACACTTTAGATCAATTATTTTACTAGATTAATACACAATCTCTCAAACTGGCATTAGCTCCGCTCTGGTCGACGGCTGGGCAAAAAGTGGCCTCATACAGGTCTCGACTGGCGTTTTATAGACGATGACAAACAAGGGACAAACAAGTTACGTCACTTCCGTAAAATTAGATTCTACTGACTTAAATCTTACTTTTTACGTTAAAATATTATTTAAATTTACAAAAAAAATATAATTGTTCTAAGGATGTATTATTTTTGAATTTGTCACAATAAAATCAAGACATTTGTTTAAAAAGTGAAAAATGTGTACAATATATCAAGAATACCAGTTTTTTGTCATTATAATTATGATAATATATTCTCTATATATACATACAAACAACTTTTACTATGGTACCAACATTGTAATCGCGAAAAAAAAAATCAGCTGTTCCATAGAAAATTTAAAATCGAATAGGTAGATCAAAATGTTTGGAACAGCTGATTTTTTTTCGCGATTTCATTGTTGGTCCCATAGTAAAAGTTGTTTGTATGCATGAGTACATTGACCCCTTAAAATTATGTGCACTATTTAAGAAGGACCTTATATATGTGTTCAGGGTTCATGTATGTTTGTGGGTATGTGAGTTTCTTTATTCCACCATAACTTCTGAATGCCTGAACTGATTTGGATAATGACACTTGTTGTTTAACTTTTTAGTTTGTTTTTGGCAGGGCAGTCGTGTTTTTAATATTATTATTTTTTATGTATGGAAGTGAAGAAAATAAGCATCTGGTCGCCGAAAGAAATATCCTTCGTAAAATCTTTGGTCCTTAACATGATGCTGATGGAAGTTGGAGGATATTAAAAAACGCTGAAGAAGAACTACTACTGGCTGGGCCTAATATCATTGGAGAAGAAGGCACACAGACTCCGATGGCTTGGTCACGTCGAAAGAATGGGATTGGAGAGAAGCGCCAAAAGAGCCTATCTCGGTCAAGCAACTGGCCGACGCCCGGTCGGACGCCCCCGCTACCGATGGAGAGACGTGGTGGAGGCCGATCTACGTGAGGACTGGCGCGAAACAGCAAAAGATCGAGATTGATGGCGAGCTCTAGTATCGGAGGCCAAGACACACTTTGGGTCGCTGAGCCACCGGAGTAAGTAAGTAAGTAAGAAGCCGTGTGATTGTATGCAAAGTGAGGCAACAAATACTAAGCCAAAATGGCTTAGTTTTCAGATTTATATCCTACATACGTTACCTAATCGTAACTAAAATCAAATAATATAGTAACTAATCTCCTAAATGTAAGAAAATTGAAAAAGTTTTGTACTATCTGAAAACTGAGCCATTTTGGCAGTTTTAGTTGCCTCACTTTTGACTGTGGAGAACTATCGTAGGTGTTATTATCTAAGCTTATGTGTATGAATGTCATATGTTTTCGCTAATCGACGATTTTGATAATGCATACATTTTTCGAAAGCGAAGTTGAATTTAGTAGGGTAGTTAACATACAAATAAAGATTGTTTGTGTAAGTAGTCGTTTTGAAACTTGAAAATTGGTTATACTGAAGTAGGAAAAGCAAAGCTACATTATACAAAACGTCAAATCCTCGTCAAGCCGACAAACAAAAAACTAAACAAAATGAAGCGTGAAATTATGCGTTGCCCTCCGCCCCAGTAATTAATATCTTATGTGTTGGCTGGCACAAAAACTCGGACGTATCATACGCGCCGGCCTGTAACGCGAGCTGTGCGCCCGCGCACGCGCATCGCGCACCATTTGCTCTCAATCTTAATATTGCAGCCACGATGCACCATTACAATATTTATAATAAACGGCTTTTTACGTTTTTGCTCCTATACCAGTTTGGTATTCCAATCACTGGGGTGTTGACTAATTCTCTCTGAATTCTGTTGACGGACGTGATCTTTTTCCTTTTTGAAACCATGATTTATGTAGTATTTTTATTTTGCTAATTGGAATAGGTTTTCATAAGAACAGCACATGTATTTCCCTTTATCGTTTTTATTTTATTTTAAAGTATTGGAGAAGTAAAACGGACTTTGCAGCTTTAAGCTGCGATTTACTGTATTTTTATATTCAAATTTCAAACACTGAATTAACGACCTATAGTTCAATTTTTTTAATGTACATATAACTCTATGAGACGGTATCATAAAAAATATGAAAAGTTCATTTATTTTCTGAGAAAGTTAAAAACATTTATTATGAATGAGCCTACCCCAAGAAGTTTAAAATCGTATTAGAATATGAATTTAAATTACTTGGCCTACTCCAGCCGTAGTCATACATTCTAGACTCTAAGCTCTCTACACACATTATTACCTCACAGTAGGTACCAAGAAATTTAAATTCATTGAATTTAATTATCTTACTAACATATCTATCATTGTACTTATAACAATCTGAATGTTACTTGGTCAAAAAACTTTCCGTTTTTAGTTTGATTTATGTAAAAGAAGAGAGACGTTTGATCTCCTTCGTTCCACTATCTGTTCGTCGGAACATCTGAAGTGGGTCGCGATAAATCATCCTTATCCGACATAAATTCACATGAAGTTGCGTAATTACATTATCCATCGATATGTATAACGGCCTCATTAGTCGCGAAAATGTGAGAGTGATAAGATAGGGGTAACAAAGAGGCTTGTTTGCAGCGGAAGCCCGCTGGGGTCGCGCGGTGGCTCATCTCGTAACCTACAGGATAACGTTTCCAAGAACGCAGCGAACCATGCTAATTACTTCCAATGCGAGTTCTGTAAATATGTTGCAGTTTACTTCGAAAATAATGTGAAAATGGAATGAGTTGCCTGTGTGAAATTCATATTTTTAATTGCTTCACGAGTAAAGCTAGGGTTTCCTAAGAAAGCGGTGCTGTCACATAGCGGCCGTAATTTTACGGACGTAAAAAGACTATTTGACTTTACGGTGTCCAGCACCGCGCTCTAGAAAACCGAGCCGTATTTCTTACATAGACAACGTTCTACGCCTCTAAATTACGGCCGTAATATGACGGCACCGTCATCCTAGGAAACCCTAGTTTAAGAGATCAAAATACCTAGTATTTTAAATTTTTGCGTTTGTAAAACTTACTAACCTCAGAACAAAATGTAGCAAATTGCATATGAGAGTCAAGATGGCTGGTGTATCATGGCGAATTGAACTGTCTCATATACCAATAAAATGTACCTAAAATGTACTATTTAGTACCTGGATCTAAAAAATAAGTACCTAAACTAGAACGAAGTTATAGCGAAATCAAAGGTACACCCGCCATCTTGATGTCAATATGGCGGGTGTATCTTAATAAGTCAATATTGAACCATTATACATAAAATATAACTTCATCAAAAAAATGTACCTAAAAAGTACCTCAAGGCAAAAAATTCACATGCTCGATTAATTAAGTAGTTTCTGAATGAGAGTCAGAATGACGTGTATCATGGCGAATTGAAATGTCTCATATACCAAAATAATGTACCTAAAATGTACTATTTAGTACCTGGATCAAAAAAATAAGTACCTAAACTAGAACGAAGTTATAGCGAAATTAAAGGTACACCCGCCATCTTGATGTCAATATGGCGGGTGTATCTTAATAAATCAATATTGAACCATTATACATAAAATATAACTTCATCAAAAAAATGTACCTAAAAAGTACCTCAAGGAAAAAAATACACATGCTCGATTAGTTGAGTAGTTTCTGAGAAATCAAACAACAGTTTTTTTTGTGAACGACAAGATGGCGGGACCCCTTATGGTTTTGGTAGTATAAATTAATACATAACAGTAATAGTATTGATAGAGTTATAATAGGATTGGATGTAATTTTGCATGGGTGGAGTGAAGTATGACTATTAAAAAAAAGATCAGAATATATTTAAAATCACTTATTTAACATTTAACTCGTTTAAATAGATTACATAGTGATAAACAATCGACAAAAAATATCGATAACTTAATGCAGCCCCAGTGTAAAATGAAAATTATTTCTTTACACAAAATATTCGTAAGTTTTGCATTATGTCTAGTCGATCTTTGCTTCTTACCTAAATAAATGTTTAAAGAAGAGAATAATCATGCTCAGTGCAAAAAATTTGAAGTGCATCGGCAAAAATAAACCCAAGGATTAGGTGGTGTCGATTTGGAATAAGGTTGCCATCCGTCCCGATTTCGCCAGGATAGTCCCGATTTCGATGATATTGTCTCGCGTCCCGACGATCCGTCAGTTTTGTCCCAATTTTTGATGATAACACGCGATCAAAATCAAAGTGTTGATAAAAATGGGTCCAAATGTTTAAAAGATAAAGGACAACAAGTTAAATGCCTTGTTTTGCGTTGTATCCCTTCAAATAATTATGTTGAGCGAGTATTTTCCCATAATATGACGCTTAAAATGATCTAATGTCAGAAATTGTTGCTCTGTAGATCAAATGAAAACAGAATTGCAAAAGACATGCCTTATTCGGAATTCGTAAGTAAGTATGAAAAAACAGGCCACAAATGCGAGTCGGACTCGTACGAAGGGTTCCGTACCAAAAAACGGGGAAAAAAAAAACACGTTTGTTGTCTGGGAGCCACATTCAAATATTTATTTTATTACGTTTTTACTATTTTTTGTTTGTATAGCGGCAACAGAAACTTGAAAATTTCAACTGTCTAGTTATCACGGTTCATAAGCTGATGCTTGGTGACAGACAACGAAGTCTTAGTAATAGGGTCCAGTTTTTATTATTTGAAAATGACGCGGAATTAATGGAAGAGGCCCTTAGCAATACAAAATATGCATGGAAACATAGTCAAAAAAATAAAACATTAAATCAAGTCTCTTTTTTCCCCTTTAGCTAAGTAGTTCATTATTTTTACCTCTTACTTTACTTACCCGCCCGTTTGCTTCCATTTTGAGTACCTATTTTAATTATAAACATCCACATAAATTCAACATGTCCTTCATTTACCACTTTACCAGTTACCAGTCTTGACAGTAGTTTTACCAGTTTTAATGATTTTAACGTTTGCATTTAGAAAATAGACCAAACAATTTTTCGCGGCTCGCGCTTCGTGCTCGCCGCCGCCCTTGTCCCGGCTTTTGTGTTCCTAAAGGTGGCAACCCTTTTCACCAGTGAAATGATCATGTCGGGGTTATTTCGCTGAGCTGTATAACAATCAATCATTGAACAAGTCACCATGCAAACTGAGAAATATTCACATAACTCAAATTCTCAGCGTGCTGGTAAGTGTCGACAAACTGTCAATCAGTTGCGGAAAAGAATTTTGTCACGTCACATCACGCATCTCTTTTCAACATACAGTGTTGCCAATTAGTGACATCTCGCTTGCTCAGCCCTTTGTTTCTCTATTCCGTTAGGTATATTAACTTTATGGGTAGGCCCAGATCCTGGGGGCGTGGGGGGGTACTTGCCCCGGGCGGCGAAGACTAGGAGCTGGGCTGATCCACTCCACCAGCCATTCTGGCTGTCTATACACGGTGCTACACCGTTTTCATTAAACTTACGTCGCATCGCGTGCACAGAATAGTACCTACCTAGTCTACCTAATGCATAGTACTAAAAACAAAGGAGTGGTACTATATGGTATCAAATAAATTGTACTTTAGTACAATTTATTTGATATTTAGTATAATACCAATACCAACAAATGGATGGTACTATATGGTACCAAATAATTTGTACTAAATAGTACCTAATGTATGGTCCTAAATAGTAACAAACGAATGGTACTATATGGTACCAAATAAATTGTACTAAATGGTACCTTATGAATGTTACTTAATATAAACAAATGGGTGGTACTATATGGTACTAAATAAATTGTACTATATGGTACCAAATAATTTGTACTACTAATGAATGGTTCTGAATAGTAACAAACGAATGGTACTATACGGTACCAAATAAATTGTACTATATAATACCAAATAAATTGTACTAAATATTACCTAATGAATGGTACTAATTAGTTACAAACGAATGGTACTATATGGTACCAAATATTTCGTACTATATGATACCAAACAAATTGTACTAAATAGTAGAGATGCGCTGAATGTTCGGCCGAATATTCGTATTAGGCACATTCGGCATATTTTTTCATGTTCGTATTCGGCCGAATATTTGGTTGATTTGCCGAATAATTACCGAATATTGATGTAGTAGTTGGTTTAGTTTGATGGTGTCTATCAAAGAGAATGTAAAAAATCTAGTGTTTTAGTCTCTATCTACCATCCTGGTTCAGCTATTGTGTGTCTGCCGTTAGAAGGTTACGGTGTTGAATTTTGATGTACCAATACTACTAATTATTTATTATCAAAATAAAAAAAGATTAAGAGGATTGTCTAGCAAACGATCTTCATAAAAACGGCGATAACGTTTCCCACCCTCTAAACCTTAACCTATAGCATAGAATTTTCGGTATGTTTATAAAATGCATTAAAAACTAGGACTGTATGTCTATATGTTTTGATTTTTTAAATATTATTGTAGATTTGAAAATGTTGGCCCTTTTTTCTTTTGTATGAAATCAGGAAATTGAAAATATTTCAAAATGTATGATAGATATTTAAAAAATCGTAACGTACACCCCTAGTTTTTAGGCGCTTAAACATACCATTTTTTTTTAGAATATAAAAACTATTATCTTTAGGAACCAACACCAGTATTAAAATGTATAATCAAATTAAGTTTTTTAATAAACGTTAATGTATGCCTCATCTTTATTCTTCATAAACATTCCTCAACGTTATTGTTTTGGTGCGAAATAAAACTAGCGGACTGTAGGTATTATAATGATGGATGTAATAAAGTTCAATAGCAAACAAAAGGGACGTTAATTAAAAAGACGTATGCGTGGCCGCTCGAATGCGAAGAGTGAATCTGGTTGGCGGACCCGCCGCCGCCCCCGCTCCCCGCTCCGCTAGGGTTGGGATGGCTGTTCTCGCGTTTGCGCGTGAACATCATAATACATTTCAGAGTATGCAGTTCCGAACTGCAATTTGTAACCGAAAGAGCGGTATACAGGGTGGATTTTTGAGACGGTACATTGAGGACGGATACCTAAACCATTATAGTTACAGGAAGACGTTCCTGGGAGACCTTCCATAACTTTTTGAGATATTCCGAACTGCATTCACAGATTTTGGAAAAAAGTTACCGTTAGCAAGAAAAATGCTAAAATACCAAAAAAATTTTTTTTTGCCATTCAATGCCAATTAATCCTATTTCATGTGGGGATCAAAAGACTCTATGGGACCATTTAAGGCATGAGTACTAGAAACGACAAAAATCGCCAAAAACTTTTCCCATACATTTTGTAAGGAAAAACGATAAATAAAGTCAAAATATTTTTTATTGCTAAACGATTTTATTTCTTACTGTAATCAAAAATTCAAAATACTCTTTAAGGCCAACTGAAATTTAAGTACAGAAACCACTTTTTTGATCTAATGTAAAAGACTGCCTGCGTGTGAAGCCGGTGTTGTGACTTAGGTGCCTAGTGTAGTTTCTTAACTCAAATTTCAGTTGGCCTTAAAGAGCATATTGATCACATTAAGAAAAAAGATCGTTTAACATTAAAAAATATTTCGAGTTGATTTATCGTTTTACTGTACAAAATGTATGGGAAAAGTTTTTGGCGATTTCCGTCGTTTCTAGTACTCATACCTTAAATGGTCCCATATAACCTTTTGATCCCCACATGAAATACGATCGATTGGCATTTTTTTTGTATTTTAGCATTTTTTTGCTAACGCTAACTTTTTTCCAAAATCTGTGAATGCAGTTCAGAATATCTCAAAAAGTTATGGAAGGTCTCTCAGGAACGTTTTCCAGTAACGATAATGGTTAAGGTACCTGCCCTTTATGTACCGTCTCAAAAATCCACCCTGTATTGACTGAGCGAGCCGTGCTAGCGCGAGGGGCCGCGGGTTGCACGTGGGGCAGAGAAGGGGCTGTGCTGTAGCAAACGCCGCCCGACACGTGTACAAACCTGTTTACTGCGCAGAATTGAACCGAATGATTCGGCCGAATATTCGGTTCAGTACAATTTAGACCGAATATTCGGCCAAACATTCGTATTCGGTTAAACCTGCATTCGGCGCATCTCTACTAAATAGTATCAAACGAACCATTCGTTTGATACTATTTAGTAGAGATGCGCCTGATGAGAGAATCCCATTATATGGTACCAAATAAATTATTATAAATACATAGTACTTAATGAATGGTACCAAATAGTTCCAAACGAATAGTACTAAATAGTAGTTACCAAAATATGAATGGCACTAAATTCTAGCCATGAAATACTTCAAAAACCATAAGGGGTCCCGCCATCTTGTCTTTCACAAAAAAAAACTGTTGTTTGATTTCTCAGAAACTACTCAATTAATCGAGCATGTGTATTTTTTGCCTTGAGGTACTTTTTAGGTACATTTTTTTGATGAAGTTATATTTTATATATAATGGTTCAATATTGATTTATTAAGATACACCCGCCATATTAACATCAAGATGGCGGGTGTACCTTTGATTTCGCTATAACTTCGTTCTAGTTTAGGTACTTATTTTTTTGATCCAGGTACTAAATAGTACATTTTAGGTACATTATTTTGGTATATGAGACATTTCAATTCGCCATGATACACGTCATTCTGACTCTCATTCAGAAACTACTTAATTAATCGAGCATGTGAATTTTTTGCCTTGAGGTACTTTTTAGGTACATTTTTTTGATGAAGTTATATTTTATGTATAATGGTTCAATATTGACTTATTAAGATACACCCGCCATATTGACATCAAGATGGCGGGTGTACCTTTGATTTCGCTATAACTTGGTTCTAGTTTAGGTACTTATTTTTTAGATCCAGGTACTAAATAGTACATTTTAGGTACATTTTTTTGGTATATGAGACAGTTCAATTCGCCATGATACACCAGCCATCTTGACTCTCATAATTGCATCTGTCATTGAATTTTCTATAATAGTACATTATGATACAAGTTAGCTTAGATTGCTTATTGCACACAAGGCTGTGGGTTGCAGCCCGAGCCGCAGGCGAGGGCGTAACTCAGCCGAGTGTGCAATAAGTAAGAGCTCACGAGTTTCATACGACGTTTTTCAACACATTTGTGAGGAAAAAACAAAGTAATTTACCACACAGCAACAAATACGACAAAAACAAAATAATAATGATGATGAGAAAAGGCGCGCAGGTTTTTTTTTGTTTTTTTCACACGCCCAATGCAAGAATATTTTGCGAACAAAGGGGTTAGTGAGCATACAGCCTACTTCAAAATTATAATTTTAAGCGGTAAAACTCAAATATTTTAATATTTTATTGCAAAATATTGTGAATTATGAATAATTTGATAATAATAAATATTTGTTTAACTTTATTAAGGACTTACATATTTATTCATTGCAAAAATGTATATGGATTTTCAACGGCATAGAACCTCTTTGTTGTTACTAAAAAAAATTACTGTATTACCCGGTTAAATTGGGAATGCTCTGTTTACTCGCATAGGACTTGCAGTAAGGTACTAATTTAACTTTGTAGGGTTAATTCTATAACCAACTAGTGTATTATATATTATTGCACGCGTTTGTTATAGCTCGGTTTATGGCCCTAAAAGCGATGTATTGGGGCTCACTTTACGAGCAAGTGTGTTGAAATAGTAGATTGTTATATAAGGGTCCAAAGGAAGCAATTCCCATACGAGATATTTAGACGCCAGAGCATAGCGAGGACGGCTATAGTTCGAGTATGGAATTGATGACTTTTACCCGTGTTTAACACTCTACTTTTCATTTCGAATATAAGGAAAGTAACAAAGTCTTAGATTTTCCAAAATGTTTATTAATAAAATCATGTACTTAGTAACTACATAGGTAGACCTTATATTTATTAATACTAACTTACCTACCTTACCCATTTAGAACAATTTGTGTAAAATTACATTCTTGCTTGGAATATTTACAGTTTGAAATATTATGATGACGGATTTGACTTTGTTAGATGCCTGTAAAAGTTGGAGATAATCTTTGGTCTTTGATTAGACGGTGAAGTCCATGGCAGAGAATTTCCTGAAGTAGTTGTTTGAGGCGAATTAGAGCGTAGGTTTAATGTTTCTTTTATTTAGTTTGAACTTATTGTTTTATTTTTAAATTAAAAAATCAACACAAAATTTTAATACGGCACACATAGCTCAAAGTTACAGAGTTGGGTTGGGTTTCGCGCTAATATTAATTTATAGTTTTTCTTCATTTAAATTTGGAACACGCTTTGTCGCGGCGGCTTTTTTGGGCGGAGCAGCCCGCCCAATATTTTTAATTTTGCACTGGCTGTATATACCATGTTTCATAGTTGTTCGTGAATGCGCCCTACCTATTTTTTTGTAAAACATTACCGATGAAGTAACTCTATGGTTGACTATGTAACCAAATTCAGTTCTATTTTTAAATTTCTTTTACACCATAGGCTGGAACGAAGAGTTTTGGACCCGCTGCTCAGTTTAAATATATGTACATCACTTTCCGAATATGAGATACTAGCTTTCGCCCGCGACTTCATCTGCGTGGAAAGTTTTTTGCTATCCCTCGGGAACAATACCTTTTTTTGGGATGAAATGTACTCTTTGTCCTTCTCTGTACACCTGAGAACGTGTATGCAAAATTTCATGATGATCGGTTTAGTAGTTAAGACGTGAAGGCGTAACAAACAAACAAACAAACGGACTTTCGCATTTATAATATTAGTAAGGATGAAAAATATATTTTTACTGACAAAAGTCTACTACACCTAATACTTATTCATCTCATAAATTACATTAATTTGAATAGTTTGATAGGAAGATAATCTAGAAAATCTTCATACTCAATGATTCTTTAAAAACTTACAAAGATTGTTTTAATTATTTCCTGACCTTACATAATAAGGTTTTGTGTGCCAATGCCAAATTATTTATCAGATATCCTACTTAATATTATAAATGTGAAAGTTTGTGGGTTTGGATATTTGTTCCTCAATCACGCAAAAACGGCTGGACAGATTTGGATGAAATTTGACACACAGATAGTTTATAGCCTGGATTTAAACATAGTATACTTTTTGTCCCGGTCAAAGGTTTCCTGGGATTTTCCGAATGACGCCGACGAAGTCGCGGGCGGAAGCTAGTATTTTATAAGTGTTTATTTTATTTTATTTATTGAACATTGTTACCACAGCATTTACAGACCATTTACGTAAGTATAATTATACGGTACACAAGCCAATTACGGAAACAACACTTTGTGTTCACACTGAGTATGGCCCGCCTCTTTTTTCTGTAGGTTTTATGAGATACTTACCTATTTTACTTAGTAGAGCAACAATCATTAAGTAGTGGCACGCACGACGAGGAATGAAAATTCCTGTTCGTGCCACCAGGGGAAATTGTTGATGGCACGACGAGGAATAAGGGGAGGGTTGACAGATTAACTCGATACTGGTAGAAAAAATTCAGCTTTGTTTCAATAAACTTTATTTTGTGTCATAGCAAGTAGTTTCAACAAAACAATATCAACCATTTTTAATTGGAAAGGCTTGGTTTCTTTTATAATAATAATAATATTGAAACTATTTACAAAATTAACTTAAACAATAAGAAAGTAGAAAGTACCAGCCTATTGCTGATACATTTTCTAAATAATTAAATACTTAATAACATTTAAGTCGATAAAATAGCAATAACTTAAAAGATGTAACATAAAAAACAAATCTTTCTATTTTAAACTAAATTAAGCCCCATTTTCTTAATTAAACTTATCAATTAACATTTCTTATCTAACTTTGGAACCTGAGATTTTCTTTAGTATTAAAAACTCTTGATGTACCATAGGCAACAGCGTCGCTTAACCACTGCTAAGGTTAAAATCGCTTGCACGCCGCGCCCGCTGTCACTTACGTTTAGTTCGTGCAGGGGCGATACGCGCGCACACGAATTTTGTTGCTAATTGGTTAACGACGCTGTTGCCCATAGTACCTTTTCACCAAATATTCGTTATTAACTAGTATTCAAAATCATTTATATTAATGGCTCTGTGAGCTGAAGAATAAAATTCAAATTATAGCCGTCTACTGCCAGATTCTGTACTTTAGCCGTCTCTTAAAACCAAATCATTTATTAGTTCATGTATTCTTGAGGAAAATACACTAGAGAAAACTTACAGCCTGTGATATCAAGCACCTTACTGATGACTGTATATAGGTACGTATTTAATTAATGACTGTATGTAAAAAAACACATTTGATAACCTCGACAAAAAGACGAAAGAAAATTATTTCCAAAAAGAGTGCAAACTGAAAGCTAATATTTCAAAGTAAAATCATGAACGTGGTGAAGTTGATTGAAGCTTATAGGTACTTAAATATTATCTATAGATAGATAATCTAAAATGTACAATTTAATAATAATGTTATTTGATCTGCAAATGTTTGCCCGTGATTAGAGACACGTGCGGTGCGAGGTACTCGCATGGCGACGCCCGACGGCGACGTGCTATTTACAAAATACCCATATGACCTATTTTAACGACTACAAAAAAGTGGGTACTTGTACATAAGCAATAATGTTTTGAATAACTTACAAAAAACCTCTTTTCGAGAGCTTAAAATTACGAGTCTTTACAACATAAAAGGATAACAGACTTTTTATTTTTGTGTTAAAGGTAATAATAGGATAGTTAGTATGTCTGTTATATAAATATTGACATGGGTAAAATGTGGATATTAATTACTCATAAGTAATTCATAAATCATATGAACAACTTACTGTTTGTATGGAAAATGTTTCAGCTGTTTCATTATAATATTTACAGAGTTCAAATTTTGACCTAGGATATTCGAAAGTTTAAATTTTATCAATATATACACAACACATCAATTTGTCTAGGGATACAGGTGTTATTTTCATACAAACGAGGTAACTTTGAAGCCTTGGTTTTCTGCCAGGGATGAACCGTGCTGTAATCTGATGATGGCCATCCAAGGACTGAATGGAGTAGATTCAGATCGCTATACACACCCAACTGATCTGATCAGCATTATTGGTATCCCTAGACAAAGTTGATGTGTGTATTAATTTACATTTACATAGGTAATCTCAAAACCACAAAAACCATCAGGTAGGTAGTCGATAACAGTATGAAAGATAATAATTGTTATACTATTTCCGTAACAGTTTTGGCAATTACATACTTACTATTTTCTAGTTGTGTTTGGGTTTTACGTCCTGAAAATTTAAACTCGTTGTAAACATAGGCTGCCTCATTCTATAAATATTTACAGTTCTAAAGTTACACAATATTGAAAAAAATAAGTTTCTTATCTACATTAAGGATGCGTGTAGTGCTGCCAGTCCGTGCAAGAGGGGTGAAGGTGCGGGGGGACGGGGGCATACAGTGGCGGCGGGGGGTGGTGTGTGAGACTATGCGTGTACCGCGGCTGCAGCTCGTGGTAGTCAGGTATCGGCCCTGGTTTAAGGTACTGGTCGAGTTCCGTGCTCTCTGGCGGCCCGTCTGGCAACAACGCTGGCGAAAGCTCCGGCATGCCAGAGAAGTCGATCTGGTCTCTGTCTGGTGAAGGCTCCCTTTTCAGCCTCGTGCTGGTAGCTGGCGGTGGTTTGCGACGCCTCGGCTGGTATTTGTAGTCGGGGTACTCTCTCTTGTGTTGAGTTCGGAGTTTGTCAGCTTCTTTGATGAAGGGCAGTTTCTGCTCCTCCGATAAGCCTCTGTTGACAATATTGTTGAGTTAATAAGACCTAATTGATAAAAGATTCTTAAGGAACTGAAATTCTTTTGAAAAACAAAACACTCTATGAAAGCTCTCCTCATAATCGTATAAAAGGTAAATATCTGGGCGACCGAGCTTTGTTCGGTTATTACTATTTATTGTAATATGGTGGTGTTAAGGTGATAATTTACATTGTTATCTCAAACATTAACTACATTGTTTTTAACTTGTCTAAAAACAATAAAAATTAAAAAAAATATATAAAAACTTGAACTTATAAAAGTAAGTCACCGAGCGGGATTCGAACCCGTAACTCGTTTCTTGCCGTCCGTGTTTTAACCTGCCGGACCAGACGGACAGTGGCCGGCAGGACGACATTAGTGAACATATTCTGCGTCGAAAGAGGAACGCATAAAACTCGAAAATACGCGTTTTCCCAAACATAAGACTAATCTAGATCGATTGTTTACCCCCGAAAAGCCCCGTAATATGCCAAATTTCAGCGATATCGTAAGAGCCGTTTCCGAGATCACAGAATTAAATTTATATACAAGAATTGCTCGTTTTAAGGTATAAGATATTCTAGTGCACTGTCTGCGACCCGAGTTAGTAAAATAGTAGTACAATGACTCGATGACTTTTTCTCAAATTGGAGAGTTTAGCATCGCGGTACATCGAAATCGTAGATTTTAGGCCGCTCTGTCTAGGCGAAGCGCCAGCATCAGTGATAACATCGCATCGTCCAGACTATTTCCGATGTGTCATCACTTCACATTGGCGATTTGTTTTTTGCTAGCGGCTGTTCTTAACTTAGCTTTAGGCTAAGCTCATATTCCATTCAATTTCGGGAATACCACATCGACTAGTCGATGTCTAGAAACAGCTGTTTCTCTGGAAGTAGGAAGAGTTTTTTTTGTGTTTCTGAATTTTAGTTACTTACGCATGTATACCCGTATGTCAGACAACACCTACAACCGCTACGAACTAACACAACTTTAATTTTATATCTTTGAGATTTTCCCAAAAATAATCACTCTGGTTACGTGGTCCGACTGCCTTTGTTCTACCAATCGATTCCAAAGGTGACACAGAATAAGCTTTTACTATTTCGTGGCTGCTTTCAGTCATCTAGTTAAATAATAATATACCTTAATATAATAATTAAAAAAATTCCGACGACGACAGTCTGTATGTCGGATCAGATAATTTTACAAGATGCGCGGTGACCGTAGCGAACGTCTGGCTAGTTATAATTAGTTCTATTTGTGATTATTTATGTCTGTCTGAGACTTGACGATTTCGGGATATTTGACCTTGTGTTAGGCTTAAATTTTATTTGCAAGTAAAGTTAGGTCAGAAAAACACATGGTGACAATGACACAAAACTGGAATAGAATATTTTTTCAGGAGGGTTAATCAAGTGACCATAATAATACTTAAGTACCTATATTAATTCTTCAATTATGATATTACGACTTATACAAACTCGAGCGTTTAAATCTTTTGTTATAAGAAATTAAAAAAATTAAAGAAAAGATTTGGCACTATTTGGAATATTTTGGTTTATTGATAATGAAGCCTTAATAATATTAAAGTATGTTTTACTTTTACCCATGTCAAGTTTTGTCATCAAAAAGATAGATTTGCATCAATGTCCTCAAGCAAATAGTTGTTTTCGTTTTAATAGAGAAAAACATCTCTTTACTGTTAAGGTTTAATTGAATCTTTATCAGTGGAACATCTAACGACTTTTAACCTTGCTAATCTACATGATCGAGATTGCGATGACAGTCGGAGAGGCGAGTCGGCAATCAGGCGCAGTTCAACGGCTGTTTTCTTAGATGATTCAAGAGTTTGGGCCGCATAGCTGTGTCATTCTTGTGTCATAACATGATACCGAGTGCGCGGGTGGCCTAAAATTATTCCCTATTTATTCCCGTTCAAGTAGATATTCCGTTTTTCGTTACCGAAACTTTGTATAAGTTTGATGAAATTGAAAACAGTTTTTGCCTTTTGTTAAATCGTTTATGCATAGCGTGCTTATGTTCCAAATGGTTAAACAGTTTGGGTTCCTAAATGTATAAACCAAAATAATCCTCTAGTCACGCTGCCATGACAACCAATACTAATAAATCGTAAAATATTCACTTCTCAAGCTTACGCGCTCACTAGACATGAAATAAAACACTTTTTAACGGATACTAGCGCGGTTTTATTGAATGTACTTTGGTATTTAGTTGGTATTTGGTTTGATTTTTGGTTTTCCCGACGTTTCGGCACCTTTGCAGCTGCCGTGGTCACGGGGGACTGAAGCTACCCGTGAGCCTACCCTCAAGCGATGAATTTTTTTAGACGTTCAGAAATTAAAATTTAACAAAATTTTTAATTATTTTATGTTGATTTATAATTTAATTTTATTAATTATTTAATGCTAAAAAGAAGTAAAATATGTTTTCGAGAAAATGCCTGTTTATGAGTAGGTACCTAATGCGTGAAATACACAGAAGAGATGCGGCGGAGATAAGGCGCAGATACGGCGGCGATGCCGGCGATACGTGTATTTGATTGGCCGAAAGCATCCGAAAGTCTCACATCTGCACCGTATCGCCGCCGTATCCGCGCCGCGTCGCTTCTGTATATTTCACGCCTAAGATAGTCAATTTAGCTTAATTCTGTTCGGCGTTTATTTATCCTTTAGTTAGTGGATTAAACAATTATGTACCTAACCTTGAAGTTTTACATATTACTCGTAGGTAACGTAACTAGTTACGCAGACACTTTTAAACCTAAGTTTTAAACTAATCAAGTTTTAATTCTTAGCTAGTCATGCTTCGGACGGTTGATATAAATTTACACATACTTAATCTGGATCAGTAAAACTGCAAACTTCGATATCAACCGTCCAACATCGGATGTAAATCAAGCCGATTGTAATCGTTTGGCATCTCGCGATTTTGGTCCACAATTTTCTCTCCGATCGCTCTCGGAATTGGTTTCGAGACAGCTAGAGATAGTATCTGGCCGGTTAGCGGCGATAGCATTTTAATGAGTAAACAATCGATGCACGCCGCTCCGTAGGGCGCCGCACGCGCACCGCCCCACTCGCCGATACTTTCACGGTCGTATCTGGTAAGGTTTACATTGCCTCGTCATGGTTTGTAGAGATTTGCTCAATGATTAGTTCAATCTCCTGTAAATTGATATTTTAGTGTCTAATAAGAAGTTGAGAATGGTAATCTTATACAGGTTAGGAATGTTCGCAATTCGCATCAGTAAGTATCCTGTAAGTTTCAGATGCATTTCATTTTCGATGGGAAGTGTTCTGTTAGTTGTGTAGTTGATTTTCAGGTCAACATTAATTATATTTGACTAATGACTACGTAGTCAATATTTTAGTACCTACATATTGGGTTAGTGTGACATTTTGTGATCCTGATTGCGAAAACTACAATTAAAATTTTCTTACGGCCACTTTTTTCTGGTCATTATCATATTGTTTAAACACTTCATACCTCCTGCGATTTTATTATAGTAGTTTGTTACACAAGGGATGTAAGTGAGCTATTACAGAACAAGATCCAACTTGGCGCCCGTGCGAGCGCAGCTCGCAAAGGGCGCTAATGGATCGAGTGCACCCGAGATATTTAGACGCACGAGCGAGCGAAGCGAGCGAGGGCGAATATAGTTCGAGGGTGTAATAGCTACTTACAACCGAGGTAAGCATACTATTTTACATCATTCATGCGAGGTAAATTTAATAAAAATAAAATAAAAATAAAAACAAAAATAAAAAAAATACAAAAACATTAAGACAAAAATAAAACGTTAAAGGGTTATTTCATTGAAAACTCGTAGGGTTGATCAGACAATTAAACTGAACAACTTTCATTATAGGACCAACCTCGAAATCACGAAAAAATCAGCTGTTTTTGCATTGCAGAATTTTGCATACCTAGCTTCAACTGAAATGAAATGCCGCCATTTTCATTGTTTTTTTTCAGCCAAAAGTTTCGTCAGTTTATAATAAAAGAAATGAGATTGGTTCACTAAGGAGTTTTAAATGCTTGAATTGTAAAGTAACTTTACAGTTAAAGCATTCACCATCCTTGAATGGTAAAGTGATTTGAAAATGGAACGTTCTATCTAAACAATGCACTGTGTTGCACATGCCAACTTACACAGCCTCATACTATATAAGTAAATCCTAGTTACCGAGCAAGTATGATGTAAAAGACTTTTTTGTTTTAGTTATATGATGTTTTTATGTCGTTTATGGAAAATAATAACTTACTTCCACATAGTCCCCAGCGACTTGCTCAGCTCGGCGTTGTGTAGCGCGGGCCGCTGCTCCGAGAGCCGCCTGCGCATCGCCTGCGCGAACACCATGAACGCGTTCATCGGCCGCTTGACGTGGGCGCGACGCATGCACCCGCCACCCCTGTCAAAATGGAAAATACGTCTTATAGTTTTTAATGGTCTTTATGGTGAAGCATGACCATCATTTTATACGGCTGAAGGGAATCGTTTGCAGCCGGTATCCTCCAACCAACAAAGAACACCCTTAGCTATTGGACTTATAACAATTTATCTATCTAAATCATGTGGTTCATCGTTAACGTCGTAATAGAGCTATGGAAGGTCAGGAACTATAGTGTGGATAAGGCACAAATCGATTTGCAGAACACTTCATTAACATAATAATTGCTGATTTTCGGATTAAAGTCTGTCCATCCTTACTTGTCTTATATGGTAAACAATCTTCACCCAACTCTTTATTGAAATAATCATTTATAAAATAAAACAAATGGTTTTCCACACATAGATTACGAAATAAATTGTTAGTAAATTAACAATAATTTCATAAATTTACTAACATATTTTTAAATAACGATTTAAGTTTAAAAGACGTGTGACAACTGTCAAAAACTGTGCGCGCGTATCGCCCCTGCACGAACTAAACGTATGTGACAGCGGGCGCGGCGTGCAAGCGATTTTAACCTTAGCAGTGGTTCAACGACGCTGTTGCCCATGGTACAATACATTATTTTTCAGCGCATTGATCAATAATTATTATAACTATAGGAACTGGCATACTCAAGTTGTAGACACAGTGGAGCGACCTTTGGGCAAAGCTATAAATAGTCGGCTTAGACTCGGAATCGAACAAAAAGCTAATGTTGACATAAACAATACGAAATGCGCACTTGAGGCGGGCGGCGTCGACTCTACTCAAATTGGTTTAGCTTTCGGCGCGCGCCCGATAATTACAAGGTAACCAAAACCATCAAGTGACGACTATAATAAAGAAAATAAATTACGAGTAACCCTTTACGTGCTGCTGTAAACATGCGCGGCGCACGGAGACTTGTGAACGGCCAAGTGGAGCGGCCGCCGTACGTCATTTTACGCTCGTAAACATCCATATTTTATTGCTCCTTTTTATTTTCTAACGCGTTCGGGTTTCCTCGCGATCTTGAATGCTGTCAATAAATTATGCTTTTTCGAACTCTGACACGGCACTAAAAGTCGATCGATTTCTAACGGATTACTCTCGGGAAGCAATACGAGCGGAATAATTACTTACTGCTTCGGCGAACTGCCGGCTGTTTCCTTGTTTATTGGAATGATTTCTGGTAACGAAATTTAGACGAATGACTACGAAATGGTAGGTCTAAGATGATTTTGAAATTTAAGTAGGTACTTCTTTCGTCATTAGCAATAGCTATGCTTTCAAATCAGACATCTTAAAATAATAATATTATTAATTTTAATCTTAATAATCTGTTAAAAGGATTCATCATCATCATATCAGCCGCACGACACCCACTGCTGGGTTATACTCAGCCTATAGGCCTCCCCCAAGGATCTCTCTCCAGGACGATCGGTCCTGCGCTGCCCGTATCCAGCGGTTTTAAAACCATGTAAAACCATTAAAAGGTTTAAAACCATGTAAAAGCAACAGAAAAGTGAATCCCTTAGATATTTGGTAGTGAACTTCACCATGCTTAAGCTCTGCTCAACATCATTGTGATAAGAGTGTGATCATATTAAATTAAAACGTATCCTAATCTTGCGTAGTAATTTTCTAACAATAGATACCAAATCGACTGAGAGTTAAGAGTACATTCAGACCTACCGCATTCGGCCATCTGGTTAGTAACGCCAGTCTTGACAATCGCAGATACCGCTAGCTCGGAGTACTTCGGAGTACAAGTATTCGTACTATAAGTACTAATAGATACCTATTATAGTTATCCCTGGCGATAATTTACGGCCTGCCATTGTTGGATCCATTTGGTAGTCTCGTGTTGTTAATAAATTATGTGTTTAGTTTTTGTGTAAGCAATTTATAGCGAACTTCAGTGACAATTAATAAAGTAACTAAAGAAATAATTTACCGATAGCGTGTTAAATAAACGGTGGTGTTTTATCTTACTTAATTACCTATATATAAAAAAAAAACATTTAGATGGAGTGAATTTATAAAGAAGTGATTTCTCACTTATTGAAATAAATTTGATATATAATTATAATAATAATACATTGAGAAAAATGTGAAATTCTAGTAATAAGTTAAAATTGAATTTAAGGAAAACGATTTTCTTTATTACTTACCTTAATTATAAATTAACACTGTTCCCCTATTAATAAATAAATAAATAATTACCTGTAAAAGAAATATGTTTTATTTTTATGCTAGCTCTCAGGATATTTATAACCCTTCATGGAACCAATGGTGTGAATGGTGACAAAAAGTTTATTGTTGTTCTATGATTTATTTCTAATTTCACAGTCGCATTGGTATGCAGAGTTCGTTAAAATTGATGCCTTTCCAAAGTATTTTTTCGTTAAGGCATTTATTTATATACTTTTTTTTAATCTAGATGAAAAGGAGGTTTTTATCTTTCAGACATGCCAACCCCATTGTGACCTTATACTATTTTGTCCAAATGAGAGGTAGCTATCTAGCTATTGCAAAACCGTAACCAAATGACAAAGTCCTTTTTCTTACTTAGTCTAACAGCTACTGAAGTTCTTACTTCATACATAATAAGGGGAGCTACACAAATGGCCACTTTTCTATTCGTTCGCTAACTTAAAAATAAGCCGTAAACTCTAAAATTACGCGTCGGAGGCTTGTCAATTTCATACAATACAATAATGTCTGTGATTTACATAAACTTGCAACGTGTGAATTGATCGTCTAATTGTTTAGACGTTAATTAGCGATAAATTAGCGAACTTAAAAGTTAGCGAACGAATAGAAAAGTGGCCATTTGAGTAGGGGGGCAGGTATGTATCGAAAATGTTAAGTCTTTACTTACCGCGTCTTCACTCTATATTTGTAATCCTGTGTGAAAAAGGATAATTATTTCTTACAATTTATTTTCTTACAAAATGCAAACCAACGTATTGAAAATAGCGTTCTAACAACGCAATAAAATCATAGTCAGAACATTTTAAAACATATGTTGATCGTTTAATTATCAATGTCAAAATCAAACGCCGCCATTCAAAGCACGTGTACGTTATTAGTTATTATATTTTGTCTGGTTTATAATTTATTGCCTTCACGAACGGCACGGCGACATAGTTTTTTGTATGGTTTATAATTTTATTAAGGCTAAAAAACAAACTGCTTTTAAATAATAAAATAGTACTAATACTTAGTACTATTATACATGGTTATTTGTAAAACACCAACAACCTCGCAGGAGTAAGTAGATTTCTAATATCATAAACAACAACATTTGTTCTACGACTTTTCCGAAAACAGACAAAAAATATTTGACTTTTCATATTACAAAACTCGATCAGCTATTTGGACATTTTGTATGGAAAATCTATTTTTTTTGTCTGTTTTCGGAAAAGTCGTAGAACAAATGTTGTTGTTTATGATGTTAACAACCTACTCCTACGAGGTTGTTGGTGTTTTACAAATAACCCTGTATATTCTGTGCTAATACGTTTATTTATACTGTTAAAACGATTATATACGAATTCTTTGGTTATTCTAACCTTTTCCCGTATTACCACGTAATCCTTAATTAAAATAATCCAACGTAATATTTATAGCTTAAAATTAATTATGCTTTGATGTTACATTCATAAAACTATGCAATTTAAAAAATGGAAAGCGATACTTATGAGACTTGGTAAAGATGTGTTTCTTAAGAATTTATTTTTATATAAATTTGGCTACATTTCCTGCATCAAGATTTAACTGGTGAAATAAACATATAAAAGTATAACCGACACGTCGGACATCGGTGTTAGCAGAACTATTATAGGTATACTGGGTGTCCCAAAACTTTGCCAGACGAAGGGAAAGCACCTTAAATATCGAAGGTATGAAATTTTATTAAAAAGACTTCATTTTGATTTTAAAAATAATTGGAATTGCATTCAAAGGTTTTTGAAAAATCGCCTGCCTTAAACCATTAGGACCTACCTACCTACCCAACATGAAAAAATAACAATCTTTTATTTTTATGATACCGATCGAAAGGGCTACTCATTATGAGATGTTTTTAGGGTTCCGTACCTCAAGAGGAAAAAACGGAACCCTTATAGGATCACTTTGTTGTCCGTCTGTCTGTCTGTCCGTCCGTCTGTCTGTCAAGACCCTTTATCTCGGAAACGCGTGGAGGTATCGAATTGAAATTTAAACCATATACTAAGGTCTACGGGCCCTTGAAGCTGTAAAAAAATCAAACTTCTAAGTTAACGTAAAAAAAAGATACTGCCGTTTAGGGCGCAAAAAACGCATTTTCGATACTCTCAAAGGAATCAAAATTCATAGGGTACTTCCCGTTGACCTAGAACTATGAAATTTGGCAGGTAATAGCGTCTTATACTACACTTACAGGAATAAATCTGAAAACTGTATATTTGTATTTAAATCATAATAAAATATGGTCATTAAAATACGTAATTATTAATCATCTTGGTGAAACAACGGTATGCGCGGTCATAGTTTAACTTCTAATTACTTTTGGATTAATCGCGCCACTAATTCTTTTTAAAATATCAATATTTATTATTATTAATTATTCAGATCCTTTCAAATATTGATATAGTTAATTACTTTTAAAAATAAAATTAATAAGTAATAAATTTGGCTCTAAATATTTTCGCAACATGGCGGTATGTCACGCTGTATGACGGGGGTTTTATTCTTCTTATTTTTGTTTTGGCAATCTACTTTCTTCTTGGAAGTAATTTTTGCCAGTGTCAAGTGTTGAATAGTTCAGTGGTAGATTGATTCAGTTTACATTAAAATGCGGGTGCATCGCATTCCAATGTTGCTTGGAGCATTTGGCACCAAGTATAATCAAGACAGTTTACTCGGTAAGGTCAGCCGAGGTAGCCACCACTACAAAGGGTCCTGTTGGAATACACCCATTTTCTCTAATAACATTGCGATAGATAAAACCATTTCACAGAACATTATACAGTGTACTATTGATATACAGCGCCATCTGTTGACAATCAACAGTACTTGTATTGTACACACCTGTATAAACAGGTGCGGTGGGTTTGTAATTATTTTATTTTTTCTCAAAAATGCTTGGAAATTCGAACATTATTTTGACAACCTTCTTCGTGCTAAATCGGAGTTTACGGACAGACCTAAACCGCGCCGTCAATATTTGTATGAGAATCCATTACTAACGTGTAATAATGGATTTTCATACAAAATTGCCGGCGTATGTCCAGCAATGTTTCTATTAAATTAAAACTCATTACACACGTGTAATTCAGAAATGGAGCGAACTTTTCAATGAAACACAAATATAGGTATCAAATGTCGCCTTGATGAGCGAGCACATTCCAAAAATTTTTTTTTTATATTCGGTATACAGCACGAACAGCTATCGAAAAAAATAACGCGCGTAAAATCATTCGATAGTGCAATTTTGTATGGGAAATTTGTACAACGCCATCTACCGCCGAATAGCTAAATTAAAATTTCCATAGATAATTCTCTATCGAGTAATTTTACGCGCGTTTTTTTTCTCGATAGCTGTTCGTGCTAAGAGTACTGGTATCACGTGAAAGGCCTTGATGAGCACATTCCAAAAAATTGAAAAAAAAAAAAAAAAACGAAAACAAACTGTTTTGGTGCAATATGGGTATCAAATGAAAGGCCTTGATGAGCGCATTCCAAAAAGTTAAAAAAAAATTTAAAAACGAATAAATTTTTTTTTTATGGGTATCAAATGTAAGTTTTTTGGAATATGCTCATTAAGGAGCATACTCCAAAAAACTGAAAAAAAAAAAAAAAAACGAAAAGTATTTTTTTTTTGCAATATGGGTATCAAATGAAAGGCCTTGATGAGCACATTCCAAAAAACTGAAAAAAAAAAAAACAAAAAAAAATTTTTTTTGCCATATGGGTATCAAATGAAAGGCCTTGATGAGCACTTTCCAAAAAACTGGAAAAAAAATGAAAAAATGAAGAACATTCCACTTTCCATTTTCTTTTATCAATTACTGAAAGTAAATTAAAATCAAAATAAAAAGCTTAAAACTTTTAAAACTAAAAAGTTAAAAGTTTAAAAGTACTACACAAGCCTTGGCCGCAACTAGGCATTGATGGACTCACGTATGTTCTTCAATGCCTGTCTTGAGTGCCGCTGCAGTAATGTACTATTCCATTTCAAACTTCGCCCGTGGTCAATTCTTTGTCGTAATCCCTGGAAGGGTTATTTTCTACGTGGCGACAAAGGATTTCAAATGGTTATCTATATATAGCAGTCTGCTGAACAGATTTTGATGGTATTTTTTTACTGTTTGGTAGCTTGGAGTCCAACTTATAATCTAAGCAATTTTTCACATAATTTCTGTAGGTAGAACCTGGGATAAAGCTTGAACTCTCCGTAGTACAGTTTTCATATAAAAAACTAATAACTACCAACCACTTTTTTTTCAAAATATTTCCTTTGTACCGACACAACTTTTCTATAGCTTTATTTTATGTATAGATGTAAGGTCTGTACGGAACCCTCGGTGGGCGAGCCCGACTCGCACTTGTCCGGTTTTTTTTTAATAAGACAGCATCTTAAGCAAAAGGAAGACCATGAAAAAAAATAATTATTACGTATTGTATGCGATTTTTTTAAATTTTTGAATATCGTTCCAATTATTAAAAAAAAAGTTTTCTTTCAGTAGGTAACTTTAAAGTTTAAGGTACTTTTCCTTCGTGAGGTAAAGTTTTGAGACACCCTGCATATGTGGGTAAGCACTTACCCTTTGGTAACAAATAAAAAAAAAGACGATACAAACGAAAATAGTTATTGAAAAGAAAAAATGCAGAGAGGTTGCAAGGTTGCTTGGTACCTACAGTACCTACATTGGTAATTTTATTTTATTCTTTTGCTTATAATTAATTTTCTAACCCGAAATTATAAATAGAGTCACAAAACCGAAAACGAATAAATTATTTTATAATTTAGTGTACACCCAATTGTTGCTTAGTCACGTACGAAACGCCGAGATTATTATTTTACAAGTTCAGGTACAATCACACACATATGCAACTGTACAGTCATGACCCCCAAGCGGTGGCTTTAAGAATTATTTTGCTGTAAAAGGCTTTTTTCTACGCGATCATAGTATTGTTATGCTGAAGCTGAAACGTTCGTGTGCCGCCGCAGGCTGTTACCGGGAACATAGTTCACTTTGATTGATAGTTTAAACACAGATAAGGCTACAAATTATTAAATTTGCTTCGTGCCAATTTTGGCAGTTGTTTTGTTACTGAAATGAAACCTGACGGTGTATGCTACTGAAATTTTTATTACTATTAATTAACTATACAGGGTGTTAATGAATTACCTAAAATGTATTGGATAATCTTATCCAATACATCCGTATCTTCGGACCGTCAAACTAAACAACTCTGAATGGGAACAATTCGAAAAAATATATCAGCTGTTTCATACATTTCTTTATTAATTATTGTATGAAACAGCTGCTTTTTTTCGCGATTTCAGCGTTGGTTCCATGGTAATAGTTGTGGTTTTCCTATTTTTGGTTAATTCTTTAACACCCTGTATAATACATTTTCAGATATCGTAACATATTATGACAACATATCAGGCTACAATAACAATATTTTCGCCGAAAATATTGTAGCCTTCTTTCAGACAAATCGATGTCGATCATAATCATAGTAAGTATACCAAACATATAGCTTAGGTGCGTAAGTACAATCTCTGCTTTGGATACTAAAGCAAACATACGAACATTTTTTTCGACATAGCGAAATTAAAACATGATACGAAAACCACTAAGGCAATTAATATTTATTATACAATATGTTTGGTTAGCGATGTCGGAGCTTTTAAAGGCAAATAACATGATCATTTTTATCGTCAAATCCCCCCCCCCCCCTCATGTTGGGGTCTAGCCCCTCTCCTGTTGGAGTGACCGGCATTTTAAATTTGACTTTTTATTTTAGATGGCCTTGCCGAAAAATATAAATTTCTCCGGATTTAAAAGTTCTACAGTTATAAAAAATACTGTTCGAAAGCTAATAATATCACCTATCAATTGAAAAAAATAATTATGTTAACCCTTAACTTTAATACGTCATAAAAAATATTAAATTAAAATTTAATCTAAAATTAGTATCCTTTTTTTTAGTTTTTCTCACAGATCTCAATAACAAGGACATTTAGCTTTCGAAAAGTGTTTTTTTATAACTGTAGGACTTTTAAACCCAGAGAAATTAATATTTTTTGGCAGTGCAATCTAAAATAAAAAGTCAAATTTAAAACGCCGGTCATTTCAACAGAAGAAGGGATAGACTAGACCTCAACATGTGGGGGGTTTTGTCGATAAAATTGATCATATTACCTGCCCTTGAAAGGTCCGACATCGCTAACCAAACATATTGTATAAGTAGGTAATCAAAATAATATGCTCAATAACAAAGTCTTACGGTTAGAAACTAATGTAAGGCGATTCCCTGACCGAAAGTGGCGCCCTCAGAGGTATTTTTTATTTAATAATTTGTTAATAGAAAAGGATTTTAATAAATCTTTTCGTGAATTTTTTAGGGCTCATAGTCTAGTATTTTTATTTAGAAGGTATCATTACATTCTCTCGCAGTTATTCGTAGAAGTAGGTAGCAAATGTGTCTAAAACAACCACTTTTAGAAGTTTTGCTATCTACTTCTAGCAGTGACTACGTAGGAATATAATGATACCATCTAAAATTTATTTATCAAAATTTTGTATTAGAATTTCAATACTAAATAAAATTCACCGCGGCGCCACTTTCGGCCAGAAAAGCGTCTTACAGAGCTTCTATTAAGACATGTTAGGGTTGTTTACGAAATACTTAAAAAAATGAACCTACTTAGAAAAAACAATTTAGAGTAGTGGCCAGGCCATTGGCTGAGGAAGTCGTAAAGCGCGCGCTGTCGTGCGGCGCCCGCCCACGCTATTTCTGCGTGCGCGCCGCCCCGCGCCGTCGCGCTAAACGTTACGACACGCAGATAGCTTTTACTGCTCCCGTTTCTCTTGTCGCGATTCCAGTAAACTTGCTAGTTTATCGTTTGTGACGTGGAAACTCACTCTGGTTTGCGATCACCCGAAAGTATATTGTTTGATATGGGGAACTTCTAACTCCTTGTCTTACGGAACAAAAAATAAGGGGGATAGTGCAATGCTAAGTCTAATAGGTATTCGAAATGCCGCCTATTGCCAAATCCTTACTAGTATATAAAATTACAGAATAAAAATCTAATGTCGCTCTGTCTTAGCTTTATTGCAGGCTTCAAACAGCATTAAAGCGACAATCACAAAAGAACACGAAAAATTATACATATAATTGGGATGTTGACAACTTTTTTTATTTTATATTACATAAATTACCTCTCAAAAAAAGAAACATTGGTAAAATAATTATTTCGCTAGCTTGAAAACTGCCCGAGATATCACAGTATGAAATGCACACAAATGGACTCGCCCAAAAACGCTCCATACTAACGGCTACTGAATTATGACGTCACGCCTCAGTAGTTTGTATGCAACGCGTAGGAAATTTGTTCGGCAGCTATATTAAATATTGTGTTTATCAAAATGGTTTCTTAGACAAATTTGCTATATATTTTACGAACTAATTAAAGGCATCATTTATTTTAATAAATGTTATACTTTTTAAATGGACTTGTCCACCCAACTTTGAAGGGTCGTAAAACAAATAATATGCAATATATAAAACCAAGAGGTATACAAGCTACTCTAAAAGTTTAATATGTTTACGATTTAGTATTTCGTTATTTTATTTATTAGTCAACATCCCAATTATGTCAACTTTCTTAGAAGAATTCTGTTTTCATTTCAAAGTGTGGGTTTTGCACTGTTTTGAAGCATCGTTTTACTCGGAGTTCAAGACCGTTAAAACTAAGAGAACAGTCAAAAACCCTAAGTACTAGTCATTCAAGCGTTCAATTTACGTTGTTTTGTTTATCCTTCGATTGTTTACATCAAGTGCAATGGCGACATAAAATCTTTTAACAATCAGTAAATCAGCCATAACTCTCCCTCGGCCACTGAATGTCCCCGAGCACCGTAAGTTAACGGCTATAAACTCTTGATGGCTTTGTAAAACATTAACCATTCGTTAGAAAACACTGTCATTAGCCTTGAAAAAAAAAGGGTTTTGGGCTGGAAAAATTATGTTGATTAAAAAAATGAGATTAGAAAATCTTTTTTTTTTAATCTGACAGATTATAAGAATGTATCAATTTCAGATAACCTGTTAAAATCTCGCTATATTAACAATTAAAATGGCTATTAACTCAACTTTCTGTGACCACTGAATGTCCCCAAGCACGTGAATTATCTACACAGCCCATGAAACAACGGCTATAAACTGTTGATGGGTTTGTAAATCATTAACCGTTCGTTAGAAATTAATGTCCTTAAACTTAAAAAAATATTTCGGGTGGGAAAATTGTCTTGATTATAAAAATACCGTGCTATGAAAATAAGAAAATCTTTTATTACCGAATACCGAAATCAGTTATTTGAAAAGTTTTAAAATCTTGCTCGATTGAAACTGAATAGCAATTTGTTCATTCTGTTGAAAGCAGAAAGTAAAAACAAGCTTTATAAGATTACTTAATTAAAAAGGAAATAATTAAACTCAATGAAGGTTTAAACTACGTACGAGTAGATATAAATTCCCCTTGCAACTTGTTTGTTTTCGATAAAACACCACCGGTTACAAAAGTACCCCTGGGAAAGTTCATATGTAAATAAGTAAGTAAATAGTATCTATTAGGGTCATTATCATGTTGTGGAATGTTTACAACGAAAGGGGGAAAATTCTGTTCACACAGGTCCCGCTGAAAGGTGGTTGCTTGTTGGCAAAGGTGGACTAGATTTCTTACGGAGACCAATGAATTTAAAATATCGGATTAGATTTTTTCTAAGGGCTTCATCAATCTTATTTAAACTTTCTTTTGTGCTTTTGTAATTTATAATAGAAATGTTTTATTGACACTCTTCCCTGTAATTGACCTAATTTTTGAAAAACTTTAGATAGGTTATACAAAAAAAAACTTTTTTAATAGAAAAAGCAACTTGATATTTTATTGGTTTTATTGTTTGGTAGATAGGCGTGGCCTATACGCAAATACGCGTGTTTACTTATATGTTTATTGATAAACTATCTCGTTCCGAGAAGTTGTCCGATTGGCCGTCGCATCCCGGAAGATCCCTAACTCGGTCAGTATTTTTATGTATGTTAAATATACATAAGCCGATAAATCAATACAATATATTTTTTAGAAAGAACAGTGCTAAATGTAATGGAATTCTTCCAAATTCTTTGATAGGTAATATGCTTGTGTATTTATGCTGCTATTTTTTCAGAACTATAATCTATAATCATGACATTGTAGAACTATAATCCTCAACTAACTTCTTACAAAAAGATTTGTTAAGTAACATTGAATTCGTAATGCATTTTTTTATACCTTCATCGATTGTTAATCGTACAATGTGCATATTGTTAATGTACCTACTTAATATTTAACTTGCTGGACATTCGGTCCTACTGTAAATCAGCATGTATTTTTTTATAAATAAATAGTACAGTGATGGAATAAAATGCCGTGATATTTTTTTCAACAGGATGTACAATAATAAATCTAAATCTTACATCTTAATAATCAGAAACATGACCAGCACAAGTTGAATATCATTTTTTATAGGCAGCCCTTGACTTTGACCCTCGAACATAATTCCCAGTAGAAGGTGGTATAGCTCAGTAGTCAGTAGCAGGTCCTTGAGTTCGATTCCCGAGCATCAATTAGTTCGCAGTAGAGGGTAAGGGCGCATCGCATGGGAACGCATCTGTGTCCACAAGCGATGATAACGATTGACGTGATATATAGGGGATAGGGTTCCCAACTTACTACACGGTAAAACATGTACTTTAATAGAGCAGTTTTCTCTAAAACCAGTTTCTAAGTATAAGGCCTTTCGCCAAAGACCAAGTCATAAACTTGAACGACCTAAATAAAATCTTAGTTTGGCATATCGCAATGCTTATTCGATGGCCGTTAAACTATTTAATGCTCTTCCTGATCACTTAAGACAGCTAGATGGACCTATTTTCAAAAGAAAGCTGCATGAATATCTCATCGAAAACTGCTTTTACTCAGTTCAAGAATATTTAAATAAAAATAGTTGATATTATGGGTATAGCTTCTTTGGTTTTTGACATGTAGGTAGCTAATGAAATTATATGTACTGTAATTGTAATTTAAAATTTTTGCATGCTTAATTATAAGTAGATTTTGACGCACTCTATTATTTAATAACACCAAATCTTGTACTCAAAATTAATGCAAATAAATATATCATTCATCATTCATTCATTCATTCATTCATTCATTCATTCATTCATTCATATGGAACAGAAAAATATTTTTTTTGTGTGATTTGTCACCCACCACTAATAACATTTTTCGAAATAATTATAATATTTACTTGTATTGTTTATGTCATAGGTACGTGTTGTACCTATGACATAAACCGAAATTTTTTATTCCACAATATTTCGATCCACAAAATTTGAACGCGTTTCAAACCTGCCAGCCCTTGTACTGACTTGTACTCATAAATGCGCTGCGCCATTTTCCTTTAGTTTATCTTTTTAGCCTATTCGCGATATATCGTTTTGTAAACAAATTCGATTTCACCAGTGCAAACATAATACCTTTTTGTTGAATTAAAGTATAAGCGACAAATATAGATCTACAATAAAATTGAGACTTTATTGGGTTTTTTATATTTAGTTTTGTCCTGACAATTTAGTTAAGTCGTTGCCAACCGAATCTTGTAATTTTCTTTTTTAACTCTTTTACACAATTCGGATTTATTTAATCGGATTTTAAAGCTTGAGCGCTCGGAATACTCAATTGTTCTTGAAGAGCAAGTAAGATTATAACAATCTTACTTGCTCTTTAGGAACAGTTATTCCGAGCGCCCAAGCCTTAACATTTTCCTTTAATTTTCCTACTTAGCAACCGATGTTTATTCAAAGCACGATGCTCTAACATAGGAAGGGTACGCGAATAACATTTAGCGCGTAGATGCGTTCGGATACGCGCTGTAATGAAGAGCGTTGTTAACTGCGCGCATTACCGTGCGCCCGCTAACTTGCCCGCCCAGATTACGCCTAGTCAATATTTGTTGAACCTAGGAATGTGCGAAAGCTTACGGTTTTCACCGCCTGTGGGGTGGTACCTGAGGTGATGCAAAATCGATTCTGCCCCCTACTCAAATGGCCAACATTCTATTCGTTTGAACGCTACGCTTACTATTAAAGCTTTAAAATGAGCAATAGACGATTAAATTACACGTCGCAAACTTATGTAAATCACAGACTTTGATGTATTGTATGGAATTGTCAAGCTTACGGCACGTAATTTTATAGTTTACTGCTTATTTTAAAGTTTTAATAGTAAGCGTAACGTTCAAACGAATAGAATGTTGGCCATTTGAGTAGGGGGGCAGGAATTATTTAAATTAAGTTAAAATATTTGAATTACTTTACTATATGGTATCATCCAAACAACGTTTTAATAAACGGAAGAAACTTAAAGATACAATCTGTTATGGCAAGAGAAATAAAAAATTCGATTTTTTTACTACTCAAACGTCTATGGGGAAGATTTTCCCAAAGAAGTGGCGCGAAACGTCCGATATCCGCGCGCGTCATACCTATTCTACATAATTTCCATGGAAAATTAATTTAATACAAAAATGTGTAAGTAAAAATTTGTTTTCACTAGTCACGTAATTGTTCTGTGGTTACAAAAGAGCTGTTAATATGCTCAATTCTAAATTCGCCAGTAACTCGACTCAAGTTATTTAGATAGTACCCTAACATTTTTGATAACCAGCCTTAGCTACGCCACAAAGTACGTAGCGGCGGCACTCGTGGCTACGCCATAGTTTTTGTTGATTGATTTTGGGTTCATTATCAAACATATCTTGCAACACCTCAACGCATCAGATCAATAAACACCTAGAGAAGAGGAACAAATGTCAAAGTGCACGTCCGACACAGTGGCCTGAACAAACAGGGTAGTGGCGGCGCAGCGGCACCTGTGTGGTGTTTGCACGGCTACTTACTGCGCGCGCTCGAAACACTGCGCAAACGCACGCCACGCGCAGGCGAGGAAGTCTTAATCTGGCGGCCTCTTTGAAGCGCATCATTCGAATTTGGAATGCATTTTTGAAACAATTCTAATATTTGTCGTTGGTTTATTGTGTAGATTCTACAGAGCAGATTGGTTAGCGAGGCGTTTTTATTGAGTTTTTTTATGCACAACGGGATAGTGCTTGGCCTTCACCTCTCCTGATCTTAAGTGACGATAAGGCCAAAGGTGGAAGCGGACTACACCCGGAATCCTCATCACTGAGGAACTGGCTATCTTTACTTCTAACTGCCAAAACAGTTTTTTTTTTTATTGTTATTATGGCGTCAGGAGTCAGACTTAGGTAAGTAGTACTAGGCATGGACGAATAAATTGTTTGATTGGTTTTAACCGGATGATTTCCTCGTATGTCTTCAAATTTAATATAATAAAGCTAAGATCATAATGAATTGACCAATTTTATTAAATAACGTCGACAACGATAATTGTTTATTGCACATTGTATGGTTTTTATGGAACAAATAAAATCTAACTTATGAACTTATTGCACGAAGAAACATGGAATAAAAGTTTTAAACATTATTTATGGACGGATCTTAATTTAATATGAAATTTTTAAATCAAGTTCAATCAAAGCAAAATATTTGACTATTTTAAAAAACATAAGAAATGATATTTGTAGATGGTTATTATTAGGTGTTCGTCATTTATTTTGTTTATTTACAATTAAACTGAAGTTGTTAGTGATATTTACGTAAGCACAGCCTAGCATTGGCCTGATTTAGATGGAAACCCACCAGCAGGGACTTGCTAATTGTTCGGCAAATTTGTGTTTAGATGTGATTTAGACATCATCTGGTTTCCATCGTTATATTAAAGCATGTTAGTATTTTTTATGTTTCAATAAGACCAAAAACAGTATCATAGTGTCTTTCCATTATAACAAGTTTATATACCTTAACACACTTTTAATTAAATTTAGGGTATTTACTTTGTTTTTGAAACTTACAAAATTTAAAAAAATTGGAGCAAAGACTATGTTAATTAATTTGTCTTTTGAAAATATACATATAAAGTCAATAATGATAATAAAACTTTATACTACACAAGAGCAAAGTACAGAAAAAATATATTTGTGAAGTAGACTACGTTTTGTACGCAAATATCTCGCGAATATATCAATATTCATAATAAAAACTATTTCGCTATAAACTGCCTTTCTATTGTCTAATTTAAAAATCTATCGCAATCGCTTTCAGGATGTAACACATTGAAGCTTCTTTTTGGCACAAATAAAAACTTACCAAAGAAATGGAGCAATGTGACACATCCATCTGTCAAACGAAAGCGATTGCGATAGATTTTTTGAATTAGACAATTAGCCCCCTGGTCTTATTTACCTAAGCTTCTGCGTACCAGTATAATATATTTTAACCGACTCCATAAATAGCGAAGTATAACATACACATACACACACACACACACACACACACACACTGTTAAACTTTAAACAAAAAACTAAACCTATCTAGTGAATGTTATTGAAATATTTGTTTAATGATTTTTAGCAGAAAAGACATCAACGCGTTTGCTCAGGAATCTTTTTTATAACTTAAAATCTTAGAACATTAAATCTTAAAATACACTGTAATAAAAAAAAGTGTAATAAGTGTTGTATAAAAATGCCAGCTTTGATGAAAATAATACTTTACGGCTGGCATTTTATATTAATAATGCCAGCCGATAGCTATGTCGGCACATAGTAATTTCTTGAAACTATTTCGTCTGAGCCGAATTACATAGTCGGCTGACATAGCATCACGTTTGATTACCATGTTTTTTCTATTAGCCCAGGAACTATCCTACATTTTTGGAAAAACATCAATATCACGCCAAATTTTTGTAAACAAATATTTTAACTTTGGGTCTAACAAAATTGCGCGCTGGAAAACCAAAAATACGTTATACTTACCCAAAAATCATACAATTATACAGCAAAAATTCTATCGTAAAAATGCGGTTACGTTCACCATATCTAACCAAAATCGTCATCCATAAAGATTTAAAACGTTAAACTAATGCTTTAGCAAAACAAGGTGTCAGTTGTTTCACTAAACTGTGTTTTAAGCTCTAGGAAAATAATAATATCATCAATATTTTTTAGGTAATCTTCAACAACAAATAATGTTTTATTAAACTTTTTCCGAAATCTATATTTTTTCTCTAGTTTTTTTACCACTCATCATTTTCATTTATCATTGTTTTTGAGGTAGGTACATTTTAGTGTACAAAATTTGTTAGGGGCGTAAATGAAACAAAAGTATACAAAAAGGATCTAGCATTTTTATCATGGGTCTAAAATGCAATTTTGAGTTTGACGCAGAGAGTTTTTTAAGGTTTCATTGGTTTTCATTAAAAATATAGGTGGATATATACTGTTACAAAATATAATTAAAAAGGTAGGTAATCAAATGTAAAGTAATAATATTTATAGCATTTTTTTGCCCTTCTTTATGGAATCGATTAAATTTTTGTATTAATTTATTTTTAATTGCGTTGTTATAAATGTTGGTGGATTATTATTGAAATACTTTATAAAACAGCTAATTTTATTTTTGACGAAAAAAAAATACTGTTTATTTTTTATTTTAGTTTATTTTGTTTATGAATTTATGTTAAATTTTCATACAGTGAAATAGTTTGATTTGACTCTCGGGGTATATTGTTTACATTACCCAAAAGACGGGATGGGGGTCGTAGAGCGGGGACTCCCTGAGATAACGCCATGTTTGCGAGCGCGCATTATCTGAGTGAACGCGGAAATAAATCCCCGACAGGAAGAAGATAATGATCGTCACACGGCTCGCCCCACCAACCTCGCGGTAACCGAAAGGTGTTTGAGGTATAAAGTTGCCATTTGCCCTTGATAACGTTATCTACGAATTCACTTTCAGACATGCTTCTGCAGGATTCACATTTTTGATGCCTGCATTTTGACACTATATTGTTTGTCATTATTTATTTAAAAGTCTGCTCAAATATTTGAATCATTTAATTTTCGTTTTTTTTAGAATAATAAATTATTCGAATTTCACCATTGATCCCATCACAAATTGGACCCAAGAGTTGATTATAACAGCAGAGACAGTTGGTGTCTGAAATGGCTCTTCGCAAGTCGTAGTTTTAAAGAAAATAGTTCAATGTATCTACTAAATTAAAATTTTAAACGCAAACTAATCTAACTACTATACATTTTGAAATAAAGCCTTATCTTTCGACAAACGCTCAGCGGAAGTACAAAAACAATTTAAAACAGTTATTTCGATTAATTTCAAAGATGCGCAAGCGCAGCGCGAAGCTTTCCGTGAGCATACATCAGATCACAGATCAAAGACGACGGGAAACGCCGACGTTGATAGAGAATTAATAAACAAGGGACTGATAAGAGACCAATTGCGACAGGCCAAGTGTCACGCCTCCGACCTTATTATCGCCACTCATATTTATGGGCAAATAATTATGGGGCACCATATCGTTTGTGTCGGGACAATAGTAAGGGTGAAATCTTTGAAATTGCCGATTTATGTGTTTTGATGCTTCGAATGACATACGCGGTAAGCCGGTAAGTTAAATATTGCTTCATATTGAGAATTTGTGATGTTTCATATTGTAACGGGCCAGTTTATTTTTCAAAAGTAAATCTACCACCCAAATTTGATTTCTGTTAACTATTATTATACTTTTTAATATTAATCACAATATCTGTTTGCTTCTGTTCAAAATTAAGATCCAAGAATTTGAACAAAAACCTTATCAAATTATTATTAAATGACTTACTAACAATCAACATTATTTATTATTATTATAGGTAGGCTCTTATCTCAACTTTAATATGATTCATCGTCCTTATTATTCTCAGTAATGTAATGGCAATAATTATTTTTTTTATGAAAAACTTACAATAATGATTATTTCTTATCATTAGAACGAGTTCAAGCGAAATGCTACGGAATAATTTATTTGTAATTGAATGATAATGCAGAGGACTCTACCTACAGTCTTTACATGAGCATTGAGCTTATTAGCTTTTGATAACATTTAATATATTATCTTTTCTAACTCCGCCCACTATGTACCTACCAGCATAATATATGTGTTTACATGTAGTTATTGATTTATAAAAGCTACATGCCTTAGGATGCAAACATAAACAGGTTTTCCGGTCCTGATATGACGCTACCGGTTTGCTTTGCGCCGCGGATGAGTGTGCAAACCGGTACCGACATACAAGTTTCAGCCAGTTTTCTTTATGCGGCCTCCTATAGAAAAGCATGAAGCTACTTTACCCTTACCGATCGGTACTGACCTGTACCGACCAGTACCGGCCTGTAACCTGCTCTGTTATGCTGGCACCCTTACAGGAGGTTTATTAATAAATGTATAATCCCGAATGAGGTGGATAAGATACCATTACGGAATTCGATGTCGGTCCTTATTTCTGATCCAGCAATTTTGGGATTATGCTTACTCAATCCCAGGATTATTCCAAAATTGAAAATTAAAAAAAAAACATTGGAAATCCTAACAAAATCAGCCCTTTAACATGAAAATAGTAAAAAATCAACGTTATTAAATTAGGCCAACAATCGACGTAGGTAATCAAAATTTAAAAATAAATTAACATATTTTACGATTACCTAGCTCATATCAATCTTACTTATCAAACCTAGAGTCAGAATTTTCAAGAATGAATGATCTTTTCAAACCTCAATAAATCGAAAAAAAACCCTTAAGTAACAAACTATGCAAATAATTGGTTGAAAATTATCTGTAACCTTTCTTTATCATCGAAAAAATACAAGGTTTTCAGGTAAAAACCTAGTAAGTAGGTAGTAATAAAAAACCGGCCAAGTGCGAGTTGGACTCGCGCACGAAGGGTTCCGTACCAAAAAAACTGCAAAAAATTACGTTTGTTGTATGGGAGCCCCCCTTGAATATTAATTTTATTCTGTTTTTAGTATTTGTTGTTATAGCGGCAACAAAAATACATCATCTGTGAAAATTTCAACTGTCTACCTGTTGTTGTTATTAATATCGAGCAAAAAACAACAAAAAAATCACGTTTGTTCCTACATTCTAATTCAGCAGAAGAAAATCGATTGACTGACGCCAACGAAAATACAAAACTGAAGTATGAGTTCCCAGTGAGAGTTTCTTACCTATAATTTTGGTTCAAATTACAAGAAGTTTTATACCAAGAAATCATTGCAAGCCCGCTGCGTTAATTTGTGCTTGCTTGCTTGGAACGCAGTTTGAATGAAATACAATAAGTTTTACTTGTATTTTATACTAAAATTATAGGCAAGCAATTCTATTGAGAGCACTGGCACTGAATGTTTCGCTTCACGAAGTCTATTTTGCAACTTTTTGAAAATTATTTCTATCCCGAAAATTTCGGGACTGAAAAACGGTCCGGATCGAATCATCTAGGTACCATGCATTGCATACAATCCCGGTAAATTATAAAAGCTTGAAAACCACCACTTGACTGAAAAAAAATCGTTTCTGTTATGAAAAACTGCTACCTCCTCTACGTATCCCCCCTATGGTGGGTAAGAAAGAATGGAATTTTGGCCACCTATCTCTACTGGGAGAGAGACTTGGAAATAGACTTCCGCTTATCCCTACCAAGTTGTTTTTGTTGACAAGTATGGTTCTTCAGAAGTAGTTTTAAAAACTCTACGCTAAGTAGCTTTTAGTTACTTGACACAGGTGTCAGTCAGTATAAACAAAATGACACCCAAGTCATGTCGTCCTTTACGTTTGATTCCTGTTATCAATATCAAAAACAATATAAATAATCAAAGCAAAAACAAAAGTCTATCTGCTGCGTCTAGAGTTGTTACTTTGCCGATTTAAATATAATTTTCCGGGATTGTTTGCATGATAGTCTATCTACCACATTCTGGATTGTACGGATATTACCAAATATCCTGAGGGCCTGAACTTGTATTTTCCCTGATTTTCCCTACAAGTTCAGGCGCGGTCCAAGGGGGGGGGGGGGGGTCAGAGGGGACATGACCCCCCCCCCCCAAAATCGTACACGTCATTTCGCAGTTCATAGGAAAAGCTTCTAAAAATGTACAGAAAAGCAATTATTATTATTAGTGACCCCTCCCAAAATTTCAGGCTGCGACCGCGCCTGTACAAGTTATTATTTTTATTTAATTTTACATCAATTGTCAATTATATTAATATTTTGGATCTTGTTAGATAGGCTGATAACAATTTTCATTAAGTGAATGTGTACCTATTGTTGAAATTTAAGAATATATTTGGTTTTCGATCTCAGTCATAGTACCTAAATCATTGAAAAAAATAAATTAAAAAAATATTAAAAACACGACTGCCCTGCCAAAAACGAACTAAAAAGTTAAATAACAAGTGACATTGCAGTCGAAGGACCGTTTTATGGAACAATTTTTGATCAAAAAGTCCCCCGACTGCAATGACACTTGTTATTTAACTTTTTAGTTCGTTTTTGGCTGGGCAGTCGTGTTTTTAATATTTTTTAAATGATTTATTTTTATTTCACACATTTTAATGACAAATTGTATAGCTTTGGAATGTGCTCATCAAGACCTTTCATTTGATGCCCATATTGTAATAATATGGAAGAAAAAAAATTTTTTTTACATTGGGAAGTGGCGTCGTACAGTCGCCATATTGATTTTTTTCAGAAAAAATATAACCAGTGTCACACAAGATGCTGTAAGGAATCTAATGATACCCCATACATCTAAATCAGTTCAGGCATTTAGAAGTGATGGTGGAATAAAGAAACTTACATACTCACATACACACATGAACTCTAAACACATATACACTCCTTTTTGGGCAGTCGTGTAAATAGCTAAAATTATGTGACGGTAAATCTGTGTATGTACTTTGTACAACCAACGATAACAAATACTAGTGTAATAATTTGTGACAGAAAAAAAAACTAAACGAAATAACTTACTAACACGAAATATTGGTCGTTTACCTTAGTTGCTGTAGTTTGCAATTATAATCCGACTAAGTAAAAAATCATTAGTTAGTGCGTGTATACCGAATGTAAGTGAATTTTGAATTTATGTTGGTTACTATCTTTTTACTTTCCTCTATGGTTACTATTTATGTCAAATCTTCCTGTGAGTATAAATGTTCCTTGTGTCAAATCGAAAATGTCAAATGTAATTTTCACGTTTTAATAATTATTTATTTTGTGTTTTCTTTGCATATTTTGTTGTGTAAAAGCTAGCTTGTTAAGATTGATAAAAATAAAATTAGAAGCAGTCGATTAGAGGAGTATATGGAAAGGTGAAATAAAAGGTTGGTACTTGATACAAATCCTCGGACGATTCGTCCAAGTACAAATCATTAGAAAACTCAGATAAACCTAAATCCAACCAGAAAAATACTTTCATGAAAGTTTTTATTAAACCTTACGCTGTTTTAGTTTAAGTTTCTCTTAATAATTGTTTCTTTATATTTATGATTAGCTATCCATGACCTTGATTTGTTTTTACTATCGGCCATAGATGCATTAATGTTGGCCATTTGAGTAGGGGGACAGCGTGATTACGATAATAGCCTAGGTCTTATTTTAACACGATAGAGCTTAATGAGAATCCCACAACTTATACAACTTATGGTTTACTTATTTCATTACAGATAATGTGTGTATCATCCCACAATCGACAAAAATATCCAGTTTCCTTCCAAATTAATAAAAACGTACAAGTTGGACGAAATACAACCTGGCAGAGCGACATGCGGCAGATACCTACGTTTTTTGTGCCTTATTCAAATATGATATTAAATAAACAAATAAGGCCCCAAATGATACAAATCTACGAGTTAAAGTGAGATCTTTTTTTAGGAATATGTAACATAAATCTTTACTTTGTAATAATAAATATTCAAATTTATTGATAAGTTGTTTTTATTTAATATGGTTTCATATTTAACCTTAATGTAACATAAAAAAGTTATAGGCCTTAATTTAATAAGTGTAATCGATTTATTACGGCCAAAGTCAAGTTTTCGGAAAATTACATTTAGTTAGAACTGTTTTCTTATATTCCTACTGTTAAATAATAAATTAAATAATATTTAAAGACTTAAAAGTAAATAGGCCTTATTTGTATCAAGTACTTATTACCTTGATACGGACGGAATTAACATATTTGCAACTAAGTAGATTATTATTTAGATTTAACACAATATTTTCTAATTTTGTAATATGTTTGATAGGAAAGTACTTAATTAAACTTTTTTATATTAGTTTCAAAGTGGAGGAATGCATTACGTTACGGCGTATTTGAATGGTGACCTTAGTAAGCCCACTGAATGGAGGGCCCACCTAGAAGGGCCACTATTCAGCGTTGGGCACAACCTGACCCACCCCCTGACTAGAGGATTTCTAACACGGGTTTTCATATTTATCGGTTTATAATTTGCCCTTGATTTCGTCGCATTATGCAGCTGTGGCGCACATATTTTATGCTAAATAAGCCCTGAAAGACATTATTTAGACTATTTTAGACACAAAAAATACTAAATTAAATTAAAATAGAAGTATTCACGCCAATGACTATGTTGTACCGCGATTTGATTACATTCTCTTTTGTTGTACCTATTTTTTACATTCCTCTATGCCATAGAGGATAGTAAAAGGTATACTCATTGATCTCACGCGTCAAAACGCAAGTGAGTAACTTTACTACTATCGTTACGGTATTTCTCGATACCATCTGTCAATTAGTAACTCATGGTACCGAATTGCTATGAAAAAGGCCAAAACGTTACTCGATGCTCGCTAGCGAGTATAGTAAACTATTGTAGTTTACTATACCAACTCATGGTAGAGCTACAGTTGCTCAAAAAGTGGCGTATTGCAGGGACGTATAGCGTTCGGGATGTGGGCTATTACACACTCGAGCTTTTTCTTTACCTTTTCCGAACTCGTGCGTTTTCTTTCCCAACTGTCAAAATAATGTCTATTAAAAAGAAAAAACCAACCACGAAGTTTTTACTAAAAAAAATCATTGAAGTTTTTATGATTCATGCAAATATTTCTAAAAAGAAGCTACTAATTTGTTTCAATATCAGATTTAAAAGTAATTTTAATTAAAATTTAAACATTAAATTAATTTTAGTATCGGCCAAATTAAATTTATTAATATAAAAAAAAGTTGGCTGTATGACGTGCACTGTCATAGTCTCTGCTTATAGGAGTTTGCGCGAGTAAGTAAAAAGAAAAAGATGGACCTTAACTTTTAATTTTCTATAAAAAAATCTACTGAAGACTTGGCTGTATGGGCAAAGTTCCCTTTGCCTACCCAGAATGGGTGAAGAAAACAAAAAAAATCTCTGCTTATATTCTTTTACGGTTGGCGCCATTTTCTAAAAAAATTCTTTGCGAGTTTAGTTGTTTGTTGCACAAATTGAGTAATTTCGACGATATTTTATTTGAATTAACACCATCGGAACTCAGTATAATTGCACAAAATGCTTCAGAGAACATTTAACCGGAAAAGTCAAAAAGTCGCTACATATCTACATACGACGACAATTCCCCAGTTAGTATAAAAAACTGTACCAATTTCAATGTATATGTGAATTATAACTATCGTAAGAAATAAATGATTAGTTAGATGAGTTTATTGTGTTTTTATTATTTTATTAAATTGCTTAATATTTTCGCAACTGTATTAAAAATAGTTGTTCAGTACACGTGCGGAACCGTCATTGCAACTTGTTCCGACTGTCAACCCTCACCTTCGGCTGCGCCTCGGCTCGGGTAGACATTTGTCGGAACTCTTTGCAATGACAGGCTTTCCGCACTCGTAATGAAATATACTATTTCAGTTTTTTAATAATAATCACTGGCAATTAGGCTATTAAAAGAAAGAAAACACATACAAAATCTAATAACGGTCAGAATTAATAATCAATCCACAGTTAGGGATCGGGCCGATCCCGATTAATTGCTACACAGGCAACACTAAAGCAAAAATGAAAGAAAAAGCTTTTGAAAGCTCGTGGAAGAATACGAAATACGATGGAACCAAGAAAATACTGTCAAAATTAATTTTCTTTTTTTAACCCCTTAAACATTGGTCTGTATAAATTGAAAACAGCTATTCCTTGCGTGCTCTCAGTATACAACATGTTATGTTACAAAAATCCCCTAATGCCGAATATGGTAGATAGGGACCATTAAACTGAACAACTTTTACTATAGGACTAACTCTGAAATCGCGAAAAAAAAATCAGCTGTTTCATACATTTTGATATTTTCGTTATTAATTTTTGTATGAAACAGTTGATTCTTATTTTACACGACTACTCAAAACAAAAAGAGTGTACATATGTGTTCAGGGTTCATGTATGTTTGCGGGTATGTGAGTTTCTTTATTTCACCATAACTTCTAAATGCCTAAACTGATTTGGATAAATGGGGTATCGTTAGAATCCTTACAGCATCCCGAGTGACACTGGCTATATTTTTTTAGAAAAAATCAATATGGCGACTGTACGACGCCATATTCAAATGTGAAGAATTTTTTTTTCTTCTATTATTACAATATGGGCATCAAATGAAAGGCCTTGATAAGCACATTCCAAAACTATATAATATGTCACTAAAATGTGTGAAATAAAAATAAATAAATTAAAAAAATATTAAAAACACGACTGTCCTGCCAAAAATGAACTAAAAATTTAAACAATAAGTGTCATTGCAGTCGGGGGACCTCTTTGATCAAAAATTGTTCCATAATAAGGTACCCCGACTGCAATGACACTTGTTGTTTAACTTTTTAGTTCGTTTTTGGCAGGGCAGTCGTGTTTTTAATATTTTTTTTATTTATATATTTTTTCGCGATTTCAGTTTGTTCCATAATAAAAGTTTTTCAGTTTGATGGCCCTATGTAGGTACCATATTGGGCATTAGGGGTTTTTTGTAACATGTTGTAAAAGAGCAATAGCACGGTTTTCCCTTGGTGCACCGTGTTACTACGACTACAAAAGTTAGCTTTCATGTTCGTCTTGCGCTTTTATCTGACGCATGCTTGAAGCACCAGCATAAGGCATGCCATAGCGCGTGCCCTATTCCCACTTCATTTGACACACAAGACGAATCCGAAGACGGAAGATGAACGTTAATTTAGCACTGGTTTGGACGTAGCATTTGAGTCCTTAACGTAGCTGTTGATGTTTTCGGTGCAATAAATAAAACATTTAGGTTTTTTCACGTAGGTAGGTGGTACCTTTTTTACAGGGGGCCTATTACGAAAATAACGTACGCAATTGCGTAACGCAGTCACTTGGCCACGATAGTCGTCCGCAGTTCGTTGGTTGTAGTTATAACAAACATTTTGAATTTGGCTATCGTAGTCCATAGACTACTAAACGAACGATGTCGGATACGCTAGAGAGAAACTGTCAAACTCACGCAATCATTTCGCAATATCGCATACGAAAGTGATTTGTAATAGGAAACAATCAAAACGTACACAGCTGCGTGTATCGCATTAAACTTTTCGTAATAGACCCCCAGAATATATAAAAGTGTCTTAAAAAAATCTAAAGAAATATCCACTTCTAAGATTTCCGCCTACTCATTTAGATACAATTCTTTGAAGGGTTTTTTATTTTATTTATTGAACATTGTTACCACAGCATTTACAGAGCATTTACGCAGGTATAATTATACAGTACATAAGCCAATTACGGAAACAACACATTGTAAACAAATGGGTTAAACTTTTAATAAAATTTCATTAGGCACCTTCCGTTAAAAGAGTTTTATTTCAATTTTGAAAGGATAGAAATCCTTTGTTTTTTTTTTCAAAGTTCAAATACCTACAAACAAATTCATGATACAAACGTTTCAAAACCATACACTTCCAAAAAAATTTTAGATACTTTTTCGTTTTCCAAATTAGAATGAAAACATTGATTACATTATGTATTAATTTTGTGTAATTAACTAATAATTACTAATTATAGTTATCACAAAACGGAAAACGCTATCATCATCATAGCGGCCGGTTGAGGATAGTTTTTCTACTTATTATTTTCTTAACTTTGAATTTACTTAAATGACTCATTCATTAGTGAGCTTAAATTTTCAATAACATTAGGTATGCATTTAATACTAAATAGCAATTTTCGTATGCATTGAGTAACATTTGAGTAATGCTCAATTTCAATTAGAAACCGGCAGCTGAAAGTATAGGTAAGTAATAGCTTTACATAATTGGAAAATAAGTTTGGAAGTAACAGGTATATCCTGAAATTACTCATTTGATTTGAAAAGTTCTCTTTCTAATACAAACCTACACTACAGGGTAAACAAACATCATCCTACAGTATCAGTGAGTCTCACCGGAATTACTACGGGAAATCTGACAAAATAATAAAATAAATAAATTCAACTCACCTAGAAGGTTGTGGCACAATATTGTCATAGTTAAAGTTCCGAAGCAGCTTGCCCACCGCCTCGTTGATTTCAATTTTGTCACAAGGACGATCATGATCTTGATCCCAACTCATTTCGGACTATTCGGAAGTTGTCGGATGATTCGAACTCTGTTTCGCGTCGGCACCGGGAGACGCGCGTGCGGTCGACTCGCGCGCACGACTATAAAGAGCCCCTTATGCTCTTGCGCATACTATAAGCTCGCTACAGAAGGGAGCGCGCTTCAGTTGATATCGATGTTTACATTATCGGTATCAGATAGTATAGTAGCAATATTATTTAAAATGCTTTTATGCTGAAACTATACGGGTATTAAAGAAAAATATCGGAGCTTACGACCAAAAACAATATTTTTCTACTTAAGTATATTGTTTTATAATATAATGCAAGTTTAAATTTAACAAATAAGGGACTTTGATCATATTCGAACATAATAGTTTTTTAAGTGCCACTCAGGTAGTTTGTTTATTTATATTTTTTCCGTCCAAACTTTTGTCTTTAATTTTTTTTAGTGAGTATAGAAAACAACATTCAGTGTAGACTAACAGGAATTTTCCTGACATGTCAGGAATTTAAGGCATCTGACAGGAAAACAGGGAAAAACTGTAGTTGTCAGGGATTTTTGAAATGCCAAAAAGTGTAAAAGACTTAATGAAAACACATACCTAGTTTGTTAATCGTTTTGGTAAGAAAAAATATCAAACGTCAACTACATTAAGTAATGTAAATGTAGGTGTACAAAATGTCAAGAAATTTCCTGAAAAGTCAGGGAAAAAATCAGGAAATCTCATTATTAGGTCTAGTAACCCTGTAGGTGTAGGTAATTAAATACATACAACAGATTAGGTAACTACAATTATTTTTTATATTTTATTTCAATTAAAAACCTCTTCAAAAGGCCGCATCGCAATCATCAATGAAGTTGTCCGTGAAGATTTTCCGAGTTTCCATAGTTGGCGGAGTGGGCGGTGCGCAGGCGCCGCCTCGCGCCGCCATTGGACCAAGCCGCGCGGCCACTCTGACGTCACACGCCGTATCTTCGCCTCTTGCGACCCAAGTACCCAACTAATATGTCAAATGGACTCTCGGTGGCGCCACTGATGCAATGTTATCGTTCTTGCTACCCAATAAGTTTGCTTTTTCTCTATCTTCGTATTGCTATAGTTCCAATAAATTCTGTAAAACAATGACACTCACAAAGTAAACAAAAATATGGTAACCGACGTTCTCGTTTGGCAGGTTTTAGTTAGCTTTTTAATAAGTAGTTAGTCATTTTAGGTAATTTAATGACAATCAGTAATTAAATGTTTTATTTAACAATAAGTAATGTAAAATTGCCAAAAACAGCTCACGTAATTAAAGACGGAAACATACTATTCTGTCGTGTTGTGCTGTGTCGCGCGCGACAGAAGCGTATCGGTTTCATACATTTACATATTATGAGTATGACTAGAGACACATTATTACAGTGTGTTGTGTCGAGAGTCCTCGAGACGACACACCGTACAAGGCTTGTATTAGTGCTTTTCTCAAGAAATGCGAGAAAATAAAAATTTTCTTAGAAATAATCTTAAGTAAAAATATATTTTTTTAATATTTTTATAATTGGGTGACTGGAAATAATTAAAGGCGACTGTTAATGGGATACTTAAATACTAAACCTGACAGCGGTTTATTTTTTGGGCGACAAAATAACTAAACGGGCAACAAACTGCAAATTACAAAAAATACGTAAAGCGGGCGACTACATGTGGGAGACAAATAATTTAAGTTACAGTGAAAATTCTAAATGAGTGACAAAAATATTGATTGGGCAACTATTATACCAAGTAGGTAACCATACAGGGTTATTTGTAAAACACCAAAAACCTCGCAGGAGTACATTTATTTTGTTCTACTACTTTTCGAAAACAGACAAAAAAAATTCGACTCTCAATAGGTACAAAATGTCCGAACAACTCATCAAGTTTTGTATGAAATATAAAATTTTTTTGCCAGTTTTTGGAAAAGTCGTAGAACAAAATATGTTGTTGTATATGATGTTACTAATCTCCTCCTGCGAGGTTGTTGGTCTTTTTACAAACAACCCTGTATAAGTAGGTAACTGATTTAAGCTGCCTAACATGGTATTTTTGTCATCTCGATTAGGATAATCGTCACCTTTTGTAAATAAAATGTTTTGTGTGCCCTAGGTTGTGCCCAAATAATAATTTGGTCGCCCGTACTGAATAACTAATTACTCAATTTGTATTTTAAAGTCACCCATTTTCAACATTTGTAGTCGCCCTTAGTCCGTCGCCCACTTAGTATTTCAGAGATATAGCGATATTCAGTATTTTTGATACCCAAAATGCGAATTTATTGTTACCCGATTATACCCATAAATAATACTAGCTGATGAGTTTTAGTTTTGAATATGTAATAATTGACCGAGCGAAGCGTGTCTGCTTTAGATTGGGCAAAAATTCTTTCGTATGTCCGGCTGTTTGTTCTCCTCTACAGATCGCATTTCTCAACCGATTCTGGTAAGATTTTTTAAGCAGGTTCGAAAATTATATTAATATATAATAATTATATAGAAAGAATGTCGGAGATATGTAAAAAAAAATACATACATACGTTTATATAGCAAGCTGGGTTGTTAGTTGTTAGTTGGGCACAAACGCTCTGCGCATAGCTTTGATCGAAGGGGCATTGTTTGAACATTGCGTTCGACGTATCATTTTAGAACTTTGTTACTTTGTTGTAGTTGTCATTGATTTCTCTTCAAAAAATTAATAGCTTTAGAGTGACAAAGCTCTAACTAAACTGTTGTAATACATATTTACATCATACTGCTCGGTAACTAGGATTTACTTATATAGTATGAGGCTGTGTGAGTTGGCATGTGCAACACAGTGCATTGTTTAGATAGAACGTTCCATTTTCAAATCACTTTACAATTCAAGGATGGTGAATGCTTCAACTGTAATAGTAGTTTACATCATACTTGCTCGGTAACTAGGATTTACTTATATAGTATGAGGCTGTGTAAGTTGGCATGTGCAACACAGTACATTGTTTAGATAGAACGTTCCATTTTCAAATCACTTTACAATTCAAGGATGGTGAATGCTTTAACTGTAAAGTTACTTTACAATTCAAGCATTTAAAACTCCTTAGTGAACCAATCTCATTTCTTTTATTATAAACTGACGAAACTTTTGGCTGAAAAAAAAACAATGATAATGGCGGCATTTCAGTTGAAGCTAGGTATGCAAAATTCTGCAATGCAAAAACAGCGGATTTTTTTTCGTGATTTCGAGGTTGGTCCCATAATGAAAGTTGTTCAGTTTAATGGTCTAATCAACCCTACGAGTTTTCAATGAAATAACCCTTTAACGTTTTATTTTTATTTTTGTTTTAATGTTTTTGTTTTAATTTTTATTTTTATTTTTATTTTTATTTTTATTTTTATTTTTATTTTTATTTTTATTTTTATTTTTATTTTTATTTTTATTTTTATTTTTATTTTTATTTTTATTTTTATTTTTATTTTTATTTTTATTTTTATTTTTATTTTTATTTTTATTTTTATTTTTATTTTTATTTTTATTTTTATTTTTATTTTTATTTTTATTTTTATTTTTATTTTTATTTTTATTTTTATTTTTATTTTTATTTTTATTTTTATTTTTATTTTTATTTTTATTTTTATTTTTATTTTTATTTTTATTTTTATTTTTATTTTTATTTTTATTTTTATTTTTATTTTTATTTTTATTTTTATTTTTATTTTTATTTTTATTTTTATTTTTATTAAATTTACCTCGCATGAATGATGTAAAATAGTATGCTTACCTCGGTTGTAAGTAGCTATTACACCCTCGAACTATATTCGCCCTCGCTCGCTTCGCTCGCTCGTGCGTCTAAATATCTCGGGTGCACTCGATCCATTAGCGCCCTATGCGAGCTGCGCTCGCACGGGCGCCAAATTGGATCTTGTTCTGTAATAGCTCACTTACATCCCTTGTGTAACAAACTACTATTGTTACACAAGGGATGTAAGTGAGCTATTACAGAACAAGATCCAATTTGGCGCCCGTGCGAGCGCAGCTCGCAAAGGGCGCTAATGGATCGAGTGCACCCGAGATATTTAGAATATAGTTCGAGGGTGTAATAGCTACTTACAACCGAGGTAAGCATACTATTTTACATCATTCATGCGAGGTAATAAAAATAAAAACAAAAACATTAAAACAAAAATAAAAATAAAACGTTAAAGGGTTATTTCATTGAAAACTCGTGGGGTTGATCAGACCATTAAACTGAACAACTTTCATTATGGGACCAACCTCGAAATCACGAAAAAAAATCAGCTGTTTTTGCATTGCAGAATTTTGCATACCTAGCTTGAACTGAAATTAAATGCCGCCATTTTCATTGTTTTTTTTTCAGCCAAAAGTTTCGTCAGTTTATAATAAAAGAAAAGAGATTGGTTCACTAAGGAGTTTTAAATGCTTGAATTGTAAAGTAACTTTACAGTTAAAGCATTCACCATCCTTGAATTGTAAAGTGATTTGAAAATGGAACGTTCTATCTAAACAATGCACTGTGTTGCACATGCCAACTTACACAGCCTCATACTTTATAAGTAAATCCTAGTTACCGAGCAAGTATGATGTAAAGTTACTTTACAATTCAAGCATTTAAAACTCCTTAGTGAACCAATCTCTTTTCTTTTATTATAAACTGAAGAAACTTTTTACTGAAAAAAAAACAATGAAAATGGCGGCATTTCATTTCAGTTCAAGCTAGGTATGCAAAATTCTCACGCTCACTCGGTCACACTCTCGCACGGTCGCCAAATTGGATCTTGTTCTGTAATAGCTCACTTACATCCCTTGTGTAACAAACTATTAATAGACATGACCGGCGACTGTACGTCATCACGCGCTGCGTTTATACGCTGCGTATAAACGCGTCAAAGAACCCCTGTCTAAATGAAAGTACCTATAATAATATTTTATTTGATTTCATGACAATTTTAAGTTAGTATAAATTTTTAAAAGTATTAATAAACTATTTTCATATACTTATAAAATACTGTTATTTTGTTTCAGAACATATCACACTAAATTTATATTTTCCGCTTCATATAATTCTGCAGCAAAACAGCATTTTATTTAGTACCGGAATTACCCGCACGCATTACCGGAATCAACTGCAGCGTCAAATTTTATACCGTAATAACGGACATTTACAGTGTCAAGAAAAATTACGATTAACCTTATAAGACATAGTTTAATACAGTGGTGTAACATATCAGTCTACTCTCTGAAAACCTCTCTTTACGACTGAACTAAATTCAATTCGCTGAGTTTTCTTGTTTTAGTGGAAATTGCATGGAAAGGCAAAAATGCCTTAATACTACGTAACTACGTACACTTCCCTTCCCTTATCTAAGAAATTATGTCTTTGATTTAATAGATGAGAAATCCTACTAGTATTTGAAAACTCTTGCTAAATTAAATTTAACGGGTAGTATTTCTTGCAGTATCATCAATTTTACTGACTTATCCTAATAAGTCACCCTGTAGATTTTGACGACAACCAAAGGATACCTTACCATTATCCCTGAATTGAAAAAAAAACTAGACTCATATTTGAATTTTTGTCATCATAATTTCAATTTTGACATAAATTAAAACGATGGCTTAGAGCATTTAACCAATTGTATGCTCTAAGTATTTAGTCATCAGTTTTTGACAGTATCGCGTACGTCTTTTTAAACTTTGATCATTAAAAAAAAATTGTTCCATTAAATTAAATTGTCATTTTGATGTACCTAAGTAATTTAAAAAAAAAATATTTCAATGGATCGCCCTCGCTACGTATTGTGGGTGGAATAAGATTGTTTACCAAATTAAGACAAGCTATTTAAAAAAAAAACCGGCCAAGTGCGTGTCGGGCCACGCGCCGTAGGGTTCCGTAGCTACCTTATACCATACCATATTTAATACCACTCCCAAATTGGTCCCATTTTTTAAAATTTGGAAATCGGTTTAGTACTTTTTTCAAGTAATCTTGAAAAAAACACGAAAATAGTATGATTTTGTGTAAACTACCTCGACGATCAGTCGTATACTTCTTTGTTTATGAACTAAATAAGATGATTATTTTTTTGTTGGAAAAGGGATATCTTTAACCGACCTAAAAAATGAGGTTCTCAGCAGGCGCGGTCGCAGCCTGAAATTTTGGAGGGGGTCACTATACACACAATAATACAATTGTTTTTTTTTTATTTTGTAAATTTATAGAAGCAGTGCCGGTTTAAGCACTACCAGCGCCCTGGGCGACATTTCTACGGGGCGCCCCCTACTTATGCGATTCCAAGATTTTCAATTTTACCTGTTAGTCAAAAAACGGCCGCGCAGCGCAATTTTTTAGTCAGTTTCACCTACTAATCTTGTAATCTTGCTTGTTTATGGTAAAAAAAAAAATGCCACGCAGCGCAGTTTTTAGGGAGTTTTATCTGCTAATCTTCTAATTTTGCTTATTACAGTAAAAAAACCGCCGCGCAGCGCGATTTTTAGTCAGTTTCATCTACTAATCTTGTAATCTTGCTTGTTTATAGTAAAGAAAAAGGCCGCGCAGCGCGATTTTTAGTCAGTTTCATCCACTAATCCTGCTTGTTTATATTAAAAAATGGCCGCGCAGTGCGATTTTTAGTCAGTTTCATTCGTCGCTTCGTCGCTCATCACCAGGCAACAATACGATTGATTGTCGACCGGTGGTCGGGCGTTATCGGCGCCCCACACACGAGGGCGCCCAGTGCAGTCGCACCGCTCGCATATAGAAGATTTTTCTATTTGACATGTACGATTTTGGGGGGGGTCATGTCCCCCGTGAGCGGGGGGGCCTTCGGACCGCGCCTGGTTCTCAGTTTGACCCGTATGTATGTATGTTTCTCCGTGATTAACTCACGTTTGGCTGAGCCGATTTTTCTACCTAAATAATATACCTACACTACCTCATACAGAAGGTACACTAAAAATTTTAAAAATAAAAATTGTTTAAAAAACAAAAAACCGACTTCAAAAAACCTACTTCTAAAAAGCAAGAAATAATATTCGTAAATAAAAACCTCTTTCAAAAAACCTGAAACAAAAACAGCTTCATAATTAAATATAGTCAGGTGGGGTAAGTGAAACATACTTTATTTTTATTTATATTTAACAAGGTTTAGTAAAGCTATAAAACTCGCAATTAAAGTAGCTGTGTAGGCAATGTACTCCTAATCAAATCAGCCTTTAACGGTATGAAGATAAATATCTAAAGACTTGCATTAAGTAACAAAATCACGAAAAGAATATAAAGGCTAAGAAGTGTTTCACTTACCTCTGACAAGGGGGAAGTGAAACAGTGGCCAAAATAGCTTTAAATATTGTGACCATTTAATTGAAACAGGACAAAAGGATCATGTTAAACCGTTAATATTCAAAATGTATCAAATTCTTATAAAATAAGGTCCAGTTTTAAAGATTTATCAAAAAAAACATAATCCGGGGAATCCGACATCTAATGAATTTCTTTTTGGTTTACTAGCTAGTTAATGATCGCAGCGATATCTGTGTTATATTAAGGGAAGTAATTCGTCATTCCTGCTTTATCGACACATCGCTATGAGAATAAACTACGATAGATTCATAGATATGGTTGGGTGTTTCACTTGGCTCGGTGTTTCACTTACCCCACCTGACTATACCTCTAAAAAAGCGAGAAACTTCAAAAAACCTGAAACAAAAACAGCTTCAAAATTAAATACCTCTAAAAAAGCGAGAAATAATATTCAAATCATTAGTTACGCCACAGAATAACTAATAGTACAAGTGTTACGCATAACATTATTAATAAAACACGTCTATTGATATCGGGTGGGGCTGGAAGACAACTTAAACTGTATAAAATTTTTTCAATGGTAAAATGCCCACAACTCAATTTCCAAATTTACGCTGTTTGTTTTTGAGGAGTTCCGTTGTGTCTTTGTAGTCCAAGTCTAGTCCGTTGTCCGTAGCACCGTTGCATCGCAGACCATGGTTTGGTTTGTTTTGGATTGTCATAAAACTACCAAAATCCAAATCACTTTACATGTACTATTTGAATATGAGGAGTTCCCTTGTGTATCTTCGAAGTTCAAGGTCCAATATCAATGAAATTAAAATGTGACCACTCTTGAAGTATACCCTTTCAAACCAAAAAAGAATCATCTAAATCGGTACATAACTAAAGATGTTATGTTCGAAAATCCGTGAAAACACGTGTGATGGCAAGCTAAATAATTGTCATTTTTCAGGATTATGAAAAAACTACCAGACAGATCTCTGTAAATTTTTTATGGGACCACACACGAACTATGTTCTTTGAGATAAAAAAAGAATTGTATAAACTGACGAAGTTATGGTAAAAAATACATAAAAAAAATTAAAAAAAAAATTCCGTCGACTTGAGAACCCTTTTTTTAAGTCGGTTAAAAACACGTCTATTTTTAGAGGTAGGTTTTTTTGAAGTCTTTTTTTTATGTTTTTTTTTCTGTAAATTATTATTTTCCGCTTTTTAGTTAACGAGCTAAGACTAAAAATATACCATCTCCTATCGGAGCACTCGTCGAACGAGCCCAAACTCGATAGGATTGCATGGTTATATTACAGAGTTCCAGTGGCCTTCTTCCGGCTCCATCATCAGACCCTGGAACCTATTTCCCAACAAAGTACTCATCAAGACGATTCAAACGAGCCCAAATTCGATGAGTTAGCGTATTTAATTAAAGAGTTCCTGTGTCCTCCTTCCAGCTCCATCATCAGACCCTGGAAACTATTTTCCAACAAAGTTCTCGTCAAGACGATTCAAACGAGCCCAAACTCGATGGGGTTGCATGGTTTTATCATAGAGTTCCTATGACCTTCTTCCGGCTCCATCATCAGATTCTTTGACACTATTTCCCATTAGAGTACTCATCAAGACGATTCAAACGAGCCTAAACTCAATGTGGTTGCATGGTTTTATAACAGAGTTCCAGTGGCCTTCTTCCGGCTCCATCATCAGACCCTGGAAACTATTTCCCAACAAAGTACTCGTCAAGACGATTCAAACGAGCCCAAACTCAATGGGGTGGCCTGATTTTTATCAAAGAGTTCATGTGTCCTTTTTCCGGCTCCATCATCAGACCCTGGAAACTATTTCCCGACAAAATACTCGTCAAGACGATTCAAATGAGCCCAAACTCGATGGGGTTGCATGGTTTCAATATTGAGTTCCTATGGCATGGCCTTTCAGCTACATCATCAGACCCTGCACCCTTGGTTTGATTGCCACAGATAAAAGTAAGACTAGAGAAAGTAGCCATACACAGATTTAAGACCTGATGAAAATGGTTGGACTTTAACTTGTCTTAAATCTGTGTATGATCAGTTTCCATAGTCGTACTATTATCAGTGGCAATCAAACAAAGCTGTAGAACACGACAATAGCTAAATCATGTGGTAAACCTTAAAAATTAAAAAAATATCATTTTTGAAGATATACAAATACAGGTTACGGCGGGTTGCGATCTGTAAAACTTAGGTTAAAGTAGGTATCTATAATTTCGTTTTAAATAACTATATCACAACGGCAAACGTTAACCTTTTTGGTGATTTAAATGTTCTACGGGCTTCTGTATTATCTGTGGATAAGGGACCATATAGAAAAAGTTATTGGAAAAATAAATAGTTTCGTGTATGCTTTATACAAACTTACTAAAATAGCAAACAGAAAAACGGCAATCATGGCCTACTTTGCATTCGTCGAATCCATTATCAGATACGGACTTATAACCTGGGGAAATGGTACTAATATTCAAAAAGTTTTTGTCGCGCAGAAGAGGTGCATTCGAGCTAGACATGTGCGCCGATGGTCATTTGACCGGCGGCGGCGTCTGGCGTCTAAATTGTCGGCGGCGGCGGCGTCATCGGCGTAATCGGCGAGGATGGTCAAAATAAGTAGAATAGAAGACTTCCACAAGCTTTTCAGTTTCGTCATCGTCGAGGGCAGAATGCCGAAGACATGGAACATAAGTGAAGTGAAAGTGAGGGGATTCTGTTCTTTAAAAAGGGTGACAAGACCCTCTTGAAGAATACGAATCTTACGAATCGTCGCGCTCGCAAGTTCGACGACTTCCAACCTCCCGAACAATCCGCGTTCTGAAAAGGCTTTTGCACCATTGACCACATCCATACGCTGCGGCAGGTTATACAGAAGACCGGGGAGTATAATCTGCCACTTTGCTTGGCGTTTGTGGTCTATGTTGAAGTATTTGATTCGATTGAGACCTGGGCAGTGCTGCAGTCTCCAGATGTGCACCAAGTAGACTAGGTATATCGAGGTGTTGAGGCACATATGAGAAAATGCCACCATGTCGTGTCGGCCCGAGTACAGAATCAGAGCACAGATCCCATCCAACTACAGAGAGGTGTGAGACAGGGAGACGTTATTTCTCCGAAACTGTTCACAGCTGAGATGGAGGGCATCTTTAAGCTCTTGGACTGGAAAGGACTCGGTATCAACATTAATGGCCAGTACCTAACACACCTTCGTTTTGCCGATGATATAAGTAGTTCTTATGGCTGAGATCATGGAAGGCTTGAACACAATGCTCGAAGATATCCGTAGTGCCTCCCAAAAAGTGGGTCTTAGAATGAAGATGGATAAGACGAAAATCATGTCGAGTGCTCATGTTGTACCCACTCCAGCTCATGTTGGGAACACTACACTAGAAGTTGTTGACCATTACGTATACCTAGGACAGACAGTGCAGTCAGGTAAGTTCGACTTCGAAAAAGATATCTCTCATCGAATCCAGCTCGGATGGGCAGCATTAGGGAAGCTTCGACAAATCTTCGCATCCAACTTACCTCAGTGTCTCAAGACAAAATTCTATGACCAGTGTGTGTTGTCAGTGTTGACTTACCGCGATAAAACGTGGTCGCTAACTACGGGTCTCATAAGAAGGCAAGGTCACCCAGAATGCAATGGAGGGAGCCATGGTCGGCATTCCCTGCGTGATCGAACCAGAAATGAGGAGATGCGTAGGAGAACTAAAGTAATCTACATCGCTCGGAGGATTGTTCAGCTGAAGTGGCAGTGGGCGGGACATATTAGCGAAAAGAAACACTGGCGGTTGGGGCGAAAAGGTAGGAATGACGATCGCACACTGGACGACGCTCCTTTAGCAGGCCCCCCACAAGATGAACCGACGATCTGGTGAAGGTCGCGGGAAGCCGCTGGAAGCGGGCAGCGCAGGACAAATCGTTGTAGAGATCCTTGGGGGAGGCCTATACCTAGCAGTGGGTGTCGTGCGGATGATATGATAAAGATTAAATTATAAAATCTCTATAAAAAAACCTAAATGGCAACAATCAAACTAATACAAAAAAGAGAGGAAAAGAATAAAAAATATGAGATAATTATGTACCTAGATGCAAGTTATTTCAGCTTTTTGTACTTGTTTCTTACACATGTTACACTTGGATTTTGACGCCGATGACGCCGACGAAAACTTCGGCGGCGGCGGCGCGGCTAAAATGACCGGCGGCGTGCGCCACGCCGATCGGCGCACACGTCTAATTCGAGCCATATGCAGTATAGCACCAGATGTTTCATGTAGACCTTATTTTAGGTCACTTAATATCCTACCACTCCCGTGTTTATATATTTTGGAAATAGGAAAATTTGTACAGCAAAATAAGCACCTATATCAACGAGCCGGGGATCAAACAAGTAGGAACCTAAGAAATAGAAACAGACTTGTTTTAAACACGGCACCAAAAACTACTCGGTTTAATAAGAATGGTTATGCGATGGCTATTAAAATTTATAATCGAATACCCGAGGATATTAAGCTATTGCCTTTTAATCAATTTAAGATAGTCTTAAAGAACTGGCTAATGGACAGAGGCTTCTATTGTATTGACGATTTCCTCAAATAAAGAAGGTTGATGTACTAACTCCACTAGACATTTTCTCAACAATAAATTATATAAAATAGTATCTAATAGATTACATAACATTATTATAAACGATTTTAATACTAATTTGCATGCTATGATACGATATAGTTAAATAGGCATAAGTTCTACCTAGTTGTATAACACCCACAATGTTATAAAAATTGTACCCTATTTAATGCAAATAAAGAATTGAATTGAATTGAAAAAGGGGGCCTCGAAAGTCCGAAGGTCTAAGTACGAGTACTAGCTAGGTATGTGGGGTATTATAATTATTATGAAAGAGCGCTGTTTGCATATTCTCTCACATTTTTTTCGACCCTAATATAGTTTTCAATTCTGATAAAAAATATAATTATAAAATACCACCCCCTCCCCTTTATTGCCTATATAAAAATCTGAAATTATTATATGTGATAGAAGTTAATACAAAGATTACAGGAAAAAAATGAACGATGTCTCTAAATAAATACACTTTTCAAGAAATCATTAACAAAATTACATTAGTTCCACTATCGGTCAAGAGATGGCGCTAACCTATAATTGCAATATTAAATGATGCTAAGGGTCGCTCGGTACGCGAAGCCGACTCGCTTTTTTGATGTTACTATACCAAATTAGATATGAGCGCCGATGGGTAAAAGGCCGGCGGCGGCGCGCCGACTTTTTTGGGTCGGCGGCGGCGGCGCCGTCGGCGGCGTGACCTCTAAATGATTTTTTTTAGTTATTGACAGGAAATTATAAAAAGACCTAGTTTATCGATCAGAAATACTTGTTTTTATTAGAATTTAAAAACCGTACATCATATCAGCCGCACGACACCCACTGGGTATACCGTATAAGCCTCCCCCAAGGATCTCCACGACGATCGGTCCTACTTGGTTCGCATCCAGAGGGTTCCCACGACTTTCACCAGAGGCCTACCCACGGGGCGTCGTCCGGTGCGCGGTCGCCATTCCAGAACCGCCCCGCCCCAATGTCCATCGATTTTCCTCACTATGTGTCCCGCCCACTGCCACTTAAGCCAAGCAATCCTTCGAGCGATGTCGGTTACACGGATCTCCTCATTTTTAATCCGATCACATAGGGAAATGCCGAGCATGACTAGAGAGCTCAAGAGCAGCAACGCAATGTCAAAATTTTAAAAATCCAAAATGGCGGCCATCTTTGTTGTTTGTGAGCCGATTTCGATGAAACTTGGTTTGGGGCACTATTTTGACAAGAAAACAGCAACGCAATGTTAAAAATATTAAAAATCCAAGATGGCGGCCAACTTTTTTGTTTGTTGTCCGATTTTAATGAAACACGGTTTTTGGTACTATTTTGATAAGAAAACAGCAACGCAATGTTAAAATATTAAAATATCTAAGATGGCGGCCAACTTTTTTGTTTGCGGGCCGATTTCGATGAAACGCGGTTTTTGGTACTATTTTGTCAAGAAAACAGCAACGCAATGTTAAAATTCAGAATAATCCAAGATGGCGGCCATCTTTGTTGTTTGCTGGCCGATTTCAATGAAACACGGTTTTTGGTACTTTTTTGACAAGAAAACAGCAACGCAATGTTAAAATTCAGAAAACGGATACATGGATCTCCTCATTTTCAATCCGAGCACGTAGGGAAATGCCGAGCATGGCTAGAGAGCTCAAGGTAAGAAGGCTCAAGATAACCCATTATGCAATGGCTCTCCATTGAGATGAGAAACATAGTTAGCGACCACTTTTCACTGCCTTAAGGCATCACTGGTAATACACACTGGACATAGACTTTTATCTTTAGGCTCTGAGGTAAGTTGGACGCGAAGATTTTTCGAAGCTTCCCGAATGCTGCTTATCCCAGTTGGATTTGACGAGAGATCTCTTTTTCGAAGTTGGACTAACCTAACTGGACTGTCAGTCCTAGTTATACGTAATGGTCAACAACTTCGAGTGTAGTTGGTCAACAACTTTGGGATGGCTCCGCCAAATACCAGCTCCAGACGCTTGAATCCATTAAGCGAAGGGCCAGGAAGAACATCAGCAACGATAATCTTTTTTGTAGTAAGTTGAAAAGCCTCCAGCATAGACGCGGTTGAAGATTATTGGTTTTTTATCAGAAAAATTTCGCCGAGTGTGCAATAGAATTGCTTAACCTAATTCCACCATCTCCCTTCTTCCATCAGACAACCAGACGTACGAATCAGCGCAACCGTTTTTTGGTGGATATTCCAAAGACTCGCACTAAGCGTTTTCCTTCATCACCGTATCATACGTACCGCTAGAGAGTTGAACTCCTTGCCTGAGCCTGTGTTTCCCGATAGGTAAAATCTGGGGGCCTTCAAGTCACGAGTGAATAGGTATCTTCTAGGCAAGCGCGTTTCATCGTGAATCGCATCATCGCTTACCATTATCATCAAGCGTGATAGCAGGCAAGCGCTTGCCTATCTAATCATAAAAAAGTGTTCCCAACATGAACTGGAGTGGGTGTACAACATGATTTTTGTCTTATCCATGTTCGTTCTAAGACCTCTTTGGTAGGCACTACGGAGATCTTCGAGCATTGTGTTCAGGTCTTTCATGGTCTCAGCCATAAGAACTATATCATCGGCAAAACGGCGGTATGTTAGGTACTGGCTATTGATGTTGATACAGAGTCCTTTCCAGTCCAAGAACTTCAAGATGACCACGCAGCTGTGAACAGTTTCGAAAAAAAATAAGGTCTCCATGTCTCACACCTCGCTGCAGTTAGATGGGGTTTGTGCTCTGGTTCTGTAATAGGACTGACATGGTGGCATTTTTGTATAAGTACCTCACTCACACCTCGATATACTTGTAGTCCAGTTTGCACCTCTGGAGAGTCTGCAACACCAGCCAGGTCTCTATCGAATCAAAGGCTTTCTCATTGTCCATGAACGCCAAGTAATAGTTCCGACAGTAACTGTGTTTATTAGATTTCGATTATCTTATTAGACGTCAATTATGAAAGCTATGAAACGGTAATTTTATCTAGTTTTGTTTTAAAAACGTCCACAATTTGTTCTTCTAATGACGACGACGACGAAGACGTGGCCATTTTGATGCAAACGTGTAACGCGTCCTATCCTACCATGAAAACGAGCTTGTTCACACTGATTCTTTAAATCTTTTCTGTCGCTCGGCGCGCCGTTGTCTTTTCGCGGCGGCGGCGGCGCGGTAGAATTGGCGGCGGCGGCGGCGCGCCGGCGCGGCGCTCATATCTATACCAAATTACACTGATACCTATTAAATTCTTCAAACATTTCAGAGTAGACTTTATCAAAGACGAATTTAATAAAACTCATCCATGACTTTATAGCAGGGTTGCGTTCAGTGGCTTAGAGTGCAGTTGTTTGGTTGTTTTTTTAACTTACTCTAAGGTTAGGAACGACCAAGAACTTTAAATGTCAATGTTAATACAAAGTCTTCATTTTCCATTTGGAATACCATACGAATAATTTAAACTTTTCTTTATTCAAAATCAACAACAACATCAGAATACAAAATAATGTCAAATGACATTGACCATCTTTTGTATTGGCTCCGTGCACGCTTTTAGCGCCACCTAGCGTGTTGCAACTTTGTTGGCTCTAACCTGACTGTTTTGACGTTTTGATATGTAATGGCGGCATTGTGACAAAATATTAAAAAATACTATACATTTTGTGTTATTAATGTAAATTTCAAAATTACTATGATTCGGGTGGACAAAGTGTTGTGAAATCATTTTTGGTCATATAAATTAAATATGGCAAGTAAGATCTATTCAAAAAGAGTGTTTTATTTTGGTTATATCAGGGTTTGTTTACTTCTTTTTTAGTTGTAGATTTTGAAAAACAAGAGGATAAAGCTACTTTAATAATTTTACTAAGTGATAATAAACATATATAATTATTCCTGTATCGCTTGTAATAAATTAAATATCGTTTTCAAGCAGATTACAGAGCCTTCTTTATTTCTACTTTTTGCCACCATGAGCGCTGCGATCGATTATTATACCTTCGCACCCTCCCAATAGACAAACGTCAGAGCGTTTTCCAACCACCGATTTTGATGGTTAAAAAGTTGCAACGCTCTGACGTTTGGAACGGGAAAGTTGTGTCAACCGAACATCACGCTCTAATGTTTGGAACGCCTTTAGAGCTTCGGCGGGCTGATTATCTAATTAGAAACCACCTAGCGACCGGTTGCAGTTCATACATGATAGTGATCCATTGCTACTTCTTTTTGGATTAAAAAAAACATACCAAAGAAAAGTAGCAATGTATGTGGAATGAAACCGGTCGCTAAATAGTTTCTTTTTAGATAATCAGGGTGCCGGTTGCACTCGGAGCGTAGGTTCGAAACGCAACCCAGGGGTGCCCATCCTTTTTCATAAGGAAATCGAACAAGCAAAAATTTATGACTAAGAAATCGACATTTTGACCGTTTAACCCACCAAATATTGATCAAGAAAAAAAATGCAAAAGTAAAACTACATTTAGTACAAAGTGTCAAATTTGTTATAATTGGCGATCGACCTCAAAACAACTCGCGATCAACCGGTCAATCACGATCGACCGTATGGGCAGGCCTCCTTCACTCGCTCAAGGTCGCGCGATAAGCACCTACCGCTAGCCGTGCCTACGGAGGCACAAGCTAGCAGAGGGCCGCCAAACGCCCGCCTGTTTACAAGCGCGGCATCTTACTGCCTGTGTAGGTATTGTCTCTTTTTAATAGTAACAATGTCGAATCGACATTACTGTGCCGTGTACGGATGTCTAAATCAAAAAACCAATAAACAATTGTCGTTTTTCACATTATGACATATGCTACGCAGTTCATTTAAAAGAAGTCAACCCTAACGTTGCGTCGTCAGAAAAGGTAAGAGCACGCGTTAGAAAGAGAGGCTACTAGGTGAATATAACTGTAGGCCATTAGTGCTGCGCGACCTGAATTGCACTTTATTGTGTCGGTGCAAAAGTCGCTATTTATTTAAGTGACTTTGCGGTGTGCTGCTTCCAACCTCTAATATATAGAGTCTGCCGAGGAAGAAGGTTTAGTGTGCAAGCCATATTGCCTGTGGTTTTTGGTTCAAATTATATTGCGCGAGCTGTACAATCGTCGTTTTTCGTTAAAATTAAGACCGATGGAAAAAAATGGCGTCTGATTTAAAAAAATAATCGATTTTTAGATCGATTCGAATCGAATGCAGTAGAATCGATCTTCGATTAAATCGACCGTCGTGGAATCGATTTTCGATTAATCTATTTTTTTAACGTACCTAGTAAAGACGATAATAAGTAATAATAACAGTATCTAGCGACACTATTGGTAAGTCCGACAACAATACTAAACTTAAAAAAACGCTTTTGAAAAAAAAGCAAAACCTTTTTCAAAAACCTTAAAAAACTGCTCTATAAAAAGCAAGAAATAATGTTCAAATCGATTAATTAAAAACACGTCTATTGAATCATTTTAACTGGTTCAGCCGTCTTCGAGTAATCGGTGTGCATGCATACATAAAAAAATATATATAAGATGCCTTGTAATTAGTGTCAAATATTTTCAGGGCTGAACATATAAGTCATATGGATCACATATAAAAAATATTTCGAAAATCTACACGTTGGTTCAGAATTTAATTTTTCAAACAAAAAAATAATGCCCTTATTTTTATAAAATAAGCTCATGCTGTACATGTACACTCACACTATCTTAAGACTACGCACGCATAGCATTCATTTCACACAATTACACAATTGTCGTTGTGTGCGTGAATGAACTTAAAGACACTCACCCACAGGCGCGTTTTTATCTGACGATGCGATAATATCGTTCGGATGCGTCTTGCTGCCCCCTGCACTGCACATCCTGCACGAACACGAACACTGCGATACGATATGATGACACTGAGCAGACACTAAATGACACTGAACTTGAAAAAATCCACTGTATCTGACAGTTAATGCACAATGTGTCAGTCACTGCACACAATAAAACTCACTTGGATTCCATGAACCTCAGTCTCACGAAACAGTCTACGGCTTCTGGTAGCCTGTAGTTGGCGTCATGATTATTATTTAGAAGGGGGGACGCCAGCGAAGGGGGGACGTCAGCGAAGCCGGACGGGTGATCAGTCACCTTGATCGAAACTGATTAATATTCGAAGAGAGGGCGTACGCGTGAATCACACAAGCTAGTAGTGCATACTCATTTAATAACGATCGGCTCGAGCGGGTCGCAGCCCGCTCCTCTTACAACTACCCACTTACATATATAACATCCCTTCCCCTTATAGCTAGGATTATACAATTACTTAATTTAAGTTAATTGATAGAATTATCCTTAGGAAATTCCAGGTCATCACTATTGACCTGATTGTCGTGGTCCTCCTCTGGTGTTGGCGTTGAGAACATGGGACTTATGGCCTGCCTCCTACGGGAAGCAACCGGTGCAACGGGGGTCGCTGTATGTTCCGCATCGGACTGTAAGACGTCCGGCTCTGGCGGCACTCTACTTTCCCCTCCAGGAACTTCAGAACCTCTTTGATGCGTGTCCGAGGTAGCCGTTGCACCTGTAACATCTGCCACCACGTCTGGGTCCCAATCTCTGTGCTCACCATCAGGGTGCTGGTGAGACGAGTCAGACCGCGATCTTATCTGATCGATGTGCCTAGTGACTTCGCAATCTAATTCGAGCACATAAATTAAATACATAACAGTCCCAATCTTCTTCTTAATGATGCCCTTGGTCCAACTATACTTTTTATTACTCGTATATTTAGTAATCCAGACATTGTCATTAATTTTAAATTCTGGTCTTTGGGTTCCTTTATAATGTTTACTCTGTGAAGACTGATTGCGCTCGACGGTTAAAGCCAAATCTGCAGACGAAGGAGACGGCGTGGTTGGGATTATAAGATCCAACCGGGAACGTAACGGATGTCCGTACACTATTTCCGCGGGCGACTTATCAGTGGTACTGTTTTTAGAGTTCCTGTAATCGAATAAAAATTTTGCAATTTTTTCATGGATTATTTTTTTATTTGAACTATCTAAAATGATGGCTTTTAATCCCTTTTTTACTATTTTGACAAAAATTTCACATTGACCGTTACTCGCTGGATGATAGACGGGAGAACAGACGTGTCTAATACCGTTGAGTGCACAAAAATCTTTAAATTCTTGAGAAGTGAAAGAGGTACCATTGTCACTTACCAACGTATGTGGAATTCCGACACGCGATATCCAGTCGTATAACTTTGTTATAACTGCCTTTGAGTTGTGGCTGGTTGTCATATCGTAGCAATCTACCCACTTGCTATAAGCGTCGACAATTACCAAAAACATGCGACCATTAAAAGGGCCTAAATGGTCAATGTGAATCCTATAGAAGGGATGCGGCGGGAGCGGCCAGGGCGCGAGGGGGGCGTGAGGTGGGGCAGGGCGCAGCTGTGCGCACACGTCACACGAGGCCGCCAGCCGCTCAATTGCCGCGTCCACGCCCGGAAACCACAACCGCTTACGAGCCTCCGCTTTCATTTTAACTACCCCGAAGTGTGAACTGTGCAACTCGTCACAAATCGTTTTTTGCAGTGATTCGGGAATTACAACTTTATGTCCCCGCATTAGGCAACCGTTTTCGTAAGACAGTTGTGTTCGACAATAGTGGTAAGGTTTCAAGGAAGGATCGTTTATCTTTTTAGGCCAACCGTTAAGAACGTACAGTTTAACTTGATTAAGCCGCTGATCGCGGCTGGTCTCGCGCTGAAGCACGCTCACTGTCACGGGCAGGTCTCCGTCTATCACAAAGTTGACGTAGGCTGCGCGCTCGTCACTATGCAACAACTCGTCCGGCGCATCGATGTCGCCGCCCCCTGTCCCCGCGGCTACCCCCTGCTCGCACGCCGCTGGGTATGCTCGCGACAAATAGTCTGCGCTGTTTTGTTTACTACATATATATTCTATCGTATAATTATAAGCGGCTAAAAACATCGCGTAGCGCTGTAGGCGATTAGCTGAAACCTCGGGTATACCTTTATGTGGCCCAAAAATGGTTAGTAAGGGTTTATGGTCGGTACGCAAAACGAAAGGTATAGACCGGCCATAAAGATATTGATGGTACCGCCTAACACCAAAAATAATTGCCGTGGCCTCTTTCTGTATCTGAGCGTATTTCTTTTCCGCTGCCGTGAGTGTCCGCGATGCATAAGAAATAGGTCTTTCTAAACCGTCGTCGCCGACCTGCGACAACACGGCCCCTAGACCAGTCGGGGAAGCGTCGACCGTTAATATCAGCTTGGCCGTTGGGTTAAAATGTGCTAAGGTGTTATCGGACGCCAGGATTTTCTTTATTTTAATGAACGCTGCCTCATGAATAGAGGTCCATTCCCACTTCGCGTTTTTAATCAACAGGCTAAATAATGGACTTAGTATAGACGACGCATCCGGTACGAAATTACGATAATAGTTCGCTAGCCCTAAAAATGATTGCAACTGCGACACATTTTCTGGTTTAGGTGCTTCCAAAATAGCCTTCACTTTATCTGCTGATTTCCTAATTCCATATCTGTCTATGACATGACCCAGATAAGTTATTTCATTTTTAAAAAATTCGCATTTACTTCTCTGGACTGTTAAGCCCGCATCTTCTAACCTTTGTAAAACCGCGACCAATCTTTCTTTATGTTGTTCTCTCGATCCTGTCACCAAAATATCGTCCAACAGGAATATAATACCATCTATGCCCGCCAGGAGACATTCCATTGCCCTTTGGAAGATAGCCGGTGCGGAGGAGAGACCAAACACTAAGCGCGTGAATTTAAAAAGTCCGCGGTGCGTATTTATGCATGTAAATTTTTGCGATGATTCACTTAAAATGCACTGATTATATGCCATAGACAGATCTATTTTACTGAACTGAACACCCCCATGAAGTTTGGCTAGTAAATCGTTCACCGTGGGTAAGGGGTACTGATCAACTATTAATTGTTTATTTATAGTAACGGAGTAGTCGGCACACAGGCGGATGCTACCGTCTTTCTTTAAAGCCGGTACAATCGGCGACGCGTACTCCGAGTGGTCAACCGGTTTCAAAACACCTAATGACAATAAGCGATCTAATTCCTTATCGATTTTTTCTTTTAAAGCGTAAGGAACTGGTCTAGCTTTGAAAAAAATCGGTTTGGAATCCGGTTTTACATGTAAATCAACGGTGTATCTGTTAAACGCCCCTAATTTACCCGAGAAAACTTTAGGAAACCTAGAAGTTATTTGTGACACAAAGGAATTGTCATTATCACACAGCCCTTGCGCATTTGTGTACAGAGCGTGCACAACGTGGCCCGTGTCCGCGGAACCCAAGGTCGCGGGCGCGATTTCAAGGTTGAATAGGCGAATAAAGTCACGGCCCAGTAGCGGCGGCCCACCGTCGCGCACTACGTATACCTGCAGTGTATGTGTATTTTCACAATAAGTTATAGGCAAAGATACAATACCTACTGTTTCAATTTTTGCACCCGTATAGCCGAATAACTTTTTATTCGTAAATGACAATGGTACCGTTTCAAAGTATTTTTTATACGTTTTCTCGGAAATTACGCTAACCGCCGATCCACTATCGATTTCGAACTCTAAAACCAGACCACCTATCATAACGTTCTCGGTCATCGGTTTTCCTTTAACGCATCGAATATTGTAAAAAGACTCACCGTCATCTCCCTCGTCCACGTACTTCACTTTACCCTCCGATGTACACATTCTACGGAGGTGCCCTTTCGTGTTGCACTTTTTGCATCTGTAATTTTTAAAACGGCACTGACTGAACTTATGATTGGAATAACCGCACGCACTGCACTTTTCCTTGGAGATGTTGAACACGGCATCCAGGGTAGACGTTCCAACGCCGCTGGCGCTGCTTGCCGCTGCTACCGACGAGGCCCGGCGCGCACAGCGCACGCTCTCCGCCAGGTCGATGGCCTTTGCCAGTGTCAGCTCCCGCTGATCCTGCACAAACAGCTTGTCCCGCTCGTGTCCAGCAGCCATGCCCATTATGAATCTATCCAGTAGGGCCTCTTCCAAGTTATTAAATCCGCAATGCGCTGCCAGCCCTCTAAGCCTTGCCGCCCACTGAGTATGACTTTCACCTGGTCTCTGTGTCGCCGAGTAGAAAGTTGATTTTTCGGCAAACCCGAACCTTTTGGGTGTAAAGTGGTTGTCGAGCAGCTTTATTATATTTTCGTATTCCAACTCTTCCACCTTTTGCGGTAACGCCAGGTCACTCGCTAGCTTGAACGTACATTCGGTTAACGCGCTCAATAATATCGCCCGTCGTTTGACTGCCGTCTTGTCGGTTGCCGAGGTTATATCGTTAGCAATGAACCACTGGTTCAATCGGGACTTGTAACTGTTCCACTCATTTGAGAGGTGGTCGAATGTGGAAAGAACACCAAAAGACAATCCCGACGACATTTTAATAACGATCGGCTCGAGCGGGTCGCAGCCCGCTCCTCTTACAACTACCCACTTACATATATAACAGAAACCATTTCCCTAAATCCTCTGAAAGCTGAGAGCAGGGGTGGCGTCATAATAGCACAACAACGTCAACAACACCATGTTTAAATAATCCGCGTTATTATAGCGATAGTTCGGCATTTTGTGGCTTACGGCCTTACGCACTCACGCGCACGCACAACAATATGGTGTGTCCCCACTTAGGTTCGCGAACCTCCGCGCTCCGCGAACCTAGAACAGTGATCCATAGCAAAAACAAATATTTTTACTTTGGCTACAGTGTGTGCCTGTGCGAACCAGCTTCGCATACGAGTTCCCTCAAGTACACACCTCGGCGCACTGTTTCAGCAGAGGATAAACGATATTTTCGGTGCAGGTTCGCGGAGCGCGGAGGTTCGCGAACCTAAGTGGGTACCCACCCATACACCCGACCGAACGAAAGAATAACCGCAACTGACGGACAAGCGCGAAGCGAAGCGCGGCGCGTGCCCCGCACACTAGAGATGTGGCATCACATGACATGACGTACACAATTGATTGATTAATTGATTCAACGATTACATTAATTTATTTCAGTTTTATCTTAAAGGGATGCCTCCCTTTGAGAAACTAACATGCAAATAGAGTCACCTAATACTTACTAGCTCAGACCAAATTAGGTATTCAGAATCACTGTCGTCATTTATTATCAATTTACAATTTCATTTTCTCATTATTTTTTTTAAATCGGCGGAGTATAAAAAAGGCGGACTTAATGCTTTTAGCATTAAGTCCGCCTTATGTACATTAATTTATTGTAGTACAATAAAGAGATTAAATAAAAAAAAATCTGCTAAATGGCAAGTTATGGTAAAATAAAAAATCAGCCAAGTGCGAGTCGGACTCGCGCACGAAGGGTTCCGTACCAAAAAATTGCAAAAGAATAACGTTTGTTGTATGGGAGCCCCCCTTAAATATTAATTTTATTCTGTTTTTTAGTATTTGTTGTTATAGCGGCAACAGAAATACATCATCTGTAAAAATTTCAACTTTCTAGCTATCACGGTTCATGAGATACAGCATGGTGACAGACAGACAGACTACAGAGAATAGGGTTTTTACCCTTTGGGTACGGAACCCTAAAAATCGTGGTGCACTCCGGGAGTGCCGGCAGAAGTGAAAACTTGAATATTAACGTTGTGCATTTTTGATATTTTGGAATGGTTAGGGAGTAATTTTGCACGAATTGCTGTCTTACGGTTACGAATTTACTCTAAATTTGAATTTACGAATACAGGACAGTAATTGTACGAAAGTTTTATCCATAGCTTGACAGAAAATCTAGAGTTTTGACATTGAATTAAAAAATTTGCCCGTTGCTATGGTGACACAAGTGTTTACGTCTTGAAATGACGTGCCGCTATTTTCGCCGCACCCCGTAGAAAGAGAGAGGGATACTTCCGCCACCGGCTGTCTACTCTCCATCCGTCACATCCGTCTTACGAATTTTCGATTAGGGTCACGTGATCCTGACTGACTGACGCGAGTTCAACACTTTTTCCCCATCACAAAAAAGCGTACAACCTCGCTAAAGAAGTTTTCACTTCAAAAATTATAACAGCCAAATAAACATTCGCCAATCTAATTACAGATTATAAAAACTATTGTACAAAAACAAAATTCTGTAATGTGATCGTTTTTTTCTGTAAATGCCTGATAGCTTTTACTTTATTCGTAAATTGAAACTAGTGAATCAAATGAACTCAGAAAAAATAAGAGTAGGTAATATTTTTTTATCTGCTGCATATTACTAATAGGTAATTTAATCAATCCTATAATTAATTACTGTACATCAAGTAGATATTGCTTTTGCAACAAATCCTAAGCTGCTAACCTGAAAAAATTACGTCTGATGTGCACTTGATTTTATTAATAAGAATCAATCAAGAATCTTTAAATTTATCGATAATTACAGCACTAGGTCGGGTTTCATTGAGTCAGTGCGAGCCGGCCGCGGAGCGGCGCAGCGGGTAGGGTTGCCACCTCTCCCGGATTTCCGGGAGTCTCCCGGAATCGTGACCAGAAAATAAATATCTCCCGTCTCCAGGAATTATTTCAAGATAATCCAAATTATCGCGGAATTTAAAATTCATCAATATTCGAATGGAATGTAGAGTTTTTTAGATTTGTGAATCTAGATTTGTGAATCTAGATTTGTGAATCTAAAAACTCTACATTCCATTCGAATATTGATGAATTTTAAATTCCGGGATAATTTGGATTATCTTAAAGTCACAACTTTTCGTTCGGAATTACGTATGTACGGAATTCCATAACGGGATTCCGTCTGTGTGCGGCCAAGCCCTTGGCCGGGCTAAATGAAAAACATTTCAAAGCAGACAGTCCAGACATTCGTCAATTTTCAAATGGAATGTACTTAGTCTTTTTTCGAGTTGTGAGTTCTATTCTAAACCAGTAATTTTGAAATCTATAGCAAAAACGAAAAATATAACTTCAAAAAATAATAAAATGTGTTATTAAAAATTTACTTATTTTATTTTGAAGTTTTCCATCTTCCGGATTCAAACGGCCAAGAGGTGGCAACCCTACGGCGGGACGCTGGCCGCTGATAGATCGCGCGCGCTGGCATTTCGGCGAAATCTTTCCTGGGTATTTGAAGGATTATTCCCTTCTAACACTTTTGTTTTGATAAACGAAGCTTGCAATAAATGAAGTCATAATATGATTATGATGATGTTCAGGTCATGTTTTACATAAAAGTACACTCATTAAATTCACAGCTGGGCATAGGCTTAAATTTAAAAAGTCTAGACCTAGTTATTTACCTTCCTTTTTGTTTTAGTTGTTAAAAGAAGGTTGAGTTAGACATTTATTAAAAAGTTAATCCACTGCTGAACATCAGGTCAAGTATTGAGTAGGTACCTACCAACTACGGAAGCGCTTTTCGTATTCACTGTCGGGCAAAGTCCAAATTTAATAAGTCCACTGTTGATCTTAATTAAGCCTACTAAGCCATGTTGTAAAAAGCTAGTCATATTCTTAACAAAGGCGCTTTTTCTAATAAGTAGCTTAATTTTAAATGGGCATAGTTTTTGATATAAAAAAATCCAAGTTAAACTCAAAGTTTATTGATACCAATTTAATACTTTTTAACAAACCTACGACATAAAATTTTAGTGAATCAGGAATAACCCGCGCTTCGACGTTTGTGTGTGCGTGTGGGTTGGTGTGTAGACAACAGGCGCGTGGCAGCGCGCTGCTTTGAAAGCGCCGCGCTGCCCGGCGGGGATGTGTTACAATGCCGAAGTAGGAAAGACCGAATTTTACAAGACCCATCATGGACGAAAAACCGAAAATCAAAAGGTCAAATGGTTGTTTGGCCATACGTTTAAAATCATGAAATGACATTTTACCGAAAATACTAAATCCCGAAGCTTAAAAAAACCTAAGTTAAATACCTACGTTTTATACCCCGAACTATTTAATACCGAATTAACGAGTTAGTCAAAAACAACAAGCTGTAAATAATTACAAAAGGGGTAAAAATTCAAATAAATTCACAATTATTTATTTGAATTGGGTTGGATCTTAAAACGAGTCGCCTTCTTTGAGGTTAATTGAGGCTGTGGAGGTGTCTTTGGGCTTCACTTGAAATGCTTATAGCAAATTTAGCTGCCGGAAATGAAGCAGCGGCCAGCGAAGCGCCAGAAAAAAACTATTTCAAACTCGATTGGTGGATTTTGTCAAAATAATGCCCATTTTACAAGCATTTTTGAGTAAAACAAATTAACAGCATCGCCTACTTTCATAAATGTATGTGTTTGTGTAGGTAGAGTAACAGTGATAAGTATCAACATTTTAACTTACGTGGTTTTAAACTTTCGGGATTTCGAACTTTCGGTCATTTGACAATCGATCTTTTAAGTTTCGGTCTATCGGATTTCAACATTTTTTAGTATGTTCGGTATTTTGAAAATAGGTGTTTTATGCATCGATATTTCGGTCGTAGAATTTTCAGCATTATAATGGATACCCACCCGGCGGCCGGCGCCCGCGTCCGCGGTCGATGGCCCGGCGCATGTGTTCAGTAGGCTAGTGTGTGTAAATTGTTTGAATGTAGTTGTTGCCCAGCTGTAAAGGCTGATGTTTTTTGTGATTATGTAACCAAGTTGTTTACCTTATTATCTCGCAAACTAACCTGCAAATAGTACCTCATTTTTTGCTGACCTATGCATTATGACTTGTATGTTTAGCCCTGAAAATATTTGACACTAATTAAGGGGCTCCTTATATATACGCGAAGAATAGATAACCTCATCCTTTTAAATTTTTTGAAGTCGGTCAAAAATGTTAGTTATAACTTACTATAGGATTTTTTTTTTATTTTTATTTTTTTAACTGTGTATTTTTTCCATTTAAATTACAACTTTAACACAAGTTATTAAGTTCAAATCGATTGGATAAGTCTGACTTGCTTCTTGCTGTTCATTATAATATGATATGCTAAAAAATATGCTATGTGCTAAACGACAAAATAATATGCTAGACAGAAAGAAAATCTGCCTTTAGCACATAGGTAAGGTTTGCTACCTAAACTAGCAACACTGATGTTTAATATTTTTTTAATTATCCTGTCATGGGGCAGACAAAGGAATCTAAATCTGTACAGCAATTTTTTTGTATTGTAGTCTTTTTAGGATTGAAAACCGGTAAACCTCCAATTTCTAGATTTTTAACATTAAAGATGTGAATAGGTTCGATTCCGGCGATTCTTGGATCGATTCATAGAATCGATTCAGTGTTTCAGATCGATTTAAAAAAATCGATTTTAGGACCTTAAAAATCGATTCATCGTTTAATCGATTTAAAATCGACATGCCTAATCAATCCTTAACACTCACTGACAGACAAAGAGTAAAATAATATATTGGGAACTGACCTTAGAGTAGAGAAGTGAACAGCAGGGGGGGCACTCTTAGAACAACCCAAGTGGAAGAAAAAAGGAGCGTCATCTCTAAATTTTAACCATCAACTTTTATAAAAAAGTCTTCAAGATTGCCAAAAGATGTCTCTGCAGTCCGACTTATAAAATATGCAAAATAAAATAAATTGATTAAGAAGACAGTACCAATATAATTAGTAAATTCGACACTTGAAGTAATGTCTCAGTAGCATAGCGGATATCTACTCAACCTACGTATACAAAACACTGCCATCGATCGACAAATACTGAGTTCGATCTTCTCAAAGCTCACATTTTTGCTTTTTGTGTTTTTTGTTTCGATTTACTCCTTTTTATTAATATTTTTGTTTTCTATAAAGAAATTATTACAAAAATGGCAAAAATTAATACGAAAAAACACATTTTCAGCAATTATAATTTCACACATTTCTTTTCATTAGTTCCGCTCAAACCTCTAGAGGCACTGATGGCCTTCAAATCAGTGTTTCAAAAAATTGCCACGAGTGGGCGCTCTTTTCCCAATAATATATATATTATTTTACTCTTTGACTGACAGACACGAAAGTTCACACTTCACAGACGACGAAAGTTGTTTTTTGTGTCAGTGTCCGTCCTTCGTGTTTGTTATTAAATTTCTATAATACCGTGATTACAGTTCGTAATTATTTTCTAAATATAAATTAATAAAAATACATTTTTCATTGGGCATTAGTTTCGATTGTGGAATATTGTAAAATACCATGAAAATTGCTGTAGAAGGTTGTGCTCATGGAGAGCTTGATAAAATATATGAATGCATAGAAACTTTACAGCAAAGAGAAGAATTAAACATTGATTTATTAATTTGCTGTGGTGACTTTCAATCTGTACGAAATAATGGAGATTTGCGATCGATGGCAGTGCCTCAGAAATACCAAAATATGTGCACTTTTTATAAGTAAGTACCTATTAAACAGAAGTAACAATATTTTTGTTTCAAAATATAATATTAATCGCTCTTATTTAATTATAATTAAGTGCAGGTAGTGTTTGAACATGTTGTTAGTTAAAAACTTGTGTTGAATACAACTTAGTAAGGTTAGTTTGTGTTTGTTTTATAGGTTATGTTTTCTTGTTTTAGGTACTACAGTGGTGAGAAGAGAGCACCTGTTCTTACTATTTTCATAGGTGGAAACCACGAAGCATCCAATTACTTACAAGAATTACCTTACGGAGGTTGGGTAGCTCCTAACATATATTACATGGGTCGAGCTGGAGTCATAAAATTCGGAAACCTTAGGGTTGGAGGTGTGTGATCGTATTAACAACTATGGAAAATTTATTAATTCTGTTACAGTTGCCAGCAAACATTTTGAAATCAGGTGGGGATTGCGCAGAGCACGTATTTTGGGTATGCATAGCAGTGAGGTACGCGGGCTGCGAGAGAGGACTACGCACTATTGGTCGCTTGCGAGTACACATGTCCAAACTTATCCCGCTCCGTCAAATAAGTGTCAAGATGTTTGCCAGCTACTGTTATTAGTGTTTTGAGTTAATTCCCCTCCCATATTGAAGGTATTTGAAGTATTTAATCAGAGGTATATTGGCATATTTTAGGTATTTCTGGGATTTACAAAGGACATGATTACTTACAAGGACTATGGGAATGCCCCCCTTATAATCAAGGTTCATTGAGGTCCGTCTATCATGTGCGATCATTAGACGTCTTCCGACTCAGTCAGTTGAAGGATAAAGTCCATGTAATGTTGTCACATGATTGGCCTCGTGGTATTACAAACTACGGAGATGCTGAGCAATTGTTGCGGTTCAAACCATTCTTTCGGTAAGTTATTCATTCTATCATCAGTGGTTCCTATATATTTATTATAGTTAGATTTTTCTACATAACCCTCCCAAGAAAGTCCTCAAACTAATGTACCTCTTATTGCAGGAATGATAAATAAAAATTAGAATAGATGTATGAAATCATGTAGATGAGATTACTGCTCGTACCCTTTGATGTAATGACATGTAACCCTAGGGGTATGTGTTCGTACCACTAATTGGGAAACACTGTTTTACATTATTTCTTTCTCAATAATCCTGTACTAAGCATTTCATATATAAGTTGTAATAGGTATAGGCTGTAACAGTAATATCTTTCTGTCCCTTAGAGATGAAATTGAATCTAACCAACTAGGGAGTGTTCCAGCTGAAAAACTGCTACACCGTATAAAACCAGATTATTGGTTTGCAGCACATATGCATTGTCAATTTGTTGCACTGGTCAAACATGAGGAGGAAAACAGAGAAACAAAATTTTTGGCACTAGACAAATGTCTTCCCAAGCGCAGGCATCTTCAAATTTTAGATTTGCCTGAAGAATATGATGGTGATAAACTGTTGAAGTATGATGAAGAATGGCTGGCCATTTTGAAGAGTACAAACCATCTCTTGAGTGTCAAAAATATTGACTGCCACATGCCGGGTCCAGGTGGCACTGAAAGGTTAGTGTGATTTAATAATTAACTAAGTTAAGGGGATTTTTAGTGTGTGTTATGTTATGGTGGTGCCTTCTATGTTCTATTCTTTTGAGTTTATTTAATATCAAGACCAGCATGAAAAATACCATTTCTGTACTAGATCCTGAAAAACCCCGAGCTCAAACCAATGTGTCTGTCAAATTTTTTAACATAATTCTAATCTTTCAGGTATGATTTCACTCCAACTGAATCAGAAAGGGAGGCTATTGCCCAGCTGTTACCAAGTTTAATAATAACAGAAGACATGTTTGTCAAAACAGCTCCTGTTTACAAACCAAATGCACCCAAAACCGCTCCATCAAACCCAGTGCTAAATCCTCAAACGGTAAATTTGTGTGAAAAGCTTGGTATTGATGACCCAGTACAAGTTATTATGGCTAGATCTGGACGTGTTATGACAAATCCTTCTGCTGAAGCTGAATTATCTATGAACAATGGCATTTCATCTCCTAGTACCGAGTCTCACCAAGTGAGAACACCAATTAAACATTCCAAATTGTCTCTGCCTGCACCAGTCACACCAAGTGAAAACGAAAGTGAAGACACAACTAGGAATACAACATTTTCTCCCACAACATCCTTTTTATCAGATAGTACGGATAACATCACTGATTGTGAGACACCTGTATCAGGTGTTAAGAAAACATTTAAGCGTCGTAACATATCAATATACAATAGTCCAGAAGAGCAGGATAATGTAGGTACAACATCAAGTTCTCTTACCGAGGCGGATAGCCCAAAGTCCAGTAAATTGCCTTTGAGAAGCACAGCATTCTGATCTATCATGAACTTACTATGTATACAGAATACTCATATTATTAAGAGAGTTCTTAATACTTATTGGCGTGCATTTTTGCAACAAAAGTTGTAAGTACAATATGTAGTACCTATTTAATTTGTTCCATTTAATAATTTTTTACTGACTTAAAATAAGCATAATGAACTTTAATTGAAATTTTATGACTCCTGTTAAGTGCACTATTTGAAAAAATAAAAAAAATCATAATAATTAAGTAGATAAACTTTTATGAATATATCTTTGTAAATAATATGAAATTCTGAACTGTTTATTTAAATCAAAATTAAATAGCTACAAAAACACATACTATTCATTTTTGATAGCTAATATTGTCTTACGATAGTTTAGTTTGGGAGTAGACACCATAAAAAAGATGCCTACCTCATTTGAATTTGCATATAAATGAAGTATAATATTTCAGCAACAACTCTATTTAAAAGGAAAATAAATTAGCAAAATAGTGACATATTTTTTTACTAGGTAAGTAATTTTTTAATATTATGTAAGTAAAAGCTAATAGGTGAATGTGTGTTATAAATTCTGTAATATTACCCCCGTCAATTGGTAATGCGCCTGGCGGCCATGATTTTAACCTCAAAAACGAAAAACAATTGTAAAATTTTTATATACCTAGGCCCATCTTACTGAAAATAATAATTCAATAATTAATATATTAGATTACCTATTAGAATTTTCTTGTTTCATGACATTTTAAATTGCGGATGTCGTCGACATGGATGTTAATGTGACAAGGTTCCAGCGCATTACCAATTGACGGGGATTATATGTGGATAATTTCATAGGTGGTTGTTTTGAGACAAGTTCAACTTTGGCAATGATATAAAGTGCAATCCTCGAAAATAACTGTGTTTTACTAACTACCTTCACTACTATATTTTGGAATTAATTGTATAGATTTTGCACCTCCCATAAATTAAACAAAAAAAGTTAAGAAACAGCATTTATTTATTTTCATGTGAAACTAAGTGATCTTTTAATTGAGGCATGTTTTTAGGTTTAAAGTTGCATTGATTACATTGTAAAGGTGTTGCCAAGAGACTTTTATGCAGGTCTGGAGAAATCTTTTTAATAGATCCAGTTTCTTTCAACTCTTTTATAACAGCTGAAACAAAAGTTTGTCAATTAATAAGGTACTTTAACTAACTACTTTATGTAACAAATACGTGCCGGACTACAGCTGCGCCACAAAAAAAAGTTGGAAATCTGACTTTTTGACTATGCCATGATGAAGTCGATAATTTGTCGGAATTTGTCGCACAAAAACCAGAATTTGTCGGTCTTGCGTTTAGGAGATACGTGTGGCCCAGCTGTAGAGACGTCTCTACAGCTGCGCCACACAGATCTCGAAAACGGAAGGTCGTAGCGAAAATCTGATTACTCGTGTGTGCAGCCGTTAATTTGTCGGAATTTGTCGCACAAAAACCAGAGTTTGTCGGTCTTGCGTTTAGGAGATCTGTGTGGCGCAGCTGTAGAGACGTCTCCACAGCTGAGCCACACAGATCTCAAAAACGGAAGGTCGTAGCGAAAATCTGATTACTCGTGTGTGCAGCCGTTAATTTGTCGGAATTTGTCGCACAAAAACCAGATTTTGTCGGTCTTGCGTTTAAGAGATATGTTAGGATATGCTGTGGAGACTTTTCTACCTGGAACTTGAGAAAGGAAGGTCGTAGCTAAAATCTGATAACTAGAGTGTGTAGCCGTTAGTTTGTCGGAATTTGACACCAAGAATCAGAGTTTGTCGATCTTGCGTTTAGGTGATATGTGAGGATATGCTGTGGAGACCTTTTTACCTGGATCTCGAGAACGAAAGGTCGGAAGCGTATCCTCACATATCTTCTAAACGCAAGATCGACAAACTCTGATTCTTGTTGACAAATTCCGACAAACTAACGGCTACACACTCGAGTTATCAGATTTTCGCTACGACCTTCCTTTCTCAAGATCCAGGTAGAAAAGTCTCCACAGCGTATCCTCACATATCTCCTAAACGCAAGACCGACAAAATCTGGTTTTTGTGCGACAAATTCCGACAAATTAACGGCTGCACACACGAGTAATCAGATTTTCGCTACGACCTTCCGTTTTCGAGATCTGTGTGGCTCAGCTGTAGAGACGTCTCTACAGCTGCGCCACACAGATCTCCTAAACGCAAGACCGACAAACTCTGGTTTTTGTGCGACAAATTCCGACAAATTAACGGCTGCACACACGAGTAATCAGATTTTCGGTACGACCTTCCGTTTTTGAGATCTGTGTGGCGCAGCTGTAGAGACGTCTCTACAGCTGGGCCACACGTATCTCCTAAACGCAAGACCGACAAATTCTGGTTTTTGTGCGACAAATTCCGACAAATTATCGACTTCATCATGGCATAGTCAAAAAGTCAGATTTCCAACTTTTTTTTTGTGGCGCAGCTGTAGTCCGGCACGTGTAACAAATAATGAAAGACTATGCTCGCACCGCATGCGGCTGGACTACAATAGAAAATCTAGTGTCTCATTTTTAAGGTGTCAAAGTGTTAAGGTTTACATAATCCTAAAAAAGGCTACATACCTGTGTAAGGTATGAAGAAATCAGTTGTAAAGCTATTCCAATGAATCTTTGTCTTTAGGCATGGTGAGATCATATCTGTGCTAATAATGTGCATGTGCAACCTAAGCATGCTCGGTGCAGCATGAAAACCAGCTCTTAGATTGATATCTTTATGATCAACTTTTATTTCTTCAAATAACTTGTCAAATTCTTCTAGGAGGCTTATATGGTTACTGTTTAGCTTATGAATACTGCTTATATTCTCATGAGGTAACATCAAATAATGAATCTTTGCTTTAGGATACTTATCACTGATAACCACAACATTTTTAGTTTGTTTAACAATACATTTGGGATCTTTTATAGATTCGAGTAGACCCAAAGACCAATGTTTATGATTTTTTGCTGCCGTACATGATTCTGTTGATTTTTCTAGTCTTCTTTTACTCATGTTTTTGCATAAAATACTAAATGAATTAAGTTTGATAAAAAAGCTAATTACAAACGTTTTAGAAGAAAGTTACCTCAATAACTTTTCGTTAACCTCTTTATTTTTCTTCCAAGTAAAATAATGTCAATTTTAGAAAAAAGCAATTTAATATCGAAACGAAAGAAAAAAATTAAAATATTCGATATCGATTAGTACAATCAGTACAATGTTCGATACTGTCACTGTCACCAATCACCATCCATCACCACCACTAGACGTGAGGCGTATTTATTGTAACAGTTAAAAATAACAGATAATTAAATGTAACTGTTTCGCCCTGTTACGAGCGCTATGAAATAACTGTTGTTCAAAGGAACAGGCGAAACAGACTGTTCTCGCCGTCTTCACTGTTCCCTGTACCACGCTGTTATCAGAGTAACAACTTGTTGCCATTGTTCCGCCTGTTACGTGGAACAAGCGCTTTCTTACTCTAACATATGAAAAGAAAAGAGACAAAGCTTGTTATTTTTATCTGTTATATAAACCGACCATATCAAAAATACATTCGACTTTGTAAATTAGTCGTGTTATCTGTTCCTGTGTTTGTTTATGGCCTTTTTTGTTTTTTGTGGCAATAGAGTTTGGCTGTTTTGCTAATGTTATGTTATAAGGTAGGTAAACAGGCTGAATTAAATAAAACTATTTTAATTTTATTGAGATTTTAAGGATGTTTAAGCACTTTATTATATACGTGGAATGGATGCATTTATAAGCAAATTAGGATATGCGGGTTAGGAAATCGGACATCTAGTGCTGCCAGGGAGTTAAGGAAAAGATCATGGTTCCCAGATTGGGGGTTTTTTGCAGTAAAAATTTCCTTGAAAATTTTCTTTCAGTAGACTTAGTTCACCTGGTATTTCATCATCACCATTTATGTTTCCACTGCTGGGGCACAGGCAATGACCGGAAGAACAAAATAATGTAGAGAAAGGTAGGAAAACATTTGACCAGTGATCATTAGTTAAAAAACGGGTGTAAGCGATATTCGACTTTACTGACTTTCAAACTTCAATATGCTCGAAAATCGCTTGCACCTGTTTTTAACAACAATCTATTTTTATTTTTATTATTTGAACTTATTTAGCAAATTTATGATAATTACTGCCATCTATCGCAATTTCAGTAAAAAGCTTAATGAAAGTAATACAGCAAGCAACTTCATTAGGTGATATGATGGTTCACCCAATACAAACAAGATGTCGCATGTGTGCCGTAACTGCCGTAATGGAAATCATTTTTGATAATATTAGATTTTACGTAATTGTAATAAAGTTTAGTCTTGCTTAACAGAAAAAAATAACAGTTTATGATCATAATAGATAAAAATAACAAGCTTCGTCTCTTTTCTTTATGTTAGTAGTCCTAAGGTTAGAATAAAGAAGCGCTTGTTCCACGGACGGAACAGGAGGAACAATGGAAGCAAATTGTTACGACTGTTATTTTTGTAACAGGATGTTGGAATTGTTATTTTAGTGTAACAGGAACAGTTGTAACAGGTAGGCAATTTGCCCTGTTACAACCCATGTCTAACCACCACAGGAGGCCGATCGCGCTAATTTACAACGTGAAAGGTTCACATTAGGCTGCTCTTGTTCCAGGGGCCTAATCGCGCTATTTTACAACGATAAAACCAAAACCAAATCGTTACCGCTTGAGTTTTGTTTACAGAAAAATACTCGCTTTAATTATGTTAAAATTGTACAAAGCTGTGCCTAAGGAGCCTAGAATGACAATCTCGGACAATTTAAATGAAAATTCTTAAGCTAAACCAAAGATTTTTAGGTAAATATAACCTCAATGACAACGTAACGGTTTTGGTTTTATCGTTCAGAATTAGTGCGATTGGGCCCCAGTTCTGTCAATGATCCAACTGTGGTGAAAAACCGTATCGCCATAAAGTTCCACCGCCAACCAAACTACCATCATTGTTGAACGGCTGTCAGAGTTGAAACGTTAGGGATGTCATACGCTATTTTTAGCAATCGACGGTCGACTTAACAATTTTACCACATCACTAGGTGTAATTTGACGCTTCTTTTTTTTAAGTGTTTGTTTTGAGTTGAGAAACAGAGGTTATGTTAATAGTACAAATAGAATTAATATTTAATGAAGTATTTTAAAGCAATTTTGAAGTAATAATTAACAGAGAGTGAATTTTATTGAGATCATTTAATATTGTGAAAATATTGTAGTGCTGCTAAACGAACAAATATCTTTGTAAACGAAGCGATTTAAGTTGTTAGTATTTTGTGATTTATTTGTGATCACATAAAGTCATAAAACAAACGAACTACCAAGGAACATGACGAATCCGGAACAAATCCTAACTACCACTCTTTGAAGTGTAACGATAAACAAAATACGACCGAGCCCCAGTCAACAAGGTACCTCAATAATCAAAGGTATGAAATTATGTATTAGCAGTGAACTTTTTAAAGCTATGTTAAAATGTAGGAGTAATAATGAAAGTGATTTTTTTTACAGAAGTGCAAAGCAAGATCAAAATTGAGCATAATGCTGACCAAAGAGATAGAAAATACACAACCATCAAGATGCAGCTTTCATATATAACAGCATTAGAGGAATTTTGCTTCTTTATTACCGAATGAAGAGGAAATTTATGTATAATGATGATTGGTAAGATCAAAACCTATTACATCTCTGTTTTAGAAAGGTAATAAGTACTAGTGAAACAATAAAGAATTTAGAATTTCTTCCGTTTAACTTCCTACTAATATTTTGTGCCCTTTGATTATTAGTGTGCCCTTTTTCATTCAATATTCGATAACATCAGTTCCGACTCCAATAAGTATTTTAGTATTTATTTATGTAATTTCCCTAATATATCTTATTTATTTCAGGTTATAGAATATAATAAGCATTACAAAAATTAAGATAAATAAAAATTGGTTCTACAATAGATAAAATGAAGCAACATTGCAGTTTGCAGAGATTTAAAATGTTTGCAGAAGGCGGAAGTCAGAGACCTTATGTATAAAAAAGGTAATATTATTTTAATCTAATCTAGATATTAACTCGTCAACGTTCGTAAAACGAGACACAATCGATTTTCTATTGCCTGCGACCGCTAATGAATTAAAATAATATGCCCCAATATTATTAAATCTATGTTTAAAAGATACAAAACATCTAGTTATCATTAGAGTTGAGGTTTTGCATCTAGTGTGATTAATATTTATTTTAAATCATATACTAGAACAAAATGACTCGTCACCAGCTCGTCAGATGGGACTCGAACCCACAGCCTTTGGATCTACATCTAGTTATGTTTTTATTACTTAACTGCTGATTTGGAATCATATTATTAAAATAATTATGTTATAAAAGTGACTAACAATGTTTTTTATGTTTTGTTTTAGTATTGCCAACAAGTATATGCAATTGGAGGAGAAGATAGCAGTTTAGTTAGTAATTAATAAGAAATAACATTAATAAAGTTTTCCAAAATAATTTATTATTATTATTCAGTTGTCCTATTACCCCGAAACAATTAGGTAAACGAGACCACATTCGGCAAACATAGTGTGGGACTCCCTCAGACAAGGTGGAGCGACGATCTTCGCAAGGTGGCTGGCATAAAATGGATGAGTGTAGCCGCGGATCGTGCTCAGTGGAGTGCACTCGGAGAGGCCTATGTTCAGCAGTGGACGATGATAGGCTGATGATGATGATGAATTAGGTAAACAACTCTAATTTTGTCAAGAGCATCAGCGAGCACCACACCTAGCTAGTATGTTACACTTCCACTAGTCCTCAGTCTGCTCAGACCCACGGATTCTGCCACCAACACAGTGAATAACGCATTGCCTCTTTGTGATTTATGTCTAATGCAGCACACAGCATGCATTGGTTATCTTCGTAGGCACCTAAAACAAAACATGTTAAAAGTTAAAGGACTACAGATGATTCAACAATAATGTTAAAATAAATAACATTGTTCTTAGCCTATTACAGATGCCGGCATATAAATTGGCAAGAGAAAGATGAGACAAAAGATGTGCCGAGTTTAGTGTTTGTGGCTACTGCGCATCTTTTGTCTCGTTTTTATGTTGCCAAGTTACGTGCCGGGCAGTATACCTAGGTACTCATAAATGTTTTAGTTGTATGGGTGAGTAAATTAAAATTGTAATTCCTAAATAGGTAGGTACTTTTACCTAACTTACTTAATGAGAAGTTTAGATTCCAGTGGCATTTTATGGCTAATACCACCAAAATCTAGGTACCTATACTAGTAAGTAATTAATACAAAAACAAAGAAAGAATGAAATTTATTCACAGTGAAATTTTTTAGGTTAGGTATGGTTATCTTACCTTTATCTTGTTTCCACACCGAAGGCATCCGAATTGGCATAATTATGGTGTTCATATCTCATAAGTAAACAAACTAAATGATTTGATAGTCTGTAGCTTTTTACAAATTTGCAGATTGGACATTTGAATAAACTTTTTCACGACTTTTTCACAGTTCATCCATTAAATTTAGATTATTTAGCACTCTTACAGATGATCTTCTTACAATAACCATAAAAGCATTGTATATTTTTGCATTTAGACTGAATAAATATCACAAAATTGTGAGAGTAAACACCAAATAGTTGAGAAATAGTCCAAAAAAAGTAGCATCCTTTTAACTTTGTCTTGGACGGCAAGTTACGGTCCAGTTCCGCATGACATCTGTCTCAACTAGCTGTCAAAACGTTAGCGCGATACGGTATATGTCAAAAGTTATGATTGATCGCGGTTCAGTCGAGGTCCAGTTGATCTAAATATTAGCGCGATTGGCCCCCAGACAAAGCCATGGTAGGGAATCTTAGTACATTTCTACGATTCAAAAAAATACAGCGCCATCTATTTTAACCGAATAGCAACTCTGCTGCGCCGTATCAGTGTTACCACTATAGGCAATTCATAAATAATTTTATTGAATTTTTTACATGTGGCAATATCGGACTGTCAAGTGAACTAGGATCCGACCGAAACCTCTTTTCTGCAGAGAAATGAGAACGAGACTTGAAACCAGCGAACTAAAATCTATGAAAGTGTAATTGCCAACAAATATTGCTAAAACATGGCACTACGGGGCCGAAAAAGTACAACCCGCTCAACTTTAGTCGGGCCAATCTGGTGACTGACGTTAACGTTCTTTACAATAATTGCAGTTTGTATTGTAGAGAAAAAAAAGAAAGAGAAAGTTTATTAGAAATAACGTCCTGCTTGCTTATTGTCTAATTTTCAAAATCTATCGCAATCGCTTTCATTTGACAGATAGATGTGACACATTGCTGCATTTCTTTCGTAAGTTTTTATTTGTGCCAAAAAGAAGCATCAATGTATCACATCCTGAAAGCGATTGCGATAGATTTTGAAATTAGACAATTAGCCCCCTGGTCCTGTGTAGTCAAATGGTGTAAAAGACGCAAAGAAAACAGTAAAAAATGCAGAAATAACGTTTCATATTTTTTCGTTTAAGTATACAAATATCTATGAGTATACAAATTACGGTCGCTAATAAGCAACCAGTGCTCAGACGCTTTGTGCTGCATAATTAAATGCCAGCATCTTTAGCTCCATCCACTTAGTTGTACTCTTCGTGTGGTGCCATTTTTTGAGCGCAATGCTTGTTCCATAGATTTTAGTTCACTGCTTGAAACTGAGACCAAGAATTATGAATATTAGTAAAATCTTACAACAATTTGGCAAAAACTGATGAAAAACACGTTAACTGAAGAAAATAACGTATTTTTCATTTATTTTTATTGATTAAATCAACAAAACATCCTAGATAATACGTACATTACGTACATAACGTTTTTGTACGTAATCATAATCAATATTCGTAAGCGAAGGTTATAACAAATAATTATAAATTTTTGGACCTTTCTTTCCTCAAATTTTTTAATGTCTTTCTATAATAGCAAGTACCAAACACATCTTGCACACCACACAAACCAGCTTAATAAAAATTGTAAAAAAAAAATACTTATCCTACCACACCACACGCAAAACCGAGACCGAGCTCAGTCGGACCTTACCTTTGTGTGAACTTAAAGGAGACGGTATAGATTTTGTATGGAGCCGGGTAGCGAAACTCCGACTGATTTGAAATTTAAACTACATAAAGTTCCCATTTTTGTTCATAATTTGTCTAAATATTAGATTCTAAAGTACTCCAGTTTTTTAAATATTTAATTTTAAAAGTTCTACATAATAATTGAACTAGCAACATTGGCCGATTGTGGACGCCATAACTAAAGTTATGTCATTGTCTTGTCAGACATACATAATAACATAACCTGACAACGTAAACAGTTTTGGTTTTATCGTTCAGACAGAAATATATATTTTAACAATAACAACTCTTTATCAAAGTAACATAGTCAACAAGTAACAAAGTCAACATAGGTAGGTACATGGTATCCTGCAAAACGGGTCGTGATCGTGAATATGTCATGAATTCGCCACAACCACAACACAGAATGAGAGGTTTTACTAAAATATGTGATTTTGGACCGCTCTCTTGACGTTGGATATTTCGTCACCAATGTAAGTTGAAATCTAATTAATTACCTATACAAGATATCACAAGACTTTCCTCTATATTTTAATTGGCGACAGTAATTAGTGTGTTAACCTATAAATACCTAACCTATTGTTAATTCAGTTGTTTCAGTTATCATGTCAGATCATAAGTTGTGTGAACTGTGACATCACATATCTACTTTTGCGGGCGAATACGCAATTGCACGAATGAATATTGTCATTGATCCAAGTCCAGAACTATTCTATGACTGAATTGTGGTATAAGTACTGATGGGGAAAATGCCGGGCATTTTTGGCAGATTGGAAATATTCCCAATAAATGCCCATACATTCCCGACCACTGGGCATTTATCTGGGCATTTATTTTTTGATCTACAAAATTTATTTAAACATTAAAATACAGTTAATTTTAATTAAATTAGTTAAGAATATCGTTCATAAGTTTATATTTTCATGAATTTGGATATCCTAATCAAAATATTGTATGTGAATCGTAGACGTAAGTATATATTTGTCACAAAATCTTCGAAAGTGGTAAAAATTATATTAAAGGAAAATAATCATATGAAAATACAAGTAGAAAAGGACACTTCCGATTTAAACTCGCTTGGCCACCCCGCACCACTCGGTGAGGTTAATACTAGCAGGTTGCCATTCATCGTTTTTGCCGAGAAACAAAACTTTTGTCAAAAACGGCATTGGCGAGAGCACACAAGAGCGGCTCCCTACTTTCCCGGTGTTCGCCAATGGGCAAAACTTTTAGCGAATAGCGAGAGCGACGAGTTTGTGCGAAATGACGGCATAAGCTTTGTTTATAAATCTGTATCATCATAAGTCTACCAGTAAACGAGTCGGTATAAATGGTTTATTAATCGAAGAAGTAAATTAATCATTTACTCTCATTGTGGGAACTATCCCCCAAATTGGAAATACGAAGAACATTGTTACATTAACATCCACGTTAACGTCATCCGCTTAATTATTTATTATTTTTAATAAGATAGGGTCTAGGAAATAAAAAATATAAGAAATACAATTATTTTTCGTTTTAGGATTAAAAAAATGGCCACCAGGTTTTTATGTAATTTACGGGGATACTAGGTATACCTATAGAAGAATAAATTATTTATCTGTCATTTTGCTGACATCCGTAATGCAAGATACCTACCTTACTACTATTCTTATTAGGTAGGTAGAAAAAAAGGTAGGGTATAATCACAATAAAATTCTTTATGCCGAGTAGGTACCTAGGCATACCATTTTCATCATCATATCAGCCGCACGACACCCACTGCTGGGTATAGGCCTCCCCTAAGGATCTCCACGACGATCGGTCCTGCGCTGCCCGCATCCAGTGGCTTCCCGCGACCTTCACCAGATCGTCGGTCCACCTTGTCGGGGGCCTACCCACGGAGCGTCGTCCGGTGCGCGGTCGCCATTCCATACAGTCGCATACAATTTTACATTGCATTAATTCTTTATAACGTTAATTGAACCCAAATATACACGGTTAATTTTTAAGTATATCTAAAAATGAAATGGGGTGTTCAGACCACGTAAATGAACAACTTTTACTATGGGGCCTACCACGAAATCGCGAAAAAAAATCTGCTGTTCCATAGAAAAGTACAACATTGACTCGACTATAATGTATGGAACAGCTGCATTTTTTTCGCGATTTCGTGGTTGGCCCCATAGTAAAAGTTGTTCATTTACGTGGTTTGAACACCCCATTTCAATTTTAGATATACTTAAAAATTAATCGTGTATAGATAAGCTAATTAATATAATAATGGTTCAAAAAATAATAATTAATAATAATATTATAATCAAGGTTCGAAATAAAATAATAATAGTTCCTAATAAATACAATAATAGTTCGAGTGTCCAATTTACCGACATTTTTAAAAGCTTTCATTAGGCTCATAACGGTGAATGTCGGCCAACTGGCGCAAGGGACAGTGGGAATCTGGAAAGATAGTTCACCTAGTACAAAATATATAAATATATAAAATAGTACAACATACATAAAACTTGGCGAAACTACCTGAGAATGAGAACCTTTGATGTAGTGACAGACATGAAATGGATAGAAGGCATGAATGGATAGAGCGAGTGTTTAAAAATGTTGATTCTATTTACCTTTGTTTGCTTAGACTTATCAGTAAAATATATACCCAAAAGTCAAATTATAAAAAATATTTGTTAAATAACTAATATTTCGTTTTATTTCGTTAAAACTTTTTCAATTATTCGTTGTTGAACAATCGTTTTTTTCTGCCCACAGATTGGGCATTTATTTGGGCATAAAAGATTTATGCCCAATGTGCCTGGGTTTTTTCCCAATTTTCCCGCCCGGGCAGAAACACTTTCCCATCTCTAGGTATAAGTGGTATGTATATATATACCTATGCATATTTTTTCACTTTAGTAAATCAAAAAGTGAATAGTTTTTTATTCAGTCTAGCTTTTCAAGCTCTTGTTTAAAACCATGCCCTTGGTTCGCAAAACTACAACAGGCATTACGCTGAAATTGTAAGTGTGTGTTCCCTTCATAGATGTGTGTCAATATAACTGAGACTGACAATATAAACATTATTGCAGATGATTGATGATTAGCTATGCCAAGAATATATCAATCTGGGAGGCAAATCGTAGTGAGGACCCCAACTATCAGTTGGAGTGGAATGTTGGGCATTCTTGTGGTTGTGTATGCTGTGGAATATTACTGATCAGATGGTCGTCGTCACCACAGAATTATCCCAAGGAGTGAAGAACACATTTATGTAGGAAATAATATACTTTACTCATCAGGTAAGATTTCTCTTGCGTAAGAAATTAATCAGATTTATTTGAAAGTAACAAAGAAAAGTGCTCTTTAAAATTATAACTTAATAATAATAAATCAACACTCAAGCGGTTGCAAGCGTCCGGACAACAAGAGAAAATCTATTGTGTCTTGTTTTCTGGGCGTTGACGAGTTAAAATTATAAAGTACAGTTAGACTTAAGTACAGGGCATTGATGTTAAAATGTAAGTAGGTATTAAAACATATTCAATTTTTAGGTCCCTGAAGATGCTTGGGTGTGTCGTGCCTTTTGGATGCAGGCTCATGAATATCGTGCAGTGCAAGAAGGTGGAGCACAAGCACCTGTGTAGCCTACAAGTTATTAATAAGAGGGAAAATAACCTCAAAACATAATAGAAAACAAAATATTTTACTTATGTATTGTTGAATTTAAATGGTGAAGATTTGCGTCAACGGATCGAACAGTATTATTATTCATGCATAATTGGAAAGAGGACAGTTGGAGTTGTGCACATTGTCATGACTATGGTGTGGTATCTGGGTTGGGCACAGCACCAAGATACGATACTACCACCTGCCAGCTTTTTAGATGGTATTTTTGTAACTGATAAAGATAATGTAATAATTATGTTTTACATTGAAATTCTGTCTTATTTCTCTTCCCCATATTGAATTATTACTTTTTATTATTTTTTTATTTTTTATTTATTTAGAAACCAACAGCGTTCTTATAATATCTTATAACATTAGTAGTTACTTAACAGTAAGGCCAATGATAGGTTCCTCTTAATAACTAGGATACAGTATTTACAGCGTAACATACAGACTAATGCGAGTTATTTATATATTTATTTTAAGTTAATACGTACATAGAAATAACGTACATTATTTAAGTATTACAGTCAAGATCTTAACTTATACTTTCATAATAAGAACCTTATAATTATACTTATTATATCTTGCTATTAGAATTTTGGCTAGAACAATAGTTAAGATCACTCAGTACCTATACTTTTTTCTTTTTTTTATAGTAGAAGTAAGCTCACTAGTATTTTTCTAAGTAATAGTTAGGTGTGATTTGGTTACACTTACACTACACCTAAGGCTAACTATTATTTAGCGATTGTGAAGGTAGGAACTGCATATTGAACAGCAACCTAAAGTAGGTAGGTACCTAAAATACCTATATTTGAGCTTCAGTCACTGAATTATTAGTATTACTAGCGTAATGATAATGCAGTGCTGTTTTTGTTTAGTAACGTCACCGCATTTAGAGGGTCTGCATTCGTATTTATTATTTATCATTTAAATTAAATCAAAAAATATTTTATTATTTTTAGAAGAGCTTAATTTAGTTTCTTTAAATGGTGCATTGCAACAGACTAACCGCTGAGTCATCGATCGCCATAAATAGCATTTTTATATCGAACTTTTACAAAACAAACATTACCGATGGCGGCATATATATTGGCAAGAGAAAGAGAGACAAAAGATGCGCAGTAGCCATAAACACTAAGGTTATGGCTACTGCGCATCTTTTGTCTCTTTCATTCTCTTGCCAATATATATGCCAGGCATACAATGTGTACTGTGGTAAACGATGACATGACGATTGATCTGCTGGAATGTTCCTAATGTCAGCCAGCTCAGATTAGCATACTCAAACAGAGTAAAAAAATGTTATCTGGGTGGACAACATTACGAAAATACACAATTTTATTTTGTGATTTTAAATAAAACGGGAGTAAATAAAAAGTTGGAATAAATCGTTAATGATATAGCATAAATTAGCTTTTAAATGATATACTTTTCATTGTTGGCGGTTTTAGACTACCACTTCTTTACCGTCTCCTTTGGTGTGTTTGTTTTGTTTGGAAAATTTTCACTTTTTTAATGTCGTAAATAGTCATTTCTTCATTGATATTCGTTAAATAGTGCTTAATTTTTTACTAATAATCGTCGAGTGCTATTTGCGACTGTGTTTATACAAATTTTTTAGAGAAAAGACTATGTGAACTACGTCAACAATGTTCTAGATACGAGTAGGTACCTGCGGTGCCTATTTACATGATATTTTGTTGGGTTCCTGATTGCTTGCAGTTTGCACTACGGGCAAGGTAAATAAATAATACGTTTTAACTATCTCAGTTCTCTCTATTAAAATATAAACATTTCAAAGTACCTACATAACCTAACCTCATAGTAATAAAAAGATGCATTAAATTAATGTTTAACTTAACCTTTTCTGCGACATTTCGTACCATATTTGTTTAAACCACCCTTGTTTAAACAAAACACAAAGCAATAAAGGTACCTAACCTTTTTAAAACCTACTTATTGCTAAAATATTAAATTAGTATATTTTGTATTTTCTTCAATGTTGATCTGTAAGTAAAGTAAAATCACAACTCTTTGTTTCAGATGTTACTACAGTAGCCTCTCCCAGTCACAATGCTATCACTTTTGAAAAATAGTTGGAGGCATGCACAGCATTAACTGGAAGTATTTTATGAGCAGCGGGTAAATTATGTAACTCATTTTAATTGTTATTTTTGTGATGTTTACTACTTACTTACTTGTACTGCATTAACTATGTGTCTATAATAGTGTGTTTAGAACTGTAATTTATACTTATCATAATAGATATAATTACTCATAAAATTAAATAAAAATAATTATCAGTATATTAGGATGTTTTTCATTTTTTAACAACCTAGATAACACTTTGGCAAAGTTATTTGGTGTTTATTGGACAGTAAATTACAAGCTCATAACAGCTTCTAATTTATTGTACAATAAACATCAGATAACTTTGACATCTAATTTTCATTAAAATATTGAATAGGTAGGTACCTACGTATACCTATAGCGATGTAGTTCCATTCGAGAAAAAGAGATGGCGCTGTATGCTTGTATCCTAAAAACAGAGGGGAGAGAGCCATCTATAACCAGTATATAACTTTAATCTATGGGAGGGAGGGAGGTAGCGCTAAATGCCTACGACGCTCGAATATATTGCCCTTAAGGACCTCTTTTCAATCTTCACTATGACACGGGCCGTGCCATCTCCATTGGGGGTATAAGCTTCTTGCTCAGCAGTTAGCCTGTTGGAATACACCTAGTGACAGGCAGTCAAGTCAAACTTCAAAGTCAAGTTTGCTTTGTCCATAGATTAAAGTTAGGAAGTGTCTAATAAGCCGCTAGCGGTACTTTAGAGAAGCGCGCTAGCAAGCCGCTGTCGGCAAAATAACGGTTAATCGCTAAACTACCGTTAGTGGCAATGTAGTGAACACAGCTATTTTACCAAAAGCGGCTTCGTAGTGAATTTAGCTACAATACCGGCAATAGCGTTTGTTGATTCATTTGTTTGTTTACACACGTTTATTGGCAAGTAATCACTACGTACCTACGTTTAAAGTTGTACTATATATTTTATCGTGGGAGAAGAGATCCGTCTGTGAGTTTATTTCAAAATGAGTGATAGTTATCCAGACTTTAGTAGTTTAGAAGAACTTAACAAGTACATTCAACAATATGAGCAGCAAAATTATGTGCAGCTGTGGAAAAGAGACTGCAGAACCCTAAATAAAATGAAAACAGTGTGTCCAAAAAAATTAATAAACTGTAATTTGGACCTACAATACTATAGTATTACTTATGCGTGCTCAAAAGGAGGTAAGCAATTTAAATCGCAAAGTAAAGGGTTGAGAAGATCTACAACATTTAAAGAAAATTGTCCGATGAAAATAAAAGTTATAATTTCCGATGATGGCCAAAAATTAAAAGTGAAAAGTATAGATGATCAACATAGCCATGAAATTGAAAAGGCTTTTTTTGAGTCATTACCAAAACAAAGGAGACTAGATAGCGAACAAAAATCGGAAGCAACAATGCTTTTAACTTTAAACTGTAATAAAAAATTAGTCCGATCATATTTAGAAGAAAAAACTGGAAAACCGGTTCAGTTAAAAGACCTCAGCAATTTAAAATGTGATAGTCGGTGTTCTAAATCTGATCTCGAAAAAGTTATTACACTACTTAATCAAGATGAAGGATTCGTTCACGTTGCGACGACAGAAGATGAAGAGCTAGTTGGGATTTATTATCAAACACCTTACATGAAGAAATGTTTTTCCGCTTACCCAGACTTGATGTTATTGGATGCAACCTACAAACTAAATAATTTAGACATGCCTTTGTATATCATTATGACTATCAACGGTAATAATGAAGGAGATGTTTGTGCAATATTTTTGGTAACAGAGGAATCAAGTGATGTGATAAGGCATATGATAAATGTTTTTAAAAATAATAATCATGATTGTGTCAATGTTAAGACTTTTCTTACAGATAAAGATTTTGGAGAAAAAAGTGTGCTGTATGAAGAATTCCCCGACACGGTCCATCAATTATGTATGTTTCACGTATTAAAACGCTTTCGGTCGGCAATAACAACCGAAGCAATGGATATCACCAGTTCGGAAAGAACTATAATTCTGAATATTTTACAGAAATTAACATACGCTCAAAGTGAAGAAGAATACGATGCCTTTTATGAAAAACTACTAAATTTAAATCATCATAAGGTAACACAATATTTTAACAAAAATTGGCATAGTATTAGAACCGAGTGGGTAGAGTTTTACAAAAAATGTGCATGCACTTATGGAATAAGAACCACAAACCACCTAGAGTCATTTAATCAAAAAATTAAACAAGTCTGCAGTAAGTTTGCTAATCTCGAATCATTTTTTGAATACTTTATGGTTTTGCTCGATACAATTAAACAAAAAAGAAAACAAACAGCTCATGCCATGACCTATAAAAAAGAAATTGTTTCCGTGAGTCCACATGAAGACGCATACATGCAATTGGTTACACCGCACGCTTTTAAGCTTGTAAAGGAACAAATACAAAAAGTTTCAAAATGCATTGACATAGAAACTGATACAACTTCATTTTCATGCTCTTGTGCATTTCACGTGACAAACACCTTGCCATGTTCACACATTTTTTCAGTTAGGTCAAAAATTGCAGACGGAGCCCTATTTGATAAAGACCTTATCCCAGAAAGATTTTTAAAAGACAAATATTATAAAACTTACAAAGGTATTCAAAGTAGTCAACGTTCAGCTACTGTGTGTAATAATGACGTAGGAGTTGTGGAACCAAAGAGGAGGATTTTAAGCACACAACAAAAATTTAAAATAGGTCTCAGAAAATGTGAAAAAATTGCATCAATTATATCTAACTTTAATGATCATGATTTTCAAGAACATGTGAACCAACTTAATACACTGGTTGAATATTGGAGTCAGCGCCTAGAAACTAAAATATTAGTTAGTGAGCGATTACAGACTGAAGAATTGGAGACTGAAGAATATATTTTAGAACAAGGAGAACAGGATTTTGATGATGAAACTGTCCTACAAGAAGTAGAAGTGCAGAAAAATGAAGCACAGGGAGTAGAAGTGCAGAAAAATGTAGCAAAGAATAGTGAAACGCAAGAAGTAGAAATGCAGGGAAGTGTAGCACAGGAAGTAGAAGTCTTTGATTCTACTTCCTGTGAAAGTGAAGTGCAGAAAATTGAAGCACAGGAAAGTGAAGCACTGGAAGTAGAAATGCAGGAAATTGAAACGCAGAAAGTAGAAGTGCAGAAAAATGACGTGCAGGAAACAGAAGTACAGGATAAGAAAGCTAATATTAGTGTCACTAAACGAATTAAATTACCGACTATAAGAAAACGAAGGGGACGTCCAAAAGGCCATGAATTAACTACCATAGGCCTTATACGCAAAAAACCTTCCATGAGCAATGAATCTAGAAGAAAACGCCCATTAATCTTAAGCACCTAGTTTTTTTCAGACTATTCTTAAGTACCTAGGTACTTACATACTTTCGAGAACCTATCTTTGATAATTTAATAAAAAGAATCCCTTGGTTAATTTTTGTTTTACTTTCTATTAATTTATTACTTATCCAAAACACAAAGAGAAATAAGTATAGGTATTAATGAAAAACTTAAACATCTATTGGGTCATATAAACTACTAGTGGCAAATTTGATTTTTAGCTTTATTTTGTCGATAACAGCGGTTCGCTATTCACGTGGAAGAAAACGCCGCCTGTTAAACCACAGAATAAATTAATAATAGTACTGTTAAACTTAAGCACTTAGTTTTTTTCGTACAAATTTTTAAGTAGGTACCTACTTACATACTTTTGAGAACCTATATCTTCAAATTAATATAAAAATGCCCTTGGTTATTTTTTGTTTTAATTATTTATCTAATAACTGATTCTCTAAAATACAAATAGACATATCAAAAATTTAAAATCTATTGGGTCATAATTTATGGCTCTACTAGTGGCAAATTAGACTTTTATCTTTATTTTGCCGATGACGGTTCGCTATCACGATTCACTAAAATGCCACTAGTGGCAAACTAGATACTTTTCCTTAAATTGCCGACAACGGTTCGTTAGCGCGGTTTACTGGAGTACCACTAGCGGCATACTAGACACTTCCTTAAAGTTATATACTGGTTATAGATGGCTCTCTCCCCTCTGTTTTTAGGATACAAGCATACAGCGCCATCTCTTTTTCTCGAATGAAACTACATCGCTATAGGTATACGTAGGTACCTACCTATTCAATATTTTAATGAAAATTAGATGTCAAAGTTATCTGATGTTTATTGTACAATAAATTAGAAGCTGTTATGAGCTTGTAATTTACTGTCCAATAAACACCAAATAACTTTGCCAAAGTGTTATCTATGTTGTTAAAAAATGAAAAACATCCTAATATACTGATAATTATTTTTATTTAATTTTATGAGTAATTATATCTATTATGATAAGTATAAATTACAGTTCTAAACACACTATTATAGACACATAGTTAATGCAGTACAAGTAAGTAAGTAGTAAACATCACAAAAATAACAATTAAAATGAGTTACATAATTTACCCGCTGCTCATAAAATACTTCCAGTTAATGCTGTGCATGCCTCCAACTATTTTTCAAAAGTGATAGCATTGTGACTGGGAGAGGCTACTGTAGTAACATCTGAAACAAAGAGTTGTGATTTTACTTTACTTACAGATCAACATTGAAGAAAATACAAAATATACTAATTTAATATTTTAGCAATAAGTAGGTTTTAAAAAGGTTAGGTACCTTTATTGCTTTGTGTTTTGTTTAAACAAGGGTGGTTTAAACAAATATGGTACGAAATGTCGCAGAAAAGGTTAAGTTAAACATTAATTTAATGCATCTTTTTATTACTATGAGGTTAGGTTATGTAGGTACTTTGAAATGTTTATATTTTAATAGAGAGAACTGAGATAGTGAAAACGTATTATTTATTTACCTTGCCCGTAGTGCAAACTGCAAGCAATCAGGAACCCAACAAAATATCATGTAAATAGGCACCGCAGGTACCTACTCGTATCTAGAACATTGTTGACGTAGTTCACATAGTCTTTTCTCTAAAAAATTTGTATAAACACAGTCGCAAATAGCACTCGACGATTATTAGTAAAAAATTAAGCACTATTTAACGAATATCAATGAAGAAATGACTATTTACGACATTAAAAAGTGAAAATTTTCCAAACAAAACAAACACACCAAATTTAAGTTCACACAAAGGTAAGGTCCGACTGAGCTCGGTCTCGGTTTTGCGTGTGGTGTGGTAGGATAAGTATTTTTTTTTTACAATTTTTATTAAGCTGGTTTGTGTGGTGTGCAAGATGTGTTTGGTACTTGCTATTATAGAAAGACATTAAAAAATTTGAGGAAAGAAAGGTCCAAAAATTTATAATTATTTGTTATAACCTTCGCTTACGAATATTGATTATGATTACGTACAAAAACGTTATGTACGTAATGTACGTATTATCTAGGATGTTTTGTTGATTTAATCAATAAAAATAAATGAAAAATACGTTATTTTCTTCAGTTAACGTGTTTTTCATCAGTTTTTGCCAAATTGTTGTAAGATTTTACTAATATTCATAATTCTTGGTCTCAGTTTCAAGCAGTGAACTAAAATCTATGGAACAAGCATTGCGCTCAAAAAATGGCACCACACGAAGAGTACAACTAAGTGAATGGAGCTAAAGATGCTGGCATTTAATTATGCAGCACAAAGCATCTAAGCACTGGTTGCTTATTAGCGACCGTAATTTGTATACTCATAGATATTTGTATACTTAAACGAAAAAATATGAAACGTTATTTCTGCATTTTTTACTGTTTTCTTTGCGTCTTTTACACCATTTGACTACACAGGACCAGGGGGCTAATTGTCTAATTTCAAAATCTATCGCAATCGCTTTCAGGATGTGATACATTGATGCTTCTTTTTGGCACAAATAAAAACTTACGAAAGAAATGCAGCAATGTGTCACATCTATCTGTCAAATGAAAGCGATTGCGATAGATTTTGAAAATTAGACAATAAGCAAGCAGGACGTTATTTCTAATAAACTTTCTCTTTCTTTTTTTTCTCTACAATACAAACTGCAATTATTGTAAAGAACGTTAACGTCAGTCACCAGATTGGCCCGACTAAAGTTGAGCGGGTTGTACTTTTTCGGCCCCGTAGTGCCATGTTTTAGCAATATTTGTTGGCAATTACACTTTCATAGATTTTAGTTCGCTGGTTTCAAGTCTCGTTCTCATTTCTCTGCAGAAAAGAGGTTTCGGTCGGATCCTAGTTCACTTGACAGTCCGATATTGCCACATGTAAAAAATTCAATAAAATTATTTATGAATTGCCTATAGTGGTAACACTGATACGGCGCAGCAGAGTTGCTATTCGGTTAAAATAGATGGCGCTGTATTTTTTTGAATCGTATAGAAATGTACTAAGATTCCCTACCATGCTCCCTCCGGAGCGAGCCGCCCGAACGCATATTCAAGTGAACTCTCTGAGCCCACGGACCAAACCACAGAATAGATATTTACTACGTACAGAAAGGACACTCCCCGCCCGCGATTTCATGTGCCGAATCGATTGCTCTGTCAACTCTCATGCAAAACGTGAACGCGCGATATTTATTTTGATAATTCGAACTAAATAATTATGTTTCTTTTTGTTTATGTATTGTTATTAATAATGTCAAAATAAGTTATAATTAGTCAATAAATAAGTATGGGTACCTACTAGGTAAATAGATAAGTAATAAATATATTTATTACACACAATAAAATTATAGGTAGTAGGTAGCTACGTACGTAGTTAATTCGAAGTTAATAATTATGTTTGTTTTTAGGGTTCCGTACCCAAAGGGTAAAATCGGGACCCTATTACTAAGACTCCGCTGTCCGTCTGTCTGTCTGTCTGTCACCAGGCTGCATCTCATGAACCGTGATAGCTATAAAGTTAAAATTTTCATATATGATGTATTTCTGTTGCCGCTATAACAACAAATACTAAAAACGGGATAAAATTAATACTTAAGTGGGGCTCCCATACAACAAACGTAATTTTTTTGCCGTTTTTGGTACGGAACCTTTCGTGCGCGAGTCCGACTCGCACTTGACTGGTTTTTTGTTTATTCGAATATTATAGTTCGAATAGGTACTTGTAGTATGGTCTGTAAATTTGAATTAACTAATTAAATGTGAATAAACACTGAATTCATTGATTAAATTCGTTAGTGGAGTGTTAAATTAACTGTCAGTATAATATTCTAATATTCTAGGGCTTGCAAATATTCGATGAAATCCAGTATTCGAATATTCGAAAATTTTTAAGGAGGTATTCGAATATATTCGAATAATTCTGTAAAATAAGACAGATGGTCGTAATTATTAAATATTGCTTATTTTTTCAAGTTAAACCAAAGTTAAATGCTTCGTTTAATGGGACGCATTGTGTAAAAATTATCCTCAATTGACTTTTTTCGGGCGATGCCCACGTTTTTAGTTTAAAAACTTCTTTGTAGAGTTATAAATCTTTAAAGGGGAAATTATTTTATATTTATTAGTCCGTTTTTCTAGTTAATTTTAAAGGCATGTTTTGAGTCCGATTTTGATATTTTTTAGTTCATTTTTAAAACGTATGTTTTTTTGGTTTGATTGTCAGTAAATGTTTATTTTTTGTTTTTTAGTCTTATCTGTGTTTTTTTGGGCTTTTTTCCGGCTTCATTATTAGACCAGAGTCTAGTACTATCTCTCATCAGAATACATGTCAAAACGAATCAAACGAGCCCAAACTTGATGGGGTTGTATGGTATTATTATAGAGATCCTGTACCCTTCTTTTGGCTCCGTCACCAGATCCTGGACACTATTTCCTAACAGATTACTTGTCAAGACAAATCAAACGAGCCCAAACTCGATGGATTTGTATGGTTTAATTACAGAGTTTCTGTGTTTTTCTTCCGGCTCCATCATCAGACTCTGGACTGGACACTATTTCCCAACAGAGAACAAGTCAAGACGAACCAAACGAGCCCAAACTAAATGGAGTTGCATGGTTTTAGTTTTTGTGGTTTACTTCCGGCTTCATTATCAGACCCTGGACACTATTTTCCCAACAGAGAACTTGTCGAGACGAATCAAACGAGCCCTCGATGAATATGTATGGTTTTATTACAGAGTTCCTGTGATTTTCTTCCGGCTCCATCATCAGACTCTGGACACTATTTCCCAACAGAGAACTAGTCAAGACGAACCAAACGAGCCCAAACTAAATGGAGTTGCATGGTTTTAGTTTTTGTAGTTTACTTCCGGCTTCATTATCAGACCCTGGACACTATTTTCCCAACAGAGAACTTGTCGAGACGAATCAAACGAGCCCTCGATGAATATGTATGGTTTTATTACAGAGTTCCTGTGATTTTCTTCCGGCTCCATCAGCAGACTTTGAGCACTTTTTGTCAACAGAGTGATTGCCAAGACGAATCAAACAAGCTCAAACTAGATGGATTTGTATGGTTTCATTACAGTTCCTGTGGTTTTCGTCCGGCTCCATCATCAGACTCTGGACACTATTTCCCAACAGAGTACTAGTCAAGACGAATCAAACGAGCCCAAACTAAATGGAGTTGCATGGTTTTATTACATAGTTTTGTGGTTTTCTTCCGGCTTCATAATCAGACCCTGGACACTATTTATTTTCCCAACAGAGTACTTGTCAAAACGAATCAAACGAGCCCAAACTCGATGGATTTGTATTGTTTTATTACAGAGTTCCCGTGGTTTTCTTCCGTCTCCATCATTGTACCATGGACACTATTTTTGAACAGAGTTATTGCCAAGACGAATCAAACGAGCTCAAACTCCATTGATTTGTATGGTTTCATTACAGAGTTCCTGTAGTTTTCTTTCGGCTCCATCATCAGACCCTGGACAATATTTCCCAACAGAGTACTAGTCAAGACGAATCAAACGAGCCAAAACTCGATGAATTTTTATGGTTTTAGTACAGAGTGACAAACATAGGCCCTGACTCAAAAGCACTATTTGAAGCTAAGAATATGCCAAAGAAAACGAAAAGAAGCTTAATAGGTGTTACGCTGAAAGACCGTCAAAAATCAGAGGAAATAAGAAGAAAAAAACAAAAGTAGAAGACATAATAAGGAAAATAAGACTGTTAAAATGACAATGCACGGGTTAAGTGGCAAGAGAAAGCAAGGAAAAATGTACCAAAATTATTACAGAGTGGCAACCATGGGACAGAAAAAGGAAAAGAGGAAGACAAACCAAAAAATGGGCAGATGATATTATTAAAACTGGAGGTACAATTTGATCGTGAAAAGCAAGAGATAGAACAGAATGGGAACAGTTGAAAAAGGCCTACGTGTCGCAAGACGCGCTGATCACTAAAGCCAAAAAGGAATAAAATGAACAAAAGAAAGAAAAAATATTTATTTGAGACAATCACACACTTGTACTTGTCAAGACGAATCAAACGAGCACAAACTCGATGGGTTTGTATGGTTTTATTACAGATTTCCTGAGGCCTTTTAGTTCCATCATCAGCTCAATGACACTGATGTCATTGTCTTCCTGTTCTGACCTATGTTTTAAGTTTCAAGTCTTTGACTCATTGGAAAACTAGATTAAAATCGTTTACAATTTGTGGAAAAACAAACAACATAGTTAAACAAATAAATAAAGGACAAAGTGAACGTTAACGATAGCTTCATTGTAGCTCACAAAAGCTATTCGGGTATTTAATGAATGACTTTTGCCTAAATCCAAAAAAGTGGAAAATATTCGAATATTCGAATATCACCGACTTGAGTATTCGAATAGCAAAATAAGGCGAATATTCGAATTGCAAGCCCTAATTCTAAGTACTTAAACATATTAGAGCACTCACAACAAGCTTTTTTTGTGTAACCGATTTTTTATTTTAACTTTTTTTATAATTTGCCGATTAAAAGGGACCCCCAAAAACGAGTAATCACATATTAGGGTCAATTCATGCTGGAACCGAATCGAAGCGCATTGAATTGTTTGATGCAAAGCAAATTCACTCTTATCTAAATATATAAAAATGAATCCAATTTCGCGTGGTCAAGACATCACGCGTGAACGGCTGGACCGATTTAACTAATTTTTTTTGTTGTGTTTGTTATTATCAGGAGATGGTTCTTATGAAAGAAAAAATTAAGAAAATTGCGCGGAAAATTAGAAAATTTAAGAATACTTAACCACCATCTTAGAGTAAGACGGGCTTCTACAGAAAGAGAAGCCATACGAAGCGTTCCCCTCTGCCGAAGTACAAGCCCAAATGGGCATACGCATTAATAAAACCAGTTGCGCCCGGATTTCTTTCTAGACCGAGTCCAGTCGCGCATGTGAACGCTGCTGTGTTTAAAATGTCGAATTTATGAGTTTTTTGCTGTTAAAAGAGGTATTGAACATCAAGTATACAAAAAGACGGTGTTACATTTCACATAAAAGTAAATTTTTATCGTATTATTGCTATTTGTTTACATTTAAACATTAAATTCGTATAATAGGTCTTTACCTATGAAATTGCCGATTTGTATGGAGTTTTTCAAGAAGTTGCATTTTTCATAATAGCATTTTCTTTGTTCACTTAACAACCATGAACACTCATGTAACAAAACTTTTATGTACTAATGTTTGAACACTATGCTAACTTATTTCCGTTTAAGATAAGCGAAAAAATAAGTTTTGGTTAAGTTACAACCCCTTCGGTCACCCTTTTTTTGCTCACAAAAAGAGTCACTTTCAAGATCTTTTTTTTAATGTCACGAAAGCTAAAATATGGACTTTATTTTTACTGATAGTTAACTATCATGATCATAATTCGATGTAATATTCACGATTTTGTTAAAATTTTAAATTATAGAAGTTATTATTTTCTCTGTATGTGACAAAATATCGGCAATTTCTTAGGTAAAGACCTAATATTTTATTCTTGATTAGTTGTCAAATTTGTTCAGTGACATCGGGTCTGCTAGTCCATGGCTCGTCAGTACAAATTTCAGATCTGTCGCTAGATAAATCCGAGTTCTCGCCGATGGGCAACTTAGTGATGTTACCGTTAAATAATGTTTGTCGATAAAGTGTTGGCCAGTCTGGCCCTGATTATGCGTCAAATTCATTTGTAGGAGCACGTCTAAAAATTAATTGATAAACATATATTTTGTGATTTTGAAAATCAGCCCCTTAGGGGGTAAATGGGGTAAGTAAACATAGAAATCGATATGGTTGTCGTTCTTGAGGTTTAATGGGATAGTAATTGCGAAAATGAGATTTATTTTGAAGTCCAACACGGTGGACATGATTTAACCCCTAAAGGGGTAAAAGTGGGGTTCAAATTTTGTATAAAAAAATAATATAAAATTGACATTACAACTTAAAAATTCGTAGGAGCTCGTCTAAAAATGAATAGGCAAACATGTATTTGTTTATTTTGACAATAATCCCTTAGGGGTTAAATGGGGTAAGTAAACATGAAATCAGTTTGCTATTTTTTTATTCAACAGTCGGTCGGTATCTTTCAAAATTCAAATTGTTGGGTATGCAGATGGCAGTACTGTCATGGAGCGATGTTCAGTGTCAGCAGCCTGAGCCCAACTTCCCTGGGTAGACATTAATCCCAACCCAATCACCTACACTCTCGAGCTTTTTGTATAAAGCTCGAGCGTATAAAAATGACCTCTTTGTTGTTATTCACCCCATCGTAAAATGATTGAGTTTGTAACCTTTATTCCTTTTTCCGTATCGATATTGCTGCATCGACAGTTGAGTCCAGCCCTTTATGTCAAAAACGTGTGATATTTTGATGTGTGACTCATCCGTACACAAATTTTTGCTGTTTTGTTTTATTTTTTATGTGTGAGTGTCGTCATTACAGTGTTGTTTTTGTATGTGGGTATGCGGAACTGCACTTGTGTGCATTTCCCTCCCCCCGCAAAAAATGCCAGAATAATTTGAATAGAGTAATAATCGCTAAGGCTTCTCCCTTCGTGACGAAACGAAGCCTTTGTTGCTCGAAGACCACCATATAAAATTATTTTGGACATAAGTTATCAAGCTAGTTATCAATAACGTAAACTTAGATTATTTATGTCAAGATAGAGTGCTGCCGCTTTTTACGTACAAATAAAACAAGCCAACTTTTTTGGCTGGTGTGCGTTATAGCTACGTGGCTACACTCGCGCCGCGTCATTCTACTCAATCATGTGTGCGTGCATAATGATACCAGGTGTTGAAATGTTTCCTAAAAATGTGGGGAAATTTAGCAAGCACTATCGAGTCTATTTACAATCTACGAAAAATACTACGTAAATCCTATGGTCTTTGTAAGAAATATAATTGATACTAACATACCTAGCTATCCATAAGGATACCTATGTAGTAAATAGACTACGTTATCGGAGGTACATTTTGAGAGCAGATGTTCTTAGAGATAGGGTAAATTTTTGGTTGTTATTTTGGTTTATCGATAAATTAACTCTACTCGACTATAATCAAACATAATGTCAAAAATATATTTTATTTATTTTACGAATAAACAGATTAAACTTCATAGTTATTACACAGACACAGTACACTCATCTAACATTACTCAGAAGTTAAAGTTTAAATCACACAAATCGGTCTATTACTTTGAAGTTACAGCTTTTACTATAGGTGCTCCCGACGAAAGCTAATTACATCACCATTGCAAATGTTAACCGGGTAAGTCCATAATATGTAACGCAAAAGAATCTACCAAGATCTATTAGACAAGATTATAGATGTGAAGGCGGTTGTTATCTTAGTCAGCCAGCCGGTTACCAGCCGCTTTTTTCGCTGACTACGGTGATCACCCATAAACAGCGGCTGACTACGGTTGAAGATGATGATAAGTGATTATTTTTGTTTATCTACATACTAGCAATTTACTTATAAGTTACTTCTGATTTAATTATTAAGGTAAGCGCTCTTTCCTATTTTTCGCATTTATAATATCAGTAAGGATGCGAAAGTCCGTTTGTTTGTTTGTTTGTTACGCCTTCACGTCGACTAACTACTGAACCGATCCTCATGTAATTTTACATACACTTTGCCAAGGGTACAGAGAAAGACATAGGGTACATTTAATCCCGAAAAAAGGTACTGTTCCCGAGGGATAGCCAAAAAACTTTCCACGCAGACAAAGTCGCGGGCGAAAGCTAGTAAAAGATAATTTCAATATTTGAATAACAAGTTAATATCAATATTTTTGATTTTGAATTGAAATTGTATGGTCGACAGAGATGTTATTGACCTAAAACACTAGAAATTTAAAACGTTAATATTTTCTTGAAAATATTCCCGATATATCGATATTTTTTCCCGGTATCGAAATTATTTTTGATATTTTTGAAAATATCTATATATCGATATTTTTTTCACTTTCGACATCCCTAAAGCTAGTAGGTAATAAGCAGTATAACGTAGTAATATTACGTGAAATCAAACGTAGTAGGTACTACTATCCCCGTCAATTGGTAATGCGCCTGGCGGCCATGATTTTAACCTCAAAAACGAAAAACAATTGTAATTTTTAGGGTTCCGTACCTCAAAAGGAAAAAACGGAACCCTTATAGGATCACTTTGTTGTCCGTCCGTCCGTCTGTCTGTCAAGACCCTTTATCTCGAGAACGCGTGGAGGTATCGAGTTGAAATTTAAACTATATACTAAGGTCTACGGTCCCTTGAAGCTGTAAAAAAATCAAATCTTCTAAATTAATGTGAAAAAAAGATACTGCCGTTTAGGGCGCAAAAAACGCATTTTCGATACTTTCATCATCAAAATGATGAATGAATGAATGAATCAAAATGAATCATGAATCAAAATTCATAGGGTACTTCCCGTTGACCTAGAACTATGAAATTTGGCAAGTAATAGCGTCATAAACTACACTTACAGGAAAAAATCTGAAAACTGTACATTTGTAATTAAATCATAAAAAATATAGTCATTAAAATACGTAATTTTATCATCGAGTGAAACAACGGTATGCGCGGTCATAGTTTAACTTCTTATTGACTTTTGTGATAATAGCGCCACTAATTATTTTTAAAATATAAATATTTATTATTTTTAATTAATTAGACCCTTTCAAATATTGTTACAGTTAATTACTTTTAAAAATAATTAAAAAGGAATAAAATTGGCTCTAAATATTTCCGCAACATGGCGGTATGTCACGCCGCGTGACAGGGGGTCAAGCAATCTCCATTGGGGGTATAAGCTTCTTGCCGCTGAGTCATCGATCGCCAGCTCGGTTATGCCGCGGAATGTCTCATTTTCTTTAGGTGTAAAGAGTATGGAAATTAACCTCACTTCTGCACTTTTTTGATGTTTTTCGCAAAGATATTATTGGTATTTCGTTGTTTTTAGGGTTCCGTAGCCTAAATGGCAAAAAACGGATATAGATTCGTCATGTCTGTCTGTCTGTCTGTCCGTCTGTCTGTCTGTCCGTATGTCACAGCCGCTTTATTCCGAAAGTACCTATTAAGACTACACAGTTGAAACTTGGTAGGTAGATGTAGTCTGTTAACCGCTTAACGAATTTAATCCAAAAATAAGAAAAATAAAAGATTAAGGGGGGGCTTTCCATACTTACATGGAACGGAAACTGAAAAAAAATTTTTTCTTCAAACCAACACGTGTTGGTAGAGCTTCCACTCTCGGACCTATTTCACAATCTCGGGATCGAGACGAGACTATATGGCTGACTCTCGGGACTCTCGAAAAGATATGACGCATTTTTTTATGATAGATAGGCAAGCGCTTACGCGATATCACGCCTGATGGTAAGCGATGACATGATTTACGATGGAACCCGCTTGCCTAGAAGAAACCTAATCACTCGCGACTCGCGACTTGAAGGACCCCAGATTGTACCTGTCGGGAAATACAGACTTAGGCAAAAGTTCCACTTTCTGGCGGTACGGATGATAAAATTTGAAGCAAAAAGTTGTTTCGTACCTCTGGTTGTCCGGTGGAAGAAAGGAGATGCGGAATTAGGTTGTGCACTACCACATTACACTCGCCGAAATGTACCCGATAAAAACCTTGCGTCTATGCTCAAGACTTCTTAGCTTATTACAGAAAAAATTATCGTTGCCGATGAGCTTCCTGGCCCTCCGCTCAAAGGATTCAAGCGTCTGCAACTCGTATTTGGTGGAGCCATCCCAAAGATGAGAGCAGTACTCCATACAGGATCGGACTTGCGCTTGGTATAGAATGAGCAGCTGTTCCGGCGTGAAGTAAAGTACTTTCTCACCTTTGCCAAAATGCTAAGCTTTTTAGATGCCAATTGTACTTCATTCTCGATGAAAGAGCCAAAATTGAGTGTTAGAGTCAATGATATGCCGAGAAGGTCTAGTTGTTCAGTAATCGGCACGGATACAACTCGGAAAATGACTCAGGTCAAAACTACCCCTTTTTGCAAAGAACAGACACGCCTGGATTTTGATGGATTGAACCTGCCTGACGGGATGTACTAAATTCGTGGCCTGACCTGATTGGCATCGCCCCATTCAGAGACTACCTGCAGTGACAGGTTCGTGTTCATGTGTCTGACCATCGCCTCCCTAAGACACTGGGCTTGTTTTGCACTGGCTCGAGCATCAGATATGTAGCTCTCTACAACGGTGTGGTCATCTGCGTACCCCAAAATACGGATATTAGCAGGTCATTAATATGCAGCAGGTGTTCCTGTTTAGTCCACCCTTGAGGTTCAAATCCCTGAGGGACTCCGGCATTGATAGCCAGCATTGATGGTCGGATGAGCAGCCGCATCATTGACAACTCGAATCGACCGATCCAGACACAAAACCGGTGAGAAGTCCGTATGAAAAAAGCTTGCAATAAGGCTATCATGCCTCACCCTGTCAAAAGCCTTCGAGATATCAAGCTATAGTAACGGCGAGCGCTTCTCCATACCTCTCGATGGCTTCGCTCCATTTGCAAGTGGTGTAGAAGATCTCCAGAGGACCGGTATCGGCGAAACCCGTATTGATGGTCACTGAAGAGGTCATTTGCTTCTGGATACGACAGGAGCATATGGTTCAGTAAACGTTCCTTTATCTTACAGGAAAATATATCAGAATTGAATTAAATTGGAGGCCGATAAATTGGAAAACAAAATTCAGATCTTAGATGAAAGATCGTATTGTGCTTGTTTGTTTGTTCTGTTTATTTTAAAATTGAACGTTTGTTTGTTCTGTTTATCTTAAAATTGACACGTTATAATTTAACTACTTATTAACACGCGCAACACGCAATTTTATATGAAATATATCTAATCTACCTAGCGTTTGGATAAGTCTCGAAAATCTCGAAAATCCCGAGACTGGAAACTAAAAATCTCGGGACCAAATATCATCCGAGACTCTCGGAAAATCGAGAATCTCGAATCCCGGGATGGAAGCCCTAGTGTTGGGTGTTTATAGATAGGACTTTAAAAATGACATTGAGGTTCCTAAAACAACTTTTTCTCAAAGTCAACCGTTTGAAAGATATTCACCGCCAAAGTGGTAAAATGTGTGTCCCCCCAAAAGGGGGTCCCCTTTAACTTTTGAAATAAGAGAGAGTAAAACCTAAAAAAAATAAATGCTGTAGATCTTAATAAACACTTTCAACCAAAATTGGTTTGAACGAGATATAGTACCTAATCAGTTTTTGAGATATAGCACATTTTCCAAAACCGCAAATATAACTTTGTCATTCATACCAACACTGTGAAAAACAAAGTTATTTTTGCAAACGAAAAATGATAGGTGGTATTAAATATGGTATGGTATAAGGTAACTACGGAACCCTATGGCGCGTGGCTCGACATGCACTTGGCCGGTTTTTTTTTCATCATTATCTTTAGCACAATCTTTCTTAATTATAAGTTATTGGACCTACGTCACAGTAGGTGTACGTCAAATTGTATTTTGATGTGGAATTCAATACGTTTCAGCTATTGGCGCCGTAAGTTGGAAGGAAATACAGGAATTGTGAAAAATACACTCCCCAAGTAAACAAAAAAATCGTATCATATATTTAATTTGAATTACATGCTTGCTATTATTCTTATACTTAGGTATTTTATATTCGCTCTTTTTTATACTTACTCAATACCTACTTACCTTTATAAATATTTATTGTTCGTTAAATATAATGTTGAATGGCTTAATATAATAAGGTGATAGTCATGACTGAAAAAAGTTTTAAGTTAATTTTCATAACTATCTTTTTTTTCAGTCATAAGTTCCGTAAACCTATGCTTATATTTAAAATAAATTAATTGAAATATATTAAATTAATAGGTAGGTAACCTAAACAGTAGGTAAGGTTTTCTAACCTTTTTTATATTATTTTATTGGGAAATAATATTTCCACATAACGTAACATTAAACAGTTTTCCTAAACAAAATTTCTCTCATTTCGATGTAATAAAAACATCTTTTTTAATGATTTAATTTTGATTTGGCACTTACACGGTTCGATTTTCCGGTCGATTTGAGTCAACTAGCGCACTATCGACAGTCGCTTTGCTTAATCAAATGGCCCCCTCATTTTAAGTTTGTGATTCGATTTTACCAACGGTTGTTCTTATAAAGCCCTAATCGACTAAAATCGACCAGCAAATCGACCCTTGTAAGTCCCATATAAGTGACCTTACTGTCATCAGCGAACACATAAAACATGCGAAAGCAGTTAAGTAAGACTCGTATCATACGTTAGTTCCATTTTGAAGTGAGACAGCTACTTTGGCATTGCATTTTCTGAACTTGTCTGCTTTTTCTATAGCAACGAATTTATACATAAGATTTTAAAATCTAGAGCTATTTAGATTAACGCTATTGTACAGTGGGCCGGCCCGCATATCCTGAATCGGGCAGTGAGTGATGAGCTAGCTCTCTCAGAATCTGTTCAAATCCTTTCCCGGAGGGTGTTTGTAGACTGTTGTTCTTTAGCATCGTTGAGTTCAATTTCGTAGCTAAGTAGCACATCTGAAAGTCAGACAAAAATCTGGATTAAAAAAAATTGAGCTCCAAATAGACGAGCACTAAATTAGGTGGGTTGGTACTCGACAAAACTGAATGGATACGTAAATTGGCATTATCAAAAATCGTTATCAAATATTCTCATCGTTAGGTATATAGGTACCAATCAGTGAACACTGTCATGCCAGTAGCCCAATTGATACAACAAGAGTCACACTACCCCATTGTGCATAAAAAACATACCAATAAAGCGGACATGAAGAGCAGTGATCCCAGCGCGACTGCGACCATCATGGAAGTAGCGCAGGTGCTCTCCAGCGGCGTCCGGTGGAACAGCTCCCCCGGCATCACTACCGTGTACTCCAGATTCTCCTTAAACCTCGTGAAAGGAGTGGTGTTGTTTTCAGGGTCAGACATGAGCGCTGCACTCGACACGTTGTGGGTATGGCTTGAATCAGGCAAGGATCTCCGTTTGCGACCGTGACCTGAAAATCATTTATAATAATCATAATTCAGTGATATGTTAAATTAATTATTTTTATAGAGAAATTGTGAATGCCTAAAATCTAAAAATTCAAAAATTAGTGATATGTGCTGGAAATGGTTTAACTACGGCAATCAAAATCTATTAACACAATTCGAACAATGAATTTGTGTGGTATTTAATACACCTAATATTAAAAAGATAAAGAGCCCACTGGTTTCATTGATGTTATGCATAAAGCGAAAGTTACCAGGGTCTGAGGTCATCCGCAGTTATTGTTTTTTTTCGTTTACTAACTAATCTTGAACAATAAATCTAGCTGTGAAGTTTACCTGAGTGTTCATATAAGTCAAGGCAGTAGTCAGGTTGACAGTCGGCCGCGTCCATGCAAGCCTTGATCTGGGAGTGTATCCAAAGAGTGGACCGCTCCTTCATGGAGGCCAGAAGGAAGGCCTCGAAGTCCAGAAACACCTCGTTGTGGCGCTCGCGGTACCGAGCTGGTTGGTGGGGAATTATTGTAGCGTATTCTCGGTTTCGGCATCTGGAAATAGTAATTTGTGTTGAAAAGGAGGCTCTACAATTGGCTTTGATAACTTTTTGAACATGACTGGAAATCTCAAAACCATTTCGAGGAATAAGCTTTCGGTACAGTGTCTACTAATTAAATTTAAAAATAAGTCTATATTTTTAAAGATATTTATAATATTCAATAAAAAGCTTTAACCTTCAAATGACCTTCATATGACGTCATCACATACAGATCTCCCAGCCATAATAAAAAAAAGAAAAAAGTGCAAAGACAATTTTGACAATGAACTTGGCATTAGGGATGGTGGAAGGTGGAAGTGAAAAAATATCGATATAGGTAATATTTCTCAGAAAAAAATGGGATGAAATGGGACGATGACTAAGTAATGGATTCTAATTTTAAGGTATTGTAAACATAAAAAAAAATAGCAAAATAAACCCCTACGCGAAATTTTGGCTCGATTTGACGAATTTTACGATGATTTTTAAGACTTAAAGTTGGAAAAAATCAAAATGCTCCAGTGACAAAATAGTGTCGATTATTAGAATCCATACGTAATTACCAAAAAAATGTTTTGGAAAAATTATTTTAAAAACATCTATCGATGTATCAGAGTATTTAATATCGCCCGAAAAATATCGATGAACTTATCTCGTAATTTTTTCCACATCCCTACTATTAAATGTTTGTAAATAGAAATAAAGTATGCACATATTTTCATAATGTTTATTATGTTATCCTGCAAATTTATCAGTCCACAAGCAATCGTTACAATTTCATCCATGTAGCCTACATCCAAAATAGACACAATACATACAATACATTTCGCAATTTGGGTAGATTGGGCGTGTCAGTTTTTACAAAGTTTTTCAGCAGAGTTTCCACTGGTAAGCATTTTTATTATAATTTTACCACCTCAAAAATTATTGCGGCAAATTAAGAAGGTAGGCTAGAACCGTCACAACTGGATTAAATGAATAAAATAGAAGAAATATTAACTATAACTTATTTGTTTACAAACAACCATAAAGTCATTATGACAGTTAATGACACTTGGCTTTTCTTTTTCTATAAGTAGATGGCAAAGGTTTTCTTCTTAAACTTTCATGCCACTAATGACGTCATTCCGGTTGACCATATCCGCTCGAAAAATATATTTATAAAAAAATAAATACGGGACCAAATGTTACAATATTCAAATTAGTTTCTTAAATTGGCCTAATCTGTAGTAAAAAAATAAAAAAAAAAACCTTTTATTTTTTAACCAAAGCCAATTCCAAATTACTGAACATAATGTAAACGTTGAACAACTACGATACTACGAAGGTAGGTAGAAGCTCTGAGTCTGATCGACACATGTTCGTAAAAACCGTATTCAGGGTATTTTTTTTATAATAGATGTTAATTTGCTTGCAAATAGCGGAAGTCCAGAAAATCCAGTTAAACTTCGTATCAAAGTCGATTTTATTGATATCTAAGTAATGGGCTTTGTTAAAAAATAAAAGGTATTTTTTTTCAATGGAAATGTAAAAGCTTAGTTTTTTGTATGCAGGTAAATTCCAACTAAGTAAAGTTAAGGTATACAGGAAACAGTCCCGCAATCGAAATCAAACCAGGAAGTGCCGTAATATCAAATGAATGACCCGTTTACAACGGTTTAGAAATAACAGGTAGGTTAAAGTCGTGATGACACTAAGTATATATTTTATTAACTTAGAGATATCTAAGACTTACTATTTTACCTCTAGCCAAGCCTTTAGCTATGCTAGTTTGAAAGTTATCTCTTGTAATTGGGATGTTGACTAATGAATAAAATAACGAAATACTAATAAAAATCGTAAACATATTAAACTTTTAGAGTAGCTTGTATACCTCTTGGTTTTATATATAGCATATTATTTGTTTTATGACCCTTCAAAGTTGGGTGGACAAGTCCATTTAAAAAGTATAAAATTTATTAAAATAAATGATACCTTTAATTAGTTTGTAAAATGTATAGCAAATTTGTCTAAGAAACCATTTTGATAAACACAATATTTAATATGGCTGCCGAACAAATTTCCTACGCGTTGCATACAAACTACTGAGGCGTGACGTCATAACTCAGTAGCCGTTAGTATGGAGCGTTTTTGGGCGAGTCCATTTGTGTGCATTTCACACTGTGATATCTCGGGCAGTTTTCAAGCTAGCGAAATAATTATTTTACCAATGTTTCTTTTTTTGAGAGGTAATTTATGTAATATAAAATAAAAAAAGTTGTCAACATCCCAATTAAGGATAAATAGTTAGATAAGCGAACCACAGACATTAGAGCTAAAGTGAACTCAATCGAAAGTAGAAAATAATGTTTGGCTCCACAAAAATACAGTACAAGAAAGACAAAAAGACGTTTCTTTTACCAACAACAGTGAAATTAACTAAGTAGGCTTTGAACATCCTTCATGGGAACATTTCCGGGTTTCGTGTTAGTAGGTAAGTATTGTTATTTTTCTTGTAAAAACCATATGAGATCAGATTACTGACACTGTTCACTCGGATTTGCATTCAATGCACAGCAGTTTACTGTTTCGCGTTAATGTCTTTTGTATGAAGCTTTTTACAAAATTGTACATGACTTTTTGCAATGTAAAAGATTTACACCAACTTTGTTAACAATAATCAACAATTTCTTTGTGGTATGATAATTGAATATGCAAGAAAACTCTCTTCGTATTTAATTACCAAACGTCATCCCTCATCCTCACATGGTTCAACCGGTTCACGTAACATATCGCTTAAAGGTATACTTACAGGGTTATTTGTAAAACACCAACAACCTCGCAGGAGTAGATTACTATAATATCTTAAACAACAACATTTGTTCTACAACTTTTCCGAAAACAGACAAAAAATACGACTTTTCCTACAAAACTCGATCAGCTGTTTGGATATTAGTTTGGTATTGAAAGTTGATTTATTTGTCTGTTTTCGGAAAAATCGTAGAAAAAATATTGTTGTTTATGATGTTAGTAATCTACTCCTGCGGGATTGTTGGTGTTTTACAAATAACCCTGTATATATAGAAGTATAATCTTGACTTTGACATAGGTTTCTTCTTAATGCCCATTATCTTTTCGCGAAGAATTTCAATAGATATATCTACTTATCGGTAGCCTATTTTTTTGAGCTAAACGTAACGTAACGTAAATTAAGTTAACCGTGTGGACTTGTCAAAGCGTGTTATTTGTGATGTCAATCTTGTTTTCGAAAGATGCATGGATTTATGTTTTAAAAATCGAATTTTAATGAAAATATACGTCCATCCCATAATTCTAATCCCATATTACGTGTTTCAAAAAGCACTTTTATTCTCTAACTAAAGGTATCTAGTTCCATAGACATAGAAAAATTTTCGCTGTTCTGTTTCTATGGGTAGTTCAGTGGCCTGCATGCTGAGAATGAAAGTGACTTAATACAAAATTTAAGGAAATCGACTTTCACTCAAACTTAAAAGTCAATGCTTATTACCTACAAATAAAAAAACTGACTGTTTCTCGCTACGCAACGCTGAAAGCTATATTGCTATATTTGGGATTAGTTCATATTTTCGTTCTCAGCGTGTTATGACTACACGCCGTACACGCTGAAAATTTTTTCATTTGGTTCCCGCAATGGGGTGGTGCAGTCATGATTAGAAGCAACTTTTACTATGGGGCCAACTCTGATATCGCGAAAAAAAAATCAGCTGTTCCATACATTAAGGTCGAGTAGGTATTGCGCTTTTGTTTGGAACAGCTCTTTTTTTTCGCGATATCCAAACGCGGCAACCAAATGATTAAAATTTCACGATGTATATGATGAGAGTTCCCTCACCCATCCTTGACGAGCAGCACGGAGCCGGGCGCGTGCGGGCGGTCGGGGTCGGGCGACACGGCCACCTCCAGCAGCTTGATGTGCCGCCACGCCGACTCCGGGTTGATGCGCGCGCGCAGTTGCAACTTCGTGCCGATGGGGACCGCCTGCGATACATGTTAAAGGCATGAGTACGAATTTGAAGTTACATTTTGGTCGCTCTTTCAATGGGGCACAACATTACGTTATACCTAGCTTACTATCTAATGACAAGGGTCATTTCATGCTAACCAGTGAACATTGAAAATTTGTACAATAACCGCCGAAAAGCGTAATGAGATTTCTCATAGACAAAACCTTTATCGATAGAGTGAATTGTCTATGGCAAATCTCATTTCTTGGTAGATGGCACTGTACAAAGGTCATTGGGCTTATTTGACCTGCTTGATGAAAGTTTCACTTTTTCATTGAAAAATTCAATTCCACATTTCAAAATATATATTATTTTTTAATGTACCGACCGTCAAACAAGGGTATTTAACATTATGTGTGTGAGTATGTGTTTAATGATATTAAACTTTTGTTAATAAAACAGAAGTTTTCACTTTCAGCATTGTGAAAATGTGTGGTACAAGCATAAGAAACGTTTGTATTGCCTTTATTTATTTATTTATTATTGAAATACTATGATATAAGTAATGATAAAAAATGAAACATGTCCTGGAAGAATGCGACCCCTACCACTGAGTAGCAGATACAGTTATCTACATACCTAGCCCTATTTCGTTTGTGTACGCCGTAGGTCAAATGTTTGAACAAAATGCCCAATGATCTTTCCTATACAAAATTACTCTAACTCTGAGAAAGCGGTAGATGGCGTTGTACAAATTTCCCAAACAAAATTACACTGTTGTTTTTTACACTTCTTATTCGCGCTCATGGTGGAATTTGACAGACTGATCATACTCGATCACGTTAGTTAAGCAACGCTCGGTCCGGTCAGGTGTCGGATGGGTGACCGTTAAAGTGGCATTACAACTGAGCACTTCCGTGCTTCGGAGGGCACGTTAAACCGTCGGTCTCGGCTGTTGTCAACTGATAAAAGTCGTTAAGCCAAGTTAGAGGCCTTACAGGCGGCATGAGATACTCTAAGGGAACGTACCCATACTACGTGACCCGTTAAGGGGGGGAGGGGGTCTTTAAAATACCACGCTTGGTCACAGGGGGGGGGGGAGGGGGGCCTATGTTTTGTCACGTAGTCAATATTGTCAATGGAAATCTGGTTCTTTTTTTCAAGTTGTATTCAAATATGGCACGCAGCGAAATTTTTTTTCTTCTTGATACATTTTTTCACTTGTAATTGTATGTAAAATTATAATACACACTCTTGGCATTACATGGCAAGCGCCTTACTAATGAAAAGACAAAAATGAGCAATTTTTTTTTTAGATTTCTGTTGAAAATGATATAAAACCATTATCTATGAAATACTACGTGAAAACCAGGGGGAGGGGGGGGGGGTCTTGGCATATACTACGGGTGGTCACCAAGGGGGGGGAGGGGGGTCAAAAATGGTAAAATATGGGTCACGTAGTATGGGTACGTTCCCTAACACCAGAGGTAGCCACAAATCCTCATTCGATAATAATAAAAATTCTGAATTAATTAATTGTCGTCATCCTGAGCCTGTAAAGTTCCACTGAAAGGCCTTCCCATAAAATAGGTACAACACTACTAAAATGTAATAATGGAAACAACGTACAGCAGTTACCTGGTCGACGGGCAGGTCTATGGAGTGGTTGGAGTGCCTGGTGACGGGTGGCGCCTCCTTGTACAGGGCCACTTCATACTCCAGCCGCCCTGGGGTCTCCTCTACCACGCCTGACACGCGGGCTCCATGCGGGCTGGAAGAATGAGAACAATGTTTTACTTTAATAGGAACTAAAACGTATTACAAAATAAACCCCCGGCGCGGGAATATAGATTGCTGGTTTTCTAACAGGACATATAGGTATGTCGACCCGCGCACGTATCCCGCTATTCCTGCTTAACGCAGCGGACGCTGCCAAGCCGAATTTGGTAAATTGCATACAATACCTACCAGAAAATTATTATAAAACCGCCACTTTTTGAAAAAAATATCCTTTTATGATAAATTGAAACCCTAAACCTAAATTTTGTTTTCTTTTGCCCATTAATGGGGTTGATTATCGAAATCAATAGTTTATTTTCGTCTAGGGTTGTCACTTTGCATTTTTCCATGCGACTAAACAACAAAAATGTACGAGATGTATAGATACACGTTTTGTGTGTACGTACAGTCGTCTGCTGAGATTGATTAGGTACTTTCAAGAAAAACCAGCAGCTGCCTGTCGATTCTGTAACAAACTCGCATCTCATTTCGAACCTCACTTCACTTCGCGTGAATTTGTTATATTAAAAATCAGCAGAATATAAGCTATTTTACCGATTGCAAAAGGTTTTAGGCAGCTACCGTAGCTATTTAAAATCTTTTGTGATTAGAAAAACAGCCTATCATTATCTCATTTATGATTTAAAATTTCCGCTAAGTGAAGTGAGGTTCGAAGTGAGATGCGAGTTTGTTACAGAATCGACAGGCAGCTCTATTAGTGCTAAGCTTTGACATGTATCACGCAGTCAGTCGCAACCAGTAAATTTAAGATTACTTAACAAATATTTTTGGTGTTTATCTATTCCTTGCCATAAACTTTTCACATAAAGCATGGGTTCCCAACCAGTGGGGCATGCCGCCGCTCCCCTAGCTATCCAAAGGGGGGCGCGACGAAACGAGCGGATCTAGAAAATTACTATAAAAACCCTAAAAATCATATTCTCTCAGCGGCGGCGAACGGTGCCACCGATGCGTAGCGCACCTCTTGTGTTTGATTGTTGATAATCTACTTGAATTTAATAAAAATAAACACATCTACTTATATTTTCGGGGCGGTAATTTTAGCAGTAAAAGGTGGGGAACCCCTGGCCTAAGGAAAGGTTTATAGACTAAAATAAAAAGCTTTGAATTACTTAATTAAAAAAATCATAACAATGTGAGGATGACTCACAAGCTGCCAGCGAATCCCGCTGCTTTATTTTCGATGATGGTGGGCTCTGGGGGCTTGCACATGATGATCAGCTCCTGGTCCGACTGCATCACCACGCCCGGGAACTGCGGGAACCACACCCGCACGTGGACAAAGCCCTGGAACACGGTAAGAAATGTGGGTTCTTTATAATCTTTAATTCCTCACTGCTGGACTCAGCCTACTTATTGTTTAAAATCTATCGCAATCGCTTTCATTTGACACATGGATGTGACACATTGCTGCATTTCTTTGGTATGTTTTTATTTGTGCCAAAAAGAAGCATCAATGTATCACACCCTGAAAGCGATTGCGATAGATTTTGAAATTATACAATTAGCCCTCTGCTGGACTTGTATACAACGTGTTCCAAAATAACCCCTAATGTCGAATATGATAGATAGATAGAGACCATCAGACTGAACAACTTTTACTATAGGTCCAACTCTGAAATCGCGAATAAAAAGTCTGCTGTTTCATGTATTTTGATATTTCCGTTATTAATTTTTGTATGAAACAACTGTTTTTTTTTGCGCTTTCAGATTTGGTCCCATAGTAAAAGTTGTTCAGTTTGATGGTCCCTATATACCATATTCGGCATTAGGGGTTCTTTTGTAACACGTTGTATAGCCTGTCGGTATAGGTCTGTGTAGCCCATAGAAATAGAAAAATTTTCGCTGCGCTCAAGAAGACCAATAAGAGCGTGGAAAAGAGAAGTTAACATTGTACGGATACGGTCTATGAAAAAAGAGACAAAGGATCAAGTGACAATGTGCCAACATTTTTTACAGTAAGAGTCCCTAGCGTCCCGCTTTGCAAATGAGCAATCACAGTTTGTTTAAAATATTTGTTAATCTTAATTAGAATTTCAAATATAGGTATCGTGGAGCCATGGTGACTTGTGCTCTAAGTAATTGTGACGTAACAAAAAGGAACGTATTTTTTGTTTGGAAATAAATGCACTAGTTTAATGTTTACGGTGACTAAAAGTAAAAATATGTAGTTGAATATTTTGGTTATTGAGCAATTTTTCAGAAACTGCTACATAAATTGCATTTTTTATACTAGAAATAAATTCTACGTTATTGATTTATCCGAAATTGATACCACATTTGAGCTATTAGCTAAACCGAGATAGTTATAATTTTTAGAATGAAGCCGGGCGGAACGCTACTTCAACGTACGTACGTTTGGAATCGTATGTAAGGATAGTTTGGCCCAGCTCAATATTAGTTAAAAACAGCCTACAGATCAGTTTCCATCATGCGGCCAAACTTTATCACGCCTTGTAACTCCCATTTTTTTTGTATAGACGTTCATATACCTACTATTACTTCAGTCGCCCATCATATCGCGTACCTTCGTTTGCAATTACGGAAAGAAATTCTATCAATTAAAAATATGTCCAGTCCAATCGATGCAGGTCATAAGGCACCCTACCACCTATCAATCAGGCGGTATACCAACTGTGCCGGGTACCGCTTAATAATATATCAGGCAGTGGCTCTGTAGGCCACTTGCACACCGTACGGTCGTAACGGCATATGTTATTATGCACCGATGACAAAACACCCACCACATCAGTTTCAATGGGAACAAATGGAAATCAATCTCGGATCGTTTTACGAGGTTTTGTTTCATTTGCTGTTTGTAATTATTTACTTTGGACAGCACCACTGAGCAAGTAATTCACTACGTTTTAGACAGAACTGTTGAAAATTATAATCTGAGAGGTATTATTTTTATTTTTATCTTATTTTTTTACATGACAATCATAGGATGGAGTAAGCATGTCAAATATTGTATATCTTTATTTGCAGTTTGTTTATATTATGTGAGTTCTTGGCGCACTTTTTTGAGGCTTAGTAAGTTTGATTTATTTGTTAGGAAAAGAAAATAAAACACTAACAGGTCAAGAGAGCTAGAAAAGCAGGGCCGTCTTAATAAATGTATTGTGAAAATTGGATCTTTAAGCTAGCTTTGTCAAGGCGTCCATTTGGCAGACGTCCAATGGAATACCTATGTACTTCCACATGGACATGTATGTACTTCCATTTGGAACCAAGGCCGTCACTAGGGTTTTCGGACCCGGGTACACGGGTCGGGTATACCCGGGTAATCAAGAGAATTCGGAACCGGGTAATAATTGGTTAAAAACCTAGTAATTTCTATATCAGCACTCATAATTTAAATCTGCTGTACAAAGACCTATAACGGTAAAACCTACTTTCCCAGATAGGCTGTCCAATCATTGTCTTAATTCATTGGTATTTTCATAAGCTTATGTTATTAAGAGGACAACATGAATGATAATATATTAATAACTTTTATTGTTCTTTATATTAAAAACTAGCGACCGCCCGCGGTTTCACCCGCGTGGTTCCCGTACCCCTGGGAATATCGGGATAAAAAGTATCCTATGTTTTAATCTAGGCTATCTCCTATCTGTGTGTTAAGTTTCAACCAAATCCGTTCAGTAGTTTTTGGGTGATTGAGGAACAAACATCCAAACCAACAAACTTTCACATTTATAATATTAGAAGGATAAGTTTTTATCACTGTTTAAGAAATCTGCACGATTTTTCCAAAGTATTTCAATAACCATCTGAACAACTTTTTTAAAGAAATGCAAGTCGAAAATAGTCGAAATACGAGAATAACATCGTCTTTCCAGAGATGGATCTTTTCATGTTATGTTTTTTTCGACATATATTTGCTGGAAGTACCTAGTTGTTTTTTTCTCGATAAATACACCGTCTAACTAATCGAGTAAATCCTTTAAAGTGGATGTTCTACGAATAAAACTAAACATTTTTGCCAAAGATACATGGATCGAAATACGACAAAAAATACTTCTCTATACTAATACTTGATCCTATTGACTAAATACAATGTATAAGGCTGCCCTAAGTAGGGCCAATTTTATAGATCACATTTGATACTTCATCAAAATTTTACAAAGTAACCTTCTAACGGCGGGCACACAATACTTTTTTTTATTAAAGGCAATTTTTTCAGTCAATAATAAGTTAATATTAATTGTTTTAAAAATCACAAAAAAAGCAAATTTACGATTTAGTTTGCACAAAATACACTAATAATAAATACACTAAAGACTAAACAGATGTCAGTGTGTCATGTGATCTAAATTGGCCCTACATTAGTTACCTTACTTAGGGAAGACGACAATTTTTGTCGATTTTCGACCCATAGGTATCGCTTTAACAAAAATGATAAGTTTCATTAGTGGAACACTCATTTAAGGGGATTTAAAGTTTTAAACGATCAAAATTTAACGGTGTGTATATTTAAATGAGCAAAAGACATGAAAAATGTGAATTTTTATTTGTATTTGAAGATACCCGGGTATCCGGGTATTCCCAGGTATTGAAATAACTAATACCCGATACCCGGGTATGAAAAAAGTCCGGGTACCCGAAAACCCTAGCCGTCACTTCCAGTTTGAAACACGTGTAGGTAGATACCTATCAATTTCCTTAACATAATCAGGATAAAACATGCATTTTGTTGAGTACATACTTTGCAAAGTTTAAAATTAGCAAATTTTTTTTTATCTCAAATAGTTTAAATATTTTCCGCGTTTCGTGTGCGTCGTCGTCGCAAAAACGTTTCGGCAGATATAAACGTCCGAAGACGCCAGCTGTCTTCAGCGATACCGTTTTTACGGCACTTAATAAATTGCAGCAATCTGCATAGTATTTTGAACCGTTTCTTTTGTAATTTATAGTGACAAGACGGAATAAAATATTACTTTCTTAAGATGCATGAAGAAAGTCTTGTCGAAGATTTAAAAACGTCTAATTCCTATCTAGAAAATAATGGTCTTCATTGTATCATTGTTTATTTCTTATTTAGGTTACTTGACTCTAATCAATAACGAAGAAAAGCTTCAGAGTTAATAATGTTAGCCAAAGAGCATAATAAACTTATAGAAAATGCTCTGTTTAGTGATGAATGCCACAAAACGACGTGTTCTCCTTTATCTTTCTTTGTACAGTGACTGTGGGTGGATGCGACACTTACATTCCTCTAGAAAACGTCGCAACGCGTAAAATCCGCAGCAGCCTATACATAAAACACCTTAGTCGGATCATCAGGCCAGGCAAAGGATCTCGACAAGCGTACGATGTTCGTCCCATTCCGTGACATTATTAACTCATGTTCAGGTATAAGGTTCAAAATAAAGTAAATCGATCAACGAACATCGTCCGACTATCGTGATTCTTTTTAGGGTTCCGTACCCAAAGGGTAAAAACGGGACCCTATTACTAAGACTCCGCTGTCTGTCTGTCTGTCTGTCACCAGGCTGTATCTCATGAACCGTGATAGCTAGAAAGTTGAAGTTTTCACAGATGATGTATTTCTGTTGCCGCTATAACAACAAATACAAAATTTTATTCTAAATTGATATTTAAGCGAGGCTCCCATAAAACAAACGTGTTTTTTTTTTTGCCGTTTTATGCTCGATATTAATAACGACAATAGGTAGACAGTTGAAATTTTCACAGATGATCTATTTTTGTTGCCGCTATAACAACAAATACTAAAAACAGAATAAAATTAATATTTAAAGGGGACTCCCATACAACAGACGTATTTTTTTGCCATTTTTTGGTACGGAACTTACGGAACCCTTCGTGCGCGAGTCCGACTCGCACTTGGCCGGTTTTTTATAATAGGCCCTCAGGTCTGATCTGACAGACGGGATCTGCCAGGGGGTCCCTGGCGCGGTCCTCGGCGAACATCAGCGCTCCTTCGAATACTTTGGGTTTCCGTAACAGTGCTGTCACTGAATCTGGCCTCTGCACGAAAATGTTGTACAGTGACTGATGATGCGATACTCACATTCTTCTTCAAAACGGCGCACCGCGTAACATCCGTGATGCGCAGCCTACAACAGCTCAGTGGGATCATCAGGCTCGGGCCTGATCTGACAGACGGGGTCTACCAGGGGTCTGTGGCGCGGTCGTCGGCGAACAGCGGCGCGCCTCGGAACTCCTCGGGCTTCCATAGCAGAGCTGTTTCTTAGTCCCGTAGGCCGTTGCCGCCGCTCGAAAATGTGCATTGGATGCATCCTGTACGGTGACTGTTGAAGTACTCACATTCCTCTTCAAAACACAGCACCGCGTGAAATGCGTGATGCGCAGCCTATACAACAGCTCAGTGGGATCATCAGGCTCGGGTCTGCTCTGACAGCGGGGTCTGTGGCGCAGTCGTCGGCGAACAGCGGCGCGCCTCGGAACCCCTCGGGCTTCCGTAACAGATCCGTTTCTTAGTCCCGTAGGCCGCTGCCGCCGCTCAAGAATGTGCATTGGATGCATGCTGTACAATGACTGTTGAGGCAATACTCACATTCCTCTTCAAAACACCGCACCGCGTGAAGTCCGTGATGCGCAGCCTATACAACAGCTCAGTGGGATCATCAGGCTCGGGCCTGATCTGACAGATGGGGTCTGCCGTGGGGTCTGTGGCGCGGTCGTCGGCGAACAGTGGCGCGCCTCGGAACCCCTCGGGCTTTCGTAACAGAGCTGTCACTGAGTCCCGTAGCCCGCTGCCGCCGGTCGAAAATGTGCATTGGATGTCCGTTACTGAAATTGTTTGAAATATATTGTTAAAAATTCATCGAATTATTTTTATGTGAGAGATCACATCTAAACGAAACAAATCAAAAATGTTTCTTCACCGGAAATTCGGAATATACTACGCTACTAACTTTTCCATTTTTAAGAAAAAAATAATGAATATTACTTTACTTATAACTTATTCAAATTTGGTGTTGTTATTTAAATAATAATGTTACTTTGTTTAGGCGAGTTACAATTTATTCCTACAAATAGTTGGCGTCAAAACTGTTACACTTAGTGGAAATAAACAAACTAAATATTTTTTCTAAATAATACAAACAAATAATAAAGATTGTTTGATAATCATGGCTAGTTTTTCTTCGACGTTAATATACTAATCCACACTTATCAAACTAACTAAATACAGGAGCTCAACCAATTTACAATGTTGGTGGAGAAATATAATGAATGTCCTTCGTTGATAACGAGTACTGTTTCCTAGTAAGTAATTAAATGGAATAACATTTTGATAGAATTATTTTTTATAGTAACAATATTTAATTAAAATTGCAGGTTTTATTTTGCATTGCATTTATATTAAAAAAAATTAAAGTAATCAATAAATATCTGTTTGTATTTTATTTTATTAAAAAAAATATAAAAACGCTCCGCCAAGTTGCATTAACAAAGTAGAAGTTGCGTGAAAGTGTTTGTAACAAAATTTTCATCAAATTTTCATACAACACTGAAGATTTTCATTCTGAATTTGTCATTCAACTAAAGAAAGCTATTCGAATGACAGTAAATGAAAAGAAAAATAAAAAATGTATTATAATAATGTCATAATTATCTTACCATCGTAGTCTTGTGAGAGAACTGCCTCAATCTGAAACAAAGGCATTCAAATTGTTCAAAAAGGAAGATCAAAACGATTGCCCAGTTAACTTTAATTAATTCAATGTTTGAATGTCTGTATTGTTTTTGTAACTATGTGTTAGATTCACATTGTTGTCTTGTTAGTGATTAGGGGCAGCGATAAATTGTATAGCTAGTATACTCGTATTTAGCAAAACTGTGGGTGTGCGTCTCGTGCTAATTATGGCTTTAGCAAAATTTATTCTTGTAATAAAGTTATTAACTACTCTGTACATCCTTACTTCTCTTTATTTAAAAAAACATTATAAAATATGACAATTATGGTTTTCCACACATAGAATTAAATGACTAGTTAGCCAAGTTAGTCAATATGCTAACTAATAGTTATTAGTTAGCATATTTTCAAATAACAATTTTAAAATATGTATGATAACTCTCAAATTCTGCTTACTAAATAGGACAAGTAAGGATAAACAGACGGTACATAAGTAGCTAGTTTGTTTTCTTTCATTAATATTTTTTATACCAAATGACATACAATTTTGTGAGTATGAAGTGATATAGTTTTCAAGGTGAATCGGAATCTAAATAGTTTACTGGAAGAATACGGAAAAATATAATCAAAATTTTGGTGAGAAGTCACATGAATAAGCGCGATAATCAAATGAAGATTCTAAAATTATTTTATGTAAGTACTTAGGGTGCAATTGTAATCACTCTCCAAATTTAAAGGATATGTTCAGTCCATGAAACTGAACAACTTTCTCCATGAAACATGTGTCGAAATACGCCAATAAATTTTGGTCATCCCATACTAAACTGATCACGTGATCTCTTTGATTTGTATGAAAAGTCAAATTTTTTTTACATATTTGACCCTATGTTTCTTAGAGAAAGTTGTGCAGTTTCATGGACTGAACACATCCTTAAAATTTGGAGTGATTTCAAATGCACCCTGTATAAATACAGTCATAGGTATTCTTTTTGTTTAGGTATGTACTTTACATTTTTATTCTGATTTTGGTAGGAGAATGAATACACCTACCAAAATCTATGGTTCTTTATGACGAGAAGTTAAATAGGTATCTATAAAACAACTAGCTAAGTCGGTAACTCGGTAATATCATAAAAGTATACGACCAACTCTTATGATACCTCTATACCTCTACATTCATAAGTACCACTTCGACGTCAATAACTTAACTAAAATTCCAAAAAATGGCCTAATGGTACCCATTAAATCTTTCTTATAAAGTAACAAAATTAGGTTTGTGAAAGTACGAGCAATCAAAAAGGAACAAATGAAAGTAGAAATAGGTACGCAAACATTTAGTTTCGGATCAAATGCCTTTGCTCGTAAAGTTTGAAAGCGTATTTTGCGGTTAAAAAATGAAACGGACCATACCGCATCATTTACTGGTTGGTATACGTGAGCTCGTCTTGCGGGTTCGTTGAATGAAAGTAAGTCGATTTTATAGATACTAAAGTAAGATACGCTTAGTTCGTAATAAAAGTTTCACGTAAGTTACCGGTAAAAGATGAGTTCCTACAAGACGGCTACGTGATTGTGAACCGGTGGATAGGGTTGCCAGATCGGAAGTCCAAAACATCTGGAGAAAATTTGAAAATGTCGGGATTTGGCGGTTGTTGTCGGGAGAAATAAATATTTAAAATGAAAGTGTAACTTAATGTCTGTATATAAATAGTAAGAAAACGGCCGCGCAATGCAATTTTTAGTTTGTTTCATCCTTACATCTTGCCTTTCACTAATAAAAAACGGCCGCGCAGCGCAAATTATAGTGAGTTTCATCCACTAATCTTGTAATCTTGCCTGTCTTTTATAAAAAAGGCCGCGCAGCGCAGTTTTCAGTTAATTTCATCCACTCTTGCCTTTCACTAATAAAAAACGGCCGCGCAGCGCAAGTTATAGTGAGTTTCATCCACTAATCTTGTAATCTTGCCTGTCTATTGTAGAAAACATGCCACGCAGCGTGATTTTTAATCAGTTTCATCCATTGATCTTGTAATCTGTAGCTTCACAGGTGAAAAATAATGTTTTCTAGAGAACTTTAGGAACAGCTGATTTTCCGGGAGATGTTTAGATTTGTCGGGAGTCGGGAGGTCACTTGAAATTCCGGGAGAACACAGGCGAAGCCCGACCATCTGGCAACCCTAGGTGGAAAACGTTTCAAGAGTTAAGTCGCATATTGGCTACAGGGTCATTCTTTAGGCCTTTAACTCTTTCGTGCGGAAACAAAGATCGGATGTAGATAATCACTCTTACTGGATGTTCGTATGCAAATTCGCCTTGGAACGGTTAAACGGTTATTTAAAACGGTGCTGCTCTGGTTATTGGGCGTGAAGATTTTTGGAGGATGAGAACGAATTGTTCGTGCGCTGAACGGTACTTGGAAATGTAGATGTTATTGTTCTAGTTATATCAGAGTAGAGTCCTTTGCCTGATATCCTGATGTACATAAATTAAAATTTAAAAGCTGGAGTACCATAGCGATTTGGGTATAATACAATAATGATTTGATATTTTGTTTTACCGCCTATGTGACAAACAATGAAACTTACAAACATAATACCATATACCTAGGTTAGGCAAGGCCCGCGTAATAAAGAGTTAGGATTAGGAACCGTGATCATCGCTTCGTTGTTGCGTTTTATTTACGATTTATTTGCGTAAACACATAATAGACGAAAAATAATAAGTAACTTTAACCATGCAATCCCTTTGAGTTTTTTAAGTTGTCAAGCCTAGCATTAACAGTAAGCCTACAAAAGAAAATTAATAACAAACATTTAACTAAGTAATCATAGAATCAAGATATCACTTAACACTTCCTTAATTTGAAAATGACTTGTGGTTCGTCGGGTTCCATTTTCTCCCACGGTGGGTGCCATCTTATCGTATTCCCAGGCAGAAGAATAATTGTAAAAGATTGTAACCGTAATTACCACGGAAAAGCCTGTTTACTCCTAATTGATTCTCAGTGCAATGGGAACATATAAAGTTAAGAGCAATTTTTTATTTGTTTTATGGTTAAGAGCATCGCTCGAATTTTAAACAACTTTTGTTAGATGGACTATAAAGATTTTCCTCGAGGAAAGGACATAGCCCGGCCGTACCCCAGACTGTTCCATTCCAGAGAAGCTTCCAGAGATGAAACATCTGAAAATTCCTTACATTGGGATGATGACTAATGAATAAAATAACGAAATACTAATAAAAATCGTAAACATTTTAAACTTTTAGAGTAGCTTGTATGCCTCTTAGTTTTATATATTGCATATTATTTGTTTTTATGACTCTTCAGAGTTGGGTGGACAAGTCCATTTAAAAAGTATAAAAATTAAAATAAATGATACCTTTAATTAGTCCGTAAAATGTATAGCTTTCTCTTAGAAACCATTTTGATAAACACAATATCTATAAATTATATAGCTGCCGAACAAATTTCCTTCGCTTTACATACAAACTACTCAGCCATGACGTCATAATTGAGTAGCCGTTAGTATGGAGCGTTTTTGGGTGAGTTCATTTGTGTGCATTTCAAATTGTGATATCTCGGGCATTTTTCATGCTAGCGAAATAATTATTTTACCAATATTTCTTTTTTTGAGAGGTACCTAATTTATGTAACATAAAATAAAAAAATTACATCGTCTTGCGGCAATAAGCGGCTCTTCAGAGCTGTAGACCTTGCGTTTGTGACATTTTTGAACATTTTTCGAAATGGCTGAAATATGTTTTTCCTCATATCACGAAAAACACCAACAACCTCGCAGGAGTAAATTAGTAACATCATGTTCAACAACTATTCTACGACTTTTCTAAAAAACAGGCAAAAAAACGATTTTTCATACAAAACTCGATCTGCTGTGCTGTTCGGACATTTGTATGGAGAGTCTAATTCTTTTTGTCTGTTTTCGGAAAAGTCGTAGAACAAAATATGTTGTAGTTTGTATATGATGATAGTACCTAATCTACTCCTGCGAGGTTGTTGGACTTTTACAAATAACCCTGTATACCTACGTGTAATTAGGAATCAGTTCGATTTACCATAACTCATAAAGTAAAAAAAAAAACCTAACATTCGCTCACTACGATCGTCGATTAGAGAGAAGTGAGTTCATGAATAAGTTATATAATTTATGCAATATTAACTGATGCACGTCAAGTTTACGTATTGCGATGTTATTAATAACGGAACAAAATCATCTTACAATGGTACTGAATTGAGTTAATGTGCTCTACTGAATGGTTGCTTTGCAACTGTAACATGCAACTTATACGGTGTGGATTTGACGAATGATTGCATCGTTAGATAACAAAAGTAGAAGCTGTGTCCAAAAATTACACCAAATACCTATGAAAGTTTTAACCCCAGACCCCATTGCATTGCATCCACCGCAACACAATAATGATATAGCGATTTATGAATACTACTAAGTAGGTACTACTTAGAATATCAATAAATCATTCATGTTTCTGTGGTCATGCTACAGACGACGCAGGCGCTCACTGGTGGGAAAAGACCTTTAGCGATCAAGGGCCCAATCCTAGTACCTACTAATATTAATATCTATTCTGTGCCAATACTTCTTTTCTCTATGCGTACATATCGATCGATTTATTCAAAATTGTAAAAAGTAGGTAAATTGTTGCCTTTCAAAAAAAATTGGTTAATTCGTCCAAGCAAATAAAAGATAACATTTTAAGTAACTGAACAACTTTGTCTACGGGACAACTTAATCAGAGCAAAAAATAATCAGATGTTCCATAAAAAAGTTAATATCTACTCGACCAAAATGTGTGGAACAGCTGTTAATTTTTTTGCTCTGATTAAGTCGGTCCCATAGACTGTTCAGTTTGATGGTCTAAGCCACACCACATTTGTGCACTGTTCAAAAAATCATCCTGTATGTATCAAAACAAAAGCTAGATCTAATTTTGATATGGATACAATACGCCACTAAATCACTTTCGCAAAATAAATTGATCTACTGACACACATTACTCCATTTCACGCTGTCTAATTTTCTTTGTTTTCACTTTTTACAACGTATCTTATAATTTATAATGAGCACACGTATTGTTATAATTTGGCGAAATATATGCTAGTATCGATCATCTTTTCTGCACCCTTATACTTTATCACCCTACTAGCGACCCGCCCTCGCTTCGCTTCGGTGTAGTGTGGAATTTGACACCATGTATTATACATATAAACCTTCCTCTTGAATCACTCTATTTATTAAAAAAAACTGCATCAAAATCCGTTGCGTAGTTTTAAAGATTTAAGGATACATAGGGATATAGGGCCAGAGAAAGCGACTTTGTTTTATACTATGTTGATATCTACAGATATTTTAAACCTAAAAACGTGGGGCGCATTTTGTAAAATTTATCATCAATATTGTCTTTAGCATGCGCCCCACGTTTAAAGGTATAAATTTCTGTAGGTATAGGGGTTATAAATATTTACAGAAGAATGAATTTATTACTTTTTAGTCTTTTTTTACTAGTCCGTTTTAATGTTTTTAGTCGGATTACTTTTTGTAATAATTTTGTCCGTTTTAAAAACGTGTTTTTAAAAAGATTTTTTTTTCAGTTAATTTTCAATCATTTATCTGTGTTTGAGTCAATCATTGGCAACTAAATCGCACTCCAAAATCGCTGACTAAAAAGACTGACTGACAACCTGCTGACCAACAAGCGATTCCAAAATACTGATTCAATTTGATATTATGTCGCATGAAAACGTAAGTAGTAAAGAGTGCTCGATGCCAGCCGAAGGATTAAAAAATAGGGTACCAAAATTTTGCAAATAAAAGCATTTTTCACAAAAAAATATTTGAATTCAAGTGTGTTCCATGTTTTAATTTATCCTTGAGGCTCCGTTATGCGAAATCATTTGTCTCTGTCTTTTTGTATACGTGTAATCATCATCATCATATCAGCCGCACGCTTGGATGAATTAACCACTGGATACGTAACGTAAGAAAAATGTACGAAATCACGATCAACCAATTTTTGCGGGTTGAGGGGGGATTACACTTGTCAAATAATGTCAATGTTATAGGGTGATGTAGCCGGTTTCGGCCATAATTGCCGGCCAAATATTATGGATTGTGAAACTCATACATTAGTTTTCGGCCAGGCGGCCGAAAAGCAAATGACCTCCCAAAAACGCATTTAGTTACCAGGCCATCAAAGGTGAATGCGCAGGCTATATACAAAATTACCCGAGCCCCGGCGCAAATTGAATCTATCTTAGGTTTAAGTACCTTTTATGTATATAACAAAAAAAAATGGGACCTCTGTGATCGGTGAATAACATAAAAAAAACTGCAATTTTTTTTTTCAGGCGTTAATATTTTACGTGGCTAAAGGTATATTTTCAAAAAATATTAGGTAATAATCACGCCCTACCAATCCGCATTGGGGCCCCTTATTATTTATTTATTATTATTTTTAGTTAACGGGAGGCGCCCAATTACATAACTAACATATTCATTCATTATTGATTTTAATAGAGTTACTACACAATCTTGTTTGTCAATCATGTACTTACTATTATTTTATATTTTACTTAATCATTTTGTTGGTAATATCATTCCAATATTAGCGCCTGAAAAAAATATTCATTGCAGTTTTTTTTATGATAGTCACCATTCACAGAGGTCCCACATATTTTTTGTTATACACATAAAAGTTACTAAAACATGAGATAAATTTCATTTGCGCCGGAGCTCGGGTATTTTTACATTATTTTTTAAATGTATCATACCGAATACTTTACGCGTTTAAGTCAAAATAACAGCACTAAAACTAATTTACCATACTCAGTAATAAAAATTATGTGTATCAAACCGTAAACTACATTGTAACTTATACCTTCCGAAAAAACTCACATGCACTATTTTCTTGCTACTTTTAACGACACACCTACCTTGTTCAATTTTCGCCCTTCTTCCCCACGACACTACCAAGGCGCACTACTGGTAGTGTTGTGGGTAATTTTGTTTGCCGTGGTAAACCACCTCGAATAACATTCTTTACCAAGTATATGTGTCGCCAATCTTTCATCACACTCGCCCTTGCTGACTGCTGGACACATTTCTAAAATATACAGTTGGTCTGTACTTAAATCATCACGGCTCTTCGTTATATCTGTGCAAACAATAGCTTACGGCAGTAAATGATTTGACTGGAAGACATTCAAAATTATTAAGTGCCTTCCCTATCGGAGCACTAAAGCTTTTCGGCCCTGTAGTACTACCGTCTAAGTATTCAAAAAAATGTCTTAAACTCCACTCATTTGCGTGCAGTTGACATATTAGCCATTGAAGAGGACGCTGCAGCTTGTTTTCAAGCAGTTTGATAATTCCGGCTCTATTACCAGTGTTAACAGCAGTTCCTCGCGCGAAATAACTTTCAAGAGGAAAATTTACGGAAGTCAAACATGATTTTGAAAACGTTTTGTAAGAAAAATGTTGCTTTTTGTTGATTATTATTGGCTTTTGTGAAAGTATAAGTATCTCTTAATAATATTAACTATTAAAAAAATGAGATATATTTTGTTTAAAATTATAATATGAAAATATTAATATTTAGAAAGTTTTTCGAAAACGTCAGCTCCTGGGGGCAGTATGTCTCGTAATTTGTTTCTAATTATATTTTGTATACGTACTTTTAATAACACCGCGAAAAAGAAATTTCACGAAAAATTTCTTTCATACATTCTTACATTTTCCGTAATGGCCGAAAACCAAAGGGGGCCGGCAAACCGGCTAAGTCACCCTACTTTGTTTACATACCAAATTTTATTTATTTTGCGAAAAATAGCTACTATAATAGGTTGAAATTGTGCTTACGCGTGAAAAGAAACATTTCTTGATTGCCCGCTATTTTTTTTGCTGAACAATACGAAGCATTTTGTCCATTTTTGTACCAATGTTTCGCCACGAGCTCTAGCATCACACTGACAACGCGATATCGTTTACTGAGGCTATCGGTCACAGTAAGTGGCAGAGGGGTAAAGGCGAATATGGCTGTCATTTCGCATCCAGTGGTTAATTCATCCAAGGCCGCACGACACCCACTGCTGGGTATAGGCCTCCCCTAAGGATCTCCACGACGATCGGTCCTGCGCTGTCCGCATCCAGTGGCTTCCCGCGACCTTCACCAGATCGTCGGTCCACCTTGTCGGGGGCCTACCCACGGAGCGTCGTCCGGTGCGCGGTCGCCATTCCAGAACCTTTCCGCCCCAACAGCCATCAGTTCTTCTCGCTATGTGTCCTGCCCATTGCCACTTCAGCTGAGCAATCCTTCGAGCGATGTCGGTTACTTTAGTTCTCCTGCGGTTCTCCTCGTTTCTGATTCGATCACGCAGGGAAACGCCGAGCATGGCTCTCTCCATTGCACGCTGGCTGACCTTGAGCCTCCTTATGAGACCCATAGTTAGCGACCACGTTTCACTGCCATAAGTCATCACTGGCAACACACACTGTTCATAGACTTTCGTCTTGAGACACTGAGGTAAGTCGGACGCGAAGATTTTTCGAAGCTTCCCGAATGCTGCCCACCCGAGTTGGATTCGACGAGAGATCTCTTTCTCAAAGTTGAACTTACCTAACTGGACTGCCTGTCCTAGGTATACGTAGTGGTCAACAACTTCAAGTGTAGTGTTCCCAACATGAACTGGAGAGGGTACAACATGGCCATTTGACATAATTTTCGTCTTATCCATGTTCATCTTGAGACCCACTCTTTTGGAAGCACTACGGAGATCTTCGAGCATTGTGTTCAGGTCTTCCATGGTCTCAGCCATAAGGACTATATCATCGGCAAAACGTGTAAAGAGTATGGAAAATAACCTCACTTCTGCACTTTTTCGATGTTTTTCGTTGTGTTTTCATCATTATCTTTAGCACAATTATCTTTCTTGAAAAAAAGTTTTTTTTATACACAACGGGATAGTGCTTGGCCTTCATTCCATTTGATGTTAAATGACGATAAGACCGAAGGTGGAACCGCACTACACCCGGAATACTGGCTATCTTACCTCTAACTGCCGGAACACAACAATTCTTAAATTGTTATTATGGCGTCAGACTTAGGTAAGATGGTGGTAGCTAGCCAGGTGGATTTGAAATAAGCCCTACCACCAACCAAACCGAGTACAAATTGTACCCCCCCTGGGAATCGAACCCGGGACCTCTGCGTCTCACACGGGTGGGCGAACCACTAGACCACAGAGGCGAAAGTTAAGTTTAAAAGTTAAAACCAAAAATGTGAAAATCGTTGATATTTGGCTATCTATTACGAGTAAAGTGGCAAGAATTGGTGACGTGGTATGTTAATTAGGGGGTGTTTATTGCCACTAAGTATAACAGCAACAAGTTTCGTACATTTCGAGAAAACATGAATTTTTCACTTTTGAAGTGTCGGAAATCCGTGAACTTTGGAACTGCTTTTCTTCGAATCTAAAAGTTGTATCGAAGCCGGGATTGAAGTGTAATGCTAAGGATCATGTTAAGTAAAGGTTTCACAAATAAAACCGGCCAAGTGCGTGTCGGGCCACGCGCCATAGGGTTCCGTAGTTACCTTATACCATACCATATTTAATACCACCTATCATTTTTCGTTTGCAAAAATAACTTTGTTTTTTCAGTGTTGGTATGAATGACAAAGTTATATTTGCGGTTTTGGAAAATGCGCTATATCTCAAAAACTAATAACTATATCTCGTTCAAAATAATTTTGGTTGAAAGTGTTTATTAAGATCTATAGCATATATTTTTTTTAGATTTTTCACTCTCTTATTTCAAAAGTTAAAGGGGGGGGACACACATTTTACAACTTTGGCGGTGAATATCTTTCAAATGGTTGACTTTGAGAAAAAGTTGTCTTAGAAACCTCAATGTCATTTTTAAAGACCTATCTATAGACACCCAACACGTGTTGGTTTGAAGAAAAAAAATTTTTTCCGTTTCAGTTCTATGTATGGGGAGCCCCCCCTTAATCTTTTATTATTCTTATTTTTGTATTAAATTCGTTAAGCGGTTAACAGAATACATCTACCTACCAAGTTTCAACTGTGTAGTCTTAATACTTTCGGAATAAAGTGGCTGTGACATACGGACAGACAGACAGACAGACAGACAGACAGACAGACATGACGAATCTATAAGGGTTCCGTTTTTTGCCATTTAGGCTACGGAACCCTAAAAAGGGCATGCAACAAAAAAGGGTTCCATAACACACTGTGCGATGGTGTACAACATTTAGTACAGTAGCCCGTAGAACATTTAAATCACCAAAAAGGTTACCGTTTGCCGTTGTGATAAAGTTATTTATTACGAAATTATAGATACTTTAACCCAAGTTTTACTGATCGCAACCCGCCGTAACCTATATTTGTATATCTCCAAAATTGTTATTTTTTTATTTTTCGAGGTTTACCACATAGTTTAGCTATTGTCATGTTCTACAGCTTGGTTTGATTGCCACAGATAAAAGTAAGACTGTAAAAAGTAGCCATACTCAGATTTAAGACCTGATGAAAACGGTTGGACTTTATCTGGTCTTAAATCTGTGTATGATCACTTTCCATGCTCTTACTATTATCAGTGGCAATCAAACAAAGCTGTAGAACACGACGTAGCTAAATCATGAAGTAAACCTTGAAAAATCAAAAAAAAACATTTTTGGAGATATACAAATATAGGTTACGGCGGGTTGCGATCTGTAAAACTTAGGTTAAAGTATCTATAATTTCGTAATAAATAACTATATCACAACGGCAAACGGTAACCTTTTTGGTGATTTAATTGTTCTACGGGCTACTGTACTATTATTCTAACCTAACTAATATTTATAAATGCGAAAGTGAGTCGGTTTTTGAAGTGAAAACTTCTTTAGCGGCGTTGTACGCTTTTTTGTAATGCGGAAAAAACTCGCGTCAGTCAGTCAGGATCACGTGACCCTGATCGAAAATTCGTAAGACGGATGTGACGGATGGATAGTAGACAGCCGGCGGCGGAAGTATCCCCCTCTCTTGAAAATGGCGGCACGTCATTTCAAGATGTAAATACTTGTGTCACCATTGCAACGCGCATTTTTTTTAAATCAAAGTCAAAACTTTAGATTTTCTGTCAAGCTATGGATAAGACTTTCGTACAATACTGTTTTGTATTCGTAAATTTAAATGCAGAGTAAATTCGCAAGACGGCAATTCGTGCAAAAATATTCCCTAACCATTCCAAAATATCAAAAATGCACAACGTTAATATTCAAGTTTTCACTTCTGCCGGCACTCCCGGAGTGCAACCCGATTTTTTTGTTACGCCTTCACGTCTTTACCATTCGACCGATCATCATAAAATTTGCATACACGTTATCAGGGGTACAAAGAAGAACATAGGGTAAAGGGAACACCTTTCATCCAGAAAGAAAGTGCTGTTCCCGAGAGATAGCAAAAATGCTTTCCACGCAGACGAAGTCGCGGGTGGCCGCTAGTAATAATTTAAAAGCTTGGCAGAAGCTTTTATAAAGTGGTTTTTATAAAACAAGGGCAGTGACGAAGTGAATTTTTTTAAAGTACTTACTTACCAACATCATAACATTTTGGATATTTTTAGTTATAAAAATTATAGAAAAACTAGCGACCGCCCGCGACTTCGCCGACGTGGAAAGTTTTTTTTGCGATTCCTCAGAAACAGTACTTTATTTCTGGATAAAATGTCCTTCTCTGTACCCCTGAGAATGTGTATACAAAAGGGTAGTATTTAATCGGGTAACATTAAATAAATTTCCATTTTGGGTACCAAAAATACTGAATATAGCCACAAAGCCCACAAAGTATAGCGTACTGAAATACTAAGTGGGCGACGGACTGAGGGCGACTACAAATGTTGAAAACTTTTGAAATACAAATTGAGTACTTAACTAGTTATTCAAAACGGGCGACCAAGTTACTATTTGGGCGACTATCTTAAGGCACACAAAACATTTAAAATTTGACATATGTTTTATTTAAAAAGGTGACTATTATCCTAATCGAGATGACAAAAATAGCATGTTGGGCGTGGAGAGGGGTGAAGTTATGGCGAAGGTAAGCCGTTCTACAAAAATGTTGTGATCTGCATAGTGGATCAATGGGGTGGGATTTCTAAAAGGTAAGCCGATGGGAATCGGCTTGTATGGATCCTTCGCCACTGTGGCAGCTTAAATCACTTATATAGTTAGTTACCTACTTGGTATAATAGTTGCCCACTCAGTATTTTTGTCACTCATTTAGAATTTTCACTGCTAACTTAATTTATTTATCTCCCACATGTAGTCGCCCGTTAAACGTATTTTTTGTAATCCACAGTTTGTCACCCGTTTAGTTATTTTGTCGCCCAAAAAATAAACCACTGCTGCCAGGTTTAGTATTTAAGTATCCCATTAACAGTCGCCTTCAATTCTTCCAGTCACCCAATTAATTAATTCCCTATACCAAATTTCATGTAATTTCAGACCTCTAATCTAAAAACAATGTCGGAAGTACAAACTGCGGTTTATTTAACCGGTTTAAATTACAAAGACATTATGCCTGTGCGTCTTGTTTTTACTTGAAACAGATAAATAACAAAACATTTCAACACTTTAGGCAGTTTTTGCGTTTAGTGCGATCATCGGAGCGTGAAATTTAATTTCGGTGATGGCTCCAATCACGCTCACACAATGACGAGGCCCTATAAATTGAAGCTTTCTACAGAAATAAAAATATATAAATGCCATTAGTTACTTAAAAAGAAAACGTTACCGTTCTCTATTGCTCTTGACAATAAACCACTAACCGTTTTGATCAAACTAGCTATCAGTCACACAATGTAAGGCTGCGTTAGTTTCCCCTTATTTTTACACTTGGGAAACAGCTTTGCTTTAAGCAATGGTTCAACTTAAATAAGTCTAAATGAAATCGCACAAAATTTATAAAAATGTTAGTCTACTGTTTGTTAAAATCTTATTTTATCAGAATACTTTTCATATTTAACTCCACAACTTGTTATCAGAGACAAAGTTAGCAGATATAACAGCATTATAAAAAACCGGCCAAGTGCGTGTCGGGCCACGCGCAGTAGGGTTCCGTAGGTACATTATACCATACCATATTTTAATACTGCTATCATTTTTCGTCTGAAAAAATTACTTTGTTTTTCACAGTGTTTGTATGAATGACAAAGTTATATTTGCGGTTTTGGAAAATGTACTATATCTCGAAAACTAATTACTGTATTTCGTTCAAAACAATTTTCGTTGAAAGTGTATATTAAGATCTATAGTTTATATTTTTTTTAGATTTTTCACCCTCTTACTTTAAAAGTTAAAGGGGGGGGGACACACATTTTACCACTTTGGCGGCATATATTTTTCAAACGGTTGACTTTAAAAAAAAATAGTCTTAGGAACCTCAATGTCATTTTTAAAGACCTATCTATAGACACCCCACATGTATTGGTTTGATGAAAAAAAATATTTTCAGTTTCAGTTCCATGTATGGGGAGCCCCCCCGTAATCTTTTATTTTTTTTATTTTTGTATAAAAATCGTAAAGCGGTTCACAGAATACACCTGCCTACTTAGTTTCAACTATGTAGTCCTAATACTTTTGGAATAAAGTGGCTGTGACATACGGACGGACAGACAGACAGACAGACAGACAGACAGACAGACAGACAGACAGACAGACAGACAGACAGACAGACAGACAGACAGACAGACATGACGAATCTATAAGGGTTCCGTTTTTTGCCATTTTGGCTACGGAACCCTAAAAATGAGGTCACTTCTGAAAAGTTAATGAAAAACTTTTACGGTACATACAAGTTTATCTCTGAATTAAAATGCAATTAAATTAAATATATACCTGCAACGGAATGATGTTCAATCAGCTTATTTTTACTGTTTTCTTTCACAATAAAAACCAGATAGTATTCGAAATGACTATTTTATTAAGTCTGTACTCACTGTTATTTTTATTTATTACATTGAGACTTTTGCATTTTTTCTGCTAATGTTAATTAAGTATCTATAAGTCAAATCGTGTGTCGCACTGATAGGTACTTGACTTTTTATACGTGATTTCACATACTTCATCATTGAAAACGTCAATTTTCCGACTCGGGTAAATAGGCGTTTTCCATTTGAATTCTCAAATTTTTCAACTTTTGTAGGTGTGAGAAAATCAAAGCTTTGATGTGATTTGTTTTATGATATTTTACTGGAATTGCACATTAAGTTTTGAGCGTCAACAGGGTCCGCCGTCTCTTGAAACTAAGCTATAAGTAGGTAGTTGATAGACAGTCCATCAGGTGGTTTTTTTGACTTACCAGCAAGAACATCAGCACGAGCGCGCATCCACGGGCACCCGTCATGCTTGCGCCGCTGGTCGGCCACACTCGAGCGCGGAGCCAACCGTTAATGCTGTCTGCCCCGATTACCTTACTGCGCTAGACAAAAACTCTTCGCTACTTTGCAGATAACTCGACCAACAATTAACACTGGCTATCAAAACTATATAAAAAAATATCACTGAATAATCACTTTGAATATCGAACGCCAAAGTCGCGCGCGGTTTTTATGTAACTTATGATTCCCGCGCGTGTTTCTGATGCGCTTGCGCCAGCTAGCTGCGTGGTGCTTAAACGGAGCTTCGAGACGGGACTGCGCGGTGGCGCGCTCGGCTTACTCCGTTGATGATGGTGGAACAGTTAGCCATCGACGGGGAGGGTACCACCTGTACGCCGTACTTTATCGTTCTCACGACACGATCACCGATCCGCCTCGCAATTCGGCAATCTTGTGATCTACATTGTTGATTGGCATCGGATTAGGGCAGAATTGGGCACTGTAGTTTGCGGTGTGTTCATTACCGTGACATTCACGTGGAGAAATTGTTGAGGTCTGTCTGATTGAATGGCAGGCAGCTCGCGTAGCCGCTCTCGGGTCACCGATGTTATGTGTTCGATATCTCTCCATCGGAGCCACGAGCGCAGGAGTAGATCTCATGATTAGATAGCTCAATAGCTATATCTTTAACCGAGCTCATTCAGAGTCATCTCTCGATACGAAATTAAAACCGCTATAGAAAGTCAATCAATTTTTTTCCGATGAACACTTCAAGATAACTTCGTAGGCGTAGTTACAAACAATGTCGGAAGATATAAATTGTTTTTTAATTTGATATGTGATATTATGGTTGTTTATTAAGAAGTTTAACCTACTAACACTGACGTAAGTGTTATACATTTTATTTCTACCTGTTCAACTTGATAACTTGTCAGTACCTACTTTCGTAACATTAGATTGAGATTATTGTAAGTCATGCTCGAGTCTGAAAAAATTGGTTTCAAGATCATTGCTGCTTTCATTCAACACCACACCACAATTAGGGCTTACCTCTTTGCCTATTCTTAAAAGAAGAAAAAAAATGAGATACGGGTCAACGTAAATTACAGGCCGAATTCAAACAAAATACAAATAACAGGTGTCACAGAGGCGGCAGCTGCCGGCGGCGAGCGTGACCGCCGTCACGCCCTTACTTCGCTACAGTTGCTCCACTATTAAAAAACACAGATGCCCGACTCGCTGACGGATAATATCATCAAAAGTTAATTAGTTTTAAGCCATTCATTATCTAGTGCTTTCTTTCGATCGGTGCCAATTTTAAGCATCACTGCAAATCCCAGCTTTGGAATACAGTCTCTTTTTGTAGCAATGAAATAAAATTGTGTTCCGGATTAATACCAAACCTTAAGAATTATTTTACAGTTTTAACGCGCGTTGATTGAAAAAAACGTAAGCATTCCATGCTGAGAGAGAAGGCTTAAAGTGCAATTTGTGAAAAGTGCAAAAGCGACATTGCGTTAAAAATTAAAAAATAGGGCTAGATTACATTACTGTTATTAACAAAGTATAAGCTCTTGAACAACACCAATGGTAAAAAAAACACAGTTGTCAAACAGAAACAACCAGTTTTCGGTATTGGCAAACAATACGATGATTTCGTAAAGTATTTTTTATTTTATTTTACATAAATGTTTTTCGTTTATCATATTCTCAAAAATTCGTGTCGAGATTAAATAAGCTCGACTAGATATGATTAAATCGAAAGAAATAAATATAATAACATTAATACAAAGACTAATTGGGGTACATTTCAGACAGATCAGGTATAAAGTATGATGCAGATTATAATAGACAAAGAAGCGAGATGTAAAGATATAACTGTACACACAGTTGGAAGCATGTAAATCGCTCATAATTACATATATAACAACTAACAAGTAACTCTGGCCACAGAATATATAATAGTACAAGTCTCTGGCGTCCGAATTTTTGCAATGTCAGCATTGTTAAGCACTCCAAAGCTTTCTTTTGGGTCTTTGAAGCGATAATGCCGTTGTGTGACTTGAAACGTTTAAATAACTTGATGTGTTAGGATGTGTTAGTTAGTGTTAATACTGGTCCGGGTATTTCTAAGCCGCCTATTAAGTAGTTATAACCGGTCCGTAGATAAACAATAGGAAGTGCTTTATTTTTTCCTATATATGTATTGTGGTAAGAAAATATAAACGATTCAAAAGTGCTTAATTATTAAGTTTATTTGAATAAAGACTTTAACTTTACCTTTACATAGTCACAGAAAGAAAAAGGTCACATGAGATACCTAACAAAAAATAAATTGAAAATAAAAAAAATAAGTCTAGGCAGATAAAAAAAATCAAAAAAAGACGTGCATCTGAACTGAGAGCCCAAATTTTAAATCTACAATCTACAATTTACAAGTTTTAAATCATTGCAAATCAAATTGAAACTTATAGGGGATTTAATAAAAACGTCGGTTCCACGTCGGTTCGTAAGCTAAGTTTTTTTTAAGGTATTTGAACTATTTATTACATTGTATGTTATCAATATTTTGCTTGCGATAAGAACCCACAGTGGTGGGTAACATTGTAGTAAGTTCAATTTGTTGAACATGAAATAGGAAACCTAGAATTATATTTTTTAACGCATAGCGGTAGATTCCACTCCACACATGTTAAAAAAAAATCTTCTTGGTTCTCTCATGTACGTTTTCTTTACTATCATCCGCTACAGGTATTATTTTTTTATTTATGAACACGTTTGTACTAGGTTGCTTTTTCGTTCAAAAAGTATTTGTTTGTTTTTTTTGTCTACAAATTTTGCAAACGATTTTAATCGAGCTTCCCGATGAGGAAGATACTTGAAATTTTAAACATAGGTCAGAACTGGAAGACAATGCAATATTATGGTGTTATTGAGCTGATTTGATAATGGAGCCGGAAGAAGGCCACAGGAACTTTGGAATAAAACCATGCAACCCTATAGAGCTACGAGAAAATAATAATTTATTGAAAAAAACTTTTTTTTAAACCTCGTTTTTAAACGAAACAAAAGAATATTTTTTTCTCTCGTCCCAGATTTAATATAACCCTATACAGACAGAAGTTTTAAAACGAAAAACGTGGGGCCATAGAAATAGAATGTCAAAGAACAACAATGTCAATAAACAGGTGATCCGAAAACGAATGCATACATTTTATATGAGATACGTAAAATATGACTTAGATTCATAAAATATGACTATATACGGCAAAGGAAATTAATAAACTATGTTCCATACTGTTTTCTTCGTCGATAAACAAATAAATGTAGAGAAATTTGGTTTTAAAGAAATGTGTGGCAATATCTTAATTACCTGTGAAAAGTGTGATTACTTGGATTATTTCTTTTTGTGACATCACAATTACTTAGAGCAGGGGTCTCCAAACTACGGCCCGCGGGCCGGATCCGGCCCGCGAGCACCAACAATCCGGCCCGCCAAAGCAGACCGGATTGTACCAACAATACTGTAATTTACAGTATGTTGGTACGGAGCTAGCTAGATCCTGGCCCGTGGGACTTGGTGGAGGAGTAAGTCTGGCCCTTTTGCTAAAAAGTTTGGAGACCCATGACTTAGAGCAAAAGACACCATGGCTCCACGATACCTTTATTTTAAATTATAATTAAGATTAACAAATATTTTAAACAAACTGGGATTGCTCATTTGCTAGGCGGGACGCTAGGGGCTCTTACTGTAAAAAATGTTGGCACATGTCACTTGATCCTTTGTCTCTTTTTTACATAGACCGAGTCCGTATAATGTTAACTTCTCTTTTCTACGCTTTGTTGGTCTTCTTGAGCGCAGCGAAAATTTTTCTATGTCTATGCGTGGGGCGCATTTGGTAAGATAGCGTGGTAGGTATCTAGAGAAAGCACAACTTTGCATTGTTTTGTACTAAGTATTCATGCATCAATTATCTTTTGCATGCGCCCCACGTTTTTCGTTACGTAGTACTAATATAAAATATCTACGGGATAAAATATTGTACTTTTTAGTCCGTTTTCAAAACGTAGTTAGAATTTTTTTTTTCAGTTAATTAATTAATGTTTTACCACTTTTTACCCAACATATACAGATTATTATGATCAACCGTCTACGTCTTGTTTCATATGAAACTACAGTTTCTGTAAATACGATTAGCGACAAACAGTAATTATCATGAAAGCTCCCGACGCACATGTCATTCCTTTCCTTAGTTATTGTTTGCCTGGGGAACCTCTTGTCACATCCATCACTATGTTAAGTTTCTCAGTAAAAGATGAAATTTTTTAAACCAAGAATTCAGGAGTGTCGTAAAGTCGTAAGATACTAGAGTTCGATCAATTTGAAAAAAAAAATAGATATTTTTTTATTATTGCACTAAAAACACAGTTACATATGTTACATTGGATCAAAAGTTTAATTTTAATTTACCTTTAATAAAAATAAATGGTGGTCGGTTGTTGACTTTTATCAATCATCACTGATCAATATTTATTTTGGAATATGAGTTGAGGATATTATGAGGAGTGCAGTTCCTCATTTTATTGATAGGTTTTTTAGATTCTAAGACTATCTACAACTAAAACTAAACAGCAAAATATAGGGGCTAAAAAAATAAAAATCAATCTATATCTAATAATCATATAAAGCAAATGATGGTGGTATAATAGGTATACAATTTGCGTTTGAGATTGTGTATTTATAAACTAAATTAGCAACATTTTTAGCATTACCTTCATCATCATCATATCAGCCGCACGACACCCACTGCTGGGTATAGGCCTCCCCCAAGGATCTCCACGACGATCGGTCCTGCGCTTCCCACATCCAGTGGCTTCTGGCAACCTTCACCAGATCGTGTGTCCATCATGAGGGGGTTTGCCATAATCGCCACGCTTGGCAGGCGGGTTGGCGATCGCAGTAGGCCAAGAATTTTGGAGACGCTGCTGCCCGTCTCCTGATTCCTGTGTTCCCTTAGTCGCCTTTTACGACACCCACGGGATGAGAGGGGGTACTGCTATTCTAAGCCGGCACATACACGGCATAGCCGGCACATAGGTACACGGCATTACCTTACCTTAAATTATTTTCTTTTTAACGTTTTCAGTGTAATTTATCTTAAAAATTCTAATCGAATAGTGCAAATGGAAGGTTGCTGGTACTTATGACACGGGTTTTATTTTTTATTATCGCATATCTAAAACTTATGTGTACTTATGTACCTAAATAATACAGTACTTATAATAAAAAAAAAAACCGGACAAGTGTGAGTCGGGCTCGCCCACCGAGGGTTCCGTACAGACCCACATCTATACATAAAATAAAGCAATAGAAAAGTTGTGTCGGTACAAAGGAAATATTTTGAAAAAAAGTGGTTGGTAGTTATTAGTTTTTTATATGAAAACTGTACTACGGAGAGTTCAAGCTTTATCCCAGGTTCTACCTACCGGAATTATGTGAAAAATTGCTTAGATTATAAGTTGGACTCTAAGCTACCAAACTGTAAAAAAATACCATCAAAATCCGTTCAGCAGACTGCTATAAATAGATAACCATTTGAAATCCTTTGTCGCCACGTAGAAAATAACCCTTCCAGGGATTACGACAAAGAATTGACCACGGGCGAAGGTTTGAAATGGAATAGTACATTACTGCAGCGGCACTCAAGACAGGCATTGAAGAACATACGTGAGTCCATCAATGCCTAGTTGCGGCCAAGGCTTGTTAGTACTTTTAAACTTTTAACTTTTTAGTTTTAAAAGTTTTAAGCTTTTTATTTTAATTTTAAATTACTTACAGTAATTGAAAAAAAATTGTTTTAAAACAAAATAACCGACTGCAAAAAAAACCTGCCTCTAAAAAGCAAGAAATAATATTCAAATCATTAGATACGCATTATAACGTCTACTGAAGTCAGGTGGGGTACGAACGTACTGTACGTACGTACGGGAAGTACAACTTCCTTTTTTTATTCTTAAATCCCCACCCGACTTCAATAGACGTTATAATGCGTATCTAATGATTTGAATATTATTTCTTGCTTTTTAGAGGCAGGTTTTTTTGAAGTCGGTTTTTTTGTTTTTAAACATTTTTTTATTTGTTTATTTTTAGTGTCAGTACCTTCTGTATTAGATAGTGTAGGTAAGTATATTATTTAGGTAGAAAAATCGGCTCAGCCAAACGTGAGTTAATCGCGGAGAAACATACTATATACAGGTCAAACTGAGAACCTTATTTTTTTTGTAGTCGGTTAAGATGACTACACTAAAGATATCCCCTTTCCAACACAAAAAACTTCATCTAATTCGGTTCATAAATAACAAAGTCGTCAAGGTAGTTGATGCAAAATCATAGTATTTTCAGGATTATTTGAAAACTACTTGACCGATTTAAAAAAAAAATAAATGGGACCATCTCGCAAGCAAATTCAATCGAACAAAAATAGAATCATTAAAATCGGTCCATAAATGTCGAAGATACGTGCGAACAACGATAAAAAAAAACATACAATCGAATTGAGAACCTCCTCCTTTTGTTGAAGTCGGTTAAAAAAGAAAATGGAAAGTGGAATGTGCACATAAAGGCCTTTCATTTGATACACATATTGAAAAAAAAAACGTTTTTTTTTTCATTTATTTCCAGTTTTTCATTTTTTTCCAGTTTTTTGGGATGTGCTCATCAAGGCCTTTCATTTGATACCCATATTGCAAAAAAAATTTTACCTTTCGTTTTTAATTTTTTTTCAGTTTTTTGGAATATGCTCCTTGATGAGCATATTCCAAAAAACTTTTCAAAAAACTTTCATTTGATACCCATAGGTATTGAAAAAAAATTTTTTTACGTTTTTAATTTTTTTATCTTTTTGGAATGCGCTCATCAAGGTCTTTCATTTGATACCCATATTGCACCAAACAGTTTTTTTTAGTTTTTTTTTTCAATTTTTTGGAATGTGGTCAGCAAGGCCTTTCACGTGATACCAGTATACCGAATATTAAAAAAAAAATTTTTGGAATGTGCTCGCTCATCAAGGCGACATTTGATACCTATATTAATTGTGTTTCATTGAAAAGTTCGCTCCATTTCTGAATTACACGTGTGTAATGAGTTTTAATAGAAACATTGCTGGACAGACGCTGGCAATTTTTGTATGAAAATCCATTATTACACGTTAGTAATGGATTCTCATACAAATATTGACTGAACAATATGTGGGATAATGGAAATAGGCGCGATTTTGGTTGTGTGAAGCCGAGACTTTTATTGTAGTGGTGGCTACCTCGGCTGACCTTACCGAGTAAACTGTCTTGATTATACTTGGTGCCAAATGCTCCAAGCAACATTGGAATGCGATGCACCCGCAGTTTAATGTAAACTGAAACAATCTACCACTGAACTATTCAACACTTGACACTGGCAAAAATTACTTCCAAGAAGAAAGTAGATTGCCAAAACAAAAATAAGAAGAAGAAGACCCCCTGTCATACAGCGTGACATACCGCCATGTTGCGAAAATATTTAGAGCCAAATTTATTACTGTTTAATTTTATTTTTAAAAGTAATTAACTATAACAATATTTGGAAGGATCTGAATAATTAATAATAATAAATATTGATATTTTAAAAAGAATTAGTGGCGCGATTAATCCAAAAGTAATTAGAAGTTAAACTATGACCGCGCATACCGTCGTTTCACCAAGATGATTAATAATTACGTATTTTAATGACCATATTTTATTATGATTTAATTACAAATATACAGTTTTCAGATTTATTCCTGTAAGTGTAGTATAAGACGCTATTACCTGCCAAATTTCATAGTTCTAGGTCAACGGGAAGTACCCTATGAATTTTGATTCCTTTGAGAGTATCGAAAATGCGTTTTTTGCGCCCTAAACGGCAGTATCTTTTTTTTACGTTAACTTAGAAGTTTGATTTTTTTACAGCTTCAAGGGCCCGTAGACCTTAGTATATGGTTTAAATTTCAATTCGATACCTCCACGCGTTTCCGAGATAAACGGTCTTGACAGACAGACGGACGGACAGACAGACAGACGGACAACAAAGTGATCCTATAAGGGTTCCGTTTTTTCCTTTTGAGGTACGGAACCCTAAAAACATCACATTTTTTGAAGCAAAGCATGAAAATAAAACATTAGAAAGTTGAAACTTTCCTGAATTACTAATGATATACTTACGTACATAAATGTATACGTATGAAAAATATATGTACTTATTTATTACCCTAAATATTTTCATACTTGACTTTTAAAAATCAACCGTTTGAAACGGAACCTTTGAAACAACAAGACTAACTAAACTCTAGTTTCTTTGTATGTACAGTTAACTATTTATTCAGGTATGTTTATGTGATTTCCATGGGAACAGGTAATGTGGAGTCCCGGAAATGGCCGACGATTTGGCATGTGGACAGGTTGCGCGGGCGCACGACGCTTGTCAACGTGTGACGATTGTTTATGCGCACGCAGATTTCTAGGGATGACAACATCCGTGAAAGATCCCGTTTAGTTGCCATAGTTACCAACTTACATGGAAAAATTTTAATCTGGAAATGGAATTAATAAAAAAAAACCGGACAAGTGCGAGTCGGGCTCGCCCACCGAGGGTTCCGTACAGACCTACATATATACATAAAATAAAGCTTTAGAAAAGTTGTGTCGGTACAAAGGAAATATTTTGAAAAAAAGTGGTTGGTAGTTATTAGTTTTTTATATGAAAACTGTACTACGGAGAGTTCAGGCTTTATCCCAGGTTCTACCTACCGGAATTATGTGAAAAATTGCTTAGTTTATAAGTTGGACTCCAAGCTACCAAACTGTAAAAAAATACCATCAAAATCCGTTCAGCAGACTGCTATATATAGATAACCATTTGAAATCCTTTGTCGCCACGTAGAAAATAACCCTTCCAGGGATTACGACAAAGAATTGACCACGGGCGAAGTTTGAAATGGAATAGTAGGTACATTACTGCAGCGGCACTCAAGACAGGCATTGAAGAACATACGTTAGTCCATCAATGCCTAGTTGCGGCCAAGGCTTGTGTAGTACTTTTAAACTTTTTAGTTTTAAAAGTTTTAAGCTTTTTATTTTAATTTTAAAATACTTACAGTAGTTGAAAAAAGAAAATGGAAAGTGGAATGTGCACATAAAGGCCTTTCATTTGATACACATATTGAAAAAAAATTCCAGTTTTTTTCATTTATGTCCAGTTTTTCATTTTTTTTTTCCAGTTTTTTGGAAAGTGCTCATCAAGGCCTTTCATTTGATACACATATTGCAAAAAAAAAATTTTTTTTTGTTTTTTTTTTTCAGTTTTTTTGGAATGTGCTCATCAAGGCCTTTCATTTGATACCCATATTGCAAAAAAAATTACCTTTCTTTTTTAATTTTTTTTTTAGTTTTTTGGAATATGCTCCTTGATGAGCATATTCCAAAAAACTTTTCAAAAACTTTCATTTGATACCCATAGGTATTGAAAAAAAATTTTTTTACGTTTTTAATTTTTTTTATCTTTTTGGAATGCGCTCATCAAGGCCTTTCATTTGATACCCATATTGCACCAAAACAGTTTCTTTTGGTTTTTTTTTTCAATTTTTTGGAATGTGCTCATCAAGGCCTTTCACGTGATACCAGTATACCGATTATTAAAAAAAATAATTTTGGAATGTGCTCGCTCATCAAGGCGACATTTGATACCTATAATATTTGTGTTTAATTGAAAAGTTCGCTCCATTTCTGAATTACACGTGTGTAATGAGTTTTAATAGAAACATTGCTGGACAGACGCCGGCAATTTTGTATGAAAATCCATTATAACACGTTAGTAATGGATTCTTATACAAATATTGACGGCGCGGTTTAGGTCTGTCCGTAAACTCTGATTTAGCACGAAGAAGGTTGTCAAAATAATGTTCTAATTTCCAAGCATTTTTGAGAAAAAATAAAATAATTACAAACCACCGCACCTGTATAAAATACAAGTACTGTTGATTGTCAACAGATGGCGCTGTATATCAATAGTACACTGTATAATGTTCTGTGTAATGGTTTTATCTATCGCAATGTTATTAGAGAAAATGGGTGTATTCCAACAGGACCCTTTGGTTGTGTGAAGCCGAGACTTTTATTGTAGTGGTGGCTACCTCGGCTGACCTTACCGAGTAAACTGTCTTGATTATACTTGGTGCCAAATGCTCCAAGCAACATTGGAATGCGATGCACCCGCATTTTAATGTAAACTGAAACAATCTACCACTGAACTATTCAACACTTGACACTGGCAAAAATTACTTCCAAGAAGAAAGTAGATTGCCAAAACAAAAATAAGAAGAAGAAACCCCCTGTCCAAGAACCTTATATATGACTCTGGACATTGCGTCACCTTTTGGGGCTTGAAGAACGTAAAAATAACCTTGAATGACGTCAACGATATTTTCCATCTCTTTCATTAGGGTGACAACAATGTTGTCCATTCGTAGGACAGTCACTACAAATAGGTACTTACTACAGACTATCAACTTATGCCTACGGCGTAAGTTTTTTGGACGACCAATCCAAACATTCAAAAGTGTTTAGATTCTAAACATTTGAATGTTTAGAATAGTTTAGATGTTAGTTAGTGCCAAAGTTTGTATGTTTGGGTATCTCTAAACGTACAAACATTCGCATTTAGAATATTACTGCATTTATAGGATTATTACTACTCTTGACCAACCATATTATAACCTTTCTATATATTCATTCAAACCCCCCTTTTGGCCAGCGGCGGCGCGCAACACAAAATATTTACTTAATGATTATTTTTGGTTGGCTCCTCTCCGGATGGACGATACTGTTTTGGAATGGTGGTCACACTGGGGGTCAAGTCTGCTATTGTTAACATCATATAATCGTGTTTCAATGGTGTTTGAACGGTAATGCTTTTTAACACAGTTCTTGATTCTTAAACCCAAAACTGAGACACAGTGTCTAACGGGTTTGGATTTTTAGGAAAATAATGTGTTTCAATTTTGGGTTTACAAAAACAAGAATTGTGTCAAAAAGCATTACCATCCAAACACCATTGAAACACGATTACGGCGTTAGTCACGATAATAGCAAACTTGACCCCTTGGTCCTGAACGGTCCGGCTGGTTAAAAGTCAAAACATGGAGATACGTGGTGAGGTTTAAGACTTAGGTACAGATGCCGGCATATATATTGGCAAGAAAATGAAAGAGACCAGAGATGTGCAAAATACTTTATTAAAAGTATTTAAATATAAAATACAAATACTTAGCTATTTTTTGTATTTCAAATAAAAATACAAAATAGTTTTCAAAAAAAGTATTTAAATACAAAATACAAAATACGTATTTTCAAAATACTCTTTTCAAATAAAATACCTTTTTTCGTATTTTATTTATTATCATTGTTATTATTTTTATTAACAGTTACAAGTGTACTACCACACTAGGTACTACACAGTCCATAATAATTAATTAGAAGACGTTATCTTTATCTTTTGCAATAAACAAAAAACACAAAGTTTCAAAAAGCGTTATAAATGTTTATACAGTGCCTTTGGTCTTGAACTAACGATAATTTAAAGGCGTGAAATATACCTAATTTTATTGACAACATGTTGGGGTCTATCCCCACTCCTGTTGGAATGGCCGCCATTTTAAATTTGACTTTTTTTTAGATGACCTTGCGGAAAAATATAAATTTCTCTGGATTTAGAAGTCCTAGAGTCATAACAAAAATACTGTTTGAAAGCTAATAATACCACCTATCAACTTAAAAAAAATAATGTGTGAACTTTCAACTCAAATATGACATAAAAAATTACTGAAGTAAAATTTTATACGAAATTTGTGTACTTTTTTTGAGTTTTTATTACATTTCACAAAAACTAGGACATTTGCATTATTCAAATACACAGGGATATTATCTACAAAACGACTTCAAAATTTATTGCTCTACGTCGCATTTTTTGAGAGTTATTTTTGTTTGAATTATGGACCCTTAAAATGGCGGCCATTCCAACAGGAGTGGGGATAGACCCCAACATGTGGGTGTTTGTGGCGATAAAATTAGGTATATTGTTATGAAAACAACTGCCTCCCTCATGCCTAATACATAACATAAGAAAACAAAGAGCATGACCGTGGCCGACACTAGATTATTTCATGAACTTTCTTCTAAAGTAAAGTAAAAAATACAGTTTCCAAAAAACAACGCAATTAGACAATGCAACCACCACTCTGTTCCCTTGACCTGTGGCCCGATTTTTAATAAAGTATGATACAGAAATGAAACTTGTTTCCAAATATAGATATTATCAATATCATTCGGGTTGTCTTTTTTCAACAGACTTCAAATAAGGAAGAGGTTCTCAATTCGATTGTATTTTTTTATAGTTGTTCGCGCGTATCTTCGATATTTATAGACCGATTTTGGTGGTTCTTTTTTGTTTGATTGAGTTTTCTTGCGAGATGGTCCCAATTTTTATTATTTTTTTAAACGTTCCAGTACTTTTCAAATAATCCTAAAAATACTTGATTTTGTGTTAACTACCGTGACGACTTGGTTATTATGAACCGATTTTTTGTTGGAAAAGGGATACCCTTAAGTGTCCTTTTAATTTAATTGACATTGGACCTTGGACTTCGAAGATATTCAAGGGAACTCTTCAAACTCAAATAGGATATGTATAGTAATTGTGATATTGGTAGATTTGTGACAATCCAAAACAAATCAAGTTATGGTCTGCGACGTTCTGGAATAGACTTGGACTACAAAACCACAACAACTCTTTAAAAACAAGCAGCGTAAATTAAGAAATTGAGTTATGGGCATTTTGAAAATATATAAAATTAAAAATTTTACATGCTTAGACACTTACCACAAAAAAGTTAAAAATAAAAAAGCTTCTTTAAAAAAGAAATACCTTCAAAAACCTAAAAATAAAAACAAAAACAGCTTCACATAGCTCTAAAAGGCAAGAAGTAATATTAAAATCACCAATACGCATATCTATTTTAATAAAAAATAACGTCTAATGAAGTCGGATGGGGATTTTAGAATAAAAAAAGTTTTCCTCCATCGAGCCCCAACCGACTTCAATAGACTTTTTTTATTAAAATTTAAATGCGTATTTGTGATTACAATATTATTTCATGGTTTTTAGAGCTATTTTTAACGATTTTTGTTTTTATTTTTAGGTTTTTGAAGGAGGTTATAACTTTTTTTCACTGGGATAAATTTTTTTGGTGCCATATTATAAGTCAACCCTAATGATAATAATATCTAGAGAAAGAAAATTTTAAATTTGTCGCGGGTTTGAGATGACACGACTCGTTGGCCAGACTTTATACTTGGAAACAAGTTTCGTTTCTGTACCATACTTTTTTTTAAATTGGGCCAAAAACGGCAGCCTAATTTTTACATACACTCTGACTTGGGATCTTTGTAGCTTCAAAAAATATTAGTGTTAAAACTGGTCAAATAAATAAAATATGGTATAAAATAACTTCATATTAATTCACCGATTTTTAACACTAGCATTTGTTCAAAGAGATCATCCTTAATATTATACGCAGATCGGCATACTTGGCCCACGTCTGCCTAGTGTAGAACTCTTTAGCGATTAGTCTGCTGAAATGCACCCATCAGAACCCATTGGTATGAATAGAAATTAAACGAAGTGTCATGACAAATTACCGAGCTCTGTAATTAGTTGTTTTGTTTTGTTTGACATTGACATGACATACTATACCACAGAATACATATACCAATAAACAGAAAAAAGTAATTTGTATTTTAAAAATACTAAGTACCTCATAAAAAGTATTTCAAATAAAATACAAAATACATTTTGAAAAAAAGTATTTTAAATACAAAATACAAATACGTATTTTGTATTTTGTATTTTAAATACATGTATTTCAAATAATTCACATCTCTGAAAGAGACAAAAGATGCGCAGTAGCCATAAACTTAGTGTTTATGGCTACTGCGCTAGTCTTTTCTTTCTCTTGCCAATATATATGCCGGGCAGTATACACACCTGCCCTTCCACCCTAAAGTCACGTGTATTTTTATTTTGTACAATGAGGAATGTCCAAAAAAACAAATTGGCTGAATATTTTTATAGGCAGGAATAAGCGCCCTTAGTAATAGAAAAAAGTTTTAGAATTTTCGGTTGTGTGAAAAAGAAAATTAAGTCTCATTATTAGTCATTGTATTAAAAAAAGTTGCAATATAAAATGTCAAAACTGCATTATTTTGGCCGTTGAAAATAATTTCCCTCTAATGGTAATTGGGATATACTATAATTGTTTCTTTTCCTCATCGTTTCGGAATCTGAAAAATAAAATAAGATTAATTTTTATTTTGTTACTACGAATAAACAATGGGTGTCAAAGACCATTATAACTAGTATAGTAGTAAGGTAGTAAGTTAGGTAGGTCCGATTCTTAGCTGAAACTGATCTAAATTGTTTAACTCAACTCCGTAAGATAATATTTTAGTTTACATTACATTTTTTCTCTCTGTTAAGAATACAAAAAAATTCCGCTCTCAAAGTTAAATGTGGCATAAAAACATAAAATGTAATGTTAGGTAGGATAAACGTAAATTTTTCATCCAAATCTTTCTTTCTTATTCAAAAGTTCTGCTGTGATTATGGTCACCCTGCGATATGCAGATAATATTTCTAAAGCTTCTTATGTGTCGAAAATGAATACAGATTTGTACATATTATATTTATTATATTGAAATAAAAAATACGTAATTAAGGTGGAATTATAATTAACTTCTATAATATTTCCGAATTAGATCGGAAACAATCTTTGAAATCTGCTAAAATTCAGATTTCTGAGAAGGAAAAATTGAATGCTGAAAATACTTAAAAAAACACTTACTTGTGAAATATAATGTTAGAATTTGGTTTCGAAACACTTTTGCAATTTTGCACAATGCAACACATGCTTTGTTACGCGAATTTTATTTAAATAATTTTATATTTTTGTACATAAACGTGAGATGCGGTGGAAAATCATTGACATTAGTGACATGTCAAATCAAAGACAATTCCATCAGTGATGCCACCTTATTTTTATTTGGTAACTTATGAAATATGGAGAAATTACTGTTAAACGTAAAATATTGTAATAACAAAATGGACTCATCTGTCCTCTAAATAATTACTTTGGCATGTACTAATAAATTTTTACATCATGTAACTAATTTAAAGTGTGCCGATATTTACATTTATTTAGAAAATCTAATTAATTTTTGTACATGACCTGGGTAAATTGACTATGGATTGGGATATTTTGTACTTAGCATGGCAATTCCAGTCACAGTGTGAGAGGGATAAAAGATATCTGCAAAGGTGAATGACCTCATCCCCAACCATCCTTCAGTAGTAGAATGTCCAGTGTCATAGAATATGAATATAAGGTTCTTGCCCCTGTCATACAGACAGCGTGACACACCGCCATGTTGCGAAAATATTTAGAGCCAAATTTATTACTTTTTAATTTTATTTTTAAAAGTAATTAACTATAACAATATTTGAAAGGATTTGAATAATTAATAATAATAAATATTGATATTTTTAAAAGAATTAGTGGCGCGATTAATCCAAAAGTAATTAGAAGTTAAACTATGACCGCGCAATGCCGCGCATACCGTTGTTTCACCAAGATGATTAATAATTACGTATTTTAATGACCATAATTATTTTATTATGATTTAATAACAAATATACAGTTTTCAGATTTATTCCTGTAAGTGTAGTATAAGACGCTATTACCTGCCAAATTTCATAGTTCTAGGTCAACTGTCATCAATATGGCTTTCAAAAGGGAAGGGGTACGGCCGCAGCCATATCCAGGTTTACTGATGAAATTAATGAACACCTAGATCATAAAAAAATAGTTTTTGCTGTGTTTTTCGACTTTAAAAAAGCGTTTGACACTTTGGAGCACGAGACGCTACTTAAAGCTATAAATGAATGTGGAATTCACGATCCCTTATGTCCCTGGTTCCGAGACTATCTGACCGCGCGCACTTTTTCTGTGAAAGTTGGTGACAGCCAGAGTACAGCGCGTCGAATGACTCACGGTGTAGCTCAGGGCTCGGGAAGTGGACCACTCTGCTTTTTAATGCACGTTAACAGCATATGCAATGTAGTAGAGCATAGTTCACCGTACATGTTCGCTGATGACCTTTGCATCCTGATGGCTGGCAACGATCCGATAGAAATGCGTCGTCTCGTGCAACAGGATGTCGACAATGTCATAAAATGGTCACATGACAACGGGCTAGTAATGAGCACATCGAAAACTAAAATGATAGTAATACGTTCACCTTATAATACTATTAAGAATATAAATTACGCTATCACAGCACATACATTTGATTGTATCCATAGTAATTCAAATAATTGTAATTGTACACCTATCGAAATAGTACCTTCCGTAACATACCTGGGTGTGGTTGTGGACGAGTCCTTTTCCTGGTCTAAGCACATAGATTACGTATGTAGTAAGTTGCGTCTGTTACTAGGTAAATTTAATCATCTAAAATATAGGGTCCCAGCCGATGTACTAAAATGTTTGTACATGGCCATGGTTGACTCAGTGGTTTCATATGCACTGGATAGTTATGGTTCAACATACAAAACTAGTATTGAAAAAATTGAGGCGTTACAAATTAGATTTTTGAAATTGCTTGTTGATAAGAAAACTAAAAATAAATGCAAAGGTAATTACTATCAATTATTCAAAATTTGCAAAATTTTACCGGCCAGCTTAAAATATAAATTACTTGTTTTATCAAATAATTACGAATTTCGGGAGCATTTGACACTGCTGGGTCAATGTCACGGCCAAGTAACAAGGGCTGTCACACAAAAAAAGTATGTAGTACCTAGAATCACTAATATGTACGGAGATAGAACTTTATCCAAACGCTTACCTTACTTGCTTAATTCATTGCCTTCAGACATAATGAATGCAAACACTAAAAAATCATTCAACCGTAGATTAAAAAAATTCTACATTTCACAGCTTCCCTAACCGTTATACAAGAAACATTTTTTTTTTTTCAGCATGTAATTATGATCTCATTTAAGAAATATTTCACTTAACATACTAACATTTAAAAATAATGTTAAAGTAAAGTTTAAAAATTAATATTCTTCTTCTTCAGATATTTCAATTACATACCTACACTTAGCTAAATGATGTTCAATTTAATTTATACTTATTATCTGAGCGTGACCTTGTCCTCGCAGACAAACTTAGTAATAAGTTTTGCGAGACTAAGTATAAAGTTGTGTCTGTATTGTTTTTATATGAATAAATAAAAAAAAAAAAAAAAAAAACGGGAAGTACCCTATGAATTTTGATTCCTTTGAGAGTATCGAAAATGCGTTTTTTGCGCCCTAAACGGCAGTATCTTTTTTTTACGTAAATTTAGAAGTTTGATTTTTTTACAGCTTCAAGGGCCCGTAGACCTTAGTATATGGTTTAAATTTCAATTCGATACCTCCACGCGTTTCCGAGATAAAGGGTCTTGACAGACAGACGGACGGACGGACAGACAGACAGACGGACAACAAAGTGATCCTATAAGGGTTCCGTTTTTTCCTTTTGAGGTACGGAACCCTAAAAATACTAAACTTAGGTACAGTCGAGTTAAATTGTACGCAGTGCACCTTTGACATTCTGTCAAAAGTGCTGATATGGCGTGTAAATAGCCAACACCATGTCGCACATGGTTCTTTATTGTCGCATTCTAAAGTCATAAATGTCGTTTTCTTAATTTTACAGTAGAGCACATTAAAGTTTTTTTTTGTTATAACGGTGTTTGTTGCACTAATGCTATAATGACAGTGGCGCCGTCTACCGCACAGTTGTTGAATTAAAAAAAACTATCTTTAAGCACTCAATAGATTAATAGATTCGTATAAAAGGAAAGTTGTGGCATAGTTAACTAAATTTTAGATTTTTTGACATTTATGACTTTAAAGAACTAGATGTGCGATGTGGTGGCTTCCACCGGTATAATGTTTTAACCCGATGTCGGGTATGAGGAGTCAGTTAGAAAAAGGAGACGCTCACTCACCTACAAGACCATGAGGAGCAGTTCAGCATCGCGATGCCTAGCGCTTAATTACGGCGCTCTCAAGATTTATTCCTGTTTTCCTTTTTTCACATCTTCACAACAAAACAGCACGAAACAGTTCAGAGAAAAGTCACAATTGACAAAAAGGAACGTATTTTCTTTACCCAATGCAAGACCATAGAGAAGCAACAACTCCTGTGACCAGCATGTCTTGCAGGCATAGATCACCCACCCCACAGATTAATGAACGCAAAGGTTCCTAATGATACCTCATACATAAAATTATCACCGAATAAAAGATACTTATGTGCCTAACCAAGTGCCAATAAGTAGGTACCTACATATACTCGTATTAAAGAACTCGACTGTACATCAAGAAGATTTTAGTGCGGGTCAAACAAACATGAAGCTTGCTTTAGACTTTTAGAGGAAAATGTTATATTGATAATAAAACTTCAGCAAGCTTTACCAAAGTACAGAATAACTACGAAGTCCACATCATCTGCTTCCCTACCTACCTACCTACTCAAATACTGAAATGGCGGAAATTCTTATCATTAGCTAACTTAAAGCTTAAAAATAGGCAATTAGACAATCAAGTTGTACATGTCACAAGCTATGTAAATCGCAGAAAGTTGTATTGTATCGAAGTGATAAGCCTTAGTTTTAATTTTTAAGTCAACGAACGAATAGAAATAAGTTGGCCATTTGATTAGGGGGCAGGTCTTAAATATAAAAAATATAAAAAGGAATGAGGAGCAAAAGGTATAACTAATCTAATTTCTTAAGTTATGAATCCCAACTACAATAAGATACAGAACAGTGAGAGTACATAACTCTCATAATTGGTCATTAACACAGATCGGTCCTTGTGGGCCATTATCTGTAATAAATTACATAGGATTGTGGAGCGCGCGCTATGGAGTGGAAGGTGATTGTTCAAGAACCTATTTCTGTTAAAGGTAGGTTCACATCTGTAGGATGGTATAAATAAATATCTTTGTTTTAATACTTGCACTTGTAGGCGATAGCCGGTCGGTCGTTCCAAAGAACTTCAAGGGTAAAATTCCTTTAAGGGTCTAGTAGTCTAGAGTCTGATTCCTTTTGACCTTCCGATTTAAAGATAATGCACAAATGGGAAACACACTGGCAGTACATGTACGACGCAAATATCTTGAATTTTTTTCGACGGAGTGGAGATAAGTTCGCGCATGTGCTCTTGTGAGCAACCAATAGCGTGCGCCCCTCTCCCACCGCCCGCGTACCTCACCGCTACGCATGGCCAAAATACGCGTTCCGCGCAATCCCAACCAGATTTCAAGATATTTGCCTCATACTGTATTCGCGTCCGTAGCCGAGGCCCGCTTTGGGTCGCTATGCCATAGATAGCCTTGAAATTACGAAGAATAGAAAGTATTTGACTTGTTGCAACTTTAATATAGAGATAAAAATTAAGAGGTAAGTTATTAAACTTTTTTCACTATACATACTTAATAAAAATGTATCTATTTATAAATCAATAAATAATATTTAGTTCTCGGTATAGTTATCCGAAAACTGTGTGTATTATGAACCGACCCTTAGCAATCACAGTAAAAGCTGTTAATGCGCTTTTAATGTTAGCCGCTTTGAGTAATATCTCTTTTTGTTGAATTATTGTTTACAGCATTTCGTTTACTGCAAGATACCTAGAATACTAACATTCTAAATTGTCATTAAAAGTGGTTTACCCGTATTGTTACGTTATTGATCCAATCCCCAATTACCCAGAGAGATGATGGGTTGATTAACCTCTATTCTAAATTATAATGGCATAAATCTTGTAATATATTTTTGAGAGTAAACTGTATGTGTCATTAATTATTTTTGATATGTAAAATTATTTTTCCACAATACCCACTGAAAAAATTATAAATCTTATAAGTTTACGTAGATTTAATCATGGCGATAAAAAACCAGCGCTCCTGATTTAAAATCACGAAGTTAATGGATTTTAAATTGTTTTTAAATTTATTGACGATAAATTGATAGACAAAGAAAGTTAATAATGTAAGAAATTATATTCCGAATATTAAAACGCATATAAGTATGAAAGTAAACTAATACGAAGACTAATAAAAGTCTGTTTTTCTATGCTGATGTACCAAATTGAGTGAAACTAAATTGAACATTGGATAAAAACAAAGTGATTGTTTGTTGAGTCTCAGTGCGAAACCCGACAAATCTTAGCGCGTGCGATTTACGACGCATCAAGAGGAACTCGATATGGCATGCGCATGCGGTGAGTTTTTACCACCATTACTCGTGCGAACCGCTGCGAATCGAATGCTATGATTGATGCGTGCGTCGTACTCTTCCGCGTGTTAACGTGATAGAGTGTGCCGAGAATGAGTAGCTTAGTGTTCCGAAACCGATAAGTTTGAACAGTAAAGTCCGTTACGCAATCGCCAAGATAATGCATAAGGGAGAACCATGATCACCCGGTTCAGCATTTTTCGTAGCTTGTCTACGAGCTTATCTACTACCTAGGTACTCAAATAGCCAACATTCTATGCGTTTGAACGCTACACTAGCTTTAAAATAAGTACTAAACTATAAAGTTACGTATAGTAAGCTATTGTCTGCTCCAAACAATATATCAAAGTCTGCGATTAACAATAAATTTTCGACATGTGCATGATTTAATCGTCTATTTCTCATATTTAAGCTTTAATAGTAAGCGTAGCCACAGAATACATGGCGTAGCGTTCAACCGCGTAGAACATTAGGCGGTGGTCTGCAACAAACGCCGTAGGTCGCGTCCGGCGTAACGCTGTACGCGGCCTACGAATGCTTACTATGGAAACGTACTAGAGTGGTCTCACTCACACGCGTGACGCAGCGCACGGACGCCGTCCGCCGCGTTCGTAGGTCGTACGCCGCCTACGCAGTCAATTCGGAGCATTCTGGCGTAAACGGACGCCGCGTTTTTGTCGCGCGTCACTCTGGAAATGGTGAAATTTAGATAGGAACAAGACGGAGTACTGTTAGAATTAGTTAAATGAAACAGAGTTTTATATTATTATGATGCCAACAATAAAAACAATGTGTTGAAACACAAACGTTGGGAAGAAATAAGCTTGGTTGTTGGTCAATCAGGTGAAAATCCATTTTATTCACTTGCGTATGTACCTTTTGTATTTTGTGGGTACCGAGGTACTTTGTTTTAAGGTTTTGTATTTATTTACCTTGCGTAGGTACTATGCGATAAAAATCAACTTAATATTTAAGTACCTACTGAAATTCATGACTATCTTCACTTTGGTAAGTACCTAATGTGGGTATTATGCAGGTCATCCATATTTTAATCACTCACGTCAGTTCACAGATTACTAATCGTCCGTTTACATTGAGCGCATGCGAGAAACTGAAAACAGTTCCGAGCGACCATCGCAGTGACGCCGGAAGCCGCGTCCGGCGTCTGGAACGCTGGACGCGGCTTCCACCGTCACTACCGGCGTTTGTTGCAGACCACCGCCTTAGAGTTGGGGGGCTGTTTTCCGTAAATCAGAAACAATTATTTGCTTACTCGGCGACGACAGGCTTGATGCCGAAGAAAATAATAGAACAGGCCGAGTGGTTTTCTCTAGTAAACTGTTTCCAAGTGACGGAACGAGATAGAGCAAGTGCCGTAGGTCAGACTCCCGCGCAGGTGATCTGGGGGTCAAGTCTGCTAATGTTTTCGTCAAAATCGTAGTTCAATGGTGTTCTAATGATAATGCTTTTTGACACAGTTCTTGTTTCTTAAACCCAAAATCAAGACACAATATGTTTCCGTTTAGGGCTTAAGAAACACATTCCGTTTCAGTTTTGGGTTTAAGAAACAAGAACTGTGTCAAAAAGCATTATCATTAGAACACCATTGAACTACGATTTTGACGAAAACATTAGCAGACTTGACCCGCTGTGCTCCCGCGCCGCCGCCCCGCTGCATCGTAGCGAGCTTGGACGATCTGCAACGGTCGGTCGTTTGTTCCACGGAGGTTTTTAATTCGGGTGATTGAACTGGCAGATTAATTGAGTCTTCCGTAATCTTCCGTTCAATACTTGCATTACGAAAGCTTTTTGAAGTGCAGCTCACTTTATGATTCAGAAATAAGTTAAACCTGCACAAGGGTAAGCCCAAAGACGAATTATGACTATGGGCCTGGTTTATTGATACATCAAAATGTTATTTGTAATTTAATCTATTTTAATTTCAAAATTCAAATCCTATCGGAATTTTTTTAAGAACCAATTTTATTAAAAATCGTTGATGTTTCAAAGCAGATTATTCTAGCCTACCAGATGATGCTAATAATGAAAGATTAAATAATTACATTCAGTTGTGTGATTACAATGAACTTCCGAAAAAACTGTTTTCACAGCATTTTTTTATTCACTTACCTGTAACATCATGTTTTTTTGGATGAATGTCAGGCAACTATAAATAAGTGACGTTTTTTCACCTTGGCTCTCAAATATTTTGAAAAAAATAACGTGGGTGTAAGTAAAAGTGTTTTAAAACAAAAGAAGTGAGCGTTATTTTTATGGAACTTTATGGCTGCATGACTGGTCGTTTCACAGAAAAGCCAAAAACTCTGAAACCGAAAAACCAAAAAAGCCAAAAACTGTCTCGAACACCATTTTAAATTCATTTTGCTGATTGTTACAAAAGTAACGTGAAGATAGATAGATACACATTTTCCAGATATTTAATAATATTTATGCTTTACTTTGATGAAATAAAAAATATCTAAGTACCTCTTACAACCAATTTTAGCGTGAAATATCTAATTCTTATAATTTTCTAAATTGACAAGTATATAGTTCGTATCACGAAAGATGACCACAAATGGCGCCTATTTTCGCATCACAACTCACGAAGAGAAGTCTTAAGACCATATAATATTTCATATTCTTAAATATATTAACATTATAGTTAAATATATGAAATACTAGCGGCCGCCCGCGACTTCGTCTGCGTGGAAAGATTTTTTGTTATCCCTCGGGAACAATACATTTTTTCGGAATGAAAGGTACCCTATGTCCTTCTCTGTACCCATAAGAACGTGTATGCAAAATTTCATGATGATCGGTTCAGTAGTTAAGACGTGAAGGCGTAACAAACAAACAAACAAACAAACAAACAAACAAACAAACGGACTTTCGCATTTATAATATTAGTAAGGATTATTTTGTCTTAAGTCTTTTCTTCATGAGTTACGCTAGAAACATACTATTGTGTTGTGTCGTGTCGCGATCTGTCGCGTATCGGATTCATACATTTAGTATGACTAGAAACACACTATTGTGTTGTGTTGTGTTGACACGACACACTGTAGTAATGTGTTTCTAACCATACTAAATGTATGAAACCGATACGCGACAGATCGCGACACGACACAACACAACACAATAGTATATTTCTAGCGTTATGTTATGATGCGAAAATGGGCGCCATTTATGGTCATCTTTCGTGATTCGAACTGTACTAATCGTATAATTCTTCTTAGATATGAACTGAAATTTTTATGCGGGCATTATAAAGCGCAGAGAGCGTGTTTTACGTTCTAGGCTGGAGATATGCGCTAATTGCTTCCAAATACAACTTCAACATATTTATCGAAAACTAACTGTAATGATTTCGTACGACTATCCAATTTCACTAATAATATAGATATCTATATTTGGTTACGAGTTGTCTGTCTAGTCCAGGGGTTCCCAACCTACCTAAAATATGAATGGGTGTGTTTATTCCAATTCAAGTAGGTTATCAACAATCAAACACAAGATGGGCATTTCGCATCGTTTGGCACCGTCTGCACCTGCGAAAATATGAATTTTGATAAGTACGAACTACGTACAGTTTGTCTGGAACTGCTCGCCGCGCCCACCTTTGGATAACTCCTACGCCCCCTAGTGGGGCGCACCCCACTGGTTGGGAGCCCATGGTCTAGTCGATGATGGTACATAAATACAGAAAAATAACTGTAGCGTAGAATGTATGAATTAGTAAATGTAGCGAAACCGACAGAATATATGATAGCAAATAAGGAAAACTCAGATGAAATTAAAGTGATATATTACGATCACTTTGTCTTGCAACAATAGGTCTGTGCGTGAAGATACGCTAGTTTAAATAATTCAAGAAAGGTTGTAAAAACTGAAAGGCTAACGAATGGCGAAACTTCTGTGATTATCAGTAAGTTTCACCTTCAGTTTACAAAACGACACAGTAATGAGGGCCTAAAGATTTTCTTCCTATCTACACTCACAGCGACGAGACGGCGACGTAATGGTTCACTTTTTTTCTGTTAAAAATGATTTTATTTTAAGGCTGTATTTCTGAAAAAAAAAGTATGTACAGAAAAAAAATTGAAGTGGCATACATTTGCAAACTGTTTTGTGTAGAAAGTACATAGCTGTCTTTAATCTACTTCTGTCCAAATCTTTCGGAGGTCTTACCACAAACCACGCAAACTGTTTGGATAACGGGCCGTTCACACGGCCATCTGCCACGGATGACCGCGCCTCATTTGTACCGAACTAATCGTAATTTCAGAGCTAAGAAATGGGACAGAACTAGGGGCCGGAAAAAGCGGGCAACTGGTTCAGTGAAAATTTGAATAATGACGATCTAGCGGCATGCCTCGTTCTGCGCCACGGTGGCTGCCTGCGCCGGCGCCCGTCTCGCACACTCAAATTTGCCATTCGTTTTGACGATCCAATTAGTGTTATATTGAAAAGAGTGAGTTGTCTGGTGCCATTAAATCACATCAAATCCTGAACTGAAATGCATCTGAAGAAAGAGCTACAACCACAAAACGAAGTGGCATTTTTTAAATTGACCTAGCGAGCACGAAGCGCGAGCGAAGCATCTCCGTTTCAGCTAAGGTAAAAATGCTTTCTTATGTCTGTGCGGCTGTTAGTCTGTACTCCCCTACAAGTTGCATTTCTGAACCGATTTTCGTGAAATTATGTGAGCAGGTTCGATAATTATATAGTTTTTTTTGATGATTCAGTTTTTCGAATAAAAAAATCTTGTCGCAGCCATTTTGAAAAATGTTTAAAAATGTCACAAACACCAAACGCGAGATCTGCAGAACACAAAGCCACTAAGTTTATTTGGCTACTACTACTGGTATAGTATTATATTATCTGTGCTACTACTTATTGCAATTTCGGTTAATTTATTTAACTATACTTATTTTTAGGTTGCACCTAATTGACTTTGGACAAATGTGACTATGTGACCAAATACGAGTGTAAAAAAAAATATTCTTAAGTATTTGTAAAGGTAAAAGGAAACGATTGAAATTCATCTTAAAATAATTTAATAATTGCTACATGAATCAAGTTCTGTCTTATTATTTCAGCGCATGTAGAAAAGAGTTATTCAGTGATAACTCCTACGTTTACGTGAAAAATATTATAATATAACCAGTAAATAATAAAATTGTCACTGACGTCTTAAATACACTGTCCTTGTACTAGAGTAGGTAAAGGTAGGAATATTTTAGAAGCAAAAACACGTTTTCATATTAGGACCTGCCCCCTGGTACTTTGTGGCTGAACGTACAGTGCTACTTATGTTGTGTCTGTTTGTGAATAGCTGCCAACTCCATAGTTATGCCAACTCCTCCCGCTAATTGGCCAGATCTGGAGCGCACGGGACATAATACCAGGTACGTACTGATTAGCCGCCCACGGCCAATGTCATTGAGCATGCCTCCTTGTTTATATTATTACCACTCCACGCTCTGGATACCTTGCAGTTCAATGATCCACCATTGTTTTAGCTTCTGTCTGTCTGAAGTAAATTCCTTAGGAAGGATACTTACAGTAAGGAATGTTACAAAAACATATTTTTGAGTAATCAGCATTTTAAAATTGTAAAGTTTTTTCTGAAAAAGATATTTTTGAAAAATTTGTTTTCCTTACAATATCCGTGAAAACCAACATGTTGCCTAATCTCGTATTCAATGTGACTTTCCATGTATTGCCCCAGCTGTATAAACCCTTCTAACACAGGTGTTAGCCTCTACCTATTCGATTTGTTTTACTTTCGTTAGCTTAAACATATTTGACTTGAAAATGACAATATTTTCAATGGAAATCTTTTCCATTTTAAATAAAGCCAGAAGATTTGTAATTTTTTTTATTGACCGTGCGAGCGCGAAGCGTTTCTCTTCAGCTTGGGAAATAAATATTTCGTATATCCTTCCGGCTATCCGTTTGTTCTCCCTACTGCATTTCTTAACCGATTCTCGTGAAATTTTGTGAGCATGTTCGAAAATTATACAGATTTTTATTTGACAATCCAATTTGTTGAAATTTTATAAAAAAAACCGGCCAAGTGCGTGTCGGGCCACGCGCAGTAGGGTTCCGTAGGTACATTATACCATACCATATTTTAATACCGCTATCATTTTTCGTCTGAAAAAATAACTTTGTTTTTCACAGTGTTTGTATGAATGACAAAGTTATATTTGCGGTTTTGGAAAATGTACTTTATCTCGAAAACTAATTACTGTATCTCGTTCAAAACAATTTTCGTTGAAAGTGTTTATTAAGATCTATAGTTTATATTTTTTTTAGATTTTTCACCCTCTTACTTTAAAAGTTAAAGGGGGGGGGACACACATTTTACCACTTTGGCGGCATATATTTTTCAAACGGTTGACTTTAAAAAAAAATAGTCTTAGGAACCTCAACGTCATTTTTAAAGACCTATCTATAGACACCCCACAAGTATTGGTTTGATGAAAAAAAATATTTTCAGTTTCAGTTCCATGTATGGGGAGCCCCCCTTAATCTTTTATTTTTTTATTTTTGTATAAAAATCGTAAAGCGGTTCACAGAATACACCTGCCTACTAAGTTTCAACTATGTAGTCATAATACTTTTGGAATAAAGTGGCTGTGACATACGGACGGACAGACAGACAGACAGACAGACAGACAGACAGACAGACAGACAGACAGACAGACAGACAGACAGACAGACATGACGAATCTATAAGGGTTCCGTTTTTTGCCATTTTGGCTACGGAACCCTAAAAAGGACGGAGATATGTAAAAAACTTATTTCAGTACGGCTCTCCGGCGCTATTTGTTCTCTACAGGTCGCATTTCTCAACTGATTCTCGTAAAATTTTGGGAGCAGGACAGTTTTCCGAAATTTTTCGAAATGGCGAATATATGTAAACATATAACAACAGTTTCGAAAAATGATCAAAAATGTAACAAAACTTTTTTGTTAGCGCTGCAAAATAAATTTTGTTTTATTTTTATTTTTAGAAAACTCAAAAGTTCATCAATAGAGTTTTTGGCGCCATTTTGTCGGGTTCGGTTCGGTGACTACTTTTAATAATTTGCAAATTGATTCATAGTGGATATTGTGTCTTAAAATTGGTGCAGTTTTGTGGTACAAGTGTCTACGCAACTGAACAATATACATATGATTGAAATAGGCGCGATCTTGGTTGTGTGAAGCTGAGACTTTTTAGGGTTCCGTAGCCAAAATGGCAAAAAACGGAACCCTTATAGATTCGTCATGTCTGTCTGTCTGTCTGTCTGTCTGTCTGTCTGTCCGTCCGTATGTCACAGCCACTTTATTCCAAAAGTATTAGGACTACATAGTTGAAACTTGGTAGGTAGGTGTATTCTGTAAACCGCTTTACGATTTTTATACAAAAATAAAAAAAATAAAAGATTAAGGGGGGGCTCCCCATACATGGAACTGAAACTGAAAATATTTTTTTTCATCAAACCAATACTTTTGGGGTGTCTTTAGATAGGTCTTTAAAAATGACATTGAGGTTTCTAAGACTATTTTTTTTCAAAGTCAACCGTTTGAAAGATATATGCCGCCAAAGTGGTAAAATGTGTGTCCCCCCCCCTTTAACTTTTAAAGTAAGAAGGTGAAAAATCTAAAAAAAATATAAGCTATAGATCTTAATAAACACTTTCAATGAAAATTAGTTTGAACAAGATACAGTAATTAGTTTTTGAGATATAGTACATTTTCCAAAACCGCAAATATAACTTTGTCATTCATACAAACACTGTGAAAAACAAAGTTATTTTTTCAGACGAAAAATGATAGCGGTATTAAAATATGGTATGGTATAATGTACCTACGGAACCGTACTGCGCGTGGCCCGACACGCACTTGGCCGGTTTTTTTTGTAGTGGTGGCTACCTCGGCTGACCTTACCGAGTAAACTGTCTTGATTGATATACTTGGTGCCAAATGCTCCAAGCAGCATTGGAATGCGATGCACCCGCATTTTAATGTAAACTAAAACAATTTACCACTAAACTATTCAACACTTGACACTGGCAAAAACTCCTTAAAGAGGAGAGTAGATTGCGAAACTTAAATAAGAAGAAGTTCATCAATAAAAAGATTTCTGGCATAGACTTATTATATTACTAATTTCTGGCCAATATTCGAAATTTGAAAATAAGGTTGTGACTTTGTGACAAAACCTAGAACTGTGTATATTATTTGCACAGTCTAGACATAGAGGAAATAAACTACGTTTTAAGTCTAGATACTTATTAGTTTAAAAAACTAATATCTATAACTGTGTTCTTTGTTTTTAAGAACATACAATTTGAGCTACTTTTTAACGCGAGGTCTACAGCTTACGGAGCTACACTAGTCTACACTAGTTTATACAACGTTTTACAAAAATACCCCTAATGCCGAATATGGCAGGCAGGGACAATCAAACTGAACAACTTTTACTACGAAACCAACTCTGAAATCGCGAAAAAGAACTGTTTCGTTCATCTATTAATAACGAAAATATTAAGACGTATGAAAATTCAGTAAGTAAAACTTGATCAGTTTGATGGTCCTTATCTACCATATTCAGCATTAGGGGTATTTTTTTGACATGTAGGAGAGAAGTAATTTAAGTTAATAGTGAAAATTCCAATGTGTGACAAAAATATTACTATACAACTGATATAAGCTAACACAATAAGATCTTCAAAAATGTATCTCAAAGAAAAACACATTTTCTTCAAGTTTTTTTTTTACGATATTTTTCATCTCAGAGAAATAAAAAATAGTAGTCCAGTAGCGCTAATAACGGTAAGCTACCAAATTTGCTATCTTTATAGAGGGATCATAAAACGCTAATAATCGGTAAATTTTCCTGATAATTACTGTGTCAGTATTGGTATTCAGCACAATTATTGGCCGTATTGTTCTAAAACTGCGAAGTCATCAGCAACTGTTTGTAACTGTCACATCATACTTGTGACTTGTATATCATGCAATGTTATTAAAGTTAACACCAAGAACTTCAAATTGTGGAGGTCCAAACCAAGATGTAATATTTTCATCATGTTTTTTCAGAAAACGGCAAAACCCATGTTACATATGAGTTCAAAACTTGATTTCCTTTTGTTTATTTATAACTTAGGATTTATGATGATTTTGTGCGATCTAGTGTACTTACTTATTTTATCGATGAATTTTATCCTTTGTGACCGATTTGCAAACTTGGTTCATATTTTTACTTGAAATGGAAATGTAGGTGGGTAACTATTTGGTGTGGACTAAAATTCTTGGTATACACCATTTTTTTATATATATATTAAATAACAAGGTATACAACATTCTGGTACAACATCAGTCCCACAAAACTATTTAGGATAGTTTGACTGAGGGATCGAGTCTCGAAAGTATCTTATGTTAAATTATGTACTTAGGTAATCTAAATTTAAACAATAATAGTTTGGTTATGCTAATATTTTAGTTAAAGTATTGTGTCTAATAAATGTTTTTTTAAAAGATTACAAAATTTGTTTTTATTACATTCCGATCTTAAGTTCTGTGGCAGATTATTTAACAAATATGGGATTCTCTTATTGAGTGTTCTATCACCGTAATAGTTAGTGACTTTCGGTATAACATATTTACCAGTGGACACCGATCTGGTGTTATATCTATGTGCTACAAGTGAGTGGCGCTCTCGACCCCCATGATGGTTGACAGCCAGTAAATATTTGTGTTTAAGATCTATCGGTAGTATTTTACACACTTTAAATAACATTCTGTAATTTCCTTGGTACTTATGCTTAATTTTTTTGTTAACGAGTAGTTTTAAAAATACATACTGCATACGGTAAAACTATTGTCTGTGGGTGGGCCTGGTGACCTGTGTCACAGGTTACTTTTCTGAAACCTACTTCGGGCACCAGTCCATCACAAATTTAGTAACCTTCCATGTGTAGCTTCTAATTACCACTTAAGTCCTTTATTTGTGATGGGAAAATAAACAAACATTTTATTTATTTATTTATTTTATTTGACCATTGCATAAGAGGTTTTAACGATGACGATGACAGCATAGATGTATTATTGTACCTACCTATTCTATAATAAGTATAGCTATAAAGAAAGGGGCATTAAGATCAATATTACTTTTATCTACACCCATGCTTTAAATCCTCTGTAAGGGGTTCTGAAACAGTTAGCTTACTGCCATCATTACAATATCCCGAGCGAGAGCTGGTCCTGCAGCGCCGCGCGCCCACGCGCGGGCGTTGCATTATGAAATTCAGTACAACATTATAACACTCTTGCGGAAGACATAATGACGAGGAGGGAGAGGAAAGTCAAAGCCAAAGATAAAGTCAAAGTCGAAACCTTTATAGAGGATACATATCATGGGTTTAGATAAATATCATGGGTGTTTTTAATCCATATGTATTAAAATATTGTTTGTTTCCCTAATAAAAAAAAATGGGTGTAGATAAAGTCTTGTATGCAACTGTACATAATTAGGTATTAAAACACTCATGTGATACTATTATCACACTCGGCTTCGCCTCGTGTGATAAACCCACATTCGTGTTTTAATACCCCTCGTTATAGTACAGTTGCATAAATAACTATAATCAAACGACTGCGACAATATTACGATTGCGATTTTATTCAAGGTTTTAGTAAAATGCTTTACGAACCACCAAAACAAATCCCACCTGCTTCAAAAATCAAGTCGACTGAAAAGATGGAAACCAGATTAAATATTAAAGGCAACATTAATCATGCAGTCGGAGGCATGCATAAAGTGACATTATGAATGATTTGACTTATTATTAAATTCTATGCCTCCGACTGCATGATAATCTTTGTTTCCATCTTTTCAGATGACCTTGTTTTTTAATCCAGCCGTTTTTTTTTTAAATTTATGTCTTTTTAGTTTTTAAACCTCTTTGAAATTAATTATGTGTACCAACTATTCTGCACTTTGTGTTACCTGCTAACTTACAAAATCTCTCACACGTTCTAGGTTGGCTGGAAGAGATCTCTTTTAGAGAAAAGCTCACCTTTGCTCACAATAATTGTAATTATCTTTGTAACCATGTTTATAGTGCAATAAAGAGTATAATATAATGATAATGAAATCCAAAGCCCTTTAATTTGTTACCATATGGCAGTATTCTAAAAAAAATTTTACTTCAAATAATAGCATCGCAAAACCGTAATCTTAGTTCTACGTCACTTAGGTACCTAAGAACACTTGGGATCTTAAGACAAATCTAAAGTCGTCCTGCCGCTTCAAAGATATGATATGAGGAAATAAAGAATATTACACATAGTAATGCATACAAACATTTTAGAAATTCGATGATTCCTAAAAAAGTGTGCTATATTGAGATATCGTTTTATTTTTAAACTTTTAGATTTTTTATGCATTCACAATGCTATTTTTATATTAAGATTATTAATACAATTGAAAAATATGCATTGGGCCGGAATCCTAAGGGTGCGGGTTCGAGTCCCGTCTGAGCTGCTATGGGTGAGTCGATTTTTTCTAATATTTTTCAATTGTATTAATAATCTTAATATCGTTTTATTTTTCCTGTAATCTTTATATAAACTGCTAACACATAGAATTATTTAAGATTTTTCTCTTTGCAAACTTTGGAGATGATGGGGGGGGGGGAACGGTATTTTTTTTACATTTTTCATCATAAGTCGAAAACTATGCGGCCTATAGAAAAAAGAAAAAAATATTAAAAACGTGCAAAAGGAGTTCTTTCATATGATACCCCATAGCCCTAGTAGCCCCACTTCAAGTTTTAAGACCCCTTTTCAGTCCCTGTTGTAAAAAATATATTGATTTTTTTATTTATTTCTTATTTGCAAAATAGTTGGGCAAATGTCGTCTTAAACCATTCCAAATTTCAAGTTGATACCATTAGTAGTTCTCGAGATATCCAGCTGTGACAGACAGACAGACAGACTGAGTCACACCATAAAGGTTCCTTTTTTACCATTTTGGTACGGAACCCTAAAAATCGACTTTCCATAGAAATCAAAGAGATCACGTGATCGATTTAGTATGGATGGGATGACCAAAATTTTGTGGCTAAATTCTACACATGTTTTAGAGAAAGTTTTATGGACTGGACACACCCTTGAAATTTGGATGGTAAGTTCAGGATGACCCGCACCCTGATTATCTAAAAAGAAACTATTTAGCGACCGGTTTCATTCCACATACATTGCTACTTTTCTTTGGTATGTTTTTTTTTAATCCAAAAAGAAGTACCAATGGATCACTATCATCTATGAACTGCAACCGGTCGCTAGGTGGTTTCTAATTAGATAATCAGCCCGCCGCAGGCTGATTATCTAAATAGAAACTATTTAGCGACCGGTTACATTTGACATACATTGCTACTTTTCTTTGGTATGTTTTCACCCCAAAAAGAAGTAGCAATGTATCACATTCATCTGTCAAATGAGACCAGTCGCTAGGTGGTTTCTAATTAGATAATCAGCCCGCCGATATATTATTCTAGATTTTAATATTCAGGAAGTTTACTTATTTGTTTTATTAGCACAGAGACGTTCCTTCTAGTCGGGCAGAGTTTCCATTTAGTAATGTAGATAAGAGCTACTGGTGTTCCTTTTATATTACTTGTTCAGGTAAAATTGCTTATATTATGCTATATGTAGGTAGTTAGTTTACAATCATCTTTATTCTATAATCTTGACAAGGCATTCCCACGTATTTATTTAGAACTTACTGCAATTTACACGGTAGTAATAAAAGCAGAGCAGTTACAAAATTAATAAGTTTTATTCATAACGACGGCGACGTGACATACGCAAATCGCGATAAAGTGATTTGTATAAAGACTTATTTTACCACGTGTGTTATTATATTAATTACCTACATACTTATCTCATTATAACGGAGTTTATTATGGCAGTGACTCATTTTAACTGTGAAATCTTTACGTATAGGTATGTCTAGTAAGTATGTCTACGGTTAAATTGGTCTACTTTATGGCTAAAATATCTTGCTTTTAGTTTATGGCTGTAATGGAGGCGATTCAGCGACGCTTGCTGTGTGACAATCATACAAACTAAAGGCCTGGGCACACCGGCTGCATAGACACGTGCGTAGACGCGCGTAGTGACGCGCAGCAAAGATACGTGCGTTTTCAGTGTGACGGTCAATAAGGAATGCCATTGAGTACAACGTCACGAGCTGCAATGCGTAGGGTTACGCATCAGTCTACGCGTTCCGCAAGCGGTGTGCCATCTCCATTAAGTTTCAGACATTACAACCTCATGGTACGTCTTCGTGTACGCTTACGCATACGCTTAGGCATCCGCTGTGTTTCGCACTTAAAACCTACTCAATGATGTAGGTAGACCTACGAGGGGAGCGCAAAGTATACTTGGTATGGATATAAAGGAAAAGACAGAAAAAGCTGAAATAATTTTATTTGTCTATACCAACCTAAATAGTCCCTTGCAATTTCAATACACTTCTTACTATCTTCGCAAATTGCTGATGCGCAGGAATATTGTCAATTAAACATCCGCAAATAAAATTACATGTAACAAGAAAATTCTAATAGGTAGGTAATTAAGGTAATTTAATATAGGAACTTATTATTCAATTATTATTTTCAATAAGATAGGCCCTATTTTTGTAATTTTTTATACAATATGTTTGGTTGGCGATGTCGGAGCTTTTAAAGGCAGATAAATATGATCAATTTTATCGACAAACATGTGGGGACATGTTTGGGTCTATCCCCTCTCCTGTTGGATGGAATAACCGGAATTTTTTATTTTAAATGGCCCTGCCGAAAAATATTAATTTCTCCAAATTTAAAAGTCCCACAGTTATGAAAAAAACTTCTCGAAAGCTTATAAAATCACCTATCAAGTAAAAAAATTAATTATGTAAACTTTTAACTTTAATACGTCATAATAAATACCGAGTCTATCTTTTATGGCAGAACATTTTATGTCATAATTTTATTATGTATAACAGAATGGCATGTCGTAGAAAATCGTTTGGCATACACTCATCTTTTGGCATACATTTCATATCCATAAAATAGTAGAACCATCATATCGCAGAAAGTTCAAAGTCATCCATCATAGTCTTTTGGCATACATTTTCATAATCTATATTAGCCATTTAGTTACTGTTTGTTTGCAATGATATTTTTTTAAGGCTTTAAAGCCCTATGTCAAAGAAATTAGCGTTTTTTCAATGAAGTTATCTAAAGAATGAAAGCATTACTATTGATGTAAACTTTAGTTTTAGGTAGCAAAACTCTCAAATTAGTGCCGTATAGAGAGAAAAACATAATAAATTATCAGGTACCCAAGTATTTTTAAACGAAGACAATCTATTCAAGTGGAATTTCAAATTTGCTTGTCAGAGGTATTTTTCACAGACGTTTCAGATGAATACGAATACGACTCATATTTACTTTTTCACTTATTGTTTGTATTGTCAAGGAGTGCCCTATAGAGAGAAAATTAAAAAAAATGTTTTTAATCACAGAGAAATAAAATATTAATAAATTCTCAAATCGGTACACTTTGACATGTTTTTTTACTGGTATTTACAGATTCAAAAGTAATTTTTTATTTTTCTTAGGAATAATAAGGTATTTGTCTATTGTATTGTGTGTTTTTATATACTTATATGTATTTAATAATTTGATAGGAATTTTGAAAGTTCGTCCTCATTACGGCTCGCGTAGAGATGTTTTGATCATTTGTATTAAAAATGGAACGTGATGCGCGTTTACACCCTTAATTTGTGTATCGATAATATTTTATTAATTTTGTTGTACAGAAATGCACCAAGAAAGTAGTAGCAGCCTTGGCTAAATCTGGTTGCTTTGCTCTTTGAATAGCCACTAGTAATCTTCGCTTGTCACTTTGTTGTGGGTGTAGGTTACCACAAGAGAAGTGTTATTTTAATATTATCTGCTGTCAGTTACAGTTGTCGAACCGACAGGACCTCACAGATTGTGTATAGGTACATAGGTCTGAAGTAGGATAACGAAAGGGTTTAAATTTTATCACTTTTAGCACTGCTCGCTGTGCACGCTCTAATTTCAGCATATTTGTTTTCGATTTACCACCCCATACCGTATACGTTATACCCCATACCGGATACAGTAGCTTAATAAGACGGACTGTAGCCCAGGACTTTTAGACAAAAACCTACGACTAATTCCGGTGGAAGGTTTTTTGTTTTTAAAGTGTTCCTTAGATCCCATTAATACCTATAGGTATCTGTAAAGTTCCCCGTCGATCCCGTGTGACCCCTCCCTCAAACGTCTCCCTGATTTTAGCTTTTTCTATTTATATCTCAGTAATCTAATATCTTTGCTCAGTAACGGTTGAAGATAAAAGAAAGTTGTTAACTTATGATATGATTGTTATAAAATATCCAACCCGTCGACTTAAATGTACTTTCAATAAATATCAACATTTACACAATAAAACGTTAGCTAGCAGTAGTAGGTGGCCAAGTCTAAACTTATTTTCGAAGAGGTGCGATTTTTCTGACGTCGAGTGATATAATCCCCAATACCCTCCAACTGAAGTATATTTATGACATTTCTCAATATAGTAGGGCGGTAAAACAAGGTTTGAGGTTAGTTTCGCACAAGTCATCACGGAAATACGAAAATGTGGTATCGATGTATTCTGTACGATGCCTTGATCACAAATATATAAGATGAGAAGCGCGAAAATGGTGGGGGTAGAAACTGTGACGTCATAAAGTTTTCAGTACAAAGAAATTTCTTTTTCATACCATGTGGTATATCAAATGAAAGGGCTTTGTGAGTAGATTGCGAATATATAACACACTATAACATTTTCACTACTTGGTCTAACAAATTATTAGCAAACGCCGAAAAATTTCGCAATTCAGAGTCGCTATTGAACGGGTCTAGATTGAAAACGACTGAATAAATTTTTACAAAATACATAACAAATAACTCTGCACATACTCTTTTCGAATGTCTAAAGGTAATTGACCAAAGATATTTAAAAATAAGAAAAGTACATCAGTTTTAATAACAGCATAATTTTCTGCTTTTTCCAAATTCTCAGATTCCTTCAATAATTAATAAAAGAATTAATAAATAAACTTTCGTATGTTTATCCTTACTAGGACAAGTTAAGATAAACAGACGAAGGTTTAAATAACCAAATTTTGACACTTTAGATACTTCTTTTAAACCTAATCACTATTTTTAAAATAGGTTGTCTTATTAAATCAAATATTATTAACAATTTACAATATTTTTGGTATTCTATGCGTGGTATAACATTTGTTGTATTTTATGAATAATTATTTACACCCGTTAAGCCCCTTTTACACCCATTAAAAAGATTGTGATTTTTGTGTATTGTTTTGATTTTTTTCTAAATAGCTTTTGCCTATTGAGTTTCGTCAGGTTATTTAGGTCTCCGAGCAACTGTGTGTGTTTTCCATATGTATTTGTCATGACTTTTAGTTATCCTTATTTGTCCTATTTGGTAAACAAACTTTACTCAATTCTTTTTTGAAATAATATGTATAAAATTCAACAAATGGTTTTCCACGCATTGAAAACCAAAGAAATTGTTAACTCATTTTTAATAGTGATTTAAATTTAAAAGAAGCATGGAAACTGTCAAATAGTGTTTACTAAGTAGGACAAGAAATGATTAACATACGAAAGTTAATTTATTTGTTTTTTTATTAATTATTAAAGGAATCTGAGAATTAAGAAAAAGCAGAAAATTATGCTGTTATTAAAACTGATGTACTTTTCTTATTTTTAAATATCTTTGGTCAATTACCTTTAGACATTCGAAAAGAGTATGTGCAGAGTTATTTGTTATGTATTTTGTAAAAATCAATTCAGTCGTTTTCAATCTAGACCTGTTCAATGGCGACTCTGGATTACGAAATTTTTCGACGTTTGCTAATAATTTGTTAGACCAAGTAGTGAAAATGTTATAGTGTGTTGTATATTCGCAATCTACTCACAAAGCCCTTTCATTTGATATTCCACATGGTATGAAAAAAAAAATTATTTGTACTGAAAACTTTATGACGTCACAGTTTCTACCCCCACCACTTTCGCACTTGTCATCTTACATATTTGTGATCAGGGCATCGTACTGAATGCATCGATACCAAATTTTCATATTTCCGAGATGACTTGTACGAAAAGTGTTTTCTAAGCGTCTTTTTAGGGTTCCGTAGCCAAAATGGCAAAAAACGGAACCCTTATAGATTCGTCATGTCTGTCTGTCTGTCTGTCTGTCTGTCCGTCCGTATGTCACAGCCACTTTTTTAAGATTACCGCCGCACATCATACCATTAAAAAAATAAGATTTGTTTTGCTCATAGACTTAGAAAAATTTTCGCGTTTTGCTCGTCCAAATGGTCATTCACAGCGTCCTCATTTCTTCGTCGGTAGAAAATCTGCGACCTCAAAATTTTTTCTTTAAATTTAGAAATAGGAAGTTACTAATCACTTGGGGCTAAATCTGGACTAGAGGGTGGGTGACTATAGGGTAGAAGCGAGCCGCGCGCTCCGGGCTGTACGGTGATGATGGTCTTACGTATAGTTATGCTTTCTCTGTGGATGATGGTTTAGTCAAAATCGTTACAATAAATGATAGTGATAGTGTAGTACTTAGGTATATACAAGGTGTAACAGAAAGGGGGTATCAACCCGAAAGGAGGTCAATGTACTCGTGAAATTGAATACATTCCAGAAGAAAAAAAAATTCAAATAAAATAAAAATTTTTGAACTCTTCATACAAAATGTTGGCGGCAAATTCAAATTTTCTATGGAGAGACCAAAATTTTTTTTTAGATTTTAATTTTTTTTTCTCGTGGAATGTGTTCAGATTCACGAGTACATTGACCTCCTTTCGGGTTGATACCCCCTTTTTGTTACACGTTGTATAAGGTCCTTCTTAAATAGTGCACATAATTTTAAGGGGTCAATGTACTTGTGCATACAAACAACTTTTACTATGGGACCAACATTGAAATCGCGAAAAAAAAATCAGCTGTTCCATAGAAAAATTTAAATCGAATAGATCAAAATGTATGGAACAGCTGTTTTTTTCGCGATTTCAATGTTGGTCCCATAGTAAAAGTTGTTTGTATGCATGAGTACATTGACCCCTTAAAATTATGTGCACTATTTATGAAGGACCTTATATACATATTTTTTATTAGTTTTTGTGAAATTTTGTCGCCCCTCAAAGAGTGCCGCCCGGGGCGGGAGAATAGATTGTCAAACTAAAAATAATAATAAGAAGATCTTAATCAGCCACCCCTCGTATCTCATCGTCATCAGTAGCCACATCTTCGTAAGTAAATGATTGGTGCAACGCAACTGAATATTAAGTGGAAATATTGATACTGTATGCTCTAAGTATTGATATGTGCAATCTCGGTGCTCCGCATTCAATCAAATGCAAACCTAAAACAACATGACTGTATAGATACAGATTCTTTTGCCTTATTTATTAATAATTGAAGAATTAAAAAAGCAATTAGCTGTCACTGGGTGCATTCCAGCAGACCAATCGATAACATCGATCACAACTGTATTGTATATGTTACTCCAAAACCCCGAAATCTGGTGAATCCTAAGGGCGGGTTCATAGCTCATGTTTTGCTCTACACAATCAACAAAAACATCTACACAAAACATTGTTTCGCGAAAAATGTTTCTCTATACACGCCGTCCACAGCGATTGCGTGGTTTGTGTAGACTAAATTCATCATCATCATCATATCAGCCGCACGACACCCACTGCTGGGTATAGGCCTCCCCCAAGGATTTCCACGACGATCGGTCCTGCGCTTCCCACATCCAGTGGCTTCCGGCAACTTTCACCAGATCGTCGGTCCACCTTGTCGGGGGCCTACCCACGGAGCGTCGTCCAGTGCGCGGTCGCCATTCAAGAACCTTTCCGCCCCAACGGCCATCGGTTCTTCTCGCTATGTGTCCAGCCCACTGCCACTTTAGCTGAGCAATCCTTCGAGCGATGTCGGTTACTTTAGTTCGCCTGCGGATCTCCTCATTTCTGATTCGATCACGCAGGGAAACACCAAGCATGGCTCTCTCCATTGCACGCTGGGTGAACTTGAGCCTCCTTATGAGACCCATAGTTAGCGACCACGTTCTAAACTTCAGTGTTGCCAAATTAGCATTTTATGTTAGCCTATTATTATCCCCCTCAATGGTAATGCGCTGGAACCTTGTCACATTAACATCCACGTTGACGTGATCTGCAACTAAAAAAAATTACATGAAACAAGAAAATTTTAATAGGTAATCTAATATATTAATTATTGAATTATTATTTTCAACAAGATAGGGTCTAGGTATATAAAAATTTACATTTTTTTTTGTTTTTGAGGTTAAAATCATGGCCGCTAGGCGCATTACCAATGAGCGGTTTTATGACAGCAGAGAGTTTTAGTATAATTTTATGTCGATAGATGGCGCTACTTCAACTAGGTAGATTTTTTAAATATTATTTCCTACTAATGGTCATATTGGTCATAGAAAAGTTCTTCGTAACACGCCAACGGACAACCAACGCACAACGCAACAAACCACATACTCAACAAATGTATAATAAAAAAGTAAAAATTACATTTAATATTTTTCATAAAAAGCTACCTACTTAGTTCAACGACATCTAGTTCTTTTTTAAGTACTATTTTTTTCTTAAACTGCCTTTTGAAAACCGCTCATTGACGGGGATAGCACTTATCATGACTCGAAAATGTATGAAATAAAATAAGTGACAAAAGGTTTAGGTATATCTAAAAATGTAACTATCAAGCTCAGTTTGACAGTGACATTTTTTTTTCAATTTTTGCTAGGAGATTCATCGGACTGTAATACCGCCTCCGAACGTTCGCCAATCTCGTTATAGTTCGTTGATGTTTTTGGAAAGGTCCTCTTTGACACATTTGTTACAAAATCGGCAATGTAAGCCACCTGTTTTAAAAAAACACCCCAAAAAACATATTCCACATAATGCATCGATTAAAATAATCGGTCAGGGGACCTATTTTTGAATCGCTCGAAGCCAGTTGAGCGCTCGTTTCTACTGATTTTCGTTCGACATCCCCTGGAGTCGAGCGATTCAAAAATAGGTCCCCAGATGATCGATGAGCTAGCGGCTTGTCTGGCAAAATGCGCCCAATATGACAGATGATTATGACCACAGACTATGGCAGTACCCTGCCCCTCGACCCGTGCAAAACATTTTGTGTACGTGTTTTCCACCAGGCATGGAAAGCAAAATCGCGTTTCGCGAAACAATGTTTTGAGTAGATATTTTTGTTGATTGTGTAGAGCAAAACACGAGCTATGGACCCGCCTTAAGATTTACTTATGATTTACTAATTCAAATGATAAAAGTCCGAACTGTCCTGTGATCATCGTTCATTTCGAACTATTGCCACCATTCATTCGGTAAATCTTAGGTTTTACATGGTTTTACCTCAAAGACACGGTAAATGTTAAAAATAAAGGTTTATTTTAAAGCTGTTTTATAGTTAAAATAGCCAACTTATAATGTATCATCTAATTTAAACTAGTAAAAGATTAACTGATGGCTATAGGATATTGTAATAAATAATTAACAAATACTCATATTATGATAAATAAAAATAATGATGATAAACAAATTATCAGAATGATGAATATACGATAATATTTAAAGTTTTTACTGATAGGTGATTGAAATAAATGTTATTAACTTTATCCTTAACTTTATCATTAAATCAATTAATTATCTGTTTTATTTAAAAAAATTCAACATTTACCACCGGCGTTGGTGAAACCTAGCATATGCTAAACTCTAACGATGAAAGTACGAAAAAATCTCTTTTATTCATTACATTTACTAACTCTTGTTAATTAAAACAAAACATTTTGGCGGCCTCGCCCATAAAGACGGTCTCAAGGTCAACATATATAATTATATAGTCTAACGTGCCGTTGACTGTATCTAACATTCAAAAAATTTTAACAATTGTGATCTCGTGATTTTTATTCTCGGTCTCGGTCTCGGTTCTCGGTGGAAAACTAGGTTTGATTGGTCCCTAAATGGTTATGTATTTTTTGGCAACCGATGACTCAGTGATAAGTCTGCTTGAATGCACACACTGTCACTGTCAGTGTGTTGACGTGACGTGCATGAAGAAAAGAATTATGTATGACGTGCAACGCAAGGTCAGCAAATACGATAAACATGTGTAGTGTATAAAAAGATAATTATTTAAAATCTGACTTACTTCGAATGAAGTTGTGTTGAAATATGCCCCATAAAGAATCACTGAAGTGAACCCAATTCTTTGATAAAGTAGTTATAAGTGAATAAAAATGATAGCTGGTTATGGAGCTGTAACGCAAGCCCTTCTTGGGACTTTACTTACGTGGGGGCTGACAGCGGCTGGTGCCGGTTGCGTCTTCTTTATACGAGGGAAACATGTACGTATTCATTGATCCATGTAAGTTTGATTATACTTGAATGAAAGTGCATTTATACTATAGTAACTTTGGACTGCTTTTTGTTCCAGAGGAAATTACTAGATGTATCGTTGGGATTTGCCGCTGGGGTAATGACCGCGGCGTCCTACTGGTCTCTGTTAAAGCCAGCTATAGAAATGTGTGAAAAGTCAGATTTGTACGGTGCTAATGGACAGTTTGCATTTTTGCCAATCGCTGCCGGATTCTTGTTGGGAGCAGTTTTCGTGTTTGGAACAGACAGGTTCCTGGACTACCTTGGAATTAACTCTACCAATATGATGATGAGTAAGTTTTCAATTCAATTCTGTTTAAATCAATTGTCACAAATAAACACTGTTTGTGACATAGTTGTGCAGTCATACCTTTGATAGACATTTGAGTGATTTGATTTAAATATTGCATGACTGTGCTTTAGCATATACTTTGTTTTGTTATGGGTCTGATCTGGAGTTTTTATCTGTACCCTATCATATTTGCAATCCATTTACAAACCTCAAAGTTTTTAACTTTTCTGGGCTTGGCGCATTATATAAAAAAAGAGAACCACCCAGTGGGGTGGAGGGCCCTTTGGCTGGCAATATGGATATAAAATGTAGTTTTTCGTGAAAAACCTGATACTTTCCTAAATAGTCACAGAGTATTACAAATTTATTAGGCTTGTCAAAAAATTAAAGTTGCCCATACAGGAAAAGCCAATATCTGAACAAATTACTGTTAATCGATGTCGTATCTATGCTGGCTTCATTCGTCCTGCGTTGACAGAACGGCTTAAGCGATTTTGGTCTTGATGCATGTGTCCGGACGGGTGTTGAAGAATTAAAGTAGGTAGCACTAGCATCACTAGTCAGAGCCATACCCATCAGTGGCGAGGGGTGAAATTATGGCGAAGGTAAGCCGCTCTACAAAAATGATGAAAAATGTAGTGATCTGCATAGTGGATCAGTGGGGTGGGATTTCCAAAAGGTAAGCCGATGGGAATCGGCTTGTATGGACCCTTCGCCACTGATACCCATATCAGTTTTGCAAGCTCCTTATGACAGGTCTCATTAATATTGCTTAATTTATTGTACAATAATGATAGTTGACAAACTACTTACCTACTATCTAATATGCCCTTGACTTGAACTGTGATTTCACATTAACTTTACTAGTTTGTCTCTTTATCAAAGTACATAATGCAAAACAAGAAAAGAGAGATTACAAAACAATAAAATTGTGCAGTTTACTTACCTAAGCTACATCATGCGAAGTTACATTAATTATTAGTCTTTCTTTACCTATGAAATTGCCGATTTATATGAAGAATTTTCAAGAAGTTGCATTTTTCATACTAACATATTATTAATTTATTCAACAACTTGTAGTAGTATTGTTTGAACACTGCTTAATTCGTCCATCTTGGTTAAAATTAAATAAATAGGTAAGTTTTGGATTTGGAAAGTGGTCTTTTTTGGTAACAATTAAGAAAAATAAAATAAGGATTTTATTATTACCGATACATCCTTACTAATATTATAAATGCGAAAGTCCGTTTGTTTGTTTGTTACGCCTTCACGTCTTAACTACTAAACCGATCATCATGAAATTTTGCATACACGTTGTCAGGGCTACAGAGAAGGACATAGGGTACCTTTCATCCCGAAAAAAAGTATTGTTCCCGAAGGATAGCAAAAAACCTTTCCACGCAGACGAAGTCGCGGGCGGCCGCTAGTATTTTATATTTTGTACATTACTGATCTTAATTCAAAATATAGTGTCAAATAATTGAATGAAGATTAAAAAAGTTCTCTGTTGGAGAGATATTATCAACAATTCCATCGGTCCTTTTAATTTATTTGTGCAATGCATGGAAATATTTCAGTATTTATAAATTTATTTAATAATGCACTGCATTTTTTTTTCATTTAAAGTAAATAATGCTAATAATAATAATTATACATTATGTTAAAGATTCAATTTCTTCTTGATGGCATATTTAATGTGTACAAACAAAGAAAAAGGCAACTCGACAACTCTTGACAAAGGCAACTCTTGACTTACATTTTATCTTTTTTTGCAAAATCAAATCATAGTATTTCGAAATGATCCATGGCGGAAAACCAGTTTTCTCTATAATGATTCTATATAAGTACATTTTTTAAAGAGTGTTAACTTTAATGAATACTTATAAAGTATTTAGTATCAGTAATCTATTGTAGAGCCAATTTAATACTAGGTTCCTTAATAAAATTTAAATAACTTTGTTTGTTTAGTTTTTTTGTTTACCTCTGAATATTTTAAAAATAAATACTATTTTTCTTTACACATATTAGGATTAAATACGTACTTTCATTATCACATGTGGTACATACATCATAGTAGCAGCTGTCTACACATCATTATTTATTTGGAGTAGACCAACTACTGATATAGTTAATTGCTATATTGTTGGGATTAACTATAACCATAAATGAAACGCTTTATAGCTTAAACTTGCTTGTATACTATCCGTATTTGCATTCGAAGTTCTCTATCTTATCTTAATGTGATAGTGTATAGGCACCTATACTTACACTAAATCATTATACTCTTGCTGGCAGTTGGCAAGTTAGTACTTTTCACTGTTTTTCATTGCACTAGAGCACGAAGTATATACCTAAAAAAAGAAAGACAAAACATCCTTCAAATACCTTAAAAAACAGCTCTAAAAAAAGCAAGAAATAGTTTTCCAATTAATTAATTAAAAACGTCTATTGAAGTCGGGTGGGGCTGGAAGTAATTTGCTACTTTTATAATAGCGTTGTTTTCTCAAGCAGGTATTATAAGTATTTTTTTTATTCTAAAAGCCCCACCCGACTTAATTGGACGTTTTTAACTAATTGGTTGGAAAATTATTTCTTGCTTTTTTAGATCTGTTTTTTAAGGTTTTTGAAGGAGGTTTTGCTTTTTTTAAAAGCTTTTTTTATTTTCAACTTTTTTGTGGTAGGTATGTAAGCGACGATATTATTGACCGAGCGAGCGCGAGCGAAGCGTCTCTGCTTCAGCTTGGGCAAAAATTCTTTATGTCCTTCCGGCTGTCCGTTTTTTCTCCTCTACAGGTCGCATTTCTCACCCGATTCTCGTGAAATTTTGTGAGCTGGTTCGAGAATTATATAGATTTTTTTCCAGTTTTTCGAAAATTTTCAAAATGGCGGAGATAATATAAAAAACACATTTCAGTCCGGCTTTCCGGCGCTGTTTGTTTTCCTCTACATGTCACATTTCTCAAATGGTTCTCGTGTTATTTTGTGAGCAGGTTCGAAAATTATAAAGATTTTGCATGTCGAGCCAGTGTTTCGAAATTTTTCAAAATGGTAAAGATATGTAAAAAAAAATCATATTTCAGTCCAGATTACTGGCCGGCACTGGCTGTTCTCCTCTACAGGTCACATTTCTCAACCGACTCTAGTGAAATTTTGTTAGCAGGTTTGATAATTATATTGAGTTTTTCAGTCGGGATAGTTTTTCGAAAGTTTTCGAAATGGAGGAGATGTGTAAAAAACCGGCCAAGTGCGAGTCGGACTCGCGCACGAAGGGTTCCGCATCAAAAAACGGCAAAAAAATCGTTTGTTGTATGGGAGCCCCCCTTAAATATTTATTTTATTCTGTTTTTAGTATTTGTAGTTATAGCGGCAACAGAAATATGTACATCATCTGTGAAAATTTCAACTGTCTAGCTATCGCGGTTCATGAGATACAGCCTGGTGACAGACAGACAGACAGACAGACGGACGGACAGCGGAGTCTTAGTAATAGGGTCCCGTTTTTACCCTTTGGGTACGGAACCCTAAAAAAGACATATTTCAACAGTTTCGAAAAATGATCAAAAGCGGGCTCCACATTCGCGCCATGAACACCCGTGAAAGCCGTGAATCACGAGTGTGGATAGCTTTCGCGCCCGTCTACGCCTTGTTCCCCGTTTAGTGTCGGTATTTGTACCCGCGTCAAAGAGTTCGCGGTGCGCGAACCTCCTATAAACGCGAACGCATCCACACCCGCGCGTGAAAACATGCTAATGGGCTTTTTCTTATTCGTGAGCGAAGACTATTTCTTCTAATAATTATGTAGATACTAGCGGCCGCTCGCGGTTTCACCCGCGGTGGTTCCCGTTCCCGTGGGCACATCGGGATAAAAACTATCCTTTGTTTTAATCTAGGCTATCTACTAGAGATGCGCCGAATGTTCGGCCGAATATTCGTATTCGGCAAATTCGGCATATTTTTTCATGTTCGTATTCGGCCGAATATTCGGTTGGTTTGCCGAATAATTACCGAATATTTAAATTGTACCAATACTACCAATTATTTATTGATAAAATTGAAAAGATTAAGAGGTTTGACTAGCAAACGGTCTCCATACAAACGGCGATAACGTTTCCCACTCTCTAAACCTTAACTTACAACAATTAATTTTTGGTATGTTTTTGAAATGCTTAAAAACTAAGGCTGTATGTTTTGTTTTTTTAATATTTTAGATTTGAAAATATTGACACTTTTTTGTATTGTATGAAATCACTAAATGCAAATATTTCAAAAGCCCTAGTTTTTAGTCATTTCAAAAACATAGCTACATTTTTTTAAGAATATAAAACTGCTATCTTTAGGAACCAACTCTAGTATTAAAATGTATAGTCAAATTATGTATTTTTTTTAATAAATGTCAATATATACCTTATTTTTAAAGACTTTCGTCAACATAATAATAAATTTCAACGTGTGCAGTTCTGAACTGCAATTATTTGTAACCGAAAGAGCGGTACATTGACTGAGCGAGCCGTGCTAGAGAAGGGGTTGTGTTGTGGCAAACGCTCGCTCAACACGTGTAAAACCTGTTTACTGCTCAGAATTGAACCGAATGATTCGGCCGAATATTCGGTTCGGTACATTTTGGACCGAATATTCGGCCGAACATTCGTATTCGGTTAAACCTACATTCGGCGCATCTCTACTATCTACTATCTGTGTGCCAAATTTCAACCAAATCCGTTCAATAGTTTTTACGTGATTGAGGAACAAACATCCAAACATCTAAACATCCAAACTTTCACATTTATAATATAATATTAGTAGGATTATTAAAATTCATTATAATAATAATCAATTAGAACAAGTTGAAAATATAATAGTTTTAGGCAATATTTTTTTTGCTCAGTATTTATTTGAAAAAGACCTGGGGCCCTATTTTTGAATCGCTCGACTCCAGTCGAGCGCTCGTTTCTACTGATTTTCGTTCGACATATGACTCAAAACAATGGGATGTCGAACGAAAATCATTCGAAACAAGCACTCGACTGGAGACGAGCGATTCAAAAATAGGGCCCCTGGCTGTTTGCAATGCATGGTATTTGGACAGTTGTTTGCCTCTATTTAAGAAACTCAACATACTCCCTCTACCGTACCGTGTATGATGTATATAAAAGTAGTATGTTGTTTTGTCAAGCAACATCCAGAACATTTCCAACTATATGCTAATGTTTCTAGGCGACATGTCAGAGCTAACTATGCCCATGATTTATACCAGCCACCGTTTCGGAAAGATATTTATAAAAGAAATGTTCTAAATATGTGCATACAAATCTATAACAAGCTACCTGACAGTATTAAAATATTTAATGGAAATATCTTCAAAAGAGACCTAACGAAATGGCTGAAAGAAAAATGTCTTTATACTGTATGAGAATACATGGATTTCGAAAAATAAGCATAATTATAAAATTGACATGTAAATAATATATATTTATTTAAAATTAATTTTACTTTTTTTAATTTTGATTTTAATTATGTACTTACGGATTGGACTATGCCTACATAAAATATAAATGATATTAAAGTATTTGCACATCGATTGTTTAAACTCCTTCGAGACTCCTTCTTACCGGTTCAAAGTCGTCATGTCATGTATATAATAGTTAGTACTATATATGGTGAAGACCATATCATGACCACAGAATGGTCATGATATGGTCTTCACCTTCAGTAAAACACAGTGAGAAAGCATAGAACTGTTTAATAAAGGTGCAGTAAAATACCTGTGACCCCAAAAACATACGAAGGTCGATGACAAACTACTTACCTACTAGGTTACTATATAGTAGATATATGGCCGAATACTCAAACGCTAATTAACTTTGAGGGGTTTTCGAACGTCGTCCTGTCGCATTAAATGTCAAAGATATGACAAAGACAACATGCTGTTTGAGAGCCGCTCAAAGTTAAGTAGCGTTTGAGTATTCGGCCATAAGTTATATTATCTGTGGCTAGGTATAAAAATGTACTGCAAAGGTCACAGCTCAAGAGTATAATAAAGGCTATATTTTATATGATTTAATTACAAATGTTTAGTTTTCAGACTTTGCCTATAGTCATTGTAAAAGACGATATTACATGCCAAATTTCATTGTTCTAGGACAACGAGAAGTACCCTATGAATTTTGATTCCCTTGAGTGTCGAAAAATGCGTTTTTTTTGCGGCATAAAAGGCCGTATCTTTTTTTTCAATTAAACTCAGAAGTTTGACTTTTTTACAACTTCAAGGGACCGTAGACTTGAGTAAATGGTTTTAATATAATTTCAATTCGATACCTCCACGCATTCCCGAAATAAAGGGTCTTGCTTGACAGACAGACTGACGGACTTTTTGATTGAATCAGGCGTTAATTGGCGGAAGTCCCAAAGCATTATGAAAAAATAAATATATATGCAGCTTACTTCCGCAAAAAATATATGCAAGATAGCAGTGCGAGGGGTGAAATTATGACTAAGATAAGTCGTTCCACAAAATTGTTATGATCTGCATAGTGGATCAGTGGAATGGGATTTCTAAAAGATAAGCCGGTGGGAATCGGCTTGTATGGACCCTTCGCCACTGCAAGATAGAATGATGTACTGCCCGCCCGCCCGCAAAAAATGCACATGCACACCACAAAATATCAGTACACAATACCTGCATTTAGCAAGACAGCAACACTTTGCACCTTCACCAATTAGACTACATGTGTTTCGCCCCAATCCGGAGCATCCTCAGGAGAGATCGTGCTTAAACCAACACCAAATCAATCGGAGTTGGTTTATGCATATATTTTTTTGCCGAAGTAAGCTACATTATTATATTTCTTTTTTCACAATAGACAGACGGACAACAAAGTGATCCTATAATTTATAATATAAAGCCTTATAGGATATAAGGGTTCCGTTTTTTTCTTTATGAAGTATGTATTTATGGAACACCAAAAAGTTATAAGTAAGTTAGGCTCCATACATACAACCCCGGAAAAAAATTATAAAGCTTGAAAACCACAACCTTTTTTGAAAAAAAAAAAACTTTTTATTATAAATTTATAGATACTTCATTGTTGTGCGGCCTCATGCAGCCCCAAGGTCTTAACCATGAAAAAAAATAAAGGAAGCTATTTATTACATTTCATATGATGAAACCGTAGGAGAATTACCATAAATTCGGTAATTGTAGACCAGCAGCTCAGTTTCTTATTAAAACTTTTATTTTTTTGCGGAACACTAGATTCAGTAGGAAAAAATATTGTATCCTTCGTAACGAAATTCAGTAAGTTAAAACTGGCATAAATTAAAAGAAATTTAAATAGTTGCATTTATTATCACAAAATCTCAACTTTAATTAGTCGTACACATTTGATCTTTATAATCAAGTGACAATTCCGTACCTATAAAAGTCATTGTTTTTCCCTTTCGTGACTGGATGTGATAATTTATACCGAAAACGTTATCGTAAAGATTAATATGTAATTTTATGAGCAGTTTCGATTAAAATATTTTTTTTGTCAATTCATTTTTTCGAAATTTTTCAAAATGGCGGATATATAATAATACGATTATTTTAAAGCAAGGTCTACAGCTCACAGAGCCACTAGTAATACATAGGTTTAAAATTAAGAGCCATATGACGTATCGACTGTGAGTTTTGGTTAAAATGGGGAATTTTGGTGTCGTCGATCTCAGAAACAAACATACATTAACAATTTTGACTTATTGAATAGTGCAGAATAGCTATTGGAATAGATCATAGCGGCCTCGCTTTTTGTAAATTTTGCTTAACTTTTTAATTAAACCCAAAATGGCAGAGAAAGATTTTCATAAAATGCGCGAGGGCACGTTTTTGGGCTCATGGATTGGACTACTGTTCTAAACAAATGAAATAAAAAAAATAGAGTGTTATTTCTTATATAGTAGAATAGATCATAGCGGCCTCGGAATTTTAAAATATCATTGAAATAAATTAGAAAAAAAATCTTATTCTAAACCAAAAAACTTCGAAAATCGCTTTGAGTTAACTGTGTATTTCTCCTATCTACGATAATATTGTTGAGCAAAATTTATACACAAATAATTGTTACTTCATAAGGAATAAAGATTTCATAATTTTTAAGCATGAATTTGTTATTTTAATTCAATAATAATGAGAAATCTTAACTGCAAAATTACTACAAAATGCGATGCACCAACCGTCAGAATTCAGTACCGCGCGAGCGCTTCTCAGTGTTGGACGTGTGTCGAATTTTTGCGTCAGAGGCACGTTCTGAAGACGACTGCGGTTGTTTCTTATTTCGCTCTTGTGTTAGGATTCGGAACGACCGAAGAACTTTTAATTAGCAAAACTTCGTTTTCCATTTGGAATACGAATAATTTAAACTTTCCTATATTCTAAATCAAATAAAATGTTTTTTTGAGGATCAACCATGAACTTTTAGAAACAAAACACAAAAACATAGATCAAGGATTTGAACGCGCCTCAGTACTAGTCTGTAGTATAGTGCGACTATAAGATTTGATCATCTAAGCACAGTACAGGCACAGCCGAGAGATAGTCTTCATACAGTCGGCCATCGGAGGCGTCTAGACAGAGCAATCGTGCGGGGTGGTGCGGTATAGAAGGGGGGGTGGGAGGGCTTGAGAGCCCATACTTTGGCAATGTATGCATCTCGGGCCCTATCCCGTCAGGGCTTACGCTTCTGATTGGGTTATACCAAGTTATACTATATTATATTGAAAGTAGTATTTGCAATTTTTTGATGTGGGTGTCATGAAAAAGTGTTTTTGGCACGATTTTGATATTAGATTTGGAATTCAAAATGGCGGCCACACATTGATGTATTTGTTGATATTTGTGTATTTTTGTTTGATTATTGGACCGATTTCGATGAAACTCGGTTTTTGCTACTATTTTGACAATAAAACAGCAACGCGATGTTAAAAAAGTAAAAAATTCAAGATGGCAGCCAATTTCTTTGTTTGCGGGCCGATTTCGATTAAACTCGGTTTTTGCTACTGTTTTGACAAGAAAACAGCAACGCAATGTTAAAAATGTAAAAAATTCAAGATGGCGGCCAACTATTTTGTTTGCAGGCCGATTTCGATGAAACTCGGTTTTTGGTAGTATTTTGGCAAGAAAACAGCAACGTAATGTTAAAAATGTAAAAAATTCAAGATGGTGGCCAACTTTTTTGTTTGCCGGCCGATTTCGATGAAACTCGGTTTTTGGTAGTATTTTGGCAAGAAAACAGCAACGCAATGTTAAAAATGTAAAAAATTCAAGATGGCGGCCAACTTTTTTGTTTGCGGGCCGATTTCGATGAAACTCGGTTTTTGCTACTGTTTTGACAAGGAAAAAGCAATGCAATGTTAAAAATGTAAAAAATTCAAGATGGCGGCCAACTATTTTGTTTGCAGGCCGATTTCGATGAAACTCGGTTTTTGGTAGTATTTTGGCAAGAAAACAGCAACGCAATGTTAAAAATGTAAAAAATTCAAGATGGCGGCCAACTTTTTTGTTTGCGGGCCGATTTCGATGAAACTCGGTTTTTGCTACTGTTTTGACAAGGAAACAGCAATGCAATGTTAAAAATGTAAAAACTTCAAGATGGCGGCCAACTATTTTGTTTGCAGGCCGATTTCGATGAAACTCGGTTTTTGGTAGTATTTTGGCAAGAAAACAGCAACGTAATGTTAAAAATGTAAAAAATTCAAGATGGTGGCCAACTTTTTTGTTTGCCGGCCGATTTCGATGAAACTCGGTTTTTGGTAGTATTTTGTCAAGAAAACAGCAACGCAATGTTAAAAATGTAAAAAATTCAAGATGGTGGCCAACTTTCTTGTTTGCCGGCCGATTTCGATGAAACTCGGTTTTTGGTAGTATTTTGCCAAGAAAACAGCAACGCACGCAATGTTAAAAATGTAAAAAAGTAAAAAAAATAAGATGGTGGCCAACTATTTTGTTAGTAGGCTGATGAAACTCGTGGTCGAGTGGCTTGTGTACAAGTTTTCTAGGTGTTGTCATCTCTGAGGACCAGGTTTCAATTGCCAGCTGAGCCAAAACGATATTTTCTGTATTGTTTCATGTCTGGGTGTTTGAAGTGCCACCGTTGTCTCCCATTTCCATAACACAAGTGCTTCAGCTGCTTACTTGGAATGGAATTGGAGCAATGTTTAATCTCATGTATAAATTTAATTTTGTTACTTAAAAATGTAACTGTAAAAATGTACCCATATTTCTTTTATTAAATGTAATTTTCATTCGTAAAACTGTAAATGTAACTATGAACATTAAAAAATTTAAATTAAAAAAACATTTATGTAAAACAACGAATGTAACTTTCATTGAATTCATTCACATTCAGTTCCTTCCATCTTCCTTTTCATTCAGTTTCTTGCTTGCTTGCTTGCTTGCAGCTTGATCTCGATCGTTTAAATATAGATAATAGGTTTGTTTGTCTGAGATCATAAATTTTCTGAGCGTAAATAATTGTGAGAAGTTTCATTTATTTCGTTATAAAATTCTAGTATAAAAGTCTAGTCTAGCTAAGTACTTAATTTTTACTTGAAACTGAATTTAGTGAAAATTTTAAACAAAAAGTCATCATGATTAATGATAGTACGAAATTTAGTGACTGGGCCACACCCGGTATATATAAAAGCAGAAGGAAATTATACAAACATTATTAACAAAGAAACGGGCAAATCAAAATCCAATATAAATTCCTTCTGTTTAAAAATTGGTGATCAAACTATTGAATCTGACGATAAGGTCGCTAAAGTCTTTGAAGATTTCATTGCTCGAATACCAATAGAAACTACCAGTACTCTTAGTGCTTGTCCCAACATCACTGTCTCCCTCCTAGAGTCTAGTGTTGATAAGTGCAAGGAAACCTTTTTCTTTAAATATATAAATAGTGAAGATATTATTAAAGCTTTTAAAACAATTAATGTCAAAAAAACAGAAGATCTTTGGGGCATACCAACAAGCATTATTAAATCAATAATTGATATACTAGCCCCTTACTTGGCTTTTATTTTTAACAAATGTATTGATGAAGGGGTTTTTCCTGATCTAATGAAAAATAGTAAATTGATTCCTCTTTTTAAATCTGGGGATAAAAGTGACCCAGCTAACTTTAGGCCAATATCTATACTACCAGCACTTAGCAAAATATTTGAAAAAAATATATATTCTCAATTATTAGATTATTTCACATCCAATAACATTCTTCATAAAAATCAGTTTGGATTTTCCAAGGGTAAAAATACTACTGATGCTGGAATTAAACTTCTCAAACATATTCTTGACACTTGGGAAGAAAAGCAAGATGTAATTGGCATTTTGTGTGACCTTTCTAAGGCATTCGATTGCGTTGATCACCATACACTATTAAAGAAGCTAGAACATTATGGTGTCTCTGATAAATCAGTTAGCCTTATGAAATCATATTAGTACAATAGAACTCAGAAAGTAGTTATTAATAGAACTGAATCTACCACCACTATGGGTATGCCGCAGGGATCAATATTGGGCCCATTGCTGTTTCTAATTTATATAAATGACCTTCCCAACTACGCGAATAATTTATGTGAGACAGTACTATTTGCGGATGATACTTCTTTAGTTTTCAAAGTAAACAGAGGTAATAACTGTTCGGACGAAGTAAATAGTGCCCTCTCTAAAGTTTCACACTGGTTTAATAGCAATAATTTAGCAAGTAACCCCAAAAAAACTAAATGTGTAAAATTTTCATTACCTAATGTTGAGCAGGCAAAATTAAATATTAATTTAAATAACGATGAAGTCGAGTTTATTGAGAGTACAAAATTTCTAGGTATTACACTAGATTCTCGACTGCAATGGGATCCACATATTGAAGCCTTGTCAAGTAGACTTAGTTCAGCGGCATTCGCTGTTAAGAAAATAAGGCTTTTAACTGATATTGAAACGGCAAGGTTAGTATATTTTTCACAGTGTAATGTCCTATGGACTGCTATTGTGGGGCTCAGCTGCCAGTATTGAAAATATTTTTGTAATCCAAAAAAGAGCTGTTCGCGCCATATACAATTTTCGGCGAAGAGATAGCTTGAGAGAATTGTTTAAAGAAATAAATATCTTAACTTTGGCAGCCCAATATATATATGAAAATTTAGTTTATGTAAGGAAACACTATGATTCATTTCCTAAAAACAGAAATATTCACCAGTTTAATACAAGAAATAAAGATAAACTTTTTAAGAAATAAAGATAATTTAGGCTTGCAAAATCTAGAGGTTCATTTATGGGGAAAGGCATAGCCTTTATTAATAAAGTTCCGCAACAAGTGATTGATCTTCCTTTGCATGAATTTAAAAACCATGTTAAAAAAACGCTCATGAGTAAAGGTTATTATAAAGTAGATGATTATCTTAAAGATCAAAATGCGTGGAAATGATGTAACACTATTTGCTACTATAAGTACTTTGTTGAAGTAATATATGTAATAAGTCTATGTTGTTGCCAATAATCCTGTCACCCTGTTGTAATTATTTGGTAACGATATATTCAAGTTTGTAAATATCGTTACTTATGGCTGTTACAGCTGATAAGTTTCTTCTTGTCAGCTAAAAAAGTCTGGAACGGGTGGTAGGAAAATATAGATGATTCAAAAGTACTTAATTATTATGTTTATTTGAATAAGGCTTATTTGACTTTGACTTGTAACAACGTTACTTATTTTCTACTTTTCTCAGCCAGACTAAATAAAAAAATATAAGCCAGACTAAAATAATATTCCAGTTTAAATAATTTTTCTTGTTTTTGTGATTAAAATTTATAAATATAGATTTTACCAAAAACCGAGTTTCATCGAAATCGGCCCGCAAACAAAAAAGGTGGCCGCCATCTTGAATTTTTTACATTTTTAACATTGCGTTGCTGTTTCTTGCCAAAATACTACCAAAAACCGAGTTTCATCGAAATCGGCCCACAAACAAAAAAGTAGGCCGCCATCATTAATTTTTTTTTTTGACATTGCGTTGCTGTTTTCTTGCCAAAATACTACAAAAAACCGAGTTTCATCGAAATCGGCCTGCAAACAAAAAAGTTGGCCGCCATCTTGAATTTTTACTTTTTTAACATTGCGTTGCTGTTTTCTTGTCAAAATACTACCAAAAACCGAGTTTCATCGAAATCGGCCCGCATACAAAACCTTCATCTCACCTAATGTTAAATGACGATAAGGCCGAAGGTGGAAGCGCACTACACCCGGAATACTGGCTATCTTACCTCTAACTGCCGGAACACAATAATTTTTAAATTGTTATTATGGCGTCAGACTTAGGTAAGATGGTGGTAGCTAGCCAGGCGGACTTGAAATAAGCCCTACCACCAACCAAACCGAGTACAAATTGTACCCCCCCTGGGAATCGAACCCGGGACCTCTGCGTCTTACACGGGTTTTTTACTGTGATCTCGGAAATAGCTCTAACGATTTTGCTGAAATTTGGTATATGGGGGTTTTCAGGGGTAAACAATTGATCTAGATTAGTCTTATGTTTGGAAAAACGCGTGTTTTCGAGTTTTCATGCTTTTTTCATGCGTTTTTCTTTCGACGCAGAATATGGTCGCTAATTTCGTCCTACCGGCCAAAGTCCGTCTGGTCTAGCGGGTTAAGACGGGGGCGGCAAAAAACGAGTGTACCGGGTTTGAATCCCGCTCGATGACTTAGTTTTTTTTTATACACGCAGAAATTTTAATCATTTGAAATCTGCACTCATGATTACAAACAACTTTTACTATGGGGCCAACTCTCCTGCTCGCAAAAAAATCAGCTGTTTCATACAAAAGTGCAGTACCTACTCGACCTTAATGTATGGAACAGCTGTTTTTTTTGCGCTTGCAGGGAGAAAATGAATTCTTATGTAACATACGCCAAATATTTTGTAATATACTCTTATCTTACATCATGGAGGCAATTTTGAAAATATCAACATTAAGTACTTTTTTGGATTTTTTTTAATCCCTATTCTATGAGTGAGTATTTTTCAAAAGTTACTAGTAATAGGTAATCGCAAAGTGTCATACATCGGAACATTAAAAGGCGGAAGAGGGAAGGTAACCCTTTTTCCCACCTGGCTCCAGGTGACAGCTAGTTTGTGGTTTTAGCACCGAATAGGTACATTTACAAAAAAGGGCCGAAAGAGGTGGTCTGGCCCTTAGGCTAAAAAGTTTGGCGACCCATGGGTCGCCAAACTTTTACAAACCCTAGAGCATGCTCTAAGCTATAGTTTTAATCTAAAACGAAAAACTTCCTTTGCTAGATAAAAAACTAGGGAATAAAATAATTTTTATTTTTAACAAATATAATCATCTGTCTCATTTATGGTATCATCTTCCTGTAATCTGTTTCTTCACATACAGATCCATGGCACTCTAAAAATGTGCGGCATAGCGATAGGAAATTACTCCATAGAAGTACTAAAACATATAACTTTGGGCAAAGTATCAAAATCGCTTGGTCGTAGTTTCAACACAGTATCGTGAACTCGTGAGTTGTCGTTAACGCTTACTAGTCTGTGAATATACGCAGAGCGCAGATTTGTCATATGGCTCTTAAGCAAATAATATAAAGCCCATATAAAAGAGCTTTAAGATTTACGATATGATATGACATTATTTTTTCTGTTCTATCTTAAAAACCTGCCTGTTTTGTTAAAGAACACACAATCTTCCTTTTTTGTCTTCAACATATTTTTTTAACTAAACACTACTTTATTTTTCTGCTAGGTTTGAATTTGACTTATCTAATTGCATAACACTTGACCGATGGGTCACCTATATTAAGTACCTACCTGTGAATGCACTGTCTTAAACTTTAAAACGGCACGGTCGAATTGAAGGACATTAACATTTATATGTGTACATAATAATGGGTATGCTTCTATAAGATAACATGTTATTGCCGATTAGTACAGTCATGAATCACGAGATTCACGAGCAATCAAATGTATCTTTATTCATCTCTTTGAACTTTAATTACTTTCACTTGAAATAACTGTAAGTTTCATCTCATAAATCGATTAAACGTATTACTCTATTTTATCTTTAACTCAAATTCTAATAAACAGTCCCCAGTTCATAAAATATTAATATTTCTATTGTAAATGCAAAATATATAACTTTTTATTAGCTTTCAATAAACTGATTTCACTGAATTTGCTTAAAATTAAGCATCTCGATGGGATCTGTAGCATCTCGATGGGAGCTGTACATCTTGATTCATCATTTTTGCACTTGAATATTTATTTAAGTTTAAACAACGAGAATACGCTGCCTGAAACTACTTAAAGATTTAATGCCTTACAAACATAAAGATAGGGAGGGACACAGTCTTGCCAGAAACAAACTCCATATTTTTAATAACAACAAATAAAACACCTGATGATAAACAAGTAAATGTTGACTACTGATGTGTAACTAAAAATTGTTCTGTTTGGAATGTGGTTGACACGATATCGCGATGTCAACTTATTTCTTTCTCTTTTATTTAAGTACCTACTGTACTTCCATGATATATGGTAGGTACGTTCATCATAATATGAGCTTTAACCGACATGCACTTTGATTCCAACTGGACTGATGCCTGACCTTTCCTGGCCTTAAGATAACCTCATACGATCAATGTCGGTTTGCGATTCGATGAAAGTTTTTATAAAGTAAGCCGAGTGCCTTGAAAAGGTATTCCATTCGCTTTTGTCTTCGACTACTTTCATGTTAGGATGGATAGCAAATCCAAATTCAAAATTCTTTTCCAACATTTGGTTTACCATCATCTATTTCCAATAAGAATAATATCTCTATTACCATTCCTATTTCTTATCTTATTCCAATCAGTTTAATACTGTACTATACTGTACTTAAGTACAGACGAAGGCGCATCAGACTTTTAACGTGTTGACCTCTAGACCGTCGCACTTTCGTATTCAACTGTTTTAACTTGACGTGCTGTTATGTCACGTTGTTTCGCGATTGCATCTTAAAAACGCACAATTTATCACATTGCAGGTATGACGAAAACCAAAGAATCTAAAGAGAAGATAGAAGACTTGGAGATGATGCAAGCGCTGAATAGGCGGCCCTCCTCCAGCGTGGTGGTGGTAGACCAGCCTCCGGCGGCAGACTTCGCCGACTGCATCAGTAACCAGCACACTGCGCAGCGGCGGAGAGGGCACCATCACTCGCTACACTCGTTGGTTAGTACATTTTTGATGATGAATGCAATCACAAGCCCGACCTATACAGGGTTATTTGTAAAACACCAACAACCTCGCATTACTATCATCACAAAATTCGACTCTCCATACAAATGTCCGAACAGCTGATCGAGTTTTGTATGAAAAGTCGATTTATTTTGTCTGTTTTTGGGAAAAGTCGTAGAACAAAAGTTGATATGATGTTACTAATCTACCCTTGTGAGGTTGTTGGTATTTTACAAATAACCCTGTATACTTATCCAACAACTCTAAAACTATAAACATAATCTAAGAGCGCTTACTATTTAGTAAATGAAGAATAGGAAATGATAGCGTTGTTGTAGAGACGACAAATCTGTTCCGGTTCCGACATGACAAATTGATTTAGGAATGAGAGCTTTTCAAAGTGACATTTAAAAATAAAGATAGTAGCTATTTGCCTCCTAGATGGCGTTGATGGAAAGAGAAGTGTCAAAATTGGCTTTAAAAATAAACGGCATGTACCACAGAGGCAAGCGAGCGCTCGCTGGCCGACATCTGCTCAAAGAGAAACATTTTAGGGCTACATCTGCCTACCTACCTAGTTACTCTTCGAAGCTTAGTAAAAAAATATTACATTGACATTGACACATACATTTTTATCAACGCCATCTATCGCGCCTACAGATTTTTGTCATTTTGAAAAGCCCTCATTGACTAGTCACTCCCGAATCCTTTATTTGACAACTTTACTACATGCAACTACACAGTATAAATTAAAGGCAGAATACTTTTTAATTACGTATCCAATATACACGTAGAGAAAAAAAATAAGATTTACTACCAGGGGCCGTACCGGCTAACGAATCGATTATCGAAAAGTCTGCCGAGTTTCAACTTAAAACAGAAAAATCAAAGTAAGGAATTTCGTCTTGTACTTTCTGTTGACGTAATTTGGAAGATATCGATGTTCGTGTGACATCATGAATTGAGGTTCGCCATATTGGCCCAATTGGGGCTCGATTTATCTCTTTTAATTTGAAACCCGACAGACTTTTCGATAATCGATTCGTTAGCCGGTACGGCCCCAGGCCTGACGACCGATTCAAATCAATCGGGCCTCCATGCAACAAAATACATTCCTTACTTAAAAATTATATCTCATTTGAGCGCTCGAGTCAATAAATCGTCAGCTAAATACCTTTCTGTTCGATTTATGTTGTTTGTGATCTACATACTCGTAAAAAAGTCAAGTTCTTGTAAATTCTTTTTGATTTAAAAACTTTCAACTTCTCGTCAAAATCAACACAAAAAAGGCAAAAAGCACATGTAACACGATTGTATAAATGTTGTTATGCCCCTTGAAAGTAGTTAATACCGAAGTATGCAGCCCTGAAACCCTGTGCTGCGAAAAACTTACCACTTTTTTCAGTTTAAAAAAGGCCTACCATGTACGTTCCGGCTGTGTCAACTCTTTCGTCATTAACTTTAAAATTTGACAAAGGAAACCCGGCCATAAGAAAGACAAAGGAAAAAGGCCAAAAGACCTTTTATGCTAAAGGTGTATACTTTTTTTTATCTGTGATTCATAATCTGCTGTACTTTTGCACTTTAGTCTGTGGTATCTGTCAACCAAATAAAAGATCAATGCCAGTTTGAAAGTCGTTTACGACATTTCGTTTTCTTAATTTTTACATTTCATAGTGACATTTCTGCCCTTTGAAAATTGAATGTGGATAACGGAACGTTTTTGAATGACTCGTTGTTTCTGGGGGGCTACTCAAATGGTCACTTCTATTCGTTCGCTAACTTAAAAATAAACCATAAACACCAAAATTACGTGTCGTCGGCTTGTCAATTCCATACAATACAACATTGTCTGTGATTTAAATAAACTTGCGACGTCTGACTTGATCTTTTAATTGCTTATTTTTAGCTTTAAGTTAGCGAACGAATAGAAAAGAAGCCATTTGAGTAGGGGGGCTGTAGTGCTTCCTTTTTTCTACATGCGCTAAAAATAAGACAGAACTCAATCAATGTAGCAAATATTATTGGTTTTATTTGAAGACCAAATTCAATCGTATAAAAGTTAAGCAGTTTTCTTATATCGATTGCCGCTTTTCCTTTCAGAAAGAGAACGGCGAGGGTGACCACAGAGACAGCATAGCGCGAGCCGCCCTAGAGGCGCGGCAGTCCCAGTGGAAGCGGATCATGCTGCTGGTGGTCGCCATCACGGTGCACAACATCCCCGAGGGGCTGGCCGTGGGCGTCTCCTTCGGGGCCGCTAAAAACGACCCTGCCAACTTCAACAGCGCCAGGTATTATTTTATTTTATATCACTTTGGTGAAGGCTCAAACGGCCTGCCAATGGCCTGCTCCCGTATTACAACCTCTTATTACGTACCAGTTTTCTGAATGGCTATCAATGCGTCTCTTTTATTTGCTATACAGCGAGAAAGAGATGTAATTATAGCAATTTCGGCTGTTAAAAAGCAAAACACAGTAAGTCACAATTTTTCTTTTTTTTTACTTTTCTGATTCATCTAGTAACGCTCTACAAACTGGTCTAATCCTCGTAGCGCTACGTTGCCTAGAACCTAAATTACTTCAAGAAATATAAACCTAGTAAGAGACAAAAAAGCACAAAACACCACATCAAAACACAGTATGTCTCAGAAACAAAAACAAAACAGTATAAAATGTGGCTTTACTAGGTTTTGATTTTGTTTCTCTGACATACTTGGTTTTGGTTTGGTTTTGCCACCAAATTTCCGCAACCGTTACAGTAGTAAAACACACACATTCAAAAGAAAATGCAAACGGATACCCGCGGAGAGCCTCACGCTTAGTGTGCCGTGTAATTTTTGTCGCGAGCTCGCTTTTTTGCTTCAAACTAGAGTACATAGGTACGCATTCTAAATAATGTTTGTACACAGTTCTATCGAGCAAATAAGAAATTCTCAGTCTTAAGGTCTTTAATCAAAATTGTTAATTAATTTGCCTAATACTTTCGATTGTAGCCGTCATAAGACGAGTTTATTTTTCCTTCCGTTATGTAGTAGTTTTAATTATTTTTTCATCCCTTCTATTCGAAAAATGATGCTTTGTTCCTATATAAGTGGGACCAAAATAGCTCTTTTCTGTTAAGAACTTTTTAGTTGGAGGAAAAGAGATTTGAATTTAGAACATGTATCTTTCAAAGAATTCGAACGCCGCCGCCGCGGCGGCTGGTATGTATTGACTGGCTGTATAGACGGCGCGGCGAGGTCGCCGCCGCGGCGCGATAAAAAAAAATAAAAAACCGGCCAAATGCGTGTCGGGCCACGCGCCATAGGGTTCCGTTGTTACCTTATACCATACCATATTTAATACCACCTATCATTTGTCGTTTGCAAAAATAACTTTGTTTTTCACAGTGTTGGTATGAATGACACAGTTATATTTGCGGTTTTGGAAAATGTGCTATATCTCAAAAACTAATTACTATATCTCGTTCAAACCAATTTTGGTTGATAGTGTTTATTAAGATGTACAGCATATATTTTTTTTAGATTTTTCACGCTCTTATTTCAAAAGTTAAAGGGGGGGGACACACATTTTACCACTTTGGCGGTGAATATCTTTCAAACGGTTGACTTTGAGAAAAAGTTGTCTTAGAAACCTCAATGTCATTTTTAAAGGCCTATCTATAGATACCCAACACGTGTTGGTTTAAAGAAAAAAAATTTTTTCAGTTTCAGTTCCATGTATGGGGAGCCCCCCCTTAATCTTTTATTTTTCTTATTTTTGTATTAAATTCGTTAAGCGGTTAACAGAATACATCTACCTACCAAGTTTCAACTGTGTAGTCTTAATACTTTCGGAATAAAGTGGCTGTGACATACGGACAGACAGACAGACAGACATGACGAATCTATAAGGGTTCCGTTTTTTGCCATTTAGGCTACGGAACCCTAACAAGCGCGCGAATTAAGTCTGTGTTCTTGTATTGTAATTAGTACATACTTTGTTCTATTTTGCTAATATAATGAATTCTCCGTCGAGTTATGAAAGTGACAATGTATTAACTCCTGAAACAATAACTATAGAAGCTAACAACGTTGTACAAAACTTATTACCCACGAAATCCCGGGAAAAATATTTGAAGGCCTATGACAATTTCATTCTATGGAAAAACAGAAAAGGAGCAAAAACGTTTTCGGAAAATGTATTTTTGGCCTATTTTCAAGAATTGGCAAAAACTAAACAACCGGCTACTCTTTGGAGTATATACTCAATGCTTAAATCTACAGTAAATACCAATAAAAATATTCAAATTGACAGCTACTCAAAATTAGTATCTTATCTGAAGAGACTATCCGAAGGATACAAAGCAAAGAAATCAAAAGTTTTTTCCGGTCAAAACGTTGAGCCCTTTTTAAATGACGCGCCTGATAAGGAATTTCTTGCAAAAAAAGTATGTATATTTTTTCTCATAGAAAGGGGATGAAAAGTAGAGTATATGACTCGGGTGCAAAATATTTTTGGCGAGGGCGACATACTTTGAATCCCTCGCCGTAAAAATATTATTTTGCTCCCTTGTAATACAATCTACTATTATTATGTTGTTTGACAAAACAATAGAAAGTATGGAAATTTAATTACTGGACTTTAAGTTGAAAATCGTTTGACCGCCAGCACAAGGCAAACGTCGGTCGGTCAAACGATTTTCTACTTTATGTTCAGTGAATACGGCTAAAGTAAGATATACTGTGTTTTGAGTTTGTTTTCAATAGGGTGCTAAAGTCGCATTACTAATTTCCCAGCAAAAATATAAACAGAGGTGATGCCAGAACAAAACAACACAAAAAGAAATAGTATATTGCTAAGTCAAGAAATAAACACACTTACATGTTTTTCGGGTACGTATCAGAATGTCTAAAGTTAAAATGGCAAAGTTCAAAATGTCAAAAATTAAAATTCAAATGGTTTAAAATGTCGAAAATCATTATGTCTAACTTCAAAATAGCAAAATTCAAAGTATCAAACATATCAAATACTTGAAATAAAACACTTTTTAACGGATACTAGCGCGGTTTTATTGAATGTACTTTGGTATTTAGTTGGTATTTGGTTTGATTTTTGGTTTTTCCCGACGTTTCGGCACCTTTGCAGCTGCCGTGGTCACGGGGGACTGAAGCTACCCGTGAGCCTACCCTCAAGCGATGAATTTTTTTAGACGTTCAGAAATTAAAATTTAACAAAATTTTTAATTATTTTATGTTGATTTATAATTTAATTTTATGAATTATTTAATGCTAAAAAGAGAGAGAATCTACTGAAACTACCACCATTTCATAAAATTGGGAGGCCCCTCCAAGAAAGAAATGGCGAAAGAAAACTTGGAGAGGGAGCCGACCTCCGTCTTTTGTATTAATTTATTTATTTGCAAAAGGAACTAACCGTATCATTAGATCTTACAGTGTGTGTGAGGGGCTTTAGCTTGTGAATGATGGGGTCCCAAGCTGGTGGAATTTTCCAACCATCATCTCTATTGAAATTAGGATATTTATTTATTTCGATAGCCTCGCGGAGCATTCTAGGGATAAATCTACGTTCCCTAGCAAGGATTTGGGGTTTGTCAAATCTAATATAATGGTTGGGCCCCTCAAAGGCGTGTTCACTCACTGCAGACTTGTTATCGCGCCTATGTTTCATGTCAGCTACATGCTCTTTGACGCGGGTCCCTATGCTTCTCTTTGTTTGCCCGATGTAGGAGAGTCCACAGTCACAATCTAGTTTTTAGACGCCTGCAGCTTGAAGGGGGATATTACACTTGACAGGTCGTAAGAATTGGTTGATCTTCTTCGGCGGCTTGAAGTAAGTTTTGATTGACGCTCGCTTCAGAATGTTTCCAATCTTGTCAGTGACACCCTTCAAGTATGGTAGGATGGCAGGTTGACGCTCTACTGTGGCTGGTTTGGCGCGTTTTCTGTGATTGAGGTGTGGTACTTGCAACTTGTTGTTACGCAGTACTTGTTGGACGTGCTGAAGCTCAGCAGTCAGGTGTTGTTTGTCACAGATTCCGCGGGCTCTCTGAAACAAAGATTTCCCTACGGTAGCTAACTGTATAGGATGATGGTGAGAGTCACCATTAAGGTATCTGTCTGTATGGGTTGCTTTACGATACACTGTGTGGCTCAAGGTTTGGTTCGGATTCCTGATAATGAGAATGTCTAGGAAAGCTAGTAACCTCTAACTCCATAGTAAATTGTATGTTGGGGTTTATGGAGTTAAGATGGTTAAGAAATGCATGGACACTGTCTCTAGGTAGTATTGTGAAAGTGTCATCTACGTACCGTTTGTAGAACCGGGGAGTCACTGGTGCTGTGGCTAGTGCTTTCTCCTCAAAATCCTCCATGAAAATTTCAGCAACGATGGGGGATACAGGAGAGCCCATTGCTACGCCGTCCACTTGCACGTAGAACTCCTCGTTCCATAACAGATAGCCAGATGTTAGGCATAATTCTAGTAGTTCTGCATATTCAATTGGCATGTTGTTGTCAACTAGCTTTTTCCTGATGATATCAATGCAGTCCTGTACTGGTAAGCATGTGAATAAGGACTGAACATCAAAACTAACCATAGTTTCATCATCAGCGAGATGTAGATGTTGTATCTCACTGACAAACTGGTAGGAATCCTTTACAAAGGCTGATGTGTTACCTCTCAGTGGTGTGAGTGTTTTTGCTACGTGTTTAGCCAATTTATAAGTTGGTGAGTCAATTTGGCTTACAATCGGACGCAGCGAAGCATTGTCTTTGTGTATATACCCATACAGTTTCGGCGGTGTAGGGCAGGATGGAATAAGATAATTGACATCAAGATCTAACTGTTCTGAATATTTTTTGATGAGTTCACTCGTTTTCTTAAGGATCTTGGCGGTTTGATCACAATTCACATGTTTATACGTTTTCTCATCACTTAAAAGTTCTTGCATTTTTGTGTTATAATCCGACGTATCCATAACTACCGTTGCGTTGCCTTTATCAGCTCGGAGGATAGTTAATTCGGGTCTAGTGCGTAAGTTCTTCAACGCGACGTGTTCATCATATGGAAGATTGTGTTTGGGCAGTTTACTACGTCGTAAAACGGATAAAATCTTGACGTATAGCTTCACTATCCTCTTTTTTGAATTGGTTTTTAACTAGACCACGGCAGCTGCAAAGGTGCCGAAACGTCGGGAAAAACCAAAAATCAAACCAAATACCAACTAAATACCAAAGTACATTCAATAAAACCGCGCTAGTATCCGTTAAAAAGTGTTTTATTTCATGTCTAGTGAGCGCGTAAGCTTGAGAAGTGAATATATCAAATACTTGACGAGTTAAAATATCAATGGTCATTAAGTCTAAGTTCACAATGATTTATTTGAATTGGGTTGGATCTTAAAACGAATCGCCTTCTTTTAGGTTAGTTGAGTCTGTGGAGGTGTCTTTAGGCTTCGCCTAAAATCATCATCATCATATCAGCCGCACGACACCCACTGCTGGGTATAGGCCTCCCCTAAGGATCTCCACGACGATCGGTCCTGCGCTGCCCGCATCCAGTGGCTTCCCGCGACATTCACCAGATCGTCGGTCCACCTTGTCGGGGGCCTACCCACTGAGCGTCGTCCGGTGCGCGGTCGCCATTCCAGAACCTTTCCGCCCCAACGGCCATCAGTTCTTCTCGCTATGTGTCCTGCCCATTGCCACTTCAGCTGAGCAATCCTTCGAGCGATGTCGGTTACTTTAGTTCTCCTGCGGATCTCCTCGTTTCTGATTCGATCACGCAGGGAAACGCCGAGCATGGCTCTCTCCATTGCACGCTGGCTGACCTTGAGCCTCCTTATGAGACCCATAGTTAGCGACCACGTTTCACTGCCGTAGGTCATCACTGGCAACACACACTGTTCATAGACTTTCGTCTTGAGACACAGGTAAATCGGACGCGAAGATTTTTCGAAGCTTCCCGAATGCTGCTCACTCGAGTTGGATTCGACGAGAGATCTCTTTCTCAAAGTTGGACTTACCTAACTGGACTGCCTGTCCTAGGTATACGTAGTGGTCAACAACTTCAAGAGTAGTGTTCCCAACATGAACTGGAGAGGGTACAACATGGCCATTTGACATAATTTTCGTCTTATCCATGTTCATCTTGAGACCCACTCTTTGGGAAGCACTACGGAGATCTTCGAGCATTATGTTCAGGTCTTCCATGGTCTCAGCCATAAGGACTATATCAACGGCAAAACGAAGGTGTGTTAGGTACTGGCCATTAATGTTGATGCCGAGTCCTTTCCAGTCCAAGAGCTTAAAGATGTCCTCCAAAGCAGCTGTGAACAGTTTCGGAGAAATAACGTCTCCCTGTCTCACACCACGCTGCAGTTGGATAGGACGTGTGCTCTGTTTCTGTACTCGGATCGACATGGTGGCATTTTTGTATAAGTACCTCAACACCTCGATATACTTACCTATAGTCCACTTGGCACCTTTGGAGAGACTGCAGCACCGCCCAGGTTTCAATCGAATCAAAGGCTTTCTCATAATCCACTAACGCCAAGCATAGTGGCAGATTATACTCTTCGGTCTTCTGTATAACCTGCCGCAGCGTATGGATGTGGTCTATGGTGCTAAAGCCTTTTCGAAATCCGGCTTGTTCGGGAGGTTGGAAGTCGTCGAACTTGCGAACGAGACGATTCGTAAGGACTCTCGAAAACAGCTTATAGACATGGCTCAGAAGTGAGATGGGTCTGTAGTTCTTTAACTATCACCCTTTTTAAAGAACAAAATCACCTCACTTATGTTCCATGCCTTCGGCGTTCTGCCCTCGACGATGACGGAATTGAAAAGCTTCTGGAGGACTTTAAGTATCGGCTTACCGCCCGCTCTCAGAAGTTCTGTAGTGATTCCGTCGTCACCCGCCGCCTTGTTGTTTTTCAGCTGTTTGAGAGCCATACTAATCTCGTACATGCTGATGTCCGGGATATCTTGGGTATAGTGTCGGGTAAGCTTGGCTCTGGGGTCTTTAGCCTTGCTTTCAACAGGTATCTGCGTGGAATATAACTGCCCATAGAAACTCTCGATCTCCCTCAGGATTTCAGGTTTCGATGAGATGATGCGTCCGTCGTCAGCCTTCAGCTTCGTCATCTGGCTTTGCCCAATAGACAGATCTCTCGCGAACACTTTGGAGCCTTTATTCCGCTCGATGGCCTCTTTAATACGATTCGTATTAAATTGGCGAAGGTCGCTCGTCAAAGACTTAGATATCTGTCTATTAAGCTGCCGATAACGATGAGCATCCGCTGAACTCTGGAGCCTCATTTCTCATCTCTGATCCATGAGTAGGAGTGTGTGGTCGGAGAGTTTCTTTAGCTTGGGACGGCTGGTCTTAAAGAACTTGGACCCTACCGTACGAACAGTATCCACCACCATGTTATTTAGATCGTCCACATCTATGCTGTTCTCAAGGGCTTCGAAGCGGTTTTGGAGTTCGAGTTGAAAGCTTTCGGGGTTTTGAGTTTGGGCCGGTAATGGTCGGAGCGTAGATTTTATCAGTCGACTTCTTTCCAGCTTTGGGTTGATATTCAATGTGCCACGTACCAATCGGTGATCGCTCCCCGTCTTGACAGCGTTGACCACAGTGACATCATTGAATATTTGCTTTTTCGTCGACATGATAAAATCTATCTCATTTCTGACTTTACCGTCTGGGCTCATCCAGGTCCACTTCCGGCTTTCCGGCTTCCTGAAGAAGGAGTTCATCATAAAGAGGTTCTCCTTCTCCATAAAGTCGGCCAGCATCTGGCCTCTGTCATTCCGTTGCCCAACTCCAAATTGCCCCACTCTCAGCTCATCACCGCATCGTTTCCCCAACTTTGCATTAAAGTCCCCCATCACAACAGTGTAGTGGGTTTTGTAGCTATGCATGGCTTTAGAGATCTCCTCATACATAGCTTCCACTTCGTCATCTTGGTGCGTCGAGGTCGGTGCGTAAACCTGTATGACATTCAACGAATACCGTTTGGATATTCTGAGTATAAGGTACGCCACCCTGGTCGACACACTTCCGATGGTAATCACGTTGTTGACAAGGGACTTGTGGACGATGAACCCGACACCACCTACAGTCGCATTACTCATTTCCCAGCAAAAATGTAAACAAAGGTGTTGCCAGAACAAAACAACACAAAAGGAAATAGTATATTGCTAAGTCAATAAATAAACACACTTACAGGTTTTTTCATCACAAACCTAATAAAAATAGAATAGATAAATATTCTGAATCATGAGTTTTGCGGAAAAAGCAGCAATATAATTTAATATTTCATAGTAACAGTTTTATAGTAGAAAACATTTTATGATGCTGTGCACACATCAACTGCAAACCATACACATCAACCTTTGGTTCATTTCATTTTATAAAATTAAAAATTTCATAAAAAATAGTATTACGAGTAGTAGCTGTAGTAGTAACATTTGTCTTTTGGTATTGCGGGGAACTGGCGAAGTTGCAACGTATTTTCGATAGTTTACATACAGTTAATATCTAAGTAAAGTTTTCTTATCAGTTCGTTTCAAGAACTTTTAATATCAAAAATTATGATAGGTTAAAATAAAAGTTCCTAGTATCATCCTACTTTAAAATTACCCTGGAAGGCATTACATTTATTATGACTCAAAATATAATAAACAAATTAAAAAGTTATAATAATGACCAAAGGTTTTGAATATCTGAAAATGTCACTATCAGGGTCAGTTTGTCAATTTGACAGTGACGTTTCTTTGTTTACATTTTTGCTGGGAAATGAGTAATGCGACTTTAGGGACTGTTGGTCGCCCTCCCGGTAGTACAGCAAGTTACCGGAGTTAAGGATTATCGAGTTCTCTCCCTCTCTTCGGACTTCAGATAACCCGATAATGTCCCACTGTAACTTGCTGACAGCTTCTTCCAACTCGCTTAGCTTCGCGTCGGTCCTCAGTGTGCGCGTGTTATAAGCATACCCCGTTATCGCGGGTGCACGAACGATACACAGACTAAAAAAACAGAAGCGAAAAACCTTTAGGTCCACCTATTTACCTACTGCCTACGTTTTTGCGACTAAAAAAACAACTCCATATTATAAAATTTTGGATTATAACAACGCAATGTTGAAAATATGTGAAAATCCAAAACGGCGGCCAACATTTTTGTTTGTGGGCCAATTTCGATGAAACTCGGTTTTTGGTACTTTTTTGACAAGAAAACAAAAACGCAATGTTGAATATATTAAAAATCCAAGACGGCGGCCAGCTTTTTTGTTTGTGGGCCGATTTCAATGAAACCCGGTTTTCGGTACTATTTTGACAAAAAAACAACAACGCAATGTTGAATATATAAAAAATTCCAAGATTGCGGGCAACTTTTTTGTTTGTGGGCCGATTTCAATGAAATTCGGTTTTTGGTACTATTTTGACAAGAGAATAACAACCCCATGTTGAAAATATTAAAAAATCCAATATGGCGGCCAACTTTTTTGTTTGTGGGCCAATTTCAATGAAACTCGGTTTTTGGTACTATTTTGACAAGAAAAAAGTAAAACAATGTAAAAATATAAAAAACAAGATGGCGACCAACTTTTCTTGCAGGCCGATTTCAATGAAATTCTATTTTTGCTACTATTTTGTCAAGAAAACAGCAACGCTATGTTTAAAATATAAAAAATCCAAAATGGCGGCCAAATACATTATTTGTTCTTTTTTTCAACCGAGTTACAAAATCAAATCAACCCAAAAGTTGGCAACAAAGTTAGCCGCCATCTTGACGTTTTGACGACGAATAAATTACCTTGTTTTGATTTATTTAATTGCAATATTTTAACTTTCTATAGTCAGTAGATTTGAAAAGGCCTATGAAATAATTTTGGATATTTTGGCTTTTCAATTCGATGCCTTAACATGGGTAGCCTTAGTATGTCATGCTCTCTTTAATCATTTCTGCAGTAGTGTCGTGTGAGGCAGATCGTTACGTTTCCTCAAATATGGTTGAACGAAGCGATGGGTTCATGCGTCATGCTCGTGAACGGGTACTACCAGTGGGAATGGGTCTGCTTCTGATTGCCTATCTTAAAGCTTATTGAATTGTATGTTTTTTTCTTGTTACAGCCTAGCCTAGACTGAATAATATTTTCAAACTTTATTTTGCTTGAAGCCTGTAAATTGTTTAAGAAATATGAAATCTATTAAGAAATGAGCTAATTAAATAATATAATTTATTTGTTAATATAAAGGCTAGATCGATATACATATTTGTAAATATCGTTCCATCTGATAAAGCTGACAAGTTTTTTGCGTCCATTTTCTTGTCAGCTAAAAGACGTCATAAGGGGGGTAGGGTAAAAGAATTGAAAATTTAAAAATTCTTATTATGTGAACTTATTTAAATAAAGAATATTTCACCTTCACCTTTTACCTTTTTTGTTTGTAGGCCGATTTTGATGAAACTCTGTTTTTGATAATATTTTGACGAGAAAACAGCAACGCAATGTTGAAAATATTAAAAATCCAAGTAGGCGGCCAAATTCATTATTTGTTCTTTTTTTCAACCGAGTTACAAAATCAAATCAACCCAAAAATTCCCTCTGGCCACGTGGTCCGACTGCCTTTGTCCTACCGAAACCGAGTTTCATCGAAATCGGGCCACAAACAAAAAAGTTGGCCACCATCTTGGATTTTTAATATTTTTAATATTGCGCTGTAATTTTTTAATTTTTGTTATGTTCTTGTCAAAATAGTACCACAAACCGAGTTTCATTGAAATCGGCCCTCAAAAAATGTTAGCCGTTGTTTGGATTTTTTCATATTTTTAATATTGCGTTGCTGTTTTCTTGTAATAATAGTACCAAAAACCGAGTTTCATCGAAATCGGCCCACAAACAAGGAAGTTGGCCGTCAACTTTGAGTTTTCATATTTTGAACATTGCGTTGCTGTATTTTTGTCAAAATAGTACAATGAACCGAGTTTCATCGAAATCGTCCCACAAAAAAAAATTGGCCGCCATCTTGGTTTTTGTCATTTTTAACATTACGTTGTTGTTTTCTTGTCAAAATAAAACCAAAAACCGAGTTTCATCGAAATCGGCCCCCAAACAATAAAGTTGGTCGGCATCTTGAATTTTTTCCGATATTAACCTGGTTTCCGAACCATGCATGTGACTGTGGCAATCAAGCAAGATTCGTGAAACTATGAGCGAGTGCGGCAACATCGGCAGGCGGCAGCGTATAAAGAAAACCGTTTGAAAAAACCTTTATTTAAAAATATGCCACCCCAAATTCATTATTTTAATACCAATATGTACCCGGGGGTCGTAAAAGACCACCTTCCAAAATTTAAATTTGTGACAACCCTTCCGTATTTGCATAAAGCCGTCACTTGAATTAGAATTTCAGATAAATTTGTATTACAGATATATTCTCTTAGAGGTTGAGTGGGATTAGGCAGAATTATCAAATTAATCAAAAATGGACCTTCTTTCGTACTTTGTCTTTGGCTTCAATCATTCGTGCACCCGCGATAACGGGGTATGGTTATAAGTTGCCAGGTGCAGTTGTCGTCGTTTCTGGTAGCCGAGCCGTACCCGGGGATTCTTAGCACCCCCTGCCCCGCCGTTACCGTAGCCGCTACCGTAGCTAGGAATAGCGGGGCTGCCGGGGACTGGGGGCCGAGTTTTCAATCCATTGTGCATGAGGGGGGGTTTGCCATAATCGCCACGCTTGGCAGGCGGGTTGGCGATCGCAGTAGGCCAAGGTTTTTTGGAGACGCTGCTGCCCGTCTCTTGAAGTCTATGCTCCCTTAGTCGCCTTTTACGACACCCACGGGATGATAGGGGGTAGTGCTATTCTAGGCCGGCACATACACGGTAAACGCCTAAAATGCTTTATAGCAAATTTAGCTGCCGGAAACGAGTCTAAACTAGTCTACTGGGACAGATCAAAAACATTTTGCTTGTCCTGTAAAATTTACCAAATGTGGCTTCCTGTGTTTTTTATTTTTGAGCAGCCGATTTATTAACCTGGCAAGTTTAAGAAATTGTAATACAAATAATTGTAGAGTTCAGTGCGCGTGTCAACCGTGAGCTAGTCGGTCGGATTGTGAGTGGAGTGTGACTACAGCAAAACTTTGTGCGTGCATGGATTGAATTTTGAGGGCGCATTTTCGAAACTCTAGCTAGTGCCTTATATTCCCTTTTTAATTTCAATTTTGTAAAATCAAATTGCAATCATGGATTTTTATTTCAATTTTGTAAAATTAAATTGCAATTATGGATTTTTATTTCAATTTTGTAAGATTAAATTGCAATTATGAATTTTAATTCAATTCGTTTCATATTAATTATTAATTAATTCAATTATATTTCAATTCGTTTATTTCTTTAATGCTATGACAGAGTAATTAAAGCAGCAGATATAGCAGAGTATATGTAAAATCGTATTTGCAATTAATGATATTATCGTATTCGCAATTATGATATCAACTAGAACTAGCACTTTGTGAGCTTCCCGCGATTTCCGGACAAGGATCATCCCCCCTAGCATGACCAGCATAACACGATATATATCGCGTGATATAGCGTTTTATCACGTTTAACTCTCTAAAAGACAAAGGAGTTTGACAGTTGAGTGTCGATAAAATGCTATATCACGCGATATACATTCTGTGTACTAAGTATCGGGAATTTGTTAATAAAATAAAAAATACAAATTATTCATCTAAATTTATTTTATCGCCTTCAAAGTAGGCCCCATCGCTTGCAATACAACATCTCCACCGCTTCACCCAGTCTTCCATACATTTTTCATAAGCTATTTGCGGTATGGCCTTTAGCTCATTCAGCGAATTTTCTTTTATGGCTTCTATCGACTCAAAACGTTTTCCTCGAAGTGGTAATTTTAACTTGGGAAATAAAAAAAAGTCAGACGGAGCCATATCAGGTGAATAAGGTGCTTGGTCGAGAACTTTTGTTGAATTTTTCGCTAAAAACTCTTTCACTATAATGGCTGTGTGTGATGGTGCATTATCATTTTCCATTGTAAAAATCGCCGAGGACTCAAAACTATCACCAACAAAAAGTGTAGTTTAAAACTAATTAAATGACAGATCCCGCTCAAATTTTGCGCGCTTAATCAGTACAGTGCTACCAACATGCAGTAAAAAAATTAGAACGACCTCTTTTACGCGGGTCTTTTTATTGACATAGGCCGTATACAGAGAGAAAGCAGGTTGACGCAGGTTGAGGCAGGTTGCTATACTAAAATGGACCTTATCCCGGCGTATTATATTATATTTTCGCTATACTAAAATGGACCGGCGCAGGTAAGCGCTTACAAGCGCTGGTCCATTTTAGTATAGCGAAAATATAATATAAAACGCGGGGATAAGGTCCATTTTAGTATAGCAACCTGCCTCAACCTGCGTCAACCTGCTTTCTCTCTGTATACGGCCATATTCCCGATACTTTTTACACTGAGTAGTATATCGTGTTTCGTCGGTCATGCTAGGCAGGCTGGTTAGTAAATATTTTTCCATGTTTTCGTAGTAATATTTTTCCTAATAAAAAAAAATATTCGACGACATCAAATGATTGTTATTAGTGCGGGTACTAAATGCCCATCCTCCTTTTTTATTTTTCGAGTAAGTATTAACATGCACCTATTACCTAATTAAATTGCGTTTTTACTATAATTTTACGTAATATTATTAAACAAGTAGGTATATCCTAATCATTTTGAAGAATGTGTCGCATCTGTGTGCATGCTACTTTTTCTTTGTCAACACACGCTCGCAACGCACTGCGGATGCGAAGCCGCCTTCTTTGCAATCGCTGCGACAATCTGTGCCGTAGATCTGTCCCTTCTATACGTAGTAATAACATTTCGATGCATATGCGGTAGTTTTCCGTTCGTAATTTTCTCCGATTCGGAATTTAGCACGGAAAAAAGCCATTCCAAACGCAAGCCTACCATAGATTTTGTATTGGACGCAACACACAACCTTTGCTATGTGCACAAATAGATAAGAGAAGTAACTATACTGTTGTGTATGAGCGATGTAAGACACCGACACCTACACTTTTTAATTACAGCTTTTGCTTGCATTTTACTTGCATTTATCAACGTTTCGGCCACAATGACGATGTCGTCCGCAAATCGCAAGTGTGATATGTTTTCGCCGTTAATGTCAATACCGCGTCCTTTCCAGTCCAGCGTTTTAAACATATCCTCCAATGCATTTGTGGGCAATTTGGGGGATATCACATCGCCTTGTCTCACACCTCGATGCAAGGGGATATATTTAGTCTGCTGGTCCTGCAGTTGGACGGCCATGGTTGCGGCATTGTAGAGACATCTCAATACTTGGATATATCGCCAATTGACTTGGCATCGTTGCAGGGATTCTAAAACAGCCCAGGTTTCGACAGAATCAAATGCCTTCTCATAGTCCACAAATGCTGAGCACAGAGGCTGGTTATACTCTTCGGACTTCTGTATAATCTGCCGTTCTGTGAAGACGAGGTCTATATGGTGCCGTATCCTGCTCGAAACCCGGCCTGCTCCGGGGGTTGAAATTCGTCGAGTCTTTGCGCAAGGCGATTTGTGATGACTCTTGAAAACAGCTTGTAGACGTGGCTTAGGAGCGAAATGGGTCGGTAGTTCTTCAGTAAGGTCATGTCTCCTTTTTTGAAGAACAGGACGACGACACATCCTACTCCACAGCTATGCAATATTCAACCTTATTCTAAAGACAGCGAAAGAGTAAATTTCGTGAACTGCCTTGCCTTAAATTATTGTCAATCAATCAATATCAATCAGTCGGGACAAAATGTGCAGACTGGAGACCTCTGTCGGCCACCCTGAATATCTTGTCTCTTATCACTGTTCTGCCAATCTTTGCTGATTCAAAAGGAAAAGCGCCATCTGTCCATTCTCTCCTACAACTTATAGTGGGATTTGAACTAAAGGTGCCTTCCCACGGTGCGTGCTACCACGCACCGCACCGAGCCGCACGAGGGCGAGCACGGGCGCACCGTGGGAAACGCTGGCACGGGCCGTGCGTCGTTCGGCCATGTTCGGCGCATGGCCCGCTGTACCGTTCCCACGGTGCGCCCGCGTCCGTGCAACGACGCACGAGTGATGATGGCACAGTACAAACTGTTTAGTATATAGGTATTACCTACTAACTATGGAAAAAAGGATTTGTAACAAATTTTTTATACAGGCTGTTTGGTAATAGCTTTATAAAGCCGAATAATTATGGTAGGTAAGGACCATCAAACTGAATAAGTTTTACTATGGGACCAACTCTGAAATCGCGAAAAAAATCTGCTATTCTATACATTTTGATATTTTCGTTATTAATTTTTGTATGAAACAGCAGATTTTTTTCGCATTTCAGAGTTGGTCCCATAGTAAAAGTTGTTCAGTTTGATGGTCCCTATCTACCATATTCGGCTTTATTAGGCTAACTAAAAAAAAACCCTATATAGGTTTTACGCAATTTTTTGTTTTTTGTTTTCACTATTAGTTTTGTAATTTGCTAACCTAGGTATTTTATTGCTTAGAAAGTATTTCGCATTGAAGGTAGACCCTATATAATATTGATTCTAAAATATTATTATTATTAATAATAATAAAAACACTTAATTGCACACTAAGACAGGACATAAACAAAGAAAAACAGCAAAGCACACAAAAAAGCGGCCTTATTGCTAAAAAGCAATTTACGTAATACGTGTACGTATTACGTAAATTGCTTTTTAGCAATAAGGCAATCACAAAACTAGAAAGATACGAAAGTACTAAGATGAAATTAAAATACTGTAGGTAATTATTTAAAGGCCAGGGCCGATTGACTACTGATAGATATCATACTATGACGCGCGGCATATTGACAAAGGCGACGAGTCGCCACGAACGCGGACGCACAGCGCTACGCACCGCCACGCACCGATCCTTTGAAGTTACCGACGCTCGACGCACGACGACGCACTGCGGCGCACGGTCGTTTCCCACGGTGTGTCGGTTCGGTCTGGTGCGCTCTCGTGCGTCTCAAGACGCACCAGTGGGAAGGCATCTTAAAAGCTTGGCCAAATTGTTTGTTGTTTGATATTTTGTATCAACTGCTGTGCTGTGACAACTTGCGGTCGGCAAAAATATAATTTATCAATCGACTTTGGTCGAGATTAAAATAATAATAATTCAAGACCGGCTGTTTAGTTCCTCAATGACTCAATGCAATGCTTGTATGGTGAGCGCCATCTATCCATTCCAAGCTGCATTAACAGGTTTTGAGCGAACCTTGCTTTCATAAAAAGTACCTACATACAAGCAACATCTTTGCTTTATCATTTTATGGGTGCTGCCATCTCTAAATCTTTTATCATTTTACAAATTATACACAAAGATGGCTCTAGTAGTTATTTAAGCTTAGCCAATGAAAATTTCCAATATGGTATGGTAAGTGTATCGCCTTTATCGTTGAGGCGACAACATCGATGGGATAATTTATATTTATGACAAAGATGAATCATTGAATTAAAATGAAAATTTATAAGTTTTTATTCAAGTCGAAAATTGTTTCTTTTTCATTTGGAGTCGCAGCTAAAGATTGTCCTTTCACAGAAGACTATTGTGTAACTGATACTGTCGTTTAGCTCATTACGTAGTCTTGACATAATAACTATGGGTTTTCCTGAGAATTGCGTTAATAGTAATATTTCCTTGGGCTAAAAATGAAGGTACTTAGACAGGACAAGCACGTAGTTAATAACTTATGTCAGTTGTCCGCCATTTTGTTACGTCAGTGTAAGGAACATGAGGAACCGTTGATGCCGGCGTTGGCGCAGGAATTTCATTGATAAATTGTGCGGGAGTGGGATGCAAGCTAGCACGATCTATGCGCTCGGTCGGACCCGCTGTCTCCTGGACTACTTATTAATTAAAAGCAACTTATTTAACCTATACTTAATACCTAGGTTTTACATTTTGTTCATTGGCAGACACCGTATTTATTTTCTTAGAAACCAAAACCAAGCTCAGTAGTTATAAAAATTCTTCTGTCTAGTCATAATGATTGCTCACCACGACCATTCTGTAACATTTTTAGTTTTCAGTATAAATACATCATCGGTTTTTGTCGAAGATAAAACGCCGTTGAGAATTGTCATGTCTCGTCTTGCATCGAATGTTGGCATAAGCCGTCACACGCCTACTTACCTCGTTGGCATGGTGATCTCGTTTCTAGAATAATTTTGCCGAAACATTTGAAAATCGTTTTGCGGGAAATTTCGTTGTTTGATTCTTTTTTTTTTATAGGTTTGTAATTTGTTTTGAAATGAGGTTTTGATACATTCGATGATGTTCAACCAAAGAGTATCGAAATCGTGTATTGGCGAGTTCAGTTAGTAGTTGCGTTGAGTGAAGCCAAATCGCGTGGCGGGCGGCGGCGGGGGCATTGACCCGGCCGCCTCAGACATTGCCGTCAGAGCGGTGAAACTATTTCATGAAAAATCCGCCGCGACGCGACGTACCATTGAAGTCAACCTTGACGATTTGTCGCGTCGTCTATACCGGCGCGTGGGTGCCTCCCGAACATATTCATAACCGTTAAACATTGGCACCTGTCGCTGATGTGCTCACACATAGGTACCTACACAACTACACATACGAGAGGCATTTCACATTTCATTAGCGAACACCTACATTATAGGTATCAGTAACCAGACAGATTTGATTTACTTATTCCTGAATTACACATTAAAGTTGCGCGTTTATATCGATAGACTAAACTAGTGGCTCCGTGAGCTGTAGACCTCGCGTTAAAAAGTAGCTCAAATTGTATGTTTTTTAAAATAAATAACACAGAATTGATACTTACCTATTAGTTTTTTCAACTAATAAGTACCTATCTATACTGTGCAACGCAGTCCTAGGTTCTGTCACAGAGTCACAACCTTATTTTTTTTCAAATTTCGAATATTGGCCAGAAATGTTTTGATTGATGAACTTTTGAGTCTTCTAAAAATAAAAAAAAACAAAATTTGTTTTACAGTGCTATCAAAAAAGTTTTGTTACATTTTTTGATCATTTTTAGAAACGCCTAAAATAAATATGTATTTTTCAGCGAAAATTTTTCTATGTCTATGGTATTTTTACATATCTCCACCATAAAAATTCTATATAATTATGGAACCTGCTTACAAAATTTCACGAGAATCGGTTAAGAAATGCGACCCGTGGAGGAAAACAAACGGACAGACGGAACGAAAGGAAGGACATAGGTACGAAAGAATTTTTGCCCAAGCTGAAGCAGAGACGCTTCGCTCGCGCTTCGCGCTCGCTCGGTCAGTAAAAGTACACACTTAAACAAACACTTAACTACTTAGGTTCAACTATTTAGGTAGGTACTAAACTACCAACATGTGTGCCTATCGAAATATACAATTTAATTAAATACCTATTTGCATTTGTTTTTCACACTATCTATGTAGAACGCAAACAAGTTTTATTTAAAGACAAAGTTTTATAAATCTTGCAAGTTAATCTATCAAAGGTAAGTATTTTAATAATAGTCAGCTAATAATTCTTAATAAGTTAATCATAATGAAGTGGCTGCCACCGAATTGGTCCGCATGGACATCTTAAACATAAATAAATAAATAACTACAGACTTCTGACACTGAAACTGGTGATTAACCTAAAACGAATTTCAGAATTATTTTTGACTTTTATGAAAACTACAAGAAACGCTTCTAAAGTACTTATATTGAATTATGGATATTATTTTGACACGTTTGTATTATCAAATAAAAAAAATGCATTGCAGAATCAAAATTAATAAATCTGCCACCCCAACGAATTTGCGAACATATAATAAAATGTTTACTTACACCATTACTCTTCGTTATCGAAAATTCTTTCTTAAAACGTTTCAAATTTGTCATCAAGGACGCATTTTAGAATGTGAGTTATCTGTATAGAACGTAATCCCCTAGGAATATCACGTGCCAAGTCGTCGTAGAGGTTAACATAAACAATACAATCGGTGTTAGAAGCTCGTTTCTCGGCTCGAAAACCGTGTTTCACATTCCCTAAATCCTGGACGAGAGTTAAAAATAGCCGCGAATATAGAGATTCGCGATTGGGTGGCTGAGATAGGGCTGTCGTCGATTTAAACACCCGGACCACAGTATTGTTGTATGGTTTGTGCCCGGGACAATATAAAGATAAACTGATAAACATTTTTAGAAAATATAATGCATGGTGGTTTTGTAAACGAAAAAGTGTTTTTTCGCAGCACTCGCTTAGCTGAAAAACTGCTTATACTATTTGACTACGAACATGAACAAGCAATCTTCAATAGTCGGTCGGTCCTTTACATACCTGATGATATTTAAAGATAGGACCTAAGATTTTGCCATCGAATCGGAACGCATTGAGTCTCTACCGATAGAGCACTACTTCCATGATACTTCTGGTGTAAAAAGCGACTATAGGTTACTATGAGCATTACTAATATAATTCACGATAACTTATTTGATAACTAATTACTGAAGAAGATGGAAGACGAAAACCAGAACGAATTCTGAGGTTTGGCAGCCCTATGTTAAGCGCATCCAAACGCCACAAGTAATGGTCGGCAACGCTAACACTATAACAGCCGACTAAACCGTTTGTCCCTGCATTGATCTGTATTATTTCTAGATGGGTGTCTGTCAAATAACTTTCAAGCTCAGCTGCCATTCGCCATTTTATATATATCTATCAGTTTTTTTACTTTGCTAATTTTCACAGTACTGGTATTTGGCTTCGCTACTTTGCATCAGTCCATACATGCCGGATTAGGCAAATTGTTGTATCCGTAACTATTATAGCAGTATTTCCACACGATCGTTCTTCTATTTTATTTTTGTGTCGCAATTAACTGTATTTGTACATTTTATTTCATCTGTATAAGAAACTCCGCAAAATACGATTGAACCCGCCAAGCAACGATAAGAAATCATAATCATAAGGTGTTCTATAACTTTGTAAGACGACTGCAGGTAGAGCCGACCGGAGCAACATAAATATAACACCCGTGCATTCTGAATTTGATTAATCGTACGAAACCAAGTGGTAAAACTGCATCAAAACAACACGGTGCAAGATACGAAGCGATAAGTTGTCTGGATGAGATGGGTATTGGGTGTAGCGGGCGGGGTGAGGAGAGCAACGCATAATGGTAGTCGGCGACCGCTTTGTAACCGTGTCTGTTATTATGCAGATTAACACCGCCGGGAATTTGTTCAAATATCGTAACAAGCGCTCCTCCGGGCGCCGGCGCCGCTCGCGACCGTAATTTACGATTCGTGCCTTTGGAATGTGTCGGCGTTCACTCCTTTCATGGATTTCGGACCCGTTTTGGTAGATTTTATGCTACGGCTCTCGGGAATAGCGCCGTAACGCTCGGTGTCGGATTAAACGGAGTTGTAAGATGGAGTAATTATTAGAGAATCAGTTTTAATGTCCTTATCGTTTTAAGTGTATCTTAAGTGAAATGATTCACGTTGGTGGTAGTTATAATAATTTAATTAGCGATATCATTGTTATAATCATTTTCTCCTTTCGAATATGGTTGTACCACGTTCGTATAATCATTTTTAGTGCCTTAAAGTAGGTCTAGAAAACTTGTTTAATGAGTCATACACTTCATGATCTAGCTAGAGTCTAGATCATATTCTATTCTGGGCCCAGACCATGTGGTGAAAATGACTCATAAGGCTTATCGTCACTAAAATTTGACTTTAAAAAGAGCTTAAGCTTTCAATATCCACTTTGATATAGGTTTTAAGAGCGTGCAGTCTGCACACTAGCGCCGACATTGGAAATAAAATCATAGCATTTAAATAAAAAAGAAATTATGAGTTATCTCTCTGGAGTGCACTGCGAACAAGCTTTGCGGTACTTTTTATCCCTTAAACAATATTTTCTAGCCTGTCGTTTTGTTATATGGACTTTTATTGCGAAAAGTGGCCACTTTTAACAATAAAAGTCCATTAAACTAATGCCAATGCGCCAATGTCGGCGCTAGTGTGCAGACTGCACGCTCTTAAAACCTATATCAAAGTGGATATTGAAAGCTTAAGCTCTTTTTAAAGTCAAATTTTAGTGACGATAAGCCTTATGAGTCATTTTCACCACATGGTCTGGGCCCAGAATAGAATATGATCTAGACTCTAGCTAGATCATGAAGTGTATGACTCATTAAACAACTGACTAACAAAACGGTAACTAGGATAATCTGAAAACTTACTTCAACAATTTTTACATTTATCGCTGTTTTTGTTTTCTTGTTTTCGGTACCAATAACTTTGTTTTTTGATTGCATACTGTGCCATCTGTGCATACCTACCAATACACATTGACATAATTCCCACGAATGATATCCTTATTACAAAAAACAAATTTCCACCGCTCTGAATGCATCTGACTGAAAATTTTCCTGTTGGAAAACGTGCGCAACGTTGAAAAATGCCGCAGCCGCGTCGCGGGTGGCGGCGCGCGGCGGGGAGGGGAGAGAGGCCGCGCGCCCGGACCTCAGCCGCATTCCTGCGGAGCCTCCGACCCTCCGCCAGGGCTGCCATCCAAGAATATCCATAGGATCCACTACAAATGCTAACTAGGTGAGTTTTTAGAGAACACCGACAGATAACGAACGAACACGTATTGAATCTGCAACTAATAAATTATGCATTTTGTTGAAGATGATAGAGATGGATAGCTATACATATAAACACGCATTTTAACATCATCATCACCATGTCAAAACGGCCACACCAAACAACCTCAGCTTATGCCCAGAAATGAGCCCTGCTGCGAGGGTGTTGTCAAACTTTCAGAAGACGCTGCTGCCATTAGTGAAACTGGGGCAAAAAGTGATTGAAAATACACTATAAAAACGCAAAAATACATATCAAAAAGTGATTGAACATATTATTTCTCCATAACAACTAAATGTTGGCATTTGTAGAAGTTGGCATTTGTCGACTAAACCTGGTGGTTTAGTGGGGGTGGTCCCCCAATTAAGCTTTTTAACTGATAAATTATTATTATTCATTATATTCATCAAGGCCCTTGACAAAACTGAGATTAACTCAGCCTTGGTAAAGGAATGCAAACAATGCATTCAGGAACTTCCAAACTTGGTTGATATCCAAACTTGGTTGATATGGAAATTGCCTGGGTACTTGGACATTAAGGTAACAAAGGCAACGAGGAAGCCGATGAATTGGCCAGGAGAGGTGCTGAACCCTTCATTGGCCCCGAACCAAGACTGCCAATCACACATAGAATTACCAAAAACATTATCGATATCAGAACAATCAAAGAAACCAACCAAAGATGGATGAAAAGAAAGGACTGTAGACGGTCTAAGATCTTCATCAAAACAGTGGACAATAAGAAAAACTAGAGAGCTGCCGAAGCGAAGTAGAGTACTGACAGGACCTGTCCACTAAACGGTTATAGGATCCCATCTGTCCGCAATCTAAGAAAGAATAGAAACAAGCTCTTGAAGCGGAAAAGTTTAAGGAAGAGGATCTAGAGCAGTTAACGATAAGTCAACTCAGCGGGTACTGTAAGAGCACACAGGTAGGTTCGAGGGTCCAACGCCGGTGGGGTAAAGGATAACCCGCCTCTCCTGCTCTCAGTGATCTCAGTGGATTTGGGGAACTTGGTGAATTGGTTCCGATCAAGGATACTGATCACCCGTCCGGCTCCGCTGGTGTCCCCCCTTCTAAATAATAATAATAATAACTGACATAAAAATTGGAAGAAGACTCTAGTCGATAGTCTTTATTTATTTTGCGCTAGACTTTCTTCAATCTACTTTGCCGGTTTCGGCATCGGAATCATCATGGTCTGAAGATGTTGATGCATCATGGTCTTGCTTCCAGTTCGTGTGACTTAAGTCACATGCGACGTAATGTCACAATATTTATTTACATTCAAATTATATAACTACTGGCCAACGGGCGATTCAAAATACGAATTTTGGCTTTGTCGAATGAAAATCTCTTGTTTTATACAATGAAGGGGTGACTAACGCCCAGCTCGAACCACTGGACCTAAAGACTTCAAATTTTGTACATAAGTGTACTTTATACAGTGTAAACAAACATCCACTAAGAAAGGATTTTTGGAAATTCTATCCCTAAAGGGGTAAAATGGGGGCACAAAGTTTGTATGGAAAAATAAAATTAAATAGACATTTCAACTTGAAACTTTGTAGGATTACTCCTTAAACCAAATAAACAAATACGTGTTTTGTGGTTTTCTGAAACTCAAGCCCTTAGGGGGTAAATGGGGTAAAAAAGCCCAAAATCGATATGGGTTTATGGGAAGTTGATGCAATAATGGCATTTATTTTATAATCCAACATGGTAGACATTATTCAACCCCTAAAGAGATGAAAGGGGGGTTCAAACTTTATATGAAAAAATATAAAATAGACGATCCGACTTGAAACTTTATAAGAGTACTTCTGTAAACAAATAAGTAAACACATATTTCGTGATTTTTGAAAATCAACCCTTTGGGGTTAATGGGGTAAGAAAGCCTAATATATATAGACTAGCGGCCCGCCCCGGCTTCGCACGGGTGCAGTGCAATGTAGTTACTAATGTAAAACTGTGCTAATGTGGTGTCAGTGTGAAGTTATTTGATTATACTACAGGATATCTACATATATACGACGTACGCAAGGGGTGTTAAAATATAATTGAAGTGTGTGTGTGTCTGTCTGAGGACTCTGAGGCAACCTAGCTCCCAAACTTAAAGATCGATTTTATTGCGATTTTTATGTATAGTTTAAGAGAAGCGTACAGACGGCGGGAAGCGACTTTGTTTTACACTATGTTTAGCTTTTGCCCGTGGCTCCGCCCGCGTGGGAGTCGGTAATCGTTGTAAGTCTTCCCTTGGAAAACAATGATCGGCATGAAAAGAAGCCTGTGTTAAGTATTCCAGACTAAAATCTATCCCTGTGCCAAATTTCGTCTAAATCCGTTCACCCGTTCAGACGCGATTGAGTAACAAAATGAACAACATCCAAACATCAAAACTTTCACATTCTTACAATTTTGTGATATATAGGTAATAGCTGCACCAAGGCTGCACCCCGCGGTTTTACCTGCGCAATCTGTTGATTCTGTAACCAAACGCGCATCTCACTACACTTCACTTCACTTCGCGTGAATTAGTTATTAGAAATTAGCTAACTTATGAGCAATTTTACCGATTACAAAAATTTTAGGTAGCTATCTAAAATATTTTGTGATGGAAAAAAAATCTTATCATTATCCTTAGATTATTTAAAGTCATTATCTTATTTATGATTTAAAGTTCCCGTCCCGTGCAGTGAAGTGAGATTCGAAGTGGGGTTCGAGTTTGGTTACAGAACCGAGACGCCGTACTGTTCACGATTTTGTATTAGGTAGGTAGGTAGGTACTTAATAAAATTTCTTAGCAGTAATATAACAAAATAAGTATAATAATATTATGTAACATTTAATACTCATACTTAATAGTTTGGTAGGTATCTTCTTTTTAAATAAAAATCTATGTATGTTTATTATTTTGTTTCCTATGCACTCCTAAACCATTCACATCCGATTATGATGAAACTTTGGTACGCTTATAATCTTCTTATAATAAATATTTGTTGAATTTCTGCTTATGACTGAAAAGGTTCCCGGCTAAAATAACGTGACAATGCAAATTATGTCGGGTCACTGACATAAAAAAAATTTTTATGTGTCGGGTGCAACTAAAGTTGTGCATTATTATCCGGCTCTCAATTTCAACACTTTACACCACATTCCTTGTCACGTTAGATATCTGATATTTGCCAGATTTTTCCACATTTTATAAGAAGACTAATATTTCGTAAAATAGTGAAAAACAGGATAAAATCTAATACAACATGAAATGTCAGCTCGTGCGTGACATAATTACAGTCTCAGGGGAGGTGACAACCTGACAACTGACATTTATTTTTCTTAATCATTCAAATGCACTAAGAAGTTTTGATTCCGATATCGAAATCAGTCACCCTAAAAATAGCTTTCTACCCTTTTTCAACCCTGATAGGGGATACATTTCAAAAAAATGCGAAACACGTGTTCAATTAATTTTGTGATAAAATGTCTATGCCAAATTTCAAGTCAATCGGGCCAAGGAATCGCATTCTCCCATACAAACTTTGCCACCCTGTTTCACCCCCTTAGGGATTGAATTTCGCAAAATCCCGTCTTAGTGAGCACCTACACCCTAAAAGAAAACCTTATGCAAAATTTGAGACTCCTAGCACTTGTAGTTTCTGAGATTTCGTGATGAGTCAGTGAGTGATTTTCCCTTTTATATTTATATAGATATCGTTATTGAGGTTTTATGGGATGTTCATTGCGAAAATGTCATTTATTTTGAAATCCAACATTGTAGACATTCAACTCCTAAAGGGAGGAAATGGGGGTTTAAATTTGGTATGGAAAAATAATATTTAATAGACATTTTGACTTGAAACTTCGTAAAAGTGCTTCTAAAAACAAATAAGCAAACACGAATTTCGTAATTTTCCGAATATTAACCCCTTAATAGGTAAATGGGCAAATAAACCTAAAAATCGATATGGATGTCGTTATAGAGGTTTTATGGCATGTTGATTTCAAAAATGGCTTTTGTTTTGAATTTCAACACGGTGGAAATGATTTAAAGGCTGAAATAATCCGGATACGAAAACAGGAACGAGAACGGGTACGTACGGGAACGGGGCATGAACGGGTTATGGATATCGTACTAATAATATAAATGTGAAAGTAACGGGATATGGATATGAAATTAAACTATTTTTAACCGTTTAAAATTGTTTTATTTTATGTCTAGTGAGCGCGTAAGCTTGAGAAGGGATATGGATATCCTACTTATATTATAAATTTAAAAGACTCAATTACGTAAAAACGGCTGAACGGATTTGGAATAGCATACAGATAGTTTTACTTTTTATCCCGGTCAAAGGTTCCCTAATGTCCACGCGGACGAAGTCGCGGGCAAAAGCTAGTGAGTAATAAGCCCGCCGGTAACGATCAATTGCGATTGTCAATTTTTCTGTCAATGCCATTGTTGGAGCAATTGACAATCGCTTCAATTGCACGCGTAAACGATCAATTTTTCCGTCCATGGGCCGGGCGTCAATTGCGGAAAAATTGACAATCGCAATTGATCGTTACCGGTGGGCTATAAAGAGCGTTTGACGCCAGCCAAAGGATTTCAAAAATAGGGCTCCAGAAGGTAAATACACCACCTGATATCTTGGAGTGCATTGCGAAAGCTTACGGATCTGCAGTGTCTGCCACGTTTATATGCTGGTAACTTTCTTAAAAGCGTGAGTGCTAAGTGTTTTTTCTGGAAAAGGTAAAAATAATTTGCACCTCTACAAAAGCTATTTTTGCTATTCATGTTCACTAGCCGTTTGCGATCGTTTGACATCTGGAGAAGACGGTCTATCTTTCTTAAGTAAAATTTACCAGAATTTGAATATAAAGCGAAGTGGAAAATATTGTTATATGTTGGAGTCCGAGAAGCAACCCTATTTCCTGGCCACCAGCTCGCTGCTTACCCCAAGGAATGCTATCTAAATACACGCCTGACCATGCCTCGGGCCTAATTGATTTTGTGCGAATTCTATGTTTGGACTAAGTACTCATTTTCCTGTCAACTGGTGAAGTTTAAGAAAAGCTGCTTTTTAGTTTCAAGATAAAGTGACTTGATCGTGTTTATCAACCGATACTATGTGCTACGAATCTTTATAATTCAATTCGAAAATAGTCGAATCAAAATTTATACTCGAAACGCATTACGTTATCGTGTTTGCTTGCTTGCGACCTTAGTAAAATTGTCTCATAACAAAATTTCAATTACTGACTAAATTCGATAAGGCAAAAACAACAATGCAAATAGTTTATCGTCGGTGACTGCGTAAACGCACTTGACGTTAGATTTGTGTTAGTCCGTCTTTGTCACACAGCGTCGGTGTAAGCAGGAGGTATACAGAATGTGCGAAGCCACGGGGCCGGATTCGTCGGCTCTGGATCGTTGCACTTGTTTTTACGCACGCGCCCGCCGTGTGGTGCATGACCCCATTGGAATGTACCACGTGCACTAGCAATGGAATGCGCAACTGTTTGCTTTTTCATTTTTTTCCGCGCCGCCGCCACAAACAATACCTTTTCATACTATTTCATAACGAATTCTTTACTAACGCGATACTTTCTAAAACAGTCGCTCGGGTTTAAGTATTGACATTTTTTGCTTTGTTTGAAGGAATGTTCTGCGAGGTGGGCTGGTTTGATTAAGCAACGAAGATTATGACGAAACAATTAAGATATGTTAAATTTTAAAAAATCGTTTACTAGCCGGAAGTTTCATAACGTACGTACATAGGATTAGCTGAATCCAGTATGGGAGTGAATATTTTAATGAATCTGTTAGTTCCTGATAGTCTGCTGAAAATAGATCGAGCTCTGAACGGCGTCCATTAACCGCCGGACAGGCGGAAGTGCCCGGCGAATGACGCCGGAAAGCGGTGCCGAAAGATGCGCCGCGCCGGCCGCTCTAGATGCGCTTTATGATTTCCTGCGCACTGTGTCGGCGCTGCGACGCCCGAACAGCGCTAATCACCGCCTCCGATTGTTCACAGTTTCACACTTCCGACTACTACAAGATGCCAACATAAAGCTCATAATTTATATTGCTGAAGTCGTTTTACTAAAGGTTTAGGAACAGTTAGTCATATAGAGTTATTATTGAGGGAGACTAGGAGGAGTACTTTATCTCCAGCACCGTTATAATTTGTTCCAGTGTCACATAAACTTCAAATACGTTTAATTTTCATTTATTTATATTTACAACCGACATACACCAGTTTTATGATATCTGATGTGTGTTTTTTAAGGATTGAATTGGTATTGTTTTTGATCTAGTCTCAAATAAAATCTACACCTTTTGCACCGATCCTAATTATCGAATGAAATTCGTGTTCTTAAAATTCAATATACTACCCGGTCGAGTTAACTCGGCACCTGAAGCGCGATAGACCCCCTTCGTTTTCTCCTTTCCTCACGCCACCGTCGTAAATTTTTTGAAAGATTTCGATAGATTATCGATAAATTACCGCTAACAAATGTACTAACGCTACTGGCATGACGACAGTGGCGTGAGGCAAGGAGAAAACGAAGGGATCTCTATCGCGCTTCAGGTGCCGAGTTAACTCGACCGGGATATACTTATGTTGTCTTCTCCCTGTAGGTATTATCTTGATCTTGAGCATTGACGGCTGCTTAGCGCAGTGGGAAATATGCTGTTTTTTGATCTTGATTTTGTGTGATGAAGATCAGCATGTGTGTCCCCGAATCATGGATGTTTATTCTTATTTATGTATTTATTTCCCTTATCTTGGGTTTAAATGATTGGTGTGATTTGTCCAGAATATTTATTTATTATTATTCACGTATAACGTTACGTTTCAGCCACTCGCGTCACTCTAATTGCATAAGCGGCGAGCTGCGCCAAAGTACTTGATAGTCACAATTACTAGGTTGTTACGAGGTAGGCGCCAGCGCAGCGCGTATGCGTCACGCTGCGCACTCGCGTCATAGGCATCTAATTGCCTGTTATACACGTGGCTAATAGTGCACTGTGCACCTAAACAGTCAAAGGTTCTTGTAATAACTGTTATAGGGACACGTTACTGTTAAATTATGCTTAGATATGATGGAAAAGGCATTGTATAACACAGAAATTTTAACGATCAATCTGCGCCTCGGCACCAGAAGTTTTCTCGTTCTTATGCTACGGCTCCGACTGCGTCTTAACGCGTAAATTAACACATTAATCTAGGCGTTACGCATGTGGCCAACACTTCATTAGATTAACATCAACTTTTGGATGGATTTTAATGATTATATGACCCTTATTGTGTGACTTTTTTCAGTCAATCACAGTCACAGACTAGACAAAAATGCAAATTCTTCTTTTTGTTTTTTGAGACGACCTCCCTTTGCTATGGAAGCAAAGGAATTGACCGCTATACAGCCAACCCAATGTTTCAGTGTTATGAATGTGTAGATATTAATTTGTGTTTTTTTTTGTATTATTTTTGTATATTATACGTCCAATGTCGCCACTGATTAGGCCCCTCCAGAACACCAGCGCTGCGACGGTCTTGTGTCGTTGTAGCATTAGCTGAGGCTGGGGCCTAGTTGGCTGCTCACTTTGTTTTCGTATTGTTTCATAATTTCTTCTGATTGTTTGTTTCTATTTAATTCTTAATTGTAATAACTAATTGTGTGGCCAATGAACAATTTACCTACCTACCTACCTACTTACCTACCTACTTGATACAAATACTACACCTATCGTATAAAAATAAAACTAAAACTTAGAGGTTTTCACCAATATTTTCTCTAATATTGTAAGAACACGAGAAAATCAGTAGAGATGATAAAAGTTTCAAAATTGCCTGTAAATTGGTGCACTGCAACACAATCCTGCATAATATGGAACAAAATGGTAACTTTGGTACTTTAATGGCAATGCTTTTGAATAAGGAAAAATGTTTTTTAATATTTGAAGCTTCTGGTATGCCTACTTATCTAAATACTTTCATATCGATAAAATGGAGGTTGAACTGACTATGATTCATTACTGAATGAAATACTAAGAATAATCTACAGGAAACTATAATAAAGTGATTCATATCTCTTTTCAAAGATACTCTGATTCCCGTCATTTACTAGATTTTTCTGAGAATTGTGTTAAACAGTTACTGTCAAAGTGAGTAAATCGCCCGACGATTAGTCGACACCCATTGACACATAAAATATGAATGGATGAGTAATTTACTGGTTTCTTTTGTTTCCTGTAAAAACATCCAATGAATAAGTAAATGATAGTAAAGTTGTAGTCATATAATATTTCATAACGAATAAACGCTTCGCTAGATTTTCAAATTGACTATTTCTCATCGTCTCACGGTTCTCTAATCGGGTCGTCAATTGTTCTCTGATATCGATAATTGCCATCCCGAATCGAGAAGCATATCGATTAAGCAATTACCGGCGATCGCGGCGCCTTTGCCGCCCAAGCAGCCAACCGCGTGCGTGGGCGCATGACGTGTCTCATTCATAATTCACCTGCTCAACATTCTACCATCGTACGGGTAAACTGTCAGCGGGGAAGACACTCGGCGTACACTGAGTAAAGTGCCACGTTTCTAAATCGCTCCGCATTCTAAAAATCGAAAAAATTGGTAAAAGTGAACCGATCTCACCGCTGAAGACACCTTTCGACGCGCCGTGACAAGCCTGTCACGACAGTGTATCACACTTGTGCAAAAAGTGAAGAAAAGTGTTGAAAAAGTGCCGAAAACCCAAAATTATGGTGTTTTCCTAAGTTTAATGCGATTTTTATGAAGATTTTGTGTGAAGATTTGTAAAACGACTACTGTGGGTAATCTTCAATTGACGAGCCGAAGCTGCCTGGCAAGTTCCAGATTTTTTGGACCAGGATCCAGGGAGTTCCGGAACAAACTCCAAAACCCCCCGACCACGAGGTACTGGAACCGCAGCAGCTACACATCATTGACCACTATAGGGAGCAAGAGGAAGTCGCAACAGTCATCCTGGAATTTTTTAGCAACTTGAAAATCATCAGAGAAGCTGAAAAATCAAAGTCCAAAATTTTCCATTCTAGCAATAGCCTTAAGTGACGGTAGTAAAAACTCCAGTGATAAATACGGTCAGTAAAAATCAAAATTACAGTTGTTATTTATTAGAGAATATTAGTACAATTTTCCGGAATTTAATATTTAGTACTTTGGGATTTATTCGACTTAAAGGACCGGCGGGGCGCTCAGCCCGCTAGTAAAAAGTCAAATAAATCCCTAATACCTATATATATTTAACATAAGTATAATAGTTTCAGACAAAATATTATTTAAATAATCTACCTATTCTAAAATAGGATAAAAAGGACTCCCTTTTCACAAAGGACAAAGAGTGTTGACATAGGAATACCTACATACATTTATTTGAATGTAAGTGTACCTGCTAAAATTGAGAAACAGAATTACCTACCTATCATTAATGACTTGTGAACTCAATTTTAATTATCTTAAGTAAGATATTGACACCTGAATCTTCTCTTTGATGTCAGGCTTCGTTTTTAGAACATTTTGTGGTTTAAAGTAATTGATATAATTTTAAATTTTTGTATTATTTTAGTTTATATAATATTATAATTTGTTTTTTTTTTTTTTTTTTTTTTTTATAAACCACTGATTACTTTTTATAGAATTTTAAATTAGACTTAAGGACTCCTAAGCCTTTTTTGAGGCCAGGCATTAGTTGATAGGACATTTTGGAATTTAATTTAATATTATTGACATCAAAACAAAAATAACTTTATTACCCTATTATACCTGTACATTTTTTTAAATTAGTTTAGGACACCTGCGCCGCTTTGAGGATATTAAGGCGTTATTATACAGGCGTTAAGTAGTTTATAAGACATTCTGAATTTAAGTCAAAATTATTATTGACTTTTATACCTTTTAATTTATTTATAATATTAACTTTATACAACTTATACAAACATTTTAACTTAGTTTAGGACACCTGTACCTCTATTGAGGACAGGATTTTAGATATAAGACCTTTTAAGAAATCGACAAAACTGATCCCAGGGGTCTTTGCAAACACACACACGTACACACATCATTACAGTTACACTAAACAATTACCGCTCTACAGAATTAAAAGGACTAACAGGATAGGACTAAATTCAATGTGATTTTAATTTTATTATTATATTTTATAATTGATATTTTAGCTTATCTTAATTATCAATTTCATTTTCATTTTAAAGTTAAATTCTTCAATTTTAATTTATTCAGTTTTAATCTTAATTTATTTATTATTTCAATCATCATTTTTAATTCTACTTTTAACTAGTTAATTTTGAATGTAATTATTTTATTTTAATTTATTGGGGATCAATTAAGTGAATTAATTGAACCCTAATGCTTCTTAGTCTATCCAGTCTAGTCATTTTATCACTTTAGTCAATTATTTTCTTATCCTGTGTTTACAACTTTTACAGATTTACTTTTATCCTGTGTTTACAACTTTTACAAATTTACTTTTAACTTGTTTATTATCGTGTTTAAAACTTTTACAAATTTACTTTTAACGTGTCTATTTATTCGTGTTTACAATTTTTACAAATTTCCTTTAAACGTGTTAATTGTCCGTCCTATTTATTGCATTATCTGTCTTTATTAAATTGCTTAATCCATTTAGGACAAAATGTCCAGGAGCCCAAAACGCACATCGAAAACAAACATTAGGGAGGAGTCAGTAGTTTACCAGTCCCCACCAAAGCCGAAACCGAAGCAGAAGCTGGAACTGGAGCTTACCCACCTTCTTCCAGGAATGAGTAATGAAGACATAAAAGAAAACGCCAAGAAAACTAAAGACAGGGTAACGAAGGCCCTTGAAACAAATGCCAACCATAGGATAGTGACAAAAGAAAATAAAATCACCATCCAAAAGGAAACCAACGAACTGGTTGCGATGGTAGAGGAGTTGTTAGAGAGAATCAGAAACATGGAAAAAAGGATAGAACAAGATAAAGAAAAAGGTAAATCAATGAACACGCATACTGTGAAGGAACTCACCAACTTCGAACAAGAAACCGGAAGAAGGCTAGAGGAAATAGAAAGATTGCTAGTGGAGAATAAAGTGATCAACGAGAGGTGCGAAAGATTGCAAGAAGAAACGAAGAAAGTGATCATAGAGAAGATCGATAAAACAGTGGTAATAGAAACGGAGAAGCCGCAGAAGGCAACATATGCTAGAATGACAGAAGAAGGTTGGCAAAAGTTACCGCTCCCAAAAACGCTCCACTCCCTTATAGTGGCTTCGACCGACGAGAGACTGACCAGCGACCAGGTAATGGATGCGGTCAGGAAGACGGCGGATGATGAAGGGGAGTGGATAAAAGTGCAAAGAATTAGAAAGGCCAAAGGTCAAAAAGTAATTATAGGCTGTGAAGATGAAAGAGAAATTGAGAAACTACAAAAAAGACTACAGAAGGAGAATACATTAAAAACAGAAAAGGCCAAGAATAAAAATCCACTAGTAATCGTAAGATTTGTAAGGGGGGACAAAAAAAGGGAGCAAGTGGAGGAGGCGATAAAGAGGAAAATGGCAAACGTGATAGATAAGAATATAGATACGAAAGAACAAATAGAAGCCATTTATGAGAAAAATACAAGAAATCCACATGTGGCGCACGTGGTGGTCAAAGTTACCCCCGTAATATGGCAGCAGCTGGTAGAGACGGGGACTATCCAACTACAATGGGGAATCTCCAGAGTGGAGGATCAGTCCCCGGTTGTTCAGTGCTCCCGCTGCTTGGGCTACGGCCATATCAAGCGGGTTTGTCAGGAGCAGCTGGACAGCTGTAGCCACTGCGGGGGAAACCACCTGTACGCCAACTGTACCGAAAAGGTAAGTCCCCCCTGCTGCCTTAACTGCAAGCGAGCTAACCTATCGACCACAAGCCACAACACGTTTAACATGGTGTGTCCCATAAGGATGAAATGGGACAGGATAGCTCGCGCAAAGGTAGCGTATTGCTAAGGGCTCGGTTATGGCAACAAAAAAGGAAATTCAACGAGTCATACAGGCGAACCTCCAGCGAAGCAAAAATGCTACAAGCGAATTTATACAAGAAGCAGGAAAGAGTAAGACAAGCTTTGCACTTATTCAGGAGCCATACGTAGGGAATAAGGGAGTAATGGGAGACCACTCAGGAATCCGTATAATCCAGGCAGCTCGAGAGGTTGGGAAAGTGAATAAGGCCGCTGTGGTAGTATTCAATCCAAGTATAGCGGTACTTCAATTTCCCAACCTCACGACCACTAACATCGTGGCAGTTGTACTGTATACACCTGGATGGAAAATCGGAGTGGTCTCCTATTACTTTGAGCCAGATAAGGATCTCGAACCCTACGTAGGGCACCTAAAAAAGGTTAAGGAAAAACTAGAGCTGGAGGTAAAGAAAATAGTAATAGGAGGAGATGCAAACGCCTGGAGTGAGTGGTGGGGCAGTAAAAAATCTAATGAGAGAGGAGAATATTTTATAGGGGAGATACATGATATGAGTTTGAGCGTAGTAAACACAGGAGACATCCCAACTTTTTGTACCTGGAGGGGTGGAAAGGAATATAAAAGTTCAGTCGACGTTACTTGTTGCTCGGCAGACATGATAGACGAGATCCAAAATTGGAGAGTAGATGAGACACTGACTACCTCGGACCACAACGCCATCTTATTTGAGATAAACTTAGGAAAAGTAGAAAGCGCAAATAACAAAAGAACAACCAGAAAATATAATACGAAAAAAGTTAATTGGGTTGACTTTAAAGAAGAAATTAAAAATTTATTAGAGTCAAATAACATAGATATAGAAACAATAGAAAGAATGAATAATGTAGAAGACCTAGAAGAATTAATAAATAAATATAACAAAGTAATAGAAGAAGCTTGCGAAAAATATATTAAGAAGAAGAAACCAAAGCATGAAGTAAAAGTGGCCTGGTGGACCGAGGAGTTAGAGGAGAAGAAGAAAGACGTGATAAGAAAGAAGAAGAGAATAAGATGGGCAGCGCCAAACCGTAAATCATGGACTGTCGAGCAATACACAACAGCGAAAAAGGAGCTTGAGGAGGAAATGGATAAAACAAGAATAGCAAGTTGGAAAGAATTCTGTGGCAAGCAGGAAAGGGAGACAATGTGGGAGGGCATTTACAGGGTCATCGGTAGAACAACGGCCAATTATGAGGACTTGCCCATTGCCAGGGACGGCAATGCCACCAGCCCGAAGGAGTCCGTGCGCATGATGGCCGAGAGCTTCTATCCGGAGGATACCGACTTGGGAGAAAATGAGAGTCACAAGGAAACGAGGAGAAGAGCAGCCAAAGCAAACGAGGGTAATGAAAATGATATTCAAGACCCTCCGTTTGTGGAGGCTGAACTAATCCACGCAGTGACCTCATTTAATCCCAAAAAGGCCCCGGGTAGCGATGGCTTTACTGCCGATATATGCGCTGCAGCCATAACAGCACGGACAGACATAGCCCTTGCAATGTACAACAAGTGCCTTGAGCTTTCCCACTTCCCGAAGCCCTGGAAGGAAGCCACGATAATCCTCCTCAGAAAACCCGGAAAAAAGGACTACACTCAACCCAAGTCGTACCGACCGATAGGGCTCCTGGCAGTGTTAGGTAAAATATTGGAAAAAATGATAATTAAAAGAATAAAATGGTATGTGCTCCCAAAGCTAAATCCGTGCCAGTATGGCTTTGTGCCGCAGCGCAGCACTGAGGACTCTCTCTATGATATGCTCCAGCGGATCAGACATAATCTGGGTGAGAAGAAGATCATGACTCTGATTTCGCTGGACATAGAGGGGGCCTTCGATAACGCGTGGTGGCCGAAGATAATTTGCCAATTGAAAGAAATGGAGTGTCCGGTGAATCTGCGGAGACTTGTGGCCAGTTACCTGGAAGACCGGAGGGTAACGGTGAGGTACGCAGGGGAGGAGTTTAGTAAGTCAACGAACAAGGGGTGCGTCCAAGGTTCAATTGGAGGCCCCTTGTTCTGGAACCTGATACTCGACCCCCTGCTAGACGACCTTACCAAACAAAATGTTTATTGCCAGGCCTTCGCAGATGACATCGTGCTAATAATAGAAGGGAGCAATGCCTTAGACGTATCGGAAAAGGCCAATGCCGCTCTCTCCCATGTTCAGCAGTGGGGCGTGGCGAACAAGTTGAAGTTCGCTCCCCACAAAACGCAGGCTATGATTATTACTAAGAAACTGAAATTTGACACACCGCGTCTGAACATGGGAGGCATCGACATCGAACTAGTCAAAGAAATGAAAGTATTAGGACTAATAATCGATAACAAATTGACTTTTAACCAGCATATTGCACATATAACCAAAAAAGCTATTAACATTTATAAAGGCATAAGTAGAGCGGCTAGAGCTACCTGGGGACTGCAACCAGAAGTAATTAAAACTATTTACAAAGCAGTTATAGAGCCCGTGATACTATACGCGGCAAGTGTTTGGGCTAGAGAAGCCACAAAAGCAGTCTCCAGGAAGGCGTTTAATGTAGTGCAGAGAGGATTCGCGCAAAAGATAATAAAATGTAATAGAACAGTCTCACTAAATGCTGCCTTAGTATTGTCGGGGCTGCTTCCGCTGGACCTTCGGGTCCAAGAAGCGTCCCAGCTTTATGAGGCGAAGCGAGGGAAACCCCAGGCAATACTGTGCGGCAGAAAAGTGGAGGAGCGCGAATCCTTCCTGATGGCAGATCACCCCAGCAAAACGGTAGATGCAAAATTTAAATTATTGGAAAACGCGGAAGAGGATGGCATGCTGGCAGAAGACCTGGTAAGAATCTATACAGATGGTAGCAAACTCGAGGGGAAAGTTGGAGCCGCCCTGACCTGTTGGGAAGGGCCGATTGAGACGATTACCCGGAAGTTTAAGCTGGAATCATACTGTACAGTCTTCCAGGCCGAGTTGTATGCCATTCTCCAAGCGACCGAAATTCTTATTGGTAAAAAATTCAGAAAAGCCGCTGTGCTTAGTGACTCGAGATCCGCTCTCCAAACGCTCCAGGATCCAGACTCATCGCACCCGATCACTAGAGCAATTCAGGGCAACCTCCAGACACTTAGAGACAACCACCAACTCGTCTCACTCTACTGGATAAGGGCCCACGTCGGTGTGAACGGGAACGAAAGAGCGGACCAATTAGCTAAGGAGGCGGCTCTCAAACTGAAGTGTAGGTCACATTACGACTGTTGTCCCATCTCCTTTGTGAAGCGCCATTTGCGCGCAGCTACAAAGGTAGAATGGGACCGTAGGTACACTTCAGAAAGCACGGCGAGCACCACAAAATTCTTCCTACCGAATGGGGTGGAGGCGTACAGCATAGTGCGGAGGATGCAGGTGGACCGGCCAACCTCGCAGATGCTGACGGGACATGGTGGGTTCGCGGCGTACTTGTACAGATTTAAATGCAAGGACAACCCATCATGCGTTTGCGACCCGACAGCGAGCGAGGACATCTTCCACATTATGCTGGACTGCCCTCTGCACTGCATTGATAGGTACACATTAACACAGACACTAGACACACCACTCAGCAAAGACACCCTAAAGGATATAATGAGAGACAGTAAAGAAAGAGATAAATTAATTGAATTTGCAAAGAAAATTATAAAAATAGTAAATGAAAGAAACAAGACATAAGGCAGAATAGAAAACATTGTAAATACAAATGCATAATAATGAATATTAAGACACGCAATATTGGAATATAAACAATTAGATATTAAGAACAGTAAATATGTAAGAAAGAAATGTATTAGAATTAAGATAGTGTAAAGAAAGAAAAAAAAAAAGATTGTAAAAAGAAGGAAAATAGTAAAATAAAGACCTGGACCCCCATGTCTAGGGAGAAGTTGTAATATAAAAAAAAAAAAAAAAAAAACTGTCAGCGGGCTGACTTACTGCGAAGGCTTGCAAGGAATGCATTTGCTTTCCGAAGGAAATCCGCATTGGCGCCGTGTACTCGACTACTCACCTACATATTATAGTACCACTCATACGTTGTAAATACTAACCGTGACATCATTCGTCGTTTACCATATAAGTAAATGATGCAGTGGAGGGCTGTCGTCGTAATAACTTTATAATCTTATACTGCACACCTTGAACACTTTGGTATTTTTAATTTTATAAAGCGCAGTAAGTGTGTTGAGAAAAAAAGTGATATCGTTTACACACACAATAATTACAGGACTATCTAAATAGGTGCATAAATTAGTTTTACACAGCAGAGAAACAGGCTAGTAGTGACGTAAACTCAAAAATGGCGTAAGGGGGTTCGTTGAAATAAAAGTTCATTCTATATATACAGATAGAGGTAGCGATATCGCTTTTAATGTTTTCTTTTAGCGGTACAGGTTCGATCAGAACCTAACTGCCTAACATATTAATAAGTTAAACTACTTTAAAGAAAATGATTATATTATATTCTTCAGTTAGACACACCGGAGTTTCCACCACTGACTTATTACTTAAACTTTGTGATTGATTCATGTGATTTACGTTTTGATTAATCCACTATACATTAAGCCAATGACTAAGAGGTAAAACATGTCCTCTTTTAAGTACTATCCGCAAGGACTGCCATTACATGCTAATCATAAACGCTATGTGCCAGTTACTTACGAGATTCCATGGACTTAAGTTAGTAATATCAGTTGGCTTTTGTAATAAATCCATTTTGTTTTTATTAATTATCTCTTGATTTGCGTTGACTGCTGAGCGTATTAAATAGTAGGTTGAGTATTTTTCTAAAGAACTTTTACCTTTTTTATATTTTTCTATAGAAGAAAGTTATTTTCTCTTAATGTTAGGTACATTAATTAATTATAATTTATTATTTCTGTGAAAATAATATCCTTGCAGTTTAACGAAAAATTTGACACTTTAGGGTTCCGTGGTCAAGTCAAAAAAGACCCTTTATAGTTTTGCCATGTCCGTATGTCCGTCCGCGGCTCGCTCAGAGGCCCTTAGTACTAGAAAGCTGTAATTTGGCATGAATGTGTATATTACACGCCAACAAAGTGGTAGAATAAAATCTTGTACCTCCCCTACCTAGAAAGAGGGGATAAAAAAATCTCGTCTGTCACACAGTGTGGAGAATCGTTGGATGGTTGTTTTGAAAATATTGTAGGTTGGTTTGTAAAAACTACCGATTCAGAGATTTGTTTGCAAAATATTAAGCTTTAAAGTGCAAAATGTTTTATTTTATTTAAAATTACAACAGTAGTATATTCTGCTAGCAGTCCAGTCAACGAATGGTTCAAAGGGGGTGTAGAGTGCGTGAGATGGCAACTAACGATTCCTTAAGAAACTTGTTTATAGTGCTTAGGTAGTGAACATATTAGAAGTCTGGTATTAAAAGTAAAAATTGGAAAAGTTTTCGTAGACACAAATTTCATTGTATAGTAGATATTATATAGGTACTAAGTTATTAGCTAAGGTAATTAGTCGTTAGTTGTGTAAAATAGGGAGTGAATATAAGTTTATAGCCATATGATAGGTGATCAAACGAACTTCCAAGTGAAGTTCGATCACTACCTATTATATGAATTCGCTTCATTCGAAGATATAAATACCACATTGTGGTAACTACGGAACACTCCTGCGCGTGGCTCGACATGCACTTGGCCGAGTTTTTTTTTCTCTTTTTGGCATTATTAAAGAAGTCAAATCGATTAATGCATATACCTATGTAATTTCAACTTCATAAATTTCTTGAAGAGGTTTTTGTAAGTTCTTCAGTGTTTCCTTTATGTAAGTATTCCATTGGAAATTTTACCAACCAAACGAGTACCCGAGTGTTCTTTTACTTAATTTCATTTAAGTCTTTTACACAACTTCTCGGCGCCTGTATGTGCATGCTATAATAGTACAGTAGCCCGTAGAACATTTAAATCACCAACAAGGTTACCGTTTGCCGTTGTGATATAGTTATTTATTACGAAATTATAGATACTTTAACCCAAGTTTTACAGATCGCAACCCGCCGTAATGTACGCCGTATGAAAAGTGATCATACACAGATTTAAGACCAGATAAAATCCAACCATTTTCATCAGGTCTTAAATCTGTGTATGGCTACTTTTTATCGTCTTACTTTTATCTGTGGCAATCAAACCAAGCTGTAGAACACGACAATAGCTAAACTATGTGGTAAACCACGAAAAATAAAAAACATCAATTTTGGAGATATACAAATATAGGTTACGGCGGTTTGCGATCTGTAAAATTTGGGTTAAAGTATCTATAATTTCGTAATAATTAACTATATCACAACGGCAAACGGTAACCTTTTTGGTGATTTAAATGTTCTATGGGCTACTGTACTATAAGGCTCAATATTTTAGTTTTTCTTATCCAACGGACAGAATTTGAGCATTAACTTGACTTTTATTTGCGTTATCCCACTTGATAATAACTTTGAATTCCCTATTTTTTGTCCAAATGCTACGATCTTGGCGAGACAGATGCTGGTGACCCGACCTTATTAGTTAAATTAGTATGCGGCTGTTTACAATTTTTCGCCTTATTGTGACATTTTTGGCGAGTGTTACATTGAATAAACTGCTCATCACATAGTTTGGAAGTGCAACACGTCTGGGTCGTGAATAGGTATTATGCGCGTCTCGGTCTCCGATTATTTCTGTTGACTACACGTGTACGTTTAGTGTTACTTCAATTTCGTATTGTGCTTTTCAGTTTACGTCATATTGTTTTATTTTATTAAACTGGCTAAAATTGGATTAAATATTCGGTTTGGTTTGAATATTTGGCCCTTTACAGTCCGCGGGTACAGACAACTATTGATATTTTTAGCAACTTTCGCTGCCAAATCCCCCAAGGAAACAGTTTTTTTAACAGCGTCATTATTAACTTTGTTTCGTATTTAGTTTTCTAATTAATTTGTCAATATTTGACCGGTGAATATGCGCCCGATAATGATTTACCCTTGGTATAGTTACTATACTTGTATTAACATATTTTGTTCAAAAAGCTCTGCAACTCTTATGCCCATGCCAATGAGTATGCTTGTGTGTGTATCAAACGTACGTTTACTTTAGAACTTTACGCAAAGTAGAATAATGTTAACCTGTTTACTAGAGATAGGGTCCGGAACTCGTACACCATCGTCGTGCCTAACCGCATTCCATTTAATACTCGGTAATATGAAAATACTTACAGAATGTACAGCAAACACGCTGGCTACTTTGTTGTGTCTATGTATTTCATACATGATAAAATGTAGCATACGCCGAGCGCGGGCTCGATCTTGTGCTCGTTATGCAATGCCTTGGAATTTCGTTTCGAACTTTTGATATTCGTTGTGTACACATGAAAGTTTGTTTGCATGTAAGTAAACCAAGTTACATCTATTTCGGGCAGGACTTTGGTGCTGTTGTTAAACAGACAAATCCATGTAAGGGAGGAGCGATGCGTGCGGTTCGGACGCACAAAGAGTTAACGGTAACGCAACTCGCCACCTGACTTGACAAACAACCAGTGTTTCTCACAGGAAACCGGCGATCGATCAAATCACACCGCCATCGCGCCAGTATGCAAACAGACGCATCGGTAGATATGTTGCGCCGAAAGCAACGTGTAGTTGCGTGCGAGCAGGATGTCGATAGGCCGGGTGACGGGCGTGAGATGGACGCACCAAGTCCGGCATCAAATCCGTGCGCGTGCGCTTACGAATTGCATTCCCATACAGGGTAACGGCGCTCGGTGTCCTCTCTCATTTCCTCTTTAGGCATTGTAGCTATATCTCGCTCTCGCAACATGAATGGAGGCGCCATGGAATGCGGTCGCGTGACGTGCGCGGCGCCGAAGCCGATTTCGTTGCACTTCACCATGGGGCTAGGCTAGGCTAGTCTACAATTGTACTTCTTAACATTCTGTTATGATTTTTGACTGAAATGATTTCGCTCAAATTTTAGTTTCAAATTGATAGTGGTTCGGGAACGTACTTTTCGAATTATGAAATTTGACGAAGGTACGTAAGACGTACAAGAAGTTAGATATCGTTAAGTTGATAAATTTTACATCAATTGATACAATTCAGGACTTGGATGCTGAGCTACGTTGATTTGAACGCCTATTATCGTTTCCAGAAGCTTCTATATTTATACTAATTATTGTCTTATATTAATAGTGTCGGTGCCGATGGTGCCACTGTGCTGTGCTTGGGTGTCGCTGGTGTCCAATGGGCAGTGTCTGGAGCGCGTCGGCCACTCGCCTGACCGGTCCGTGGGAGCTTCCATTGGCAACTCCTAGCCAATATCACAGCTAGAATTAATTTTATTTCGAATAATTTCAATAAATTCCAACATATAATTAACATTTACTGGATTCTTGAATGTTGATCGTTTGATTAGTCATTTTAATGATGCCTTTTTACAGTTAGTGATCTGACTGAATGCGGCATAAATTTAGTTTGGCAATCGGTTCGTCTCATCTGTCCCGCGGAGATGTTGGTTAATGTCCTGCTGACGGCGGCGGCGGCGGGCGCGGGCGACCGCTCCGCTGTGGAATTCGTCGGCTCTCGTTGTAATCTTTTACGCTTTCCAATGTTGATTATTAATTGCTCTCTCATTCTATAGATATTACATTCCCATCGTTCGTCTCTTATCTCAGAACGGTGTAGGTATTATGTTTAATCAAAAACTTATTTGTTGGTTATAGTCGTTTTGATACGCCGCCGTCATTGTTTACTTTTTACGCTTGTCGTTTTTATACTTGTTTTACGAACGGCTCATAAATTATGTGATTTCGGAATGGGCGTATATTTTGTCAGAAGCTTGCATTTTGATTAAGTGTTTTACTTTATTACGGACATAGTAGAACTGATTGCTTTTGATACCGCTTTGAAAGGCAAAGAGAAGAAGTAAAAGCTATGACGTAATGATAATGTTAATACTCGGTCCAAGTGCAAAATTAAACGTAAAATAATACATTATAAACAAGCAGTATGAATGTGTTTCCAAAAGTTTCAATAATGATACATCATGAAATTTCTTCTTTCGCATTAAACCTAATACCCAAGGAGAAGTATTTGTCCATCATGATTTCCATCGAAATGTAATTACAAATAAAATAAATATTTATATGTAGGCTACTTATACAGTGAGTGAGCCATTGTCGTCGACTGCTAGACATAGTTTTCAGAAGTAGGTAGGTATCTAACGGTCGACGGCTGCCGACGGCGATAGATCGATGTAGTGTCGCCGAAATGCAGTGTGCTCTATTTCCAATATACCTATACTTAATTATTTACTTTAAAGCAAGAAACAAGAAGTTTAAAGATAAGTAAATTTGTCAATAAAAGGAAAGTAATGTAAATAAAAAATCATACATCATTAAGGCTCATATATATCTCAAAGCATGAATATCCACCTTTTTTAAATGCGTTTTTCTCCATCAATATTACAGATATGGCTTTAAAAAAAATATATGTAAAACTACATTATATATCAGAGGGCACTGTTGTTTTATATTTTTATTTTTTTATTATATGTATTGAAAAAAAAAATCCTAAACCTACATCCATTGCAATTTTTAAATCCATTTCGCTCGGTTAATATAAGTCGAAAGTTGATATTTTTTCTTTGTTAATATTCTACAAAAAAAGACGCAGGGCATGGTTGTTTTAGATTTTTGATTAGTGGCCAAAAATAATTTCAATATTGTTATATTCCATTTCGCGCACGGTCACACGTCGTCGCGCCATTTTCTCGTCTAAAAAATCAGTGGGGGAGGAGGCGTATTGCTGAATGGACCTGTGTCGCGCTGCGCAATTTTTTGACGTTTGCAATTGACAAATATTACATTAAAGTGCCACAAAGTGCGCAATTCTCCAGTATGCCAATTAGATAGTACCCCTAATAACAGCCCTTGCGTTTTGTCGATTATAAGATTTATATTAGTCTAATAATCAACATATTATTTATGTTAAAAAAACATGACATCGAGCAATTTGGCACCAATGTTGCAGGAAGAGCTAGAAACCCTAATTTCGGCGTTCTTTGTTTTAACATTAGCCAATTTGTTCCCTAATTCCAACCAGGTACGTGATGTTAAAAAATAAAACAACCATGTTTGTAAGAAATTAATTTTGTAACTATTAATAATGATAAAAAAACACTTAAAGGCTCTAAAATTATGATTCCCTCAACAAGTCTTCACATTGATGAGATAACGCTGACTTACAGCGAAAACGTAAAAAGTACTAGAAAATTTCGCCACTCCCACTAGCGACTCGGTAGCATATAAGTAGAGGACACAGAACGTATAAGGGCTCAAAAGATGCGAAATTTAAAGTGCTTTAAGAAGATGTGAAAAATATTTTGAAAGAGTCAAAAACTTTTTTGGAATTCGAAAAAACCGACTTTTTTCGACCGAAAAATTGTGTCTTTTGACAGAAAATTTCCGATATCTCGAGAACGGGGCCGAATTTCAAAAATATGAAAAAAAAACACCTAGCTGTCGAACGAAGGAACATTTTAGGTCATTACACTTTTTTCGATATTGGTGACGGTCGAGGCTGTAGAGGTACCCTTAGCCGCGAGTTTTGCACGGCGCGAGACGCGATATCACGCGGCGGGTGGTTCACGTGCGGGCACGAGGACGTATGAGAGCTCCGAAAAATACGCGTTATGTTTTTTTTTTTTTTTTAATAATCTGTAATAGGTCGATTCATTTTCAATGCCCTTTCAAGTCATGTAAGTACAGCACGAGATCTGTGATTTTTTTGTAAGACGTTGTATGTAATAATCAACGAGAACGAGATCGTTTTAATTATTTGAAATTGAAATCTTTGAGGCGTTTTCTTTTCAAAAAGTGAAATTCAATAAACAAATATATAAAAAAAACATTATCAAAATAATATTTCGGAACAGCCTGTATATTGCCATAAAGTTTTGATGACCGGCTGATGTTAGGTTCAAATATATTTCTAATATAAGTTCCTCATTTGCAGGACAATTATCTTAGGATTTGCACATTATTTACCTAGCTGTGTTTAGGCCATTGGGTGCAGGATTAGTAATTCTAGGTTAATAGCACTACAAATTACAACCTTAAGACGAGCAAATTAAGATGAATTTAATTTGTTAAACGAAAGTTAAATACCCATCATATATCAGCCCGCGGCTGATTAAAGGAATTTATGGAAAATAACCGACCAAATTCCAGCCCCCCCCCCTAATTTTTCCGACAATTCAAAATTTAATTACAAATAAGTAGGTAATCTCAAAACGTTATGAATTTGATCTATTACTAGTTTTATTAAAACCTTAAAAATAACATCTTGTTCGTAAATAGACTTCCCAAAGTTTGCTTGCGTTGATCGTTCTCTAATGCTGTTTTTCGAACACAGCCACTCTGTACTCAGTCTTTGTGAAAACTAATGCTCGTTGAGTAAATTTTAGGTGGCGTGACGGGGTAAACATTGATGTTCAAATGTAGAGATTAACGTGAGACCAAGATGGCCGACACCTACACAGTTACACATTACCGGTTTTGATTCACTATTACTGTTTTTTCATAGCATTGTTTCCCATTTGGTAAAGTAGATTCTAGGCATGATGTCAAGATTTGATTGACATACCTACTCTACTTATATAAAATGTTTATGTTTTAGAATTTCTAAAGTTTAGGCCACGGACATAAGGGATGTTAATACATCCCTTATGTCCGTGGCCAGGATAATTCCTGAATCGACTTTAAGTAAACCGCACATTATCAACTATTAAATATTATGAGCTTAGGTATTTTGTGCATTGTTTTTCAAATTAGGTTTTTCGTCCATAGGTGTTTATGAACTTAGACCATGCTAATATGTAACCGATTAGACTTAGAAAAAAGAAACCTTATTTAAAAAAATAAAAAGGCTGGTATTAAGGAAGAGGCTGTAACTAGATTACATAGTTCTTTATTTAGTAGGCCATCTGTACTTATTTTCTTTTCTGTGGCCGAGGCGCGCGATCATCCGCGATACGTGTAAGCTCAAGGCATCGCAAGGTCATTCAGCAAGGTCATTGATATTGATAAGAGCCTTAAGTGATAATTTTGCTCGACTGGACAAACCCAACTGTTTAATTGTAATTCAACAACGTTGATCAAGGGTACGTTTACTACTGTTATAGAACATGTTACAAAATAACCCCTAATGCCGAATATGGTAGACAGGGACTATCAAACTGAACAACTTTTACTATGGGACCAACTCTGAAATCGCGAAGAAAAAATCAATTGTTTAATACAAAAATTACTAACGAAAATAGCGAAATGTATGAAACAGCAATTTTTTTTTCGCGATTTCAGAGTTGGTGCCATAGTAAAAGTTCCTCAGTTTGTTGGTCCCTGTCTACCATATTCGGCATTAGGGGTTATTTTGTAATATGTTGTATATTTTGTGCCAGGGGCCCTATTTTTGAATCCTAAAGAGAGCTCGACGCCAACACTTAATTAGCAGCAATTTTCGACATAGCAAAATCTGTATTTTTGAATTGCTTGTTAGCCAGTAGTTGTCAGTGCAGTGCAGTGACACAAACTTATCCGACCTGCTGGCCAAAACTGGACCAAAGATTTATAACATATTGTTACCTAGGTTACATCGTTAGCTACCAGACTCGCTTCTAAACTACCTACACTAGCTTCTGACTAGCTCCTGAACACAAAGCTTCCGAATTTTCAAATTGCAAAACTTAATTTTGTTTAATTTACTTGACAAAAGACTGCAATTACCTGTTTCATTGTCATAAACACTGAAACAAATGAGTGTTTCTAAACAAGAATGTCGATTGCCTCCGATAGTTACTTCACTGCAATTTTGATCAAAGTGGAGCAACGTTCGCGCAAAGCTGTCGGCGACGCGGCGCGGGCGTCGGACAGCGAGCGGTGCAAGAGGCTGCTATTCACCTCCCATGCGGAGCCCCGCTGTCTGGCAGGCGGCGCCCCCGCCCCCGCGCCCCTGCCCCCGCCGCCATACCTAGCGCAACCACCTCGCTGTGCCACTCGCTACCTCCACCACCACGTAACCAGCGCCAAACTACATTCTCAACACTCCTACGGCACCATTCTCTGATATTAAAACTTCTAAGAACGATCCTTTGTTCCGTCGAGGACAAAGAGCACCATCCTTCTGCAACGACAACTGTTACTTTGTTTTATCGACTTTGCCTAGTCTAGAATTTATAAGAAATACCAACATTTCTACTCCTAACAATGTTATGAAATAAGAACAAAGAAAGCATCCAAAACATCGTGTCCCTTCGCAATTTTATCTAAATCTTACGTTTCAGAAACTTGTAAAAACTCATGAATGAGACAGAAACAAACTGGCCGATATTTGTAATTACTGTAATTATTAGGAATCTAATCGAAATGAAACTTCAATACAAAAGTTACGGCAAAGCGGATACAACAAACGCTGTGAAAAACTTGACTCCGATATAGCCGCTATCTCGATCAGTATTATGACAAAATATCAATTGTTCCTATCTCAATTCTTAATCACCAAAAGTTCTTTGTCTCAAATGTTGTTTCCATTTTTTTGCGAGATCCTATAAAGAATCATCGGCTCGGCGTGTGTAAGCATGCTTGTCAAATGGTGTGAACATTATATGAAGTATCTATGTATTACAATTAGGACGTGTGAGTAAACATGTGTTTCTCACGATTAATCTACGTTCGCGGACATGCGAGTCTTCGGTCTCGGCCTTTGTTTGATGACAAGACTCCAGTTCCCAAACGGTCCTGTCTCACGTGAATTGAACATATTAGCTTTACTACTTCATGTATGGTTAATCTATGTAATACTGTAAGTATTACGTAGAATTATCAACAAGAGTTAGTTCATGAATCATCAAAGGGATAATCTTAAAAGGTAGACCCATCTCTGGTGGAGTAACTTGATTTTAGAGGCCTAACTTTAGGAGGAAAGGTTCTAATTGAACAAGTGTAGTGGTAACGGGTGCGACCTCGGGTCGCGCATGGTTTGGATTGCGACAGTGTGGTGGCTAGGTTATGCAAGGGCTGGTGGAAAACCCGGCGTCACATCACAGCGGTGCCGGCAAGTGTGCGGGCTGGAGTCCTGCGCGTGTGCGCGGCGCGAGGCCACGGCATGAATGGAGCCCCGGTATGTAGGTCACGGTGTCGTCAATGCCTCAATGGGCCGACGGCAGGGCCCCGCGCAGCCGCCTCTTGCGCCCCCATCGTGCCGTGAAAGTAGCCACTACTTTCGCGACTGTCGCTCCGATCGATGATGCCACAATCTACACTCTAACGCTCGAAAACTAAGTCACTTTTCGATCGTCGCTTTCCAACATTCACATCCGCTTCGGCGTTTCGTGTGTGCCTCGGAGACTTTGAGGCTGTACATGTGATAGCTCTACTGCGACTGTTATAGGGTTTCGTTTCGCTTGCACCGCTGAAAATTTGGCCGCGCCGTATGATCGTGCTTAGGAATTCACTTCCGGGTAGGTCGGAAAGTGAAATGGTCTCGTCTGTGATGTAATTGGAATTCGGATGTATCCGGAGTCGGCGTTACTCCGTTCACTTATAAGAATTTCTATAGATATTAGTTGACATAATAGGTTGCGCTTTATAGCCGTTTCCGTGACACAGATAACAGTAAAACCGATGGAGCGTAAGTAGATTTTTTTATATCGACTACAGAGTGAGTTAGGACTTTTATTTTACACTCCTCACTTAGTTACCTACTTACGACTATTTTAACGATATCATATTTAAAACAAATTATTTTGTTATTGATCTATAAATCCTCCATGCATCGTCTCTAGCAACGATACCATAGATAAATTTATACATTTGTCGTTAACCGACTTTACAAAATTAATCTTAATGTAAATCATTACTTTCCTCATCTGGCAAGATGCCGTTGAATTAACGCCTACTTTCAATATAAACTGCGGTAAAGAACTGTAAAATAGCAAAGACTTCCAAATTGATCTGAAAAGTCCTAACTTACTTATAATTCGACCTAATTTCAGTTCATGCCAAAATTATGCAATAATCATTTAGAAAAGCCTTACAATTTTTAGTAAAGATCGATTGCCTTGCTTTAATTCGACGCATCGTTGATTGAGAAATGCTACTTGAAGATTATTGTATAACTATTGCGGTTCGTCTCAATTAGAAATATTGAAATAATGACAAGTTGAACAAAAGTTCAACTTGAAAAAGAGGAAAACCTCTTGAGGTGAGTAATAAGCCAAATATTTATTTGCTATCAATTCGATTACTATTGGTGTTTTTTTTATAAGTAGTTCGGCATTGTAAAAGTTATTAGCTTCATTTCTAGCATATACGCAACGCAACAACTAAACATTGTCAATCAGTTTTGGGCAATAACCTAATAAAAACTATTTAAGTTTGATTTCAGTTTGAAATAGTACAATCATTGTGGTCGTCCCAACTTGAAAAAATGCTTTTGAATTACTTTTGAAATTAAGCCATCAATGGAAATGCGAAGCTAAATAAGAAAATTTCCTAAAATAATTTCGCATCATATCATAATATTATGCTGTTATTATATGTATTTTCTAAACTTTTCCACTTGAGGAAGGGAAAGAAATTGTAGGCAATTTCTACTGTAGGCAATTTATTTCCCTTCTTCTTCATTCATTTTCATTATTCATTCAATTTGTGGATCAGTGCTGTCTAAATATTTTCATAAACAAGTTAATCACTTCATGAATATGTTGTCATCAATTTCACAACAAAAGTAAACGTTCTCAATCAAGAGTTTTTACCATAATTATCCGCGAAAAAGGAAGTAAGCATTACCACCGAGTTACCATGCTCGAGCGCCGCAGAGATTCAACAGTTCAGCGTTCGACATAACATCCTTAGCAGACGCATGCAGAAACTTTGAAATTGTCAGTTTCCATTAATTTTCTTTAAAATTAACTTGACGTAAATGCGACGTAATTTTTTAATCGTACTAGTTATTAACTACGTTATTAAGTAGATATTGCAAATCTTTCAGTAACTATAAAAGATGAGGTGTTGAAAGAAGATGGCATCAAAACAAATAAAATATTTTTAGAATACTATACTTATACTATACAACAGCAAGTTATGTTGTTTTGTACCAACTGAAGACTTGAATAATATTGAACTAAGGAACTCGGTATTTACCACCCAACCACTTCGGAAAAAACAAACATCTCGCCAAATCTCGCTTATCGGAGAACAAAAAGTCTGATGAAAGAGGAATTTATTCAAACTGAAATACTTAATCTATTTATGATAGCTAACATCATCTAAAATCAACTGCATTAACAAACATATGAACCCTTACAATATAATAATTCTATGTCCTTGCTACATTCTTAAGAAAAAAATTGCGCAAGAAGATTATTTTAAATCCTGATGGTTCACGGGAGGTGTGAACTGATATTGATGAAATACAACTTCAATTAATGATCACGAATGAAAATTCTGAAGGCACTAAAGGCGAGGGTAGACTCAATCTATCAACGAAGTGCGCGCGCGCCGCCCGACAGCTTTCACCGCCTCAAAGGTTCCGCCGCGCCGCCGTGCATGTTTATTAACTTAACCATTTTAACAGGAATTCAGGGCTGCCTCGCGTTTCCTTCAACATAAGTTATTGTTACAAGTGTGCCTGTTAATTCATAATGTTACTTTGCGTCCATTGAGTCGATCTCTGTAATTAATTATACCCGTTTAACTATTGTAAAAAGTAGAGTTGTACGAGTACCTTCAAACTAATCTAAACTCCCCGCACCTGTAATAACGTAATGGAAAAAGTATACCTACTGAGGTGTATTGCAACCTCAAAGTGAAGCTCGAATCGCATCTTGCGCTTTCGCATAACACTACTCCACTCGCCTCGCCACCCTCACGACTGCTAGGAATGCGGCTAACTGTCAAACCCCTTAAGCAATTGTTAGCAAAGATCACCTTACTACAGCCAGGTATCTATTCCAGGGGTTCTCAATCTTTTTACGCATAATGCGACTCTCTTTACATGTTGTAATTTTTTTGCGGGTCCATACCCACGTGTAGCTTTCGAAATAAATACGATTGAGAACACGCATACCGGTTCGCGACACCTCTGGAGCGTCGCGACGCGAGGCGCACTGTTTGGGAACCACTGATTTATTCTATTGGTATTACACATGATTTTAAAATCACATGACAAACTTTCAGGATGCGTTCGTTCAGTCCATGAAACTGGCAGCTTTTTCTAAAAACAGATTGAAAATACGAAAATTTTTTTAGACTACATATTTCATATAAATCACAGTAATTACTTGATCGATTTACATTACACTTCTAAGACTTCCGCGCGTACAGTTCATACACGTTTTAAGTATTACAGCTCGTATATTATTAATTCAGGCGTCCCTGTTGATCCCTATCTATATAAGGAGCCCCTTAATTAGTGTCAAATATTTTCAGGGCTAAACATACAAGTCATAATGCATAGGTCAGCAAAAAATGAGGTACTATTTGCAGGTAAGTTTGCGAGATAATAAGGTAAACAACTTGGTTACATAATCACAAAAAACATCAGCCTTTACAGCTGGGAAACAACTACATTCAAACAATTTACACACACTAGCCTACTGAACACATGCGCCGGGCCATCGACCGCGGACGCGGGCGCCGGCCGCCGGGTGGGTATCCATTATAATGCCGAAAATTCTACGACCGAAATATCGATGCATAAAACACCTATTTTCAAAATACCGAACATACTAAAAAATGTTGAAATCCGATAGACCGAAACTTAAAAGATCGATTGTCAAATGACCGAAAGTTCGAAATCCCGAAAGTTTAAAACCACGTAAGTAAAAATGTTGATACTTATCACTGTTACTCTACCTACACAAACACATACATTTATGAAAGTAGGCGATGCTGTTAATTTGTTTTACTCAAAAATGCTTGTAAAATGGGCATTATTTTGACAAAATCCACCAATCGAGTTTGAAATAGTTTTTTTCTGGCGCTTCGCTGGCCGCTGCCACGGCACGCTCGCTTCGCTCGCTCGACTTGCGCGCTGGGTTCATGTCAACCTAACATGCTCGTCGCTACGCTCCTCGCACAGTCGCACCTACCTCGTGAACTACGGTCTACGGTTTAGACTCATTTCCGGCAGCTAAATTTGCTATAAGCATTTCAAGTGAAGCCCAAAGACACCTCCACAGCCTCAATCAACCTCAAAGAAGGCGACTCGTTTTAAGATCCAACCCAATTCAAATAAATAATTGTGAATTAATTTGAATTTTTACCCCTTTTGTAATTATTTACAGCTTGTTGTTTTTGACTAACTCGTTAATTCGGTATTAAATAGTTCGGGGTATAAAACGTAGGTATTTAACTTAGGTTTTTTAAGCTTCGGGATTTAGTATTTTCGGTAAAATGTCATTTCATGATTTTAAACGTATGGCCAAACAACCATTTGACCTTTTAGGCTGGTTTACATTATCTTAGTCTTTAGTAGAGTGCTTTAGGAGAGTAGAAGTTCATTACGTGGTGTGTTTGACGTTCTTTTAAAATCGACGAACATGCCAAGCAATGTATTTCTACTCGCTACTCGACTCGGTCGTCTACTTGACTAATGTAAACCAGGCCTTTGATTTTCGGTTTTTCGTCCATGATGGGTCTTGTAAAATTCGGTCTTTCCTACTTCGGCATTGTAACACATCCCCGCCGGGCAGCGCGGCGCTTTCAAAGCAGCGCGCTGCCACGCGCCTGTTGTCTACACACCAACCCACACGCACACACAAACGTCGAAGCGCGGGTTATTCCTGATTCACTAAAATTTTATGTCGTAGGTTTGTTAAAAAGTATTAAATTGGTATCAATAAACTTTGAGTTTAACTTGGATTTTTTTATATCAAAAACTATGCCCATTTAAAATTAAGCTACTTATTAGAAAAAGCGCCTTTGTTTAGAATAAGACTAGCTTTTTACAACATGGCTTAGTAGGCTTAATTAAGATCAACAGTGGACTTATTAAATTTGGACTTTGCCCGACAGTGAATACGAAAAGCGCTTCCGTAGTTGGTAGGTACCTACTCAATACTTGACCTGATGTTCAGCAGTGGATTAACTTTTTAATAAATGTCTAACTCAACCTTCTTTTAACAACTAAAACAAAAAGGAAGGTAAATAACTAGGTCTAGACTTTTTAAATTTAAGCCTATGCCCAGCTGTGAATTTAATGAGTGTACTTTTATGTAAAACATGACCTGAACATCATCATAATCATATTATGACTTCATTTATTGCACGCTTCGTTTATCAAAACAAAAGTGTTAGTAGGGAATAACCCTTCAAATACCCAGGAAAGATTTCGCCGAAATGCCAGCGCGCGCGATCTATCAGCGGCCAGCGCCCCGCCGTAGGGTTGCCACCTCTTGGCCGTTTGATTCCGGAAGATGGAAAACTTCAAAATAAAATAAGTAAATTTTTAATAACACATTTTATTATTTTTTGAAGTTATATTTTTCGTTTTTGCTATAGATTTCAAAATTACTGGTTTAGAATAGAACTCACAACTCGAAAAAAGACTAAGTACATTCCATTTGAAAATTGACGAATGTCTGGACTGTCTGCTTTGAAATGTTTTTCATTTAGCCCGGCCAAGGGCTTGGCCGCACACAGACGGAATCCCGTTATGGAATTCCGTACATACGTAATTCCGAACGAAAAGTTGTGACTTTAAGATAATCCAAATTATCCCGGAATTTAAAATTCATCAATATTCGAATGGAATGTAGAGTTTTTAAATTCACAAATCTAGATTCACAAATCTAGATTCACAAATCTAAAAAACTCTTCATTCCATTCGAATATTGATGAATTTTAAATTCCGCGATAATTTGGATTATCTTGAAATAATTCCTGGAGACGGGAGATATTTATTTTCTGGTCACGATTCCGGGAGACTCCCGGAAATCCGGGAGAGGTGGCAACCCTACCCGCTGCGCCGCTCCGCGGCCGGCTCGCTTCTTCTTCTTCTTCTTCTTGTCGGTGCAGGCGGTTTCCGCAACTCGACGTCTATTGCGCCTATTTTGCGTCGGAGGATGTATGGCCGGATCATTCCAGCCAGCCCAGCTCAGCCAGGAACGCTCCAAGGGCTTTCACGTTCGTGATCGCTTCCTGGACGCTGCCCGGCGAGCCGAGGTACCTCGCCCGGTAAGGGGCCACCCCTCTGCATTCCAGCAGGACGTGGGCGGCTGTTTCTTCTTCCTCCATGCATCCTCTGCATAGGGGACTGTCCGTGACACCTAAGTTGAAAAGATGTCTGTTAAATTGTCCATGACCAGTAATAGCACCTGTTACCAGGCGAAGTTGCGGTCTGCACAGTTGTATCAGGGACCTGGATAGACGAGCGTCCACGCGCGGCAGTGCGAGTTTCGCCTGTCTACACGAGTCCAGCGAGCTCCAGTTCTGTTGGTGTAGTTCTATGGTGCGTTCACGGATCTTACTTGCAAACCAGCTGGTCGGGATAGGCACGATCGGCTCTGGGCCACCAGGCGTCGAACCAGATGCGCGTCTGGCCAGTTCGTCGGCTGCATCGTTACCCCGTGATCCACTGTGACCTTTGATCCATTGGATAGTAATAGTATTAAGTGCACCTACTGTATTTAGGGCGTGGTGACACTCAAGTAAAAGGCTCGATGTGATGCGACTGCCCTCGAGAGCCTGTAGAACGGATTTGCTGTCAGAGAGAATTAAGATGTCGCGGTCTTTTACCTCCCTTGTTTCGATTGCCCGAGCCGCCATTATTATGCCCACGCACTCGGCCTGAAAGACCGTGTTGTATGAGCTTAACGGGGATGCAATTTGTATGTTGAGGTCCTCTGAGAAAACACCCGACCCTGTGCCCGATGAGGTCTTGGAGCCGTCAGTGTAAATCAGGAGAGCCTTGTGTCTTTTCTTGGGGCTGATGTCGTCTATCAGGTGTATTCTGTATTTTTTGTCAAAAATGAAGGTTGGCTTAACTTTGTCGCATGGAGCTTCAATGAGAGGTGTGTGCAGCCAGTCCTCCAGTAGTCCACTGAGATGTTTTACCCTCTCGAATTTTAGTGATCCCAGTTGTTTTAGTCTTAAAGCTGTTTTGGCTGCCTCCTGTTGAATGTGGAGGTGCAGTGGTGTTAGGTTCAGCATTACCTCTAGAGCAGCTGTGGGAGCTGTACTCATGCATCCAGTAAGGGCGCAGCAGGCCTGACGTTGTAGTCCCTGAAGCTTTTTGGCTCCAGTGGTTTGGGCGGCTTTTGGCCACCATACTACAGATCCATAGCTTACCAGGGGTTTTATGATCGTGTTGTATAGCCAGAGGAAAAGTTTGGGAGCTAGGCCCCAACGCTTACCAATCATCTTCCGGCACTGCCATAAAATGACGCTAGCGGACTGCGTTTTATATTCCAAGTGGCTATTCCAATTAAGTTTGTTGTCCAGGATTATACCTAGGTACTTTACCTCGTTAGAGAGTTGTAGTGTAGTTCCAAACAGTTTCGGCAGACTGAAGTCGCCCACCTGGCGTTTGTTTGTAAACATTACCATTTCCGTTTTCGTGGGGTTGACGGTCAGGTCGTGTCTTTGGCACCATTCCTCAACCTTCTTCAGGGCTGCTTGCATGGTGTTACAGGTTATGCCAGCCTGGTTACCTATACTTAGTATGGTAATGTCGTCCGCATATCCTATAGTGTAAAAATAGTTAGAGTTAAGATGGGAGATCAGGTCGTTTACCACCAGGTTCCATAGAAGTGGAGAGAGCACACCTCCTTGGGGACATCCTCTCGCCACCAGGGCCCTTTGGCCGACGGCCCCTGACACCTGTACCGTTCTGTTGCGTAGCATATTCACGATCCAGTCTACGAGTTGTTTATCAACACCGTGTCTCACTAGTGCTGCCTCAATACTGGTGAATGTAGTTTTGTCGAAGGCGCCCTCTATATCGATGAAGGTGCCCAGACAAATAAGTTTGTTTTGGATAGCCTCCTCTATCTTACCGACTAATTGATGAAGGGCTGATTCAGTGGATTTCCCAGCGCTGTAAGCATGCTGATGTTTATGTAGTGGGAGTTTCGCCAATGCTCCACTTCGTAGATACCACTCACAAACCCTTTCCAGAGTTTTTAGCAGGAAGGTTGTGAGGCTGATCGGTCTGAAAGCCTTCGGATTAGTGTAGTCGGGTTTACCTGGTTTAGGTATAAACACTACCTTGACTTCCCTCCATAGGTGCGGGGTGTAGCGATGCGCCAGACAGGCTTGTAGTAGATGGGTGAGGACTGGAACTATTTGCTCCTCTCCCCATTGTAGTAGTGCGGGAAAGATGTTGTCCGTTCCAGCCGCCTTGAAAGGGGAGAAGCTATGAATAGCACTTCTTACCTTTTCAGGTGTTATTACCTGTTCGGCATAACGCCAACAGTCTTCAGTGGGTTGCACAGGTTTGTCTTGCCAGCTTACCTGTTGTACGAGTTGGCAGTCTGGAAAGTGGGTCTGTATTAGGATAGCGTTTGTCTCCTCCGGGCAGCGGGACATCGTGCCGTCGGGTTTTTTCAGGTTACCTAGTGGACCAGGACCCTGATTAGACAAAACCTTCCTTACCCGATTTGCCTGTTTGGTGGAGCTTATCTCATTACTGAACTTTCTCCAGGATGAGGTCCTCCAGTACCTTATTTTACGTTTGTATTCAGACTTAGCATCTTTGTATCGGTCCCAGTCATAGTCATCGCAGGTGTTCATTGCTCTGTTCAGCCTTTTCCTGACAATCTCACGTTGCCTTTTAAGCTCCGGTCCCCACCAATGGTGCTTGCCGGGGCCCTCCGAGCTGGGAGCTTTCAGGGGACAGGCCTCTTCAAAGCATAGTCTTACAGTATTGGTAAATTTTACTACCTGTTCTTCTAGCTGCGCAGCGGTCGGGAAGTCCCTCCTGTCACAGCCTGTGTCAAGTTTCTCTGCTAGGAGTGTTCTGTATTGTTGTTTGTTAGTTTTCCTTGGATACCTTTTAGGGTCAATAGTGATGGTAGGTACCTGTAGGTTGAAGCGTAGCCACCTGTGATCCGAACATGAGGCCTCGTCTGAGACGTGCCAGTCCGTTATCATGGATGCCGCTAACGGTGTTGCAAGTGTTAGGTCAACAATCGTCCCTCTGCACCTTTTCGCAACGAAGGTCGGTTCATTGCCTATGTTAATGATTTCTAGATTGGTTGTTAGTAGAAATTCCACCAGTTCATTACCTCTAGTGTTGCTTTTCTCCTCTCCCCACAGCGGATGGTGGGCATTGGAGTCTGTCGAGATGATTAGCTCAATGTTGTTTTCCCTGCAGTAACGAGCAAGCGACGCCACCTCCTCAGGTGGCGCTCGCTCCCCTTCAGGCATGTATGCTGATGCCAGGACCAATTCCTGATTGTTAATTGTCAGCGTAATAGTACTTAGATCTCTGGAACAGAAATTCAGTAAGGGCTGTGTCTCGATATCTTTAGATATGTATATGCACGATCTTACATTACCACTCGCGGCCTGTATGAGCTTACCTCCGATACTGGAGAGTCCTCGCACAGTGCCGTCTCTGATCCACGGCTCCTGGATCAGTGCGATCGTCGTCGTGTTGGTCTCCAGCCAGTGCCGTAGTTGAGCCGTTGCGGTCATGCTGTGCTGGAGGTTGGTTTGGAGGAGTTGGGCCTTACGAGAGAGGGACGCCATCATCACAGACAACGTCCTCTAGGTCCAGCTCGTCAAGCCCTCGCAGGAGTTCCTCGCTCCCAGGCGAGGCCTCACTGCAGGAGGGACCGGCGGCAGCAACGGCGTCGATGTCCATCGTCGCTGTGGCTGGCTCGGCGGTGTCAGCGGCCGCCGCTGATGCGGCCGGTGTCGATGTGGTGGTTGCCGTCGCATCGTCGCCGGGGGACTCGCGGGGGTCGTCTGTGGGTGGTGTTTCGACATACTTCCCTTTGGCGTTCCTGAACCTCAGGTACACCGAGCCGGTGAGAAAACTGACTCGGCGACCTTTGGCCATGATCACCGGCACGATGTCCTCCGGCACCGACACGACGACGAACGTCCGTTGGGTGGACTCTTGAGGCTGGAAGCCATTCAAGAGCCATCGCTGCACCTGGAGTTCGGGGTTGGAGAAGTGTAGGACCTTACCCACCATCCCCTGCTCACGGTTCCACAGTTTGGGCAGAACGAAACCGCACCGGACCTTCCTCGGGATCTGCTCAGCTCTGAAAACGGCGAGCTCACCCACGTCCGGAATACGGTGTCCCTTTGCCCATTCCGTCGTCCACTCCAAGGTTGTACTGTTGGTGCCCGCCAGATGCAGACACCCGTCCTTGTATGTCGGCTTACCACAGAAGGCGACGTTGCCAGCTTCGTAGGCGCCCGACAGTATCTGCTGCAGCATGGCCTCCTCCATTTCGGTCTCGATCCGCTCCGCCACCTCCCTCGAGATGTATCCCGAGGGAGATGTGACAGCAAACCTGACTTCCTTGGGTTTGGCCACGGCTGCAGCGTAAGAGTGAGTCCCCGTCGAAGTACCCGGTGGCCCAGCCTTCAGCTTCTTGGACTCGCCACGAGGAGAGATCGTCTCGTCGAGGCGGGCCCTTTTAGCTTTGGGCTTCGGCCGCGCAGCAGCATCTGCAACTGGGATGTTAGTGGGGGAGGCCTTAGAGACTTCCCGTCGATGAGCGGGTTTGGGAGCGCGACGGATCGATTTGGGTGGTCGTGGGTTTCCCCGCCTCTTAACCTTCATCTCCCCTTGCGATCCCATACCCGTCGTCGTGAGGTTCGTATCGGTACTAGCCGGGAGTAACGCGGTTCCAGATAGGTTTCCCCGTCCTTTCCCGGCCTCAACCTGCGATCCCGATACTCCCCCCGTCTGTGCATCGGTACTAGCTGGTGATGGCGTAGCCACCGCCCGCGATTCCGACGACTTACTGGCAATCGAGATGCCGGAGCCGGCGTCAGTTTGCGTGGAGGGGTTGCGAGTCTTAGTCGCAACCTTTCCATGCTTCCTGCCGCCTACTGGGGTCCGATCTGACTGTGGCTGACCGTCCCGAGCCGGAACGCCGCTTACACCCTTCACAGGGTGTCTGCGTCGTCGCCCGGGCTTGCCAGCCAGTGTCCATCGGCTGTCGATGGCGAGTTGGATTTGGTCCTGCGAAGCAGGTGTACCAGTAATTTGTTCAGAGGGTGTCGATTTCTCGACGTCCCCCTGATGTGGTCCCTCCGGTTTCCCTTCGGGAGTAATGGTCTCACGCGGGACTTCAGATTGCTCGTCCGTCCCGCGAGAGAGTGACCCGGCAGAGCCAGGTAACGGTAAAATCTTGAACTTTGTGGTGTCCATGATGTAAATAAAAAGTTACTTCATCCGGTCGGCTTCCCACCCTCCACGGAGCCCGCACATTTGGGAGTGCCCTGTATCAAAAACAGAGACACTAGGACTACCGGCCGGATATAGGTGCAAGAAGTTGGTACTCAAGCGCGACATCGGAGGCTCGAGGCGGGTGGCTGGGTTGCCGTTCAAGCAGCTTCCCAGTGGCTCCACCTGCTCTTGCCTCGTCAGCATGGCCCTAACCATCCAGCAAGCTGGACCCCCCCACACCTCGCCGCGGCCCTCTGACGGGACACGTGACCGTTTCCTCCCTGGCGCTACCCAGAAAGGCTACCGTTTCGGGTGAAATCCGGACCGAAGAGGGCTTGTTGTGTAAACAAAGGTACTACCGCCGACCCCGTTTCACTCAACCCTCCAGGATTCCTTCATCCCCCCTTACGGCGTTCAACTGCACAGGCCGTAGTGCAGGAGGAGCTGTTACTCCACCGGTTCGCTCCCCTCCGTGCCGGTGGAGAAGGTGGCTGAGAAGGAATCAGCCGACAGGATAGATGGGATTTCGGGAGAGGTAAGGATGTGAATAATAGGTAAAGATGGGATACGTCTGATTGTTGATTGGCTACATCTGTTTCATAGGGAACCAGATCAAAAAGCAGGCGGCACCACGGGCAGGTTAACAACCAGACTTGTTCTAGGGATCTCCACGACCTGCGCTCTCCCCTAGAGCCAAGCGCCACGTTACCATTTGGACTGATGGTAACGTAGAAGAGAGGCCATGTTGAGCGACATCATTGTCCAGTCAAACACTACCTTTCCTCCGCCCTCCGGTCCGGCCGGCTCGCACTGACTCAATGAAAGCCGACCTAGTGCTGTAATTATCGATAAATTTAAAGATTCTTGATTGATTCTTATTAATAAAATCAAGTGCACATCAGACGTAATTTTTTCAGGTTAGCAGCTTAGGATTTGTTGCAAAAGCAATATCTACTTGATGTACAGTAATTAATTATAGGATTGATTAAATTACCTATTAGTAATATGCAGCAGATAAAAAATTATTACCTACTCTTATTTTTTCTGAGTTCATTTGATTCACTAGTTTCAATTTACGAATAAAGTAAAAGCTATCGGGCATTTACAGAAAAAAACGATCACATTACAGAATTTTGTTTTTGTACAATAGTTTTTATAATCTGGAATTAGATTAGCGAATGTTTATTTGGCTGTTATAATTTTTGAAGTGAAAACTTCTTTAGCGGCGTTGTACGCTTTTTTGTGATGGGGAAAAAATGTTGAACTCGCGTCAGTCAGTCAGGATCACGTGACCCTAATCGAAAATTCGTAAGACGGATGTGGCGGATGGAGAGTAGACAGCCGGTGGCGGAAGTATCCCTCTCTCTTTCTACGGGGTGCGGCGAAAATAGCGGCACGTCATTTCAAGACGTAAACACTTGTGTCACCATAGCAACGGGCAATTTTTTTAATTCAATGTCAAAGCTCTAGATTTTCTGTCAAGCTATGGATAAGACTTTCGTACAATTACTGTTCTGTATTCGTAAATTCAAATTTAGAGTAAATTCGTAACCGTAAGACAGCAATTCGTGCAAAATTACTCCCTAACCATTCCAAAATATCAAAAATGCACAACGTTAATATTCAAGTTTTCACTTCTGCCGGCACTCCCGGAGTGCACCACGATTTTTAGGGTTCCGTACCCAAAGAGTAAAAACGGGAGGGACCCTATTCTCTGTAGTCTGTCTGTCTGTCACCATGCTGTATCTCATGAACCGTGATAGCTAGAAAGTTGAAATTTTTACAGATGATGTATTTCTGTTGCCGCTATAACAACAAATACTAAAAAACAGAATAAAATTAATATTTAAGGGGGGCTCCCATACAACAAACGTAATTCTTTTGCAATTTTTTGGTACGGAACCCTTCGTGCGCGAGTCCGACTCGCACTTGGCTGATTTTTTATTTTACCATAACTTGCCATTTAGCAGATTTTTTTTATTTAATCTCTTTATTGTACTACAATAAATTAATGTACATAAGGCGCCTTTTTTATACTCCGCCGATTTAAAAAAAATAATGAGAAAATGAAATTGTAAATTGATAATAAATGACGACAGTGATTCTGAATACCTAATTTGGTCTGAGCTAGTAAGTATTAGGTGACTCTATTTGCATGTTAGTTTCTCAAAGGGAGGCATCCCTTTAAGATAAAACTAAAATAAATTAATGTAATCGTTGAATCAATTAATCAATCGTGTACGTCATGTCATGTGATGCCACATCTCTAGTGTGCGGGGCACGCGCCGCGCTTCGCTTCGCGCTTGTCCGTCAGTTGCGGTTATTCTTTCGTTCGGTCGGGTGTATTGTTGTGCGTGCGCGTGAGTGCGTAAGGCCGTAAGCCACAAAATGCCGAACTATCGCTATAATAACACGGATTATTTAAACATGGTGTTGTTGACGTTGTTGTGCTATTATGACGCCACCCCTGCTCTCAGCTTTCAGAGGATTTAGGGAAATGGTTTCGATCAAGGTGACTGATCACCCGTCCGGCTTCGCTGACGTCCCCCCTTCGCTGGCGTCCCCCCTTCTAAATAATAATCATGACGCCAACTACAGGCTACCAGAAGTCGTAGACTGTTTCGTGAGACTGAGGTTCATGGAATCCAAGTGAGTTTTATTGTGTGCAGTGACTGACACATTGTGCATTAACTGTCAGATACAGTGGATTTTTTCAAGTTCAGTGTCATTCAGTGTCTGCTCAGTGTCATCATATCGTATCGCAGTGTTCGTGTTCGTGCAGGATGTGCAGTGCAGGGGGCAGCAAGACGCATCCGAACGATATTATCGCATCGTCAGATAAAAACACGCCTGTGGGTGAGTGTCTTTAAGTTCATTCACGCACACAACGACAATAATGTAATTGTGTGAAATGAATGCTATGCGTGCGTAGTCTTAAGATAGTGTGAGTGTACATGTACAGCATGAGCTTATTTTATAAAAATAAGGGCATTATTTTTTTGTTTGAAAAATTAAATTCTGAACCAACGTGTAGATTTTCGAAATATTTTTTATATGTGATCCATATGACTTATATGTTCAGCCCTGAAAATATTTGACACTAATTACAAGGCATCTTATATAACGCTCTAAAGATGCAGTTAGTTCGTTTTGTAGATAGGGATCAAAAGGGAGGTCCACACACCTTTTCTGAGTTTCCTTCCGTCAGTTCTTTCTCTGAGAGGCCTCCCGATTTGTGAACTGGTGGTAGATTCAGTAGCCAGATCTTGTTTTCTAATTAACTTGAATCATTTTAATTCAGTAATAATAACTAGTGGCTCCGTGAGCTGTAGACCTCGCGATAAAATAAAATAAAATGTCGCCATGAAGTTTTCAAAACACACAGTAGTTACGTGAGTATTCGCAGCTAGATGGTGCTCCTAATATTGATAATTTTTCAAAAGGGGTGAATATTTTTTTTTTAAATTTGGAAAAATTGGCTTGACTAAACAGTTACATATAATTATCGAACCTACTCACAAAATTTCACCAGAATGGGTTGAGAAATGCGACCTGTAAAGGAGATCAAACAGCCGGAAAGCTGAACTGAAATACGTTTTTTTACATATCTCCGTCATTTTATTAAATTTAGAAAAATTGCCTTGACAAAATAATTCTATATATTTATCAAATCTGCTCACAAAATTTCACCGGGATCGGTTGAGAAATGCGACCTGTAGAGGAGAACAGACAGCGCCGGAAATCCGGACTGAAATACGATTTTTTTTTACATTATCTCCGCCATTTAAAGAAAAAATTAAAAACTGGCTTGACAAAAAAAATCTATACAATTTTCAAACCGGCTTACAAAATTTCACGAGAATCGGTGGAGAAATGCGACCTGTGGAAGAAAACAGACAGAACTTGAAAGCCCGACTGAAATATGTATTTTTAACATTTCTCCGTCATTTTAAAAAAATTAAAAAAATTGGCGTGACAAAAAAAATCTATATTATTTTTGAACCTGCTCACAAAATTTCACGAGAATCGGTTGAGAAATGCGACCTTTAGAGGAGAACATACAGCGCTGGAAAACCGGACTGAAATAGGATTTTTTAACATATCTCCGCTATTTTGAAAAATTTCAAAAACTGGTTTGACAAAAAAATTCTACATCATTTTTAAACCTGCTTACAAAATTTTACTAGAATCGGTTGAAAAATGCGACCTGTAGAGGAAAACAGGCAGAGCTGGAAAACGGACTGAAATCTGGTTTTTTAACATATCTCCGCCATTTTGAAAAATTTCAAAAAACTGGCTCGACAAAAAAAATCTATATAAATTTCGAACCTGCTTACTAAATTTCACAAGAATCGGTTGAGAAATGCGACCTGTAGGCTGGAACAGACAGCCGGACATACAAAAGAATTTTTGCCCAAGCTGAAGCAGAGACGCTTCGCTCGCACTTCGTGCTCGCTCGGTCAATTAAAATCAGAGCGCAGCTATAAAATGATTTAAATAACTTGAATGCATTTTTATAAAGTTCCGAGCGGGTAATTTCAAAAAATATGAGCAGTATTTTTGCTTTAGCCCACCCGTGACCACGGCCCCTGCAAAGGTGTTGAAACGTCGGAAAAACCAATAAATCCAAACTAAATAATTCTAAAATAACATCTGAATCCTTACTAATATTATAAATGCGAAAGTCAGTTTGTTTGTTTCTTTGTTACGCTTTCACGTCTTAACTACTCAACCGATCATCATGAAATTTTGCACGCCCGTTGTCAGGGGTCCACAGAAAGACAAAGTACAGCTCCCCAAAACTGACCACGCCGACGAAGTCGCGGGCGGTTGCTAGTTAATATTATCCGTAAAAAAGTGTTTTTATTCTATTGATCGGTGGGGTGGCCCAACATTTTTGACGTGTTTCAAACGATGTTTTTTAGTGAAAGTTGTTTAGTTTCATGGATTAACACCTGAAAGTTTGTCACGTGACTTTAAAGTCACCCTGTAGTTAAAATGTCAAAGGTGCTTCGACCTTTAGCAGGGCTCTGTCACTCCGCGCGCGAGTATGAAGCGCTCGTCGTCCCAGAGGACGTAAAAAATTTGTCCTCTCAGAAGAGGACAAATTTCATACGTCAGAAAAGATAAGACCTACGCGATAAAAAGAGCGGCAACTACTAAGTGCATGTTTTGGAGCGAAGGGGGCGCTGTGCGACCTGAATTACACTTTATTGTGTCGGAGCAAAAGTCGCAATTTATTTAAAGATTTTGCGGAGTGCAACTTCTGTACGCTAGTACTATCTATTCCATGCCTTTAGTGAATCCCCCATAGAATAGCGCGGGTCGCCATCGTTTTGCGCGGGCTCATCCCGGCCGCTCTAGGAATGTGCTAACTGTACAGCCTCCATGCCCGTTAAACCCAACTGTTACTAAAGGTAACCGCACCACGTATTATGTGATGGTTAGCTATTTGCATGTTTCATGTGTTTTTGCAACATTTCCATTGATATACGTCCTAAATGGTTTAAAATATTCGTGATAAATGAAAAACTGCTTTGAGTAGTTTAGGTGTTTTTTTCTCTAGTCGGACAAAACCCTTCAACAGAAGGGAAGTGAAATAACATAAACTCATTGCTTCAAAACCGATTAATTCTTTGTTATCACTCACTCCGATTAAATATAAATTTGAGTTTTATCATCTTTATCCATGATGATAAGAATAAAATAAATAAATAAAATAGCTGAAGCACAGGTTCAAGGGGTTCAGCATTCTGAACGGACGCAAAAGTGAGTGCGTGGTGATATTGCGGTAACAAAAGTGTTTCAGGTACCTTTGAGGCCTTCTGTACTTGTACAGTTTAATGGCGCTCCAAGAGTGTCGCGGTCAAGGCAGGTGCTAGGGAAGGGTACCAAGAATGCGCCTGCGCTTCTCTCTCGCTCTGGCAAAGTTGCACTCAGATTGCTCACATACTTAGAATAACTCACATAGATTATACTGTTCACAATACTGGTATAAGTACTTGCTTGGGTACCTATTTGTTTGTATTTAGAATTCTGGTGACTTTGAAACGTTGTTGAAAGATCTTTTACATGCTGTATGTGGTAGATGCATAGGTTTCCAAGAAAGCTACCTGGTGGAAAGTATAGTAAAATATAACATTTCCATAGAGCTCAAAAAATCAGAGCTTTCAAGTCATGAATTATATCTACTCCCCAAAGATCCTTAAAAAAATATATAGTCCATCTTCCGCCCTGTAACGTTGTACTTCAAAAAATAAATATAGTTACTTTAAGCAACAGATTTTTGAGCAGATTTGTGTATTTTTTTGTAAATTTGATACACTACAGCAGGGGTCTCCTAACTAAGGCCCGCGGGCACCAACAATCCGGCCCGCGAAAGCGGCCGGATCGTACCAACATACTGTAATTTACAGTATGTTGGTACAATGAGCTGACCCTTGGGACTACGTTGAGGAGTAAGTTTGGCCCTTAAGCTAAAAAATTGGCGACCCATGCATGCACTACAGTAACTAATCTTCAATCGAAATCATTTCACTGCTAATAGCGACAATACAAACCATAAGGATTTATAGGTTATATTATACCTAGTCTAGTCATAAGTTTTGTTACATATGGAAAGTGAAATAAATGACACAATGAGTTACGCACTACAACCATTTATATATCAATGAAAGGGTATAAAATACAGATTTAAACCATATTAAAATTATTCAAAATGTCCTCCTTTTGCTTGGATTGGACCCTTCAAACAGCGAGGCCAGTCATCAATCGAATCATCGTACGAAGTTCATGTAAATATCGGCGACTGCTTTAATCAGGGATGCTTTAAGTGACACCAAATTGCGATGGGGCTTAAAGCAGACCTTCTCCTCTAAGTACTGCCATATTTTGTAATCCAAGGGATTCGAGTCTGGACTGGAGGAGGGCCAATCCTCATGCCTGATAAATTCGATTCCACGGATTGTGAGCCAGTTTTGGGTACTTTTCACCTTATGAGGCGAGCGCAGAATCCTGCTGGAAAACCCAGTGTCTGTTTTCGAACCTTGTTTGTGAAAGAGGTTTCACAATGTTTGTTAGGGCTGTGTTTTGGTATACGAGGGCACTGGTTTTCACTCCTTTTTCACAAAAAAGCACCTCCGTTGGACCTAAATAGGAGACCCTAAGCCAAACCATGAATGCTGAAGGGTGATGACTATGCTGAACACGTGGCTCGCGTCTGCTCGTTTCTTCACTAGAGTGTGCGTACACTTTATCATTTTTTTGTGTTGAAACACTCCTCAACATTAAAAATTTTTTCGTCCAAAAAAAGAATTTCGCGTTTTTTTTCCGCGTACCACCTTTCGAATATGATTTTCTTCAGCCGTGAGTTAAGATGATGTGCTGATTTTTTCTATAAGCATGCAGTCCTAGGTTTTCATTCAACACCCTTTTAACAGTGATTTTTGACCAGACAGTGATTCGCGCCTTCACTGTTTTGATAACCGCTGGAGTCCGAACAGTACGAGGTCGACCGCTCCTCTGTTTATCTTCTAATCTTGAATCTTCCCTGATTCGTTTGATAGTACCTACGATAAAAAAATCTCAGTGAAATTTTCAAATTTTTCAGCAGTTTGAAAATCTCAGTTGGCGCGAGACCGCAACGATGCAATGCAATGGGGACTAATCTTGGCAGTTCGAAAAGTATTCGATTGGGCAGCGCTACTGTGTTTGGATACCTGTCAAACATAGGCTTGATCAGTTCCAAAAGTATCCGATTGGGCAGCGCCACTGTGTTTGGAGACCTGTCAAAGCAAAGGCCTCATTGCTGCGACTTTGTCTTCTTTGCGCGTCCACTCCGTTTTAGAAAATGAAAAAAATTCTAGAAACTATTTGTTTTTATTTTCTTCAAATGTTCAAATTTCGAATGCCCATAATATTTTTTTACATTGTAAATTCGAAATTTTACCTATGTAATAGTACTTATGGCTAGACTAAGTATACCTAATTCAGAAAGTAGTATCTGATACAATTTTACTACCATTCTAAATCAATTAAACCTTATTCTCAACTATATCTATTATCATGACAATAACCGCTTAGTAACATTACGTATTTACATACTTAGTATACATCATAGTATATGTTCTGGGCCTCGAGTCTGCTAATGTTAACGTAATAATCATCTCTCAATGGTGTTTTAAAAGTATTGCTTTTGTGTTACTTTGTCAAAAAAGCAATACCTACTATTGAAACTCTACTATGACAAGATGTTAAGTTAATCGCAGAATCGAGACCATGAGTTTTTGTCGAGGGGCCACCTGTTAAGGCGACGCGCGACGGCTGGCGTGGGCGGCGCCCGCCCTGGCTCTCTGTAAACATAGTACGAGCAACGCAAACAATGCCTGCTTCGAGATGGGCGAATTGTTGCTGGACTAGTGCTTTGACCTTATGAAACAACAATCGATGACATTCATTCATTTTTGGCTGATTACAAGCACTTAATAAACGTAAAAAGCTACAACATCTGTTGTACAATCTACATTATAAGGTCCTATCGGAAACTAAATCGTTTTGTTTATATGGTTTAGAAAAATACGATTGTACGCCTTTACGTGTGTTACATCGCGTCGTAAAAAGGTAGTGTAGTTATGTCAGTACAGTAGGCTGTACGGGTGCGTACTTTTCTAAATAAACTGAATTTGACTAACTTTTTTGAATAAAGAAGACATTTTTTCTGTGATACGCAACTCGTACAGTCATCCCTCCTATAAATAATTTCATAAAGCTAGCTATTTTTGTTGATATAAGTGTGGCCGGGCCAGGTTTTATGCCATGTAGCCGGGCCACAAGAAATGTGCTAAAACTCGTGAAATACAGCAGTACTGGTTTTTTCCTTTTGGGTACCATAAAGTACGCACCGTACAGCCTACTGACATAACTTCAGCCTTTTCTGGTACCGGGGCCGGGCCACGACATAACACACCGCCTTTACTTTACAAATATATTTGGAACTAAAGCATATCCCACAAACTCTACCCCTTAGTCAAAATATGTGGCTCGGCCATTTCGCTACTTGGAAACCTTTCTAATAAACAATAGTTCTTGTAGTAACGAAACGGCCGAGCCACATATTTTGACTAAGGTGTAGAGTTTTTGAAGTTAGGGCTTGCAGAGTTAGGGCGCGTAGAGTTAGAAGCTTGGCTCTACATGAGGTCTGATAACTTTTTGACAGTGCGAGGTCTTGGCAACATTATTCATGAAAATGATTTTGGTGGGATTTCATTTCTTTTTGTAAGTAACTATCCATAAACCGAAAAAGCAAGGTGGGGTCAAAATTGTGGTATAAAATCGTGTAAAATTTGATCACCATCAACCAGTACTTGTACTGTTATTTATTTTATTCTGTGGTAGAACTAATTCATTTATGCTATGATATTATTTTACTCTTTAACGCAGAATGTGACAGTGCAAAGAACAAAATAGAGTCTGCGCGAGTTTTGCGCCATGAAAGAAGTACCTAGTTTTGAAATGAACACAATATCTTTTTTATGACTACTTTTTAGGGTTCCGTAGCCAAAATGGCAAAAAACCGGCCAAGTGCGAGTGGGACTCGCGCACGAAGGGTTCCGTACCAAAAAACGGCAAAAAAAGTACGTTTGTTGTATGGGAGCCCCCCTTAAATATTAATTTTATTCTGTTTTTAGTATTTGTTGTTATAGCGGCAACAGAAATACATCAAAAATCTGTGAAAATTTCAACTTTCTAGCTATCACGGTTCATGAGATACAGCCTGGTGACAGACAGACAGACAGACAGACAGACAGACAGACTGACAGACAGACAGCGGAGTCTTAGTAATAGGGTCCCGTTTTTACCCTTTGGGTACGGAACCCTAATAAAAAGTAACCGAAGCATCTATAACTTCATAGACATTGACGACCTGAGTGGTGCAGTGGTCAACATGCCGCCTACCCGATTCCCGGCCGGGCAGAAATTAAAATAATGAATTTTAATTTCTGTGACGGGTCTGGGTGTTACTATGTATAATAAGTATATATTTAAAAAGTATATAGGTAATATATCAGTTGTCTAGCACCCATATTACAAGCTTTGCTTAGTTTGGGGCTAAATAGATGGCGATGTGTGAAATTGTCCAAGCATTTATTTTATTTATTTATTTATAGAAGACTAGCGGCCGCCCGCGGTTTTACCCGCGTGGTTCCCGTTTCCGTGGGAATATCGGGATAAAAAGTATTCTATGTTTTAATCCAGGCTATCTACTATCTGTGTGCCAAATTTCAACCAAATCCGTTCAGTAGTTTTTGCGTGATTGAGGAACAAACATCCAAACCTACAAACTTTCACATTTATAATATTAGTAGGATTATTCATACATTAACCCATATTATTTTTGGATAAATAATTTCAAAAACATTGATTTCAAAACTTCAGTTGCTCAGTGAACACTTATAATAATATGTATTCACGCTTATTTTTTTTAATTTTGTGATGGATTTGTCCGATTTCTATATTTTTTTCTGAATATCAACGTCTAACACGGATCTTAGTCCTTACTAATATTATAAATGCGAAAGTCCGTTTGTTTGTTTGTTTGTTTGTTACGCCTTCACGTCTTAACTACCGAACCGATCATCATGAAATTTTGCATACACGTTGTCAGGGGTACAGAGAAGGACATAGGGTAACTTTCATCCCGAAAAAAAATATTGTTCCCGAGGGACAACGAAAAACTCTTCCACACAGACGAAGTCGCGGGCGGCCGCTAGTATACAATAATTATAAAAAAACCTAACCTAACCTAAAAACAATGATAGATTTATCCCAATTAAATTAATTATTATTGTTGTAACTGACCAAACAACAACATTGTATTGTTAACATGCATACAGTTAAGACACAATGTAAACTGTGGGTTACCAACCTTTATTTCCGTCTCGACAGATTTTCGTTTCGTCAGATTTTTGTATCGTCGGATTTTTGTTCCACCAGATTTATGTTTCGATAGAAAAAGTTCAATCATAACGAAAATCTGTCAAAACGTTAACATTCCTTTTAAATAAGATTTTTTTTTTTATGAAAAGTAAATTCATTCCATATTTTTTTTCTCTTTTTTCATATATATTACCATAACTAACGATTTGCAGAAAACAATAAATATATACATAAAGTTCAAAATGAGTACTTAATTTAATTTGATTGGAATAATTATTATTATTAGTACCCTATTCATGTTTTTAAAATTAAAGATCGCAGAAAAATTTCAAAGCATACATTAGAATGAATAGAATGAAAAAAACCGGCCAAGTGCGTGTCGGGCCACGCGCAGTAGGGTTCCGTAGGTACATTATACCATACCATATTTTAATACCGCTATCATTTTTCGTCTGAAAAAATAACTTTGTTTTTCACAGTGTTTGTATGAATGACAAAGTTATATTTGCGGTTTTGGAAAATGTACTATATCTCGAAAACTAATTACTGTATCTCGTTCAAAACAATTTTCGTTGAAAGTGTTTATTAAGATCTATAGTTTATATTTTTTTTAGATTTTTCACCCTCTTACTTTAAAAGTTAAAGGGGGGGGGACACACATTTTACCACTTTGGCGGCATATATTTTTCAAACGGTTGACTTTAAAAAAAATAGTCTTAGGAACCTCAACGTCATTTTTAAAGACCTATCTATAGACACCCCACAAGTATTGGTTTGATGAAAAAAAATATTTTCAGTTTCAGTTCCATGTATGGGGAGCCCCCCCTTAATCTTTTATTTTTTTTATTTTTGTATAAAAATCGTAAAGCGGTTTACAGAATACACCTGCCTACTAAGTTTCAACTATGTCGTCCTAATACTTTTGGAATAAAGTGGCTGTGACATACGGACGGACAGACAGACAGACAGACAGACAGACAGACAGACAGACAGACAGACAGACATGACGAATCTATAAGGGTTCCGTTTTTTGCCATTTTGGCTACGGAACCCTTATAGATTCGTCATGTCTGTCTGTCTGTCTGTCTGTCTGTCCGTCCGTATGTCACAGCCACTTTATTCCAAAAGTATTAGGACTACATAGTTGAAACTTAGATGGTAGGTGTATTCTGTAAACCGCTTTACGATTTTTACACAAAAATAAAAAAAATAAAAGATTAAGGGGGGGCTCCCCATACATGGAACTGAAACTGAAAATATTTTTTTTTCATCAAACCAATACTTGTGGGGTGTCTATAGATGGGTCTTTAAAAATGACATTGAGGTTTCTAAGACTATTTTTTTTTTCAAAGTCAGCCGTTTGAAAGATATATGCCGCCAAAGTGGTAAAATGTGTCCCCCCCCCCTTTAACTTTTAAAGTAAGAGGGTGAAAAATCTAAAAAAAATATAACCTATAGATCCTAATAAACACTTTCAACGAAAATTGGTTTGAACGAGATATAGTAATTAGTTTTCAAGATATAGTACATTTTCCAAAACCGCAAATATAACTTTGTCATTCATACAAACACTGAAAAACAAAGTTATTTTTTGAGACGAAAAATGATAGCGGTATTAAAATATGGTATGTTATAATGTACCTACGGAACCCTACTGCGCGTGGCCCGACACGCACTTGGCCGGTTTTTTTCCATTACTTTAACAGTGATTTACTAAGGCTTAAAAATAATTACTAAATATTTAAAGATTTTTCAGCTTCATATGTCCCATTTTTGCAGACCTCCAGCATTAAAATTTGCGGAAGTCGCATACAAACTTCCATCTCCTAGTTTAAGGGGTTAGGGGGTAAAAGTTTCAAGTTTTATAATTTTTTTGCAGTTTGTGTACTAACACTAGCTTACATACCGAATTTCAGATTTCTAGGACTTCAGGAAGTACCCTAGGAATTTTGATGATTAATAGTAAGTTTTGACGAAATCGAGGTTTTTTAGATATCAATAAAATCCAATGTTGATGAGCTATGCAATTGAAACTTTATATGTTTAATAAGTCTACTACAGACATCATATCCTGAGAATTTTGTGCTTCTGGTATAATCCAAACCCAAGTTATGAGGGTTAAGCGGTTGGGGGTTAAAGTCCAATTTCATAATTTTTTTGTTGTTTGTATCCTAATACTAGCTTACATACCAAATTTCAGCTTTCTAGGACTTCTGGAGTACCCTTTGAATTTTGATGATCATGAGTGAGTCAGTGACAAAATCGGGGATTTTTAGATATCAATAAAATCTATATTATAAAAGCTATACAATTCAAACTTTATATATTTAATAAGTTTGCTACTGACATCACATTCCAAGAATTTTGTTTATCTAGTATAATCCAAACCCAAGATATGAGGGTTCAAAAAAACGACGAAGCGCTTCGAGAAAAGGTAGGTAGTGCCCTTGCGCTTCGCTTCCTCGTCTTGGCGGGGGCATTAGCGAAGGATGATGAAAACAGAAAATATTTTTAATTAAATAGAATCATTTTATGAAAATTTTGTCCTAAATGTAATTTCTCGTCTCTTCTTTCAGCTCCTTTGTTAAACATATCCTTAAACTTCCCCTATTCAACGTTTTTTTTGTCCTCAGAAACTTAGCGCTGGGCATTGGCATCCAGAACTTCCCCGAAGGTCTGGCGGTCAGCCTGCCATTGCAGGCCGCCGGCTTCTCCGTGTGGAGAGCTTTCTGGTGAGTTTAAAACTTAGTAAACTTGCGCGTCCACTGCATCGGAATCGAAGCGTACTGCGCGCACGGACGAATCGTCGGCATTTGTCACTTCACTTTGTATGGATTTCTGTGGCGCGGAAGTGCCGATACAGTGCACGCAGTGGCGTAAAAATACATACAAAGCCATAAATCCGTCCGCTCCAATAGGGACTAATCTTGGCAGTTCCAAAAGTATTCGATTGGGCAGCGCTACTGTGTTGGAGACCTGTCGAAACAAAGGCCTCATTCCGATGCAATGGACGCACACCTTTGATTGGGTAATATAAAATTGCAATGTGTGTCAGGACCTTAGGGATGGTCAGGTCAAGTGGTTACTCATGATAAAAATATGATTACTTTTTCAGATTACCTTTTTTGTAGCCATAATCGTCGTCGATTCATTCGATATTTGATTTATCCCAAACCTACATTGAACGGAAAATTAATTCCTTTACCATTCCATTGTGTTCCAAAGACGTTCTGGTAGGTAGGTACATAATTTTATATCACCTTAGATAACTTCCAGGCATTTCGAATTACTTACACCTCGGTAAGAAATGTCTTCTATTGGATCAGATGAGAACAGTTTTAGCTATGTCGTTATTTTATTTTAGAAATATTTACTAACTTATTCTAGGCTTAAGATGCAAATCCCTAATTTCAACAAAAAAATGTTTAACCAAAGCTTTCCCGAAAAACGTACCCGAAAAAACTACGTATAAGTTTTGATGTTATCTTTTAATCAGCGCGATCGGGACCCTCCTTTTTTCCAAGATTTTTTTAAAAGCAAACAAGTGATAATTTTCCTTAAAGGGGTAAGTAATCAATCAGTAATTTGTGGGTAATTTTTTGGCGATGTCGCTTCCAAAAAATGATCGATCTTATCCCAATAAGCAAAAAAACATTCAACAACTATCATAGGCAGTGTTTGAGATATGTTTAAAGTAACACTTGTTACAGGTTTACGGAAGGTTTGCCTTTGACAGGTATCTCGAAAACAGCCCAATAGTGGGAAATAGTGTCATAATATTTTTTATGTCTTCAAATAAACATTGTGGCGCGACAAGCAAAAAATATTTTTTCTTTCTCCCACCCCTTCACACAAAATTAATCAAGGTTACTGCTTTAATTTATACAGAAAACTGTGGAGTCGTTTCGATTTTATCTTCGATGAAAGTATCAATGTCCCATGTTTCCAACTCTAACCGCCAAAATAACTCTTAAATGCAAATGGAAAGAAAAATACGTCCATAGATAGGCTGCGGCCTGCGACACGCGCCCGCCGCGCGCCGTTAGGGCCTTTTCTCACTAGTACACCATGGTTGCGCCACCAGCGGGTATTCGCTTCATCATTATCATCATATCAGTCGCACGACACCCACTGCTGGGTATAGGCCTCCCCCAAGGATCTCCACGACAATCGGTCCTGCGCTGCCCGCATCCAGCGGCTTCCCGCAACCTTCACCAGATCGTCGCTCCACCTTATCGGGGGCCTACCCACGGAGCGTCGTCCAGTGCGCGATCGCCATTCGAACCTTTTCGCTACAACGGCCATCGGTTATTCTTGCTATGTGTCCAGCCCACTGCCACTTCAGCTGATCAATCCTTCGAGCGACAGCTCGGTTACTTTAGTTCGCCTGCGGATCTCTTTATTTCTGATTCGATCACGCAGGGAAAAGCCGAGCATGGCTCCATTGGGGGCGGAACCCATTTTGGGGGCAGTATTTGCTTGCCGCCCCCAAAATGGTCGCTCTAACAAGCGAACACTAATGATGTACCGTTCCATACATGTACATATCTGTATTATACATTTTGTTGGGCGACTAGTTGCGCCGCTGCTGGTGTCCTAGTGAGATATGGCATTTAGGCCACATGCCAACGTAGCCAGACTGGCCGACCCCATTCTTGGCCAAACTAATTCATTTGTGGCTAGCACATAGCTAGTAGCTAACCCTCAAATAATTATGTATTCTGTGGATATTTAACTGTCAATACAAGTTATACGTTTACAACTAGTGGCTCTGTGAACTGTAGACCTCGCGTTTGTGACAGTTTTGAACATTTTTAGAAATGGTTAAGATATACAATATGTTTGGTTAGCGATGTCGGAGCTTTTAAAGGTAGATAATATGATCAATGTTATCGACAAAACCCCAAATGTTGGGGGTCATATTCCAACAACAATAACTCTCGAAATATGCAACTCGGAGCAATGATTTTGTAGATAATATTCCCGTGTATTGTAAAAATTTAAAAAAATTGCACATTATTTTCCTAGTTTTTGAGATCTGTGAGAAAAACTAAAAAAACCGGCCAAGTGCGAGTTGGACTCGCGCACGAAGGGTTCCGTACCAAAAAACGGCAAAAAAAAAAAATACGTTTGTTGTATGGGAGCCCCCCTTAAATATTAATTTTATTCTGTTTTTAGTATTAGTTGTTATAGCGGCAATAAAAATACATCATCTGTGAAAATTTCAACTGTCTACCTGTTGTCGTTATTAATATCGAGCAAAAAACGGCAAATAAATCACGTTTGTTGTATGGGAGCCCCCCTTAAATAATAATTTTATTCTGTTTTTAGTATTTGTTGTTATAGCGGCAACAGAAATACATAATCTGTGAAAATTTCAACTTTCTAGCTATCACTGTTCATGAGATACAGCCTGGTGACAGACAGACAGACGGACAGCGGAGTCTTAGTAATAGGGTCCCGTTTTTACTCTTTGGGTACGGAACCCTAAAAAGCTCACTAATTTCGGATTAAAATTTACTTTAGTAATTTTTTATGACATATTAAAGTTAAAAGGTTACATAATTAATTTTTTTATTTGATAGGTGATATTATTAGCTAGCGAAAAGTATTTTTTTATGACTGTAGGACTTTTAAATCCGTAGAAATAAATATTTTTCTGCAGGGCCATCTAAAATAAAAAGTCCTGTGTCGCTAGTAATCAAATAAATATCGTTTTCAAACATATTACAGAGCCTTCATTATTTCTACTTTTTGCCACCATGAGCGCTGCGATCGATTATTATACCTTTGCACCCAGCGAATAGCGGAGGTGCCCATCGTCGATCGCGAGAGACTTTGCGGTCGATCGCCAAGGATAACAGATTTGACACTTTGCAGCCAATGTAGTTTTACTTATGCATTTTTTTTCTTAATAAATATTTGGTGGGTTAAACGGTTAAAATGTCGATCTCTTAGGCCCTGTCCTAATTGGCCATCGGTCGTGCGATGGTGCGTCCGTCCGATGAAAGTGATCGTGCGACCGTGCGTACGATCAAACCTAGTGATATCTATTGAATGTCCTTATTGACGGTCGCGCGATCATGCGATGCGACCAAGTTGTCTATTGTTCAGTTTCATCGCACGATGACATCGCAACGCATGATCGCACGACCGATACCAAATAGGACAGGGCCTTATTTATCAATTTTTGCTAGGTCAATCTTCTTAAGAAAAAGTATGGGCACCCCTGGTGTATGTAAATAGTCTTAGTTTTCTTAATCCCCATATACGGTGGCACCGTATATGGGGATTAAGAAAACTATCATCTTCATCGTTACGATCAATCTGACGAATATCGTAACGATCGATCGATTCAAAAATGTCGCACATACATGAAGCGATTGGTCGTTACGATCGATCATTTACCTATTTGAAACGGAACGATAAAGACGTACTCAAATAATTTTATACGTGCCCGTTTAAAATGGAAAACGAATTTCTTTTCCTTGAAATAAAAGAAGAAAACCCCTAGAAAAATGTCTAATAAAGCGAAATCATTCGTTAATTTGTTTGATTGTTTGTTACGTCTTCACGTCTTAACTACTCAACCGATCAACATGAAATTTTGCATACACTTTGTCAGGGGTACAGATAAAGACATAGGGTTACCTTTCATCCAAACAAAAAGCACTGTTCCCGAGGGAAAGCAAAAAACTTTCCACGCAGACGAAGCCGTGGGCGGTCGCTAGTAGTCTATAATTGGTTGACTAACTAAATTGAATGTAGGAATTTTTAAACAAAAATCATTATGCTATAGAAAGAGATAAGCTTATAAAAATTTGGAATGTTAACAGGCGTGAGACATAAAAATGTGATGGGATCATCTTTTTTATCTGCCGCAAATATGCGAAATTTTAGCTTTTTTTATATAACCGTTGACGCAGCCTAGAGCTAAAATTCGCACGACTAGATTAACATTGCAAATTCCAACGACCATTTTTTTCTAAAAGCCTTAAAACAACGATAATTAACGAAACGAATTGGTTTCACACGTAAATATGCGAAGAATCTGTATCTATTTATTAGTTGCTGCATTAAGGCAAAGGTATGCCAGAGCAAAAGGTTACCATCTGCCTAGCGTGGTGTGGTACGTGCACGCATTGTAAACGTTACCAAATAGGTAAAAGTTCTAAATAGTCACATTCCGTGGGGTTCTCGGTACGGCGGCGCCGCGCGCGCGACACCGAGCCGTGAATGCACCCTTTATGGATATGAAATAATAGAAGAGGCAAAAATTTTAAATCTAGTTGATAATTTTTTTCTGAATAAAAATGTTAATAAAAAATTAATGTTATAAAAAGTGTTAAATTAAACGATAAAATCATGTTTTTATGAATATTGTCCATTTTAAAAATTAACATTTGGTGTTTCTAAGGGTCACATTCAACTCTCGAAAAACTAATTCACAACAATAGGTAACTCTCCAAATATGCAAAACAGAGCTTTTGATTTTGTTTTGTAGGGAATATACTCGACAATCCTCGTGTATCAGAATAATGCAAAAAAATCGGGTTGCACTCCGGGAATGCCGGCAGAAGTGAAAACTTAAATATTAACGTTGTGCATTTTTGATATTTTGGAATGGTTAGGGAATAATTTTGTACGAATTGCTTTAATTATCAGTATAAAAGTACTATCATTTATACAATATTTATTTATTACGCTACACAAACATGACAATTTATATTACTTTAAAAAGTTTATCTCTCGGAAAAATCAACCCACCGAACGCCAAAACGACGCGCCGCCATTTTCGCCGCACCGTAGAAAGAGAGGGGGATACTTCCGCCGCCGGCTGTCTACGCTACATCCGTCTTACGAATTTTCGATCAGGGTCACGTGACCCTGACTGACGCGAGTTAACATTTTTTCCCCATTACAAAAAAAGTGTACAACGCCGCTAAAGAAGTTTTCACTTCAAAAATGTACTTAATGACACTTAAGTGTACACTTACATTTTTGTCTCGATATTAGCTTGACATAGTGCGACGTCACGTCTGTGTATTGCTTACATATTGTACTTTTCGCTGATCATGCATTTCTTCGTCATTCGTCGATTGCTTATGTAGCGGTATGATCGCGCCGCTACATCCTAGTTTTTGAGATATGTAAGAAAAATTAAAGAAAAAGCATAGGATTAATTGACTTTAGATTTTTTTTTATGAAATAATTTTATTTAAAAGTTAAAGTTTTCTTTTACTTGATAGTTGGTAAGTATAGTATTTTTTTATAATTTTAGGACTTCTAAATCCGGAGAATTTAGTATTTTTCGGCTAAGTCATCTAAAATAAAAAGTCAAATTTAAAATGGCAGTCATTCCAACAGGACACAATGAAAATAAAAAAAAATTATGCACCATTGACATTTTCCTAATATTTTCCTCGTTTGTTTTTCCTAATCTAGGTACGAGGGGAGGTCAAAAAGTTCGCGGAATGGAGGGGTTGGGGGAGCAAAAGGATGTTTTTTTTTTTACTTGCACTAGTTGTGACCCTCATTAAAAGTATATATACAAAATTTTATAAAGATCGGGTCATTATTCATTGAGATACAGATCAATATAGAAGCGAATCTGGAACAACAAATTTTCTCATGGGAAATAATCGAGTTTCGCGCTGTCATTACATGTCTTACCAATCGAGGAAATCTAATCCGATTATTTTGGAAGAGATATTTTCTGTTTATGGGGACTCTTGTCCTGACAAAAAAATTAAAAAAAGAGTTTAAACAAAAGAAATTTTCCAGTGATGAAGAGTCAAAGAGGGCAACCTGTGCCTAGGGAAGAAAGTTCGCGGAACGAAGGGTATGGTGGTATGTACCCTCGAAAGGGTCACTTTTTTATGATTTTTGATTCTTACTTTATACCCTCCATTCCGCGAACTTTTTGACCTCCCCTCGTATATAATAGAAAATCATTGGAAACAGTATTTTTTGCTGTAAGTAGGTAATATAAAAAACAATGCGCTGAAAAGTACAGTTACAAATTATTAAAAAATACTACTTAACACAAAAAGTTGTAAACATAAGAAAAAGATAAAGCTTTTGAAAATAATGTTTTAGAACAAATTAGAAACTCTGATGTGCGTAAAGACTCACATAAAATTTATGGGAAAAGCACTAGTAAGTTTGTTAAACCGTAAAGTTACTTTGCGATACGTACGGTACGCAGTAAAGTTTTAAAGAAGGAAACAAAATAAGCTCATTTCACTCACTTCTGAGAAACGTTGGCGCCGGCTGAGCTCGGCCTCAGAGTTGAGAACAAAATAGTTTGATGGATATGACAAGTTTTTCGAAAAATGATTTTTGCGCTAACTATGAAATGGAACTATTTACACGACTGCCCAAAAAAGACTGTTTTGTGTTCAGAGTTCATGTATGTTTGTGGGTATGTGAGTTTGATTATTCCACCATAACTTCCAAATGCCTTAATACGGATCTGGATGTTTGGGGTATCGTTAGAATTCTTACATTATTTCAAGTGACAACGGCTGTATTTTTTTTTAAAAGTATATATGACGACTGTACGACGCTACTTTCAAATGTGTTTTTTTTTCAGTTTGTACAATATGGGCGTCAAATGAAAGGCCTTGATGAGCACATTCCAAAACAAAAATATGGGTATAATTTGTCACTAAAATGTGTGAAATAAAATAAATACTTAAATTTTAAAAATATTAAAAACACGACTGCCCTGCCAAAAACGAACTAAAAAGTTAAATAACAAGTGTCATTGCAGTCGGGGGGGACCTCTTTGATTAAAAATTTGTTCCACAAAACGGGCCCCCGACTGCAATGACACTTGTTATTTAACTTCTTAGTTCATTTTTGGGAGGGCGATTGGGTTATTAATATTTTTTAAATTTAATTATTTTTTTTACATAGAAGGGTAACATTATTATATTTATTATCCTGTCGGTTCATTTATACATATAAAACTCTAAATTGATTGATTCATTTACTGATTCATTGTTGGGATAGGCGTAGTGCCCTAACGGCTCAAGGTAGAGACACCAATGTTGGAGGGTAGATACCTTTCGTGATGTAGATGAGCACTAAGGCACCCATTACACACACAATCTGATCACGCCAGATCGCGCCAGATTGACAGAGATTGATTGTGTAACGTTGTTCGTGATCTGTTTCAATCTGGCGCGGTCTGGCGTGATCAGATTGTGCTGGATTGTCAATCTACGTCAATCTGGCTTAGGGTTGACACCTTTTTTTTCGAGGTAATAGTATTATTTTCAAAACATTAAAAAATTATAGTATGTAGGTACTTACTTTTGGGATATTTATAAAAATGTAGTCCACATTTAGTTTTAACTAGCTTCCGCCCGCGACTACATCCGGGTGGATATTTGAAAAATATCCTAAAAAAACATACAGACGGACAGAAAAACAACCTCCTGCTTTTTTGAAGTCGGTTAAAAATATTGAATCGCAGTATATTGTGGTAGATTGTCAATCTACTACAATCTGCTTGTATCGGATCGCGGTAGATTGTGGTAGATTGTCAATCTACCATGGTAGACTGACAATCTAGCACGATCTACTGCGATCCGATGTTTTTAACCGACTTCAAAAAAAGAGGAGGTTATCTGTTCGGTACATTTGTTTTTTATGGAAGCTGAACTGATTTGGATGAAATTTGGCAAACAGTTTATAGTCTGGATTATAACTTATATTTTTCATCTCGATCAAAGGTACCCTAGGGATTTTTATTATTTTAAACAATGAAACTAATTTGTAGTACTTTAGGGGAATTTATACAAATATAGCCCATATTTATTTTTAACTAGCTTCCGGCCGTGACTAAATCCGGGTGGAAATTTGAAAAATACCCTAAAAAAACATACAGACGAACAGAAAAACAATCTTCTGCTTTTTTGAAATCGGTTAAAAATATTGAATCGCAGTATATTGTGGTAGATTGTCAATCTACCACAATCTGCTTGTATCGGATCGCGGAAGATTGTGGTAGATTGTCAATCTACCACGGACGACCACGGTAGATTGACAATCTAGCACAATATACTGCGATCCAATATTTTAACCGACTTCAAAAAAGCAGGACCTTGTTTCTCTGTATATTAGTTTTTAAGGCTTGTCATTGTCAATCTACCATGGTAGACTGACAATCTAGCACAGCACAATCTTCTGCGATCCGATGTTTTTAACCGACTTCAAAAAAGGAGGAGGTTCTCTGTTCGTCTGTATATTTGTTTTTCATGAAGGCTGAACTGATTTGGATGAAATTTGGCAAACAGTTTATAGTCTGGATTAAAACTTATGATATTTTTGATCTCGGTCAAAGATACCCTAGGGATTTTTTTTTAAACATCGAAATTACTTTGTAGTACTTTTGGTAAATTTATAAAAAATATAGCCCATATTTATTTTTAACTAGCTTCCGGCCGTGACTACATCCGGGGGGACATTTGAAAAATACCCTAAAAAAACATACAGACGAACAGGAAAACAACCTCCTGCTTTTTTGAAGTCGGTTAAAAATATCGAATCGCATTAGATTGTGGTATATTGTCAATCTACCACAATCTGCTTGTATCGGATTGCGGTAGATTGTCAATCTACCACGGTAGATTGACAATCTAGCACAATATACTGCGATCCAATTTTTTAACCGACTTCAAAAAAGTAGGAGCTTGTTTGTCTGTTCGTCTGTAGTTATATTAGTTTTTAAGGCTGAACTGATTTGAATGGAGTTTGACACACAGTTTGTAGCCTGGATTAAATTATAGGATTTGTTTTATCTTGGTCAATCAAAGGTACCCTAGGGTAAAATACTTTAGTAAGTTCTTTTGAGAAATTTATAAAAAATGTAGCCCATATTTATTTTTAACTTGCTTTCCGGCCGTGACTAATGCGCGTGGGCATTTGAAGAATCCCTTAAAAAATATACAGATGAAAAGAGAACCTCCTCCTTTTTATAAGTCGGTTAAAATATTGGATTGCAGTAAAAGATGATGAAATTTGGCACACAGTTAGTTTGGTACCCTAGGAAGTACCTACCCTATGTACCCTATTTTTAATTTTTAAAGGAAGCTAGTTAAAAATAAATGAGGACTATATTTTTTCATAAATTTCCTATAAACCTACCTACTATATTTTTTGCAATGTTTTGAAAAATACTATTTACCTCGATGTTATTACTATACCAGGCTATAAACTATATAATATGATGTGTGCCAAATTTCATCAAAATCAGTTCAGCCTTCTGAAGCTGAACTGATTTGGATGAAATTTGGCACTCAGTTCATAGCTGGGTAATATCGTATTATAAATATCGATATTTAGGTAATTTTACACACCTGTGTGTGTAAAATTAAATATCGTAATTAAAATCGATATTCATCTAACCCTAACTAATCAAGGCATAAAATGGGTGCTAGACAACAGATTTTACTAGGTACTTACTTATTTTTCGAAATAGATAGGTACTTATTATACGCAGACCGTCACAGAAATTAAAATTCATCATTTCAATTACGTCCGGGAATCGAACCCGGGATCTCTTGCGTGGTAGACTGGCATGTTGAATACTGCACCACTCAGGTCATCGATCGATATCACGCGAAAATTAATGCAAAAAGTTGGCAACCCTACCAAAGATCACCGTGGATCGTGGTAGATTGTCAATCTACCAAGATCTACTGCGATCCAGATCTCGCTGGATTGACCGTGTAACGTCGCAAACTAACCGCATCAAATTCCATCAATCTGCGGTTTTGATCAGATTGAAACCAGATTGACGTGTGTAATGGCTGCCTAAGAATGGATTTTAGAAAATTCCCGTTATACAGGATGCTACAGGTTGTTCAAGTTTGTATGAGAATTTGTATAGGGTTCAAGGTAGAGACACAATTTTTAGAGGGTAGATACCTTTCATGGTGTAGGTGAGCACTAAGAGATGGTTTTGGAAAATTCCCGTTATACAGGGTGCTACAGGGTGTAGCAGTTTGTATGGAGATTTGTATAGAGCTGAAGGTAAAGACACCATTTTTGGAGGGTAGATAACCTTTCATGATGTGGGTGAGCAATTAGAAAGGGTTTTGGAAAATTTCCGTTGTACATGGTGCTACAGGTGTTCCAGTTTGTATGGGGATTGGTATAGGGCTGAACCATTTTTGCTGGTAGAGATACCATTTTTAGAGGGTAAGATACCTTTCATGTTGTAGGTGAGCACAAAGAAAGGGTTTTGGCCCGTTATACTGGGTGCTAAAGACTGTTCCAGTTTGTACATGAATTTTTATGGGAAAATTTAAATGTGTGAAATCAAATGAAAGGCCTTAATGAGCACATTTCAAAAATATATAATTTGTCACTAAAATGTGTGAAATAAAAAAAAAACACGACTGCCCTGCTAAAAACAAACTAAAAAGTAAAATAACAAGTGTCATTGCAGTCGGGGGACCGTTTTGTGGAACAATTTTTTAATCGAAGAGATCCCCGACTGCAATGATACTTGTTATTTAACTTTTTAGTTTGATTTTAGCAGGGCAGTCGTGTTTTTTTTTAATTTATTTATTTTTATTTCACACAATTTAGTAACAAATTATATATTTTTGAAATGTGCTCATTAAGGCCTTTCATTTGATGCCCATATTGTAATAATGGGGAAGGCAACTGTCAAAATGGCGCTGCGTACGCTTGTTCCACGAGAGCTAAGAAAACAAAGGACTTTTACTTAAAAAATCGTTTTCTTAGCTTTAAAATGATTAAATTATGTGTAATAGGATTTAAAAATGTTGGCACTTACAAATGTCCGAAAATCTGGATATAGAAAAAATAGATAAATTCTGTAAGAATAAAAACGTCTTCATTTGGCTTTCAATTCCGGCATTTGCATTGTAGAATAGTCTTTTATATCCATTTTGGGTCAGTGGGTCTTTTTCGGTAAAAAAATACCACAAAATAAATACCTATTTTCCCATACATTTGTTCTGAACGTCTACTGTCTTAGGAACAAGCGTACGCAGGTCGCTGCGGTCAATCTACAATTAGCTTTGCGTTGCCAACCCCATTGAAGAAAAAATTGTTTTTTCACATTTGAAAATGGCGTCATACAGTCTCCATATTAACTTTTAAAAAATACAGGGTGGAATTTTTTAATGCCACCTGGAGGGAAAGTACTCTAAACAAAGGAGATAGCAAATTTTACGCAAAGGAAACATTCCTTTATTTTTGAAAAGAAAGAAAACTGCATTCAAACATTTTTGAAAATACGCTTCCCACACCCAGGAATCGAACCGGCTAAAATTCGAAAAAACAACATCCTGTACTTTTATGATATCAACCGATAGGGTCAAACATAAGGATGAAATCTCTCTAACAAATATAATAAATTAAATGAAAGGCAAACCATTAAATCTAAACTTATTTTAATTAAAAGAGAAAAAAAGATGTGATTGAGCTAACTAATTAGCTGTTCAGAATAGGCCCCATGTTGTTGGATACATAAATTTATTCTTTTAAGGAACTCATTTTGAGTAACTTTTAATAGCGTGTTGTGGTGAATATTCAAAATTGTACTGTGGACCTCAGTTCTTACGTCGTTTACAGTTGCATAGGATTTTTGGTAAATTAGATTTTTTACATATCCCCATAAAAAAAATCCAGAGGAGTGAGGTCTGGTGACCTCGCAGGCCATTGGATTGTGCCGTTTGTACCAATCCAGGTGTTAAAATTGTTATTAGGAAGTCAGTGGTAATTCTGCTGTTATGGGCCGGAGCACTATCTAATAGTCTGTATTACGAACATCTTATCGAAATAGTTCTACGTAAAAGATAATTTATTGTGAACTACTAACATAATGGATCCTTGAGTAAAAACGCTGTCTTCATGGTTTTCCTTTCATTTAATTTATTATGTTTGTTAGAGAGATTTCATCCTTATGTTTGACCCTATCGGTTGATATCATAAAAGTACAGGATGTTGTTTTTTCGAATTTTAGCCGGTTCGATTCCTGGGTGTGGGAAGCGTATTTTCAAAAATCTTTGAATGCAGTTTTCTTTCTTTTTAAAAATAAAGGAATGTTTATTTAGAGTAAAATTTGCTATCTCCTTTGTTTAGAGTACATTCTCTCCAGATGGCATTAAAAAATTCCACCCTGTATATAGCCAGTGTCACTTGGAATGTAAGGATTCTAACAATACCCCATACATCCAAATCCGTTGAGCCATTTGGAAGTTATGGTGGAATAAAGAAACTCACATACCCACATACATGAACCCTGAACACATATACACTCATTTTGCTTTGGGCAGTCGTGTAATAAAAAAAGGACTACATTGGACCGGATATCTAAAGGTCGCGGGTTCGATTCCCGTCCGAGAATTGATCTGGTGCGAGTTGTATTTTTTCTAGTATATTAATTAGTATTCTATAAAAATAGCATTGTAAATGCAAAAAAACTCAAATTTGTACTGTCAAAATATTACTAAATAAGATCAACAAAACTTACTACACAAGAGCCTCCGATACAAAGAAATCTATACTAGACCATATCAACACCAACTTAAAAAAAGAAAATTTCAACATGGCCTTAATAAATTCTTCTATGTCAGACCATCGACAAATCTATTTACAATTAAATAAATATAAACCCCCTCAGAAAGTACGAATAAACTATGAAGCCATAGACTACAAGAAACTAATATCCTCCGCTGAATCACTTACGCCGGGAGACATACCTGCAAACTACAATGACCTCGAAATTCAAATACAACAGTGTGTGAAAAAAATTTTGAATCCACCTCGAGAAGACTGGATTAATAATGACATAATAACTGGGATTTCTCGAAGAAACTATTTATGGACACAACACAAGAACGATCCCGAAAATGAAGCAATAGAAAATGATTTCATAATAGAACGAGAAAGATTAGCTAAGCTTATTCAAAATACAAAAAATTCCTACTATTATAAATTATTTACAAATTGTACTAATCCTAAAAAAATGTGGTCACTTATAAATTCACTAACTAGCAATAAAGTAAAACAAAGCAGTGCTCCTTCAAAGCTGGAAATAGATTCCAAATCAATTACGGACTTAGACGAAATTTGCGAGATTTTTAATACATACTTTTCATCAATAGGATCCCTACTAGGAAACAATATACCAAAAAAATATCATGATAGTTCTAGCAGTTTTGTTATTGGAACACAAGTGGCAAACGACAACGAACTCTTTAAATTAGAGCCGTGTGATGCCGATGAAATAATTAAAATAATTCAGAATCTTGACCAAAATTCTAGTAGCGGTATAGATAAAATTAACACAAAAGCAATTAAATGTCTACAAAATATTATCTCACATAATTTGGCTTATTGTTTTAATATATTAATGAATGATGGAGAATTTCCAGATACTTTAAAAGTGGCAAAAGTAACACCTATTCACAAATCAGGATCTACAACTGACCCTGGAAATTATCGTCCAATCTCTGTACTGTCGGTCCTATCAAAAATTTTTGAGAAAATTATATACATCCGTTTATTACAATACCTAGAATCATTCAATTACATATCCAAACACCAGTATGGATTTAGATCTAAAAGCAACACTACAGCAGCAACAATTGACCTTATAACAAAAATAAAAGATAACATAGACAAAAAAAAATTGTATTAGGCGTATTCATTGACTTAAAAAAAGCCTTTGATACCGTTAGCCACAAAATTCTTTTACAGAAGCTAGAAAGCATCGGTATCAAGGGCAGTGCTCTAAAATTACTGAAATCCTATCGTACAAATAGATCGCAAGTAGTAAAGATTAATAATCGTCAAAGTAGCGCTTTACCTATTACATACGGTGTTCCCCAAGGATCCATACTAGGACCACTCTTATTTTCTATCTACATAAATAACATAGAAGATCTGGGACTCCGTGGCCATATTACTTTGTATGCGGATGATACATGTCTTTTCTATTACGGAGCTAATGTGCATGATGTGATCCAACAAGCACAAGAAGATTGAAAAATCTTGTCCGAATGGTTCCAATTCAATCTGCTAACAGTCAATGTCTCAAAAACTTGCTATATTATATTTAAACCAAAAAATAAAACCATTCCTTCACATGAACCGTTAACAATTGACAATACACCCCTGGAACAGAAAACTTGTGAAAAATACCTTGGATTGAGAATGGATAGTAATTTAACATGGAATACGCAAATCGATTATATTAAAAGCAAACTTTCTTCACTCACTGGTTCACTACGTAACATAAGTCAATGCATCCCTAGGAAATTACGCTACAATATTTATAACTCCCTTGTTAAATCACATTTACTATACCTTATTGAAATTTGGGGCACTGCCTGTAAGACAAGGCTACAGGAGCTTCAAAGAATGCAAAATAAAGTAATTAAAACACTTTTTCGTTACCCCTATCTAACACCTACCGAAAAAATTTTCAATGAAACCAAATTAATGAACATAAAGCAACTTTACGTGTATAGCACTTGCCTTTTGATTCGAAAAATTATTGATAAAAAAATTCATACCAACATAACATTCACCAAAAAATCTCAAATAAGCAAACGCAGTCTTCGTCGGCCAAGCTTACTTGTCTTGCCATGGGCACGTACAAATTATGCTAAAAAAAGCATCACCTTTGAGGGAGCAAAACTGTACAATAGCTTACCTTCATACATAAAAGATATTAAATTATATAACAGCTTTAAGTCCAAACTATCTCATTATATAATTGAAAATTACGAACTTTATACCTAAATTTCGTTTGTATGGTTAAGTATTACTACTAATATTTAAGGCTTGGTGGTGATGTAAGAAAAAATTACTTTGTATTTTTTTATTTTCTTGTAAGTGACTTATGTAAGTCTTTTTTGAAAATAAAGTCTTTAAACCTAACCTAAACCTAAAATATCTGAAAAGATATTCAATTGAATGTCGAGGTAATTCCTCACATTGGTGAAATAACGCTGGTTTACAGCGTAAGAGTGAGATGTACTAGAAGAAATTCGACGATGCCACTAGTGACTCGATAGCTCAGCGGTCAGAGCCTTGGACCGGATATCCAAAGGTCGCGGGTTCGATTCCCGTCCAAGAATTGATCTGGTGCTATGGTTGGCTGGGGATCTGGTGTTAGTCGTATTTTTTCTAGTATTTATTTAGTATTGTATAAAAATAGTTCAATAGACGAAAATCTATGAGCATTTTCCGGTCGGTAATATGCAGCTGTCGAGCAAAATTACTGCTTGGACTTAATTACTTCTGTTCTGAGTTGTAACAGTTATTTCTTTTTTAGTCCTGAACTTTTTTACCGTTTTCCTGAATTAATCCTGGACTTACTTGTAAGTTTTGAATATTTTCCATGAATATGGAAGTTAGCTTCACCCGGAATGCTCACCTACTGAAAATTTGTCTGTCAGAGTTCATAATATAAACATATTCCTATATAAATGTTTTTTCTCTTCCGAAGCTAATTGTTGACACGAAAGAGTCGAAAACCATCGCCATTTACTTTTTACGATTTGCGTATATTAATAACCCGCTTTAGTTAATGCCAAATGAAACTTTTATGACTGTGAATAAATTTCAACTTTAACGCAGTTTATGAAGTGACAAGTAGATGCCACTATAAAATTAATTTGTAAACGTCGATTTAAAATACATTGCTGTAAAATTTTATGTCCAATATTAGTGTAATAGCATATTGATTACACTTTCCGTAACTTTTAATCAGAATCTTTAACCTGTAAGTGCGGCATTACAGGCTAAGAAACAATATGGCTAGAAATATCATCATCAGTTTTAATTATGGACGCTAAAACCTCCCTTGTGAGAACTTACAAAAAGCTTCCTCGGCCCGATGCAGATCTGGATGAAAAATAAATGATAATAAAAAATATTTCACTCTTAACAATCTTGCATGATACAACTTAGCTCTAAGAGACAATATTACTATAGGTAACATATTAAAATTGAGAGAGACTGGTGCCTAAACTAAGTCGGAGCCTGTATTTCAGTACACCAGTAGTCTCCACCTCGAAAGGGGGCTATAAGAAAATTTTATGTACAATGGGGGTTTAGATAAATGTAGGAGAAAGAAATTCAACATACACTGCAATATCTATCTATATACACAAGTTATTACAATAAGGAGGCCCAAAATTAGGTATCAAACCACTAAATCTGTGTGCAGTTTGTGATAAAAAACAACAAATACAAATAACCAAATTAAAATGATATGGAAATGTTATGGAAAAATATCTAATTGGAAATATGAGTTTTTCAGTATCATTATAGTTATATTTTGCAAATAGGACGTTACAAAGGGCTTACATTAGACCTCGTAAGGGAGACGGACGAATGAATATTCACTGAATATTTGACATACAGGTCTATACCCAGCAGTGGGTGTCGGTGCGATATAATGATTTGAGATACGAGTTAATATGTCTATACCTGAATTGCATACAAAACCTAAAATTTTGTATGGCAAGGGGTCGTTTCGTCAGCGTTTGCGACTGCCTCGGCGGGCAGCAGTGAGAATGCGCTCGAGTAGGAATCCTGCAGGGGAGGCCGGAATGCGCGAGCGACGACCCCGCTACCACAGAGTAAACAAGTCAAAAATCTTATGATTATTCCTGTACCGCTGCCCTGCGCTACAGCCTCTAGCCATGCGAATTCTACCACACCGCATTGAAAAAATATTACAATATGTTACTACAATTTTTTTTGCATTCAATTATCATAATAATTTATCCATAGCAAGAAAATTATAAAACAACTGTTTTTATTATATTAAGTAAAAAATATTTTGTTTAAAGAAATTGTTGTGAGTTTGGTTGAATTTGGTAGTGAAGTACGTTTGCTTACCTAGTAAGTTATCTGACGACAAACAAATACGGATCCTACATAGTACCTACTACCGAGTATTGGTGCGGAATGCAGTGAGTGAGGAATGCGCCCGCGCAAGACGCGCCGTCGGCGTCCTCGAGGGCCTTAACTTTCGACTTGACTTTAATACTTTAGATTAGAGAAGAAAGTTTTACAAGTTAAGATTTCTTGCTGTAATTTTAGACTTAAATACAAAATGCATACCTACTATTTTAGTAGAATTCAGTACCTATGTCACCAGAAATTTACTAAACTGTCTCCATTTTGGTAATTACCAATAAATTTCACTCTAAAAATAGAAAGCTTTTCGTTAACAACTAGTTAGGGTCGCATGCTTAGGGGCAGGCAGGGACAAAAATAAGCTTCAATGAGAAAGTGATACAGACAGACAATATGTAAAATGTCTGTTTCAGCTAGTAAGAAAAATGGTCAACCAAACCTTCCTATGCGTTGTAATATATTTTACAGCTAAGTTGCTGAATAGATTTTATTGAAATGGTTAAGAAATACATTGAAACTATCTAGTATTAGTTTGCTCTCTAAAAGTAAAAAATACTGAACAACTTAGGTACTTAGGTAAAACTACAACTATGAAAAATCTCTGCAACACAACACTTAAACTTGATGAAAGAAAACCCCGCTCTTCCGAAAGTTTTCGAAGATTCTAACGTTTGATAAATGCAATTGTACTCTTGAAAATATATCTCATTTTGGCTAGCTTTAGTTCGAAAATAGAATAATTGAGCTATATTCACTTTAAGGTTTACGTGCGTATTCCCAGAGCATATTATGACCACTGAAAATTATGTAGCGATTTATTTAAATATATGTAAATTTAATATTCAAATCTATTGTATTTTATTTTAGTAGTCAAGTTTCAATAATCGCTAATGCATATCGTGTTGCGATATTCATGCACGGGAGTGATGGAGAACCCTCATCTAGGGATTCACGGTTAATCGTAGCCCTGTACTAAACTATAAAGTAAACATTTTTACAAAACGAAAAAGTATTTGAGGCAGACTTAAGAAATCTAATCGGTAAAATTGACAGTAATTAAAATAGATGTCTATTTAGTTTTCAGTGTCCAGTTAAGGCTCTAACAGTCGCGCTGACGTTCGCTACTGAACTGTATAAGCTCATTCGTCCGTCTTTGCGAGTAGCCTTCCACAAAAGATTTGGCGTGTCTCATCATGTCTGTTTTAGCCAGAATTTTCTCGACTCGTCCAAGAGATTGTCTTTAAGAAGTTGCATAGCCTGGTTTTTTGAGATGCCGCAGAAAGGTTCAATTTGTTGGCCTCGCGCCCCAGTTCTAGCAAGCTCGCCGACTTTTTCATTACCCATGATACCTGAATGACCTGGTACCCGTTTCAGAATAACTTTATTTTTATGTCCCAGTTCATTCAGTTTGTCTACGCAGTCTTTCACCAGTTACGATCGTATTACGTTCAAGTTTATGGCGTTAAGTGCTGCTTTGCTATCTGAAATTATATAAATGGTCTGATTTGTGTAGTTTCGTTGGCGGTTGATTTCTGCACATTCTATAATGGCATAGACCTCTGCCTGGAATATTGTGGCGTACTTAACCAAGATTAACACTAAGGTTGACTCTTGGTCTCACGCCATGTATACCACATCCTACATCAGGACCAGACTATAGGCTTCCAGCCTTACAGGAGCTTTAGTCATCAGACCACATATCTCTGCTAGGTAGTTCCACAGAGTAAATTTACATGAAATGAAATTACTTACGTCATGTGTACAAAATTCAAGAAAACTCTTCAGTGAAATTGGAAGGCACGTTGCTAAAATTTTCGGTAAAATTGGGAGCATCATTTACAAATTTTAAGAAAAGTCTTTGGAGAAATTGGAAGCATCGTGTAATATTAGGGATCCGTGCGGAATGCAGGTCGCGGAATGCAGCCCGGGCAAGAAATGCCCTTGAGTGCCTGCGCCGGGAACATTTGCAAGCGTCCACTGTACGGGAGCGCAACGAACTGTCAACATTCCACATTATTGGTGAAACGCTGCAATACACATCCGAAACTTTGGAGTAAGGAACTATCATTCAACGGTGAGACATCCGAAACTTTGGTGTTAAATCATTCAAGTTTGAATCATTCGATGTTTTATCATTCGGAATATTACGATGCGGGTTGGTTGCATTTCGGGTTACACTTTTTTACTATTTTATTTTTTATTTTTATTTTATTTTCTATTCCGACTGTATGGACTGTAGCACCGGTTTATCCTATATTTGTAAGTGACCATCAACTTTATGTTAATGCTTAACGATGTAAAAACATGCATGAATATGCAAATTTACTTACTTTTAGAGAAAATTTTGTATTTTTGTATTAACGTGTACAAGCATTAAGTTTTAGATACAGCGTACCTAACAAACAAACACTTATTAATAAATAAGTAAGGATTAACGCCTGGAGTTCATAGTTTTTGCTACGAGATTTTCTTTTCGTAGCAGTCCGTTTTTGACCGAGCGAGCGCGAAGCGTCTCCGTTTCAGCTTGGGCAAAAATGCTTTCTTATGTCCGGTTGTGTGTTTGTTCTCCTCTACAGGTTGCATTTCTCAACCGATTCTCGTGAAATTTTGTAAGCAGGTTCTATTATTTTCATTTTTTTTTAAATAGCGCAGCTATGGGGAAAATCATATTAAAGCCATTTCGAAATATGTTCAAAAATGTCCCAAACGCGAGGTCTACATCTACAGCTCCACAGAGCCACTAGTACCTATATCTATAAATTTATAATAAAACCAACTAAGTGCCAGTCTTACCCGCGCACTGTACTGATGCTGTTGTTTTATGTTACTTCTAATTTACAAAATTATGATTTTCTAATTCCGTTAACTTGATGAAAGGCTTGCTTCTTGCCAAATTTAATAATTCGGGACGGAAAAAATCATAATGAGAGGATAGAGTTTGATTTCTTCTGATTTAAAATATGCGACATAAATGGCCGTACCTTTTGATTAGTGGACTCAGAATCAAAAGCTATTTTTTTCCCAGCTGCAAGGGACCATAGACCTAAATATTTATGTTACGGAATAGTACGGAACCTAAAAAAAAATATTTTTTATATTCAATGGTATTACAAATTCAACCACTAACTATGAGTCGTTATGTCACTATTATATCGCATAATGACTGTAAATAACACAGTCTAAATGGCAACATGCAACATGTATTAATTTTTTAATCACGAATGTTACTAAAGGATTATTCTACACATCTATGCTCACCGTAGAATTGTAGAAATGGAAATAAAAAAGGAAACGGAAAATGTAAAATAAGGTTTTTTAATTTGAAGTTAACTCCAAATTATTTTAATCAAACATTTACGAATTTCTCTGATCAGTACAATAGTCGGTAGGTACCTACTTACGTAGATCAATCAATACATTAATTTATATCTTCTTGTGATTGAGGGAGATATCGCGTAGTCAGTTTTTTTTTACTTAAGTACTTAATTGTTTAGTTAAATTAAATATAAAACTTACCACAGCCATAATTATTTAGATTTTAACAAACACACAGAAATATTTTTCGTTTTTCTTTAACTGTACCTATTTTATTAGCTTTTAATTAATACACATGCCATGGATGCGACACATTAGGTTTTCAAATGTTTTTTTTAACTATATGACATAATCAGATCAAGCAATGTAGTAATGTATTGTTATAGTGTAGACAATACGTCTAGTCAACGCTTCTCACCAAAAGCGCACATGACTCATAGTGACGTAGTAAACATCGCGCATAAGCTCCATATAGGTGCCTTGTTCGGTAGATAACCTATTCAGTAATCATAATTATGATTAATCAAGCTCCTAAAGTTCTTCTGGCTTTTGTTTCCTCGTCTAATTTCGCGCTACACTTACACTCGGCGACATCGATTTGCGTGCAATTGACCTTTCGAAACGTAGATATGTTGCGCTACTAATACGTGTTTGTTAAATGCTGCAAGAAATCATATAGATACAATGAGGGCAACCTTCAAGCAGATAGAAGTGGTGTTACGGTCGCGGCGACGGCGGAGGCCCGCGTGCCCGTCGAGGTCGCCGCGAGCGCTATGTAGTTCAAATGCAGCATCGCCAAGTGGGACTGAGAAAGTCGTCTATTTCGAAATTTTAGCGTTGCGTGTGCCCGATGTGTGGTTGCGGTGCCGTGGAGTCTGGTGGTATGCGCGGCGAGCGGACGGCGGCGCGCTGTCTGCGCGTTCTTCCGGACCCCACCTGTCGGACCAGTCGTAGCGCACCGCTGCCGCCTCGAGCGATCGGCCTTCAGAGTTAAATAATTAAATCGAGAGAGCGTCGCCGTAACCGCAGCCGCCGCCGCGCCAACGGGCCCCGAAGAAGCGGTCGCGGAAGGCCCGCCAGCCTTGGTGGCGCTGGCCTGCGCAATCGCGGCCGGTTTGGTGCGCGTCTATTGCGTCGTTGCCGCACCTAATCTTCTCGAACTCCTTCCTACAACGCTAAATCAATTGCTCTTTGATCGATCGACTTATTCATAATGCGTACGTTACATGTACCTTGTAACTGCTTACGAGCTATGTGAGAAACGACCGCATTGTCGGTACACACGTTCGTTTGGCATCGATAGCGGATAGGAACAAAGGCTGTAGTTTCATGTTGTTACTACGAAGGTGCTAGTAACAGAACATACAGCCCGTATGCATACGATAGTTAACAACAATAAATATGGTTAAAAAATGTACCAAATGATGTCGACTTTCTTTCACACCAGACATTGACATGGCTTACTTCTCAACACAAGTATCGATGACCATTATCAAGTTCTTAAACAATTCGTTTAGATATTTGAAACTCCTTTTCAAATATCTAGATAAAAAGTTTAAGGACTTGTTTGTAAGTTGAAAAAAGGAGTGAAAAGTTTACGCAGTACATTAGCGAGAGTATATGGCTATTGAAAGCTTTTATTTTAATTCAACGTAGTTATTGAGTGACGGGCATCCTGTTTTACGGTTTGTCGGCGGCTCAACAGTGAGACGATTCTCCGAATCAGTGGATATTGTCGCAAATTGCCGCTTTCGCCACCAGCTGAATAATGCATGCGATAACATAACATCACGTCGCGCGCTTGCCGCCGCCGCCGCCCGCCCGCGTTCCTCGCCCCGCGCCCTTCACAAGCCACACCAAACCCGTTTCCAACGTACCTACATTCCGCCTAGATACCACCGTCATTCTAACATTCTAACCATTGTTACCTAACGTAATTTAAAGTTTTCAGTTTTCTCAATACCATGTCTATCTATATCCTTACATAACGCTGTCAGGACTTTCAAATTTTTACGTTAGTAATGTTGGCGAGTTCGGCGCCGAAAGCCACGAGTCGGGTAGGCAGGTTTCAGTGTTAGTGAAGGTAGGGACGTCAGTGGTGGGTTGGCCGGGCGGCGGCGGCGGCGACGGGAGGCCGGGCTGCCGTCGTGTGGGGTGGCCTGGCGGCGATTCCCACAGCGGCGACTACTCGACCAGTTCGTCGGAATGTGGTCGCGGCATCGGCCCGCACTTTCACCAAAACAAGTCGTTAGCGGCCTCTTTCGGCATCGCACCGCGCGCCGCAACCCCGCACCGCGCCACCCGCACATGTGAAAATTAACAACACACTGATACTTGACTCCGTGATCGGCATTTCGGACGCGAGGCCCTTTTAAGGTTCCGCACCGCTGAAACCAATCGAACACTGTCAACCTTTATTTTCTTCGAACTTGCGACTTTCCGCCTTTCAAGTCGCAATCTTGCCTTATGAAAGAGTATCGTCGGTCATTCTGTTTCATCACTAAATATTCATTGAATTCATTCCTTCTAATGAACCGCTTTCATTACTTAATATATTTGTTTATACACCTGCTAGTTCTGCAAAACATTAATTACTTATGCAAATTATTTAGCAATTCATTGGAAAACTTGATAATTCATCAAAGTTCTTCTTCCTTAGGTACATATTGTACTTGACAAATTAGAAATCTTAAATATTTCGATAAACATATCTATCACATATACGGTCACAGGATTATGTTGAAGTTTGAGAAATTTTAAGATGTTACAAAACAAAACAATTTACGCTGTATCTGTAGTAGGTACTGCAATGTTCAAAAGAGAGAGAGAGTAAATAACTGTGAAAACAAATTTAAAGCTTTTGCGAAAAACTGATTTTTTTTAAGTAAATAAAATAATAAAATGTAATAGACGGAAAACTTTGAGTTACTTTCGCGACATTTCAATAATTAAAGTTGCACTATTACATAAAAATAAATATAATAACTAGCTTTCCGCCCGTGTGGACTAAAGTTTATATCGTGCAGGCGGAGACCCATGCCTAGCAGTGGGAAAAAAATACCCTATGTCCTTCCCCAAGGTCCCATCTATATCCGAACTACATTTCGTCAAAATCGCATCATGCAATGCAATCGCATTTATAATAATTAGCAATAGCGAAGGGAAAATGTTATGATCTGTATAGTGGATCTGTGGGGTGAGATTTCTAAAAGGTAAGCCGATGGGGATCGGCTTGTAAGCCCTTCGCCCCTTCGCCACTGATAATTAGTATGGATTGATAGTATCGCACATGGTTTTCCACACGCAAGAGACAATTTACTTATACTAACAGCTATCGCCTTCACTTACGTCCGAAACTTTCCGTATCCGATGCTATGCTTTCCATATATTTACTCTATGGTTTCTGTATTTGAAATATCCATTTTCTTCACGACGACGGATACTAACTCTTCCGACACCGATAGCTATCTGAAATGAATCCGCTGATTATATAGTCTTTGTTTCGAATCGAACGGTCAAAAGTTACGGAAAACATAATAAATATATGGAAAGCATAGCATCGCATACGGAAAGTTTCGGACGTTTGTAAATAAGGTCCCTGGGTACTTATTGTCTAATTTCAAAAACTATTGCTACATTTCTTTGGTACGTTTTTATTTCTGCAAAAACGATGTACCAATGTATCATATCCTAAAAGCGATTACGATAGATTTTGAAAAGACAACAAGTACCCAGATCCCACAATTGACATTGTATAAATACTTGTATAATCCGCAGGGGCTAATTTAGTGTAGGAAATGAAGCGATCTTTTGTATAGAGACCCCAACATCCTCAGTCGATGAAACTTTGCAGGGATGTAATATAGTATGAACCAACAACAACAAAACCTATTGTACAAATATCCAAAAACAAAAAAAAAATGGATAATTTAAAAAATATGTTTAATTTCTGATGCTTTATCATACTGTAAAGTTTCGTCTACTAAGGATTTACTGTGGGGGTCCACTACCTTCCTTTTCTACACTTTATCTAATTTTAAAATCTATCGCAATCGCTTTCATTTGACAAATGGATCTGACAAATTGCTGCATTTCTTTGGTACGTTTTTATTTCTGCCAAAAAGAAGTATCAATGTTCTGTCAAATTTTGAAATGAGACAATTAGTGGGCAGATTATAGATGTATGTATATGAATATTTCGCTTGTCCCCAGGTATGGCCAGCTCTCCGGCATGGTCGAGCCAGTGTTCGGCGTGCTGGGAGCAGTAGCGGTGGCGGCGGCCGAACCCGCGCTGCCATACGCGCTGGCCTTTGCTGCCGGCGCCATGATATACGTCGTCACCGACGATATCATACCGGAGGCGAATGCTTCGTAAGTACACTCAATTCAACTATCGTATCCATCTAATGTTAGTTCAAGAAACAATTTTAGATACTTTTAAGGCATAAAGGCCTTAATAGCAGAAGAGGTTCTCTATAGGGTGTCAAACAACACATTGCTGCGTTGATCCTTGCTGGATTCACCACGTGCAGTTTTGTCTAGTCTCAGTGTCAGAGTAAATTGTTGCAGTGCAAGAGGATATTAAGTTGCTTCTGATAACATTTTCATCTCTATAAGACTTTTCATGATAAATCATGCAATATGATTATATCGGAAAATTATAAATTTATGCAAAATAGGAAAAAAAAATTAAAAAAAATAAAAACCCGCCTGCCTAAAAAGACAAGTCAACTGAAAAGATGGAAACAAGATTAAATATTAAAGGCAACATTATAACATGCAGTCGGAGGCATGCATAAAGAAAGTGACATTATGAATGATTTGAGTTATATGCCTCCGACTGCATGTTATAATGTTGCCTTTAATATTTAATCTAGTTTCCATCTTTTCAGTTGACTTGTCTTTTTAGGCAGGCGGGTTTTTATTTTGTTTAATTTATTTTTTTATTTATTTATTTTTAGTTATTATTTATATGATATACCTTTTTGAAATCCTTATAATAAGCCCTTTAATTTGACACCCATATTGCAGTATTTTAAAAAAAAAAAATTCCGCTACGTATAATAGCACCGTACAGCCGCCATGTTGGTTTTTTTATAACGCCACCTTCTTAAGAACACTTGGGCTGACGAGACAAATCTAACGATATGTTAATCATGGAAATCTGTTCAGCCGTTTGAAAGATATGAGGTAATAAAGAATATTACATACAAACTTACAAGATACGCGTGAAAAACATAACCCTCTTGCAGTCGGGTAAAAAAACCCGCCTGCCTTAAAAGACAAGTCAACTGAAAAGATGGAAACAAGATTAAATATTAAAGGCAACATTATAACATGCAGTCGGAGGCATGCATAAAGAAAGTGACATTATGAATTATTTGAGTTATATGACTTCGACTGCATGTTATAATGTTGCCTTTAATATTTAATCTTGTTTCTATCTTTTCAGTTGACTTGTCTTTTTAGGCAGGCGGGTTTTTAATTTTTTTTAATTTATTTTTTATTTATTTATTTTTAGTTATTATTTTGGTATACCTTTTTGAAATCCTTATAATAAGCCCTTTAATTTGACACCCATAATGCAGTATTCTAAAAAAAAAATTTTTTTCCACTACGTATAATAGCACCTTACAGCCGCCATGTTGGTTTTTTTATAACGCCACCTTCTTAAGAACACTTGGGCTGACGAGACAAATCTAACGATATATTAATCATGGAAATCTGTTCAGCCGTTTAAAAGATATGAGGTAATAAAGAATTTTACATACAAACTTACATACAAGATACGCGCGAAAAACATAACCCTCTTGCAGTAAATATTAGTATTTCCCTATATTTTTTTCTTTCTTCTATGACTTGTACGTTGATACATAATTTCTTTATGTTGACAACTGATACAATTTTTCATGACTTTTTCATGAAAAATAAATTGAATGTCAATTCAAAAATAAAATAACATCTTAGACAAAGTAAATTTTGCGAATACTCCTTTGTCGGTATAACAATTAGCTCATGAACGCCTATTATCCTTTATTTTTACCGTCTCATTATCGATATGTATAGGTGTACAGTATTTTGTCAATTTTACCCTCGACAAGATAAATAAAGGGTCTGACCTTGGAATTGACTCAAAAACTTTGCGAGGACGAGTGGGGCTTTGTAGTGACCCTCGAGACAGCGCTCGCCTTTGATGGGACGATAACGACGCCCTTCAGTGCCCTCCTCAAATAATTCCCATATTTCGCCATTTGAATCAACTTATGAGTACACGGAGTAAAGGTAGGTAGATACGTATCAAACTTTCTTTATGAGTTGTTACAAGGGTATTGAACGTTTTGTCATCTTCGTTACTTGGAGTTTCGGCGTTAAAAACGAATTGACGAGGGTCACTTCGACGTGATTGTTCTGATATGTGTCATGTTTCGATGGATTGGCATGTGACGTCACTCGTCAATAGTTCGCCTTCTTGGTTCAGTTGGGGTGGCAACAACGAAACATACGTAGATATAATTCCCCTTGACGACGCCATTGTCCATCTTCCGTATTGTTCCCGGTTGATCCCGTTTCCTTTCCGGTCTTCGAAAAACGGGTACCAGTTCAAGGACTGTTATTGACCAATTGTGCAAAATGCAATGGTATATTTTTTCTACAGCTCTTGTCATACAGTAAAGATTCATCGTAGATTTGTAAAGATTTTGTTGTAAACCGACAAAACTTAATACAATATTTGGATGAAAGTAAATTAAAAGCTTTTACTTTAGCGTCAGTAAGTATAAGCGTGTGAACGTTTATTCCAAAGATTTTGTTGTAAATCTAAAAAAACTTAACAGAATATCTCGATGAATGTAAATTAAAAGCTAACTTCGGCTACGGAAATAAATGTGTAACTATTTATTCATGTTTGTTGACCCCAGTTAATTTAGTAAACAGAAGTGCAGCAGATATCCAAGTGTCCCTAACTCTGCATACTTGCATAATTTGTCTCTTAAAAATGTAGATAAATTTTCATGAGAAAGCTGCTAGAAACAACATTTACGAACAACTTACCAGCTGGGTATTGTTATTTGAATGAATGTCGTACTCTAATATTGCTAGACGAATATTAAGCTTTCATTATAACTACATTTCGTTATAATTATCAGAATCGGAAAGGCATTCGCCCGCGTGTGTAACCACCTGCCTTAAGGCCTCCCCAGTTAAACATCGTGGTTCAATGAGCTGCATAATGTTAAAGCCCAGTAATTGTATGTACTCCACACTTCGCTTAATGTAATTAACCTTATCTTTTGTATTGATCGTAATACGCCGAGTAAGCTTTTTGCAGCTTGTAAAATGGCAATGTATGACATATTTTATCTTATCTACGTAAGGGATTAACAACTAATGTTTGAATCAACTATAGTTTGATCTCAGTATGAAATTTTTAAATAGTGTTTTGTAGGACCGCTGCTGATAAAATTATTCTAGACCCTATATGAAAGCGATACAACATAAATTCACCGGTGGATCGAAGGGAAAAAAATATCTTTCGATCCACTGGTGGAGCCTCGTCGGTGGATCGTAGAGGAATGAGCGAAATCAATGAGCAACAAGTGGTGTAAATCAGATCAAAGTCATACAAATCCATCTGAAAGGCGAAACAGAGAGATGAGTATAACAATAATAGCGCGTGAGAGAAGAGCGTGCGGTGCAGTAGTCACGCGGTGCGTAGGTGCGTCCGACGGCGACGCCGCCGCACCGCAAATACGCCGCCCGAAATAGAGGCGCGCCGTCTGACACCCTGGACGCCGCCACCCTGCCACCGCCCCCCTGAACAGAAGGTCAGGTCAGAAATGATACTAGGACCTATCGCAATCCAGATCACTATAATGTCCCTGCTGATGGAGCGTTGACTTTACTTTTGTATGGGCCAATACCCAGCTCGCGGGCCTATTGCCGAAGAAGAGCGACTGCCAGTCAACGAAACTAAGCTCATTTTCAATCTATCGCATATTGGGATCAGACCACATTGTCAAGATAGCCATTAGCTTGGTGTTATCAAAATATCATCGTCTAGGTTGCGAAGTAGGAAGCTTCTGGGAGATATGCCATCCTGAACATGGTCTCAGATCGCAAAAATAAATCGATCGCATACTTATATAAATGGTGAACAGGGTCGTAGGTGGCATCATTACTATTTGTTTGTGTTTTTATATCAATCGAATAAGGAATAAAGCTCACAAGAGCATATACTCGTATGTGAAATGTACTTACCTGCCCTGACCTCCTAGACGCTTCCTGAAAGCGACGCAAGACTATGGTTTTATATACGCCTGAGACCAGCCCCAACCCCTGAATTTAATTACATGCCGATTATTCTTTGGAAAAAAGGATCTATGTTTCTACCCTGGCCGCGCACATTCTTCCTGAAAACTAACCAAGCCGATGTCTAACATGTTTGTAATGATGCCACCTACTGCCCTGTTTACCATTTATATAAATATGCTATCGATTATTTTTTGCGATCTGAGATCATTGTATGGGAGGCCATTGGTTCAGGGTGGCATATCTCCCAGAAGATTCCTACATCGGAACCCAGACGATGATACCCATTTGATAACACCAAACTAATGGTTATTTTGCCAATGTGGTCTGTCTGTTCCCAATATGCGATAGATTGAAAATGAGCTTCTGGGCGGGCGGTCTATTAGTTTACGTTCATGGTTTATCGAAAGATACTAAATAATAGCTATCAAATCACATCGAGGGTTGTTCTCATCACCACTTACAATATTGAGTACTAGAGTACAGCAATATTTATTATCGGAAGAATCCGTTTTTCAGATGTCAAGAATCAAAATTGTAATTCACCAAACTGAATTAGTAGCGAAATTGACAAAAATAACACCTTCCAAAGGCTGTGTATATAGTCGTGCAATGTGAGAGACAAATAAATAACTGAACTGTTACTATATGAAAAGTTTTTATCGTCTGCATGTATTTTGTGCCTACGAGACGCTCGCTCCCTGCAAAAATGGCAGCAATTAGTTTCCAAATAACTTTATTGGAAGCCATCCTTCTGTCCCGTCAATTGCCTAGTTCAGCCGAAGCGTTTAATGTCCTCTCAGTTTGGAGTTCCTGGTTCCCACTTGTAACGCACGTACGCATTCGATTCGGATGCCGATAGACAAAAGAACATACAATAGAATAGTCGTTTAACTTTTATATGCTTCCTTTTCCAAGAAAATTACTATTTACGCTTATTTATACATTATGAAAGTGACAATAATGAAAATATATGAAGAGTTAACAACCTCTTTTAAGTTTTGCTGTTTCAACTAATAGTTATGTTTAAACCTCGTTTGCAATAATCGTAATGTAAACGAATCCATCTTTATAATGTTTGCAAATATTGATCAGCTGTTTTATAAGTGCTAACGTTTCGCCATTCACGTCTCGCAATGAGTGGATGAGTGAAACCTATTGTTAACAAATATAGCTTTTAAAATAAATTGTTTGACTTCAAACTTATTCTTTACACGATAATTATCTAACTGGGTGCATAGTGACAGAGTTTGACGGAATTATCTCGCAGACAGTCGCCTAATGGCTATCCTCGGAGCGGTGTGAAATTTTGACTTGCTCATCTATTTCTGTTTGTCCGATCGTCTAGACACATTTTGTCCTCGTTTCGCAGTTGCAGATGCGAGACTCGCAGTGACATGGCTCGGAACACTGAGCGTTAATGAGTGCGATGTAACAATATCATACTCGGACGAGACCTCTATGAATGCCTGCCGTCGCTGCTTAGAATACATCCTACTTTAAAAAAATTGGGAACAGCAGCTTTGAGATTTCATTATTTTTTTGTATTAAGTTCCAAATTTGTAGTTTTGGGTCCAGCTTGTTTTATTTCAACAAAAATATAATTAACCCTAATACGATTGACGAATATAATTGTTGACAAGATGATTCATATATTATTTGAATCACACTACACTATTTTAATTGTTTGTTTTTGAATAGTCAGATGTTGTATGTAATGTTATGCAGACTTTTGTGTGAGCTTTGTCAAAGTTATTTGGAGCGGGCGGCGCAGGGCGGGCGGCGATGCCGCGTTATAAAATAAATCTGTGCGCCGGCGCAGACGCGCGTGGGCTTGTCACCGTCTCGCCACTGTCAATAGTAATAAATATATAAAATAACGCGTTTGTTGCCGGGATAAGGACGGTGACGCCGCTCTAGTTTGTCTGTACGCTGACGTCACTGTCTGGGAATCCGGCGCGACGCTTGGACAATCCCTGACCTACAGACGGCTCCATCCCTGCTGCAACTGCAACCCCCATACGATCAAATCTCAGAAACAACCAAAATTTGATAACTTGTTCACCTGTTTTTCATACAGAAGTTAGACATCGTTCTTCGTGTGCAGATACATGTTATAGAAAGAATTTAATTTCTTTCTACATAATAATTGTCGTCGATTATTTATCCGTCTAAATAACACTGCTCTGATAACGATTACTCAGACCTTTGCCAAATACAATAGTTTCTTTATCAGAATCTCAAGTGTGAATGAATGCTCTCTTTTGTACTTGGTTAAATTGTACGACTAGGTCATTTCATATTTGCTTATACCAGTAGCTTAATAAGATTGCAATAATTTACAGCGGTTTTTCTCCAAAACGTATTTTCTTGCATAAAAAAGCATGCGATTTTTGTTTTGTTTTTATTAGTCAATTTGGTTTCACATCAGCTTTGTCGTCGTCTTTAAAATGCCTCGTGTTGTTTCTGAGTGTCGCCAGATGACATTTGACTGCTACTCGTGTGTCCGAGTGGGGTTCCCCATTGAACGTGATGGGAATACTCGCCGTGGCTATTTAGCATGTCAGGCTGCATAAACTCACGTCATCGTGAGCCGGATGTCAAAATTTGAAATTGCCAACTAGTTTATGTCGACCTTAGAAGTAACAAGTAACTGAGCACTTTAGTACCATGTCACATAAATTATTACGCTCCTATAATACAGTTGCAACACTGAACAAGCACAACAGTTTCTGTGCCGCCATAGTGCTAATTAATATGTTTAGCCACTTATGAGGTCAACTGTATCATTTGGTTGAGATATATGGGACATGGGAATAGTTGGTCAGGGTTGACATAAACCGAGTGATACAATGGATTAGGATGTCGAAAGCTCTTAGAAGTGATGAAATATAAAAAGTTGCTGAAGGTGAATTGGATATAGAACAATATAATTCCAGGAATTCTGATGTAAAAAAATACATAATAGTTTCTGTGAAAGTTCAGATCCAAGCTAATAATCTAAATCTAAATCTCTTAAAATGTAGATCAGATCAGTTGGGTGTGCATGGCGATCTGAATCTCCTTCATTCACTCCCTGTATGGCCATTATCAGATCACAGCTAGGGTTAATCCTTGGCGGAGAACCAAAAAGTCCAAAGTTTCCTCGTTTGAATGAAAATCTACTGGTGTCCTTAATTATCTGGCCGCCACTGTATGTAACTCCCAAAATATCTCAATGTTTATGATAATAGTCACACCGTTTCACAAACAATTCTAATTCTACATAACGTCACGTTCTGAGGGGATTCAACTTTGTCATTCTAAGCTATGCATTAACCAACGTTTCGTAGAAGTGGCATTGACGTCATCAACAGTCGAAACTATTAAATGTTTCAAGAATTACTTTAAAAGCATTAGCATTATCGCCTTTCATACGAATATACTCGTACGCGTTCACCGTTTTCGTTCGATCATAATTGAATTATCCCAATCCAGTTCATTGATTTCGTTCAATCATACTCGTAATTGAATTTTCCCAATCCAGCTTCTATACGTTAATAACTACTTGTATTGACAGTTTTTCGACTTTAAAACGAGAGACTGTGAGAAAATCAAAGCAAGTATTCATTGAAATATGCTCTGTCCAGGTATGACTGATTGTAATGACTACTTTTTACATTCGATAGTTCTGTTTGGGAAATCGCTTCAACCTTATTCGTGGAGAATGGTTCTCAATGTAATTTAACTGAAGTTCTGCATCACTAATAGAAAATGCTGAAAGTCTATTATATAATTAGCGGTAAGTAGCCCATGGCCACGGAGCAGCTGCATAAGTGCCAAAACGTCTCGGGAAATGCAAAAAAACACAATCAAAAATTCCTGTAACAAAATCAACAATTTATTTTCTGAATTTTTAGATTTTAGGCATTCACAATGCTATTTTTATATTAAGATAATAGAAAAAATACTAGAAAAAACCGGCCAAGTGCGAGGCGGACTCGCGCACGTAGGGTTCCGTACCAAAATCCGGAAAAAAAATACGTTTGTTGTATGGGAGCCCCCCTTAAATATGAATTTTATCCTGTTTTTAGTATTTGTTGTTATAGCGGCAACAGAAATACATCATCTGTGAAAATTTCAACTTTCTAGCTATCACGGTTCATGAGATACAGCCTGGTGACAGACAGACAGACGGACAGCGAAGTCTTAGTAATAGGGTCCCGTTTTTACCCTTTGGGTACGGAACCCTAAAAATCGACTAAACCGTAGCAGCTCAGACGGGACTCGAACCCGCACCCTTGGGATTCCGGCCCAATGCACTGTCCAATTATGCTACCGAGAGTACCGAGTCGCTAGTGGGAGCGGTGAAATTTTCTAGTACTTTTTTTACGTTCACGCTGTAAGCTAGCGTTATTTAATCAATGTGAAGAATTACCTTCAACATTCGAATGCAACATCTTTAGGGTGGGTACCCACTTAGGTTCGCGAACCTCCGCGCTCCGCGAACCTCGAACAGTGATCCATAGCAAAAACAAATATTTTTACTTTGGCTACAGTGTGTACCTGTGCGAACCAAGTTCGCATACGTGTTCGCTCACGTACACACCTGGGCGCCCTGTTCCAGCAGAGGATAAACGATTTTTTCGGTGCATGTTCGCGGAGCGCGGAGGTTCGCGAACCTAAGTGAGTACCCACCCTTACAGATGTCAGACAATCGATTAAGATGAAATCCTACTAATATTATAAATGTGAAAGTTTGTGGGTTTGGATGTTTGTTCCTCAATCACGCAAAAACTACTGAACGGATTTGGTTGAAATTTGGCACACAGATAGAAGATAGCCTGGATTAAAACATGGAATACTTTTTATCCCGATATTCCCACGGGAACGGGAACCACGCGGGTGAAACCGCGGGCGGCCGCTAGTAGATATATAGGTATAATTATTGAATTTTTAGATTTTAGGCATTCACTATGCTATTTTTACATTAAAATAATTATTTTAATACAAAAAATACTAGAAAAAATCGACTCACCCGTAGTAGTTCAGACGGGACTCGAACCCGCACCCTTGGCATTCCGGCCCAATGCACTGTCCAATTATGCTACCGAATCGCTAGTGGGAGCGGTGAAATTATATAGCTATTTCATCGATTGTCTGACATCTGTAAAGGTGTTGCATTCGAATGTTGAAGGTAATTCTTCTCATTGATTAAATAACGCTGGCTTACAGCGTGAACGTAAAAAAAAAGTACTAGAAAATTTCGCCGCTCCCACTAACGACTCGGTAGCATAATTGGTCAGTGCATTGGGCCGGAATCCCAAGGGTGCGGGATCGAGTCCCGTCTGAGCTACTACGGGTGAATCGATTTTTTCTATTAAAATAAATAACTTAATTTATTTTCTTATACAGGGTTATTTGTAAAACACAGGTAGATGATCGAAGGTAAAACACCAACAACCTCGCAAGAGTACCTAGATTACTAACATAATAAACAACAATATTTGTTTTACGATTTTTCCGAAAACAGACAATAAAGAACGAATTTCCATACAAATGTCCAAATTGCTGATCAAGTTTTGTATGAAAAATCATCTTTTGTCTATTTCCAGAAAAGTCGTAAAAGAAAAATGTTGTTGCTTATGATGTTAGTAATTAAGGGTGTAGACGCGCATCACGTTCCATTTTTAACCGACTTCAAAAAACAAAAAAAGGAGGTTCTCAGTTTGACCTGTATGTATGTATGTTTGTCCGCGATTATCTCGCGTTTGGCTGAACCGATTTTGATGCGGATTTCAGAAAAGTATTTGTTACACTTAGGAGAAGGTTTTAGTATTTTAACCGACTTCGAAAAAAAAGAAGGTTCAGAATTTGACTCGTATTATCTAGGTATGTTTGTCCGCGATTATCTCGCGTTTGGCTGAGAAGATTTCAGTCTTTAAACCGACTTCAAAAAAGAAGGTTCTGAGTTTGACTCCTATGTATGTGTGTTTGTCCGCAATCATCTCGCGTTTAGCTGAACCAATTTTGATGCGGTTTTCAGAAAAGTATTTGTTGCACTTAGGACAAGGTATTTTAACCGACTTCAAAAAAAGAGAATCTTTTCTCAGTTTGACCCGTATGCATGGTTGTCCGCGATTATCTCACGTTTGGCCAAACCGATTTTTCCATCTACCTACCTAGATAATACATCTATTACAGAAAGTACTTACACTAAAAAGGAAAAAATAAAAAAAATGTTTTAAAAAACAAAAAACCGACTTCAAAACCCCACACTCTACCTCTAAAAAGCAATAAATAATATTGAAATCACTAGATACGCATTATCATTGTAATAAAACACGTCAATAGAAGTCGGGTGGGGCTGTTAGAATAAAAAAAAAATTGTCCTCCAGCCCCACCCGACTTCAATAGACGGTCTTTTATTACAATGCTAATGCGTATCTATTGATTTCTATATTATTTATTGCTTTTAAGAGGTAGAGTGTAGGGTTTTGAAGTCGGTTTTTTTGTTTTTTAAAACAATGTTTTTTAAATTTTCAGATCAAAACCACTCTGCGCGAACCGTAATGAGGGCGAACTTTAAAAATTAGATATAAGTATATACAAAACACGCAATACATTAGACAAATACCTCACTATTCCTTAAAAAATAAAAAAAAATACTTTAGATTCTGTAAATACCAGTTAAAAAACATGTCAAAGTGTGCCGATTTGATCATTTTTTAATATTTTATTTCTCTGTGATTAAAAACAATTTTTTTAATTTTCTCTCTATAGGGAACTCCTTGACAATACAAACAATAAGTGAAAAAATAAATATGAGTCGTATTCTTATTTGTTACAGCTGAAACGTTTTTGAAAAATACCTCTGACAAGCAAATTTGAAATTCCACTTGAACAGATTGTCTTCGTTTTAAAAAACCTGGTAATTCATTATGTTTTTCTCTCTATACGGCACTAATTTAAGAATATTGCTTCCTAAAACTAAAGTTTACATCAATAGTAATGCTTTCATTCTTTAGATAACTTCATTGGAAAAACGCTAACTTCTTTGAAATGCGGATATACAGCCTTAACTTCTGCGAAGTTGTTGGTGTTCTATAAATAACCCTGTATATAGTATGCGCGAAAATCTAGAAATGAGTACAGATATGTGTATCAAAGATAAAATTGATTCCGTAATATTGTGTAGCATAAATTTATTTTGCTGTTAATAAGTTATTGATAACTTGAAAGGAGTAACCATCGAATTTATAGCCAGGTTCTTCTCGATAGAAACAGCATTCCGAACCGATGGTGGAGTCAATTTACACCATTCAAAAATGCTTGGGAATATGGGCTTGCTCGAATAAAATCTTTTTTATCTTAATTCAATCCGGTTAAAATGCTAATAGGATAGCTCTTGACTCACTTTACTGCAAGTAAAATAGAATATTAGTTCAGATGAGTACCTAAGTTCTAATTTCTGCTTGAAAACAGCGAAACTGCACATTAGAAAATCTGTTTACTCTCAATAGTGTTTTAACAGTTTTAAAACTCCATGCATTTTTCATTTCACTTCATCAACTTTTTTACATATAAGTAGGTATAAAGTAAAACTTTCCTCAAGTATTTTTACAAAAAAATACCTACTAGATACAGTTTTTTAAGACTTTAAGAGGAGGTTAATTGGTTTCTAGAGCTTGTGTCGTTTGTAAAGTTGATGCTGAAATGTGCCTCTGACTATTGTATTTTTTTTTTCAATTTTCAGCATGTTTTCGCAGCTAACTTACGTGGGAGCGTTTTGGTTCAACAATATTTGTCTTGAATTTCGTAATTTTCTCTATTTCGATCCACAATATTTTTTTGATTTTGCGTAAGTTACTCGCACTGAAGTAAGTTGAAAACAATTATAAAAGCAATTCATCAAAGTTAACTTTTCAGCGATTCGACATTATAGATACCGAAAGCTTCTTATATAAGTCTCCTCAAGCAAGTCGCAAAAATCCAAAATATTTTCTGGTCAATCGAATATTGTGGATATGCGTCGCGTGTGGACGGCCAAGTAGCCGAAGTACTAGGAATCGTTTTATTGTAATAGCCCGTAGTTCCAGCTAGCGGATTCCGGTCGGCGGTCAATGCGCATTGTTTCTGCGCAAGCGCGTGAGACGCAAGCGCCATCTACCGATCTCGTCATTTTGCCACCTCGTTTATATTCAAATGTCGTTTGCTCGTTATTTCTCAATGGCTGGCATTGTGACGATAGCAGTTTATAACGGATCACGGCCTATGCATGAATGGTACTAATATTTATTTGAGTAAATTGCGTCAGTCATTCACTGTAAACTATTTTTATTACCTTTAAATAACGCTATCGTGATATGAATCCAGGTTCTGCGAATTTTGCATCGATTATGTTAAATGAAGTTCATCTAAATGTTTTATGCTCTAAACACTTCACTCATTAACGACACGCAATTCCTGTTAAATACAGTTGTCTACAGTTGAAGACAACATTATCAAATATTCTTTCTTTGACCTTGTAAAGGAACTAATCGAACGGTTGCATTACATTAACAGCTGCTATTAACGCCCAGCAATCTGTATTTAGCCCATGTGGTATATTAGCTCTGTCCTCGTTATGTTTCTTCATATGAACTGAGCCTCTGCCGTGAAGACTTACAAGAGGAAGCTCACTAAATGATACGCGCACTGGAGTCATAATGCATACTAACTGTGTGTGTGATCTCCATTCTTTAAAACCCTATCTCATTAGGACACATGGGCGTAGCGATGGAGGATTTGGGGGTTCAATCCCCCCCTCAATCAAAAAAACTGACCTGGCTACGCCTATGCTAGGACAACATGCTTGCGCCACCAGTGGGCGATTTGCTTGGCACCTTGCCGAACAGGTGAGGTACTCTCCATACATTTAGTTGATAGCACGACTGGTTGTGCCACCACTGTTGTCCTAGTGAGATAGGCCCATTACGATTATGAATTACCTAAAGATGGGTCCACACTTGTAACAATTTGGCGTGTCAAAACACCGTGTTTTTATCATCGTCCCTTTGTTACAGTATTTCCATAGCGCACGCCCAATCAAAATAGCGATGTATGATAAAGACACGGTGTTCTGACACGCCAAAATGTTGCAAGTGTGGACCCACCTTAACTCAGTGTTTCTTCCACAGCGGCAACGGCAAGCTGGCGACGTGGGGCTGCATCATCGGCTTCACTGTGATGATGTGCCTGGACGTAGGGCTCGGCTAACCAGTGCCTTACCCGCGCACGCGGCCTCTCGTTAACGCATCTCCACTGCCCTATGACTTAGTTCAGATAAAGCAATTCTATGCGCGAGTTTACACGCGATTTTGGTTACACTGCTGTCAATATTGCACACGTTACTGACAGCTGATTCCAAGCGAAATAACGAAATGCGTGACAATTTGCGCGTAAAATCGCGTCATCTGGACAAGGTCTTAATCGCCGTACAACATGTGCCTACTATTTCAATGTCTCTAGACATTTGTGGATCAATGAAATAATACACTACTCCTCATCAAAGAATAGAAAAAGCTGCATTTGTTTTTAATGAAGAATGTTTCCCTACTTTTGTAGACAATATTAATGGTTTTCGGCTACAATTGCCACTGAATTTTAGGAGCTTGGTTAAAGTTCATAAGTCAAAAGCAAGACCAAGGTCGACTTATACCCACTGCGAACTTCGGTTCTCCTCTTAATAATTGCAAGTTTAACTTCCTTCGATACTTACGCTTTTCTTCCTTCATTCTAGCTATCGTCAAAATAGAAATAAAACAGAATTAATAATCCGAAACTGTTTCTATTTCTTGAACGAGGAGTGCGTACTTACGTAAAAATTACGTAAAGAATTTTGTTGAAATATATTATTATTATTAAGGTTGAAAAGGTTTACATTACCAAAGATGGGTAATCGTAGGTACTACACCAAAAAAAATAACGGGTAAATCTTCTTTTGAACCATATGAATCCAAAATTTATTTCTTTACACCCAAAACAAGTTGTAAAGATACCAAAAGACGCAAAAATAAATCTTATTTTATTTTAGTCATATTTCTCGTACATGTACTTAAGGTAAAATAATATACTTGGCATAAAAGTATACAAAGAAGTTTAAAGTATTTTCTCCAATAAAGGATTGTGGGAAGATGCGTTAACAATGTTAAGTACTTCCAAGTAAAAGACTAAGCGACGATGTGATGATATTTAAGTTTAATCGAGTGTTTTGAACCGTACGTGTGCTAATAATAAACTTTAATAATTATTCTTGTAAATACAACTCTATCTACCCTAAGACGATAAATACAAAATAAAAAAAAGTTGTTCTTTTGACTATTTACATACCTCTAGTGTAGGAAAGAAAGATAGTGGACCCCCACAGTAAATCCTCAGTATACGAAACTTTACAATATGATAAAGTATCATAAATGAAACATAATTTTTAAATTATCCAAATCTATTACTTTTTTGGTTATTCGATATTTGTACATAGGTTTTTGTTCCTACTATATTACATCCCTGCAAAGTTTTATCGCCTGAGGATTTAATGTTGGGGTTTCCATACAAAAGATCGCTTCATTTCCTACACTAATAGAGCTATTTTCTATAATCAGTACCAGATTGACACATCATTGATTCAGATTTTAATACTTCGTATATCATTTATCATTTAATATTACGTAATATGTGTTGACCGGCCGATGATTGTACAAAATAACTCTAGTTTATTTTACTTACCTATGAAAATTTACGGATCACGGGGCCTCTATGGGAATATCATTGTGACAAACCTACGTATAGTTTTACAACAAAAAGTATCCTTCGGTGCCAACTTTGAATTTGAACTCAATTTTAACAAAATGGCAATTAAGAAAAAGATTACACAATCTTTGATTTTGAGTCATAGACGTAAATTTCTAAATAATTTTACACATTGATTGTAAGTAGCTTCTTAAAATTTTCATTGAAAATAATTCAGAATACGTATTTTTTTGTAGTCGTTGGTTATCGTAAAAAATATTTCACTTGGCCCTTTTTGTTTTATTGACTAAGTTATTTAAAATAAAATATAGAATCAATTTCGCAAGTAATAAATTTAAATAAGTTACTGGTTTTAGTGCGTTTAGGGTGGGAAACAATATTAGTAGAATTCATTTTCAACATGTAGGTACAAATTTATTTATTAAATTATAAGTATTAATGAATCGTTGAAGAATATCTAATGAAGTTCAAGAAAATCGCATTGGAAACAATTTCTTGAAAATGTATTAAGTATAAGTAAAATGTATTACTTATGTTCTTTATCCTGTTTACTTTGATTTAAAATACGTTTACCTTTCAGTATCTGATTTAGTACAGATACTTAAAATAGCAAATTATAAAGAATATTGTATGTCTTGTATGTTTTAACATAATTGATAGTAATTTTAGAAAACCATCAAATGTTCGTAAAGCTTCATGATGAAAAATTATGACGTCAAAATTTAATAGAATTTTGAAACTGTCCTTATTCTGGACGAGGTCATGAAATCTGCGACAAAACAGTATGATTATTGGAGATTTATAATAATACTTAAGTTATAATAACGCGTAATTTGTGTGATACACGATAATAGCCATAAGGGGTAAAGATTACTTAGGTCCTAACTTGGAAAGTTTCGAGTAATTCTACATGGTACAGTCAGCATCGTATTTACGAAGACAATAAAGTGATCAAAAACAGAAAATCAGTACCTACATAATTATACAGTGTGTCCCTGGATAAAGTGCAATCCCGAAAGGAGGCGAAACTAGATGAGTAATAAAAAAATACAAAAATGAATATTCAATCTATTTTTTTTTTGCATAATTAATATTTGTAATTTTTACAATGGACAATTTTTTTTTTTTTTTTTTTTTTTTTTTATACACAACGGGGTAGTGCTTGGCCTTCATCTCACCTGATGTTAAATGACGATAAGGCCGAAGGTGGAAGCGCACTACACCCGGAATACTGGCTATCTTACCTCTAACTGCCGGAACACAACAATTTTTAAATTGTTGTTATGGCGTCAGACTTAGGTAAGATGGTGGTAACTAGCCAGGCGGACTTGAAATAAGCCCTACCACCAACCAAACCGAGTACAAATTGTACCCCCCCTGGGAATCGAACCCGGGACCCCTGCGTCTTACACGGGTGGGCGAACCACTAGACCACAGAGGCGGATAAAATGTACAAAAAATAATATTCCTTCAAAAGTAGTGAATAGATTTTGTTCAAATAAGAAATAAACGTGATGCCAGATGCTTAATAGTTCAGATAGATCGCAAATAACTCACAAAAATTACATTCTCTTTAATTCCGCAAAAAAAATTTGATCTAATATTTTTTTTGTATTTTTTTTATTATTCATTTATAGTCTAGTTTTGCCCCCTTTCGGTATTGCACTTTATCCAGCGACACACTGTATTGTACCAAGGGGTCTTCAAAAAATTTAAAAACTTAATTTGCAATATAATTTTTTATCACTGCCGTAAATGATTTTTCTTAAATATTTGAGCGTACTAACTATATACTAAATATATCTGACGCTGAATTATATGAAGTAGTGCCACACAGATAAAACAATCGAACTGCAAAATTAATTCCAGTGGTAAACACATTTGATTAAAATTCGGAGCAGGTGGTAACTGGTATGACGTTAAACCCGCTCTATCCCAAATTGGACCAAAGTTATTCCTTAGGTTAAAGTAACGTAACCTAACCTAACCTGCCTCTCAGTAATGTCAATAAATAAACATAGTGTACCTTAAGCATTTATTAAGTGGAATCATTGTTTTTATGAAATACAGTAGTATAATTCTACGAACTTGCTGTGTCAATTGAAATCGAATGAATGATTATAGGTACTATGAATAGTTAGAGCTCAATTAATATTTGATCAACATCAAATACTTATGAATTATGATATTTAATATTTTATTATTTGACTTTAATTTTATGTGAAGTTGCTGTATTAATATCAGTAGCACAATCTGAATACGAATTTGTTACCTTTTGCGTATTGTTTTTCTTTTATATTATAAGAAATGAAGCATAATATAACGTGATTTTATTCATATAACCCTTATCATATTCCTACCTGAAACAGAGAAACAGATTCAGAAATTTAAAAAAAGCATTCTTACATTTACACTTTTTTCTGTCCTGCGTAAGGTTACTAATAGGATATTGAATTATTACTTATGAAGGTAATAATAATAAGTAAGTATACAGGGCGTATACGAAATAATATCTCACAAATGAATACAGTGAAAATGCTAGGAACTAACTAAATCAGTAATGTTTCGCATTTTTTTGTCTTTTTTTGTAACTGTGCTAGGATATGTCATCCAGCATAACCTTTTGACAAATGTCAATTTTGACAAACGGCAGACTAAAAAGGCATGGCAATTTCCATCAAAAAAAATATTAAAAAAAACGGGTTGCACTCCGGGAGTACCGACTGAAGTGAAAACTTGAATATTAACGTTGTGCATCCTTCCCTTATTATAATATTATAAATGCGAAAGTCCGTTTGTTTGTTTGTTTGTTTATTTGTTTGTTACGCCTTCACGTCCTAACTACTGAACCGATCATCATGAAATTTTGCATACACGTTGTCAGGGGTACAGAGACGGACATAGGGTACCGTTCATCCCGAAAAAAAGGATTGTTCCCGAGGGATAGCAAAAAACTTTCCACGCAGACGAAGTCGCGGGCGGCCGCTAGTTTTTGATATTTTGGAATGGTTAGGGAATAATTTTGCACCAATGGGGTTAGCAACGCAAAGCTAATTGTAGATGTCGCTGCGTACGCTTGTTCCTAAGACAGTAGACGTTCAGAACAAATCTATGGGAAAATAGGTATTTATTTTGTGGTATTTTTTTACCGAAAAAGACCCACTGACTGACACAAAATGGATATAAAAGACTATTCTACAATGCAAATGCCGGAATTGAAAGCCAAATTAAGACGTTTTTATTCTTACAGAATATCTATTTTTTCTATATCCAGATTTTCGGACATTTGTAAGTGCCAACATTTTTAAATCCTATTACACATAATTTAATCATTTTAAAGCTATGAAAACGATTTTTTAAGTAAAAGTCCTTTGTTTTCTTAGCTCTCGTGGAACAAGCGTACGCAGCGCCATTTTGACAGTTGCCTTCCCCATTGCTTTATCAGTATAAAAGTAGGTACTATCATATATGAGGTAGAATAGAATACAATATTTATTTATTGCGCTATCTTACACAAACATGACAATTTATATTACATTTAAAAGTTTATCTCCCAGAAAAATCAACCCGCCGAACGCCAAAATGACGCGCCGCCATTTTCGCCGCGCCGTAGAAAGAGAGGGGGATACTTCCGCTGCCGGCTGTCTACGCTACATCCTTCTACCGTCCGTCTTACGAATTTTCGATCAGGGTCACGTGACCCTGACTGACGCGAGTTCAACATTTTTTACCCATTACAAAAAAGTGTACAACGCCGCTAAAGAAGTTTTCACTTCAAAAATGTGGAAAATCGTAGAACCTAGACGGGAATGATTTTTTTTTTCAAAAAGCAAAGGAACAAGTTATTGCTCATATTTAAAGACTTCTATGTTGTATTTGCGCATATTATAAAAAAATGTGCTTGAATCTATTTACTACTTTAAAATTCTAACTTGCTTTGGTATACCAAAACTGACCAATTTACCTATTACGAATAAAAATCTTTGCTTTAACACAATGTTACAATTTCGAAAGAGAGTCAAAAGTGATTAACGTACGGGAGAATTATGCATAGTACAAAAACAAAAAAATCTTAATGAATGTGAACTATTTTATAAATAATTGACCGATTTAGCTAATTAGCTGGTTTGCCTCTTTTTTCCACGGAGTTAATTAATTTTATTGATTTTGAGCTCTGGACTGGGTACTGTATTGTTTTATCGTTTGCCGAGAATTGTGTGTAATCTACGCACGTAACAGGAAAATACATTATCTACTGGGAAGCTGGAAGCAAATTTAGTTGAAATACGTAAAAAATAAGGAAATCTAAACTAAACTGACCACCACCGTTATAAGCATAATATGTTGACAGCTGGTACTGTGTAACTGCAATATATATAAAATCTTTCTTCAAAAATTTTTCTTGCTTTTTAGAGGTAGGTTTTTTGTAGTCGGTTTTTAGTTATTTTTTAAACATTTTTTTTTACACATTAAAAAATGCCTTGGATATGGACAAGTGCCCTTTTATAGAAATCATCGATTCATTTGTAGAGCTGATTATTATGGACACTTTTTATAAGAAAAAACCCTGAAATCGTGAAAAAATACGGCTATTTTATTTATACAAACATTTGGGTATTTTAACTCTTGTAAAATTACTGAAGCAACAACAACACTCGCTGAAAAACATGTACAAATTGTAATTGAAAACTATTTCCACGAGATAATACTAACATATACAATACGAAGCCCTACTTTGTTTTTTTAGAGGATAGCTTATCGCTATGCAGAAATGCATTATGCCATTAGAAAAATGGCCGAAAGGGCGCGCGGCGCTACCCGGTCGTCGACCCCGCGGCATCCAAACACCCGAATTCTTGCGCGTACGCAGTCCGCACGGATAAAACCCTTTCAAATGCTTTTAGTGGCATCCGGGGAATGCGCGAATGTGCCGACCACGCCTAGCATACGCTGCTACTTTCACGTAACTCATTTCAACATAGAAGTTTAAGAAACTGTGTCTTTATTTCTATTAAAGTGATATTATCCAACCGAAATGCAATGGACATAGAATGTCTTTTGGACTAAGAATTACCTCTTGAATGTATACTTGGCTAATTAAAAAGGATACAAAAACATAGCTTTAAGCAATGAGATAATCAGATAGAAAGTGCCCAAACTGTCGTTTCAGGATACAGACCGACACAGAAATCGTAATAATTAAAACTTTTGATTGCATACTTAGAGCTTTTAGAAAAAGTTAGTATTCTAACCTTTAAACGAGCAATTGGCTTTGGTTAAAAAATAAAAGGTATTTTTTTTATATTTTTTTACTACAGATTAGGCCAATTTAAGAAACTAATTTGAATATTTTAACATTTGGTCCCGTATTTATTTTTTTATAAATATATTTGTCGAGCGGATATGGTCAACCGGAATGACGTCATTAGTGGCATGAAAGTTTAAGAAGGAAAACCTTTGCCATCTAGTTATAGAAAAAGAACGGCCAAGTGTCATTACCTGTCATAATGACTTTATGGTTGTTTGTAAACAAATAAGTTATAGTTAATATTTCTTCAATTTTATTCATTTAATCCAGTTGTGACGGTTCTAACCTACCTTTTTAATTTGCCGCAATAATTTTTGAGGTGGTAAAATTATAATAAAAATGCTTACCAGTGGAAAATCAGCTGAAAAACTTTGTAAAAACTGACACGCCCAATCTACCCAAATTGCGAAATGTATTGTATGTATTGTGTCTATTTTGGATGTAGGCTACATGGATGAAATTGTAACGATTGCTTGTGGACTGATAAATTTGCAGGATAACATAATAAACATTGTGAAAATATGTGCATACTTTATTTCTATTTACAAACATTTAATAGTAGGGATGTGGAAAAAAATACGAGATAAGTTCATCGATATACTCTGATATATCGATAGATGTTTTTACAATATTTCTTCCAAAACATTTTTTTTGTAATTACGTATGGATTCTAATAGTCGACACTATTTTGTTACTGGAGCATTTTGATTTTTTCCTACTTTTGAGTCTTAAAAATCATCGTAAAATTCGTCAAATCGAGCCAAAATTGCGCGTAGGGGTTTATTTTGCTATTTTTTATGTTTTACAATACCTTAAAATTAGAATCCATTACTTAATCATCATCCCATTTCATCTCATTTTTTTCTGAGAAATATTACCTATATCGATATTTTTCACTTCCACCTTCCACCATCCCTAATGCCAAGTTCATTTTCAAAATTGTCTTTGCCCTTTTTTCTTTTTTTTTATTATGGCTGGGGGATCTGTATGTGATGACGTCATATGAAGGTCATTTGAAGGTTAAAGCTTTTTATTGAATATTATAAATATCTTTAAAAATATAGAATTATTTTTAAATTTAATTAGTAGACACTGTACCGAAAGCTTATTCCTCGAAATGGTTTTGAGATTTCCAGTCATGTTCAAAAAGTTATCAAAGCCAATTCTTGAAAATAAATTTATTTCTGTGATTTCGGAAACGGCTCTAACATTTTCACTGAAATTTGGTATATGGGGGTTTTAAGCAATCGATCTAGAAAACGCGTGTTTTCGAGTTTTCATGTGTTTTCTTTCGACGCAGAATATGGTCGCTAATTTCGTCCTACCGGCAACTGTCCATCTGGTCCAGAGCGGGTTAAGACGCGGACGGCAAGAAACGAGTGTTATGGGTTCGAATCCCGCTCGATGACTTACTTTTGTTTTTTTATGTTCAAGTTTATGTATATTTTTTTTATTTTTAATGTTTTAAGACAAGTTTAAAAAAATGTAGCTAATGTTTGAGATAACAATGTAGATTATCACCCTAACACCACCATATTAATAACCGAGCAAAGCTCGGTCGCCCAGATATTTATTTATTTATTTGATTAAACTTAAGAAAATCAAGGGGTTACCACCACTCGACGACGTTGACTTCTTCCGGCAGGGAGTCACTACTCACTTCGATGTTCCATATAACTTACGTGAGAGGCTGTTTTTTCTACCAACCCCTCCACAATAGGCTGCGAGGCTGCGGCGCTTACACCTAGGTTGAAAAGTTGTCTGTTTTAGGCACAAACCATACGAGGCGAAGACTGCTAAAACTGTCCCGTCGTCATCTTCGCCCATTAGCGGGGTTATTAGGGTTAGCGGGTAGACCTCCGTACGGATCTGATTAGCCTTGACTTATCGGACCCGTATCGGAGGAGAGTTCCGAGCTCTTCGGGGTGACCCCACCACTCCGGAAGCCAATAAAAGGGTACCCCTGCGTAAACAAAAAAAGGCACAGACCATACATAAATATCGTCAGGGGGGTAATTATGTAACTTTGTTGCAATCAACTCTGACAGAAATCGCAGTTACATCGCTGCTTTAGTAAGAACCAATGTGACAACTATCTTAACTAAAGCAGCAGTACAACTTTCAATCTATTTCAATCGAAAATTGTTAGCAACAGACTTGCGTAATCAAGGGTCAGGTGTGTAGAGTTGATTTCAATTGGGACTCACCTAAACTTGTCGAGTCGTTCTAACTGTAGTTTATTGTTATAATTGATAATTTAATATGATATTTAGAGAATTTCTTCCTCCAAGTGCAAGCTCATAATACTTTTACTTGCATCGATCTACGCCTATGCTTTGCTTATTGATGAGAATGTGTAAAGGTTGGTTGATAATACTGCCTCAACATATTTATAATATCGCTACCCTTCGGCCCAAGATTATCGTGTGGTTAAAGTAAAAGAAAATAATTATGTAAGTAAGTAAGTATGCAAAAAAGCCCGTAAAGTTGGGGACGTTATATTTTCTTTGAAATTATTAACTCTTTTCCGAATTTAATTGATTTTTTTCTCGTACACAAATTCTATTTTTAATTTTAACAATCTTCTCTCTACCAGGATCACCCGGGACCTTCGGTGTAGAAGGCAGGGCCGCTGCCGATGTATCCACCAGTGAGCGCGAAGCGTCTCTGATTCACGTTGGGCATAAATTCCTTTGCTGTCTGTTCTCATCTTTTCTCAACCGATTCTTGTGAAATTTTGTGAGCAGGTTCGAAAATTACTTACATAGATTTATTTTCAGGCCATTTTATCAAAAATTTTCAAAATGACGGAGATATGTAACAAAACCTATTTCAGTCTGGTTTTCCGGCGCTGTCTATTCTCCTCTACAGATCGCATTTCTCAACTGAATCTCGTGGAATTTTGTGAGCAGGTTCAAAAATTACATAGATTTTTTTGTCGAGCCAGTTATTCGAAAAATTTATCAAAAAAATAATTCACCCATTTTGAAAAATGTTCAAAATTTGAAGCGCTCTAGCTGCTAATACACCAAATAATATACCAAACAGAACGTTACTGTTGGCTTTTAATAGATAGAATAGATAAAGCCCGCCGGTAACGATCAATTGCGATTGTCAATTTTTCCGTCAATTCCATTGTTGGAGCAATTGACAATCGCTTCAATTGCACGCGTAAACGATCAATTTTTCCGTCCATGGGCGTCAATTGCGGAAAAATTGACAATCGCAATTGATCGTTACCGGTGGGCTTTAGTATAGTATATTAAAAAAGCTCACGGGAGCCACTAGTTAGTATTGTGATTCTGTTGATCGTACATAAGCTTAAAGGGCAAAGGACAGCAAAATTCTACAAATCAAATATTTTTGTTAGGAAGAGCATCCGGGGTACAAGGCTATGGCGTGTGGCGTCTGGTCTGGCAGAGTCGAATAGCACCAGCCCTCCACACTTTGAGGTGATGTCGTTAAAGGTTGTTGTTTTAAAGGCGACTAATGACCGTGAAAATGTACAAAAGCATTTTATTATGAAAACTGTCCAACATTGCGATCTCCACCCTGCTTGCAAAGCGTGGAGATATTGGCTATATACCACTTCCATGTAAAGGGTCTACATCCTGCAATAAACAATTAGGCTGCGTACGCACCGACAGGTGGCTAGATTACCGCCTAGATACATCTGGTTACTTGTTTAGGATACACGGTGACCGCACTGGAAGGTGTGTCGTTAGAATAGGAGCCTTGGTCTCATGGTTTGGTTGTAAGCCTCGCGACTACGATACATGGTGGGCGGTCGTCTGCATGTATCGTGCAGTGCGGCCGTTTGCAAACATTCGTAAACGTTCGTTTTACTTCGATATATATCTAGGATCTAGGCGCTAATGTAGCCACCTATCGGTGCGTACGCAGCCATATGGAATTGGATTTTGTAATAATATTTTAAAAATACATTTTCATATACAATTTGATTTTCTTGAGCTTTGGAACTTTCCTATATGCAAAATTTTTGCTTATGAAGTAAACTGGCGAAAAGGCCTTTAGAATATAGTGGTAACATTTAGTTTCGCAATTACATATCTACACAGTAGCCATCAATAATATACACCATACACAACAAATTACCATCAAGAGGCCGTAAGCCACCCTTGTTTGCATAAGAAAGATGAAATGAAAATTACACCTATGCATTAAAATGTCGTTAGTAAGATAAGAAGATAAGCGTCTCTAGTCTCTACATATTTTTTAATATTCAGATAAGTCAGGTTATTTGCCGATTAAATAACTGTGCTCTACTTCACTGAATTTTAATAAGAAATAGAAAAGTTTAAATAATACTTAAATAGATAGAGCAGATATTTCAACGACCGACATTTACTGCTACTATAATATAGGCAAGGCACAATTAGGTAGGTAAGTATGTATTAAGGATTTCAATAACTAAAGAAGGTATGAAAATATTTCGTTATCGGCTTACTTACAAAAATTATTAGCGGTGCATCAAGGCACAACACCAAACTCATCTTAATATGATTACCTCAAGATTTATGGGTCCCAAAGCTATTAATAAAACGCATAGGCCGTGGCGCACGTCCCCGCACGAGATGAGTTTGAGTGCATCGGTGGTGTGTAATGCGAAGCAGCCCGGCCTCATTTTCATTCATCGGGTGTTTGTTGACAATGTCGGTCGGTCAGAGGGCGCGGCGGGGCGCCCGGCTGCAGTCGCCCGCGTGCGCCCGCGCCCCGCGCACGCTCCTGCATAGTTGCACCGCGCTTGCATCGCGCCCGCGCACCCACAACAACAAAACACACGGACTGTCTCGCCACTGTTTACCTCACACGTAAGTTATGCATGTCCACTGCGTATGCGCATTTCACAATGCGCTCGATTCGACGCGCCAGCCTTTTGTTTATTTACATTCTACGCCACGTTCTGCCGTCACTCTGTAATCGGCAACTTCGATAATTCCATATTACGTTCGGAATGTTACGTTTAAAGTTGTAGTGTTGTATTATTGGTTTGTAAATAACATGGATCGAAGAATACGCTTCGCGCAAAATTAAAACCGTTAATGCGTCGGATGCACGTGCTGCGGTTGATAAGGTGGAGATTGTACCCTATGTGGTTGTGTTAAGAGTTGGAGTTGCATGAGCGTTGTCAAAGTGCGCAGACGGCGTCGGAAGTGGCCGGCGAGGGGTAGCACACCTGCCTGTCACGCCGTGTTTGCGGCACCACTCCGCTTACTTAAAGTTGACTTACTTACTATCTGCTGGAACTACAACAATACATATTTGAATCTTCGATCGACTAACATTTGCTCTTTTTAGTAAGAAATTGTAATGGAATGAGAATGATACTGACAAGATCTCCCTACAAAATTGAGAAATCATTTTTAAAATAAAAAGCTTAAGGTTTGAAAATTATTAAATAGATAATCTAAACCGACTTTAATAAACTCATAACGCACGTGTAATGTCATACATATCACACATTGTAAACAATTGTAGCCTTTAAGTGGCATCAATTACCTTTGTAACAAAATACCTAAATATTGATTATAGTTTAAAAATCGTTTTACAAACATTAACAACCATATCAAAAAAATAAAGTAAAATAAAATAATTTATTTAATACATTTTCTGCTCTATTTATTAATTAATAAGAAAATTAAAGAATCTTTACTTGTATCATCTCTGCTTCGTAATTTGAGTGCACTTTACATTTAAACGTAGTTTTCCGAAGAAATATTAATTACTTACGTGAACTGATAACTCTGTAAGTTATCAGACTCTTCATAAGAAAGGTACAGTTACCGATCTTACTATGTTGGAAAGGGCTTTCAATCTAGAAAAAACATTTAAAATACAAAAAATCATCAAGCATTAAGTTTAATAATGTTTATCATCACTTAAGTCATAAATTTTATATTGGTTCAAAAGACATCAACGCAAAATATATATTTTTTTCGATACAAAGCTGTTTGTGTTTTTTTTACTTGATCCTCATATTTGTATTTACAAATATGTAAATACTTCATTTAGGTATGTAAAACGTGCAAGGAATAGAAGATACCAATTTTAAGCTAGCTAGGCAAAATATCCAGGCTATGATAATAACAGTAGTAAGTATACACAATAATAAAGAAAGATCAATTCTTAAAAGTCGATTTCAGACTTTAAACTAAAATGGCGTAGGAATATCGTTGAAAATAGCTCACGTTTTAGGCTCAGGCGGGAAAAGAGAAATTACCACTTTAGGCTTACTTTTTTTCTTAACACAAGTGTCATCATATACTTGTAAATTAAAGAAAAGAAGAAAATACTAGTGTGCAAAATGCAATTTATTTAATAGTCTTCATACAAAATGACGATATAATTTCTATTCTTCTTCTTCTTCTTATCAATGCAGGCGGTTTCCGCAACTCGACGTCTATTGCGCCTATTTTGCGTCAGAGGATGTGCGGCCGGATCACTCCAGCCAGCCCAGCTCAGCCAGGAACGCTCCAAGGGCTTTCACATTCGTGGTCACTTCCTGGACGCTGCCCGGCGAGCCGAGGTACCTCGCCCGGTAAGGGGCCACCCCTCTGCATTCCAGCAGAACGTGGGTGGCTGTTTCTTCTTCCTCCATGCACCCTCTGCATAGGGGACTGTCCGTGACACCTAAGTTAAAAAGATGTCTGTTAAATTGTCCATGACCAGTAATAGCACCTGTTACCAGGCGAAGTTGCGGTCTGCACAGATGTATCAGGGCCCTGGATAGACGAGCGTCCACGCGCGGTAGTGCGAGTTTCGCTTGTCTGCACGAGTTCAGCGAGCTCCAATTCTGTTGGTGTAATTCTATGGTGCGTTCACGGATTTTACTTACAAACCAGCTTGTCGGGATAGGCGCGATCGGCTCTGGGCCAACAGGCGTCGAGCCAGATGCGCGTCTAGCCAGTTCGTCGGCTGCATCGTTTCCCCGTGATCCACTGTGACCTTTGATCCATTGGATAGTAATATTATTAAGAGCACCTACTGTACTTTAGGCGTGGTGACACTCAAGTAAAAGGCTCGATGTGATGCGACTGCCCTGGAGAGCCTGTAGAACGGATTTGCTGTCAGAGAGAATTAAGATGTCGTGGTCTTTTACCTCCCTTGTTTCGATTGCCCGAGCCGCCATTGTTATGCCCACGCACTCTGCCTGAAAGACCGTGTTGTATGAGCTTAAGGGGGATGCAATTTGTATGTTGAGGTCCTCTGAGAAAACACCCGACCCTGTGCCCGATGAGGTCTTGGAGCCGTCAGTGTAAATCAGGAGAGCCTTGTGTCTTTTCTTGGAGCTGATGTCGTCTATCAGGTGTATTCTGTATTTTTTGTCGAAAATGAAGGTTGGCTTAACTTTGTCGCATACTGCTTCGATAAGAGGGGTGTTCAGCCAGTCCTCCAGTAGTCCACTGAGATGTTTTACTCTCTCGGATTTTAGAGATCCCAGTTTTTAGTCTTAACGCTGTTTTGGCTGCCTCCTGTTGAATGTGGAGATGCAGTGGTGTTAGGTTCAGCATTACCTCTAGAGCAGCTGTGGGAGCTGTGCTCATGCATCCAGTGAGGGCGCAGCAGGCCTGACGTTGTAGTCCCTGTAGCTTTTTGGCTCCAGTGGTTTGGGCGGCTTTTTTTATAATTTCTATTAAACATGTTACCATTGAAAATGGTTATCAGATGCAAATCGCCTGAGACGTATTTTTGGCCATATCTCCGAGGATTTTAAGAGGATCAAGATGGGAATAGTACCAAAAGTTGAGGAATTTATCGAGACACGTGTGAACGTTTCAATTTTGAAAATCTACTGGTAAATCGATTGGTTTTTGGAATTTTGCAAAAATTCGCCAAAATTTGGGTTTTACATTGTTTTTCACTAGGGGCGCTGAGTCGAGCCGAATCGAATCGCAATAATTCGCCTCCATACATTTACTATGAAACTGCGTCCATTGACTGGCGTCGATTCGGCGCGCCTCGGCTCTTCTCTAATGGACGCAGTTTCATAGTAAATGTATGGAGGTGAATTACGGAAAAAATGCGACTCGACTCGACGCGGTTCGACGCGCCTGTAGTGGACGCCAGCCTTAATATCTACAGTGGACTATCTATCTATTTATTGCAGTCCTTGTCCTTCGGACATAGGCCTCCTCTCTGCTTCACTCACGACGATCTGCTGCCACGCGCATCCGTTGATGCCTGCCTGCTGCCGGATTTCATCCATCCATCTCTTGGGCGGTCGTCCTCTACGGCTCTACCGCGGGCGTTAAGCTAGGGTTTCCTAGGATGACGGTGCCGTCATCTTACGGCCGTAATTTAGCGGTGTAGAACGTTGTCTATGTAAACAATACAGCGCGCCGTACTGTTTACATAGACAACTTTCTACACCGCTAAATTACGGCCGTAATATGACGGCACCGTCATCCCAGGAAACACTAGCTTTAGCGCGGGGTCGCCATTCGAGTAGTCCTCCCCACCACACCAGCTGTTCTAGCAATGTCCTGCTAAAAACATCATAGGAGTACTTCTAAAATCAAAATAAGCAAACACATGGTGACGTGGTTTTCAGAGGCATTGGGAAACCCCTTTGAGGGTAAATAAGTCTGAAATCGATATGGATATCGTTATTGGGTTTTTATGGGACGTTGATTGCGAAAATGGATTTTATTTTGAAGTCCAACACGGTAAAAATGATTCAACATCTAAAGAGGTAAAAAAGGTTCATAATATTTTGTATGGGAAAAATAATATTTCAACATGAAACTTCGTTGTAGTATTTCGAAATCCACATATTTCGAGAATTTCCGAAAATTAGCCTCTTAAAGGGTAAATGGGGTAAATAAACCTGAAAATCAATATGGATGTCATTATTTTGGTTTTAAGGAATGTTGATTGGGATAATGCCATTTATTTATTTTAAGTCCAACACGGTCACAGTGGTCATGAATGATTCAAAGCCTTAAAGGGCTAAAAAGGGTGTTATTTTTTTTGTGGGAAAATAATACGGAAACAGGAATGAGAATGCGTACGGGAACGGGGACGAACAGGAATGGATTATGGACATATCCTACTAATATTATAAGTGTGAAAGTTTGAATGTTTGTTTCTCAGTCATGCAAAACTGACGGATTTGGAATACTACACATATATTTTATAGCCTGGACTAAAATATAGGATACCTAAATCCCGCTCAAAAGTCCCCGGGGATTTTCCGAATGTCCACGAGGATGAAGTCGCGGGTGAAAGCTAGTTTATTTATCACGAGCTAGGTAGTTACGGGGGCGACAGTTATTTTTCAATCCGTCGCGAACAGTACTTTTTTTCTGGATGCAAATACCCTATATTCTTTTCTATATCTCTGGCAACGGTATGCAAAATTTTCATGATGATCGGTCGAGTAATTGAGACGTGATAGCATAACACACTTACAGTATTTATGAGTTACTTTTTTGGATCTTGAACCTGTGTAATTGAAACTAATGTTTGAAGGGACTGACACAAGCAGATATTGACTGTACGCAATATGTAGTACTTATATACTTTGACAAAATTAGTAGCACGAAAGTGACGGGGCCTTCGAACGTCGTCGTCGCTAAAAACTATCGGAGGTGATAATCAAATATGCAACATTTTGTTCCGACATGTACAGTCAATGGCACACCAAGTAATACAAAATTGACAAAGGAGATGTCCCAGCGTTGCCCCAGTTTCATTTTATTTAATTACTTCCATAATACTTATTACATATACAGTGCCTTTGGTCTTGAACTAGCGATAATTTAAAGGCGTGTAATACACCTAATTTTATCGACAAAAACACCCACATGTTGGGGTGTGTTTGTTGGAATGGCCGCCATTTTAAATTTGACTTTTTATTTTAGATGACCCTGCAGAAAAATATTAATTTCTCCGGATTTAGAAGTCCTACAGTTATAACAAAAATATTGTTTGAAAGCTAATAATATCACCTAGTAAGTTAAAAATAAAATGTTTAAATTTTTGATTTAAATACGTCATAAAAAATTACTGATATAAAATATTATACGAAATTTGTGCGATTTTTTTGAGTTTTTATTACATTTCTCAAAAACTAGGACATTAATGTCCATTTTTTTTGCACTATTCAAATACACAAGAATATTATCTACAAAACGGTTTTAAAATTTATTGCTCTATGTTGCATATTTTGAGAGTTATTTTTGTTTGAACTATGACCCTTACGTCACCAAAAAATGATTATTTTCGAAAATGGACATAATTACAAGCATTTCGAACATATTTTAAATTAGGTTAATAATATTATCTGAATACTAATTTCATCAAATGATAAAATCTAGTTTTTAGGAATTTTGATTTTTTTTATTTTCGAAAATAACCATTAAGTACTTGTAAGGGTCATATTCAAACATCAATAGCTCTCGAAATATGCAACATAGAGCAATAAATTTTAATATTTAAAGTATATAATATTTAAAGTTGTTCTGTAATGCAAAAAAAGTGAACATTAATGTCCTAGTTTTTGAGAAATGTAATAAAAAGTCAAAAAAATCGCAAAAATTTCGTATAAAATTTTATTTCAGTAATTTTTTATGACGTATTTAAACCAAAAATTTAAACATTTTATTTTTTAAATTGATAGATTATATTATTAGCTTTTGAACAGTATTTTTGTTATAACTGTAAGACTTCTAAATCCGGAGAAATTAATATTTTTCTGCAGGGTCATCTAAAATAAAAAGTCAAATTTAAAATGGCGGCCATTCCAACAGGAGTGGGGATAGACCCCAACATGTGGGTGTTTTTATCGATAAAATTAGGTGTATTACACGCCTATAAATTATCGCTAGTTCAAGATCAAAGGCACTGTATAACTACATATACAGGGTCACTGGAAATATGACGTATTCCTGCAAAATGGTTATAGATGAGGTCAAAACAAACATTTTTTGTTATATTACTTTTTCACATAAAAGTTAACTACTCGTTCGATTCCGGTTTTTTTATTATTTTGGTATAGAAAACAGTCTGAATGTTGATAATGAATAAAAAAAGTTACAAAAAGTACAGGTGTTTATAAAAAAATCATTCCTCAAAAACATTTTTTATTTTTATTTTTTCAGATTTTTTAGAAAAGACAGCAAATATCTTTAAAAAAATCCTAGTAACTAAGCATGCACAATATTTTAAAAACATTACCATCTATTCAGCTTTCAGTTGAGGTATAAAACTTAATAATATCTTAAATAAAAAATGAGAAATTAAGACTTAAGTGAATTGCAGTCCCATTTCGTGTAGCAAAAAATTCCAACTTCGAGCGCTTCGGAGGTGGCCGTATTATCCTACATAAATCATAAATGTGAAAGTTTGTTTATTTGGATGATTGTTAATCAATCATGCAAAACGGCTGAACGGATTTGGATAAAATATACACACACAGAAAGTCTAAAAGGCGGATTAAAACATAGGAGGATACTATTATCTTGGTTAAAGGTTCCCTAGCGATTTTCTCGAATGTAAATGCCGATGAAGTCGCGTGCAGAAGCTAGTTTTGCATAAATGGTCATGCTTACTAAAGATAATAATAAGAGTTTGGGGACAGGATTATTTTCCGCCGATGAGTCAAAATTTTTACGGACGGCATCAAAAATAACCATGCATATCAGCCATTTTTAAAGCCTTTATGCCAGGCCTTCCTTTTGGCTTGTGAATGGATAGAGCGGATGGGCCATAACCCACCACGTGGACCCAATGTGGATTGGTCAGTGTTAACGACTGTAAATGTAGCCAGGACCAACGGCTCTATGTAAGGTACATTGTGTTAACACCGACAAATCCGCATTGGGCCCATGTGGTGGGTTATGGCCCATCCACTTAATCCATCCACAAGCCAAAAGGAAGGCCTGGCATAAAGGCATTAAAAATGGCTGATATGCATGGTTATTTTTGATGCCGTCTGTATAAAATTTTGACTCATTGGCGGAAAAAAATCCTGTCTCGAAATTCACTCGGACAAAAGTATTTTTAGTAAGCACGACCATTTATGGCAAACTAGCTTCCGCCCGCGACTTTATCCGCATTTACATTCGAGAAAATCCCTAGGGAACCTTTAACCAAGATAATAGTATCCTCCTATGTTTTAATCCGGCTTTTAAACTATCTGTGCGCCATATTTCATCAAAATTGGTTCAGCCGTTTTGTGTGATTGATTAACAATCATTCAAACAAGCAAACTTTTACATTTATGATACAAGTAGGATAATACAGTCACCTCCGAAGCGCTCTAAGTAGAAAATTTTTGCTACATGAAATGGGACTGCAATTTACTTAAGTCTTAATTTCTCATTTTTTATTTAAGATATTATTAAGTTGAATACCTCAACTGAAAGCTGAATAGATGGTGATGTTTTTAAAATATTATGCACGCTTAGTTACTAGGAATTTTTTAAAGATATTTGCTGCCTTTTCTAAAAAATCTGAAAAAATAAAAATAAAAAATGCTTTTAAGGATTGTTTTTTTTATAAACACCTGTACTTTTTGTAATTTTTTTTATACATTATCAACATTTAGACTGTTTTCTATCCCAAAATAATAAAAAAACCGGAATCGAACGAGTAGTTATCTTTTATGTTAATTCTTTGTATCTGAAAACGTACTTTTGGTAAATAATTACTTAATTTTAATTTACTCAAAAACTATGAACTTTTTGAGAAAAAGTAAAATAACAAAAAATATTTGTTTTGACCTCATCTATAACCATTTAGCAGGAATACGTCATATTTCCAGTGACCCTGTATAATAAAATGCTAATCACATTTTATTTAGGTATCAGTCAAAGATTGTTTTTTTTATTTAGAAAAACAATTACAAAAACATTAAGTAGTTTTCTGAAGTATTTTGTGAAAAAAATGTAAGTAAATAGTACTGTCATGATAAAAAAAATGTGATTTAAAAGCGTTTTCACTTAAAAATGCAGAAAATAATTATTAATCTGATTCTAGAGTATAAAAAAAACTCTGACATACTACTTTGATTAAGACGCGATAGACTATCATTTTTTGAGAATGGTGAGGCAAATGACATAGGCGCTATGGGTCATGTCCTTTCTCCAAATGATTTTGAACCTCAATTAAAGTTTTTTCAGTTTAAATTGATTGCAGAGACGTATTGTGTTGGCCCAGTGTGATGCTGACTGTACGTAGTACTTACTAAGTATTCGTACAGTCAGCTCCACAAGTAGCTGAACATTTAAGAACTTTGACGCACTATTTATAACGCTTTTTTCGGAAAGTTGCAACTCTACAACATGAACGCTACTATCTATGCGACATGGCACTATCTTTTTCTGTGTTTCTTTTTATATGATCAATTTGTAATGATCATCGACTGATCAATGACACTAAATGAACTAAAAAAATATTCGAGGTTAAAAATTAAAATATCTTCCCTCTACATTATAAAAATAAACATCAATGTTTACGACATTAAGTGGGTCCACTTATAAATATATTTTTATTTCATTAGTTCGATTTACATTTTTCTGCACAGTTCTTCATTTATCAACTACGAGTATCATTCATATTTACTACATCCAGTTCACTTAACAAAAATGTTAGCTAAAGACATTGATACAGAGTAAATTTTACATTACAACTCTTTGTTAATATACCCAATTCAGGTACTAACAATTACTTCACTAGAAAAATAAGTCTTAACACTTATAAAATAAAGCTCAGTCTTTACCGTAAATATAAATAGACACAAAATACACTCTGCAAAATTTTCATAAATATGTATGTACATTTTAGTTCATTTGCAACCAAACAGCAGACTGAAAGACTATACGGAAGAATATTTGGTAAACATTTTATTGTTGAACAATTGATTTCAGTAGGTAGGTATACTTGAATTTAATAGGTAAGTAAGTATAGGGAACATTTTAAGTTTACCATAGTAACAAGGTTATTTTAAGTATATACGAAACCTGAAAACTGTTTGTTCAGAATCAGTTTTAGAATCGATTTTATATCATGTTATATTTTGACTAAATAATATTTACAAAACCATACCTAATTAACGCACACCCTACTCATATCACGAGACAACACAAAAAGCTTGTAATTTTTCGTGAGTTTTTAAGGTATCGTTATATTTTTTTATACTGATTCTGAAAATGAAAATATGTGACCCGTGTTTCAGCCCTTTAGACGCATAATACCACATAAGTAAAATACCACCTTTACGCAATACGCTTTCGTATAAACAAAAATTAATGTTGTATAGAACCTACTACTTAAAATTTTGCAGTCTAAAATTACGTCCGCAAAATTGTCTGTCTACTAAGTCATCTTTCGGCACCACTCTTTTCTTAAAATTGTTCATAACTAAGTTAAGTAGGTAAAAATGAAATTTAAATGTTAGTGTTTTCGTCTGGAAATATAAACTTAAGTGATTTTATGTCAATAAGTCATTCATTACTTATGCAGGTAATTCATGCAATGCTACTTGATCAAAGTGAGATTAAGTTATCACTTTAAAATAAAATTATAATACGAAGCCCTTTGCTTTTCATCAAGATTTGTCAATTGTTTAAACGTAATTCGTGCAAAAACCTAAAATTTTAAGAACTTGAATGCTAAAAAAAATACGTTTTCGTTTACACAGAACGGATATACCTACACTAGGTACTAATAATTTTACCAGCGAGCGAACAATGAAACTTATATGATAATACCGCGATGCAGCAAAAAAAGTATGAATGAAAACCTTCTCAGGTCTGGCCACATTAAAATGATACATTTACAATTAAAAATTTACATTAATTTAGTAACGAGCCACGTGTGGCGCAACAGGAAATGAGAACATGTTTTGAGAAGTAGGTACACACATTAAGACTTTAGAGTTGTGCAATCAATAATGAATGGTCCTTTGTGATATTTTTGTCTGAAATTGTCCCGTTCTACCCAAAATCATGGTCACTGGCCAGTGACGTTGCATTTCTATGACGTATCGTCGAGTCTTTGTCGAGAAATGGAGGTCGTATAAAACAGTTTTTATCCTACAAGTCAATTATAGGGACTAATTAAGCAGCGAAAAAATATTTACATAAGGCCTAAAATAATTGATATTAACATAAAATACTTAAGTAGTTACTGCAATCTCAAGAAATACGGTTACGTTTAAAGAAAATTAATTATACAAAAATATTACACAAATTAATAGATTGTACAAAAATTTTTGAAATATCTGACAATTAACTCTAGTCTAGACTGAACCGTGGTCGTATATCTATTATAATGAGGCTGCGTGCCGTGTATTACTTTAATTAAACAATTTTAGCAACAATACACGTACCGCACGGAGTATAATTAACTATTACGTCATCGCCTGCGATCGGTGACGTCACACAGCGACGGCAGAGTTCAATGCTCGATAAAATTTCTCTACCTGCCTACAAATAGACAGCTGGCAACAACAATGTTGAAACGAACCAACAATGCTCGTAACGACAATTGGCTTTGATAACTTTTTGAACATGACTGGAAATCTCAAAACCATTTCGAGGAATAAGCTTTCGGTACAGTGTCTACTAATTAAATTTAAAAATAATTCTATATTTTTAAAGATATTTATAATATTCAATAAAAAGCTTTAACCTTCAAATGACCTTCATATGACGTCATCACATACAGATCCCCCAGCCATAATAAAAAAAAAGAAAAAAGGGCAAAGACAATTTTGAAAATGAACTTGGCATTAGGGATGGTGGAAGGTGGAAGTGAAAAATATCGATATAGGTAATATTTCTCAGAAAAAAATGAGATGAAATGGGATGATGATTAAGTAATGGATTCTAATTTTAAGGTATTGTAAAACATAAAAAATAGCAAAATAAACCCCTACGCGCAATTTTGGCTCGATTTGACGAATTTTACGATGATTTTTAAGACTCAAAAGTAGGAAAAAATCAAAATGCTCCAGTAACAAAATAGTGTCGACTATTAGAATCCATACGTAATTACAAAAAAAATGTTTTGGAAGAAATATTGTAAAAACATCTATCGATATATCAGAGTATATCGATGAACTTATCTCGTATTTTTTTCCACATCCCTACTATTAAATGTTTGTAAATAGAAATAAAGTATGCACATATTTTCACAATGTTTATTATGTTATCCTGCAAATTTATCAGTCCACAAGCAATCGTTACAATTTCATCCATGTAGCCTACATCCAAAATAGACACAATACATACAATACATTTCGCAATTTGGGTAGATTGGGCGTGTCAGTTTTTACAAAGTTTTTCAGCTGATTTTCCACTGGTAAGCATTTTTATTATAATTTTACCACCTCAAAAATTATTGCGGCAAATTAAAAAGGTAGGTTAGAACCGTCACAACTGGATTAAATGAATAAAATTGAAGAAATATTAACTATAACTTATTTGTTTACAAACAACCATAAAGTCATTATGACAGGTAATGACACTTGGCCGTTCTTTTTCTATAACTAGATGGCAAAGGTTTTCCTTCTTAAACTTTCATGCCACTAATGACGTCATTCCGGTTGACCATATCCGCTCGACAAATATATTTATAAAAAAATAAATACGGGACCAAATGTTAAAATATTCAAATTAGTTTCTTAAATTGGCCTAATCTGTAGTAAAAAAATATAAAAAAAATACCTTTTATTTTTTAACCAAAGCCAATTGCCGAACGATAAACGTGTAAATCTCACGATTGCTATAGTAATGTAATTACAGTATTAATATTAGAATGTCGAAATCCGAGTGACGATTCTATTAAAATTTGAAATTGGTATATGTCGATCGTCGATTGTCAAAGTGACATTGGCGACGTTGTCTCTCGCAATATTGGCCACCAATGGGATTGGTTTGGGTAGTAGCAATGGCATTATCGAGTCGGTTTTGTAATCAAGAGGCGATAATGAGGAGTGCAACGGTGACGTCAGGCGGGGGGAAGGCGGCGGGGCGGGCGGACACGGCGGGGCCGCGCGCCCGTTCATTGTAGTTTTTCGATTATTGTTTAATTAGGGCGAAGCGGCGGCGGAGCGGCGGCCAGGGGCGGTCAACGTGCGGCCCGCATGCTTACTGTCACTCTTATACTTACTTAGATATCGAAAAAATTTACGCCCATAAGTCTCATAACATACTTAAGTTAAAGTAATTTTCTCGAATTTTCCATTACACTTTCCATTTCCATTGCATACAATTATAATAACAAAATGGTCCCTCATTTTAGCTCTCCTGCAACTCCTGATGCTGAAACTATGTTTTGGTAATTACAAAATTTTTCGAATATTGAAATCAAAACTGAAGAAACTCTGGAATATAATTTTCACTTAAACCTTAATTAAGTAGTTTTCACACTATAAATGATGATGAATGAAAACATATTAAAGCCGTATAATAAACAGAAAACATATCAAAAGTATTGAACACCTTTTTCGGTACTTAAGTTAATTATTGTAAGTACTTTTTAACTGCTTATAACTTTTGTTTAAGTGGACCGCATTTGAGGCTCATTCATTATGGAGGCAGGTGCAAAACATTAAAATGTAGAAATTAAGTGCAGCAGATGTCACCTTATCATTATCACAAGAAACAGCTTTAAACAATTAGGTCGACATTTCCTCTATAATGAGTTTTTATTAGATGTAATTGAAGTAATTTGTATGTTTAGGTAATTTACAAATAAATAAAAGTTTGTAAAGGATAAATGATCACTGAATGCAAAAAGTTTTCGTGAATTCGAGAAATGTAGACGGACTAAATGTTATTTGTAGAGTAGGTGCTTAAAATTTTATGAAATTGCATTGTTAATTGTGAATAGGATTACCATCCGTCTGGATTAGTCCGGACATGTCCGCATTTTTAAATTATTGTCCGGACTTTGTAATTTGTCCGCTTTTTAAAATTTGGTGGTGTAATACTACCTATAGTGAAAAACATACATAGCCATTAGTGTTTAAAAGAGAAGTCCCAAAATGTATGGAGTCTGGATCTGTGGATCTGTCTGTGAAAATGTCCGGACTTTTATTGAAATGTTCGGCTTTTTGTCAGGACTTTCCAAATTTTGAAATGGTAACCTTAACTGTGAAGATCTGATTTTGAAATTGAAGTGGTGGTACTAAGTCCTACCTCAAAACAACCAAACTGATTCTAAACCCAAAATTCGTGAGTGAAGCATATTTTAATTTAATTACTAGTGGCTCTGTGATTTAATTATTAGAGTTTCGCCACGTAACGTGACCCATTAGGTCTACAGATTTTTTATAGCATGGCAGTACCCTGAAATTTGACCAACAGCTCGCATCTTTTTCCGCTTTCAGTGATTAAGGATAGAAAATTCAATCCATATATATAATATAGTGGTGATGGATGGATAATTAGAAACACTTGTCGATTTTCATACAAAATAAATAACTTTGAAGGCTTAGTTCTCCGTCAGGGATTGATTGAGCTGTGATCTGATGATGACTATTCAGGGAGTGAATGGAGGAAATCTAGTTCGTCATATACATCCAACTGATCTGATCAGTATTCTAAGAGCTGGAAGGATCAGGGTTCTCAGTTTCAGGATTTCCATACATTTCAATGCTATTTGCAGTTTTTTGAAACATATCCAAACAGCTCTTAGAATTTTGATCACATCAGTTAGGTGTGTTTATAGTGATCTAGAACTCCTCCATTCACTTCCTGGAGTGGATAGCCATAATCAGATTATAGCTCGATGAAGCCCGGGGCCGTACCGGCTAACTAATCGAACTTCGAAAAGTCTGCCGGGTTTCAAATTAAAACAGATAAATCGAGCCCCAATTGGGCTAAAATAGCGAAACCTAATTCATGAGGTCACACAAACATCTATATCTTCCAAATAACTTCAACAAATAGTACAATACGAAATTCCTTACTTCAATTTATCTTTTTTAATTTGAAATTCGGCAAATTTTCCGAAGTTCAATTCGTTAGCCGGTACGGCGGCCACTAGTGGAGTACCAAGGCTTCAAATTTACCTCGTTTGTACGAAAATCGAAAGGTATTTCTATATTATATGTCCAGCACTGTATAAAGTCAAAATCTCACTCTCGCACCGATTTTATTCAGCTTACTGCGTCGAATACAGTTAAGTTAAATAGTATTATACACCATGGTCAAAAATAACATTGCAAAATTTAAAAAAACAATATTTCAATAATGGAATGGTTTGCATTCTCTTTTGTTGTTTCATTCGTTGGCGCCATTTTAGTATTGTTTTTTGGCTAAAAAGTGTTAAAATGTATTTATTACGCTATTTCAGAACGGTGTGGAGAGAATTTTAGTATAGAATGAGCGCGGCAGTATGTTAACATTCTTGGTGTTAGTTGTTAGCTAGTTTCTTCGGGAATTGACGGTATGATGAGCTCGGCAACATCTAATACCGTCCTGGGGCCGTACTGGTTAAGCTCCGAACCTCAGCAAATCTGCCGGGCTCCAAATTAAAACAGATCGAGCCCGAATCAGGCCAAAATGTTCGCCATTTTGGCCCAATTCATGATGTCACACTAACATCGATATTTTCCAAATAACTTTTATGGCATGTATGGCAAATAGTACATAGGTACAATACGAAATTCCTTTCTTCGATTTTTCTTTTTTAAGTTGAAGTCCAGCAGACTTGCGCAGTCTGGAGCGTTAGCCAGTATGGCCCCTGGAAGAGAACGTAAACGGACTGTTCGAACTCTTAGGAAGCAAGCAACACATAACAAAACGGTTAGTCCGAAATCCACAAAATAATGAGAAAAATGTCGCAAGATTTGGGGATAATTCGCTCCACCGTGCAGCGTATAGTAAAAAAAAATAAAAAATTTAAAAACACGACTGCCCTGCCAAAAACGAACTAAAAAGTTTAAAAACAAGTATCTTTGCAGTCGGGGTACCTCTTTGATTAAAAATTATTCCATAAAACAGTCCCCCGACTGCAAAGACACTTGTTATTTAACTTTTTAGTTCATTTATGGCAGGGCAGTCGTGTTTTTACTTTTTTTTTTATTTGACACATGTTAGTGACAAATTATATAGTTTTGGAATGTTCTCGTCAAGGCCTTTCGTTTGATGCCCATATTGTAATATTAGAAGAAACATTTTTTTTCACATTTAAAAGTAGCGTCGTACAGTCGCCATATTGATTTTTTCAAAAAAAATTATGGTGGAATAAAGAAACTCACATAACCACAAACATACATGAACCCTAAACACATATAAACTCCTTCTTAGGCAGTCGTGTAAAAAAAAATCCAATTGGCTCCACAATCTCAGAAAAGCGCAACTGCTTACAGAGATAGACAAAACGCATAGGACAAGAATTCATTAAAAAAAATCGATTTTACATGTGCTCTGTTGGCATACTAACGTTGGCGCCTTAACGTTCCGCTGCTTCGAATAGGGAATATGCATCAGTCACCGATTATGATAAATTTGAGCTTGATCGCTGTTGACACGCATAAAAAGATAATGGATCTGAAAAATAAAAAAAAATGGTATTATTTTAGTTTTATCACAGGATGGATATTTGGATTTCGAATATAATGAATACAGTCAGATATAATCGAATAAGAAATAATATTTTGTAAGAATCATATTACTTAAACGCTAAATTTAGGGAGATAATTGAAAATTCTTGACTAACTCCATAATAAACACACCCTGAAACGTAACATGTGAAGTCACAAATCATGACCGTTTTGTATAGAGCGTTTTCGGCGGGTGCTGCTGCGTCCTAACTTCAAGTAACTATATCACGAGAAAAAGACGCAGGAGTAAGTTTTAATATTAACGTTATTTTCTCACGCATTATACTTTTGATTTTGATACAAAAAAAAAATTGATGCATATTCCCTATTGGAAAAACATCGTCGACAAATTTTCCGATGAAAAATTGTTCAGAATAGAACCAGCACATAACCACCAAAATAACAGGATCTGGCCTTCTATTCGTCCTGGAGCTGTTGCAGTTATTCCACGTCGCCAAAATGCGAAAGCAGTTATAGTTTGGGATGCAATTTTCGCCACTGGCAAAACTCCCCTCGTTTTTTGTAGAAAAAGGTGAAAAAGTGGTATTAAAATCAACCAAGAAAATTACCGAGGAGACACCCTTGAATTTTGGAGTCAACAGCACTTTGGTAACCATTCATGGGTATTCCAACAAGACTGCTCCAACTCACAGTGCCTTAAGTGATCAACCCTGATTTCATCAGCTCAAAAAATGGCCATTCTACTCGACTGATCTGAATCCAATGGATTGCAGAGCAGCTATAATCAATGTTGGAAGCACAAAGTCCTGTACTACGCATAGAGGATTCGATCCCGGGATCCCGAGAACCGGGATCCCGGGATCCCGACCGTTTTTCAATCCCGAAATTTTCGGGATTGAGTTTTCATAATCCCGGGATTTTCGGGATCGGTTAATTAATTTTAAAAAAATTGCTAAATATAGTGTGTGAAGCTAAACGCTCAGTGCCAGTGTTATCAATATAATTTAACGCCTATCACTTTTAATATAAGATACAAGAAAACCCTGTATTTCATTCGAGCAGCATTTCAAGCAAGCAACACAAATTAACCCAGCGGGTTTGCGATGGTTTCTTGGAATAAAACTTTTTTAATTTGAACTAAAATGATAGACAAGCAAGTTTCACTGGGTTATGTGGTGATATACTTCAGTTTTACTGCTACTGAACAAAAATGTATGAAAATTCTTTAAGATTAGTTTTGAAATGAGACATTTTGTGACTCATGAATATGATTATCAATCAGTTTTTGATAAGAAACTTCTTTACTACCTAAATACTAACTAGATTTTTACATGAAATTCTTCTATCTGGTCGACGTTAAGAGAGGTTTTGCAACTATTTGCATAGTTTGTTAGATAATTATCTTTTCAATTTATTGAAGATGTTATTCTTTCTTGAAAAATATTTTATTTTAATATAAAAAGTGTCAAACTAACCAGACTTAAAGTCTGGTTAGACTTAATTTGACTCTAACTTTGATTAGTTAGTGATTAGATTAGCTAGGTGTGTATTGTAACCTAAAATACGTTGGTTTTTGTTAAAATTTTCATTAAGTACGTCGATTTTTGACCTAATCTTAATCACGTTTATTTTTGTCTATTTTCATTTGTTGATTATAGAGCCGATTTTTGTAAGATCTATATATTTTTATTTTTAATCTTCAATCCCGAAATAATCCCGGGATCCCGGGATTGGCTAAGTGGAATCCCGAAATCCCGGGATCAGAAATAAGGGCCGGGATCGAATTCCCTAACTACGCATCATAGATCGGTTGACGACATGAAGGTTTCTCTTACAAACGAGTGGGACAAAATATCTATTGAGGAAGTGCGGAAAATTGTGGAAATCTTTAAATTGTGGAAAGTGTTTAGCTATGTATTCGCGCTAAAAGAGGTTATTTTGATAACAAATAGGAATTCTTGTAAAAATTAAATTAGTTTTTTGTAATTTATTCTCGATTAATCCATTTAATTTAAGTTTAATGTTTATAAAATTATTCGAAAAATCAACTGTCTCTTCGACCTTATTTTGGTCCACCCTCTATTTTTGATAATATTTCTACTGTCAAGGAAACTTAAAAACTTATTTAAATAATATTCCATTTTCGAAAATATCTATAAGTTGAATTGATACCCATTGCAAGATATTTTAATCACTTTTCGCGATAAAATGTAGAGTTTTCTAGTATTTCAGAATTCGCGTCCAAGTTTAACAAATATAGTAGCGACGCAGACAGTGATTCGGTTGGCAGCGGCTGGCGCTATCAGCGGGCGGCGACCGCGCCGGGGGCCCGCGGGGTGGCGGTGGCGCGGCGGCGGCGCGGGTAAGAGCGCGTAAAAAGGCGGACGGATCCGACGCGCGCCTTTCACGGGGTCGACGCCCGGGGCCCCAAACCGCGACCCGCACGCGCATACCCTGACCCTTCCTCGCTAAGATCCTAACCATCCTAGCATCTTTTCCAACTCCTCACAGCTAGATAGCTGACGTCACCGAAAGAACAGAACATTATTTACGACACGCCTTCGGCACCCAGAGCTGCATCACGTGGACGAAAGCGATAAAAGGGCCATTACTGTCCGTCTCCGCTCGACAACCGTGCCCACGTAATCACATGATTTTTACACACGTTTGCGGTAGATCAGGCATTTAAAATGAAAATTCGAGAAGATGATTATGTGCTAACTATGATGCCGTGCCGAACGGTGTACATTCTATTTGGCATTACATTCACATTGTATCATCTCCCATCCCGGCCCCAGAGGCCGCAGCACTAGACGCTGGTCGTTAGGAACATTCCACGTCGGCGGCGAGTGGACGTGCGCGCTCATCGCCAGTATCCGGGCCAATGCCAGTACTCCGTACCTAAACTAGAAAAGTATTGTCCTCGATGTTCCGAACGATAACCACAATCCGGGAGTGCGCTAATTGCGGCTCTAAGCCCAGTGGCTACAGTAGGTTTTACGTCGGTGGGGTCGAGTGGAGGTTGCGCGTGAGATATGTGAAGCGGCGGCATGCGGGTCGCGCAGCGTTCTCACGCTTTGAATATTCCTGCTCCCGGCGGGCCCCGCGCGCCCCGCGGCACCCCGCGCCCCGCGGCCCGCCCGCGACCCTTCAATGACTCCCACTCCGAATCCTAATCCCCGAATTTAATTGAATGAACTTCTCTAAGACTGTTTACGTCCATATCGATCTCGCCGGTCCCCACAGCCCACATAGGCCCTCGTATCTCGCGATCTGACACGGCATCTCACCCTATTATTAAACTATTACCAAAGTAATGTAGCGCTCCACTAATTCTAAGCCTCCGATGACAATAATAATAAATAACTTCATTAATTTTAACGCGATATTTACTGTAACGAACTCTACCATCCGTGAGCATAGACGAAGATAAAGAAACAAATCAATACAAAACATAATGAAAGTTGCAAGGTATGTTGAATTCATATCTAGCTGTACATTATGCTAGCCGCGGTACGTTTATACAGGTAAGTAAGTATACCTGTTACCTGCAAACTCGGTGAGCCAGCCGGTAGGTATTTACTAATCGACTCTAGTGCTCAATTTAAATGTCGAGCTGATCCAAAACCTGCTCGTTGAATGTATCTACATAGTTCTAAAAAAAATACATTAAAATACAAGTTCGTATATAAAGTCGGTTCGAATGTCGTTATTCTAGAGTTAAAATGAATGAAATGTGTAAATGGTTGTCGGTTCGCGTGGCTGAAACGGCGTGACTTATTTGACGAACGGCGCGTAGGCGGCCCGGCGCCTTCCCAGGCTCTAGCCAGCGATTATTAATTCCGAAACATACATCTTTCTTTTACAAGATCATAACAATTATTGAGAAGCATTTTTCCGGCGCGCGCGCAGAGGAGCCGCACTCCCACGCCTAGCGCCACTAATCATCCTTGACTTACATTTTCGAAAAATCCTTTTGTACGGGAATTGGCATTCGTGAGAACAGAACTGTTTGAACATTCATATTTTGCTATTAACATACGGGCCTGCATTGTTCCAGCGACCGTTCTTTCTTACCTTGTAGCATATAATTAATAGGCAAATGCTCCGACCAAAATTAATTAGCAACTAATTTCGACATGGACGACGAAGCCGGCAAATATTGAAGTTAGCATTGTATCTTTATAAGTTTCAAACACTTTTAAATTTTGTTTCAATTTTAAACTAAGCACCTAAAATACAATATCCATATTTTAAATTAAAAAAAAACGGCCAAGTGCGTATCGGGCCACGCGCAGTGTAGGGTTCCGTAGTAACCTTATTTATACCATACCATATTCAACTGCCTCTGTGGTCTAATGGTTCGTCCACCCGTGTAAGAGACAGGGGTCCCGGGTTCGATTTGGTTGGTGGTATGACTTATTTCAAATCCACCTGGCTAGCTAAGTACCACCATCTTACCTAAGTCTGACGCCATAGCAACAATTAAAAATTTTGGGTGTTCCGGCAGTTAGAGGTAATATAGCCAGTTCCTCAGTGATGAGGATTCCGGGTGTAGTGCGCTTCCACCACCTCAGCACCAGGTGCGGTCCCAGGGGGGGTCACAGGGGACATGACCCCCCCCCCAAAATCGTACATGTCACATAGAAAAAGCTTCTAAAAATTACAAAAAAGCAATTGTATTATTATTAGTGACACCCCCCCCCCCCCCCCCCCAATTTCGGGCTGCGACCGCGCCTGCCAAGCACTATCCCGTTCTGCATTAAAAAACCATATGGCTGTAAACTTATAAATTACTGCCTGTTTTACACAACGACTATAACATAATACCTAAGTACCTACCTAACTATTCAATGTATGTACCTACGAAAATGTTTCCTATATATATAAGATAATTGTCGTTTACTCGTAAACTTGTAGAGCCTAGCCTACCTAGGACTGGAAGTTTTCCTTATTTCATAATGTACTACTGTCCTGAATTTTTTCACGTATCCAAAATCAATCACTTGACTTTAACAAAATTTTGCACTCTAGAGCTTAATATTTCGTAAAAGTGATTTTCATAAACCTACAATAATTTTAAAAGACCTATCCAATGATACGACACCCCTATGAGATTGACAAAAAAAAAAGATTTTCATCCTCACTTAACATGAGCTTCGCCGTGGACATATAGGGAAACTATTAAGGTTTCTGATTGACTTGACTACGAAACCTTTTTTTTTATTATAGTGAGGGCAAATACAATCTTTACGTTTACCATACCTGGTATGCTGGGCTCGGTCAGCTAGCAGGAAGCCACTCCTGGTCTGTCTCTCGCCGCCCCCGGGTCCCCCGTCGAGCCTGAATATGACTACGAAACCCTAAAAACGGGCTAATAAGTATAAAGTAATCTCTCCTTATAAGAACCCTATGCTTACAAAAGTTATAAAACGGAAAACATGGGGCGCATTTTGTAATGTCTTTTGCATGCGATACGATGCGTGCGCCCCACGTTTTTCAGCTTTTCTGCATTTTTGTGTGTTATTATTATCTTATCTGTATATTTTTTTCCTCTGGCCTTCCACCGGCTCCATCATCAGACCCTGGACACCATTACTCATCAGAGTACTTGTCAAGACGAATCTAGCAAACTCGATGGGGTTGTAGTTTTATTACATAGTTCCTATGGCTTTCTTCCAACTCCATCATCAGATCAGCTCAATGACACCATAATATTTCATTATCTTCCAGTTCTGACCTATGTTCAAAGTTTCAAGTCCCTAATAGCTAGATCATCGGGAAGGTAGTATAAAATCGTATGCAAAATTTGAAGAAAATTTGTTGACAAACAATTAAATAAACAAATAAACTAGTGGCTCCGTGAGCTGTATACCTCACGTTTGTGACATTTTTGAACATTTTTCGAAATGGCTGAAATGTTTTTTTCGAAAAATTTCGATAAAGTGAATCGAACAATTCTAAATAATTATCGAACTTGCTCACAAAATTTTACGAGAATCTGTTGAGAAATGCGACTTACAGAGAAGACAGGACAACCGGACATAGGAAAACATTTTTGTCCAAGCTGCTTCGCTCACGCTTCGCGCTTTGCTCGGTTAATAAATAAGCAAGAAAGTGACCTAATAAAAACGTGGTAATAATAAAAAATATATTACTCAAAAAATTATCAATAAAATAACATAACAATAAATACATACAAATTATACAAGGTTATTTTTAGTTTATACAAAACCTCTCGTGGGGTTCATCAGACTATCAAACTGAACAACTTTCATTGACCAACCTTGAAATCGCGAAAAAAAAAAGAGCTGTTTCATACATTTCAATGGATAAGGATTGTACTTTTGTATGGAAAAGCAGTTTTTTTTTTTTCGAGATTTCTATGTTGGTCCCATTATGAAAGTTGTTCAGTTTGATGGTCTGATCAACCCCACGAGAGGTTTTGTATAAACTAAAAATAACCTTGTATATAGAATATATAACAATCAATATTGATTTTACTAAATTAATTTTACTTTAAATTAATTTTACTTAAATTGTCATTACTTACTTATTTTATTTATAAATAGTGTAAGTATCATATACTAAGGCGAAAACGTAACACTTAATTAGGTATAAATTGGTCTATTCCGTCATTCTATAAGTAGACAATTTTCGAATAATTTTACCCTGAAAAAACATGAAACAGTCTATTTTACATAAATATCACATAAGTAAGTAGTTACTATACTTTCTATCCACAAGAAGATTGACGAAAAGGATCAATTGTATTTGTCTTTTTATAAACTAAAAACATATTTTTTATCGAATTAATACAGAAAGTTATTTATTCAGTAATTTGACGTTTAAACTCAAGAGTTTTCATATAATATAAACTAATAAATAAGTAAGTTCGTAGGGTGATTGATTTTTTTTAAGTAGAACTCAAAAGATAAACAAATTCAATCCAACCAAAACTCCAATAAAATATAAATTTTACTCACTTCTCAAGCTTACGCGCTCACGGTTTTATTGAAAGTACTTTGGTATTTAGTTGATATTTGGTTTGATTTTTGATTTTCCCGACGTTTCGGCACCTTTGCAGCTGCCGTGGTCACGTCACGGGGGACTGTCCCCCAACTAACTAAATACCAAAGTACTTTCAATAAAACCGCGCTAGTATCCGTTAAAAAGTGTTTTATTTCATAAGTTTTTTACTGCCAAACTTCAATTCAATTAAAAGATCAGCTGCTAACCAAAATCTGTAAAGAATAGTTGGAAATGAAAACAGTGAAAAGCTAAGCTGCAGTAAAGCTGAATAATTATTCTATTAAAAATGTTTTTCAAACAAAAACATAAAGGTCAGAAAGCTTTATGGAAGAACAGTAGTTGAAACCTACGGGTACGAGTATATTAAAATATTGTATTAATGGCACATTGTAGCTTACTATACAGGGTGTCCCAAAACTTTGCCACACCAAAGGAAAGTACGTTGTGAATGTATACATGTAGATTACAGTATCTGTAGTATCTGTGGTATAGGGGCTAGATCCACTGTTTCTTTGGAAACTCCACCGGACTCCAATCCACATCTTAAACCTCAACAATTCGTCTTCAGTAGGCGCGGCAAAATTCTTCTTTAACGACTCTGCCATTTCATAGTCGCCGTTCTCGTTTAAGAGTGAAAAGATCTCTTGCAGTTCCTCACTATAGGCACGAGCCACTAGTATGGTAATATATTTTAAGCAAACATAGAATTTTAGCATATTATGAAAACTTCGTAATGTTCTTTTTCATCATTGACATTCTGACGTCAATGTCTAATTTGAAAACATAAGTGTAAAAGAAAATACTTAGGTATATTCGCTAAATGCATCTAACCAAAGCAAAGCTTACTCGAATCAAAAATCGATTAAAAATTGGTTGTTCTTACTCGGTGAGCGAGATTGATCAAGTGTCAGCTAGCATTGCTAGGAAAACGACACCAGCCATTCCCGGAACGCGGGCGACATGCGCACGTTGACACCCGACACTCGCACCAAGTTGCGCCGATTTCTACCATACATGAACATGAGAAATACAAAGCTTTATTTACATTTTACTTGTGGGCATAGTTAATTCTTTTAATAAGTAAGTTTTCATTTTTTACAGCTTTTGACAATGTACAACCCACCAAAAACATTTTCATGTATAATGTGTTGCCAAGACTTCCATATAGCTCGCACTGTCAAAAAGTTATCAGACCTCATGTAGAGCCAAGCTTCTAACTCTACAAGCCCTAACTTCAAAAACTCTTCACCTTAGTCAAAATATGTGGCTTGGCCGTTTCGTTACTACAAGAACTATTGTATAACAGAAAGGTTTCCATGTAGCGAAATGAGCCACATATTTTGACTAAGGTGTAGAGTTTTTGAAGTTAGGGCTTGGCCTAACTCTACAACTCTTGGGCTAGAGTTAGAAGCTTGGCTCTACTTGAGGTCTGATAACTTTTTGACAGTGTGAGCTATATGGAGGTCTTGGCAACACATTATAATATACCATATTTACCATGTAAGATACCATATTGAATACCACTAAAATTTTTTGACTGCAAATATAACTTTGTTTTTCATAGTGTTTGTATGAATGACAAAATTATATTTGCGGTTTTGGAAAATGTGATATATCTCTAAAAATTATCACTATATATCTCGTTCAAACCAATTTTTGTTGAAAGTATTTATTAGGATCTACAGCACATATTTTTTTTAGATTTTTCATTCTCTTATTTTAAAAGTTAAAGGGGGGGGACACTCATTTTACCACTTTGGCAGTGTATATCTTTGAAATGGTTGACATTGAAAAAAAATAGTCTTAGAAACCTCAATATCATTTTAAGACCTATCTATAGACACCCCGCACGTATGGGTTTGATGAAAATTTTTTTTTCAGTTTCAGTTCCATGTATGGGGAACCCCCCTTAATCTTTTTTTTTATTTTTGTGTCAAATTCGTTAAGCGGTTAACAAAATACATCTACCTACCAAGTTTCAACTGCGTAATCTTAATACTTTCGGAATAAAGTGGCTGTGTCATACGGACAGACAGACATGAGGAAACTATAAGGGTTTCGTTTTTTGCCATTAGGCTACGGAACCCTAAAAACGGCCAAGAAGTGACATCCTATTGCACGATGTCAATTTTTCAACGCACACCGCAATGAGGACAAAGTCATTTTCAGTTCTGAAATGTTGGAGTTCGTGATCCATTCCGCATTAAGTTTAAACCTTAATCTTACTTCTCGGAACTTCTCTACTATCCTAGAAATTAAAGATACGATTAGAAATTTCACATTTATGGGGTCAGAGGAGGCCGTGATAGTGTGGTATGCCATCAGACAAATTCTGCTTATGTCAAAAAAATTTTTGAACGAATTAAAAACTTTTTATAGTGTAATAGAGGATAGTGTAACAATTTATAAGTATACATAATATATTGTTTCATTCATGAGTTGCGCAAAACTTTCAGAGTGCCCCACGTATATGCAGACAAGATCAATTCGTACAGTGTAAATCACCATATTATAATAAGAATTAGCCCATTATATTCCACTGCAGGGATGTTATGGATATGAAATTTAGGGTCTGAATAAGGACATGGATATTGAAATAATATTATACCGGTTACGAATATGAAATTATTTCGGATAATTTGTTAGTTTCGTTCGGATAGTTTCGATTGCGGATATAAGATTCTTTTTTAATTGTAAAAATAAAATACAATAGAAATAATAAACAAACATGCAAGTGTCACGTCAGCTCGGCCGTGCAGATAAAACTGGCATAATTTGTCTCATTTAGACTCCGCAATAATTATCTGCAACTTTTATATCGATCGGGTTCGGGGAAGGCTACGGGTAGATTTTTATTTAGGATATCCGATAGTTTCGGTTACGGTACGGAGCTCCTTAAGGCTCGGTTATGCGGAAACATATGTCTCTGTCTTTTTCTTTACGTGTAGAGTATGGAAAATAACCTCACTTCTGTACTTTTTCGATGATGTTTTTCGTTGTTTTTTCATCATTATCTTAAGCACAATAATCTTTCTTGAAAAAAGTTATTGGAGCAACTTCACAGTACCTAAGTTAAATTGTATTTTGATGTAGAATTCAATACGCCAAAAAATGACCCGCGAGAAGCGCTTTTGATGATATTGTGTTTTTGAAGTGGAAACTTCTTTAGCGGCGTTGTACGCTTTTTTGTAATGGGGAAAAATGTTGAACTCGCGTCAGTCAGTCAGTCAGGATCACGTGACCCTGATCGAAAATTCGTAAGACGGATGTGACGGATGGAGAGTAGACAGCCGGTGGCGGAAGTATCCCCCTCTCTTTCTACGGGGTGCGGTGAAAATGGCGGCGCGTCATTTCAAGACGTAAACAAGTGTTTATGGTGACACAAGTGTGTCACTATATAGCAACGCGCTAATTTTATTAATTCGATGTCAAAACTCTAGATGTTCTGTCAAGCTATGGATAAGGCTTTCGTAAAATACTGTTCTGTATTCGTAAATTCAAATGCAGAGTAAATTTGTGAAATGGCAATTCGTGAAAAAATATTCCCTAACCATTCCAAAATATCAAAAATGCACAACGTTAATATTCAAGTTTTCACTTCTGCCGGCACTCCCGGAGTGCAACCCGATATTTTTTTACAATCATCTGTGAGGTTTATACGCAATTTAATACTTGTTGTTACTAAATAATCTCTTTAGCTTGTCGTATGTTTTATTGTGGCTACAACTTTACGTTTTCTATATAAAAATATGGCCCGCGCAAACCATATTTTCCTATCATGTACCCTTAACATCCACTGCATTACGTAGGTCGCTCCCATGGAGGATGTTGCCATACCCTCCAGGCTAGGCACATGAGTTGGAGATTGCAGTTGACCGTTTTCCCTGTCGTGGGTTCTTGAGAAACGTCTGAACTATGAGCTATTTTCTTGGACGAAGTGGTTGATTCGTCCAAGGCTATTTTCTTTGGTTTAAGTTATGTCTGTACCAAGCGATAATGTTTGTGCTCAGAATGTTGCAAAGTTCAAACATATCATTTTTTGAAGATTAACTAGTGACTCCGTGAGCTGTAGACCTCGCGTTAAAAAGTAGCTCAAATTGAATGTTTTTTAAAAACAAATAACACCGAATAGATATTAGATGCAAATAATATACGCAGTCCAGGGTTCTGTCACAAAGCTTACAATCTTATTTATTTTCAAATTTCGAATATTGGATAAAAATGTTTTGATTGATATACTTTTGAGTCTTCTAAAAATTAAAAAAAAAAAACAAAATTGACTTTGCACCGCTAACCGCACATTTTTCGAAACTGTTTAAATATGTCTTGTTTATACAGTGCCTTTGGTCTTAAACTAGCGATAATTTAAAGGCGTGAAATACACCTAATTTTATCGACAAAAACACCCAAATGTTGGGGTCTATCCCCACTCCTGTTAGAATGGTCGCCATTTTAAATTTGACCTTTTTATTTTAGATGATCCTGCGGAAAAATATCAATTTCTCCGGATTTAGAAGTCCTACAGTTATAACAAAAATACTGTTCGAAAGCTTATAATATCACCTATCAATTTAAAAAAAATATGTGTAAACTTTTAACTTAAATACGTCATACAAAATTACTGAAATAAAATTTTACACGAAATTTGTGTGCTTTTTTTTTAGTTTTTCTAACATATCTCTAAAACTAGGACATTAATGCAATTATTTTTTGCATTATTCAAATACACAGGCATATTATCTTCAAAACGATTTCAAAATTTATTGCTCTATGTTGCATATTTCGAGAGCTATTGTTGTTTGAATATGACCCTTACAAGCACTAAATGGCTATTTTTGAAAATTAAAAAAATCAAAACTCCAAAAAACTAAATTTTATCATTTGATGAAATTTGTATTTAGATAAATTTATCAACCTAATTTAAAATATGTTTAAAATGCTTGTAATTATGTCCATTTTCGAAAATAATATTTTTTTGGTTACATAAGGGTCATAATTCAAACAAAAATAACTCTCAAAATATGCAACATAGAGCAATAAATTTTAAAGTCGTTTTGTAGATAATATCTCTGTGTATTTGAATAATGCAAAAAAGATGGACATTAATGTCCTAGTTTTTGAGTAATGTAATGAAAACTCAAAAAAAGCTAACAAATTTCGTATAAAATTTTAATTCAGTATTTTTTTATGACGTATTTAAGTTGAAATATTACACACATTTTTTTAAAATTGATAGGTGGTATTATTAGTTTTTAAACAGTTTTTTTTTTATAACTGTAGGACTTCTAAATCCGGAGAAATTAATATTTTTCCGCAGGGTCATCTAAAATAAAAAGTCAAATTTCAAATGGCGGCCATTCCAACAGGAGTGGGGATAGACCCCAATATGTGGGTGTTTTTGTCGATAAAATTAAGTGTATTTTATGACTTTAAATTATCGCTAGTTGAAGACCAAAGGCACTGTATATCTCCACCATTTCGAAATTAATTAATTATCAAACCTGTTCACAAAATTTCACGAGAATCGGTTGAAAAATGTGACCTGTAGAAGAGAACAAAACGGACAGCCGGAAGAACATACGAAATAATTTTTGCCCAAGCTGAAGCAGAACAATTATTGCTTGCAAAAGACTATTAAGCCTAAAATATAGTTTATGTATCTGACACGTCTGAAGAATCACCCAGGAAAACGCTGCCGCCCATTGTCTGGACTACGGAGATGTTGTGGTGTCAACCACTATGTCATCGGTCGTCTTTTACGGAAACTTTCAGTGTGAAGCGTTGATGTAATAGGCATGACGAATTTTTATTTTATTTTATGTTACATAAATTACCTCTCCAAAAAAAGAAACATTGGTAAAATAATTATTTCGCTAGCATTAAAACTGCCAGAGTTATCACTGTTTGAAATGCACACAAATTGGACTCACCCAAAAACGTTCCATACTAACGGCTACCTAGTTATGACGTCACGCCTAGGTAGTTTGTGTGCAACACGTAGGAAATTTGCTTGGCAGCTATATTAAATATAGTGTATATCAAAATGGTTTTTAGACAAATTTGCTTTATACATTTTACGGACTAATTAAAGGTATTAATTTTATTTTAATAAATTTTATACTTTTTAAATGGACTTATCCACCCAACTTTGAAGGGTCATAAACAAATAATACGCAATAAACATATAAAACCAAGAGGTATACAAGCTACTCTAAAAGTTTAATATGTTTACGATTTATATTAGTAGCCATAGAACATCGACGAAGCCGCGATGCTCTATGTTAGTAGGTATTTCGTTATTTTATTCATTAGTCGTCATCCCTATTCTTGTCTGCTGGATCTGGATGCCATACTGTAAATAGCAATAAACACTTAGCTACCTTTAACATGGATCCTATCCTAGATTGATTTTGTCATTGGTCTGGCTGGCACCGGAGCGCAGGCTCTACTTGTGGATGAATTAACAGTTAAGGAGAACAATCGTTCTCCAGGAGTCGAGTTAAAATGCAAGTCATGAAAATGCCCGAATTTGTTAAAACTGGGTTACACTATCTTGCTGTTAGTAGAGAGTAGACGTGCATTGCTTGGTGTGTATGACGTTCTTTTAAAATCGACGAAGTACCTCTACTCTCTACTAACAGTTAAGATAATGTAGACCAGCCATTAGGATTTGCTACTAATGATCACTGAATTTTGGTAGTCAAGACCTTTTTTGTTTACCAATTACTTCTATCCCGAAACAAATATTTTGTCGTCTTCTCTACTTTAGGCGCTTTAAGTTACATTATAGTATCATTTAGTTTTTTCAAACGTTAAATAAAAAAAATTTTGAAAGGAAACACCACGACGGTTAAATTAGTTATTCTTAATTGGGATTTTGACTAATGAATAAAATAACGAAATACTAGTAAAAATCGTAAACATATTAAACTTTTAGAGTAGCTTGTATACCTCTTGGTTTTATAAATTGAATATTATTTGTTTTATGACCCTTCAAAGTTGGGTGGACAAGTCCATTTAAAAAGTATAAAATTTATTAAAATAAATGATACCTTTAATTAGTTCGTCAAATGTATAGCAAATTTGTCTAAGAAACCATTTTGATAAACACAATCCTTATCCTTACTTCCTTACTAATGTTATAAATGCGAAAGTCCGTTTGTTTGTTTATTTGTTTGTTTGTTTGTTACGCCTTCACGTCTAAACTACTGAACCGATCATCGTGAAATTTTACATACACTTTGCCAGGGGTATAGAGATGGACATAGGGTACCTTTCATCCCGAAATAAAGTATTGTTCCCGAGGGATAGCAAAAAAACATTCCACGCAGACGAAGTCGCGGGTGGCCGCTAGTATTTAATATAGCTGCCGAACAAATTTCCTACGCGTTGCATACAAACTACTGAGGCGTGACGTCATAATTCAGTAGCCGTTAGTATGGAGCGTTTTTGGGCGAGTCTATTTGTGTGAATTTCACACTGTGATATCTCGGGCAGTTTTCAAGCTAGCGAAATAATTATTTTACCAATGTTTCTTATTTTGAGAGGTAATTTATGTAATATAAAATAAAAAAAGTTGTCAACATCCCAATTGCGAAAGAATTAAATATTTTTGTACGAAAATCTCCGACTAAAAGTGATTCATGTATTTATTCACCTATTCATAAATTACAAACGCATGAATAAATCGTCGGGGCTGCCATTTCCTGCCCCGAAATGAACTAATATTTTGAAGTTGTAATTAAAATATAATATTAAATATATACTTTTGGAGACAAAGATAACATGGTTAATTGCTTTCTTAAAATAATAATTGAAATAGAACACAGAGATGACAATGGCAGCCCCCAACGGATTTTTGTATTTGTACAATAATTGAACAAATGGATATGAATAGTTGGATAAATGTGTATAGTACCAACATCACTTTTAGTCGGGGGATTTTCGTAAAAAATAATTAAGGCTGTAGAGTCGCATCACGTTCCATTTTTAAATTTTCAATACAAATGATCAAAATAACTCTGCGCGAGCCGTTATGCGGGCGAACTTTGAAAATTCCTATTAAATTGTTAAATCGATATAAGTATATACAAAACACGCAATACATTAGACAAATACCTCATTATTCCTAAGAAAAATTTAAATTTACTTTAGATTCTGTAAATACCAGTAAAAAAACATATCAAAGTGTACCAATTTGAGCATTTTATTTTTATATTTTATTTCTCTGTGATTAAAAGCATTTTTTTTAAATGTTCTCTCTATAGGGAACTCCTAGACAATACAAACAATAAGCGAAAAAATAAATATGAGTCGTCGTATTCTTATTTGTTACAGCAGAAACGTTTCTGAAATATTCCTCTGACAAGCAAATTTTAAATTCCACTTGAACAGATTGTCTTCGTTTTAAAATACCTGACAATTTATTATGTTTTTCTCTCTATACGGCACTAATTTAAGAATTTTGCTTCCTAAAACTAAAGTTTACATAAACAATAATGCTTTCATTCTTTAAATAACTTCATTGGAAAAACACTAATTTCGTTGAAATGCAAATATACAGCCTTAACTCTTTTTCAATTAAAACTTCAAAAGTTCTTACGTTATCTACTCTTAAAACCGAATCTAAATCGGTCAAACAATTCTGGAGATAAATAGGAAAATGACTTGGAAAATGATAACTGCAGCACCTGCTAGCGGCTAAACACCATAACACCTGTCTAAGAACCATCGCCGATAACCTACCGCATCAAAATCCGTTAAACCGTTCTGGAGAAAATAGCAACATTTTCGTCTGGGCACATACAAACACCCTAAACGCATACCTTCTCCGTTTCGTCGCGGGTAAAAATAAATGCAAACCTTTCAATTGCATATTTTATTTTATTTGCTTAGTTTCGTGTTTTTTTATCAATTATTTTGAGATTTGACGTGGGTTCGGTGTGTGTCTACGAGATTAGGGTGAATTTGTTGTTATACGTTTGGGAAATCCATAGGTAACTTAATGATATTATTATAATAATAATAAAAGAATTTAATTCAGACCAGGGTCCATATTGTAAGTGTAATTATAAGTGTAATTCTTAATTAAATGAGTTTTAGAAGTATTTAATTTTATAAATATTCGTCTGACAACAAATATATTATATACCTATAATTATCGGTATAGTACCAAATGCCGCTTCGATCGATTTAAAACTTAGTTTTGTTCTATATGAACGTTTAATCCAAATTTAACCACATAAACTAATAATGAAAATTGGTAAGTATATATACGGTAATCGGTATTGAACGACGCATAAAGCTTTTAAGTTAGCAACTTTAATAGCGGGTGGTCAGGGCGGGCGGGCGGCGGCGCTAGGGCGGGCGGGCGGCGGCGCTAGGGCGCAGGCGCCGCGTAGGCCGCCCGGCGTCCGCGTCGCACACGCATCTATTTATAGCCGGTGGGGCCGCTCGCTCAAGCTCACCTTTCCGTCTTTTCCTGGCCATCTATAATTAAACTTTTGTCGAGATTACTTTCCTTCCGCTTATTAGTGGATGATTGAAACGCGTCGCAGGGGGCGCTTCACTCGAAATATATCGTGGTGATATTTCCGGCGTGGTGCACCACGTGGCCATCATACGGCGCGCTCGTTTTTGTCATTACAATGTAAGCCGAGGGTGCTCTGTATCTTAGACATCTGAACGAATTTTTAAAGTAGTTCTACATTTAGATGGCTATATGAGGTTTGTTGATTTTATTTCCATTTCGAGATGGTATGATACGTTACTCTAATCTAATTACAATGGGAATTAATGAAACCAGGAAGCAGATGGCCGCGGAAGCCGCTGCGACGCCGTCCGCCGTGCCGCCGCCAATGCCACGACAAAACAATAACATATTACTTAGATACATCTGGCAATTCGGAACTCGCCGCTCGTATGTCAATGCACACGTCTTATTAGGTACTACCACCCGAACAATTAGGAAAAACATTTGGTTCAAAATTTCATTTGCAGCTAGAGCGGAGACAAACAGAGTCGTACGGCCATATGATTCGCTCATGACAGGAAACTATAAATATGTGGAGCGACGTCTTCTTATGACCGGATTTGTCGCCGGGTCCCGGAGTAGAAGGTTTTATGAATGGCCGGCCCTACGACGTGTCCTTGTGGCTATGAATGATTATCATCTGTGAATGGGCGCTTGTAGTCCTGCGTGTCACGTGTGCCTGCGCGCGGATGCTGTGAAATCACATGTTTACTACAAACAGGTTACAGGGCGATTAAGCTATTAGTCCAACGTGGTTGGCATTTTAAACGAAAAACCCACAATCTTTTAAAATAGAGCAACTACCTTTATTCTAAAGTTCTCGAAATCGCTTTGTAATATAAAAATGGGTGGGCACAGTTCAAAGGCATCTCTGGGGTTTTATGGAATTATATATTTTTTTAAGTCTTCACAAAAATACTGTGGTTTAGAAAAATCCATTAACTTTGGATCATGTTTTATCTGTTAACGTTAAAGGTGTCTTTTTGTGTTATTAATCTCTCAACAGGAGTACCATCATATGGCATTCAAGTAACGCACATCCGCCTTCCTTCCCTCAAGTATTTCACGCCGAAGATCCATATCACAACACCTTAAATAAATCTGTCTATTTATAAACATAAGAGTTTGTTAGAAACAGGGTGTAACTTCCTAAATTGTGGAAGGAAGCTCGTATTCTTCCCATCCACAAATCAGGCGATAAATCTGTGGTCTCGAACTACAGACCAATTTCCATTTTACCAGTATTCGGGAAACTTCTTGAGTCACTGTTCTGCCGCATACTAAGTTGGCATATGCGGAACGTAATATCTCACGCCCAGCATGGTTTTGTATCTGGCCGTTCCACAGCTACAAACTTGGTATCATACTTGACGGAAGTTATAGATGCCGTAGACTCTCGCACCTGTGTCGACGTGATATACACAGATTTTAGCAAGGCTTTCGACAAGGTAGACCATCGTGTGCTATTGCATAAACTCTCCCAGTATGGTATTGCCACCAATCTTTTGTCGTGGTGTGAATCTTACCTCAAAGGTCGTTTCTCAAGGGTAGTACTTAATGGGTTTAGATCTGAACCGTTTTTTGCTAAGTCAGGGGTACCACAAGGATCCCATATTGGTCCATTATTTTTTAATATTTTCATTAACGACATCGTATCTTCTTTCAAGCATTCAAAAATATTTCTTTATGCTGACGATCTAAAAATAATGAAACCTATTAAAAATACCGAAGACGCAGTTTTGCTACAAGGGGATTTAGATAGATTCTCCGAGTGGTGTATGAAAAATCATATGACGCTTAACATCAGCAAATGTTCCTATATTAGGTTCTCGAGGAAAAAGTCAGAATCCGATATCTCCTATACTGTAAACAACACCACTCTTGAGCAGGTCGATGTCATTAAGGACCTTGGAGTTTATTTGGACAAAAAACTCCAATTCAACGTGCATATTGACAAGATAGTCACCAAAGCGTTTAAGCTCTTGGGTTTCGTTCTAAGGAATACCAAAGATTTTAAAAAGTCATCAACTGTAATAAAAATTTACAATAGTTTAGTCAGGTCTGTACTCGAGTATTGCAGTGTAGTATGGTCTCCTCAGTACGACGTTCACGTTAAACGCCTCGAAAGCGTTCAAAAAAGGTTTCTTTGGCACCTGTCTTTTCGGAAATTCCTAGCTAAGACTTTAAGATCTTATGAGAGTCGTCTCAAATACTTTAAGGTTGAAAGTCTTGGAGAGAGAAGGCTTCTTTCAGATAGTATGTTTTTATACAAACTGTTAAATGGCGAGCTGTATTGCCCTAATTTGCTCGAACAAATTAGAATCAATACACCCAAAAAACTATCTCGCGTTAGCAGATTTAACATCTTCGTTCCTAAATCAGTTAAGAGTAATCTGGGTCGCCATTCTACATTAAACAGGACTCAGAAACGTTATAACACTCTTTCTCGACCTAATGAATCAGGCGATTTGGACATTTTTCACCAGAGTGCCCGAAAATATAAAGCTATGGTTAAACTCATTGGTAGTAAGAAAGCAACGTAAACCCCCGCTTATCTAAAGTTTTGCATAATTTTACAATTTTAGTTACCCTAACAGTAATTTTTAGTTTTATAATTTAACTATATCTTTAATTGTCCACATCGCATGCCGTGGCTGTCTTTAATTAAAAACTGTACTTAAATTTAAGATCCATGTTTTAAGCCTTTTATTGTATTAGTTAGTACATGTTTTTGTTGACTGCCCAATAAATAAAATAAAAAAAAATAAAACTTGATGGGACCCTACTGTCAGAAAATGCAAGGCAGACATCTATCAACACATTGGAGGACTTTCGATAAATTTAAACAGAACTAGATCTAGAAAAGTCATTAATAAAGTTCCACAACAAGTGATTGATCTTCCTTTGCATGAATTTAAAAACCATGTTAAAATGACGCTCATGGGTAAAGTAGACGATTATCGCAAAGATCAAAATGCGTGGAAATTATGTAACACATAACTTGCTACTATAAGTACTTCGTTGCCAATAATCCTGTCACCCTTTTGTATTTATCTGGTAACGATATATTTAAGTTTTGTAAATATCGTTTGCTGTTTAAAGCTGCTAAGTTTCTTGCGCCCGTTCTTCATTTGAATAAAATTTGAATAAAGAAATTTTTGACTTTGACTTTGGGCACTACAATTGAGTTTGAAAGACTTCTTTATCTTCTGTCTTAGTGTGCACATACAGCCCTTGGCAGTTCCAATATGTCAAAATAAGATACACCACACCCAGGTACTTATGTGTTTCAAAGTAGGCACAGAGGAATAAACTTAGGTACTTAAAACTTGTACTATTTATAGTATGTTATAAATCCAGTGGTGTGAGGGAGGCTGCCCTTGGAATTTAAGGGAATTACACCATGATTGTGTTGGTACATCGTTATCCTTACTATCATCCTTACTAATATTATAAATGTGAAAGTCCGTTTCTTTGTTTGTTACGCCTTCAGGTCTTAACTACTGAGCCGATCTTCATGAAATTTTTAGATACACGTTTTCAGGGGTACAGAGAAGAAAATAGGGTACCTTTCATCCAGAAAAAATATACTGTTCCCGAGGGATACAAAAATTACTTCAAGACAACAATGCTTCCTACTGACATGAATAATAATAATGATAATAAATTAATAATACATAAATATGTAATAAACTGGTCACCTTATTGAAAGTCGCGGGCAAAAGATTAAATGCCATAAAAGCTACTTCCACGCGAACAAAGTCGCTGGCAAAAGCTAGTATTAGTATAGATCATCGACGCGATCAAGCGTTCATTAGCGCATGTAAATATTCTCCATAGTATCTAAGTGACACACGCACAAGTCTCAAGAGTATCTATTCTATATGTTTGATTACATGATGAATACCTACAGCGGCTCCTGAGTTTCATAACATGATGAATACAGAGTTTGACTCACTCTAAGCTTCATTTCTATTACTATCCCTCAGAGATAGGCCAACTAAAGTCTTCTTGCCTAGATCCGTTAAATTACGGGACAATATCAATCAAACAGTTGCCGGTTAACTAGAGCAATCTCTTCGTTGGGTTGTAGGGATGATCGGTCGTAGAAGCACAGAGAACAAAAGAAGATCACTCCATCGTGGCAAGTTTTTAGTGCGCTTTGCGGTGGTGGGCTGTACAAATTTCAATACAAAATTTTGTCTTTGTGCTCGATATGAATAGTCATTTGTTAGTTTTTCGTACTCAGGCTACTGATTTGCATATTCGAGAGGAACGAGCGATATTAGGCAAATAAGGTCCGGTTGCATGGATCAGATAGAATGCGCTGTGAGCGTCCGACTGGTTTCTAACTCAATGTTGGTTGGAATGCAGCGGGGCGAGGCGGGCGCATCGGCCGTGTTGTCGCAAGTGGCTCGCGCACTTGTCGGCGCGTTTGACTGCTGCTGAGGAGATATTCGGCGCGGTAACGGGCCGCGGCCTTCCTGGAATCGGTTACCTGTCGCATTCCTTCGGCGGTCGTCGCAGCCCCGCGCCCGCCGCCCGCCCCGCTGCACCGATGCACCGCTTTAGTCGCCGACCGAACGCCGCGCTTACGGGATACAGTTTCTATGCAATAACAATATTCTAACTCAACTGTTTTGTTCTTGCGAAGAAGTTCTCATTTTGCTTGTTTACTGTTTTCTCCTTATGCTAAATCGTAGACTTTAGTTTGCATTAAAACTACTGCTGCCACTGTCTTCCTTTCAGTAAAAAATAGTGACAAACAACATCAGGTATACGCCCGGTCTCTCTTTTTAAATAAGGGGGTTCTGTTTCTATCATATCATAAATATGAACTATTATTCATAATAGTTAGTTCACTAAATGGTGTTGCACGACACCCACTGCTGGGTAAAAACGATCTAGTACTATTATTTTTTTAATTAACACTTCATCAATCATCGCAAACATAATATTTCTTTACTTGCCTTCTAGTCTATATAAGAATTTTGATTATGACTTCCTGTGAGTTAAAAAAGTCTGTAACAGGTGGTAGGAAAATATAGACGATTCAAAAGTGCTTAATTATTAATTTTATTTGAATAAAGACACTTTGACCAAGACAAGATGGTGAAACGTATTTTTGGTTCATAGATAGGTGTCGACTTCAAGATTGGTATACAGGTTAATGTTTTGAGTGAACAAAAGAAAAAAACCCGGTTACTGTTTCACGGTTACTGTAACTGTTAATTGTAGATACTCGTAATAACAAAAATAATATGCTTATACATAAAAATTGATATTTTATTTATAAAAACTCAATGCGCAATTTTTAATTCCTACTACGTCTACAACATTAAACAATTCGTAGATTGATAACCACGTTGGTGGGCCGCTTGCGCTTGCGCACACACACGCACATACACACACACGCGTATGCGCATCACATATACAGACACTCACACAAGTAAAAAATTACTTGTAATACGCCGAAATGTGCCTATTTCCACATATTCTGGAACACAATGTATTCCCAATGCTACATACGAAAGATATAACCGTGTTAGCACATCCATAACCAGTCTTATGTGTGCGTAAGCGACGCGTTTGTCGGTGTGTGCTAAGGTCAAAGAGCTTTTCAAGGAAATTTTCAGTCATTAGCACACGGAAAATGGGTGTCTGGCCTGGCGAAATATTTTAGGTAGGTGTGATTTTATTGATGGCTATAATTTCGGCCGCGGAAGGCGTGTCGGCGGCATCGCACCCCGGAGGCCCCGCGACGGCATTATGCCACTTCCACACATTCGCCGAATATAGACGAAAACGGCGAATGGTTCTGTGTATACGAATGTTGCCAAAATAATAAAGAATTGAGTATATATTGGCTCGTAGCAGGACAACCAACTTCTTTATTCGCCATATACAGGTGAATACAGGCAACCTAATTGTGTTTCATTTCTGAAAAATAAAGGCATTATAATCGAAACACGACAACTCTACTCAAGCTGGAAAGGTGAATTTTGACAGTTCCTTTTGAATAACTAACTAAATATTATGGATATATGAAACACGCAATACTTATTATTCCTCTAAAAATAAAAATGGCTAAGAACTATAGAACCACTTGAACAGACTGATTGCCTTCGTTTAAAAAAAAACTGTTATTTTTTTGACTCTGTGATAAACTTTTTTTAAGTTTTAACATCAACAATTTTGCTATTACTCTTATGATAAGTCTTTGGAAAATGCTGAATTTCATTTACGCTCTTAAGGCTCGTTATGCAAAATCATTTGTCTTTGTCTTTTTCTTTACGTGTAAAGAGTATGGAAAATAACCTCATTTCTGCACTTTTTCGATGTTTTTGGTTATTTTTTTCATCATTATCTTTAGCACATTATGTTTCTTGAAAAAAAAAATTGGAGCAACTGCACAGTACGTTAAAGTATATTTTGTTGTAGAATTTAATCCGTTCTCGCTATTATTTACGCCAAAGATATGTCCCGCGACAAGCGCTTTTGCTGATATTCTGATTTTTTAAAATCATCTGTGAGGTTTATTCGCAAATTAATACTTGTAGCAACTAGATAATCTCTTTAGCTTGTCGTATGTTTTTTTTTCGTGACTACAACTTTACGTTTTCTATATAAAAATATGCCCACGCAAACCATATTATTCTATTATGGACCCTTAAATGGAAGGAATAAGCCCTATCGGTGATTGTGTGTATGCTATATACGCTCGATGATCGAGACGAATATACACGATATCATTCGGCTTATTCGTAGACGATTGTTTCGACCGCCCATTAGGGAAATTGAGCGCGCCTCTACATGTATTGCTCTAATTAAATACCGAGCTGTTTTAAACTGTTTTGAGGTTCGACAATCATGTTTGATATTTAGAACGATTTTAATCGAATTAGGTATTGAAACTATTGTTTATTTTTTGTTATATATTGAATTTGGGTTGTTTTGGTATTAAAGTTAGTTTTGTGACTAAATGTATAGATTACAGATGTACGAGTATGTATATGATAATATTGTATATAGCAGTCGCCCGCGGTTTCACCCGCGTGGTTACCGTTCCCGTGGCAATATCGGGATAAAAAGTATCCTATGTTTCAAACTAGGCTATCTACTATATGTGTGCCTAATTTCAACCAAATCCGTTCAGTAGTTTTTGCGTGATTGAGGAACAAACATCCAAACCCACAAACTTTCACATTTATAATATTAGTAGGATAAGTAATGTAAGCATGTATTTGGTAGGAGTATTGCGACCTTATCACTAGTGAAAGTATATAGATATGTATTTAATTTACATTTCGATCATAAATAGGCTTACGTATACCTAAACCTATATGTATATCTTAAGCTGTCAAATACATATAAAATGAAATGATAAAATATCACCAGCCAATAATTCTTTTGTTTTTTGTTAAGTAGGTATTTATTTTAGCGAATCAAAGCGTAATTTGATTATTTTTACATTACTATATGTGCTTATAGGAAGATTAGGGAGTAAGTATAGCTATAATATCACATATATAATATGTTATATACCTTTAGTATTTATTACCGTAGATAGAGCTTGAACTTTGCAATTGTTAAATAATACCTACATACTTAAGTAAGAAATTATTTACTTCTTTAATTTAATAAACAAAAACATTTATTTTCTAGTTACATAATTATAACCTTATTAAAATATTGATTATCCTACTAAAGTTACTAGGCTTTCTATAGATGTATAAAAAGAGAAATTCAAGCATTTGCAAGCATTTACAGCTGAGATTTTTGCAAGTGCTCTTAAAAATTCAGTAGGTAGGTATCTACTTAGTTAATCTGTATAATCTCTGCAAATACTTGAATTTCAAAATTCAGTACCTAACTAGTTAAACTGTATAATCTCTGCAAATGCATGAATTTCAAAATACATTAACTAATTAAACTGTATAATCTCTGCAAATGCTTGAATATCAATATTCAGTAAAGTTTAAACTAATAATTGTAACCCGTTAATGGGTAAAAAATTAAAAATATTATAACAATTGACTACTTACTTTAATACATTAAAAATAGATTAAAAAACCGGCCAAGTGCGTGTCGGGCCACAAGCAGTAGGGTTCCGTAGTTATCTTATACCATACCATATTGAATACCACTATAATTTTTCGTCTGCAAAAATAAATTTGTTTTTCATAGTGTTTGTATGAATGACAAAGTAATATTTGCGGTTTTGGAAAATATGATTTATCTCTAAAAATTATTACTATATCTCGTTCGAACCAATTTTCGTTGAAAGTATTTATTAGGATCTACAACATATTTTTTTTTTATTTTTCACTTTCTTATTTTAAAAGTTAAAGGGGAAGGGGACACTCATTTTACCACTTTGGCAGTGTATATCTTTCAAACGGTTGACTTTGAGAGAAAATAGTCTTAGGGACCTCAATGTCATTTTTAAATACCTATCTATAGACACCCCGCACGTATAGGTTTAATGAAAAAAAAATTTTTCAGTTTCAATTCCATGTATGGGGACTATGGGGAGCCCCCCTTAATCTTTATTTTTTTTATTTTTATGTAAAAACCTTAGAGCGGTTTACAGAATACATCTACCTACCAAGTTTTAACTGTGTAATCTTAATAGTTTCGGAATAAAGTGGCTGTGACATACGGACAGACAGACAGACATGACGAAACTATAAGGGTTCCGTTTTTTGCCATTAGACTACGGAACCCTAAAAACACATCTTTGCACTAACACGAAGCCCGTTAATTTTACAGGTTGGTTTTTACATTCTGAAAACGGTGAATAATAAAATTGCCATAATTTTAACAAACGTGAAGAGTCAACAAGGAAAATATGATATAGTCTTTGTTTTTGTTATTGACGTCGGGCGCTAATAATTCAACACTATATGCCGAGTCCGCATTTAGTAGGTATTCATAATCTAATTTCAACTAGCAACCTTATCGCACTCGACATTAAATCTATTTTACAATAGAGACTACTTGAACTTGTACTTAGGTTACTTGGAAATCCTTTCCACGTGCAACGCAAAAGTACTGGACGATGCATTTTCCTGCGGCTTGTGAGAAAGAATTTGCATTTTTTTCTTAGACAATTAGTCAATGCATGTTTGCATCTATAAATTGGTATGCAAACAATTCAAAATGCTAAATAGACCATGTTCTGGGGCCGTACCGGCTAACGAATCGATTATCGAAAAGTCTGCTGGGTTTCAAATTAAAATAGATAAATCGAGCCCCAATTGGGCGAAAATGGCGAACCCCAATTCATGATGTCACACGAACATCGTTATCTTCCAAATTACGTCAACAGAAAGTACAAGACGAAATTCCTTACTGTGATTTTTCTGTTTTAAGTTGAAACTCAGCAGACTGTTCGATAATCGATTCCTTAGCCGGTACGGCCCCTGGGGGTACCCTCTTAAAACTTGCCAGGTTTATGAATTGCTATAGTTACATCACAATCAGATACACTGATTACAGACGGACGTCAAGACTTCTCGAATGGACAGGACCACAAGGGACAAGAAGTGTTGGCAGACCTAATAGTAGATGGCAAGACGAGCTGATAACAGTAGCGGGGAAAAAATGGCCAGAGATAGCCAAGGACAGACAAAAATGGGATTCTTTGGAGGAGGCTTTTATTCGCAAGGGGTCCACATAACATAATAATCAAACCACCATTAATCTATACCTAAATTTAATTTAATATAATCGATTTGACACCTTATATAATTTTCAATATCGAGTTTGCATGAATTTATTTATTAATATTATCCAAATGAATAATCTTTATATGCTTTATTTCAAATACTTGTTTTTTGATGTAATAATATATTTATAAAATCGAGCTATATATAGTATGATAGAATTTAATGAAATGAATTTGTGATTGTAAATTAATGTTATTATTATGAATGTGGAATCAATAAAGCTTTATTATTATTATTATTATTATAGTCACATCTCTTTCTCGCTGTATAGCAAATAAAAGAGATAGATTGATAACCAGTCAGAAAACTGCCAGAAAATAAGAGGTCATAATACGGGGGCTGGTCGGCATATCAAGATGAAACATGCACCAGATTTTAAGTCAAACTCTCGGAAATACAACTGTGAAAACCGCATCTAATTTCGTGCAGTAGTTTTTGAGTGATGTGCGTACAAACATACACACGGACAGACATTTTTTTAAATAATTGTATTTTAAACCTTTTTTTTAATAATAAAGGGAACAACCAGAATATTGTAGATAGGGACCATCAAACTGAACAACTTTTATGGGACCAACTCTGAAATCGCAAATTAAAACCATTTGTTTCTTACAAAATTATTGATAACGAAAATATCAAAATGTATGAAACAACAATTTTTTTTACGACTTTAGAGTTGGTCTTATAGTAAAAGTTGTTAAGTTTTATGGTCCCTCACAACCATATTCTGGTCGTGCCCTTCTGTTACACCTAGATCAGAATCTAAAGAACAAAATTGTTTTCCTCCATATCTCGAGAAATTAAACCTCGTAGTTTCTTGCTTTTTGGGTTTATGAAATCTCTAATTAGAGTAAAAGTAGTTTATATTACATTGCTGAATTTCATTTCGATGTCGCCTAACAGTAATAAAGAAAAACAGCAATGTTCTTATTTTATCTTTTATACCTAATTCAAATTAATTATTCAGACCGTTACACCGAGTACCTACGCTAAAAACTTACACAAAATGTGCTCTTTTAGTATGTAACACTTGATTTACTTTCTCTGTAGGTAAGTTAAATAAAATAAGTAGTTCCTATTATTTTCTTTTGGGTTGGTTACTACAAAAGAAATACTTTATTCAATTGGGCATATAGATCCATACAATAATTCTCAAAAATTAAGTAGAGTTTTCATTTCATCAAAATGCTAAAGGTTAGCAAAAATAAGTGCTTTGCATCAGATATTTATGAAAATTCTTCTTTTTTTTCTCTCTTCTTTACACTTAAGCAACAACACCTAAATTTTAGAATGTTTTATTAATACGTATTTAATTCAATTAAGATTTTGTTATTTAATGAGGAAGTGCCTACAAAAGTTTATATTTTTACTTTTCTTAGAACTGAGCAACTGTAATGAACACGCGTCCGAAAGTATGAAAAAAAATGTTTTACTTTGACATTATGATGTCTGAAGAAAAGCGCAAACAGTATTAAAAATAATATATGCCATATAATATACCATAATATATTTTTTCATTATACAGTGTACTTTTCGAATGGGTATATAGTATTTAATGGGTAACAATAAATTCTCATTTTGGGTATCAAAAAAACTGAATATAGCGTACTGAAATACTAAGTGGGCGATGGACTGTGAGCGACTACAAATGTTGAAAACGGGTGACTTTAAAATACAAATTGAGTAACTAGTTATTCAGAACGGGCAACCAAGTTACTATTTGGGCAACAACCTTAGGTTACCTTACACAAAAACATTTAAAATTTGGCATAATTATATTTTATTTAAAAAGGTGACTATGTATTATATCCCAGATGACAAAAATACCATGTTGGGCAGCCTAAATCAGTTATATAGTTACCTACTTGGTATAATAATTGCCCATTCAGTATTTATGTCACACATTTATAATTTTCACTGCTAACTTAAATTATTTATTTCCCACATGTAGTCGCCCGTTTTAAATATTTTGTGTAATCCATAGTTTGTCCCCCGTTTAGTTATTTTGTCGCCCAAATAAATAAACCGCTGCCATGTTTCGTATTTAAGTATCCCATCAACAGTCGCCTTTAATTATTTCCAGTCATCCACTTAATTAATTCCCTTTTTATTATTATTATTATTTTAAGTCTAACTTTTCACAGCCTAAAGCTTTTGTTTTACCTGCAATAACGGGCCTAAGCCAAGTATACTACAGGGTGTGGTGATTTATTATTATTATTATAATCGGCGCTTCTGACTGAAATACATAGAGCAGAGCTTAAATTTGGTGATGTTTGTCCCGGCAGGCGTCGTTATCGTCGCATGCGACCCACGTGTTGCTAACTTCCGCCCTTCAGGCCCAAGGACACCAATAACGGCCCTAATTACTTCAACCAACATGTAAATTGCTTGTAAAACTAGCTTTTGTTTCCTCAATCAGTAGAGTTTTGAGATTTTTGCGTTATTTCATATCACAAATGCTTAATTTTTAAGATTATTTTAACAAACATTATGTTATATTATATAATTATTTATTATAGATAGATTTCCCTTTATATATTAACCGGGAAAAATATTTTTTTTTTACCGTAGCAAGTACCTCAGACACTTAAAACAAAGAATTGTGTTCTGTTGCATATGTAATACAGCAGAGTATACAACAGTTGTAAAGTTAAGCATTTCTTGTTTGAATTAAAAATATAATATTTCGGAACTTAGTAAGTATCCGGGCTCCATTTAGGTAATCAGTTAATATAGTCAAATAATACCAAATATTTTAGATATAAAAATATTTATTAATTTATTTTCAAAGCTCTGCTTTTCAAATTTCACCACAACTTCATATCACCATAGAAATATGAAATACAGTATTTTGAATCATTAAAATTAACTTATCCTAAGCAAGTATTTTTTTTTATTTACTCCAATAAGATAGGGAATGAACAATAAGAGTTCCTTTGGGTAAAGCTATGCCCAGCAGTGGGTGTCGTGCGGATGATATAATGATGATGGTAAAATTGGCATGTTTTCATAAAAACATACTTTTATGCCCGTGAAGCCATACAATACCATACCCATAGACATAGAAAAATTTCGCTAGTGGAATATTAACTTTATGACCATACCATACCAACCATAGAGAATTTAGAATGCCATTCTGCTCATTTATAAGAGATGTTTTCGGATAAAATGGTCTGATTCACCTTTAGAGCAACAACGGCTTCCGTCCGGAAGTTTCACCGGTTCCATATAGCACTTATCTTTTTGTTTAACTTAAAAATATAACAGAATTTGTATAAAAGTATCAGTCAGGGGGTATTATCAGAGCAACCGACGAGATTGAGTTCAAGTTCGAATCGAATAAACGTCAAAACAGTACAATGGAAGCACAACCATATAACAAATACTAGTCTGTGGATGGAAGCAATGGCACCCGTTTTCAAAGTAGCAGAATAACAGATTTTTGACGTTAATTCAATTCAATGTTTCATAGACACTAGTGTAGTAAATACTACGATCGTTTGCTGGTGTTCATTGCGACAAATGAAACTAGAAAATAAACGACTCCCACCGCAATTTCTCCGAATTACCATAGTAACTTACAAATCGTAATGGTGTGTCCCCACTTAGGTTCGCGAACCTCCGCGCTCCGCGAACCTGCAACAGTGCGCCCTAGCAAACATTTTATTTTCACTTTGGTTATAGTGTGTACGTGTGTGAACCAGGTTCACATACATGTTCGCACACGTACACACTATGGCGCACTGTTGCAGCACAGCATAAACAATTTTTTTGGTGCAGGTTCGCGGAGCGCGGAGGTTCGCGAACCTAAGTGGGTACCCACCCTGATGTTTATGAAACAAACCCCTGATGTGAACTTGATCCCGTCGAGAGAGGGGAAAATATCCGTAACATGAGATAGGTAGGTACTGCCCCTTAGGTGTCGTGTACACATTTCTGATGCTACGATGCTACGAAAAACTTAAAATTTTATTGCATATCCCGGAAAAGTTTGACTTCTTTACTATATATTTATAACTTCAATATTTTTTTACATGATTGAATTAGGTACTTAGCTATAAAACGTTTGGTTCCTTTTGATTTCCTAATAATTTTGATTACTATTTAAAAAGACAAATTCTTAAATGTTGTTACAGAAAAATTGCCAGATTGATAAAGCACGCTACACAATAACTTAAATTAAATGAAAATTATATTTTTTAATGTGCTTAAAATGTTTAAAGGGGTTAAGTGTTAACGTTTTACAACGATTTTGTTATTATAATTTTTTGATTGGGGTGGTGTTGGGGTACATACGTCGACGTCTCTCAAAAGTGCTTACATATTAATGAACTCTAATGTACCTATATGAAACTACTTTTTATTCTGAACGATTAGTTAATTACGTAAGTACATTACCTACCTTAATTATTTTAGTGGGAACTTAAATATTTAGTTATATTTTTTATATATAATAATATCATTTTATACATTTGTTTTCATTCAAGCTGAAGTAATTTTGTGAAAAATATATTTGCATTATAATTTAATTTCTTTGTCTATTTATGTATAGAGACTTAAATGGGTTCCCTAAAATTTTAACATGTTTATTCGAGTTATCATTTAATAACAGTATTAATAATTTTGTAACCAAATTTTTATACTTTAAATATATCACAAATATAGCTTAGAGTAAGAAGAATTTATATTTTCTCATATTATTAAGATTCAAGCAGAAACACAGGCAATTTTCTTTCCTAAACACTTGGGCGCACCGCCCAAATAACGCACTTATTCATTTTCATAATAAATTCGCATGAATATTTTTACTTTTTTAATATCGGCTACTAAAAGAGAATGTGTAGAACAGTTTTAGTATAAATGTATGCACTATAAGTTCATCCGAGCCGCAATCTTGACGTCAGAGATGCGGCGGCGTCGGAAAATTTCTTGCAATTTTCCTCAAAAAGCGTTCTCGAAAATTTAAGTTTTTTTCATTTAAAGTTGGTCTGTAGGCTTGCGCCTGCGAACTGCGGACAAAAGGCATCAGCTGTGGGGTTGTTTTTTTTGTCGGGGAGGTGCGAATGCGAGGGCTGCGCTTGGGCGGGCCCCTAACACGAGCCGTTTACTCGCAAACTATCAAATTAATTTGAACTTTTATTTCACATTAATATTCCTTAGCATATCTCCTAAGTAAATATGAAAAAAATATTGGAAAAATAAAACTTTTTTTAATTCACCCTTTGTATTTTTGGGCAGTGGGCGATGTTACTCTATTCCGTTTTCATACTTATATTTAATTCTAAAGTAATCTACGTGATTTTAACACATCAAATCGTATTAGAAAATTAATAAGAAAAAGAAAAAAAATTGGAGGGTGGAATTTCACCAAAGCGCGTCGCATCGAAAGATGTGCGATTAGCTTTCGTTCTTTTTTAAATTTTCCGTTGGGTTTAAGGTTGGTGTTTTGGGGATGGTGGGTGGAGGGGTTGTGCGCGGGGTGGTCGAGGTGATGAAAAGTGGTATTTGGTTGTGAGGAGTGAGTGTTGGCGCGGCGGACGCGGGCGGGGGCGCGCGGGCGCGCGGGCGGCGCCGCGGCGGATTGGCGCGCGCTGTGCGCGGCCCCGCGCCCCGCTGCCCCCGCATACCTACCGGGCCCGTGCGCACACGCACACACCCCAACATATTACACTAATAGGACATTAAAATATTATTTTATATCAATTTGGAACACATGTAGGATTATTGACCTGAATATGTTCAATGATTAAAAGTAAAATCTTAAAGTGTTAAAAATTGTAAATTTTTCATTGATATTTTCTATTTATTTGGTAACTTAATATATCTATACCATCCACTGAAAAGTAATAGAACCAAAAAATATTTTTTTCTACCTACAAACAAAGATATATTTTTTTCACTGTTTATAGTCAGAACATTGTCAAATCAACAGTGTCAAATTAATAATTCTAATTATAGACAAACAAAATATTCGTTTTTTACTTACATTGTTAGTATAAATGACCACACAGTTCATCTTAGAAAAGAATGCGTTCTAACAGAGATACCTATTACCTGTACTTTTGTCATTGTACTTTGATAGTGAAAATGTAGGGTTATAATTAGTTTTCTTTTTAATTACCTCCTCATTCATAAACCGTGTATAAACATTGTATAATTATATACAGTGATTTGTCACTTTTACTCTAATACAAAATAACATGATCAAACACTATAATCAAACAATGCTTAGAAACTGTATGAACCTAAAGGCTTAGGGGGTATTTCGATTAATATAATGTTGATAAACATTGAACTTGTTTAGATCATTTTATTACTATATTATAGAGCCAATTGCTTTCAGATAAAAAACACACAATTTTTAAATTAAAAAAATATTATACTCTTCTTGGTGTAAGAAAGTAGGTAGGTAGTCTTTGGTTTAAAAATTGCATGTTTTTTTATCTGATTTCATGCATGCAACCTAATAAAAAACATTAACTGCCTATTATTGTTACGTCCTGAAATTCAAGTAAAGGTTAAAATCAGACACCAATCAGAAGATTTTTATTTACTCTGTGCCCCAAGCTCATCAATCATGGGCATCATGGCAGACCAGTCTAATTTTATATAGTAAAAATTGATAATATGCAATAACTTTTAACATCATTTAAGTGCTAATATGTATAGATAAATAACGCATTTTTTGAAACCTTGAAACAAAAGAAATGTAAAAAATAAAACTTACAGGATTTTTGAAGTCGTCGAGCGCTCTTTACTTTTTTTATGAAACTGTTCTTTAACTTCCTTTGATGTTGCTTTATGTTTCATTCTACTTGATTTTTTTTTCTCTTGATTTTTCAAAAAAATCATCAGCTTAGCATACACAGGATAGTCTTCCGTTTTTATCAGAAGAGACCGTATAAATGTACCTTCCTAGGTACCTATGGATTTCATAATGTTTTTACACGCTAAACAGAGTCTTTAACTGTTCAAATGATAGCACTTTAAAAGCTATGCGAGTGATAATTATACAGTGTCTTTGGTCTTGTACTAGCGATAATTTAAAGGCATGAAATACTCCTAATTTTATTGACAAAAACACCCACATGATGGGGTTTATCCCCTCTCATGTTAGAATGGCCGCCATTTTAAATTTTACTTTTTATTTTAGATGACCCTGCCGAAAATATTAATTTCTCTGGATTTAGAAGTTCTACAGTTATAAAAAATACTATTCGAAAGCTAATAATATCACCTATCAAGTAAAAAAAATTGTAAACTTTTAAATTAAATACGTCTTAAAAATTACTTAAAACAAATTTCATAAGAAATTTATGTGCTTTTTTATAGTTTTTCTTACATTTCTGAAAAAGTAGTACATCAGTGTTCCTTTTTCGCTAATTATTATCATACACAGAGATATTACCTACAAAACGACATCAAAAATATTGCTCTGTGTTGCATATTCCGATAGTTATTGTTGTTTGAATATGACCCTTACAAGCACTAAATATTAATTTTCGAAAATTGACAATATTCAAATTTCATAAAACTGGCTTTTATCACTTAATGACATTTGTATTCAGATAAAATAATAAACTTAATTTAAAATATGTTCAAAATGTTTTTAATTTTGTCCATTTTAAAAAATAAGCATATTTTGGTTACGTAAGGGTCATATTCAAACAATAATAACTCCCAAAATATGCAACACAGAGCAATTATTTTGACATCGTTTTGTAAGTAATATCCATGTATATCAGATAATGTAAAAAAAATACATTGATGTCCAAGTTTTTGAGATATGTAAGAAAAACTAAAAAAAAAGCACACAAATTTCGTATAAAATTTACTTCAGTAATTTTTTATCACGTATTTAAGTTGAAAGTTTACACAAAGTTTTTTACTTGATAGGTGACTTTCGAGGAGTATTTTTTAATATCTGAACGACTTCTAAATCCGAAAATTAATATCTTTCGGCAGTGTCATCTAAAATAATAAGTCAAGTTTAAAATGACGGCCATTCTAACATGGATGTTTTTGTTGATAAAATTAAGTGTATTTCACGCCTTTAAATTATCGCTAGTTCAAGACAAAAGACGCTGTATATTTTTTATTGAAAACGAAGCAAAATTAGCATACCAAAATTAAAAGGTACTTATGAACCCTTCAATTTATATTATTTACATAACAAAGTTCTACTGTTATTTATTATAAGTATTAGAAAGTTGGTTAATGTTACTGTTAAATAGTAGGATTTCTCAATACTGAAAAAAATATGAACAAAGATGACAGTGCTATTCTCTAAAATTAGCAGCGTCAAGTTCGTTACTGCAGCAGCATTGTCTGACAGATGTCATATTCTCATCTCATTACAGGTTAAACTCTTCTGAGTCTAAAGACATTTTACCAAGAATTTTATATTCATATTCTATGTATGACAGAATATAAAATTCTTGCATTTTACCTAGTGACTCAGTAAGCCAGAAACTCGACGAAACGATGACTGAGAGTGAAGTTTTGCACTACTATTTTCCTAACATGTTTAAGGGAATGGTACTGCAGCTCTACTCTAAAGTTTGCAGCGTCCAGTTCGTCGCTGCAGCTGCGTTGTCTGGCAAGTGTCATATTCTCATTGCTGGTCAAACTCTTTGGAATCTATGCCATTTTGCATAGTGACTCAGTAATGGGTATAATATGACATCTGTCAGAAACTCGATCAATGACAGTGAAGTTGCATGTTAGAGAATAGCTCCCCAGAACCCATCGTCTCCGGGCGACCCTAGAGGGAGGCCTTGTCCAGGCCATAACCAATAAGCAATAGGTGCCGTGTAGCTGAAGTTAGTGGTGATGATGATAAATACAATGTGATAAAATTAACAATACACAGTGATCCGCTGCATTTTCACTCGAGAATGTATGGCCAAAGAGAAAATTTGTTATGTACCGCAATTGCTCTGAAGTAGGTCTCTTCTGTTGTACAATGTAACATAAAAGCTCTCGAAGATGATATAATTGAGATGATGAAACATAACTTACTGAGAAGTTGAAGTTAAAGTACCCATTGTAGTTTTGTATAAATGTTGACAACTTCAGTAGCTTGGCTGGAAAAGCATTAAGGAGGTTCAAGATTACCGAAAGAAAAGTTTAAAAAGTACAGATACCTACAAATTTACTCAAAAAAAGAGAAAATCTACTCTGAGCCAATCTTCTGCTTCCATATTATGCATTGTTTAATTGTATGTTTTATGAAATCCAAACACTTTAGTGAATTGAACATTTGCTCTAGCTATCTAATCTACTCTAGTGGCTCTGGGTGCCTACTGCCATGTCTTAGCGCAGTTTTAATTCAATCTTACCATGCTATTTCGTACTATGACCTTCTTATAATAAGATTATTATAATAATGTTTCTGTTAGAAGTTTTGTGACGTCATCGTTCAATCATTCACAAAACCCGTACCACGACGTGTCTTTAGACAGCTAGCATTATTGTTTTGGTGTCAAATTATGAGGAATTTAGCAATCTTAAAAAAGTTGCTTTTTATCAACGGAATCAAAACTATTTGGAGATATTCTATTTAGATATTAGAAAATCCGTCATAAACAGTATGTGAAACGTTTTTATACATCTTGATCTTCATTGTGAATGTAAAATAGTTGGGATATTTGATTTATTATTTGATAACAAGTACTTGTTTTCAGATGGATAGCTAATTTGAAACAATCGAGTTTTTAAAAGCCGATAGCGCAGAAACGAATACCTAGATCCTTTTTTAATGAATTTATTTTGCACAAAATAATAGTAATTTCAGGCAAATTAGAGTTATTTTTCGCCAATAAAAGTTTGGGGAGGAAGGGAAGAGGGGGAGAATCCCCTTGCCTTCTAACCTATATTCGGGACCTACAGGGGTAAATAAGATTCGATTCCAAACTAAATAGGGGTTTGATAAGTTGTTTCTGTTGTCGTCAAAATTATTGTAAAATAGACATTTTTACCTAAAAACTCTCAATTTTCAGAAATTTATTGCTCGCGTAGGTATAATGTGGTTACTAATCATAAAATTACTTTAAGTTCTGTAGAGCTCTAGACCTCTAGCACTTTTTGAAACATTTCTAAAACCAGGGGGCCTATTACAAAAATAACGTACGCAATTGCGTAACGCAGTCACTTATGGCCACGATAGTCGGCTGCAATTCGTTGGTTGTAGTTGTAACAAACATTTTTAATTTGGCTATTGTAGCCCATAGACTACTGAACGAACGATGTCGGATACACTAGAGAGAAACTGTCAAACTCACGCAATCACTTTGCGATATCGCATACGCAAGTGCTTTGTAATAGGAAACAATCAAAACGAAGCACGGACGCAGCTGCGTTTATCGCATTAAACTTTTCGTAATAGACCCCCAGAATCGACAAAAAAATCTATACTCACAAAATTTGACGAAAATGGGTTAAGAAGTAGAGATAGAGAGACGATTACTACAGTATTGCTATTTTTTAATGTCATGACTTTATAAACAGACTGTAGTAAACAGTTTTTGAAAGTTGTCATAAACTACGTTTTTTAAAAATATGTTGTCTTTTGTATTCTACGTGTAGAATCATGTTATATTTAATAAATATTTCAACAGAGAGTTGGGTGAAAATTGTTTACCAAATAGGTTAGTAAGGATAAAGACTGTAACTGCTAACTAACATAATGCACAAGTTAAACTAAACTAAAGATTGCAGTCAGAAATACAAGTATAAACAGTGCCACATTCCGCATGTATTTAGTGGCAGTACACATTTCTCGATTTGCTTTTTCACTAAACATCGACGCTTCTGCATCGGAAACGAATCGAACGATTCGAATTATAAATTAGTGGAATCGGGACCCAGATCGTATTGAAAAAATGTAAATCTCAAGTAAAAAATAATCGAGATAGAATTTATCTACGAAATCAATTTAAAACACCCACTAATAGTACGTTCGATTAACGTCATTTGCGGGCGCTAACGAGGGGCCTAAATTGAGTCATTGTATATCGATTCGAATCGTATTTCTTGTTAAATCAACTTGACCAACTTGATGCTGGTTTAGATTACATTTTAATAGGCTGCGTTTGAGAACATTTAACTTAAGGAAGAGTAGAAACACGACTTGGTATTAATTAAGTATAAAAAAATCGTAAAGTGGTTCACTGAATACATCTACCTACCAAGTTTCAACTGTGTAATCCTAATAGTTTTGGAATAAAGTGGCTGTGACATACAGACAAATAGACAGACATGGCGAATCTATAAGGGTTTCATTTTTTGCCATTAGGCTACGGAACACTAAAAAAGGATATAGATACTAGTATATTATTTAGTATTGACTAAAAAAGGAGATTCGATATTGCTGTTTTAGAAAAAATCACATTAAATACCCACCTTTAACACCAACAATGAAAAGCATTTAAATATAAAAGACATGAAAGAAATTGTGTTTGGGAACAAAGAAGTGTTGATATTTATGCAATTAATTTAATGATAACAAATAAGGTAACATGGCAACATAGTTTCGCGAGCGTACTCTAGATACATCGTAAGGAATACTCCTTTGATTTGCTGCGGCAGCTGCGCACACACCGCCGCTTGCGCAGGTGTTGCTACGTCATCACGTAATTCAATTATTGTAATCGATTAATTGCAAACCGTCTGTCTGCCGGCCCGCTTCTTTTTGGAGCACGGAACTGGGGCCCAACCTCGATGGACAAAACTGGAACGGCGCGATCCTTGGCCACTTCGCTACAAGGTTCCGATTTGCTACGTCGTAGATTCTCATTTGTTATGCTTATGGTTCTAGCGCACTAAAGAGTTTTATTGCGCGTACTCGGTTTATTTTCTGTTTGTTATTGTAACAACAAAAGAACTGACAATCGTTGGGAAAAAAGGTGGTATAGTATCGAGCTGAAAGTCGCGTGGGCAGGTCCCCCGCCAGGTGGAATGGCGACCTTGCGAAGATTGCGGGCAGTCGTTAGGATGCAAACGAATAAAGAGTAGCTCGTTATCACAAACTTAAGTCACGCGTAGATACATAATAATTAAACAATTATTTTAAGACAATCTCCAACCTGATGGTCATTTCATATTGTTGTTCTTTTATGTTTTATTTATATTTTTGTCGTTTTGGTATAGAAGTTTGGAATGGTTTTTTTTTTACATTTGGATACTAGATGTTAAACTGCATTAATTTTTCTTCTTTCAGATCGGAATAAAAGTGGTGAATTCATCTAAAAGGTATGTTTCACGGATTACGAGTATTATAAAATGGCACTTCATAGTCTTTTCTATAGAAACAAGGCTTAATTACATTTATTTGAATAATCATGTTTAAATCTCAATAGCTTTGATAGGGATACATAAATTACTGATCTACTACGACTAATCTTATTGACTGATTCTACTACGACTGATCTTATTGAACTGAAAGATCGCAGATATCGCAGTTGGCCACACAGCGAGCGACACGTCTAGGTAAGTGTCTCGATAGGCACCACGCAAGTCGCATAGCGAATCTCTAAGTTTTCCACGTATAGTGTGGCCTTAATGTGACGAATCACCACCTGCTTACCATCCTGGGAAGTTACTCCCGACGCGATCGAAAATATCAAAATCGAGTCGGAAACGAGTAAACGTCAAAACGGTGCTCCGCAACACCACTTAGCATTTTTGGAAACGGTTACAGTTTTGTAGCTTAGCTTTGACCTCGCTCACACCTTAGAAAGATTAATTATGATTTATGTAGCACATCTCTGGTGGAAAGGCCGCCCTAATCTTGACGGATTACGGATCGCCCAACACTCAGTTAAGAACGACTGCTTTCCATTAGTTTCCCCCTGGACTGCTATTTTGAGAAACAGTTTAAAGATCGATAATCACCACATTTGGCAGCTATATTTAAGTATAAGAAGTCTGAAACGGGGACGTTTAGTCGAGTGATTTTGGCACATGTGACTTGAGAATCGTTTATGTTTGGTCTTTGAAATGCCATCAAGTCCCATTCTTTAGCACCTAAATTGTTTAAATTCTTTTCAGTAATCAGATTTTTTATTATCAGAAGTAAACTCGCAATTAATAAGATTTTTATGTTGTTACTCATTATTGACTTTTAATGATAATTTACATGAACAGTTACTCATAATTATAAGTAATAAAAATCCAAGAAATATCTTTAATCATTAAAATTGCTTCTCGATTTTAAGATGACTCGGCAAGTGACAATTTTATAGTAGATATGTATGTTACCCATTCTACTACATATGACGAGTTTCTGTTTCTGAGAAAACTAACTTTGTCAAGTTATTTATAAATGAGCACCTATCGTACATTCTTTAAAGTGACTATATCCGGGAGCGAATTGATCTGTCAAAGTATGCTCCGAGGAGTCATCGGCCGCCCTTATCTACAGTTTATACGTGCTAAGAAGACAGATAACTCAAAAATGTAAGTATATTCCATTCATTAGCATTCTTGTAAATAGATCTAATGCTAAGATGAAGCTCAATTAAAACAGTGTGGAGTTGGTAACTATTTCACGGTACTTCATCATAATTATCAAAGAAATTTGGATTATCCTCATTATAATTCTCATTTTAATCAAATCATTTATTATTATTATTTAATTCATTTACTCTTATTTAATCTGCAAACAAGTCACGGTTTTAGTGTTGATTCATCAATCTCTTTACTTGTTGCACAAGACCCATCTTCACTTTCTTCATGCGTGCGTGTGTCATGTCCTTTATTGATAGTGTATCATCATAAAGATTAGACATTTGACAAATGCAGCTCACAGTTCCGGTGAAGTACATACATTTTATGTAAAGGCAAAATTGTGCTCTACATACCTTTCTTTGTTACTTTCTTGAAATTTAATGAGACTTGGTCTATGTAACTGGAGGGTTACTCCCGCATGCGATCGAAAATCTGAGATTGAATTGGTATCGAGTAAACGTCAAAATGCTACAATGAAAACCGTTTCCAATACGGACCAAAATAGCTGATTTTTGACGTTTGTTCGATCTTGATGTGAATTCGATCTCGTTAATTCCAGCCCCCCGCTGGATATATCGCGATATCGTGACTGGAAATTTTCTACTACCTTTGGTATCGGGTAGTGCATGCTGTTGTCAGATGTGATCATAGGGTGTTATTGAAATAAGTTCCGGCTAAGCAGGAACCAGCAGTGGCAAATTCCCTTAATAAGGCATTTAATAACGAGTACAGATAACAGAGGTTAAATAGAATGACTCCCGTTGACACAAATTGAATTTTTATCATCTAAAAATGTGACGAAATTGCTGAAGTTAGTTTCTTAACCTCCTTATCGGGGCATTAACGTCAATCGAGTGATCGCACTCAAATGTGTCACACAAAAGCATGTGGGGTTATCCAAAAGTGACAAAATTCTTCAAATTATTCTAAACCATGAGTGCGGTAAGTAAAGTTCAAAATCGATTGAGGTAGTTTGAAGTTTTGTGGTAGCCTGGTGTGCCGCTAACTGTACCAATGCTTGCGTCAATGGTTTGGTCGAAAGTTCCTTTTCTGATGTTGTCTATATCCGTTCCGTTGTTTACAACCAGATAATGAAGAACTCAAAAGATACACTTCTAAGGCTTCCGCGGCACCGCGCGTATGTTCTTTGGAAATAAAACACAAACAACAAACATTTTATTAAAAATTTATTTAAATTTTTGAGCAGCGTTTTGATTTAGTCATCCCATGACCACTGCCCCTGGGTTCCTATCTTCGAAGTCCAAGGTCCAATGTTAATGAAATTAAAAGAACTACACGTAAGGTATCCCTAACAGCTGAAGGTAGAGTCATGGTGTAGGTGAGCACTAAGAAGGGTTTTGGAAAATTCCCCTTATACATGATGCTACAGGGTGTTCCAGTTTGTATATGAAGGTAAGACACCATTTTTTGAGGGTAGATACCTTTTATGGTGTAGGTGAGCACTAAGAAAGGGTTTTGGAAAATTCCCGTTATACAGGGTGTTCCAGTTTGTATATTAATTTTATGGGAAAATTTAAATGTGTGATGTTATGGGCAAGGCAATCTTTAGGTACGTAGGCAGGTATTTATTTATTTATTTATTTAAACTTTATTGCATAAGAAAATACAATTGGCGGACTTAATGCCTTAAGGCATTCTCTAACAGTCGACCGGAAAGGGTGTTAAAGAAAGAAATCGTGGCGGCAAAAACAATATAAACAAACATAGCAATACATACATAAACATTCCTAATTACTATAAAATAATATATATGTATATATGAATATAATATAATAATATACTTATATACTACATACACATAAGAAAGTATAGCATAGGTCAGATTTGGTGAATTTAAAGTATAGAACTCAAGTAGTGTTCACGAACCAGTCTTTTGAATATGAACTTACTGGGGGCACTTCGGATATTCATGGGTAAAGCGTTCCAGAGTCGTATAGCCGAGAGGGTGAATGAGTCGGAGACGAAGCCAGAAGAATGGATAGGAAATAGCAAGAGAAGGTTGCTACTAGAACGAAGGTCACGTAGATGAGAGTCACCCAGAAACTGAAATCTAGATTTCAAGTATTCCGGGGTATGTGGATCGAATAAGATGTTGAAAAGCGTACAAACAACTCTCAGGTTCCTACGCTCACGAATAGGAAGCCATTTGAGTTGCTGACGATACTGAGAGATATGGTCGTATTTACGTAGGTATAAAAAAACTACTTTATAATTGATTCACTATCGTCATAATCACACGAAGGAACGGTAATGTTATCTTCAAGAACAAAGAATCTGACCCACCATGTATGGAACAAAATAATATGGTCTACTGATAAATATACTTAGGTATATTGGTTTTACTTGGTTGTACTATGACTTTAAAAATAAATGCACAACTGTCTTAATCACGGCAACGAAGTCGCAGGCAAAAGCTAGTAATGCTATAACACCATTTTTGGCCGTCTTAAATTAAAACATTGTCAAACCGTGCTTACGTCAAATGCGGCTAAAGCCATTGTTTTTAGTTTGTTATTGTACTCGTATCGATATAGTATTATATTTAATGTAGTCAAGGGAAATTAAACTTATAAATGCCTGAAATACAACATTTTGGGATATTCCGGAGGCATTTCCTTCATTATTAACATCTATAAATAATTAAAAGAGTGCAGAATCAGTAGATAATTATTTGCGAACGCAAATGCATCTCGTTAACGAAAAGGAAAATATCAACTCTGTGAATACCCGAAATGTCACGTAATTAGATTAGGTATTTACTAGTTAATTAATTACAATAACAAAATTGATTAAGGATTGGTTTAGCTAGTAATACATATTCACAATTAAGTTTTAAAGTTTCTTTTTACCCGACTGCAAGGAGAGGTTATGTTTTTCGCGCGTATCTTGTATGTTTGTATGTAATATTCTTTATTAGTCATATCTTTGAAACGGCTGGACGGATTTCTATAATTGAGATATCGTTTGGTTTGTCTTGATAGTCCAAGTGTTTTTAGGTAAGTGACGTTTAAGAAAAACCAACATGGCGGTTCTACGATGCTATTATTTAAAGAAAAAATTATTTTTTTAAATGTGGGTGTCAAATTAAAGGGCTTATCATAAGGATTTCAAAAAGGTATCATGACCATTAATATATGTATAATAACTAAAAAGATATAAATAAAAAAAATAAAACACAAAAAGAACCCGCTGCATCAAAAAACAAGCCAAATGAAAAGATGGAAACAAGATTAAATATTAAAAGCAACATTATATCATGCAGTCGCAGGCATAGAATCTAATGATGCCTCTGACTGCATGATACCTATAATGTTGCCTTTAATATTTAATTTTTGATGCAGGCGGGTTTTTTTTTTGTTTTTTAAATTAGAACATGGCTGAACATTACTAATTTCACTTCACTAATTTTAACTAATTTCACTAATTTTACTAATTTTAAAATTTTATTATAAAAATTTTAATTTTTAATTTAGACATTAACCATTTTTAATGTCCCCACTGCTGGGGCACAGGCCTTCCTTATGGGTGGATAAGGAAGATGGGCCATAACCCACCACGCGGGCCCAATGCGAATGGATGGAGGTTAACGACTGCAAATGCAGCTGGAATGAACTAACTGATCAGTTGATCACTAAATACATCTGGAATGCGGAAAATAGCCAACACTTAAATTCCCCACCAGAGCTCAAGTCGTATTTATTATCGGCACTCATAATGTAGGGGAGCGGACGCCATCGCATCACATCAAAGCTATCGGCTTCCGGCGCAGACGCGGGTTATCAAGCGACCTCCGAAATTCCCCGCAATTAGCCGCACTGGCCCTTGCCGCTCCTGACGCCTACTTCCGCCACTGCAGAACTATACTGCTTTCTCTAGACTTCTATTTTCTCTGTCTTTCCCGTACCTTGGTGGAGTGGAGGTCTAACTTTCTTGTTTCTTCTCCCTTGCTGAGTTATTTTTGCTATCTTCCCTTTAAATATTTACCGCAGGAAAAAACCTATTTAATAACAGCAAATCTTATTGTTCGGTGGGATCCGAAATTCCCCACAATTAGCCGCACTGGCCTTTGCCGCTCCTGACTGCAGAGCTATACTGTTTTCTCAAGACTTCTATTTTCTCTTACTCTCTCTTACTTTGGTGGACGTCTAACTTGCTTGTTTCTTTTCCCTTACTGAGGTATTTTTGCTATCTTCCCTTTAAATATTTACCGTAGGAAAAAACCTATTTAATAACGGCAAATGGATTGTTCGGTGGGATCCGAAATTCCCCGCAATTAGCTGCACTGGCCTTTGCCGCTTCTGACTGCAGAGCTATACTGCTTTCTCAAGGCTTTTATATTTTCTCTTTCTCTTCCGGACCTTTGTGGAGGTCTAACTTTCTTGTTTCTTCTCCCTTGCTGAGGTATTTTTGCTATAATATTCCCTTTAAATATTTACCGAAGGAAAAAACCTATATAATAACATCAAATCAATTGTTCGGTGGGATCCGAAATTCCCCGCAATTAGCCGCACTGGCCTTTGCCGCTCCTGACTGCAGAGCTATACTACTTTCTCTGGACTTCTATTTTCTCTTTCTCTCCCGTACCTTAGTGGAGATTTAACTTTTTTTGTTTCTTCTCCTTTAGCTATTAGTGTTGTTCGAGCTGAAGTATTTTTGCTATCTTCCGTTTAAATATTTACCAAAGGAATAATCCTATTTAATAACAGCAAATCAATTGTTCGGTGGGATCCCAATTTCCCCCCAATTAGCCGCGCCGGCTCTTGCCGCTCCTGAGTCCTGACGCCTACTTTCGCTATACCTATACTGCTTTCTCAGAACTTGTAATATATCTCTCTCTCCCATGCACTTAGTATTCCCCTTGGGGTCGATCTGTCTTCCTTATTTTACTTCTCACGAGAGATATTGTTTGAGTTGAGATCTTTTTGTCACTTCTCCTTGAGCAGCCTTTTCTTTGAATGCGAAAACGCGGTTAATTGATTTTAAAAGATCATTCGACATTCGAATTCGAGGACCCAGTAGTGATTTTTTTGATGTTTTGTGAGTGAATTTCATGTGATGATGATAAATTCTAAGATTCAAATTATAATAATATTAATAAATGCTTGGACACGCTTTACCAGGAGAGAATTTCACAAAATCTTAAGTTGTCAATAATTAATTAAAGGCTTGAATAGATCCTTATCGTAATTGTATTTTTAGTGAACCATAATTTTACCAATTTTAAACTAAATGTGGGATTAAGTTTTCAATTACTGTTTATCTTATTTTTTGTGTGGTGTTATCTACCGGATAAATATCGAGAACACTATCAGGGACTAGAGAAACCGGGCCTAAACGCACATCTAGTACGTCATTTGTTTTAATTACCCAGCCCTGCGGCTCAAGTTGACATATTATCATTGGTCCAAAGTATCCATTTAATCCAATTCTCTAAATGGAACTTTCCTCAATCACACACACGTAAATATAAATCCCTTCGCATTATCTACGCGGTAGGTACGACAACAAAATAAATACGAACATGAATGAACGTTGGTTGGACTCAGGCGAGCACTTCCGCCCGTCTAATAGGACAATGTGATACCGACAGTACAATTTCGAAACGGGAGAGTCTAAGGAGGTCACCGGATAAGATTACTGTTAACTGTGTAAACAAACCGTTTACATTGATAACTGTGGCGTTTCTGCGGCGCCCGTGACGATATCGATGGCTGTCATCCGGCCGATAAGCCAAATCTGGTTCATCAATGGACGGGAGCCTCAAGTGTGAACGCCACTTCGCGCCATTTTCGTACTAAAATGTGTGTGTTCCGAATTTGAATTTCGTCGGTTAAAAACCGTTATTTTTATATTAGCTTTCTTGAAGGATGCAGGAAAAAAACAACTCGAATTGCGTGGCTTGACCTTTACGATATTTGAGTTTTATTGGAATGAAAATAGAGTCGAATGAAAACAAAAATGAAGTTAAGCATGACCAATGAATTTGAGAGACGTTGAGGAAGGCACAACCAGGCACGTTGACTTTAAAAAAAATGTCGATGGTCGGTCAGTGTACTTGAAGCAGACATACAGAATGATCTCGAATCAGTTTGCATTTTATTCTCATTACGGAAACAGACAATTAGATTTTGTGTAAATACTCCACACAAAAATGGATCTACATGCCATATAGTAATTTGTTTGCGTAATCCTCTAACACTTTCTTAATTACTAAGTAATTTTATATGAAAAACTTGTAGGTTCATAAACCTATTACTTAGTTTTTATGTTAAGTATAACATTTTATTTTTATGTTAAGTATAACATAAAAACTTCTTGCAAAAATTCCCTATTGCACGCTCTGTATTTATCCGCCATCGTAAGGATAAATAAATTGGGGCTAAATAAATCCCCCGTAATAGTGTCGTCTATAAGGAATTCGGATAGGATGGGTAATTAATGCAGAGCGCAAAGCGGATGCAATGTGAGACGGGGACCATCGGCCGCGGAAGTTGGAGGTCACTCAGGTGTAAATAGTGCAATGTAATCAACAGCTAATAGTGAGAAAAATAATCACTGCAGAAAACAGCAGCAGGAAATATATTTTTTTAAAGCTTAGGAGGTAATATCCAATTGCTTTCTAGGTAAAAGGAAGGATATGATCGATCGAGCTTGTCTTTTTTAATGTAAATCTCCAAATAGCGCAACCCCGGCGCGGACGGCCATAGATGTTACTCATAAATAGTTAATTCGGCATATTATGCGCATATTGTGTGTTATTGCGCAGCGGCAGATCAAAACAATAATTTATATAGCAATATGCGCACACTGATTAGGTGCGGCCGAACAAACCACCAAAGAAATATCAATCTTAAAGCTGACAGTTTAGATCTGTTATTGCTCAGACTCGTAAAATGCAAAGATATATGCGACAGATTTTCGTTTACTAACTCGCATGCAAGTCAGAGGATCAGTGCGTGTATGCGATGTTTTTCACAACACAATGAAATTGTTGTTACTGTCGATATCAATGCGATGACACAGAGGGTTAATGATAAAACTCGAGAGTAACGGATATTCGTTAACTGAATGGCGCACTGGTCCAGTGAGTCACAGCATGCCGATGTCAGATGTCATCAGGTCGTTCTTTAAGTTTTCCGGAAATAATTTCCATATATGCGTCAGTGCGATCAATGAATCAAAGCAAGTTATTAGATAAATTGTAAGTCATATCGGAATCGCTGATGAATGACTCATCGGCCTCATCAAGACCACAATTCGGATACTGTTTCAAAATATTACAAGTCCACTTGGACTTATTGACTTTATTGGCTTCAGCAAATTAATATTTCTTTTTATCCAGATACTAACTTGGTACCTATTTCATCAACATCCAAATTTTACTCCTTTGTTATATAAACTAATGTGTTTTAAATATGTATTAAGAATGTAGTCTAAATACCTTAACCAGATTGACATAAGGACAGAAGACATCCAGCTACCACTCAGGCGGAAATAAAAATTTACCATAGAGAATAGCTTCTTGTCTCCTTTCATTGAGATTTATACTTATTCTGTGACTGTGCAGTACATGCCATATTATGTCGACTTACCATTTGGGTCAATCAAAGCATTCAATACAAGTGCATTGATATTAATAGATATGTATAACATACGTAGGTATTCGTTTAACCAATAGCACTTCTATCTGACATTATCAGCACCCAATATTGCTGGAAATTGTTTCACTGATTGCTTGTTACAACTGCAGGCCGTCGTCAGTCGCCCTTATTGATATTTCTTAGTAGCCTTATTTCTGCCATCTTCGTGGCATTACTATAAGGGCTGTTTTCTCAAAGATAGATTTTAACACTCGCACTAAATACAGACGCGACGCTAGGAGTTAAGACCCAATAATTCTAAGATAAACAAGTAATGCACTTGTTCTACACAGAAACATAGATAATACGCTAATTGGCTAACTATGCAAATAACTTAGAGTTAGATAATTTCGAATCTTTTTTTAAACTCCGACGCGGGGGGATAAATCTCTATTTGTAATCGAGATGGTTCTTAGCTATAATTTATGAAGATTATCATCAGCTCATTTCTTACTTGATGAGCTGATGATCTTCAAACGGCTGAAAAGATCTTCATAAATTATAGCTAAGAACTAAGTCAATTACGCCAGCTTTCAAATTTAAAAACTTCATCAAAATCAGTCCATTCGTTTAGGAGCTACGATGCCTCAAACGGACACAGTCACAGTAACTGTTATTAATCGGTTTTGTGAAAGTGATGATAAGACTATCATCACTTTCACAAAACCGATTAATTTGAAATTTGGTGTATTGTTAGGTACGTCGGTGGTATTTCCAAGATATCGAAACCTTGAGCTGATGCTAGAGCACAGGTAGTCTGCGGGATACCCAACTCCTCAGCAACTTACAGCAGATATATCGTATTTGGGCTCATTAGAATGGTCTAAATGAGTATGTGTTAGATAATAATATAATCGAAGCTTCATGGTGGAAAATGTATTTTATGTTACAATCAGCAGCACGTCAGGGTTTACAAAACTGTTAGCAATTTCTTTTAAACCTTAATTTCTGCCTATTTAAGAATAAAATCAATTGAATATGATTACCCTCTACTAGTGGAAGTCCAGCGTGATGTTGTCTGTCTGTACACCTATTAGAAATAGAGGATTTTGGCTAGCAAGATTTTCTATTGCGATTTTGTATTTCGTACCGAAAAGTATTTACGTCAATGACGAAATACAATGTTAATCGGAGCTACTGAAGTAATTTAAAAAATACTTAAAAATGACCTACACACAAAAAAACTCTAAAAAAATAAGTGTGTTGATTGGCTCTTCTACTTACTTTAATATTTGTAACTAGTAATATTTTAATCCGGGTGGTCGCGTCGGGATACCGCCAAAAATACCCAGATTTAACAGCACCCAGCCACAATAACTTCTTAACGGTCCCCCAACCACGGTAAAGAAATCTAAAGTATTCTAACTTCTACAACTAGTCGAAAAGCGAGCCATACCTACGCGCCTAGAGTTCGGTCTGCACTCGTATACAACAGTCGCGAGTGCGCCGCAGTGACGAAGGCAAAATTTATTTCTTTACCATCCACCAACGAAGGCTCTAAGGCATACAAACGTAATACCAATATGATTTGTAATTAGAGCATTTTGTGACGATAATCGGATTTAAACAGTATTTGTCTAGGTTTGTATTGAACCAAAATACCAAACCAAATAAAAATTATATCGATTTACAGTTTTGTATGAAAATTTTTTATTGGCATGGGTATTTTGTTTTTTTTGTGATAGAACCCTAGAAAAATATTGTCTTAATCCGAAAACATCACAAGAAGAGTTAATCATTTTGGTATACATTGTATGGGAAGCTCACGGTTCGCCGGCCTCAGGTACAAATATTAAAAGTAGAAAAGCCAATCAACACATTTTCATTTTTTTACTGTCAGTAATGAAGTAGGTAACGTAACTTGTTATTTTTTATATTAATTGTTAAGAAGGAACGGCTTGAAGAGGGCGTTTATCGCTGTTTACTTCGCTACGATGACCCATTTAAGTACGACGAGACCTCAATGTTACAGGATGCGATACTTTGATTAGGTAAATCGCAACCACATCCTGCGCCATTGTACAAATAAAGATTTTAGTGAAAGGGCTAACAGTATTTATAAAAAAAAACAAGATAATTGAATAAAGCCCTCTTGTCTCTTTAAGGATTTCATAAGTGGCTTGTGCTAGAATTTGTTTTCCTCTTGTATCAATGAAGTGACTTCTTCGATTGTGAAATTAACGGGAGAGGGAACCAGCTAGGTTTCACAATAGATGTAATGTGTTATTTCTTTTAGATTGGTCCCATGAGTTTTATTGGCCATCGAGTCGTTGGACGCCGTCGTTTATCAGGGCGCCTGCAATCCGCGCTGACCCCGCGATATCCTCGATCCACATCTCCCCTCGCCCCTCCACCCTGGCACTACGCAGATGATTTTGGACTAATCTGTCCAAGTGTTAAAGCGTATATTAGCTTGACAGGTGCCGGTGGAGCCGGCGCATGAATGGACGGCTTGTGAATGAGCGGACTGTGCCCGAGCCGATAAGCGCTATCGACAGGGCCAGCTGAGTCCATGTTGACAAACCCTGTTCGACTTTCGTTACACCAAAGTAGCTATATCAATCGCCTTAACACCGCGTTAATTTTTATTCTCTCTAGGCATTATTTGTGAGACGCCACGCCATTTCCGTTGGTTTGCTATCAACTGCTGTAGGTACACACGTCTGCTTTGCACTCGGAAAGAGTAAACCTGGATCGGAAGCAGTGCTCATCGAGAAACCTGCTTGAGTTATTTACTTCTACTTTGCTGCAACTAATACATTTCCAAAACTGTATTAATTGTGACGCTTTTCATCTTAAGGGTCCATGATAGGAAAACATGGTTTGCGGGGGTCATATATAATAGAAACCGTAAAGTTGTAGCCACAAAAAAAACCATGTCACAAGCTAAATAGATTATCTAGTTGCTACAAGAACCTCAGAGATGATTGTAAAAAAACAGAATATCATCAAAAGCGCTTGCGAAGGGTTATATTTTTGGCGTAAACAATAGCGGAAACGTATTGAATTCTACATCAAAATACACTTTAACCTACTGTGAAGTAACTTCAATAACTTTCATTCAAGAAACATATTGTGCTAAAGATAATGATGACAAATCAACGAAAAACATCGAAAAAGTGCAGAAACACGTGCTCTTTACACGTAAAGAAAAAGAAACAGGCAAATTTCCGCATAACCGAGCCTTAAAAAGAAATCTTTCCTGAACCTTTTTAGAGCACGCTTCAAACTCAAACATTAATCTAAATTCCTGTACAATTACACTGGCGCTAAAATAGCCTTTTTGGCGTGCCAACACAAATGTAAAACTAAATTTGATAGCAATAAAATCTACCTACACCTATCCTTTTGTTCGCGGAAAGACAACATGTGTTACTGTTTTTCATTTTTAAGCTTTCAACAAAGTTTTCTTGTATGAAATAGTTATTTGTTATACAAGAGAGCAAAGTCATTTTTTGCTGCGAGTGCTGACTTTTAAATCACGAACTAGCGAAGTAGTCTTGAATTGAATCACGAGCGTAGCGAGTGATTCTAATATAGACTACTGAGCACAGTGAGTGATTTATAGGCACGAGACATCAAAAAATTTGCTCTCGTGTTAAACATACAACTTTTCACCTCTACCAGCGAGAAAAGGTGTTAGAAATTAAAAAAGCACTTTGCCTCACGCTCGCAGCAAAAGTCGATTATGCTGCGAGTTTTTGGTAAAAAGTACTTTGCCTCACGCTCGCAGCAAAAGTCGATTTTGCTGCGAGTTTTTACGCGCCAAAAGCACCCTTTTCGTGCTGGAGAGGTGAAAACACTTTTGCTTACTTATTGCTAAATAGATCTGTTGAACTGCATTAAAACATTGCTCTGACTCTAAAATTTAAGAGTGTACTTGTAAGTAAGTACTTATGAATCCCATTTCAAATTAACTTAGTGTTTTTTCAAAGACGAAATCTAAAGAACTTTAGTTCTAGCTAGCAAAAATCTTAAATAAGTGCCGTATTAACAGAAAAAAAAAATGCCCATATATTGACACTTTTTATTCCCAAAGCTCCATGACTCTATTGTTCTTCATTTCCCACCGGATCCATGAAATATTTTAAAATTTTCATACATGAATTCCCAATGGCCGAAGTACAATCAACAAAAACGATACGTGCTATTTGTATTCACCAGAACCGTTTTTAAAAATATTTCTATTTTTCTTGTTTGTAATAGAAACGTCTCCAAAGTACCAGGATCACATAAATATGGAGAAGGTAAACTTTGACAATTTTCAATAAGTTTAAAATAATAAGATTAAAGGTTTCACGAGTTTTGAAAATTACAAAAGTTAACCTTCTTTATATTTACTTGATCCTGGTACTTTGGAAACGTTTTTCTTACAAAGGATTGAAAAACATATGTTTTATGTATCCAAAAGTGATTGGAAATAAAATAACTCAGCTTTTACTGTATACCAAATAGTCGGACCCGCTGGGAAAGAAAATGCTATTTAATTTTTAATGTCGTGGACCCGTTGTTGGAAACCAAAGCATACTTTGGTACCATACTTTGGAACCAAAGCATAGATAGTTCATAAACTTGCATGTTTTGAAAACAATAGAGCTGTGAAGCTTTGGAAATAACCCGAACGGAAACGCTTTGTTCAAGCGGAATTTAAAATTTGCTTGTCAGAGGCATTTTTCACGAAAGTTTCCGCTGTAATCTACGAACAAATCTACTGAGCACAGTGAGTGATTTAAAGGCACTAGGCAGAACAAAATTTTGGTCTCGTGTTAAACATACAACTTTTCACCTCTACCAGCGAGAAAAGTATGTTATAGGTAAGAACAGTTATTTTTACGTGACTTCCCTAGTAAAAAGCTAAATTCAGCATTAAAACCTTGTTCTCTCAATTCTTTTGGAGTTAGACTATTTTTTCATCGCTAGACCCACTAATTTTTTTGTAATAAATCACAAAAATAGTTCCATCAAAACACAGACCATACAACAAAAACTGTGGAACAAATCTATGCTGAAAAAAAATATTCAAAAAGTAAAGAGTGAAGTACATTACCGTCATTTTGTTTTACATTGTGCTTTCTCTTATTTATTAATATTCTATCTTATTTAAGTTATTTATGCAACTGTACTATAACGAGGGGGTATTAAAACACGAATGTGGGTTTATCACATGAGTGTTTTAATACCTAATTATGTACAGTTGCATACAAGACTTTATCTACACCCATTTTTTTTATTTTTTCTTATTTTTATTAGGGATACAAACAATATTTTAATACATGTGAATTTAAAACACCCATGAAATTTATCTAAACCCATGATATGTATCCTCTTTAAAGGTTTTGACTTTGTCTTTGACTTTGACTTTCCTCTCCCTCCTCGTCATTATGTCTTCCGCAAGAGTGTTATAATGTTGTACTGAATTTCATAATGCAACGCCCGCGCGTGGGCGCGCGGCGCTGCAGGACCAGCTCTCGCTCGGGATATTGTAATGATGGCAGTAAGCTGTTTCAGAACCCCTTACAGAGGATTTAAAGCATGGGTGTAGATAATAGTACATTATGATATAAGTGCGGTACGTTGAAAATTACAGCCGAGGCGATATTGCTAGCCCGAGCCGTAGGCGAGGGCTACAAGAAAGCAGAGGCTGTAATTATCAAAGCGCACGTATGTCATACGACGTTTTATAACATATTTGCGAGGAAATAAATAAAACTCGGACTTTGCACCTTTGCTTGTTTTCCATATGATTAAATTTTGATACGCTTGTAAGTATCTTATCGGTCAATTTTTCGGGCAAGAGGCTTAGAGTAGCCTTTTTCGCTGCCTCTGAGACTTCTGGCGGTGTTGAATTAATAAATTCATCAGTACTTGACGACATTTTCAAATAAAAACAATACAGCAAAAAAAAAATTAAATTAGCAATGCGCGCGCATCAGCGTTTTTTTTAAGGCAAAGGCATAAAAACAGCCAGTATTACTAATAAAGTAAATTAATATTTTTGTGTTTTTGTTACAGATAAATGGTTGTAATTTATTGTCAACATTAATTAAATTGAATAATTAAATGTTTATTTATTACATTTTATCTCCCAAAGTCAATTTTATCCATAAAATGTTGACCTCTTTTCTGACATAAAAACTCTTTGCTAAGATTTAAAAAAGTACCGTTCGTTTTAGACGAAGTATCTTGATAAACCGTGCGGTAATGTAAAGTAAAACGCACGGCTTATCAAGGAAACCGTGCGTTTTACTTTACATTACCGCACAAGTTCGTAATGAGATACAATACGATATTGAAATTGGTGTAATAAGAGACCCTTTACGAGCAAATATGTTATAAATATAATTTAAATCATAATCATAACACATTCATTTGTTATTATATTCCATTATATAAAAAGTATGGACGAAATGAGGTCGCATCCTCATTTCGTACATACTTTTTATTTCGAACCATCAACCTTCTTTTTCAACAATCCATGTTTGAAACTCCTTGGGTTATCCGTGTTTTATTTTTTTTTACTTTTTGATCCGAGTCTGACTTCTATCTTTTCCTCACATATAAATTTTACAAGTATCATCTTTGACACTAATTCTTTTTTCTTAATTATTTCAAAATGTGGTCTTAGAAAAATAAATTAAAAAGCACACACAAACTCGTGAGGCAAACGAGTTTTTAGCGCCAAAAGCGCCCTTTTCGTACTGGAGAGGTGAAAAATAATATATTAAGTAGTAGTTTAGTAGTGTGCACGTGCAGCGGCGTCCCTCCCGCGCCGCACCTCGCCTGCGAGTGTAGCGGTGTAGACTGACTGGGCCGCATTTAGAAAATTTTTGTTTGTTTTTAAATTATTTGCTGTTATGAATAAATGTCAGTTCTCTGATCAGGGTGATCAAAATTTTGAATTATATTTTGAGATATCACAGAATAAGTATATTTTTTATCACGTAAACGAGCTTTCAGTGTTATAAAACAATATTAAACTGATATAAGTATATACAAAACACGCAATACAATAGACAAATACCTCATTAATTCTAAGAAAAATAAAAAATACTTTAGAATCTGTAAATAGCAGTAAAAAAAACATGTCAAACCGATTTAAGCATTTTTTAATATATTATTTCTCTGTGATTATTTTTTTTTAATTTTCTCTCTATAAGGCACCCCTTGACAATACAAACAATAAATGAAATAATAAATATGAGTCGTATTCATATTTGTCAGAGGTATTTTTTACAAACGTTTCAGCTGTAGCTGAAACGTTTGTGAAAAATACTTCTGACAAGCAAATTTAAAATTCCACTTGAACAGATTGTCTTCGTTTTAAAATACCTGCTAATTTATTATGTTTTCCTCTCTATACGGCACTAATTTAAGAATTTTGCTTCCTAAAACTAAAGTTTACATTTTACTGGTATTCGAAGATTCTAAAGAAATTTTTATTTTTATTATATATAAGTAGGAATAATGAGGTATTTGTCTAATGAATTGCATGTTTTATTTTTTAAACATTCAATTCATATATTTTTAAAAGAGTAATTCAAGAAGAATTTTCAAAGGCTTGCGCAGAGTTGTTTCGTTTCGATCAATCAAATTGCAAAAATTGAAATATACCCTTATAAAGTATCCAATGGAGTAAAAACAATACCACAACCCCTAAAACTAGAAAAAAGTTCCTTTTATTTTCCCACACTCGACCAAAGTTACGGTGTCATAATGAAGTGGCTGAAAAAACAGAAAAAAAACATATATTATGAATTGTTCAAATAGTTGTTGTCGTGGTCGACAACTTATGTGAAAATTAGCTGTTACGTAAGTCTGTATAATATATTAGTCTATGGTAGTAGAATAAAACAAGGTGTTAATTCTCAATTAAACTAACCACATTCCTGCATACCTAGTCATAAAAAATTACAATGTTCCTAAGGGTTAGAACTTCATTAGTTACATTGTAGCGCGAATTGCGCGATAGCTATTTTAATTCAGTAGGTAACGCATTTGAGTAAGGAGGTTCTTATTTCTTATTGCTTTTTAGGGTTCCGTACCCGAAGGAGCCAAACGGAGCCCTAATGGTATCACTCATGTTCTTCTGTCATCTGTCATCATCACAAAGCTTTAACAGCTAATCCGTTGAAGCAGCAGTATTCATATTTGCACTGTCATGACGATCTAAAGCCTTTTATTTAAGTATAGTAGGGATTTTAGAGGGGGGCTACAATACAAGCAAAGGGAGCGTGAAAAAAAATATTTTTTACCCGAACGTATGGATGGAGTATCATTGTTTACAACTTGCTATGTAGACAAAGACTGTATTTTTTGTTTTTAAAAATATTAGAAAAAGCTGAAAATGGCGCCTTTAGATTTTTCTCCAGTTCCGAAGTATTTTTTAACTTCCCATTGACCTATGAACTTAAAATTTGATTAAATGTTTAATATAATGTATATTTTACCAACAAATACCAATCCTACTAATATTATAAATGTGAAAGTTTGTGGATTTGGATGTTTGTTCCTCAATCACGCAAAAACTACTGAACTGATTTGGTTGGATAGATAGCCTAGATTAAAACATAGAATATTTTTATTCAGATATTTATATGGATAAATCTCAATTTTTCTTTTAAATTCCCTCATTTTTCTATTACAAACTAACTTAACTTTACGGTCAAACGCTTAGCCCAGGTAAGCCGCTCTGTAGCCCTGTATGGTCCGACATGCACTTGGCCGGTTTCCAGTTTTTCTATAATTTGTAATCAGGTATTTTACCTGATGAAAATACAGGTGGTTTTTACCGACTTCAAAAGGAGGGAGGTACTCAATTCGACCCGTTTTTTTTTTTTTTTTGTTTTTTGTATGTACACCGATTACTCGAAGACGGCTGGACCGATTGAAATGATTCAAACGTTATTACGTTAGGTAAACTCCCAAATTGGTACCATTTTTTTTAAATTTTTGAAATCGGTTTTGAAATTTTCAAGTAATCTTGAAAAAAGAACGAAAATAGTATGATTTTGTGTGAACTACCTCGATGATCAGTTGATCAGTCGTATAACTTCTTTGTTTATGAACTGAATAAGATAATTATTTTTTTGTTGGAAAAGGGATATCTTAAGTGTAGTTCTTTAACCGACTTAAAAAAGGAGGTTCTCAGTTTAATAATAATAATAATAATAATTTTATTTCCCAGTACAAATTACAAAATAGCACAGTACAAACAGTTCAAGTAGGTATATCCAAATGTAATGTTATAGTTTGACCCGCATGTATGCATGTTTCTCCGCGATTAACTCACGTTTGGCTGAGCCGATTTTAATTTCTACCTAAATACAAAAACCTACACTACCTAATACAAAAGGTACCTACACTAAAAATAAAAAATTGTTTAAAAAAACAAAAAACCGACTTCAAAAAACCTACCTCTAAAAAGCAAGAAATAATATTCGTAATAATAAAACACTTCTATTGAAGTCGGGTGGGGCTTTTAGAATAAAAAAAGGGATTTGTACTCCAGCCCCACCCGACTTCAATAGACGTGTTTTATTATTACGAATATTATTTCTTGCTTTTTAGAGGTAGGTTTTTTGAAGTCGGTTTTTTGTTTTTTTAAACAATTTTCTATTGTAGGGAATCAATTGAAAGTAAATGAAATGTTTGTTTATAACATATTTGCTCGTAAAGGGTCTCTTATTACACCAATTTCAATATCGTATTGTATCTCATTACGAACTTGTGCGGTAATGTAAAGTAAAACGCACGGTTTCCTTGATAAGCCGTGCGTTTTACTTTACATTACCGCACGGTTTATCAAGATACTTCGTCTAAAACGAACGGTACTTTTTTAAATCTTAGCAAAAAGTTTTTATGTCAGAAAAGAGGTCAACATTTTATGGATAAAATTGACTTTGGGAGATAAAATGTAATAAATAAACATTTAATTATTCAATTTAATTAATGTTGACAATAAATTACAACCATTTATCTGTAACAAAAACACAAAAATATTAATTTACTTTATTAGTAATACTGGCTGTTTTTAAGCCTTTGCCTTAAAAAAACGCTGATGCGCGCGCATTGCTAATTTAATTTTTTTTTGCTGTATTGTTTTTATTTGAAAATGTCGTCAAGTACTGATGAATTTATTAATTCAACACCGCCAGAAGTCTCAGAGGCAGCGAAAAAGGCTACTCTAAGCCTCTTGCCCGAAAAATTGACCGATAAGATACTTACAAGCGTATCAAAATTTAATCATATGGAAAACAAGCAAAGGTGCAAAGTCCGAGTTTTATTTATTTCCTTGCAAATATGTTATAAAACGTCGTATGACATACGTGCGCTTTGATAATTACAGCCTCTGCTTTCTTGTAGCCCTCGCCTACGGCTCGGGCTAGCAATATCGCCTCGGCTGTAATTTTCAACGTACCGCACTTATATCATAATGTACTATTATGGCGTTACTTATTAACTACTTACCTTAAAACATAAAAAGCGCTTAATTTTTCAAAACCTCGAAAAACAGAGACGAAAACGAAAAAATAATTTTAGCGTTACTTTCATTCGAAGTTCATAAAGTTGAACCAAAAAAGGGTTTTTAAATTAGAGTAAAAAAAAAGTTGTAAGAAAAATGCCTAGTCCAAATCTGAAATCACGGACTTGATTCCTGACCATCAATCTGGATTATTGAAGTGAAAACTTCTTTAGCGGCGTTGTACGCTTTTTTGTATGGGGAAAAAATGTTGAACTCGTCAGTCAGTCAGGATCACGTGACCCTGATCGAAAATTCGTAAGGATATGTAAACACTTGTGTCACCATAGCAACGCGCAATTTTTTTAATTCAATGTCAAAACTCTGGTTTTTCTGTCAAGCTATGGATAAGACTTTCGTACAATACTGTTCTGTATTCGTAAATTACGTCTGTCTGTCTGTCTGTCACCAGGCTGTATCTCATGAACCGTGATAGCTAGAAAGTTGAAATTTTCACAAATGATACGTATTTCTGATGCCGCTATAACAACAAATACTATAAACAGAATAAAATCAATATTTAAGGGGGGCTCCCAAACAACAAACGTGATTTTTTTGCCGTTTTTACTCGATATTAATAATGACAATAGGTAGATAGTTGAAATTTTCACAGATGATGTATTTTTATTGCCACTATAACAACAAATACTATAAACAGAATAAAATCAATATTTAAGGGGGGCTCCCTTATAACAAACGTATTTTTTGCCGTTTTTTTGGTACGGAACCCTTCGTGCGCGAGTCCGACTCGCACTTGGCCGGTTTTTAGATATACTTAAAAAGTCAAAGTCAAAGTCAAATAAGCTTTATTCAAATAAACTTAATTATTAAGTACTTTTGAATCGTCTATATTTTCCTACCACCCGTTCCAGACTTTTTAGCTGACAAGAAGAACGGGCGCAAGAAACTTAACCGTGTATAAAAATTAACCGTGTATTAATACATGTAATACAATACATGCAAGATGCACCGCCCGTCTACCCGCAAAAAATGCACATGCATACCACAAAATATCAGTGCACAATACTTGCATTTAGCCAGACAGCAACACACCTTGCACCTTCATCAATTAGACTACTCTACACGTGTTTTGCCCCAACCCGGAGCATCCTCAGGAGTTGATCGTGCGTAAACCAGCACCGATTCGGTGTTGCGGAAGTAAGCTACATAAAAATTTCTTTTTTTCAAAATGTCAATTCTTCGTTGTGACCATTTGGTCATAACGAAGAATGGACACAATTTTGTATACCGGATTTAACTTTTTGTGATAGACCCTCACAATTCTGGCAGAAGTGCTAGAAAGTGGTTTGACATATTCGAAAATACTTATTTGATTTGATACTTTTGGGAGCTCCTACAGTTCTGACTAGTAGTTCTGAATAGTCAGATCAGGTACCTATACTGATCCGAAATCGCCTGCACGTAATGTCTCTGTGGAAAACCGCGATTAGTTCTAAACGGCCCTTTATAGTTATATCGATATATCCTCTTCAATGTATGTGAGGGTGTCCAATTTATTTATAAACATTTTTAATATAATTACAAGCAGGGAATTCTGTGCTCTAACAAGGCGGCCGGCTGCGCCCGCGCACCTGCCGCGCACGCGCCTCCAACACACCGCCCAGGGTTGCCACCTGTGCGACTTACCATGCTTTAGCCAAGGTGCAATTTTACAGAAAGAGAGAAAAAAAAATCATCTCCACTACCAAGTTCTACCAAAACAAAATGTGGTTTGCAAACTTTGACTTCGATCGTACTTATTTTGAAGTCACTATCATCGAGATTTGTATGTTAGATTTATCTCTTTTAAAGCTTTTAAGGTTTGAAATGCTTGAAATTGGTGGATCGATGTGAGTAAGGAATTAAGGATCAATGTTTGCCCTTGCCGTGTCGCCCAGAAGAATCATACACTGTTCCACGGAAAAAAATCGTTGAAGGATATTCACTTCTTAACCCCCTTACTCTAGATCTAGAGCAAGAAGGAATATTCACCCGGTACTATAAATAGTTGCTTGAAATAAATAATAAAATAAAATAAAATACATTTATTTCATCACACACTATAACAACACAAACATCATAAACTGCTTCGAGTGTGTGATCTGGAGCCTAAACTGGGGCGACCCTGTATTTTAGGTCTCCAGACCCCGAATTACGTAACTCTGTTGCTAAAGATTCTCGATTGAAATCGATTGAAAGCGCAGTTACATTGCTACTTTAAGTACGATAGTTCTCATATAGGTTCTTACTAAAGCAGCAATGTAACTACGATTTCTGTCAGAGTTGATTGCAACAAAGTTACATAATCAGCCCCCAGGTCCTCACCCGCGGAGCGAGCAAGCAACTCTGTCGTCAAATAAATATTCTAAACCAGAATATACGACAAGTAATGTGTGTTTTTCAACTATTCTAATAACTCCAAAGGAAGCAACCCTATTCAGACCACGCGTTAGAGCACACGCCCACTGGATGCAATCGTTTAACCACAGGTGCTACAAGTTCGCGATTTACATTACGTTCTTTCGAATAAAAAATATCAATTTAAATAAGAACTTTTTTGCCAAGCGAAATTAAGTAATTACTACGGGAAATAAATATATATTAGGAGGTCATAACAAATTTGGTAACGATCGCGATAAAAGAACGCAACCACTTCACGCAAACAGACTGACATATTTCGTATCAGAGAGTGCCTCTCCATCCTGTAAACCCAGAGTCAGCCACTTACGCGATCGTTACCAAATTTGTTATGGCCTCCTAATCTAATAGAAAATCTTTACTGCTAAATTGTCAAAATGGTCAAACTCGTCAATGCTTGCTTTGATTCTGATCTTTACAACCCGCCTTTCTATTGCCTAACTTCAAAATTTATCGCAATCGCTTTAAGGATGTAATCCATTGAAGTTTCTTTTTGGCACAAATAAAAACTTACCAAAGAAATGCAGCAATGTGTTACATCCATCTGTCAACCGAAAGCGATTGCGATAGATTTTTTAAAATTAGACAATTAGCCCCCTGATTCTACACTTATTATTTTCGCTATCATTGAAATCTTGACATCGTGGTCACATACCTAATTCTTTTAAGGCATATTGTTACCACTCTCCCACCCTTGCGGGGGTTGGACCACCTTTTGACTGAAAAAATTATGGTATATTATCGTATAAAACCAAATCAAACTCAAATCTCTGCTTGAGTAAAGTTAGAAAGGGATGGTGCTATTGATCGCATATAGCCATCTAACTGTACCCATTCTAGCAGAGATTTGAGTTTGAGTTTGATTCTATAATACGAGCTTTATGATTGTAGTTATCTTTTCGCAATCTATTTCCTCTTTGTAATAAACAAACCAATTTCTTCTCATCTTTTAACTAGATTTCTTCCTCTTTACTTCTACTTTTCTCCTTCATCTGTTCTTCGGTTCTTCGTAACACATCAATTCTAGGCAAAACATCGATTAAACATACCTACCTTATAATTTAAATACTTACTGAAAAGAAAAGTTTATTTGAAGATTTGCGATTTACAATACCAACTACATTTCCATTTGTGTATACCAATCCATACAAAATTTGTAAGATGTGAAATATTTTGGCTTTCATGTTCCTCGTACCTTCTCCTTTCATTCCAAAAAAGGGAGGCTTATAGTCAGGAATGTGCCCATTGATATCCTCATAAATACCTCTGCGCCGAGTGTCAACGCACTGTCATTTAAAGATAGCTAACTATCATTACATTTGTTTGTACTCCGATAGCGCAACCGCGCGTGAACTTTCTTCAAATATTGAATTTGGAGACGCGACTCGTAAAAATGATAGTAAAACCACTCACCTCCTCATACAATTATAAGTAGACCTTAACATTTTACAGATTGATTTGATGTATCTAAAGAAGAACACAAAATTAATTACAGTAAATGGAAACGTTGAAGTTATGTAAAAGATCATTAACCAAAATAATATATATTTAGTATCTGATAGAACAGCAATGTGATACCACTAAGTAATTGAGAAATGGTAAATTCAACTACTTGCCAATATTTCTTCTAATGAAGAAACGGATCATCAATAAGAAATATATTGGCCGTTATTTATCATGTCAAACATGGAGGCTTCCTAGGTTTTTTGAAGTTCTGATCAAACATGATATGACTAAAGTATCATAGGACTGAGACTTTAAAATGCAAATATATTGAGAAACTTAATTAGAATTCCTTTCGATCGCACCTCATCAGCAATTGACACCTCAACATAGAAGTGTACTTAATCCAAAACGGTCAATAAATACCTCAGAGGGCAGTAGTTCTCGATTCTCGGAAGCATTCACATACCATAAGAACATGTTCTTAATATCTAGCTTAAGGCTGTGGCCGTGAGTCATTTGCGACGGTGCACTGCGATCATTACGATTCTAGTAAATGCCGCTGCGCGCCGCTCCGTCAGCCGCTGCCACCGTTCCACAGATCCATTACCGCGCGTTAGCCCAGAGACAAGTCAATTACCTATAGTTAGGCATTCTATGATTTATCAATTAATCGCACTCTCAATAAAGCTGAAATAATTCGAATTTTAGAAGTCCATGTAATTCGACAAATTCATCAGATCTTTAATTATTTGCTTTATTTACATTCGACACGAAACGGATGTAGTTAAAATTAACATCACTTCACAGTTCATATATCTTGGAGATGTCTAGGGTATCCGTTATATTCTCAGCATTTCACTTGTAGTTAATACCTACTTCTTATTTATTGAACAGATTATTTCTTAAATACAAGAAAACGTCTAAAATTTATGACGTTTCCTGTTAATTGGTGTCAATTTGATTTAACGGCAACATATTTGAAGTATGTTAAGAATTTTCATTCAATTCATTAAATTAATTAACTATCAAATTACTGCTTGATTTGTCTTGAAGTCTAAGTACGTGTTAGTCTGCTTACAGTGTTTCTTAAATTAATACAATTTCAGAAACAATATCAGCAGTCTACTATTTTTATTATTTTATTGTTATTTTTTCTTCCAACACTTTCGACTGGGAAAAGTGATCTAAGTACATATAACTTTTAAGTATTGCATCAAATGGAGATACCTACATCAAATAAAACAGTAGCACTACGATGTTACTAAGATTTCAACAAGTTCTATCGTTATTCTTGTTCTAAGAATGCAGGCGCACGGCGGTTTTGTAAACATGCATCGTTATTATTGCCCCCGAAGTCGACGACCTCCGATAAACACGTAAACAAAATATATTGTGGACACAGTCAATCACAATCAATGAACCGAATAAAGAATGTCGGCACCTAATGAGTGTTAAAAACGAAAAGGGAATAACGGGAAAGGTTTTGAACGATTGCTTTTCGAAAGCCTCCGAACTTTTTGCTGCTGAGAGCTTAGATAAGTACAATAGAAATTCTATGGTCCCCTAACTTGACTGCCTTAATTGAAACCACTCAAGCCATTCCGGATGATCTCAATATCTTTAAATAGTAATAGCCGGTCATATTTTCGGTTACAGCAGTTTAACTTCCATGTCAAAGTCGGTTTTCTTGAAAGAAGCTATATTTTTTACTGTTTTCTTAATTGCCGCCATAAGAAGGGCATCTATACATAACGTGTCATTGTTAACTAAGCCCAAAATTGGAGTGGAGAGACACCTGTTAGAATTTGTTGCAGCGGGTGTGGTGTGACGGGTTGTGCGGCGCACGCGATGGCATGCGTGCGTGTGTACCCAACCCCCCTCCCCCTCTCCACCGGCGCCCGCGCACCATTCATCGGAATGCAGGGCCTGTACTTCAGTACACCTCATTATCAATACTTACCATTTAACCTCACTTGGGTTTCGTTTGAATTTAAAAAAGCCCTTTGAAGTATCTAACGGTAGCTGTTGATTTGTTTGCCTTCGCATTTTAGACCCTACGGTAGATTCCATAGTCAATTTCTGTTTTATAAACACGGGTACTTTGGAAACTCTGCATTTTAATTCATTACAAATTCCAAATATATTATTAAGTACATTTATTGTTTTGTTTGTTCTAATTAGGGATGCAGCCGATACTGATATCGATATTTCGGGTTTTCCAATATATCGGCATCGGCGATATTTTTATTGTCCATACCTACAAAGATACTTTTCGAATTTTGCGCTTCAAAAAGTAATGTACAAACGCGCGTTTTTCGTCTATTTCATTGGGTACCTATGTATCAAAATGCCAAAGTGGAAAAGACCCATTTTAACAAGACCTATGGAAGAAATACCGAAAATTAAAAGGTCGAATGACTGTTTGGACGTACGTTTAAACGTACTACTACCTTTTTTTTAAATCATGAATGGACATTTTACCTAAAAGAGTAAATTCCGAAGCTTCAAAACCGAAGGTTTATATATCTATGTTCTGTACCCCAACCTACTTAATACCGAATTAGAATTAGTTAACGAATTAGTCAAAACGACCTGCCGAAATCCAACCTGCTGAATGTATATGTAACTTTCGGGATTTCGAACTATCGGTCATTTTAACTTTCGTGTTTTCGAACTATCGGTCATTTGATAATCGATCTTTCAAGTTTCGGTCTATCGGATATCGACATTTAGGATTTTCGGTATTTTGAAAATAGATGTTTTATACGTCGATATTTCGGTCGTATGTGATATGAATTTTCGGCATTGTAATATATAGGGTACCCATTTCATTGCAAACGAGGGACAATTATGATTGGGGAAACCCCGCGCTTTATTGAGTGTGTTGGAGACACAAACACACAAATAAAACGCGTCAATAGAAATAAAATCTAAAGAAATGGGATATCTCGCGTATCCCATTTCTATAGACTTGCGAAATCGCATTTCTCTGCAAAACATGAGATTACTTTGTTTGTTTTATATTTAAACAAGAAACTTATTAATATTAATTACTAATAGTATTATTCGAACTATGTTATACACGAATTGCCCAAAAAAAGGATTATATTGTGTTCAGGGTTCCTGTATGTTTGTGAGTTCTGAAAAGATTTGGATGTGTGGGGTATCATTAGAATCCTACATCATCTTGAGTGACACTGGCTATAGTGATGAAAAAAAAACAATATAGCGGCTGCATTACGCCACTTAGAAATGAGAAAAAAATATTGTTTTGCTTAATATTTATTACAAATCAAATAAACGGTCTTGCATGATGAGTATATTCCAATACAACTTTGCCATACGTAGGGAAAGTACCTTAAACATTGAAGATAGGAAATTTTATTGAAAGAAGACTTCATTTTGATTTTTAAAATAATTGGAACTGCATTCAAAGATTTTCAAAAAATCGCATGTCTTAACCAGGAATCGATCCCACCAAATCAGAAAAAAAAAACAATCTTTTATTCTTACTATACCGATCGTAAGGGTTACTTTTTAAAATTATTCTTTGTTAAGTAACACAGTATCTTAAACAAAAGGAAGATAATGAACATTTAAATTTTAATTATTACATAGCGTATCTATTTGTATAGGAATGAATGCGATTTATAAAAAAAAATTGAATGCAGTTCGCATTATTTTTGAAAACATAACGAAGTCTTGTTTCAATAAAATTTCCTATCTTCAATATTTAAGGTACTTTCCCTTCATGTGGCAAAGTTTTGGGACATCATGTATATGTATATATATAAATTTTCACTAAAATGTATAATAAACCGCGACTGCCGCCAGAAACTCTTATTGTTTCACAGAAGTCAGAACGGTGTCCCCCTACTGCAATGAAACTTTTTAGTACGTTTTTTGTCTTTATGTAAATTCACTAAGCGTATCTGTATCGCCGATAATTTTATAAGAGTATCGGTATCGGTATCGTATCGACAAAAAGGTGTATCCATCCATCCCAAGTTAATATACTTTCTTAACTAAATTTTGCTATTGTCTAAATAAGTTCTTAGAAGTTTGTACAAAAATAGCAATTATGATAATAATATTGACGGGAACAATCGGATTAAACCAAAAAAAAAAGATTCTTCAAAGAAAAATAGAAAACGCAGGTAAAGATGTTTCTACATTAGACGGGCATCTGTGTCAGTTTTTTCCAGGAATTTATTGCCTGCTTTACCATTTTTTCTAACAATTATGAAATGAGGTCTTTCAAATAATATGTGTTTGAGGCAATCAAATAGTAACTGGAATTCTCTTTTACTACAAGGTATCTAGATATCTACTATACATTTATAGACAATCGTCAACCTACCCCTAATTTTTATATTTTTGTTCCAGATTACCTCACCAATTTATCTATGCATCATTAAGCCAACGGATCCAATACTAAATAGACAAGTCTTCAAACAGATGTCCAAGAAAAAACAATGTGAGTCACTCCTACAAATCGGAAATCCGTCTACATTCAAAGAATTTGTCAGAAACTCATAACAACAATACGGCAAGTTTGACAGACAGTGGCTTGGTTTAATAGTGGTGATTGAGGAGCGCACGGCGAGAGGCGTGGATGCGTCGGGCTTGGGTGCAGTCCATTACGGGAGATGCAAGGGCGAATGTGGTGCGGCATCTAGTCCGGAGCCACTGTAAGGTGATCGTGGGTGGTGGTCGGTCGCGCGCAGGGCCCGAGACGTTCTCGGAATGCGCTGCTCCCGGCGCCAGTTTACAAATAGAAGGGCCGCTAGCCTGCACGTGGGATAAGTCGCGATCGATCTGTTAACGACCATTGCGCTCGCGCATATCGCCCCTCTAATCAATAACCGAGTGACGCCGCGAGTGTTTGTGTTTTGTGCTTCATAAAAACAACCGGAGAGTCAATGAATTTGGACAAAAGTTTTAAGTGGACAGCTGAGAGTGAGGCATTAAGTTTCTGGAGTTGTTGAGATCCGGGAAGGGGGATAACGTGAATGACATCGTGGAGGGACGTTTGTCGGCGCAAGAAAGCGGCCCTCCGTTCGCCGACCCCGGCCGGACGTCACGGCTGAGGGAAGACGACGACCGCTCCCTTCGTCTGCTCCCCGGCGGCCGAGCGCTTGGATCACATTGCTGTTCAATTAAAAACAGTTAAGTAAGTTTCAAATGCTATATGGATGGGCTCTTTTAAACGTTATATTTGGATGAAGCATTCCTTCCATAACAACCGTTGTAATCTCTATAGTTTGATGGGATACATGAACCTTATCTACCAAAGATATACTTAACTCAGTAGGTAGATACCTATAGGTAACATCTTCAGAACACAATATGAAGTATCTAAACCATAAATTGATACGATTTTAATTGACGATGAGAGCTGGTTGACCATTTTTTTAGAGTGGAGGGTAGATTGCATTTTAGTTCATAGGTATTTGCTGAAAACCAATTGACTATTAAAAGGCAGATCATTTAACGCTATCCAGTCTCTCATCCGGCGATTCTTTTTTTTCAGTATAATATATATATATATATACAGGGTCACTGGAAATATGACGTATTCCTGCTAAGGGGTTATAGATGAGGTCAAAACAAATATTTTTTGTCATATAACTTTTTCTCAAAAAATTAATGGTTTTTGAGTTAATTGAAATTAAGTATTTTTTTACTAAAAGTACGTTTTCAGACACAAAAATTAAAAAAAAAAGATAACTACTCATTGGATTCCGGTTTTTTCATTATTTTGGGATAGAAAACAATCTATGTGTTGATAATGAATAAAAAAAATTACAAAAAGTACAGGTGTTTATAAAAAAAAACAATCTTTAAATGCATTTATTTTTTATTTTTTTCAGATTTTTTAGAAATAGCATCAAATATCTTTAAAGAAATCCTAGTAACTAAGCGTGCATAATATTTTAAAAACATCACCATCTATTTAGCTTTCAGTTGAGGTATAAAACTTAATAATAACTTAAATAAAAAATGAGAAATTAAGACTTAACTAAATAGCAGTCCCATTTTATGTAGCAAAAATTTCCTACTTCAAGCGCTTCGAAGGTGGCCGTATTATCCTACTTATATCATAAATGTGAAAGTTTGCTTGTTTGGATGATTGTTAATCAATCACGCAAAACGACTGAACGGATTTGGATGAAATTTGGCACACAGACAGTTTATAAACAGGATTTAAACATAGGAGGATACTATTATCTTGGTTAAACGTTCCCTAGGGATTTTCTCGAGTGTAATTGCGGATAACGTCGCGGGCGGAAGCTAGTTTGCCATAAATGATCGTGCTTACTAAAAATACTTTCATCCGAGTGAGTTTGAAATTTTTTTCCGCTGATGAGTCAAAATTTTATACAGACAGCATCAAAAATAACCATGCATATCAGCCATTTTTAATAACCCGCTGCTGGGGAACAGGCCTTCCTTTCCTTTTGGGATAAAGCGGACGGGCCATAACCCACCACATGGGCCCAATGCGGATTAGTCGGTGTTAACTCAATGTGCCTCACATTGAGCCCTTGGTTCTGGCTGCATTTACAGTTGTTAACACTGACCAATCCACATTGGGTCCACGTAGTGGATATGGCCCGTCCGCTTTATCCATCCGAAAGCCAAAAGGTAGGCCAGTTCCCCAGCAGCGGGGCATTAAAAATAGCTGATATGCATGGTTATTTGTGACACAGTTTGTATAAAATTTTGACTCATCGGCGGAAAATAATCCTGTCTCAAACTCACTCGGACGAAAGTATTTTTAGTAAGTACGACCATTTATGGCAAACTAGTTTCCGCCCACGACTGCATTCGTATTTACGTTCGAGAAAATTCCTAGGGAACCCTTAACCAAGATAATAGTATTCTCATATGTTTTAATCCGGCTTATAAACTATCTGTGTGCAAAATTTCATCCAAATCCATTCAGCCATTTTGCTTGATTGATTAACAATCATCCAAACAAGCAAACTTTCACATTTATGGAATAAGTAGGATAATACGGCCACTTCCGAAGCGCTTGAAGTAGGAAACTTTTGCTACATGAAATGGGACTGCTATTTAGTTAAGTCTTAATTTCTCATTTTTTATTTAAGTTATTATTAAGTTTTATACCTCAACTGAAAGCTGAATAGATGGTGATGTTTTTAAAATATTATGCACGCTTAGTTACTTGGATTTTTTTTAAGATATTTGATGCTATTTCTAAAAAATCTGAAAAAAAAATAAAAAATAAATGCATTTAAGGATTATTTTTTTTATAAACACCTGTATTTAATGAAAAATTTTTTATTCATTATCAACACTCAGATTATTTTCTATCCCAAAATATTAAAAAATCCGGAATCGAATGAGTAGTTATCTTTTATTTTAAATTTTTGTGTCTGAAAACGTACTTTTGGTAAAAATGTACTTAATTTCAATTAACTCAAAAACTATTAATTTTTTGAGAAAAAGTTATTTAACAAAAAATATTTGTTTTGACCTCATCTATAACCCCTTAGCAGGAATACGTCATATTTCCAGTGACCCTGTATATATATATTTCATTTGCAGCTGATTTTCTCTGCTTTTCATTGCAAATTTAGTGCTAGTGTACGGGGAAAAACCGCAAATCGATGAACAGCACAGCCGTTTGGTACACGTATACTTGAGGTCAAAACAAAAATTTGGACCCGCAGTTCTTAAAAACTCTTCCCTTAGGAGAGGAGTTATGGTGTCATCTTTTTTTGTATTAGGATATTTTTTTCTAAAACCTATCGTGTATGGTATCGAATGAAAGGACTTGCTAAGCCGGTTCTAAAAATATATCACATCATTATATTTCAGTCACTTATTTTAAATTAAACCAAAAAAATATTTTCAAAACATAACATGTTTGGGCTCCTTCAGATCCGATATGAATTAATTATTTTTTGTAAAATACACCTTAAGAGATATATTAAATATCCTCAAATCAAATCACAATAAAGCAATTTTGAAAATTTTAACATTAAGTATTTTTTTCTAATTTTTGCCCAAACTTAAAATACACCTTAAGAGATAAATAAATATCCTCAAATCAAATCACAAGAAAGCAATTTTGAAAATATTTACATTTAGTATTTTTATCTAATTTTTGCCCAAACTTACGTTTGTATGAGATTTTTGTAAATTGATTTTTGGTTTAAATAAAACTTGTGCTGAAATGTAATTATGTGACATATTTTTTTAAACAGCTCAGAAAGCCCTATCATTCGATACCATACACGATAGGTTTTAGAACATTTTTTTCCCTATACAAAAAAAATACACCATAATCCTCTCCTAAGGGAAGAATTTTTAAGAACTGCGGGTCCAAAATATTATTTTGACCTCAAGTATACTTGTACCGAACGGCTATGCTATACACCGATTTGCGGTTTTCCATTTATTTTGAGCTCGTACGACGACCACTAATTGCAATTGAAACTCTGCACTTGCAATGCAATTGAATGCAAAAGGCTCTATATATGCAACATGGTAGATGGCGCAACAATCGCTATTGTATATTATATTCTCTATCGCGTGTATATCAATGATTTGTTTATGAAAATTAAATTTTTCTAAGATAATTATCTTGATCGAGGGATAATTATAACATTACGAACTTGTTAATAAGTAAAAACATCATTTACTACGTTTATCTAAACACATGCTTTAAATCCTCTGTAAGGGGTTCTGAAACAGTTAGCTTACTGCCATCATTACAATATCCGAGCGAGAGCTGGTCCTGCAGCGCCGCGCGCCCACGCGCGAGCGTTGCATTATGAAATTCAGTACAACATTATAACACTCTTGCGGATAACATAATGACGAGGAGGGGGAGGAAAGTCAAAGTCAAAGACAAAGTCAAAGTAAAAACCTTTATACGAGGACACATCTCATGGGTTTTGATAAATATCATGGGTGTTTTTAATCCATGTGTATTAAAATATTGTTTGTTTCCCTAATAAAAATAAGAAAAAAATAAAAAAATGGGTGTAGATAAAGTTTTGTATGCAACTGTACATAATTAGGTATTAAAACACTCATGTGATACTATTATCACACGAGGCGAAATAACTATTATTTACGTCATGTAATCTATTACTGATACAGAATAAAAAGCAATATAAATTGAAGTAGTTAAAAACATTTGATTAAAGAGTCATTATTAAAATTTTAACGCCTTTTACCCAAATATGAGGTCCCCACCTGTGGAGAATTTTAAAGAAGTTGCTTTTTCCATACTAACATAATTATTTAATTATTTAACAACCATGAACCCTAATGTCTAAAAACTTTTGGCTAAGTTAAAACCAATAAAGTGGTCATCTGCTAACAAAAAAGAGGAGGCATTTTTTGGTACTTTTTATGTTTAGAAAACTATAATAAGGATTTTTTTACTATTGTTAGTTGTTAAAAATATTTTTGATATAATTTCTTATAGAAGCTATATTAACAAATTTTTGATAAGTTCCCAAATGACTACATGCATGCAAGCATTTACCAAAATTCTTCCAGTTTTGTGGTAGTCAAAATTTGAATTCATGAAATGATTATATTTTCAATAATTGCTATGTGATAAAATTGCATTGGAAAAGTGCAATCGATGTATGTGCAATTTTGTCAAAATAAAATGTTCGCTGTTACTTCTTCTAGAAGTTTAATGCAATGTAGTGTAAGTATCGCGTTATTGTTGACGACATGGTTAACGGTTCAATTCAAACTTAGTATGTACTCTCTTTGACCAGTTTGAGAAACTGGCGAATTAGTGATAACCTGACACCTTACTATATCAACACCAAAAATATCCAGTGCTATTTCTCTACACTGTGTAGGAATTATACACTGTTTCGCAGGATTTATTAGTTATCAACTCCAGAATGTGTATCACAAAAATATCAAGTATCAAGTCCAAAAATCTAAACAAATCTTTGAAAATCGAAATGAACTGCCGGATGATTCCGAAACGAAACTCACAACTCACTTCGAACGTCACCTCACTTCGCATGAGATTGATATTGAAAATCAGATAATTGTAGGTTACTTTATCAATTGAAAATTAAAATTAGATAACTACAGAAGCAACCTGACTGAAGTCTCTAGCAATTAATAAATTTAGTCTATTACAAGTGGCTCCGTGAGATGTAGACCTCGCGATAACAAGTTGCTCAAATTGTACAAAATAAAATGTCGCCATGAAGTTTTCAAAGCACACAGTACATAAGTAGTCGCAGCTAGATGGTAGCTAATTCTAATTTGATCATTTTCCAAAATGGGTGAATATTCTTTTTTAGATAAATTTGGAAAAACTGGCTTGACTAAACATATTATTTATAATTATCGTTATATATAACTATCGAGCCTGCTCACAAAATTTCACCAGGATCGGTTGAGAAATGCGACCTGTAGAGGAGAACAGACAGTGCCGGAAAACCGGACTGAAATATGTTTTTTAACATACCTCCGCCATTTTAAAAAAATTAAAAAAAAACTGGCTCGACAAAAAAAATTCATATCATTTTCAAACCTGCTCACAAAATTTCACGAGAATCGGTTGAGAAATGCGACCTGTAGAGGAGAACAGACAGCGCTGGAAGGCTGGACTGGAATATGTTTTTTTAATATATCTCCGCCACTTTCAAAAATAAAAAATACTGGTTTGACAAAAAAATTCAACATCATTTTCAAAACTGCTTAATTTTTTTTACGAAAATCGACCTGTAGGTGAGAACAGATAGTCGGACATACGAAAGAATTTTTGCCCAAGCTGAAGCAAAGACGCTTCGCTCGCACTTCGTGCTCGCTCTGTATTCAATTATCTAATCACTAATATCAAACTCGTGCAAAGTGAGGCGACTTTCGAAGTGATTTGCGAGTTTCATTTCGGAATAGCACGGCTGAACTAATCTGTCTCAGAACGGATTTACCAGTTCGAAGTCGTTGTTGATTACAGTCTTTAATACATTAATTTTTAAGTATCATCGATTCATATTTATGCAGATAATAGATTCCGTCCCTGATTTCGTCCGTAGACATTCGGAAAATTCCTAGGGAACCTTTGACCAGGATAAAAAGTATCCTACATTTTAATCCAGGCTATAAACTACGAATTTCATCCAAATCTGTTTAGCTGTTTTTGCGTGATTGAGTAACAAACATCTTAAACATCCTTTCACGTTTATAAAATTAGCAGGATTCTAAAACGCCGCCAGCGCCCTCTGTAAAGTGTAACAGTATTTATTTTCTTTGAGAAACGTGAGAAATGTTATGTTAAAGACTATTTTTTAAAAATAAATAACATCGAGAAAGATAATAGTAATAATAAAAAATAAAAAACAATTGGTTTAATCTCACTAACGTCAGTTTTGATCATCTATTAAGATTTAACTTACGGAAAATTAAATAGTTTTCCGTAACCTTAATTCAAACTTTTCCTAAAGTGGTTAGATATTACCTACTTAGGTACAACTTTATCTTTGGATGTTTTCAAACAAGACTAGTAAAATAAAAAGTGGTTCTGGTGCTTTTAACTATAAATAGTATTATCCAAATAACAAATAAAAACTTATCACTGTGATTGCCAAAAGCTAAGTAATAATATAAATGGTAAATATTTAACAAATTCCATTCCGTTTCCTTCGCAGGATGGTTACAAACTAGCTGTTGTTCTTAAAAACTTAGTTCTTCATTATAAGAATATTTTTTAACTGAAATTTTGAATGAATTAAATGGCAGGTAGGATTAACGAAAGGTATATTTTATTATATTTAAATAAAATTCATTTTATGACATGATACCAATATCCTGAAGAATGTAAATCTTTTAGTATTTTAAGATGGAGAATAACCATGTCATTCTTCATTTTTTCTTCTTTTTTCTCAGGATTCAATAGCTTATTCTGTTTATTCGGCGAGAAAAAAGTTGCAGTTATTAGAATTAAAGAGCAGTTTCATGATTTTAATGCAAATAATATTTAAAAACAAAATTGACTTGACATCTATCTATGTCCGGCTTGTGATCTTGTAAAAAAATTAAAAATCCTAAATATTTTTGATAATTATGTTGTTTGATTGTATGGGTGCCTTTATCATGTAATATTAATAACCTTAAAACAATTGTTGGACAATTTCAGCTTTATAGCAAATGTAGATATTAGATGAAAAGTTATCTCTGCTAAAAGATTTTGAATTTTCATTTATTTTACCACATTCGAATTTAAAAACTTAATGCTTCATATACGTACACATAAATAAATATTTACAAAACCGGAATTTAAACGTAAGAGCAAGATGAAAAGATGAATATGTTATCAGAATCAAATCTTTATCGAACTACCGTCATCTTCATTGGAAAAATTTTCTTCGTTTTAGTCAGTACTGTAACTTTGTCAGTCTGCTTGTCGCAGCACTGACAAAGCTTAGCATCATCAGAGTTGGACTACATATAAAATTTTAATTTTATTTAAATGTTAAGAATCTATTTTCTGGATGGTAATCAAATGTATAATTGATTGATTAAGTAAAGGTGATATTTAAAACTCGTTAGTTCAATTGTTTCAAATACTGGCACGTATTTTTGAATTGAGGTAAAACAGTTAATAACAATTATAAGAAAAGAGTAAGCAGGGCACATTCAAATTTTCTGCAATTAGTAAATGTTAAAACTAATTTTGTAATTCTACCATATCATAAACTAAAGTATAATCCATAAAATAATGTTAATCAGTTGTTCAAAGTTATAAAACAATTCAAAATGCCTGAAGCTATACCGTCTACACCCTTCTCAGAACTGTAGTGATTAGATTGTTTTATCTTTTAGAAAAATAAAGGAGCTCAAAATCTCTCACTCAGTATAATTTAAAGGGGCTTTAGAGATGCAAAAAATATTAATTTATTAATTTTAACCACCTTACCTTTTATAAATTTTAACCACTTAATAAAATTTTCCCCCTTTTAATGTAATTATATTAATAAAAAGGGCTTTGATCAGTACCTATTTCATACGTTATTAAATGCTTCAATCAGCTGATTATATACTTAATAATGATAGGTACAAGAAATGATTGATTTTCTTAACATATTAACATGAATACTTAAGTACCTAAAAGGATATGTGTGAATGAATAAAAGTAATAATAGAGGCAATTTTTTATAAGAACATAATTTTAGTTCTGATCATAAATACTTTTGTTTTATATGGATAATAAATACATACTTCCTAATGCAACTGATACCAAATAGGAGCATTAAATTAACTTTTAGATTGAAATAGGAACATAAATTATTTGGATATGTAAGTTTATATATAGGCCATAGGTACCTAATTGGTGCTTCTACATAGGTAAGTTAAACTATGTATGTACTTATATGCCGATCGGGTATAGAGGTACGGTATGCGATAAAATAGCAAAATAACTCTTAATTATGGAAAACGTGGAAACTGTCATATTAGTTCAGTAGGTAGTAAGTTATCTTTCAACTCATCAATCCTATCGAAACTGTAATCTGCCATAGCATAAAACCACTCAAAAACCGTGAATTATACTCAATCGTAGCCGAATTCTTTCATACTCTTTTTCTTTGCAATATTTCCTGCCAAAAATTTTAAGCCGATCGTATCTTTTTACATTCTAACTTTTTTATAACAAAAAGATGTCAAAAAAGCAAACTGGTTTAGTTTTTTTTTTTACTTAATCTGTAATAATCTCTAAACGCTTGCGACGAAGTCTCTTGTATTTTGTAAGTGCTTGCAAATTTTCCTGGAATTAATAAAAAATATTTTAAAATCATAGAAATAAGTATTTAATTATGAAAGATGGTCTCATGGAAAAACTGGATACCTACATTAAAAACATTTTTGATATAGGTATTTTATCCCAATATTTCTTTAGCTTGTGGTGCGTTTCTGCCCTATTTACCCTACTTAAACAAAACAAGATGGCGCCACTTAACTACATGAATTAGGTAGTTGAAGTTTATTTTGAAAATGTGATGTTTTATCTAGTACTGAGTATGAGACAACGATTAGATAGCGTACCGCAGCCCTTTGTCGATTGATAACCGCACATTCCATACCAACAGAAGGGCCATTCTTAAATTATTTATCTCTATTTTTAACCTAACAATTATTAATTTCAGTTATTTATTTTGTTTTGTTTATGTTTTAAATTAAAAATAAAATAACATTGTTTTAATTGAAAACTTAAATTTTTATAGTTTTATGTTTGTTATGTTATTATAATTGGTTAAATTCCAAATTATAGCATCAGCTAGAATTTGAACTGTATATTAAAACATGAAAAAAAAATTCAAAATTAATTGTTAAGAATATTTTAAATTAATTTTAGCAAGTTTTCATTTAAAAATAAGAAAAATAATATTTTTATCATGTAATATTTTTCAAATATTGTTCTTCATTCAAAATTGCTTACACACCTCAAAAACTTCAGCCAGAGAATATTGAATTGCTGATAAAAAAAATATTTCTCAAAAAATAACAATAATTAATTAACTAAATATTTTTTATTTTGTTTCGCAATAATATACAAGTATGTTTTTTGTATAAAAAGTTATCAATTTGTCAGTATATTTATAGTTAGGAGAGCATTAAACCAACGCGTCCGCTAAGCTCACCCCGACCGACGCAAACTCCCCGCGGCGTGTGGCAACACTGGCACCCACTTCCGGGGCCCTTTTTCTCTTTCTACCCTCTCTACAACTCAGCGCCTATTGGGAATTAACATAAAAATATACTTTTTCAAATAATTTTCCTAAAATAAAGGCACTTTTTAAAGGACTAGTAAAGCGTTGGCGGAGAATAAAAAATTCGTTGAATAAATGATAATTTTCCCATTTCTACACAATTATAGTTGTTTTTGATTGATCGAACAGATTAAGCAGCTTTCAGAGGTTCCTGAAAACCAAAAAAAATGTTAATATTTATTATCGTGAATTATTTTTTTCGCATAAAACGTGTCACAGAATGCATCAAATGGTGTTTAGCTCAACTAAACCTTACATTGCTTTGGTTAAGTTTTAAAAATATTGCAAAGTGTACTTATTAGAAAGATGTATAAAATACTGTTTTTAATAATTAATTAATTAATTTTATAATTTATTTTAAAAGTTCGGAAATTAATGCAGAATTTGGAGTACACGCTTCTAACAAGTTTGCCGGTATTATGAAAAAAAATATATAATAAAAATATTTTTTGTTTTAATTTAAATAGACATTATAAATATATAAAATGTTTAAAATTTTAGGCAAATCAAAAATATTTTTATAAGGTAATTTATAAAAATATATATAACAAATGATCCTTCATAACATTTGTGATTATCACTAAGTATGATCAAATATATTTAAAAATTGTAAATAATTTGAAAACATGTAGGTATTTCAGATATAATAGGTGTATGTACTTATATAATTTACATCAATTATGTTTACATTATAGCATCTAAATATTCTTAAGCAATTGTAGAGAAACATTTTAGAGTACTTTGATACACATTTATTATTAAATTAAAATTTTATCATTATTATCTAACGAAAGTAAATATTTTTATTCTTTCGCATTGACGATAAAGTTTTTTAGTTTTTCATTTAAAGTAAATATCAAAATACAATTCAATATTCATGCTGAAGTATAGTTATTTAGAAAAAAGTTTAGAATTTGTATTTTGTGCGTGATTAATATAATATAGAAATCATACATTTTTAGATTCTTATTGAAAAGGGTAAATATATAGTAATTTTATAATATATTTTTCTCATTTTAAATATCATTTTCATGCAATAATTTCATTATTAAAATCTTTTATTAAATTAATATAACCTGAGAAATATCAAAACCTAACTTAATGTTTTTGTATTATTTATAAATTGAAGTAATTGTTCAATAAGTATACATTAACAGAGGTAATTAATTATAAGTACAATATATTATTTTCATATTTTTCATTAACTTACTAGGTACTGAAATTTGATAAAATTTCTTTATAGATGTTATGTATCACTGATAATATTACAAACCCGCATTTAAATTCATAATAAAGTTGCAATCATTTAGAAAGTTTTTGTTACTTCAATATTATAACATTTATAGGTATTTTAATTTAAAAATACTGTGATCAATAACCATAAACGTATCAATAAATCAGAGAATACCTACTTTGAGAATTTTTGATAAAAACAGTTGATGGTTGGTGTGAATGTCGAATTCTGTAAAAAAAATGTAAATACTGCGTAACTGTAACTAGGTACTTCTGTTCTAAAGATTCTGCAAGTAACTGCTTTACTTGAACTTGAACAAAATCTAACGGAACACGTGTCTAACTTCAACTGGGAAGCATTAAGTATTAAATATTTTTAAGCATATTAATAATATATTAAGGTATTAAGGTGGTAATGATTGCTTAAACTAATTGCAACGTTTTTACTGACCTAATAATCTAACTCTTTTATTTATAGCTGTGTGATAATAATGTTATCGCTTGTTGGAACAAGTCAGTGTGTAGAAGTCGGGCGCAGGCGGAGGCGGTGGTGGGGCTGCCACGTGGCGCGCGCGCAACTTTTTCATCCATCACGACAGTGCATGTCAATTTTCTGGAAAAATTTTCAAAACTAGCACAGCGGTGGCGGCGGCGCGGCGTCGGTGAGCAATTTGCGAGGCTCCTCATGTCTATGTGTGATTTCTCGTCAGATCACGAAGATGTCTGTGTGAGTGCACGTGAAGGTCGAATATTTGTCCCTACTCGTCGGTCTATTGGTTCAACACTCGCCGCTGTGATAATGAGCGGCCATGGTCTCGCTCGCACCCATCGCTTAACGAGCATGAGGATAGAGACGGCGAGCGACGTGCGCGTGCGTCAGAAACTCCGGCGGCGCCGGCGCGGCCTGCCCTCATCAGTCTCCCCGCGGCGGGGAAGCGATTCGCGCGTGCAACTTTGTGCTGGTCGTGCTACGATTTCGAACGCCTCGTTTCGCACACGAATATTTTTAGATAACAGCGCGGATAATTTATTCGCAAGGTAGTGATCGCGCGCACTTTTGCGGATATCGGTATCGGCGCATGCGGGCTAGCGTGCTCGGCGGCGGCGCGGCCGCTGCGGTCGGGTTCGGGCCGCCGCGCCGTCGGCGAAGTCCCGATAGGTAAGCTGCGCACTTCCTGCGCGCGCGCCGCCATGTTCGGTCGGAACGTCACTTCCGCCGGGGCCGGAACCGCCGCGAGCTGTGCTGCGGGCCCGAGCTGCGGTGCTGGGCCTGCGCACGCGCTGCCGCCGCCGCGAGCACACCACTCTCAGTTCAATGAGCGACGGCTCTCGATTCATAAAATGTCGGTCGTCCCATTCACGCCGCGGCTCGATGCTACGTCGAACGTTCACTAGTGACCCTCGCGTCTTCGAATATTCATGTCTCCCTCGATAACATCGTAACCTCTGACTTCTTTTTGTATTATCACGTTGTTTAGTGAACGCCGCTAGTAGCTGAGGCCAAACTTCGCGCAATGTGTTGGAAACATAAGTTTAGTGTCCGTCAACCGCTGCTGTAAGATTTAGTTCAACTGTGAAAATTTGGTGTATAGTGATTAAAATAGTGATTTACAATACTTGTCATGGAGTGTACCCATATTAGCGTAAGATTAGAGTTATTTTTATGTTTTATTTCTGTTGCGATTTCAACTACTTATAATCTTACAATATTTTATTCTTAAACTTTCAAGTATTTTGATTATAATATTTAAATTTCAACTAAACTGCACAAGCAATTTAGCTAATATTTTAAATTATTATTTTTAATTTAAAGTTAACCTTTATAACATATTAAAATATTTTTTATCCTTTTTGACATATCATCAGAATGTTTACAATTTATTTAAATGTTCTTAACGACAATCTTCTGAAAATAATACCTTGATAATATTTCGTAAACAAAATCTACATAAAAAAATTTAGAAATAACTATGACTACATAGTAAAATTATAATATTCAGGATTCAGTAAAATACGTGTAGTGCTCAATGTGCTGTGGTGAGCTGAGCACTGGCAGGCGCGGCGATATCAGCCAAGCATAACGTCTAAATCCACCTTTTCACTCACTCATATATCTTGCTATTCTATCTCTCATTATTACTCGCACACTGCAAATAAATAACAAACTACCCTCATCAATACAACTTAAATACTATGACAAAGATTACTGTGCATAAACAAGTTAACTTTTTTGTAATATTTATAGTTTTCTTACTTGTTATAAATAAGTATGGAACTTATTGAACTTATTTTCAAAATGTAATCTGGGATATTTTGTTAATTAATTATGGTAGGGATTTTCAATTATTTTTATTATTATACACATGCTGCCAATATTTTTTTAAAGTTAAATGTTTTAAAGTTCATCTGAATTATTGACTTTATTTAATGTCTTTTCAACTTACTGCAGTTTTAGGTTTTCAAAATTGATTAAGATTATTATAAAATAATTATTTTTTAGATTAAATGTTTGTTGCCTTTGAAAATAAATACTTAAATATCAAAATATAAAATAATAATGTGCAGGACGAATATAAAATAGTAATTTGATGTGATGGTGGACGTTCTGCTGTCATATGATAATGCAGTATGTGAGTGATGATGAGTCAGGTGTAGGCGACGTCAGTAACACGTGTGCCCTCGACCACGGCTGACTCACAGCATCTCTGTGACGTCGCCGCCACACGCAGAGCACTCGCCCTTCGCTCTTATAACCTTTGCACAGGCTTATCACACAGTAATATCGTTTCACTACACGCATCACCATTCAACCGGCAGTCTGTGGCTGTGACATATTCCAGCGTTGACGCCTACAATCTGACAGTGCGAACAGTGCGCGCGCTGCGCCTCCGCTTCCGGCGAAACGCGGCGTGGGCGCACATTTCATAAGCATTTCCTCCGCCGACTTCCTCCCATCGAGGGATATACTCTCTACGCTACGCAGTTCCTCAGTCGCCTTTCTAGAAATTCACGTCCGCACAGCTAACCTCTTTAAACGTCAACGCGAATTGCAACACACGTCTCGACAGCGTGTAGGACGATGCCGAGTGCGATATGCAAATGTCAATACTAAATTGGTCAGTCATTGTTGTATCCGCACTCATAGTTGCGCCTGATCGTCATTCATGACCGTATTCAAGGCGCGCGCCGCTTCCGTCACGGCTAATATTAATAAATCTATAAAATCAGTGCGATTATTGACACACATCTTCGTCATTTATTAGATAGCCGATCGTTGCGTTCAATGAAAATGTGCGGTAAAAGAATTCGCACGTTGTTGTGTGCCCGGCTAGGGCGTCCCAGCTCCGCGATAACCTATTGAGGGTCTCTCCACAAAAAGCGATCATTATAAAAGCATATAAAGACTGCACCGGCGCCGAACCTTCCCAGAACTGGGCCATTCTTATTTCGCGCTCCCGCCTTATTCATGGCCTTTTTTTATACGGTTTTAGTCATTTTTTCACAAGAGCGGTTCTCTTGAGAGAGTTCTAAGGAAATGGCTTATTGGGTTTCGTATCGGAGACGGGCTTATCTCGGGAGGCGATCGGCAGTGCGACCGGAGCTGGGAATGCACGCCACATTCCGCGCGTGCACCGTTACACAACCAACAAACCGCATACCGGCCATCAGTACACATGCCATCGTGTTTATGACTTATCATCTTCAATTACCTGTAGGTATTTATCGTAACCCACTCCAATCTGATTTACTTCAATAATATTGCAGAGAATCTACTTCAATAAATCATCTGTCATCAAACTTTGTCAATTCCCAATCACATAATTATCAACAATTTAATTTCCTTCTCTTTATTTAGTAATATGTATTATCAATTTGGAGCAAAGGTACATACCAAATTATGATTGTCATATACAATGTGTTAATTAATGAACCAAAAATGGGAAAAACCGTTTCTTCGGACCATCGAACTGAACAACTTTTATTATGGGACCAACTCGCGAAATAGCAAAATCGCGAATTCGAAGAAACCGCGAAAAAAAATCAGCTGTTTCATACAAAAAATAATTACGAAAATATCAAAATGTATGATACCGCTGATTTTTTTCGCGATTTCAGAGTTGGTCCCATAGTAAAAGTTGATCAGTTTGATAGTCCGAAGAAACGGTTTTCCCATATTTGGTTTATTCGTTGACACCCTGTATAAATAACCTTGTTTCCCGATAATGGTTCTTTTAATGTTTCAAAAAGATTTCATTTTCTTATGCAAACTAAAACAAACATCATTGATGAGACAAGTGTTTGTTTTTGAGCTTTTTTCAAGGTTTCTTTTTTGTGACAGATTGTCTGCTAATGGCCAGCCTACCTAACCTAACGGCTAAGCATTTTTGCATAGTATAGATGAAAAAACTAATTTCTATACTGTGATTTTTGTGCCGTTAGTTTGTAATATGTTGTGAAGTTTATTTATAATATTTTATATTGTGTGTGACCAGTCAAGTGGTTAGTCCACCGTAGGCCGGCGTTCACACGGCTGTTGCGTGTCGCTAAGCTAACGTTATTACACGTATTACCTTCCCCGCAGACGAAACATTTATACAAATGGAAGAGACAACACGCTGGCATCGTTCCAAAACGCAGACCATTATCATCATATTTTTGTTTTATATTGACGACTTTCAAAATCAGATCTGATTTTACAATGTTTTCTTGGCTGTGTTCAAAAGTAGTTAGTAAGAACGCAACAGAATTTATGTACAATATATTTTTTCACAAAACAACTGTTTAAAGTCGGAATGGCACCAAATGGCATTTCTCACGGATTGTTCAGCTAATGTTGGGAAAATAATTTTTAACCAATATTTTCAATAATAATCGCAATACTGTATTGTCTTGAAAGCTTTAGGTAGTCATTGTTCGATAAGCGTTAAGATGCGATTGTTTGCATTTTCAGAGGCCGAGAGAAGTTGCGAAAAGCTGTGCAGGCGCACCCTGAGAGCGATGGACAAAGGAGTTTTTTAGGTATGTACCTATTAGTGTTGTTTGATTTATTCTGCAACAAATGGCAATAAGATAAAAGCAAGCAGGCTCGTTATTTATCGACGATAGGCAAAATAAGACATTCCAAGGACTGAGTTAACGCGAAATGGGAACGCAGTCGTTACTCAGTATTGCGTTGTTTAGGAAAGGTGTACCCAGGTCACGGCCCTTATCCAGGGCAAAGGGAAGCTATAAATCTGTCGACGCGAACAATGGCGCGATAAGGTGCACCTTGCGCCTGCGCCGCGATAGTGGCGCCCTCGCGGCCCCTTGTAGCGCTCCAAACATTTACACTTCGCTGGTGCTTCCCCCGTCTGTGTTTCCCGTGTAGCACACGTGCTTACTCCAGCAACTCGTTAAAATAACTTCTAAATATGTACTTGGAACAATTAGTCTGTTACCAATAATATTGAACTGCAAACAGAGTAAAAGTATGCATTTAGCACTGAAATTACTATCCAGTATTATGTCTACCTACATTTCGTAAAGTAAAGAAGTACATACTCGTAAGTACTTAATAAAATTTTAACTCAGTCATTTACTTGAATTTTAGTATGCTTGTTTATGGTAGGCAGACTGGAATCCATTTTCCCTTTATGGCATAAATATTTGTACAGGTTTTTTGTGGCAGAATAACAATAAGCTTGCGTTGCAGTTTACATTCGTTAAAAATCTGGCTAGTGTTAGATCTAAATTGAAGTTTCATTTGGCACATTTTGGTTAATCGGTGGCAATGCGAGGTGAGGGGAGAAACAGAGGTCGACGTAACGCAATCCTTATCAGTCATTGACCTTCGCACCTAAACTGAGCCTCGCATCTCGTTCGGTGCGCGCTTGTATGTACTCGTACTACCTACCTACCTACCTACGTACATAAAAAATCAGGAAAGCTTTTTTTACTAACCGAGCACACGAAGTGGGTGTACCTGGTGGTAAATTTCAGATTTCACGACCGTCCATCGTGTTTCTTGAATTATTTTTGACCTTTTTTCAACACAATTGCGTCATGCGCGAAACAAGCGATGTAGAATTTGTACTTACAGCAAGGACTAAAATAACTGAAGTAGGTACCGCCCTAGAACACTGAGATTAACGTTTCCAACAGAAGAAAAACTGAGTTTTTAATTTGCCAACGATATGTAACGTTAATTCTAGTGCAAAAGACTGATTCCAAGTATCAACAATTATTGAACAGAGAGCAATCTACTGTTTGTTTAATAATGATTTTATTCAAAATTTCACCTGAGACAAATAATGTTCAGTGTTGTACCTATTACAAAAAAAACAAATAAGTAAGGTTCATATGAAATACCTTTAATTTTCTTTCAAAGAATTGCATAGAGAAGGTAATTTTTGGTCACTTGGTATATTTTAAATATTAATCTTTAGAAATTATGAAAAAAAAATTAAAAAATCAACGGAAAAGCTATTTAAATTAAATTGTTATTTAATATGGAAATATGGACTGAAGTCCACAAAATTAGTTTTTAAGATTTCCGGTCTTTTTTTTGTCACCAAATTTGTAGAGTTGGCCACTGGGCACTTTCTTTTTTCCATCTCCTCCTTTTTTAGCAGAAATCCCCAATCTTTAGAAAAGAGGGTTTAATTTTGTAATATTTCCATCCAACTGTAAATATTTTTACAAGCACTTCAACGTGTTGGTTGTGTAAGCTCACTCTTAAATAAATTAATATGCTAATAGTGAACTTCAAATGTAACAGTTACTTTAAGTTATTAATAAAAGTCTCAATTCAAAACACCAACTATTTACTTCACCACACAATATTATAACTCATTAATCACAAATAACACATCGAATAATACCAATAATACATTGAACAGGGCACCGGAGCGCGTACGCTACGACGGTTCTTATTCAACTGCCCAGTTCCCATAAAAACTCCCATAGAAACGACTGTCGCAGTTCCTCAAAGTGAATTCAAGTTACAATTCGGCTAAACTCAAATAAATAATATCACAACCCACACGCGGGACGTAATTATGTTAATATAAACAAAATGTAGCTAGCTCATTGAAACTCTACGCGTTATGGTCGCTGTTATCAACAGTTCTAAACACATTACGGAGGCCCAGCACAAGACAATGCTTGCGGTTGTATCTTGACTCCCGGCTGGTACACGATCTCGTCGCCAGCACGGCCATCCTGCAGTGTGCCTGCCCCAGGCACTTCCGCGGACGCTTTATCCCCTAATTGATGGTTTTCAATCTGGGACATAAGAAACACTTCTATTTATGAAATGGTAATTTTTATAACGTATTCTATGTGCCTCGGCCCATCATGATGTTGAGAAATACTAATAGACAGTTAAGACAGTTGTGACCTTCAGTGCATTATTGCAGTCCCTTTGGTCCTAGGTGACTTTTGCACATAAAGTCTGAAGGACTCAACTGTCACATATTCCTCTGGTGCTTTAGGCAATCCCTTTGGTCCTAGGTGATTCCTGCAACCAGAAGAATAGACTACCGTTAGAATCCTCCCATCATGATGCTCTAGATGTTTGAGAAATAGTAATAGGCAGTTAAGACAGTTGTGACCTTCAGTGCATTATTGCAGTCCCTTTGGTCCTAGGCGACTTTTGCACATAAAGTCTGAAGGACTCAACTGTCACATATTTCTCTGGTGCTTTAGGCAATCCCTTTGGTCCTAGGTGATTCCTGCAGCCAGAAGAATAGACTACCATTATAATCCTACCATCATAATGTTCTAGATGTTTGACAAATACAATAGAGAGTTGTGGCCTTCAGTGCATTATAGCAGTCCCTTTAGTTGGCCGACTTTTGCACATAAAGTCTGAAGGACTCAACTGTCACATATTTCTCTGGTGCTTTAGGCAATCCCTTTGGTCTTAGGTGATTCCTGCAGCCAGAAGAATAGACTACCATTATAATCCTCCCATCATGATGTTCTAGATGTTTAACAAATACAATAGAGAGTTGTGGCCTTCAGTGCATTATAGCAGTCCCTTTAGTTGGCCGACTTTTGCACATAAAGTCTGAAGGACTCAACTGTCCCATATTCCTCTGGTGCTTTAGGCAATCCCTTTGGTCTTAGGTGATTCCTGCAGCCAGAAGAATAGACTACCATTATAATCCTCCCATCATGATGTTCTAGATGTTTAACAAATACAATAGAGAGTTGTGGCCTTCAGTGCATTATAGCAGTCCCTTTAGTTGGCCGACTTTTGCACATAAAGTCTGAAGGACTCAACTGTCCCATATTCCTCTGGTGCTTTAGGCAATCCCTTTAGTCTTAGGCGATACCTAACACCATTAAACTTTATTGTCATCAGAGCAAAGCAAATTAATCCCTTTAGTCTTAGGGTACGTCTCTCAATATCTATAAACATACACAAGAATACGACTCCTTTAGACTTAGGAAATCGTATTTTACTACATAAGACATCTAGAACATCAAGATATTATAAAACTTTTATTGTTATCAAAGCAAAGCAAAGTCTTCCCTTTAGTTTTAGGGTACTTCTCTCAATACCTATAATTAAACACAAGGATACGACTCCATTAGACTTCGGAAATAGTATTATTTCTTGTTACTGTTATTTAATTTTAACGTTATGATCGCTATAGGTGACAATATTATTGGCTTTATCATTCATTACACAAACAATTATACATATAAAGTGATTAAACATTGCACATTCACCTCTTAATATCGAAGTTTTACTTTGTCAACATGTACTTTTCTTTATTTCAAATAAGTACTTCATTGTTCGTCATGTCGGTTCCAATCATTGATACATTACAAGGTTTAATTTACGCAAACGGTCTACTCCGTATTGATATTACTAACTCTGAAATCCGTAACTTCGTAACGATCATGATTCATGACCCAATACCTTCTTTTATTATCGATTATTTCTTTCGGTAATTCAAACATGCTGCTTTTCACCAAAAAAAACTCTATATTTTCTGTTACCAATCTTACCATAACCACTACGTCCTCAGTATTAGTATAAAATTACAGGGAGTCGTAGATACCAAGTTTTAGCTCACCTCTTTATTTAGTTTATTCAGCGCCTGGTAGCGCATGCTGTCGTTCCATGAAAAAATAGTTGAATAAAAGCCACGACACTACATTATCAGTCATTAGGTCAAACTCTGATATTATTATGTAAATTAGTTAATCGTGCTTGTAGGTAGGTACTTACAATTTCTGTATCATTTTTACAAGATACCTTCTTGCGTTTCCCGGGAGGCGGGAGTGACGGTGTCAGAGCCCCGCTGCTGCCGCTCGTGCTCGTTTTTAGGATTCCATACCAACAAATTTGTGCGGAACCTTCGGTACGCGGTCCGACTTGCACTTGTCCGGCTTTTTTCATATAATAGTCACCCACTTATTATTATTTTTTTTTGTCACCCGCTTTAATTTTTATTCGAACACTTGGAATTTTCATTTTCAACTTAGATATTATTCTCACTTTAAGGAGCTCAATTCACGTGTATTTTTTTTTAATTCACAATTATTCAACAATAGGTAATATCCCGTTTTCTTTTATGCTTTCCCAATGATAACTTGCGTGAGAAACGTGCCACTTCTGATGTAAGCTCACTCTTAAATAAATTAATATGCTAATAGTGAACTTCAAATGTAACAGTTACTTTAAGTTATTAATAAAAGTCTCAATTCAAAACACCAACTATTTACTTCACCACACAATATTATAACTCATTAATCACAAATAACACATCGAATAATACCAATAATACATTGAACAGGGCACCGGAGCGCGTACGCTACGACGGTTCTTATTCAACTGCCCAGTTCCCATAAAAACTCCCATAGAAACGACTGTCGCAGTTCCTCAAAGTGAATTCAAGTTACAATTCGGCTAAACTCAAATAAATAATATCACAACCCACACGCGGGACGTAATTATGTTAATATAAACAAAATGTAGCTAGCTCATTGAAACTCTACGCGTTATGGTCGCTGTTATCAACAGTTCTAAACACATTACGGAGGCCCAGCACAAGACAATGCTTGCGGTTGTATCTTGACTCCCGGCTGGTACACGATCTCGTCGCCAGCAGTTGTTCAGGAAAACACGTGTCCCTCCTGACACTGGCCGAATTAAAAATGAGGTTGAGATCTGGACGACACGGGCAGGCGGCGCGTGGACCTTGACCCGCATCCCGCGGCGCCGCCGCGCCGCCGGCACAATGGACTATTCCGCGACATCGGACCCTACTGCCCACCCCGCCCCTTCGCCCCCTCTGTAACCTTTAAGCGACATCATTCATAAACAGCCTCTCACTCCCTCGTCTGACACCTAAACGACATCAAACGCTACTTACAGTGGTGGCCGGATAATTAGAAACACCAGTCAATTTTCATTTAAATTAGGTAACTTTGAAGCCTTGGTTCTCTGCCAGGGATTGATCTAGCTGTGATCTGATGATGGCCATCTAGGGACTGAATGGAGGAGATCCAGATCGCTTTACACACCCAACTGGTCTGATAAGCATTCTATAAGAGCTGCAAAGATCAGAGTTCTCAGTTCAGGATTTTCATACATTTTAATGCTATTCTTACGGTTTTTTTTAAATATCCAAATAGCTCTTATAATTCTGATCAGATCAGTTGGGTGTGTATAGCGATCTGGATCTCCTCCATTTACTCCCTGGATGGCCATAATCAGATCACCGCTAGATCAATCCTTGGCGGAGAACCAAGGCTTCAAAGTTACCTCGTTTGTATGAAAATCGACTGGTGTTGCTAATTAACCGGCCACCAATAATATCGAATAATAAAACGCAACCAACGTTTTCCAAGAATCACTCAAAAAATCTGATACATCGCACATTCCAATCATATTTTGAGCAAGCCTACTTATGTTTCATCATTATAACGAATAGTATCAAATTACAATAAAGAAAAGCGCTTCAAATCAACTTAGTGCAATTATTCATCATTTCTTTTTCAATAAAACTCGTCATCACAACTTTGTTCAAAACCTTTGCATACATTATTCCTGCCATTAACACCACTATTGCTTCTATCGGATTTAAAGAAAACTGGAATCGTTAGCACCTCATCGAGGCCGACGTGATCGGAATTCTAAGAAAGTTAATCGCCATTTTTCCCATGATCAGCATGAATCTCGCATCGAATTAATGTAATCGATATGCGATGCGACACATCGGAGTCGGTCACGGCTTGTAATTAGACAAGCTAACAAAATTCGGGGGGCGGCGCGGGTCGCGATGAATAAAACATGCTGGTGCGAGCTGGCGCCGCGCGCGCCGGCTGCAGGGTTGCCATGCGCTGCCCTTTTTGCATGAAATACATCGTGTATCAAAAAACCCTGTCAGATCCTGAAAAAAGTGACAGTGTTGCTGAAACTCAACAACATTCTTCAAAGAACATAGGTCGAAAAACTATTTTTTTTTCGCCTTTCCATAGTAAGTCGGTCAGCTGACCAATACATTTTGTATGGGAGTATGATTTTTTTTTTCATATATACCTATATGTTCCATGGAGAAAGTTGTTCAGTTTCAGCAACACTAACACCTTTTTCAGGATCTGACAGGGTTTTTTGATACACGATGTATAACAAAAAAATTATCATCCTTAACCATCCATGAGGAAAACCTTGACTCGGCGATGAGACATTAAATAAAAAAAACAATAAATATTCCAACATCTTCCTTCTTTTTGAAAGTATAAACTTATCTTAATATATAAAATCGTAAACTGAATGACTGAATGACTGACTGACTGACTGACTGACTGACTGATCTATCAACGCACAGCCCAAACCGCTGGACCTAGAGACTTGAAATTTTGCACACAGATACCTCATACAGTGTAGGCATCCACTAAGGAAGGATTTTTGAAAATTCCATCCCTAAGGGGGTGAAATAAGGGATGAAAGTTTGTATGAAAGTCCCTCAGTTTTGAAGCTAGGATTTTCAAATTTTGTGTTTAGGCTGAAGATTGAAAATTAATAAATACGGGTCTCAGCGTTTTCTAAAATTCTACCCCCGAAGGGGTGAAAAGGGGTATGAAGTTGTGTATGGAAAAAATCCTTCATTTTCGAAGTAAAAAATCACTTAATTTATAGTAAAGGCTTATGGAATAAAATCTAACGCAACGTATATTGATATTGTTAGTACTTCAACCCCTATGGCGATGAAATAGGGGTGAAATGTGTAAATGAACCTAAAAATAGAGATGGATGTCGTTATTGGGGTTTTCTGGTATGACGATTGCGAAAATGACATTTATTTTGAAGTACGACACGGTCGACATGATTTAACCCCCTAAAGGGGTGAAAATGGGTTTCAAATTTTGTATGGAAAAATAATATAAAATAGATAATACTAAATAATATACTAGAAAAAATACGACTCGCACCAGATCAATACTCAGACGGGAATCGAACCCGCGACCTTTGGATATCCGGTCCAATGCTCTGATCGCAAAAATCTCAAACTTAAAAAAAAAAAAAAATATAAAATAGACATTACAACTTCAAACTTCGTAGGAGCACGTCTAAAAATAAATTGGCAAACATATATTTGGTAATTTTGAAAATCAACCCCTTAGAGGGTAAATGGGGTATGTAAACATAAAAATCGATATGGATATCGTTCTTGAGGTTTTATGGGATGGTGATTGCGAAAATGACAGTTATTTTAAAGTCCAACACGATGTACATGATTTAACCCCTAAAAGGGTGAAAATGGGGTTCAAATTTTGTATGGAAAAAGAATATAAAATAGACATTACAACTTTAAACTTCGTAGGAGTACGTCTAAAAATAAATAGTCAAACATATATTTTGTGGTTTTGAAAATCAACCCCTTAGGGGGTAAATGGGGTAAGTAAACATAAAAATCGATATGGATGTCGTTCTTGAGGTTTTATGGGATGGTGATTGCGAAAATGATATTCATTTTGAATTCCAACTCGGTGGACATGCATGATTCAGCCCCAGGGGACGGGGAGAAAGGGAACGGGAATGGGAACTGGACGGAGCAGAAGAGAACGGGAACGGGAATGGGACGGGGCGGGAACGGGAACGGGAACGGGAACGGGAGCGGGACGGGAACGGGAACCAGACGGGACGGGGATGGGAACGGGAACGGGACCGGGACCAGGACCGGGACCGGGAACGGGACCGGGACCGGGAACGGGACCGAGAACGAGAGCGGGGACGAGTACGAAACGGAATGGGACGGGACGGGAACGGAACGGGACGGGAACGGGACGGAGATGGGAACGGGAATGGGAACGGGATGGGTCGGGACGGGAACGGGACGGGACGGCAACGGGACGGATGGCAACGGGACGGGACGGCAACGGGACGGGACGGCAACGGGATGGGATGGCAACGGAACGGGACGGCAACGGAACGGGACGGTAACGGAAACGGGAGCGGGACAAAACGGGAACGGGACAAAACGGGAACGGGACAAAACGGGAACGGGAATGGGAATGACCAGTGGTGGTGACCCGCCTAATCGCGTAAAAACGGCTGGTCGGATCCTGGTTGAAGGTTCCCTAAAGATTTTCTCTAATATCCACGCGGACGAAGTCGCGGGCGGAAGCTAGTATAGAAATAAAACCAATGTTTACATAAATTCGTAATGCATGCAGCATACCTAAAAGATTCAATTTAATGGACACTTTATATCCCAGTGTTGTTTACGGAGGAGTGCGTGTCGGCAATAGTGAAAAAGAAGCAGTTTCATGAAATTGCAATGAAATGAATGAAAATGTTACACAAGGCACCTGGAAATGCCACAAATAAATTGTCTTTTTAAATGTCATTTGAACCGCCGCGAGCCGACACCCCTAAGCACTTAGAACAATAGCCGGAATCTAGGTCTGAAGCGAGTGACGCCCTGAAATAGCCCGCGGCGCCGCCGCCGCGTGCCGCCCGCCGCCGCTAGATAACAAGCCGCGAGGCTATCTCCACATACAACATACAATTCATCACTAAAACTTTATACACTTTAACTTTTGCATTTTTACCGTAGCAAAGAATTCCATTTTCAAAATTTAACTTAAATATAAGTAGTACAATAACTTTGTCAACAATGCATTTTACTTAAAGACCGACAAAGGCATACCTTAGCTACCGTTTTATTTTGTTTTCGTAAACGATATCTTACCTGTTATATGATCCACCGTAACAGCTATTCTGTGTAAATAAACTCGGCCAGTACGCAATATTGAATGCTAAATGTTGGCAACATAAGTATTGTGAAAGCCTTGTATCTGCTGGCTTGTCGTAAGAATGACTCGTTGAGATTTGACTGATGTGCTTTTGTAATTTTCTACAAAGTTTAGTAAGCCACATCGAGTAACTACCGTTTTGTGCCTATTTTCCCGATTTCTAAAACACGATTTTGAAAACATAATTTGTATACTTAGAATGAGTCCTGGCCACCCTTTTATTTTAAATCCAATTTAATTAATTACCACTTAATGCATTATTAACAAAAAAGTCTAAAACTAAAAGTTACTTATAGAAAATGTTTGTAATAGTGAACGAGTCCTCAAGGAGTTTTGTGGATGAATGAATAAAACAACATCATGTGATATTTGGCGAAGGTTGTACATACGTAGACCTCGACTTCGTCGAGGGTCTTGTTACACCCGGTATACAGGGTCATTTTGTATTCACCATCCAAATTTTAAGGATTTGTTCAGTCCATAAAACTGAACAACTTTCTCTAAGGAACACATGGCCAAATATGTATGTAAAAAAAAATATCGACTGTCCATACAAATCAAAGAGATCACGTGATCAATTTAGTATGGGATGACTAAAATTTTGTAGCGAAATTCGCCACATGTTTCTTAGAGAAAGTTGTTTAGTTTCATGGACAGGACACATCTGTAAAATTTGGATGGTAAGTTCAGAATGACCCGATATGTAAAAGATAAAAATTCTTAACACCGACGGTTACAATATACGTAAAAAAAGGCAACGCCATCTGTTGCCTGAAATAATAACAATTACATTAAGCGACAGCAGAAAAGATTATGCTTTTAGCATTGAGCTCAACAAATAGATAAAGACAAAATGACACCCTCGTAGCAATCTCGTAGCAATTTCGTAGCAATTTCGTAGCACCTGTCTACAATAGTTTAACAAAATTAAATTTCCATTGGAGCGTCACTGCGCATGTCGGGACCGCTTGTAGATCGACAGGATTATGGTCCTAAAAGCATGTTCTATTGACATCTGATGTACCATCGTGATTATCCGCTTAAAAATGTAAAACGGCCAGACTTAATTACGGTATATTTAATATGCTGGACGCACCTCTATGGGCACGTATAAGCTATTAGTCAGGGGATCTCGTGTCGTGCCAAGCCACATACTAAACTGAATTCAAATCACTTTACAATTAAGAAATCTTACTGTAGACACTTTGAAACTGGACTTATAAAAAAATTATTATTAGGTACCTACCTAATTAATGTTACCCCTCACATTTTTTGTGTAAATAAGAAAATTGTTAGTACTTACAATTCATAATATCTCGGCTTATGTCCCGGTGACAAAATTGGAATTATTTTATCATAGAACTTGTACTATTAATATTCTGTGCCATAGATTTGATCCGGATGCAGCCGCCTCGATGTCTACCGCGCCCGAGCGGTGCCGATACTGTCCGCTGGTGGCGCGGCGGCGGCGGCGGCGCGCCGGCGCGGCGTCGTTCGCGCGAAGGGCCGCCCGGCGCCCGCCCGCGTGCTCATTAAGGCGAACTACATTAATTGAATACGTAACGAGTTTCCGATGCGATGTGCACACCAGATGTATTTCGGTAATTGCCCCGAGATATTATCACGCGTATATTCATTATGAGCCACAGAACCGCGCATTTATTGCCCTTATCTCCGGTGTACCCTTGCGCTTTCTTTACCTGCTTATTCGTTAATGAGCGACGTGCGCGCTGCCGGAACGAACACGATGGGAACCGCGGCGAATACGACCGCTTACACCTCGCTCGATACACCCTTTGTGTGACTATCGTTCTCCAGTCGTTAAGCTATGATAATCAAACAACATTCTCGAGCCAATTACGTACACCGACGATGACGTCTCTACAATTTCGAAGATGAATCGCTGATATTGTTCCGCTGACAGCGGTAAAATTGATATCTATCAATCAATGTAGCCGCACGCCGTTTAATTATCGAACGCAAACGGTGCTGGCCGCCGACATCTGAAACTGTTCGGCCATCGAGTTCCCACACATATGACATAACGATATGTTAATAAATCTGTCCCTGTGAAGTGGCTAAGCTCCTCGCTCGAAGGGAGTGATTCCGAAATAAACCGATTACATCATGCTCCCCCGCGGACGCGTGGATGTGCCCTGCGCCGGTTATAAATAGTCGGCGGTCCCTTAAGGCGGGTGCACGTTTCCGGGCTGGAAGTGTGTCGCTTCCGCTGCGAGCGGTCGTTGACGCGCGCATTGTCGCCGCGCATTCCCCGCCGCGGCAGCGTCGCCGGCGACGTTTTTAAATAGAGGGCCGATTACGAGCGTCTGGTTGCGGCGCCGGGCACATGACCGCGCGAAAGTGCAGCGCCCGCCGCGTCACGGGCTATTTGCGACACCGCCCGCGCCCCGCGCCCCCGCACCACCAACTCCGGCCAAAACAAAAATACGGCGTTGAAATCTTTTCTTCTAGTATATATCGCCTACTAGATAGGTATAATGCCCCATACTCAACTAAAACCGTTATCACTAGAAGCCGACGGCTAGAATCGTGGTTAAACACCTATTCGATTTACCATTAGTCATTCTCGTGCAACGTCGTAATTGGCAACGATATAACTATAGATAAGTAGTTCATCAGTGTTAAATACGAGACAGCAGCGCTTTAATAAATAACAACGGTACTTATCTATTGCGCTCGAAAAGTTTGCTCAAAGCATAGAATGTGGTCAAGGCGAATCGAGCGGGTGGCATCTCGCGGTAGTCAGTGCGGTCGCGTGTAGCTGCGGCGGCGCAGTCTCGGGTCGCGGCTGAATAAATTCGGAGGGAGGCGCGCTGGAATGCGGGAGGCGGCGCGGCGCGGGCGGGGGGCGCCGTGCGACTGGCGCGCGCGCCGCTGTCCCACGGTCGCGCGGCCCCTCGCCCCGCGCCCCTCACACTTTCTTTCGCGCCATAAAGGTCGTTTCAAATATTTCGGAATGCTGTTTGGTGACATTTCACCTGCGGGCGGTGGGGAGCGGAATGCAGCCTCCGACACTCGGTTGCGCACTTTGCTCCGCACTGGAACCCTCCTGCTCCTGCACTGCGAGTGCACGCATGTGCCAGTACTATACACTGTGTATATTCCACGACACTTAATGTCGCTCGCTCAGCACTTTGCTCAAAGCTTTAGCTTTATAGAAAAGTACGTGGGTATATGGCTTATTAGACGGCAACCCGAAAGTGACTTGTCATTTCGTGGGTATACACGGATATCTGTCTTTCTGTGACTCTACATTTAAAGCTCAGCGGTCTACTTTCCACGCTCATGTGTGAACTGCGTTTCTCCAATTAATAGATTCGTTCCAATAGCAAACAGCGAGTCGGAGAAAGCAGTGACGGCGAGGGTCAACGTCCGACGGAATTCACACCGGCCCACCGGCGTGACGTTTACGAAGAAATGCGGCGTAACGCTCTAAAATTTAAAAAACTGCGCTCATTTTCCCATTCCGGGAAGGTGAGGACGGCGGCCGCGAGGAGCTGCGGGCTTTATTGAGTCGTGCGCCGCTATGAATGGAATGCGGCGGAGGTTGCGCAAGCGCCTAGCGCGGCGCTCGGCGGAATGCGCGGCGGACATGCGAGGGCCGGGCGCGCGGCGCGGCGGGGAGGGCTGCAGCGGAGGCTGCATCTCGGCCATTCACGCCGCGGCCGCTGTGTGGTCGGCGAAATAACTCACCGTTAGAGCCGCGGAATGCTCGCTCTATCTCTATACCTGCGCTTGCGCTTCCACTTTACGACATACCATACCAGAGCAAGATACGCTGATAACGAACGAGATCTCGACCCGTCTCTACACTTTATTTGCTTTACGTGACAAATGTACATGTTCTATGTGTGTGAATAGTTATGAAATCAGTTATTGAAACTTTATGAGCAATAAACTTAAGCACTTGTTTTTTTAAGTAAATAGTGGATAAGCTGCATCTGATTGTAGAGACTCTGAAAAGGATTGTACAGTCCGCGCTGCGCACAATACATTTCGTTTCGCCGCCGCATGCCCGCTCGCCGTCATGTCAATGACGTTTGTCAGAATTTTAGTAAGCAAGACAATAACAAAGTTATTACGAATTCGTATCGTGAGCAACGCACTGCATTCTAGGGCAGCGGTTTGTTAAGAGAATAATGCGCGCCGCTCGCACTATCAATAGGGAGCGCGTCACCCGCCCTGCATACTTGTCGCCGCCCGCGCCGGCGCACTTTCGTCACCTCGTGCGCTAAATTCCGTTTTTATTCCCATTGTTTCATCTACTTCCACGAAAGCCCTGCAAACGGCATTTACTAGCATCGGTAGATTCTTCAGAATCACTATCTAAATAGGTAAAGTCCTATAATAAGTAGGTATCTACAGATCTATTCATAAGATGTCAAATCCATTACACCGCTACAGCTAAATACATATTATACCTTGTCGCCAACGTCTCGCTCAATACGGCACCCTGGCCATCGCACTTTGGAAGTAGGTCTCTCAAATAATTATGCGGGCATTGTCTATTTACTTAATTGTGTAGTGCGTGACGACGTGCTATTACTGTTTCTGAACTCTTGGGCAACGCTGATAAATATATGTAGTTAAAGACAACATTCGTCATTATCAGAGCACACGTGTAAACATGTTTCGCGATAAAAGCAACACATTTGCGCTATTTCCCATAGTTGTCAGCAATTAAAGCAGAGTTGTGGGTGCGGGCGCGAGGGGGCGACACGTGTGGCGTGTGGCCCACATAGTAGTGCCCATTGAGCTCCTGCCGGATGTGACGTCAGCGTCACCGACACCTTCGCCCTCGCACACTCTACCGTAACAAATCTATGACGATTTACCACCGCCAACGTATTGACGTTCCGCAGTCCAATTAGCCTTAGCAGTGATTAAGAGATTCGCATTCTCACGCTGGCGAGGAGCAAAGAGGCTACGACCAAAGGCGCCGCCGCCTTTGACCTTAAAAGACGAATCCGAAGCAATCGGAGTCGATAAATTGGCGAAATAATAGTAGTGGCGCCGACTCCCTCGCAGCCCCGACAAGGCCGCCGCGGCCGCACCATTTGCGGCGCCTCTCTGCCTAATTAGTGCCCGCGCGGTGTGGGTGAGCCCGCATGCTTCCCCTACGCCCTCCGCCTTCGTTTATTACTATTTTAAGTCAATAGTAAGCGCAATAATTGTGTCCGAATTAGCTCTAATGAATTTATTAACGTGCGACCATGATCGACTCCTACTACGTATCGATGACCGACTGTTTTATGTATTACAGATGGCGAACAATTAACCGAAAACTGGTCGCTTGCTAACGAGCCTGAGTCAGCATGATGTCATGTGGCTAATGGGAGCGTCCCGGCGGCGAACACGTCACATCCCATTCCCGGCGCATACCTCGACCAATCGAGCGATGACAAATCCATTCATGGTCCTCCTTAGTGCCCCTTCACTTACATTCTTTAAATTGACGAAGAATTAAGCTCAAGATTTGTATTCCTGTTATACTAACTATTTAGTACCTACATAAAGAAAAGTTTCCAACTCAGTCAAGAGAGAAAAGAAGTATGAAGATATCAGGAATTACGAAACTGGTTTTCATAATGATTTGACAGATTGTTTTATATTCTGAGATCATTGTGAAAGCTGATTTTGTTCCTTAGTCGACGAGAGGTGGAAGGCGAAGAAAAATATTAAGTAGAAGACTGAAACGAGCTGTCAAGTTCAAGAAGAAATAATAATAGTTCATATTTACACCTCTAGAACTAGTGATTTGTATAACAAACCCTTTTGCGAAAATTGTAGAGTCCCTTTTTTATAAAACTTTTTTCACTGTTTTCCGCAGAAACTTTTTCACTGTTCTGTGATTCCGTATCCCTATTAATTAAACATAGCAAACACTAAAATTTAGAATGTGAACTAGTGCGATTTTCTAATCTGTTCCTATACCTAGACAAAATCACATTCACTTTGTAAAAGGGATATTATGGAGGTGTTCCTTAAAATTCCATTATAGCTGTTAAATTAACTTATTAAAATTGGCAAAGTAAAAATGTATAAAAGGAAAACTTTCATCCATCCTCTATACAACTTTACTTTGCGAAATCCTTTATCGTCGTTACCAATAAGGAAGCAAATGTATTAAAACTGTGTGAATAAAGCTACTTAAAATTAACATTTAATAGGTACTAAGTAATTTTGTTAAATGCAACCAGTACCTTATATTAGAAAGAACATGAATCAAACAAAAAACATTGTTCCTACTCGTGCTTTTTCTACAAACAGATATTTGTAATTTGAGAAAAATATTTCTTCATGTCTCTGTTGATTTTCAGAATTGCACATCGCTTTAGAAATTAATTTTTAGCATACTGCGAGTGTTAAATTTTATAAAGTGTGATTTAGAGTGTGTATTATGTTGCTCATGCAAACTTTAATACTAGTAGTCTCCTTTACTAACCCTTTGTGATTGCAACATTTGCAATATATTCAATCTGCTCGTTTGTAAAGCGAAATAATCTTTCATGCGAAAACTTTAAAGCAAATTGAAATACTGTTAACTTTTTAATTGAATAAGAGGTGTAATTCAAGCAAATATTGTTTATAAATAACACTAAAGAACCGTCTTTAATACTCGCTCTGCGAATATGTATCATATCAATGTTGCGAATGACTATGGCGACCTAAAGTTGTCATACTGATACGAGTAATTACGTTCCTAGTAAATGCAGATAATATTATGTTGCATCCTATGTCATACAACTTAATAAGAAAATGTTGCATTTATAATTATTATATTGTAACTAATTATTATTATTGAATTGGTATTTTTCACATTCACAATGCGATTTTTATATTAAGATAAATACTAATATTTACCATAAAATGCTAATCCTTTAAAATTCTTCATACAAAAACGGCCATTTTATCATACTTTAACCCCTTATACGTATACTCGTATACGGGAGAAAGAAAGTAGTAGTCTAGAAAAATACTAGAAAACATCGACTCACCCGAATGGAATGGAAAAATCTCAATTTAATCATTTTTGCTGTTTCATCTTTATTGATTGTCAAACATCTGGAAAGATTTTCATCGTTCGAATGTCGAAGGTATTGATGAAAATATCGCTGAAATATTGATGAAATATTCACATTGATGAAATATCGCTGGCTTGCAGCGAAAAAGTAAAAAGTACTAGAAAACGCCGATTAAATATTATATAATTATATATGCTACCGAGTCGCTACTGGAATCGGCGTTTGGAATCGGCGGCGACCAATTGGTCAGTGCGTTGGGCCGGAATCCCAAGGGCTCGGGTTCGAGTCCCGTCTGAGGTACATACGGGTAAGTCGATTTATTCTAGTATTTTTTTAATATATTTTTTATCTAAATAATTAGTGGTTTAATTAGTTTGATGAGATTCTTAAAACTTTGCGGTGTCATAGGTACTTGTTCGTACAAGACAAGATAAAAAATATAATGAAAATAACATGGGTATATATGAAATATAAAATATATAAAATTTATTAAGAGGTTTCATTTTAGGGTTCCTTTTAGGGTTCCTTAGTCAAGCCAACAAGGAACCCTTATAGTTTCGCCTTGTCCGTCTGTCTGTCTGCGGCTTAGCTCAGAGGTCCTTAGTATAGAAAGCTGTCATTTGGCATGAATATGTATATTAATAACGCCAAAAAAACAGTAGAATAAAATATTGAAAAAAAAATTTTTAGTGTTACCTCCCCTACATCCTTCGAGCAGCGACGGCTTCGTCTGGTACAGAAGCCCGTCTTACTCTAAGCCTACATCCTACATGTGAAGTGGGGATGTTTTTTTTTCTAATCAATTTCGTTGAATAAGTCTTTTAAAAATGTTTGCGAAGACCACTTTTTGTTTCAAATATTACGCTTTGAAGTGCCGAAAATTTTGTCAGAGTCAAGTATCGCGCCAAATTATGGTCATTCACGATTTACCCTTAGAATATTATTATTCTAAGGATTTACCTAAGATACGCTGGACTTTTGTAAAAATCCTAAACATTACTCGGACGATTGCAAAAATCTGTCTCAGATTTTAATTATCCGGTTTTTTGCAAACATACTAGGATTTTGTAAAGATCATTTGTACGAATATCCTACGACATATTCTTTTTATATTTTTTTTAAAGTTCCCCAATCCGATCCAACATCCATTATGTGTAGCTTGTATGGTCTTCTGGCAAAAAGTGGTTATTTTCACCATACGTGACGGCCAGCTTGAATTAGACTACACTGCGTACATGGGCATAGCTGTTATACCCCCCCTCGAAAGTTCCCAACCTCATATCAATAGCGATTGTGCATTTTTTTTCTACCTAGTTTAACACTGAAGCAGATATTTTTACGTTATGTACATTCATATCTGCCCTTTATAGGCTGTAACGAAAACTGTCCCAGATTTAGTTTGAAACCCTGTTTATGTTATAGAATAAGGAAGTTAGTTTCTAGTCAATCCAATCCCACCAAAACATTTTCATGTAAAATGCCAAAACTACCATAAGGCTCGCATTGTCAAAAAGTTATTAGACCTCATGTAGAACCAAGCTTCTTACTCTACGCGCCCTAACTTCGCAAACTCTACTAAGGAGTGACTTGACTAAGGAGTCAAAATATGTGGCTTGACCATTTCGCTACATAAAAAAATTTATTCACTGTTCATTACTTTTCTGTTACACAATAGTTCATGTAGTAACGAAACGGCTATTACGGCCAAACCACATATTTTGACTAAGGTGTAGAGTTTGTGAAGTTAGTGCGCGTAGAGTTAGAAGCTTGGCTCTACACAGTGGCGGATTAGCCACGTAGCAAGAGTAACAAATGCTACAGGTTCCACGCATTTAGTGCACCAATGCTTCTGAACATAAAAAAAATATCAATTTATATAAGAGCGTGAAAACATTTTTTAAAGCAATTTATTTAGGTAGGTACACTACTTACCACGAAAGAGCAATATCAAAATGTATGATTATAAATTAAAATTTTAGTACATTTTTAAAAGTGAGCGCTGGTAACATCACAAAATACGAGTGTTTACACCAAACTGATCACAAGTTGGCAACTCTGCAAAACTTAAGGACCTGCTAGTTGATTACGTAAGGCTGTTGCTAACAATTCTCGATTGAAATCGATTGAAAGCGCAGTTACATTGCTGCTTCAAGTAAAATAGTTGTCACATTGGTTCTAAACTAAAGCAGCAATGTAACTGCTATTTCTGTCAGAGTTAATTGCAAGTTAGATAATTTAAAAAAAAGTTAGATAATTACCCCCCTGGTAAACGTTCAAACTGTTTGACAAACATTTGGGAGTGTTCCTAGACCCTAAGGGGATAGGTGATTTTTTTCCAGATATTCTATCCATGTAATCTCTGGATTTAATTTTCTGATATCTAAGTTGTGACTTAAATTGCAACATAAAGTCCTTTTCAGGAATACTGTCTATATCGTCATTTTTGTTTTGTTTATCTTTGCAGTCTGGTAAAAGGGGAAAATATCTTAAGGTCAAGGAACACTACAAACACGTGTTTGAATGTTCACTTACAGGGCTCTTTACGGATGAATTCCCTAATAATGTCGTAATTAAGGTTACCATTAATTGGCATTTTTAGGTACTGCAATACCGACAAAATATAAATCATTCGTGACTTTAGGTGCGTGCTGTGTCCGCCATATTGTGTTGCGTTTACATGTTACAATTTCGACTCTATGCTGTTTACATAAGGTGTATGTACACTAAGCTAAGCCGCCATGTTTAGTTGCGTTTGAATGGAGAACAATGAAGTAGGTATGCAGGCTTTTTTCGTATGTATGGCAGGTCTATCTTATTCCTTCGTCATAGACAGGCGTGCGGCCGGCGCTAAGCTGAGATAGTCATTTTTGCATTTCGCGGGTCTCGCTGAAATTTGAAAGCTCGCATACATACTCCAATCACGCAAGCCCGCGGCCGGTTGCCCGCCCGCCCGGATCAAAACACACACATTACATGATTAGTGAGATTAGTTGACAAAACTGACTAAAAATCGCGTTTCGCGGCCGTTTTTTTACTATAGACAGGTAAAATCACAAGAGTAGTGGATGAAACTGACTAAAAATCGCACTGCGTGGCCAATTTTATTTTCCTAAAAATAGGCAAAATTACAAGATTATTGGATAAAACTTACTAAAAGTCGCACTGCGCTTTTTAACACGTTTTATTAGGTTGCTTTCTCGTTTGTTTGTGTGTTCGTTCGTCCGTTTGTTTGTTTCTCCACAAAGTTTGCGACCGATTTTGTACTAACTCCCCGATGAGCTAGAGACTTGAAACTTTGAACATAGGTCAGAACTGGAAGGCAATGCAATATGCAGTCCAATATCTTCGTAATTTTCAGAGATATTTGAAAAAAAAACTGGGTTTCATTGCAAGCTTAATGTGATGTTTTGTAAACAAAATAAAAAAATGGAAACTTCCCTATTGAACCTTTATATGTTTGTCCACAATTACATCATATCAAGGGTTACCAGACGTCACAGGATTAGTCCTGACATGTCAGACTTTTTGGGCCCCTGTCAGGATTCCGGCCGAACTAGGAAAATGTCAGGCTTTTTGGATTATTCACATTATAGAAAACAAACCTTAGAAATTAGCTTTAATTATTTTTCTTTTTTGTACCTAACAATTAACAAGAACATTTTCAGTAAAACAATCAACTAAGTAATATTGCAACAAATAATCAATTTTAAAATAGTTAACATTTCAAATTATAAATAGGTAATCAACTGAACAACTAAAGCCTCTTGATTTCTGGAAGTTAAGGTCTAGCAATGAACTAACTGCTTTTGTTCTAGCTGTTTCTCCAATAATATGAGCTTCATAGTGAAAGCTTGATCATATTCATATACGCTAACTGCAGGCATAGTTGATCTTTTCCTTGCAGTTTTAGGTGATAAAGTAAAACACAAGGAACTTGGTGTTGGTGGACCAATTATCCAATATTTTGAAGGAAAAAACTTTTTCTTCAAATTTAACAGACTTTTTGATGATACTTGCATGTCGATAGGTATGTTGGAATCGAGCACTAGGGGCGCAGGGGAAGCTTATCAGGAGCACACCGAACAAATAATAGTCCTGATCTGGCCATTCTTGCGCCCCCCAGAGTCTACGCCCTGTGCCTGGACACCGGTGGCCCACCCTATGTACGGATCTGCCCTGGCGAGTCCCCACTTCAGCCCTCCTAGCATGACCGACGATACATACAAATCATGTATCAAAAAACCCTGTCAGATCCTGAAACAAGAACATTTCTTTCGAATGCATATCTTTCAATTTACGAAAATAGAGAGTGGACCCCTGATTTTGGTATCACAAGAATTCTCCCGAATCACAGACAACTTTTGTGTTATCCTCCGTCGCAGCACCACGACGCCAAACAAGTGCAAATCCTGTTTAAGAGAAATGTTCATTAATAGTTCGTAATGAGTTGAGCGTAGCGAAAAATTTTCTATGTCTATGTGTGTACGCCAGTAAAAAAATTACGTTACGTATTTCAGCCTAAAAAAACTTAGGTGTGGTACTGCCAGGGAGTTTGCACGGCCACAGTACCACTCGTTTTTCTCACGAAACAGACACAGTTTGCATGTTTTTTGGCTGAAAAAATGTACATTGATTGTACGTTCTAGTATCTTACAAAAAAATGGCCAAGTGCTAGTCGAATTCGAACTACAGGGCATTTACAGTTTTCCAAATACGACTTGATAAATCTTCAACAAAAAATATTGTGGGGCGCATTTTGTAAGATTTATCATCAAGTAACGGCCGCATGTAACTTCGTCTGCGTGGAAAGTTTTTTGCTATCCCTTGGGAACAATACTTTTTTTTTCAGAATGAAAGGTACCCAATTATGTCCTTCTCTGTACCCCTGACAACGAGTACCTATATAAAATTTAATGATGATCGGTTCAGTAGTTAAGACATGAAGGCGCAACAAACAAACAAACGGATTTTCGCATTTATAATATTAATAAGGATTGTCTTTTGCATGCGCCCCGCGTTTTAAGGTTTAAATCTGTAAAGGATTATAAATCTTTACGGGAGAAATTTATTTATACTTTTTAGTCCGTTTTAAAAACGTGTTTTTAAAAAAAATATTTTTTTTGGTAAATTATTACTAACATATTATTTTCTGCTTTAAGTCAACGAGCTAAAACTAAAAATAATTTAGTCCGTTTTAAGAACGTGTTTTTAAAAAATATTTGTTTTCAGTAAATTATTATTTTCTGCTTTTTAGTTAACAAGCTAAGACTAAAAAATATACCATCTCCTATCGGAACACTCGTCAAGACGATTCAAACGAGCCCAAACTTGATGGGGTTGCATGGTTTTTTTACAGAGTTCCAGTGGCCTTCTTCCGGCTTCATCATCAGACCTTGGATACTATTTCCCAACAAAGAACTCGTCAAGACGATTCAAACAAGCCCAAATTTGATGGGGTTGCACGGTTTCAATATTGAGTTCTTATGGCCTTTCAGCTTCTTCATCAGACCCTGGACCTCTTCTCCCATTAGAGTACTCATCAAGACAATTCTAACAATCCCAAACACGATGGGTTTGTATGGTTTCATCTTAGAGTTCCTGTGGCCTTCTTCCGGCTTCATCATCAGATCAGCTCAATGACGCCATAATATTGCATTGCCTTCCAGTTCTGACCTATTTTCAAAGTTTCAGGTCTCTAGCTTATCGGAAAGCTAGTATAATATCGTTCGCAAACTTTGTGGAGAAACAATCAACACAAACTATGTAGAAAACAACCTAATGAAAACGTGTTAAAAATACACCATCTCCTATCGGAGTACTTGTCAAGACGAATCAAACGAGCCCAAACTCGATGGAGTTGTGTGGTAGGTATTATTTTTTCTTCTAGTTCCATCACCAGACCCTGGAGACTATTTCCCAACAGAGAACTCATCAAGTCGTTTGTTTTATAGTGAGAATAGTTTTGCGTCACATTGAGACAAAGAAAAAAATTATTTTATTTGAGACTACTGAACCGATCATAATTATTTTACAAACAGTCTGTCATTGTCAGGGGTACAGAGAAGGACATAATAAACACTTTCCACGCAGACGAAGTCGCGGGCGGCCGCTAGTTGATGATAAATCTTACAAAATGCGCCCCACGTTTTTAGGTTTCAAACTTCTATATGGCTTCATAAATCTTTATGGGAGAAATTATATTATACTTTTTAGTCTATTTAAAATGTGTTTTGCTTAAAAACAAATCTGTAAATTTTGTATTTGCATTGTACTATAAGCCTTACCATTTGTGCAATCTACTCCATCCAACAACTTTTCCTCTTCCAACTTCTCCACAATATTTTTTTGTTGATTATTTATCAAGTCATATTTGAAAAACTGTAAATGCCCTGTAGCTCGAATTCGACTCGCACTTGGCCATTTTCTTGTAAGATAGGTACTAGAACGTACAATAATGTACATTTTTACTGCGGCCGAGCAAACTCTCTGGCAGTACCACACCGACGCTTTTTTTAGATTAAAATACGTAACGTACAATTTTTTTTACTGGCGTGTACTCCGGTACACGCCAGTAAACTTGTAAGTTCGTAACTTGTAAGTTACGAACAATTCATGCACATTTCCTTTAAACGGGATTTGCACTTGTTTGGGCGTCGTGGTGCTGCAACGGGGGATAACACTAACTTTTAGCTTGTTTGTCCTATATACCGATCGGCATACCTTTAAGAAATCCCACCCTACTAAGCCACTATACAAGATCATAATCTATATATATAAAAGCGTAAATCACTCACTGACTCATCACGAAATCTCAGAAACTACAAGTGCTAGGAGTCTCAAATTTTGCATGGGGGTTCCTTTTAGGGTGAAGGTGCTCACTAAGACGGGATTTAGCGAAATTCAACCCCTAAGGGGGTAAAACAGGGTGGCAAAGTTTGTATGGGAGAAAGCGATTTCTTGGCCCGATTGACTTGAAATTTGGCATAGACATTCTTTCACAAAATTAATTGAATAGGTGTTTCGTATTTTCTTGAAATGTATCCCCTAACAGGGTTGAAAAGGGGTAGAAAGCTATTTTTAGGGTGGTTGACTTCGATATCGGAATCAAAACTTCTTAGTGCATTTGTACGATTAAGAAAAATAAATGTCAGTTGTCAGCACTGACGTCCACTGAATTTTCCAAAAGACTAACATCATAAGATAATACACTATATAATTCTTTATCATAATTGCACCCGGCATGCGTTGCATATTACGATTTTTTAGCCAGGAGCCTTTTCAGTCGTAAGTAGAAAAATTAACCAAACATATACTTATTACATTACTAATCGGATGTGGAATGTGGATGAATAGTTTAGGAGTGCATACTGCATAGGAAACAAATAAACATACACAAAGATTTCTATGTTGTTGAACATTACATTAGATTTTTATTTATAAAGAAGATACCTTTAAGTATTTAATATTACATAATATAATTATAATTATTTTGTTAAATTATCGCTAATTTTTTTATGGACCAGGATGTCGAGGACAGCAAAGGAAACGGCGGTTGAAAGGGGAAAAGGAAGATTTAATAGCAGAATAATGGAAACACCATAGAAATAGAATGTCAAAAAACAACAAAGTCAATAAACAGGTGATCCGAAAACGAATGCATACATTTTATATGGGATACATAAAATATGATTATATATGGCAAAGGAAATTTAATAAACTATGTTCCATACTGTTTTCTTCGTCGATAAACGAATAAATGTAGCGAAATTTGGTTTTAAAGAAATGTGTAGGAATATCTTATTTACCTGTGAAAAGTGCGATTACTTGGATTGTTTCTTTTTGTCACATCACAATTCCTTAGAGCACAAGACACCATGGCTCCACGATACCTTTATTTTAAATTCTAATTAAGATTAACAAATATTTTAAACAAACTGTGTTTGCTCATTTGCTAGGCGGGACGCTAGGGGCTCTTACTGTAAAAAATGTTGGCACATGTCACTTGCTCCTTTGTCTCTTTTTTACATAGACCGTGTCCGTATGATGTTAACTTCTCTTTTCCACGCTTTGTTGGTCTTCTTGAGCGCAGCGAAAATTTTTCTATGTCTATAGGAAACACGTTTACAATAGGCAATAGGCAAAGGAAAGCAATATGACAAGAAGACAGTAAAGAGACAAAACCATAGTATAGGTATTTACATGTAACTAATTACAGAGTAGAATATATAAGTCTATACATGGGCGGGCCTGTCCTTGACATAAGTACCTACCTACCTAATACAGAATCGTGAACAGGGCGTTGGTTCTGTAACCAAACTCGAACCCCACTTCGAATCTCACTTCACTGCACGGGAATTTTAAATCACAAATAAGGTAATGATAAGAATTTTATTTTATCACAAAAATAAATGAATAAATTTTAGTTAGCTAATTTCGAATAACAAATTCACGCAAAGTGAAGTGGGTTCGAAGTGAGATGCGATTTTGGTTACAGAATCGACAGACTGCGCGGCTAAAACCGCGGGGTGCAGTTATTACCTATATAATCACAAAATTGTAAAAATGATAAAGTTTTGATGTTTGGATGTTGTTCATATTGTTACTCAATCAAGTCTGAACGGGTGAACGGATTTAGACGAAATTTGGCACAGAGATAGATTATAGTCTGGAATACTTAACACAGGCTTCTTTTCATCCCGATTATTGATTTCCAGGGAAAGACTAATAACAATTACAGACTCCCACGCCGGGGCGGAGCCATGGGCAAAAGCTATAGTATATAGTACAAAACAAAGTCGCTTCCCGCCGTCTGTACGCTTCACTTAAACTACCTTTGCATAAAAACCGCATTAAAATCGATCCATAAGTTTAGGAGCTAGGTTGCCGGAGACAGACAGACACACACACACGTCAATTATATTATAACACTCCTTGCGTACGTCGTATGTAGATAACCTGTAGTATAATCTAATAACTTCACACTGACACCACATTATAGCACAGTTTTACATTAGTAGGTAACTACATTGCACCCGTGCGAAGCCGGGGCGGGCCGCTAGTATTTTATATAGAACGGATTACCTTCGCCATAATTTCACCCCTCGCCACTGCTACCAAGTAAAATTTTTGCAGAGGAAACTATTCTTCATTATTAAAGATTTATTTAAGAAACTTTGGAACAGGAAACACCATATCCAGATCAACGTTCTATGAATCACGGTTCCGGTTGCATAGATCCAGAAAAAATCATTTTATTCTCTTTATTGTTTCTGATTTTCTTAACACACTTTTGAATAGGTAGCTACTTACTTATCTAAGTATTATTTCTGTACTTAAACATTTCATTTAAATCGTCATAACCGCTTTAGAGTTTGTGAAAGCTCTTGAACTTTTTGCCGAACATGAAAATATAAGAAAAATAACAATACTGAGACTGGCACGTGTAAAATATTCGTACAACTTAGATATCCGTTACTTGGAATCATCAAAATCACGATACAGTTCGATATTATTATCTCTACTCTAGCGTGACGTGTGAAAGTTTGTCGGAATGTGAAGAAAGTAAAAAGATTCTGTAAAGTGTACCTACGGTCAAAGAGAACAAAGTCATTTATTTCTTATTTTATTTTTACAAAATGTGCTTGATTTATACCATCGTTGATGTGATGCTGTTGGTCGACGAATCGATTATGTTGCCATTGAATACTGTTCTCGTATTGAATTTAATCAATGTTTTCAATTTATTTCTAAATAAAATATTTATTTTTACATTATTTTTTAGTTGATAATATCAACCAAATAATACAAAAACAGCCAAACATGTTAGAATCTAGATTCCAAAACAATACCTACTTAGATTGCAAAAAAAATAGCATTACTTTTTTAGGAGATTTTCTTTACGAGACTTCAGGAAAACAATCGATTTTCCCGCCCGATTTTGGGACTGACAGAGTTCCTTAACGACGCGACGAATAAAACTGACTAAAATCGCACTGCGCGGCCATTTTTTAGTATAAACAAGCAAGATTAGTGGATGAAACTGACTAGAAATCGCGCTGCGCGGCCATTTTTTTCTATAAACAAGCGAGATTACAAGATTAGTAGATGAAACTGGGTAAAAATTGCGCTACGCGGCCATTTTTTTTTATAAACAAGCTAGATTACAAGATTAGTAGATGAAACTGACTAAAAATCGCGCTGCGCGGCCGTTTTTACTATGAACAAGCAAGGTTACATGATTAGTAAATGAAAATGACTAAAAAGAGCGCTGCGCGGCCATTTTTATCTATAAACAAGCGAGATTACTATATTAGTAGATGGAACTGACCAAAAATCGCGCTGCGCGGCCGTTTTTTATTTACTAGAAACAAGCAAGGTTACAAGATTAGTAGATGAAACTGACTAAAAATAGCGCTTCGCGGCCGTTTTTTAACCAACAGGCAAAATTGAAAATATTGGAATCGCAGAAAGGGGGCACCCGTAGAAATGTCGCCCAGGGCGCTGGAACCGGCACTGCCTTTACGTCTTCACTACTGAACCGATCATGAAATTTGCATACATGTTGTCAGGGGTACAAAAAAGGGACATTCAGTTCCCGAAAGATAGCAAAAAACTGTCCACGCAGACAAGTCGCGGGTAGCCACTAGTAAAAAAATAAATAACATATCATTTAAGTAACTGTCACTGCAAAAGAAAAAAAATATTAGGATAAGGGTCGCGGACTTCAGAGATATTTGTACTTTGGGTCGCCAGCCAAAAAGGTTAAGAGCCACTGGTCTAGAGGAACATATCCGTTATTGTGAGGGATGACTGGTTTTTATAGACGCTATTTATTTATTTATTTTCATGGGAAGGTACATTGAGCTGTTGGTCCTGGCTGCATTTACAGTCGTTAACACCGACCAATCTGCATTAAGCCCACTCTTTACCCCCGTCCGTCTGCGGCAGAGAAGAGCCGCCTGAGCACCCTCTACGCGTTCGCTCTCCGCTATCTCCTTCTGGAGGACGACCTCCTCACAGAAGAAGACTACCGCTTGTCACGATCTCTGACTGCCCAGTATCGTATTAATGAAGCTGGGCAGGGAGAGATCCCTTCCCAAATCTTGGAAACCATGTGCTGCTGGAAAAACTTGGCACTTGTTTCAGTATTTTCGAAAAAAAAAATCAGGTATAGGTATTTACTCTGTACTTCTGTAAAGCTAACTACCTATTTAAATAAGTTACATTTTGAGCTTATCATAAAAAGTATCGATTTGATTTTTAAAATGGCACAAAAGCCTTTTGTGAAATGTAAATTCCGATGTTTATTTGTATAATAAATACAAAAAATAACTTCCTTACATCGGTAACGAAGTTTTTTTTTTAAAAACCAAACGAGATTATGTTCTTTTATTGTTGTTTTAAAAATAAGAGGATAATATAGCTCCTATAATATATTTTTCTTTTTCAAATATTCCAATTTGTGTGTTTAACGGTTTTTTTTCTATTATGAAGCAAGTTTTTTTTGTGGCAGGTGATGACTAAGGAATTATCTCCATTTTGCTGATGCTTTCGTACTTTTGCGAAGACGAATTTATTTTATTTAATTAGTATTTTTTTCATTCAAAAATTCTTAAACTTTTTCCTGTTAATAACTAAGTTATTATAATAAAAGTTACTATCCCCGCAAATTGGTAATACAATGGAACCTTGGCACATTAACATCCATGTTGACGTCATTCGCAACTAAAAATGACATGTAACCTGCATGTACATGTAACAAGAAAATTCTAAATAATTTTCAAGAAGATAAAGGTACCTAGGTAAAGTATATAAAATTTTACAATTGTTTTTCGATTTTGAGGTTAAAAACATGGCCGCTAGGTTCATTACTAATTTGCAGGGATAGTAGGTAAAAAAGTATATTTTTAAAGTTGTGTATGTACCTACCACAGTGAAGAAACAAAATGTTGTCAATGATAATCATGAAAACCTACTACTGTCAAAATTCCTAAGTAAAATAATATTTTGTTCGTAAAGACCACTCACCACACCACCAGTTGCCTATTGAATGTCAAGTTGCCACAGTTGAGGCACTTTTCATCGGTTCAAGAACACACGCCAAGAAGTTTGTGATTTCTCTATGAGATAGGAACTCATGGGCGTAATTTCAGGTTTTTAACTGGGGGGGCAAGACCTACCAAAAAAACATTTACTGCATTTTATCATATACTAGCGGCCGCACGCGCTTTTAGTCAGTTTCATTCACCAATCTTCTAATCTTGCCGTTTTTGCCTGTTTAATCTGTCTTGAGCAAAAACAAATAGCCGCGAAGCGCGATTTTTAGTCAGTTTCATCCACTAATCTTGTACTCTTGCCTGACTATAGTTAAAACAAACGGCCGCGCAATGCAATTTTTAGTCGGTTTCATTCACTAATCTTGTACTCTTGCCAGTCTGCAGTAAAGACTAACAGCCGCGCAGCGCGATTTTTAGACGATTTCATCCATTAATCTTGTACTCTTACCTGTCTATAGTAAAAACAAACAGCAGCGCAGCATGATTTTTAGTTAGTTTCATCCACTAATCTTGTACTCTTGCCTGCCTACAGTAAAAACTAACAGCCGCGCAGCGCGATTTTTAGACAGTTTCATCCACTAATCTTGTACTCTTGCCTGTCTGCAGTAAAAACTAACAGCCACGCAGCGCGATTTTTAGTCAGTTTCATCCACTAATCTTGTACTCTTGCCTGACTATAGTTAAAACAAACGGCCGCGCAATGCAATTTTTAGTCGGTTTCATTCACTAATCTTGTACTCTTGCCAGTCAGCAGTAAAAACTAACAGCCGCGCAGCGTGATTTTTAGACGACTTCATCCATTAATCTTGTACTCTTACCTGTCTATAGTAAAAACAAACAGCAGCGCAGCACGATTTTTAGTTAGTTTCATCCACTAATCTTGTACTCTTGCCTGCCTACAGTAAAAACTAACAGCCGCGCAGCGCGATTTTTAGACAGTTTCATCCACTAATCTTGTACTCTTGCCTGTCTGCAGTAAAAACTAACAGCCACGCAGCGCGATTTTTAGACAGATTCATGCATTAATCTTGTACTCTTGCCTGTCTACAGTAAAATAAAAACTAACAGCCGCGCAGCGCGATTTTTTCTTGCTAAAGGTCGAGACCTTAGTTACATGCGTGGTAATATACTTAATACTAGAAATATTTTTGTGGTAGAAGGGGTTAAAAGGGATGATGCTATTATCACAGGAAGGAATGACAAGCAATTAATATGAGAGAGAACCCCTGGATAAAATCACATCAATAAACCCATAATTCATATAATTATATGATAGTAAATAAAATGATTTTAGACCACGCGACTTTAATAATAAAAAGTGAAAGTAATAGAAATGAACGTAGGTAGCTAAAAAACTGATTTAACTGACCATTTTTTACGAAAAACTGACTGACCAAAGTCAAAAAAACTGACTTTTACTGATTTTACGAACCATTTTCGACCCCTGCTTTGTAATATTGCTCTACAGATTCAAAGGGAACCTTACTCCCTCCCCCAATTTTTTCCCTTCTGGTAACTCTGCTGCCCTAAATAGTAATAATAAATGTAGGAAGTGCTACGTTCTGGAGTCTCTAAGATTCTCGGGGGGCAAAATACTGGGTTGGACAAATCTGGGGGGGCAACTGCCACCCCTTGCCCCCCCCCAAATTACGCCCATGCGCGTCGTCGCTCGTCACCAGGCAATAATACGATTGATAGTCGACTGGTGGTAAGGCGTTTTCGGTGCCCCACACACGAGGGCTCCTAGTGCAGTCGCACCGCTTCCACTGCCCTAGGGCCGCCCTGGATTTTACATTGGCCAAATCTTAAACGGCACATGGTAGCGAGCGGTAAAATTTCGGCGAGATATTGCCAAGTTATTGTGATTATATTGTGTTGCCACCATGACGATATTGTCACTAAAAGGGAATTTACGATAGTAAGTAAGGATTCGACGTCGATGGAGTGCACGCCACTGACAGCCTTTAGTCTTTGTTGTTGTTGCCTTTAGTGAGTAATCATAAATTTGAGAATACTTTCTGTAATGAAATCGATGGACCTATCAAAAATTATAAAAATATTCACAATTAAAACCGTAAAATTTTAAAGTCGTTTGGGGGTCCGCGACCCAACCCAATACCTCTCGCGACCCGAATTTGGGTCGCGACCCGAGGTTAAGAATCGCTGCTCTAGACTCTAGTATCAAGACATAATAATAATGACCTTCTAACAAGATGGTTGATTCTGCTTAGAACAGTGCTGTTAAATTAAAATGCTACAATTCCAATATTACCTACTTAATTCCAATGTAATTTTGACTCATCGGCAGCAAATAATCCTGTCTCAAACTTACTCGGACGAAAGTTCTTTTAGTAAGCACGACCATTCATGGCTAACTAACTTCCGGTCGCGACTTCATCCGCGGTGACATTCGAGAAGATCCCTAGGGAACCTTTAATCAAGATAAAAGTATCCTCATATGTTTTAATCCAGCTTACCTATAAACTATTTGTGTGCCAAATTCCATCCAAATCAGTTCAGCCGTTTTGCGTGATTGATTAACAAACATCCAAGCAAACTTTCACATTTATATGATATAAGTAGATAATACGGCCACCTCCAAAAGCGCTCGAAGTAGGTTTTTTCCTCATGAAAAATCTTAATTGCTCATTTTTAGGATTCCGTACCAAAATGGTAAAAAAGGAACCCTTATGGTGTGACTCAGTCTGTCTGTCTGTCACAGCTGGATATATCGAGAACTACTAATGGTATCAACTTGAAATTTGGAATAGTTTAAGATAACATTTGCCCAACTATTTTGCAAATAAGAAAGAAATAATAAAATTAATATTTTTTTTACAACAGGGACTGAAACCCCTTGTCTTAAAAATTTTAAGTGAGGTGACTAGGGCATGTGGGGTATCATATGAAAGAGCGCTGTTTGCACATTTTGAAACAATTTTTCCTTTTTTCTTAGGCCGCATAGTTTTCGACTTATGATGAAAAATGTAAAAAAAAATACCGTTCCCCCCCCCCTTATCTCCGAAGTTTGCAAAGAGAAAAATCTGAAATAATTCTATGTGATAGTAGTTTATGTAAAGATTACAGGAAAAATAAAACGATGTCTCAATATAACACACTTTTTTAGAAATTCAAAAAACAAACAAATTTTTTTTAGTTTCACTACCAGTCAACAGATGGCGCTGTCCTAAGCATGCTAACCTAAGGGACAAAAATAGTTCCACTATCGGTCCAGAGATGGCGCAACCTAACACTACAATAATAAATTGGTGGCTGGTTCTAATATAATTACCTACTATTTGCCAAGTTCCTACTTAGTAATATAGTAATATAATAATAACGAGGAGCTCGGTGGCGCAGTGGTTTAGCGCCTGGACCAGCGATTGCGGAGGTTAAGCAACGTTTGCAAGGTTCGGTCATGGGATGGGTGACCAAAAATTTATTATCTCGAGCTCCTCCCTGCTTCGGAAGGCACGTTAAGCCGTTGGTACCGGCTGCATTTGCAGTCGTTAACACCCACCAATCCGCATTGGGCCCGCGTGGTGGGTTATGGCCGTCCTCCTTATCCACCCATAAGGAAGGCCTGTGCCCCAGCAGTGGGGACATTAAAATGGCTGATGGACTAGTAATATAAACATTTTGCAATGTGGAGTGGCTGAAACGTTTTTCAGTCACCATAAGCAGCATTTGTAAATTAACTGTCCGCCTGTTCGCCCTTCTACCTGTCTGCCGTTTATCCTACTTTTTTAAAGACTATCGTAAAATAACATATCCAAATATATTTATGATTGTACGGAACCCTCGGTGCGCGAGTCCGACTCGCTCTTGACCGGTTTTTTTTTTATTTAAGTTATTAATAAGTTTTATACCTCAACTGAAAACTGAATAGATGGTGATGTTTTTATAATATTTTGCACGCATTTTGCACTGCCGCACACTGGGGTGCATTTTGTACAATTTATCATCCATATTGTCTTTAGCATGCACCCCACGTTTTTAGGTTTAAAAATTCTGTAGGTACAGGGTTATAAATATTTACAAAAGAATTTATTTTTAACTTTTTAGTCTTTTTTTTACTAGTCCGTTTTAATGTTTTTAGTCCGATTTTATTTGTAATAATTTTATAGGTCGATTCTATGACGTCGTATTAATTAAACCCAACTGCTGAGTACCTACATTATCCCAGATAACCCCTTTATCCTTTCGATGCAAAATTAAAGGAAGGAAAATATAAATAGGTATTTTACGAAACAGGCAATACTTATTATTGGGTCAGGAACAATCGCGGCCTGATTACAAATTGTTAATGTAAGTACGTAGGTAATTTATATCCAGCGTTACGCAGTGAATGGAGGAAAATAATTCAAAAACTACCGTAAAATCATTTGTTTGAATTACATTACACTTGTTTCACAACGAGATCAAGATCCGAAATTGTCGGGGGACCTTTTGAACAGAGTTTATAGGTACGGTCAACAACGGCACGCTAGGCTTCCGCCACAGGGTCTTCTTCTTCTTATCGAATGAGGATTAGTGGCCACCTCTGGTGTTAGAGTTTATCAAGCCGCCTGTAAGGCCTCTGACTTGGCTTAACGACTGTTATCAGATGACAACAGCCGGGACCGACAGTTTAACGTGCCTACCGAAGCACGGAAGCGCTCAGTTGTAATGCCACTTTAACGGTCACCCATCCGAAACCTGACCGGACCGAGCGTTGTTGCGGTCGCAGCCTGACATTTTGGGGGGGGGTCACTAATAATAATAATTGCTTTTCTGTAAATTTTTAGAAGCTTTTTCTATGTGTTGTCTACGATTTTGGGGGGGGTCATGTCCCCTGTGACCCCCCCTTCGGACCACTTCAAATTCGGAGCGCTTCAAATTTAAAAATATAAAGTTTTCCTCTATCAGAATCTAAAAGGCTGAAAATCTAGCTAAAACTATTTTGGGTACGCACTCGCATAACGTGCTCAACATGCAAATGCTTAGTTAAGTAAATAATATCTGGGCAACCGAGCTTTGCTCGATTATTACTATTTATTGTAATAAGGTTGGTTTAAGGTGATAATCTACATTGTTATCTCAAACATTAGCTACATTTTTTTAAACTTGTGTATAAACAATAAAAATAAAAACAAATATAAACTTGAACATATAAAAAAAACAAAAGTAAGTCACCGAGCGGGATTTAAACCCGTAACACTCGTTTCTTACCGCCGCGTATTAACCCGCTGGACCAGACGGGCAGTGGCCGGGAGGACGAAACTAGCGACGAAAGAAAAACGCATGAAAACTCGATAACACGCGTTTTCCCAAACATAAGACTAATCTAGATCGATTGTTTACCTCCATATACCAAATTTCAGCAAAATCGTTAGAGCCGTTTCCGAGATCACAGAAATAAATTTACCTAATATAAATATACAAGAATTGCTCGTTTTAAAGGTATAAGATAAGTACAACGCTGTAAAATGTACGAAGTATGGGGGCGTAAACGTATCTTTTAACAGCTTTAAGGTCTGAACGAACTAAAACCGTCACCGTCACCCGGTGGATTTCATTCAGCTCTATAAAGTCACGGCCTCAGCTTTACAAACAAAAGAAAAGCGGCCGACAGTTCATCATGATCCAAAACGGATTTCTCAAATTGATTTAAAACCAGAAGCAGGGTACAGTACTAGGCACGTATCTTGAAGTTTTTTCGACGGAGTGGGTATAAGGTCGCGCATGTGCTCTTGTGAGCGACCAATAGCGCGCGCGCCTCTCCCGCCGCCCGCACCCCTCACCGCTATGCATGCATACCCAAAATACGCGTTTCGCGCAATCCCCCCCCACCCGATTTCAAGTTATATGCCTCGTACTGTACGAGGCATATATCGCGGGCTGATTATCCAATTAAAAACCACCTAGCGACCGGTCTCATTTGACAGATGAATGTGATACATTGCTACTTCTTTTTGGGGTGAAAAAGCATACCAAAGTAAAGTAGTAAAAGTAACCAAAGTAATGTATGTCAAATGAAACCGGTCGCTTCTTTTTAGATAATCAGCCTGTTGGGGATTACGCGGAACTCGTATTATGGGCATACGTTTAGCGGTGAGGTCCCATCTAAATCCCGTAAACATGTGCTTTAGGAAATTATTGTCTACCGTGCCTACGTATAGGCCAGGGATGTTGCGGATGCAGATTTTTTCACATCCGCGGATGCGGATGCGGATTTTGAGAGGCTCACATCTGTGGATGCGGATGCGGTTGCGGATCTGTACAAAAAACTTAAGTGTGGGTAAAGAAAAATAACAAACGTGCGCGTCAGATCTTGTCACAACACAAAGAATAGCGAGGCACGTCACCGTCACCGATTCGCCGAAGTCCAAAACAAAATGATTGCTTTCCTATTGGCATTGGCACAGCCGCGACACTGTCTGAGCTCTTGCGCCGGCAACCTTGAGCTGCGTCTGGGACAGTCTTTTCGTTCTCTATTTTGTATTTTCGTGTATGTCGTTCTCACGTCGCGCAACTTCGCGGAGTCAATTCCTCGCCCCGATGGCTCCGCGGCATCCCCACGCTCATTCTTGTCACTCACACATGGCCACGAGCACTTTTTTTTTTATTTATGGTTAATCAGCACGCTCGTTCGACACGCGCTACTCGCCGGGCCCACCCCTTTCTTTCTTGTCGCTAATTGCTACACATCCGCATCCGCATCAGCTCCGCATCGATTTATGAGGATGCAGATGCGGATGTCTAAATCGATGCGGATGCTCCGCATATGCGGATGCGGATAATCGCAACATCCCTGGTATAGGCCTAGAGCCTAGACATTCTGTGGTATAGGCTTGTGCCTACGTTTTTATTAAACAAATAAAAGGTGACCTTCCATAAAAATAAACCAGGTAAATAAAATTGTAAAAATCTCAGCCCCCCTAGCATGACCACCGAAATACGATATGATATAGCGATTTATCACGTTTAACTGTCAAAAGACAATGGATTTTGACAGTTGAGTGTCGATCAGCCCGCAAAAGGTTAGGTTTTGCTTTAATTAAAAAACAATAAAAATCGGAAACTGTTTAATGGACCCACACCCCTAGTTAATCCTCTACATTGGAAAATCACTATCACCCCGTCACATCACCTACAATTCACACAACGAGCTTTGCTCTTGACGAGCAGAAATATTTAATTTATTTTATAATAATATTTTATTATTACCGTCACGTTTACGGGCTTATCAAGCGCAAGTCAAAAACTTCGCATATCGGTAGGCTGATTATCTAATTAAAAACTACCTAGCGACCGGTTGCGATACATTGCTACTTTTCTTTGGTATGTTTTTTTTTACCCCAAAAAGAAGTAGCAATGTATCACATTCAGCTGTCAAATGAGACCGGTCGCTAGGTGGTTTCTAATTAGATAATCAGCCTGCGGAACGCATATTTCAGTTCTCACTGTGAGGCGACGGCTACACGCATGGTAAATACTGTGATCCATCGCTATAAAGTACATTTTAACCATGGAAAGATGGATCACAGTATTTATCATGCGTGTAGCCGTCTCGCCTAAGTTGCCTGTTGTCTATCAATAAGTATACTGCCCGGCATTTATATTGGCAAGAGAATGAAAGAGACAAAGGATGCGTAGTAGCCATAAACTTAGTGTTTATGGCTACTGCGCATCTTTTGTCCCTTTCTTTCTCTTGCCAATATATATGCCGGCATCTGTACTTAGGCTTACGAATAGTGACTACTTATAACAGCTAAGCTATGAATGACTAACTAAACTACACTCGTCCAAGCTAACTACCCATCCTTCTCTCCCCTCCTACACCACTGACCTGCATATATTTACACTGGACAGGCTTATGTCAAACTGTTTTTGTGCCTATTTGATTTCCGCCATTTTGGCGCTGTAGGACGTAGCGTCAGGCATCCGTCACTCGCCCATACCTACCGCGATAAGTACCTACAGCGCGCGACAACTCGGAGTTGCAAAATCAGTCAGGGTTGCTGCCGCGCTTGTGAGTACACGCGTGCGTTATTCTGTGCCTCTATGACGGTCAATCGATCATTATTCATTGCTCCCAGCACTGTACCGTACACTATTATAATTTATAAATAACTAGCGGCCGCCCGCGACTTCGTCTGCGTGGAAATATTTTTTGCTATCCCTCGGGAATAATATTTTTTTCGGGATGAAAGGTATCCTATGTCCTTCTCTGTACCCCTAAGAACGTGTATGCAAAATTTCATGATGATCGGTTCAGTAGTTAAGACGTGAAGGCGTAACAAACAAACAAACAAACGGACTTTCGCATTTATAATATTAGTAAGGATGGAGAATCGTAATACTTTATTGTTGCGTGGACGGCTGTCGCAATAAACAGAAGGATTCAAAGTTTTCATTTTTAGGGTTCCGTACCAAAATGGTAAAAACGGAACCCTTATGGTGTGACTCGGTCTATCTGTCACAGCTGGATATCTCGAGAACTACTAATGGTATCAACTTGAAATTCGGAATAGTTTTAGATGACATTCGCCCAACTATTTTGTAAATAAGAAATTAATAAAAAAATAAACATCTTTTTTACAACAGGGACTGAAAAAGGGTCTGAAAAATTTGAAGTGGGTTCTACTAGGGCATGTGGAATATCAGATGATAGAACGCCGTTAGCACCTTGTTAATCATTTTTTCTTTTTGTTTTAGGCCACATAGTTTTGAACTTATGATGAAAAATATAAAAATAAATACCGTCCCCCCCCCCCCTTATCTCCGAAGTTTGCAAAGAGAAAAATTAGAAATCATTCTATGTGATAGCAGTTTATAATTATAAAGATTACAGGAAAAATAAAACAATGTCTCAATATAGGTAGCACACTTTTTTAGAAAATTATCAAATTTCTAAAAAAGTTAACATTAGTTCCACTATCGGTCAAGAGATGGCGCTGACCTAAAGCTGCAATACTAATTTGATTATTCTACTCTGCAGTGTGGTTTGATGGTGCAATTATGATGGTACGGAACCCTCGGTGCGCGAGTCCGACTCGATCTTGACCGGTTTATTCACTTTACCGAAAGATTCTAAGATTCTTCATGTATAAGAAAAATTTATATTTTGTTTATTTTTCTCGTAATTTTTATGAGCAGGTACATACCTATTTTTGATAAGTAGGTGTAACCTATACTATAGGTAGGAAAGCGTGTAGTTATAGGTACTTATATTCAGAGGCGGGTCGTGACTATTTTTTCTCGATCAAATTTCCTAAGGTACCCACCTACCTAATTATTATTTTTTTTGAGCGAATTATACCTACTTAACTAAATACCTAGATACATTTCTGGATTTAAGGATTCCGTAACCGGCAACAGTATGGTGGCGGTGGCATAAAGACTGCCTCAAATTTAACACATAGTCTAATGTGGCGTTAACTGTACATCTAGCCTAGGTTTATTTGAAACGTAATTTTTACCCGACTGGAAGAGGGTTATGTTTTTCGCGCGTATCTTGTAAGTAAGTATGTAAGTTTGTATGTAATATTCTTTATTACCTCATATCTTTCAAACGGCTGAACGGATTTCCATGATTTACATATCGTTAGATTTGTCTCGTCAGCCCAAGTGTTCTTAAGAAGGTGGCGTTATAAAAAAACCAACATGGCGGCTGTACGGTGCTATTATACGTAGTGGGGAAAAAAAATTATTTTTTGAATAATGCAATATGGGTGTCAAATTAAAGGGCTTATTATAAGGATTTCAAAAAGGTATATCATATAAATAATAACTAAAAAGAAATAAATAAAAAATTAAATTTAAAAAAATTAAAAACCCGCCTGCATAAAAAGACAAGTCAACTGAAAAGATGGAAACAAGATTAAATATTATAGGCAACATTATAGCATGCAGTCGGAGGCATATAACTCAAATCATTCATAATGTCACTTTCTTTATGCATGCCTCCGACTGCATGCTATAATGTTGCCTATAATATTTAATCTTGTTTCCATCTTTTCAGTTGACTTGTCTTTTTATGCAGGCGGGTTTTTAATTTTTTTAAATTTAATTTTTTCACATTTAAGTAGGTAGGTGCACATTATCAACACAAAACTTGTAATAAAGTATTTAATCCTTCAAGCACAGAAAATGAGACAATAGATTTTCCATTGTTGTGTTGTGCGGCCCGATGGGGCCGCTCGAGCGTTGAAGGATTAGAAGAAGACAACCCTAAAGTTGTTAGAAGAGCTAAGAGCTACGCGATAGAAAGAGAGGCAACCTGTAGGTGAATATAACTGTACGCAAGGAAGCGGTGTGCGACCTGAATTGCACTTTATTGTGTCTGAGCAAGAGTCGCTATTTATTTAAATGACCATGCGGAGTGAATGTTCTGTACTTTGTACTATTATGTATTCTGTGGTAGCGTGAGCATAGCGTGCGTACGTGGCAAGAACCTTATATATGACTCTGGACATTGCGTCACCTTTTGGGGCTTGAAGAACGAAAAAATAACCTTGAATGACGTCAACGATATTTTCCATCTCTTTCATTAGGGTGACAACAATGTTGTCCATTCGTAGGACAGTCACTACAAATAGGTACTTACTACAGACTATCAACTTATGCCTACGGCGTAAGTTTTTTGGACGACCAATCCAAACATTCAAAAGTGTTTAGATTCTAAACATTTGAATGTTTAGAATAGTTTAGATGTTTGTTAGTGCCAAAGTTTGTATGTTTGGGTATCTCTAAACGTACAAACATTCGCATTTAGAATATTACTGCATTTATAGGATTATTACTACTCTTGACCAACCATATTATAACCTTTCTATATATTCATTCAAACCCCCCTTTTGGCCAGCGGCGGCGCGCAACACAAAATATTTACTTAATGATTATTTTCGGTTGGCTCCTCTCCGGATGGACGATACTGTTTTGGAATGGTGGTCACACTGGGGGTCAAGTCTGCTATTGTTAACATCATATAATCGTGTTTCAATGGTGTTTGAACGGTAATGCTTTTTAACACAGTTCTTGATTCTTAAACCCAAAACTGAGACACAGTGTCTAACGGGTTTGGATTTTTAGGAAAAACAATGTGTTTCAATTTTGGGTTTATAAAAACAAGAATTGTGTCAAAAAGCATTACCATCCAAACACCATTGAAACACGATTACGGCGTTAGTCACGATAATAGCAAACTTGACCCCTTGGTCCTGTACGGTCCGGCTGGTTAAAAGTCAAAACTTGGAGATACGTGGTGAGGTTTAAGACTTAGGTACAGATGCCGGCATATATATTGGCAAGAAAATGAAAGAGACAAAAGATGCGCAGTAGCCATAAACTTAGTGTTTATGGCTACTGCGCATCTTTTGTCCCTTTCTTTCTCTTGCCAATATATATATATGCCGGGCAGTTTTTTTTTATACACACCTGCCCTTCCACCCTAAAGTCACGTGTATTTTTATTTTGTACAATGAGGGATGTCCAAAAAAACAAATTGGCTGAATATTTTTATAGGCAGGAATAAGCGCCCTTAGTAATAGAAAAAAGTTATAGAATTTTCAGTTGTGTGAAAAAAAAAATTAAGTCTCATTATTAGTCATTGTATTAAAAAAAGTTGCAATATAAAATGTCAAAACTGCACTATTTTGGCCGTTGAAAATAATTTCCCTCTAACGGTAATTGGGATATACTATAAATGTTTCTTTTCCTCATCGTTTCGGAATCTGAAAAATAAAATAAGATTATTTTTTATTTTGTTACTACGAATAAACAATGGGTGTCAAAGACCATAATAACTAGTATAGTAGTAAGGTAGTAAGTTAGGTAGGTCCGATTCTTAGCTGAAACTGATCTAAATTGTTTAACTCAACTACGTAAGATAAAATTTTAGTTTACATTACATTTTTTCTCTCTGTTAAGAATACAAAATAATTCCGCTCTCAAAGTTAAATGTGGCATAAAAACATAAAATGAAATGTTAAATGTAAACGTAAATTTTTCATCCAAATCTTTCTTTCTTATTCAAAAGTTCTGCTGTGATTATGGTCACCCTGCGATATGCAGATAATATTTCTAAAGCTTCTTATGTGTCGAAAATGAATACAGATTTGTACATATTATATTTATTATATCGAAATAAAAAATACGTAATTAAGGTGGAATTATAATTAACTTCTATAATATTTCCGAATTAGATCGGAAACAATCTTTGAAATCTGCTAAAATTCAGATTTCTGAGAAGGAAAAATTGAATGGTGAAAATACTTTAAAAAACACTTACTTGTGAAATATAATGTTAGAATTTGGTTTTGAAACACTTTTGCAATTTTGCACAATGCAACACATGCTTTGTAACGCGAATTTTATTTAAATAATTTTATATTTTTGTACATTAACGTGAGATGCGGTGGAAAATCATTGACATTAGTGACATGTCAAATCAAAGACAATTTCATCAGTGATGCCACCTTATTTTTATTTGGTAACTTATGAAATATGGAGAAATTATTGTTAAACGTAAAATATTGCAATAACAAAATGGACTCATCTGTCCTCTAAATAATTACTTTGGCATGTACTAATAAATTTTAACATCTTGTAACTAATTTAAAGTGTGCCGATATTTACATTTATTTAGAAAATCTAATTAATTTTTGTACATGACCTGGGTAAATTGACTATGGATTGGGATATTTTGTACTTAGCATGGCAATTTCAGTCACAATCTGAGAGGGATAAAAGAAATCTGCAAAGGTGAATGACCTCATCCCCAACCATCCTTCAGTAGTAGAATGTCCAGTGTCATAGAATATGAATATAAGGTTCTTGGTACGTGGTACTAAAGTTTGAAGTATGGAGAGATCATCACGGCAACTATTTTCATATTGTACATCAAAATTAGTTCTTTAGACGCACGCCAGTGGGGCGTTTTAAATGGGCACAAAAACTTAGCTGTCAAATCATACAGACAGACAGCCAGTCCAGTTAAAATTAAAAAAAAATTTTTCATGTCAGTCTTTGTCAGTGTCCTACACCCAAAACTGGCAGAAGTATCTATTCTTCCTTGGGGATCATCTTCTTCTTATTTTTGTTTTGGCAATCTACTTTCCTCTTGGAGGTAATTTTTGCCAGTGTCAAGTGTTGAATAGTTCAGTATTTCTAGTAGATTGTTTCAGTTTACATTAAAATGCGGGTGCATCACATTCCAATGCTGCTTGGAGCATTTGGCAGCAAGTATATCAAGACAGTTTACTCGGTAAGTTCTGCCGAGGTAACGACCACTACAATAAAAGTCTCAGCTTCACATAACCAAGATCGCGCCTATTTCCATTATCCCACATATTGTTCAGTTGCGTAGACACTTGTACCACAAAACTGCACCAATTTTAAGACACAATATCCACTATGAATCAATTTGCGAATAATTAAAATAGCCACCGAACTGAACTCGATAAAATCCCGCCAAAAACTCCTGGGGAACATCACCTTGATGTGAAGAGGAGTGGACGTCTTGGATCGTCACACTGGGTGCATTCCAGCAGACCAATAACTTAGTCATCGATTACCACAATATACATTATAAATAAAGCCTCTCCCAGATTGGGGCGGTAAGCGGTGGCGGTGACGGTGGCGGAGAGTTATATACTATGGTAGCCCTTGGAATGATTTAAATTGACGCGGTATCGACGCGGTCGGAGCGCGGTAATCTCCGCAAACCCCGCCCACTTCGCCACCGCTTGTATGTGGGCGAGCTCGCGATCTAGCAGCGGGCACCGCACGGTCAGTTGCAAATTTGTACATATGCCCGCAGGATGCCACCGCTAAAAACAGAACAAGTATTGCAATTAGTGCAAAAGTATCCAACTTCATATAATATCCAAAATTAATTTTCTTTTATTTTATCACTGCATACTATTAAATAAAACAAAGTCGCTTCCCGCTGTCTGTTCCTATGTATTCTTAGATCTTTAAAACTACGCAAGAATCGAATAGATATTATAATCAAAGTAAATAATTACAGCTTTTTTAGGGTTCCCTACCCAAAGGGTAAAAACGGGACCCTATTACTAAGACTCCGCTGTCCGTCTGTCTGTCTGTCTGTCACCAGGCTGTATCTCATGAGCCGTGATAGCTAGAAAGTTGAAATTTTCACAGATGATGTATTTCTGTTGCCGCTATAACAACAAATACTAAAAACAAAATAAAATTAATATTTAAGGGGGGCTCCCATACAACAAACGTGATTTTTTTTGCCGTTTTTTGCTCGATATTAATAGCGACAGCAGGTAGACAGTTGACATTTTTACAGATGATGTATTTTTGTTGCCGCTATAACAACAAATACAATAAACAGAATAAAATTAATATTTAAGGGGGGCTCCCATACAACAAACGTATTTTTTTTGCCATGTTTTGCTACGGAACCCTTCGTGCGCGAATCCAAATCGCACTTGGCCGGTTTTTTTCATCATCTGAAAGCGCTAACGAAATGAAATGAAATGAAATGAAAAAAATCTTTATTCAAATAAGCTCACATAATGAGCGTTTTTAAATCGTCAAATAATTTTTTTGCCCTACCACCCATTATGACGTCTTTTAGCTGACAATAAAAACGGGCGCAAAAAACTTACCAGCTTTATCAAATGGAACGATATTTACAAATATGTATATCGTTTCCAGACTTTAACAAAGATTGACAAATAAATAAAATTTAATTAGATCATTACTTAATGAATTACAAATTTTCTTAATCAATTTACAGGCTTCAAGCTAAATTCAGTTTGAAGTTATTATTCAGTCTAGGCTGTTACAAGAGAGAAAAAAAAAAACTTTACAATTCTATATGCGTTAAGATAGGTAGTCAGAAGCAGACTCATTCCCACTGGCAGCACCCGTTCACGAGCATGACGCATGAACCAGCCATCGCTTCGCTCAACCATATTTGAGGGAACGTAACGACCCGCCTCACGCGACACCACCGCAGAAATGATTAAAGAGAGCATGACATACTAAGTCTACCCATGTTAAGGCATCGAATTGAAAACTAATATCCAAAAGCTTTTCATAGGCAATATTTATGTATTTTATATTTTACTTTCCATAGTCAGCACTTATGAATTTTATAATACACAAATACTGACTATAGAAAGCAAAAATATTGCAATTAAATAAATCAAAACAAGGTAAGTTATTATGATATATACGTTTAGAGTAAGAAGTGCCATACATACAGACAATATAAAACAGTAATATATACAGTACTGTAAACAGTAATATATAACAAAAGTAATAATGCTTCTTCTCGGTTAGCCATCAAGACAAATGGTTGACGGTACACCGCCATCGCTTACCGCCCCAATCTGGGAGAGGCTTAAGGAAAGTAATTTGTTTAAAATGTTCAATATTTTACTTTCCATGGTTAAAATGTACTCTATGGCGGCCATGACTAAGCGGTTAGTTTGCTGGAATATAAGTGACTGACACTTCTGACAGTGACAGTGACGTCAGTGACAAAGACAGTTTTTGTTGTCTTGTCATTGTCAGTCAACTTTTATCATGGGTTAATTTAATTTTTAAGGTTATATTTTCTTGTTGCGTGAATTTCAATATAAAGTGATATTTATCATTATCAACTTTAAAACACTGCACATTGTTGTCATATTCTTGATTTCTTATATTTATTGTTCATAAAACAAAGATGGAATCCTCTGAATTTGATGATGGTTTAGGCATTTCAGAACATCTACCATATTCTGTTAATAGTTTAAAATTTGCTGCCTCAAGAAGTATAGAAATAGCTGCAATGACTGAAAGTATTCTTCGACCAAGTAAAACAAGACTTATTTTTCAAAATTTGCCAGTTCATATGCGGCGCAGGGTTATGAGCCACAATGCTAAGAGGTTGCCTATAAAGCTAAGAAAAGGACATTTGGAGCAATTAAAAAAGAGCGGGTTACCGCCAAAACAAAAGCGACCATCCAGAAAATACAGAAGACGACCGGGAAATTTACTGGAGGAGTATAATAGGCGGCAAAAGAGAAATGTTTGGTTGGAGACCCACATTTGGCATGCTAAAAGATTTCACATGCTTGAAAGGTGGGGCCATCGAATCGCCTACGCACCTTGTGACAAAGCATTTAGAGCTTGTTATAGAGCTAGTTCAGCTCACTGCCTCATTCAAGATGTTTCATATTATACACCTGTGCAAATCATTGGACGAGAAGCGATGATTAAAGAAATGTTTAGCACAGTAACAAGTAGTTCTTGTGGATTAAGCATTTGTGCTAAAGCTTACACAGATGGCAAGAGAGAAGGGTCAATTCATTTATATGAAAATGATTCATATCCCTTTGGTTACATAGGAAAAATACATTTTTTATGGGTGAAAAATGAAGAAACTAAAAGTCTTTGGTTATTTGTACATCCATCACAAACAAAACAACTTGAATCATTGCTAACAAATATTTTGTGCAGCTCTAGTCAAACTATTTCTCTCAGCCCTGCAGAGAAAAGAAGAAAGCTTACAAATGACTATTCTGAAAATGTGGAAGTCAAGTTTTTGTCAGGAACATTTAACAGGTTCCGATTGACTGGACCTAAAAGTCATGCCGTGTTGGCACATAGTATCAAATGTATAGAAAATATTGAAAAAATAAAAGAAAACAAATGGGTTCAATCTCTCAAGCCATCTAGTTTATGTTTGGATCAAAAAAATAACTATTGGGAAAGTATAAAGTCAGTAGCATCACCGTCCCAACTGCCACCTAAAGTTTTAGTCGGTTTAGTTGTAAGAGACCCACGTCTATGTAGGCCACAACGTCGAACAAAAGCCATAAATGATAATACCTCACTTGACATTAAGCCGTACCTTGATGTCGCACCAGCAATATCTACCTCACCTATATGGGATTTGACTTTGCATGATGTACTGAAAAAAGAAAAATTTAGCAATACACAATTTATAGAACATGTCACCAAAACACAGCTGGTGCCAGGAGAAGTAAATATTAATGATCCAGCGTTGCAAAGCATTCCAATTGTTCTTGTGCAGAGACCAGGGTCTCAGGATCCCACTTATAAGAAATTAGGTGAGTTTTAGAACAGGAAAAGTGGTTTTATTTTCACCTGGAATCTACAGAAAGTCTTGAAATTACTGAAGATCTTCTTATCCATTACATTTCCTAATAATATAGTCTTCTTTTACAGGATATGGCAGTGGTTGGGACATTATAATTCCTCCCGGTTATGGACTTCAATTTTGGCAGACATTCATTATGTTTGGGGCTAGATCTGGAGGGCTACGGGAAAGTGAGAATTTAACTCTCGAAATGGGTCAATGTTACCTACCTCCTGATTCCAACTGTGGAAAAGAAGAAGAGAGAAGAATACAAAATGAATTGAGTGAAAAGTATTTTAAGTTACCACCAAGTAAAAGAGTCAATTTCATAAAGCTTGGTATAGTGAGTCCTTTTATTTGCCCTTGGAAGATTCTTCTGAAAGACTGGAGTAATAGTCAAACTGAGAATTTCTTTGTGTTACGAGACAGACAACTTTTGCAAAGTATACAGGTATTTTTTTTCGCTCCACACACCTACTCAATACTGTCTAATTAATCATCAACACATAAATTATTATAATTAATTGTATAATGAGCAACACGGTGCTCGACCGGTGACGAGCGCTCTTTTCTACTGATTTTCATTTGACATATGACTCAAAACAATGACATGTCGAACAAAAATCAGTAGAAACAAGCACTCGACTGGAGATGAGCGATTCAAAAATAGGTCCCCTGAACATGTCCTAATCAATTTTGAACTTAACTCCCCACATTTTATAGTTAAAAATATCAATAGTGTAATAAATAAAGCAATTTGACGGTTCTATTATGCAACTGTATGTGTACAGTCAACGGTACCACTGCGCTGGGCTACCACAACAGGGTAATCAAATTCAATAAATTTTATACTTAAATGTAAAGACATCGAGGTTAAAAATAAATAGCAGATTTTTTAGTTTTGATTGCTGCTAAATGTACCATGGGCAACAGCGTCGCTTAACCACTCACTCCTAAGGTCAAAATCGCTTGCAAACTGCAACGTCACAACATAAGTTTAATTTGGTGCAGGGGCGATACGCGCGCACACGAATTTTATTGCTAACTGGTTAAGAGACATCGTTGCCCATAGTACATAGATTTCTTTTTATTTACAGGGTTGTATTGCCCGAAAATCCCAACTGCCCTCAATGGAAAACGCCACTTCATGCTTAGTGCAAATCTATGTTAAAATGGTTAAGAAAGGAAATTTGAAACAAAATGCAATAATTTGTTTGCCAGAAAATGGCGATATTGCGAAATCACCACAGGAACCACAAATTGAGGATCCTAATGAACAAATACGAAAGCAAAAAAGAAAAGAACACTTGATGGAATTGAAACGATTGAAAAGAAAAAGATATAAAATGAAGAAAGCCGGAAACCAGGTATTTCATATTGGCAGTCTGGCACTACTTAATAAGTCGCCTTCTTGACCGGCTCAGTACTCTAGTCAGGAAGGTGCCTATTAACTCTTTATTTATTTGTGCTCCTCCGGCAAAGGCCTCCTCCAAACTCTACCACTTTATTGTATAGCATAATATATAAAAGATATAATTTAAGCACACAAAGCAGCAGCATGCTGCAGAGTTAGGACCATAAAAGTTCCTTAGTCTACTTTGAACATAAAATTAACATCATAGGTTTAAAATCATCATAACCTCAAGACCAATTTTTATATTATTTTGCAATGCATTTAATAACGAACACACTAAGCAATACATGCATTGTAACTATCATCTGAACTTTTTCCACTATGGTCAACTGTTTAATTAGAACTAAAGTCATGTGTATTTTTGTTACCCAGGTAAATAAGACGAAAAAGAATAAAGCTGCCAAAACAGAGCCATCAGAATATGTGAAAACTATGAGAGAATTATGGCTACCTTCAGATGTTAAATCTTGCCGCCATTCGTGTTCCAAACAAATATTAGGATTTTTACCACAAGCAGCTTACAGTTTTACCGAGTCGCGAAGTTGCGGTGTCGGATTCGTAGCTTATAACGCGCTAGATACATTACTAAAACAAAATCTAAACAAAGTATTAGTTCGTAATGTATCGTCAAGGAAATACAGAGTTGCTGATATAGTAATAGTTGTTGATCAATAAAAGTCATATTTTTTACAAAAGTATTTTGTATTTTGCTCTTGAATATTTTTACAACTAATGTCAATTCATCTTTAAACCTACTACCTAGGTTTTCCTTTGTGATTAACAAACAATACCAAAATATCTACTTAAGTCTTCTCAGATATCCAATTGATAAGTGTAATTACTGAAAACAACATGAAACTGCACCACAATAATAAATGGTAAATTGAAACATTGTATTCGTATTGTGAGTCACGCACGCACGACAAAGATGTGATAATACTAAATTACAATAAAAGGCGATGATACTGATTATTACAATTTCAAGATCAGAGTCAATTGTTAATAACTTAAATGCTTATTTGTACGACATCGGTTCCGCTGAGGAAGTAAGCTTTCATTCCGACTGATTTATCGGTAAGCTTAATGTTTATATGTAGGCCTTATAGATGTGACCAATACGCCACCAGGCCCTCACAGTACGTCTACTGCTGGCTACACACAAACGAGTACTAATTTGAAGTGTTATATCTTGGACCGCTTCCTGGCGATGGCGTCCTCTACAGCTTTCAGTTGTTTAAGGAGCTCCTCGCGCCTGGACACGGATTTCTTGGCGGGTGCCGCGTTCACTGGAGATGTTGCCGCGCGTTTCTTCCCACTTGATTCTGTAAACAATAGCAAAGAAATTCTCAAACGCTTGTCTTATAATATAAACCATGGGTCTCCCAAACTTTTTAGCATAAGGTCCAGATTAACTCCTCCACGAAGTTCCCAGGGGCCAGGAGGATCTAGCTAGCCAACGCACCAACATACTTGTAATTTACAGTATATTAGTACGATCTGCGGGTCTATTGGCTAAAAACATTGAAGTTCATGTTTACTGTCATTTGACTGATGGTTGTGATACATTGCTACTTCATTTTGGCACAAATAAAAATTTACCAAAGACAAGAAGCAATGTATCACATCCAACTGTCAAATTACAGATAATATAAACTTCAATGTTTTTAGCCGATAGACCCGCTGGCCGCTTTCGCGGGCCGGATTGTCGGTGCTCGCAGGCCGGAGCTGGCCCGCGGGCCGTAGTTGAACCCCTGATATAAACAAAGCTGCTACAAAGGAGAATGCCCATCATAGTATGAGCTTTATTATCGCTAAAAATGATTTTGTACAATGATATATACCATATTTTTTAGATTCCCATGTGCAGATTCAACATCGTCATCGGTGCAAGTCAACAACATCAAAATCGAACAAGGACGATACCAAGAATGGGCATTCTCCTTTACATTTGTTATCATTCACCGTTCAATAGATGAAAATAAGTTCATTAGTTTCCTGCAATATAACGAGGGCTTTTTCGTTTTAGGTTTTTGATACAATAATAGGACCAATTAATGTAATTATTGAATTAAAGTGTTCTTTGCTTACCTTTATCACTCGGTATTTCTTTCTTACTAGTTACTGTGGATACTGCAGCAGCTAAACCAGCGCTGGATTTTGCATTTAACCTGAAAAACCAAAATTGAAATTATTAATTTCCATAATTGCCAAGAGTTTGAAAATAACCTAACTTATATAAATGCGAAAGTAAGTTTGTTAGTTACGCTTTTACCTCGTAACTACTCAACCGGTCATTATTAAATTTTGCATTCACATTGTCAGGGGTAAACAAAAAGACAGAGTACCTTTCATCTATAAAAAAGTACTGTTAACGAGGCATATACATAACTGTCCACGCTGACGAAATCGCGGGCAACCGCTAGTTTAAGATAAAGACTAAATGAGATTAAATTTGATACTAATATTTTTAATACGACATTATATGCAATACTAGTGCCTAGTGCTTTTCTTGATTGGCGGCGCTAGTGGAGGTTCGGTGCACCCTTAAGTGGGTGTTACTACAGAATAGATATAAGTACTACAGTACAGAAAGAACACTCTCCGCCCCACCCCAGAATCAATTACTTCACTCCACTTCGCCAGTTGGTGTGCTGAATCGTAAGCTCGTTTAGTAGTGTTTGTCAACGTCAACTTATTCTGATATTCAAAGCAATGCGTCGTAACTTTTTAGTCGTGTTTGTCAACTGTCAACTTATTCCGATATTCAAAGCAATGCGTTGTAACCTTTTAGTCGTGTTTGTCAACTGTCAACTTATTCTGATATTCAAAGCAATGCGTCGTAACTTTTTAGTCGTGTTTGTCAACTGTCAACTTATTCCGATATTCAAAGCAATGCGTTGTAACTTTTTAGTCGTGTTTGTCAACTGTCAACTTATTCTGATATTCAAAGCAATGCGTCGTAACTTTATTTACCAAAAAGTTCGAATTATGAATTATTTTTCTTATCGTATGAGGAATAGTGGCTACCTCTGGTGTTAGAGTTTGTCAAGCCGCCTGTAAGGCCTCTAACTTGGCTTAACGACTGTTATTATATGACAACAGCCGGGACCGACGGTTTAACGTGCCCTCCGAAGCACGGAAGCGCTAAGTTGTAATGCCACTTAACGGTCACCCATCCGACACCTGGCCGGGCCGAGCGTCGCTTAACAAATGTGATTAAGTACGATCAATCTGTGAAGTTCCGCCATGAGCGCTTCAATTATGAATTAAACGCCGCTCATACACTACACGGTAGCCCTAGACTTACACACACAGTTGCGCGTCATGTGACGTCCTCTGTTTATAATGGCGAGGTGGTATGGAGTTTCCGGAGTGTATAGACTTAAGCGATTAGTCTGTTGGAATGCACACAGTGTCATATCATGCGTTAGCCAGCCGTCACGTCAGCTGTCATCAAGACAAAGCATTTCGTTTACCACACTTATATTTTATTTATTGAAAGATTTACAATAAAATATGGAAATTATTTAAAAAAATACGATATTAAACAAGGGAACAACAAAATTATTAATAATTACTTATTTTGCGCCATTTTATCAATCTAATGACAATGGAAATAGATGCCAAGAAAATAAAATATTTTTATGAAATGCTGGAACGGAACATTTTGGAGGGACTCGCCGATGATTGGTCCATAGAGCCGCTACTAGAGGTTATGACTCTAAACTATCCCTAATCTGAGATAGACTCGACTGCATTTTGTTACTGAAACGCCGGTAACAGATAGATAGATGTTTACTGATGATCTCAGATAGCTATCTCGGCAGGCTGATTATCTAAAATGAGCGACCGAAATCGATTCCTGAATTATTTCGAAATCGTCGCGTGATCGCGTCACTGATTTGGTATTATGTATGCGATCGCTGATTAGTTTATGTTCCAGTTTATGCTCGTTAAGATCTCCATAGAAACTAACGCCACTAGCAACCGGTGGCAGCGACTGAAAAGTCCTTTTACGGAAAGTAGTCTGTATCTGTGTATGTGTCTGACTATATGTGCTCTGTGAACATAACCTTTTTGTTTTCGCTTCGAATTTCGTTTACATTTTTTCGTCTTCAAAATGGAAAATTCCGTGTAGGCATTGAAGGACAGGCCTTTTGTTTTACATTATAGCAATTTTATTTAATTTTAGTCAAAGGTAAGGCTAAGAATTTAACGAAAACTAATCAGAAATTACGTTTTGTCTGGTTTCTGTTTGACAGAAGAAATCGCGAAATCGTCGCGGTCGCGTCGCGGTTTCTGAGTTAGATAATACGAATTTCGGAGCATTTCCTTGCAAGTGCTCGTATATTTTAGTACTTTAGTTGTCCGTTGGAGGCAGCACTCGTAGAAACTCGATCGGTGGTACGAAATCGAGTTTGACAGCGACTATTTCGTAATTATCACCGGTCGCTAGGTGGTTTTAAATTAGATAATCAGCCTGCCGATCGTCTGTAGATGGAATATTGACACCGGCCGTTACACACACAGTTGCGCGTGTACAAAACGTCATCTGTTTATAATGGCGCGGTTGTACGGAGTGTCCGGGGTGTAGTTACCTAGGCCTGGCGGCGGCGTTGAGCAGCCGCGCGTGGCGCGCGCGCCGCGCGCCCGAGCTGCCCGACGACGACGACGAATGAGACTCGCTCTCCGACTCGCTCGACGACGATGACGACTCTGGGGTTAAACAATACAGTTTACTACTTCTTACTTAAAACTGATTACTTATTGTCTAATTTTCAAAATCTATCGCAATCGCTTTCAGGATGTAACACATTGATGCTTCTTCTTGGCACAAATAAAAACTTACCAAAGAAATGCAGCAATATCTCACATCCATCTGTCAAATGAAAGCGATTGCGATAGATTTTTTAAATTAGACAATTAGCCCCCTGGTTACTTATTGTCTAATTTTCAAAATCTATCTCAATCGCTTTCATTGGACAGATAGATGTGACACATATTGCTACATTTCTTCAGTAAGTTTTTATTTGTGCCAAAAAGAAGCATCAATGTATCACATTCAGCTTATAATGCCAACTTATCATAATGTCAACCGGACAAAAAATGCACATTACTTATAACGTCAACTTCTTAGAATGTCAACTTCGCAAAAAGTTGACTTTATGAGAAGTTGACTAAATGCGAAGTTGTCATTGTGAAAAGTGGACATTTCGAGAAGTTGTCTTTTTGCGAAGTTAACATTCTAAGAAGTTGACGTTATAACGTCAAATGCACATTTCTTATAAGAAATGTGCATTTTTTGTCCAGTTGACGTTATGAGAAGTTGACATTATGAGCTGAAAGGCTGAAAGCGATTGCGATAGATTTTGAAATTAGACAATTAGCCTCCTGGTTAACATTTAAAAATATTAAAGACATGAAATATAAAATATTGTTACAAAATGTAGAGTAATCATGATTGACTAACTACATAAACCTGCTATTGTCAACGTCATAGTCGTGTTTCAATTGTGTTTGAATTGTAATGCTTTTTCTGTTCTTGTCTTAAATCCAAAACCGAAACACGATTAAAACACAATTATGACGTTAACTATAGCAGACTTCGGCTGGGCCCCTGGTCGGTCGGATTGGATTCGAATCTAACAAGTAGCTAGATTATGTGGTACAAGTATCTGCACTTGTTTAATAGTTGGTTATTACATCTCTAGAAATTTTATTTAATATCCAAACAAGTTTTGCTTTGTTTTGGTGTGTCCATAGCATAATACGAACACAACAAAATAGGAGCGTTTTACCTACCATTAAAACGCATATTGTGTCTGAAGCCTTATTCGAAGCCTTGGTAAACAGATTGAGAATAGCGAAGCCTTTCCGTTTCCCGTTCAGCATCATTATTATAGGTCTATCTTACCGAATTACGTCACATCCGCATCCGTGCGACGTCATACCTCACCCCACTTTGTTCACCAGGCGGCCATGCTAGTTTCAGCGCTCATTGCAGTCTCAAAATCTGAAAAATACTTCACAACTAATTAGCATTAAATGCATACCAGGCAGCCCTTGAAGGTAGGCTTCGAATAAGGCTTCAGACACAATATGCGTTTTAATGGTAGGTAAAACGCTCCTATTGTGTCCTATTCGCCGTTATTCGAATAGTCCAATCAATGAGCATATTTGTTGTATGGAGACTTCCGAAAAATTCTCCCGTCTATAAAATTTGGCATGTGATGAAGTTAGGTAACACAGATTACAGATGAACAATAAGCCAATAAAATTTGTTAAGAGAAGTTAGGTATTTTTACCTAAACATGAAAATCGCTTATATCTCTCTGTGAATATTTCCTCGGGCTAAAATACTTTCTGTATACGTATTTGTGTATTAGTTAGAATAAGTATGTAAAAGAATCCAATATTTTTTCGATTTCGGAGATACTCCAAATTTAAATTTTAATATTTTTCAATATATCTTTTCTTGATTAAAATATCTGCTGATTATTATTTTTTAATATTTTTTTATACCCTTAATATATAGATTTGTTCAGTAGGCCAACAAATTTTCTTCTTTAATCATATTTATACATAAATGTATGAAAATGGACCGACTATTTTTCACATTACCTCTTAAGACCAAAAAATAAAAAAAATATGATTAAAGAAGAAAATTAATTGACTTACTGAACAAAGCTATATATTTAAGGATATAAAAACATATTAAAAATAATAATCAGCAGATATTTTTATCAAGAAAAGATATATTGAAAAATATTAAAATTTAAATTTGGAGTATCTCCGAAACCGAAAAAATATTGGATTCTTTTACATACTTATTCTAACTAATACACAAGTACGTATACAGAAAGTATTTTAGCCCGAGGAAATTATCACAGAGAGATATAAGCGATTTTCATGTTTAGGTAAAAATACCTAACTTCTCGTAACAAAATTTATTGGATTATTGTTCATCTGTAATCTGTATTACCTAACTTCATCACATGCCAAATTTCATAGACGGAAGAATTATTCGGGTTGCATAAGCCCCGTTGATTGGACTAGAAGCCTTGGTAAACAGATTGAGACATTGTTTGTTATCGCCTGGTGAATAGGGACAGGACGCCAATGTGACACTTTAAATCATAAATAGTTTATTTCTCTTGAAATTTATTTTAATTTAGATCAAAAGAAATCTTTCTTTAAATTAGTAAAGGGAAGAAAAAAAAATACAAAAACATAACAATTAAAACTAAAATAAAGACAATTGACAAATCAGATCAGCTTTAAATAAATTCTCATAAATTTTTACTTGCGTAATTATTTAACATACATTATTTACCTCATAATATTTTAGTCGTGTTATCGTTCAATATGACTGCTGGCTGACAGTGCATCTCTGCTTAAGTCGCGTCGATCGCCTACTTCAAAATTATCTGGGACAAGACAACGTTTTCTTCGCAGATTCTTTTATTACAAATGTGGTGTCGGTTGCTGCACAATTAACTCACTTAAAATACAAACCTTACGAAATCCTTGAGCTTTTTTGCTCTGCAAAAAAAACAATCTTTATAAAATCCCTAACTGGATCTGGATATCATAATAAAATAAATCTTTGTGAACGCGTTCACAAAGTTATTACTTTTATATCAAATAATTGATTAAATTAATTTAATCGTAAACTGCGAACTGGACTCAATAAATACCTACCCAAAAATAAACGTTATACGACTGACTTAAGCCAAAGGCAGGCTAACCACCTTCGGTGTTACCCACTGTCTGTGTGCGCCACTGTCTGCGACACCTTGTTGTGTCGCGTCCGACATAAACTTTAATAGTGGGTGGAACAAGCACTAATATCAGAAGTTAGTGTTATATAAATTGCTATAGAATGTTAATTAACATTGACAAGTCCATTTGAATTTTTACAGTTAATAATAGTAGTTTGTTACACAAGGGATGTAAGTGAGCTATTACAGAACAAGATCCAATTTGGCGCCCGTGCGAGCGCAGCTCGCAAAGGGCGCTAATGGATCGAGTGCACCCGAGATATTTAGACGCACGAGCGAGCGAAGCGAGCGAGGGCGAATATAGTTCGAGGGTGTAATAGCTACTTACAACCGAGGTAAGCATACTATTTTACATCATTCATGCGAGGTAAATTTAATAAAAATAAAATAAAAATAAAAACAAACATAAAAAAATACAAAAACATTAAAACAAAAATAAAACGTTAAAGGGTTATTTCATTGAAAACTCGTAGGGTTGATCAGACAATTAAACTGAACAACTTTCATTATGGGACCAACCTCGAAATCACGAAAAAAATCAGCTGTTTTTGCATTGCAGAATTTTGCATACCTAGCTTCAACTGAAATGAAATGCCGCCATTTTCATTGTTTTTTTTTCAGCCAAAAGTTTCGTCAGTTTATAATAAAAGAAATGAGATTGGTTCACTAAGGAGTTTTAAATGCTTGAATTGTAAAGTAACTTTACAGTTAAAGCATTCACCATCCTTGAATTGTAAAGTGATTTGAAAATGGAACGTTCTATCTAAACAATGCACTGTGTTGCACATGCCAACTTACACAGCCTCATACTATATAAGTAAATCCTAGTTACCGAGCAAGTATGATGTAAAACATTTAGTATTCGATTGGTCAGCACACAGCAGCTGTGTTAGCCCAAAACAAACACAAAAAAAAGGTAAGTATGTAGATACTTATTTAGGTAAGTACTACCACTAAATTTAACTGTAACATTTTTAATTATCATCGCAAAATTAAATGACATCTTAACATTGGGAATTAAAATACAAGGTATAGACTAACTATTATAGTATAATAGATAAAATCAAAAGATGTATTAAAAGAACAAAAACATATGACAGTACAGCATACCAAATAAAGAAACATGACTTTAATTATTCCAACATGTATTTACTTTCTATAGACAAAGTTTCGTCTTTTATAGATAAAGGTAAGTACATAAAATATTTTCTTTTTATCAATCTATAAAATAAATATAAAAAAAAAAAAAAACAATCAAGATTCTACATGCCATGGTTTCTATGGCCATCGGAAAAGCTGCACGCAGCATAAACTTAATACTTATATAACATTTGTTTTGAACTTGAATTCCTAACAATCTAGCAAAAATGTTGCATATCAACAATAATAGTAATAATAATAACAATGAATATACTTGCATTTCATTATTCAAATAAAATCACATAAATACTTTGGAATCATCCACCGAGAAGATTATCTCAGTTATCTAATAAATCAAGTATCATCACCCGGATAAATAAACAAGAACCGGGTGCCAGTGCTTCCCCATGGTAGGTAAGCTTTGATTAGGAAAGTATATTTAAGTAACTTATTCGCAGACACCAACCAATATAAAATCAGAGCGACAGTGTTTACAACAACTGACTAATGTCAGAGTGCTTAGGTATATTATTTTAAAGTTAATTCCAGAATATGGTACATGTTATGGTAGCTAATTAGAAGTATTTTCATATTCTACTGAAATATTCAACAAGTACTTAAGTAAGTATATAACAAAATGTTAACTTGTTATCTACAACGTGCTAAGATTATAATCGAAATATAGAATGATTCAATCGAGGTCTAAGTAAAATCGAGATTCCCCACAAATTTAATAAGCTTTACATCACACCAAAAAGTGATTATTTAAATTCATATCTATTAATGTACACAACGACGTGGTCGAAGTACAATAAAAACTAGCACTTATGTATTTATTTATGTACGTACATACACATTACACGCCCCCGGCACTTTGTAATAAAGCCAACATCATCAGACTTAAATCTTCATAAAATTTTAAAATGTAAAACAGGCACAACCCTTGCATTGCAGTGACCACTTAACTAAAACTATCTAGGATATCTGATCTGTCATCGGACTCTTGAGACAATATCAGTCTTCAAAGCGTACAAATAAATATAAAATTTTCAAACAAAACATAAATCTGCGACAGTTATTTTGGCTACAGTGTAGCCAAAAGGGACATCATCAGTTAGGTTAGATTAAAACTGACCTTTTTGGTCACAAAACGGCACAATGAAGCGCGAGCTGAGCGAGCGCATCGAGTGTGCCACGGCAGCGGCCAGTGAAGCACCAGACGCAACTGTTGGTGAACCTCCTTTGCGACACCCGGACTTTGCACCCGGTTCGATATTTTTAATAAAGAAACATTTTAAATAACAGGAAAATATATTGATTGAAATATTTCAATCGAAATAACTTGTTTTAACAGGCCCACGCCACGGTTTAAAAAAAATACTATTAATAAATAACTCTCCAAAGAAAAATTTCAAAATCCTTCTGGTTGTTCTGTAAGCAGCAACTAATGGTTGTTAGAAACATGTTGCCCACCAGAAGTACGGGAATATTTTGGATGATCCCCTTTTTAAGTTCCTCTCCCTCAGGGATTAAGGACAGTGTTTACACCGAATAATAAAATAAAATAATAAGATAAAATGAGTAAAAATATGTACATATCGACGGTGCCTGGATGGTGCTCATCAAAAGCAACCGAAATAATTTATGTTAAAACATCAATCGACGGTGCTCTGTAGCGACCGGCCGAATTTATGTTAATTATGTTAAAACCATAATAAATGTTTATTGAATGTTAATCTATTTATTCACCTTACATAACTATAGTGACGGTGCCCATCAGAGGGCGACCGAATTAAGTTAAATAGTAAGATACTTAATCAACGATAACCATTAGGAGTGACCGCCAGAGTTCATATCAATTATCAATCAACGATGCTTCGAAGCGACCGGATGAATCCATATCAAAATATTGTTACAAATCACACAACTCTCAACATGTGGGGCTTACTACCATAGAGGAAGAAAACAGCATGTTTTAATTACTTATACAAAATTATTTAGATAAAACTTTTCATAAACTTGTGTCAACGGTGCCAGGAGCAGCCGATAGACCTTCCCCGGTCCAGTTGCAGAACAAGCTGGAACCGAGGGGTATAATAATAATAGAAAATATCTAATTACTATGATAAACTTTTGAATTGCCTGCAATTAAAAATAGATTTCAAATTATCTAAAACAATTACCACAATTAATTTTATTATTATCTAGCTGTACCCGACAAGCGTAATATACCACACATTTATTCAATCAAAGGTTAAAACAATCAAATTAATGGTTTGGAAAGCATAGAAAGCAAATATAAAGCAATCATTTTTATTTGTACACAAGACAAGATTAGTACGCTCATTTTACTGGGAACTGAACCCGGGTCATTTTGCGCATTGATAGCGTTTACTGTCGCTGCATCAAATACGCCATCAATTGTTGTAATATTCCGCAATCAAGCCAATATCTGACTGTATAAATGTTTTAATTGAACACCAATACAATTCTTGTTAAAAGTGCCTCGTTACGTATCTATTCAAATTTACAAAGCAGCGGCTTTTCTCAAAAAAAAAAAAAGAATTTTTAAAAAAATACTCGTTCAAACGTCTACGGCTAAACAACATCTCTAAATAAAATAGGGCGCAATGGTTAATCTCAACACTGGTCAAGTTGAACGAATTAGGAGTTGAATGAAATGCCACGGAAATAAATGGCCGGACAGCGCCAGGACACAGAATAAACTCAAGCTGTATACACTTTCTCATATTTGAAGAACACAAGGCTCAGCTCACATTCAACGCAATATAGCTTTACCAACAATGAATAGGAATCGTACGAAACATGTTTTCCGTAACGTAAAAATTTTCATAAGCATTAAATTTGTCAAAATTATAACCTTTTCAGCAGATCGCTTAGGCCAAAAGCGAATAACACTCATGAACGGCAATTTTACGAATGTTAGAATTAACAGAAAATATTTTTCAACATATCGTGGGTAGAATCATATCATTATAAAATATGGAAAAATTTCACTGACCTTAGGGCGAGGCGTTAGATTACCTCAATTCAATTCAAATCCTGCGTCGTATTTACTGTAGATCCATGTCCTCACCCTCGTTCTCTGATACTCCACGAACATGACGACGAAAACGGAGACGACACAGAGTCGGACCCAACTAACACTGATTTTACGTATGGTTTTCAAACTACGCACACTCATTTTATATAGCCGAAAATAAATCGTAAGATGTTACTTTTCAACAAAAATATGTAATATAAAATCTAAATTTGAATTAAGAATTTCGCGAACGCTAACAGCGTTTGACCTACTTTAGAAAACTTTAAAATTCGAACGCTAACAGCGTTTGACCTACTTAGGAAATTTTTTAAATTTCGAACGCTAACAGCGTTTGACTAGATGTGAACGGTTGCGAAAAAAGGACGCCAATGAGCGCTGAAACTAGCATGGCCGCCTGGTGAACAAAGTGGGGTGAGGTATGACGTCGCACGGATGCGGATGTGACGTAATTCGGTAAGATAGACCTATAATAATGATGCTGAACGGGAAACGGAAAGGCTTCGCTATTCTCAATCTGTTTACCAAGGCTTCGAATAACAGCGAATAGGACACAATACCTTAATTACACATTATATTATTCTTACTTAGCCATCAGAATGCTAAAATGCTCATCAAAATAATTATTGTGTTTACTATTGTGTGAGGCAACTTTTTACGTATGTTTAACCAGGCCCCTATTTCACCAAATTGACATTTGTCAGTGACATATGTCGGCAATTTTTACTGTACTTTCCTTATTTTAGTAGGGGACAATTTGTGTTGTGAAACAGGGGATATTTTTTACAAGTCGACAATTGTCACGCTAACTTGACTTAGCTCCAATCTCATATCAAGAATTACTGACAAATCTACAAATATGTCGACTTGTAATGTAAAAAATATCGCTGTTTCACAACATACTTATCCTTAATTAAAGTAATGACAATTGTAAAATTAACCGACATATGTCACTGACAAATGTCGACTTGGTGAAATAGGGCCCAGTTGGTCAAGTCTGCTAATGTTTTCATCAAAATCGTAGTTCAATGGTGTTTTAATGGTAATGATTTTTGACACAGTTCTTGTTCCTTAAACCCAAAACTAAAACACATTGTGTTTCTTAAACCCAAAAGGAAAGATATTGTGTCTCGATTTTGGATTTAAGAAACAAGAACTGTGTCAAAAAGCATTACCATTAGAACACCATTCCACTACGATTTTGACGAAAACATTAACAGACTTGACCCCCTGATATGTTGTTATCTATACATTATATGAATACTTATATTGCTATACCTGATGCAGAGGACGATGACCTCGAGTATTTCTTCCTATCTCTGTTGCGACTTGGAACTTTATTTCGTCCATATGGGTCCAATTCATCCTAAAGAAAAACTATGTATTAGAACATGATATCAATACAAATTACTTGAAATAAAAATTTTTTTTTTCCTCTACTTATAATAGCACCGTACAGCCGCCATGTTGGTTTTTATGACGCCACCTTCTTAAGAACACTTGGGCTGACACTAACGATATCTTAATCATTGAAATCCGTTGAGCCGTTCGAAAGATATGAGGTAATAAAGAATATTACTGTAACATACAAACATACAAGATACGCGCGAAAAACATAACCCTCTTGCAGTCGGGTAAAAATAAATTGACCAAGAAAATCTAAACTGTTTGTAAAAAAAAACAAAAGTACAGTAAGCAAACATCTTGAAATCGGGTGGGGATTGCGCGGAACGCGTATTTTGGGTATGCGTAGTGGTGAGGGGCGCGGGCGGCGCGGCGGGAGAGGGGCACGCGCTATTAGTCGCTCACAAGTGCACATGCGCGAACTTATTCTCACTTCTTCTCCAAATTGTATCAAGATGTTTGCCTCATACTTAAACAACACAGAATCGGGCAACAAATAAACGGGTTGACGCCGATTTGTCCCTTGGCGGAGGCGGCGGCAGGTGGTCTCACTAAACTTTGCTCGGCGTTTCCCTGCGTGATCGAATCAGAAATGAGATCCGCAGAACTAAAGTAACCGACATCGCTCGAACGAACGAACGAACGAACTCGTTGGGGCGGAAAGGTTCTAGAATGGCGACCGCGCAACGGACGACTCTCAGTGGGTAGGCCCCCGACAAGGTGGACCGACTGGTGCGCGGTCGCGGTGCGCCTCTGGATGCGGGCAGGGCAGGACCGATCGTCGTGGAGATCCTTGGGAGAGGCTTATACTCGGTAGTTAAGTGGGTGTCGTGCAGCTAATATGATGATGACTGCTCGTGGCTGACTCAGTCGAGCTAGCGCACGAGGGATGTCATGTGTCGGTTGAGACAGAGCTACGCGACAGAAAGAGAAGCGCATCGGGGGCGCTTATAATTATTATTCCGTGGTAGAAGTATACCTTATGGCGATGCGAGGCGGGCGGCGGCGGGTTGGCGGAGAGCTGGCGCGCGGCGGCGGGCGAGGGCGCGCGGCGGCGCGGCGCGGGCGGGTTCATGGCCGTGGCGCGCGCCGTCGCCATGCGCCGCTCGCGCACTATCACAGACGGCGACAACCTGTGCACCAGTCCAATATTGTTATAGCCCGATTCAAACTTTGTGACTGCTGTGGACTGCGTTTAAGAGAGACGTGTGGTTGGGCATGGCTACGCGCATATTAGCTAACTTCACAACAGCCAATAAGATTGAATCGTATTATACATTGCGATGCAAATGACGGCTGTGAAGTTAGCCACTATGTCTGACGACGACGTTCTTCTACCATCGCTAGCTCCTAAATTGTATATTGTTTGCAAACTAACACAAAGACTAACCCACCACAGCTTCAATCCGATATAAAGTTTGCATTCGCCAAAAACATCCGTCATTCCAAATAACTATCGAATGTAGAATATAACCTGTTCAAAAAGCATTGAGAGAAAATGCAAACAAATGGGCCTAAATATGGCACATAAGCTATCGACATATTAAAATATATCATCCATCATTGATAGATATAAAGAAATTCGTATTGCCGCAGAAATATAGGCAGCGTGTGCCCAAACTGAGAGCGATTGCAGTTTAGTGATGGGAAATCGTATGGCCTTATAAGAAACTTATCAACTGCAAGATTGGATTAATTAGAAAGTAATATTATAATCTATGACGGAAATACATTTAGGCATATTTTAATTTTTAATAGACTATGCTCACCTAGGTACTAGATAGGCCTTCAAAAATTAAGCGTGCGTCCACACAGCGAACCGTTTTAGAGGACTGTTTATCGGATCCGTCGGCGTCGTTACTGGACGTTATTGTTCACACCGCATTTACAAGGACCCTTTTTATTTAACGGATCCATCGCTACTGAATCACAAAATAACTAATAGTACAAGTACAGAAGCAGCACTCGGCAAAGTCATTTAAATAAATAGCGACTTTATCTCCGACACAATAAAGTGTAATTCAGGTCGCGCAGTTCACCTAGTAGTTGCCTCTCTTTCTATCGCGTGCTCTTACCTTTTCTGACGACGCAACGTTAGGGTTGTCTTCTGTTAAATGAACTGCGTAGCATATATCATAAGGTGATAAACGACAATTGTTTATTGGTTTTTTGATTTTGATATCCGTACACGGCACAGTAATGTTGATTCGACATTGTTACTATTATAAAGAGGCAATATCTACGCAGGGAATAAGATGCCGCGCGACTACGCAGGCGGGCGTGTGGCGGCCCGCTGCTCACTTGTTCGTTCGAACGAACGGCTAGCGGTAGGTGCTTATCGCGCGACCTTGAGCGAGTGAAGGAGGCCTGACTGAATACAGTAACAAAATCGTATCGGATTGTTTTCTGGATCCGGAATACTGTGTTGTGTGATGTGACGTAGTCATCATCATCATCATCATCAATCATCAAGATAACATCTTTCATTTGCCCGATCCCATCCTTATAGTGAATACGCTCTTACAACTACATACGCCATCGCCGAACGTATACGTATCCGATAAAACAGACCTGTAAAACGGATCGGTATTTTTACTGGTTCAGATAAACTGTGTTGTGTGCGAACACGCTATATTACAACTACATACATCCATCGCCGAATAAAAACGTATCCGATAAATCAGACTGCTGTGTGAACGGACACTTAGTTGCCAAAATATTTTTGCTATTGGAAAATCCACAAAACCTCAAACATCTTTCTGGTAAAATATAATTAAATTTATGACGTTTTGTGGGAGTTAAGGTGGCTCCACATGACACCAACTTATGCTGTGCAAACTGTTACACAAAGGTCAGTACGAGTCTTATCGTCCACATGGTACAAACAATTCAGTTGGTCGTTGGCAGCAGAAATATAATGTCGTAATCCAGCTGTGGTGAAAGTAAAGCAAACAATGGAAGATATATTTAGATATAGACGGTTATTATTATTAAGAGCTACAATATCTGTTATGAAAATAAAAAACGAATTAAATAGTCAAAAGAATAGTTATTAAGAAGACAAAAATACTCTCATACAAATTTACTGAAGGAATTGTCAATAAATTCGATTATGAATTCACTGGGATACTTTCGTAGGTCATTCATTTTCATCCTTCCTTCCTCCCACCTTAATAATACTCAAACTAGTGTAGAACATACGTCTACACGATGCAATAGTAAGCGCAAACAGATATGTTTACACCTATTTTTTGATACAAAATACAAAATAAGGACAAACTTTCGCACCAACTGCACAACTTGTCTACATGTTCGTTTTACACAAACGAAGAAAACAAGCCAGCATAAATTGTGTCGTGTGGACCGGCTATTACAGAAAAAGCAGGATTAGTTAGTTAGCTAATGGAAACGACTTATTGGAACTGTTAAATTGCAATATCTTTTTGACAGGTAATGTTATAGAAATTCTGTTCCATTTTTTAGTGTAACCAGAAGTTAGAAGAAAAAAAGATGTTATATCCTAGCAGTGGCGAGGGGTGAATTTAGGGCAAAGGTAAGTCGTTCTACAAAAAAAATATGATCTGCATAGTGGATTGGTGGGGTGGGATTTCTTAAAGGATAAGCCGATCGGCCTGTATGGACCCTTCGCCACTGGTACCTAGTTAGAATCGTCAGGATATCGATAGAACCATAAATAGTGAAACAGGCACTACAACTTGTATGAAACATACCTCTGTCTCGAAGATGAGGAAGCTCTCCGCTTGCGTCGAGCGCTGGGCGATCGCGAGCTGCGCGAACTGGAATTTGAAGAGCTGTGGGGTCAGGGACGCCGAGGGACGCGCATGCAACCAACCCGCACGAAACCGCATATCACGCGTATACGTGTATATTTACATGTAACCGGTATGTACACGGGTGAATTTTACAATACAAATATGTTTATTTCGAACAACAGAGATCAATGATATTTTATGTCAATTATATGTATTGAGAAATACACAATCAAACGAAAACGTACACATTGTGAATGTTGTATGACAATTATACCAACATGAAAAACGCAAAATGCAATTTGCGTGCAATACGCGCATATTTACACCAATATGCAATCAGTATGTATAGTATACGATTGAATGAATATTGTATATCAATTACACGTTACGATTGAACACAACGATACATGCAATCGACCCGCACGAAACGTTTACACGCAGCGTGTAGTATGTTAACACCGCGCATAATCGTATTTGTGTATGATGCGTTTTGATATGTACGAATGTGAATGTTATAAATTAGGATTGTTCCGTAATCACACAACGGATGCAATCACATATTACACAACACATAGGGCATTAATTTGAAACCAATACGTACAAAATAATAATGCGAATGTTACAAGTTAGGATTGAACGCACGCCCGTAATCACAGAACGAACATTGCACGTTATCACACGCAGCGTACAGCACGTTAACACCATAATGAAACCAGTATTTAGAATTATTAGTGTTATTTGGGGATGTTTTGTAATCACAGATACACGTACACGCGTAAAGCGAAGTGAAACGAGCGATGCATGCGAAGAATGTGAGAGTGATGAGTTCCGTCAGATTGATCACCAAAACACCACGACATTAGTTATGAAAGCGAAACCCAACGGCGGGGGAGGGAGGAAAGCGAAAACAATTAAAAATTAGTCATCTTAGAATATATCTAGATATATGAATGATAAAGAGCAATTATGACTGAATTATTTTAAGAGTAGGATTTTTGGTTTCTGCTTTGATTTCAAAATACTATAACCAAATTTATCCCTCAAATGGTGAAACACAAAAGCCGTGACGGCTTTTAAATGTACCTAACCCTTCATATCTGATGCAGAATAATGTTATTGTGCATAATAAATGATTCGTTCACACCATGATAGACGTAGATACGATACGCCAAAATAATACAAGTGTGAACCCACCATAAGCATGTTATTTACAGCTTTGCTAGAAAGAGTAGAAATTAAATAATATGGAACCAAAACTTTTCAGTACAAAAAAGAGTCTTTTCAGGATGAACATCGTAACCGTCAAAATCCGAAAAATCTGTTTTTATTTATAGTAACCGCTGATTTTGCACCTCTAACATTAAAATTCACAGAAGAATGTAATTCAATTTTATTAAATTTTGAAGTTATTGTCGTAAGTTACAAGCTATTCATTTTTTGTAGTAACCTTCATCGACTGATACTTGTCACTTGCGATAATTTTGAAAAATATATTAAAGAATCTAAGAAGAAATATATGTAAAATATGCAAAATGCCGGTTACGACGTTCTTCCTGAAAAGGCTCGAAAATATAGTCAGTGTCGCCAAGTTATTTGTGATTTTGACGTGTTCGCATATAAAGTGGGAACCTCAATTTTTTTTCTGAAACTTCTGTCTGAAATTATCATATGAAAAAAATATAAATAACTATATATAAGATAAGAGTACAACCCGCGCAGATCACACCAAACCTATATCGCACTCTCACTCTTACAATAAGTCTTATTCCGCAAGCGCGGTTAACCGAAATTTCCAGTCCCATTCTTTATCTGCACGGGCTGTAATAGGGAATATGCATAAGTCACCGATTTTGATAAATTTGATAGCTGCGGACACTTGTAAAAACATGATGGAAAAAAAAAATATTTTAGTTTTATCACACGATGTAATGAGGGGAAAATAACGATATTTTTCCATTTTCAGATATAATGCACTTAAGTGTTATATACAACGTGTAACAAAAAGGGGGTATCAACCCGAAAGGAGGTCAATGTACTCGTGAATCTGAACACCTTCCACGAGAAAAAAACTTTTAAATCGAAAAAAAAAATTTGGTCTCCATAAAAAAATTTAATTTGCCGCCAACATTTTGTATGGAGAGTTCAAATTTTATTATTTTATTTGAATTCTTTTTCTGCTGGAATGTATTCAATTTCACGAGTACATTGACCACCTTTCGGGTTGATACCCCCTTTCTGTTACACGTTGTATAATATCGAATAAGAAATAATATTTTGTATGACACATAATTATGTACTTAAACGCAAAATTTAAGTCAGAGATAATTGAAGATTATTGGCTAACTCCATATTAAACGCGCCTGAAACACACCTGAAACGTGAGCGTTTTCGGCGGGAGCTGATGCGTGCTAACTTCAAGTAACTATATCACGAGAAAAAAACTAAAAAGAAAAGTTTCAATATATACAGTTGATTCACGCATTATACTTTTGACTTTGAGTTAAAAAAAATGCATATTCCCTATTACGATACTTTTAAGATAATAACGTATAACCAATCAGTATAATAACGTACCTAGTACTAGAATAAGAGTCGTCCGAAGAAGGCGGGCGCCGCCTCCTCGCCGCTGGCTCGGCGCGCATCCACGGGTCGGCCCACTCGTCCCCCCGCCCGTCCCTGGGCCGCCCCTCCCTCTCCCCCCTCTCGCCGCGCTCCCTCCCCTCTCTACCCTCGCGAGGCTCCCTCGCCTCCCTCCCTTCTCGACGCTCCACTTCGGCCCGTTGGACTATGACCTCGCGCGATGAGCGTACGCGCCTCTGTGAACATAACAATACTATGTACATACTTTCAGTAGGTCACACAATATATGCCTCAAATTATTTTTGTAAGAGCATCAGACCCTTTTGGCATATTGATATTGATGCCATTTTGAAAAAAAGTCGGTTTTGGAGGCCTGTGATAAAAGTGGTATGCCGCAGTCTTCATACATAAATGTCCGATGGCTTTAATTTATATCTATTTTAATCGCTCAATTCTATCATAATTCGTACTACACAGCGATTAATGATGAGCTTGGTTTTGGAGATTATTATGTGACTCCAGAAATGGAATAAAATGTGATTGCAGAAATAGAATAGAAATAGGTAAATAAAAAAAAATACTATTTTGGCAGTTCTACAGTATTTGCTTTTTACTACATTATTAAGAAAAAAAGAACAGAATGAAAAAGCTGATTATATAGAATAATCATTATAGAAAAATATCGCACTAGAATGTAATACCGCACGAAAAGATTATTAAAAAGTCATCAGTACACAGCTTATTTCCTCTAGAGTCTAGACATAGGTACGGTCTGAAAAACAACAATTTGACTAAATAAAATAATTATCAATATAATGCCAAGAACTTTTCTGATCTACTCTTTAATCGAGTAAAAACCCTGTTACACAATTGCGAAGCCGCGCTCGCACTCGTATACGCTACAACAACCCACCTTGTGGTACGCAGCGTCATCGGGCACGGGCCCGCGCTCGTCGTAGTGCGGCGGGCGCTCGAAGCCGCGCTCGCGCTCGCGCTCGTAGCCGCGCTCCGGTTCGTAGTAACGCTCGCGCTCGTCTGCGGGCCTCATGTACCTGCCGCGGTACATTGGACCATACGACCTGGCAAACAAATGTTTATAACATTAACTGCATTAACTTCATTTTCATCAAGACACCTAAAGTCTGTTTAACCTTGTCTTATTTGGTAAAAAAATCTCCACCCAACTCTTTATTGAAAAAATCTATTATAAAATACAACAAATTGTTTTCCAAAAGAATTACTTTGATTTAATAAAACAACATATTTTTGAATAGCAATTTAAATTTAAAAGACGTATGTCAAAAGCTGTTTACTCAATAGGAAAAGTAAAACCGCGATCACATTTACCAATCTAGTGTCCGATTAAGAATCCAATTTAGAGTTGCCACCTATGGGTGGTTAACAAGGTTTCAGGGAGCTGAACAAGGTTGTCCGACGATCTGGTAAAGGTCACGGAAAGTCGCTACTTGCGGGCAGCGTAAGGACCGCTTGCAACCAAGTTACAAAATCAGGGGGCTGGGCCAACTTACCTGCTGAAAGCCTCAGGGTCTCTATGCGGAATCTCGTGAGGCAGTCTGGGGGGCGAAGCACCCACCGCCGCGGCCGCGTACGCCAACTCTGCGTCAGGGTCGTGAACCACCCCACCCACGGACAAATGGAGCTTCTTCTCTTCGAAGTCCATGTCTTGCTCTTTGCGCTTGTTCGCTATTCGCAGCATCTAAAGAAAGTAAGGGATCATTCACAAAGCTTAGACACGTCAACGGTCAGTCAAGTTACAATACAAGTTTTGACTTGCCGGTTATTGACGCGTCACGCGTCGTATTAAAATTTGACTGACCGTTGACGTGATTGAGACGTGTGAATGATCTGTAAGGTTTCGAGAACTTTTACTTGAAGGCTAGATGGCTTGTAAAAATAACAAACGTGAATTTTATCTCTGTGAGATAAGATAATTAATTACTCATTGGTTCACGTTATTCGTAGTAAGACTAAAGTTAAAGTTTGTTTTATTTGTACAGATTCTGTAAGAAATACCATAAATGATGGCTGATAGACAACAATGAAAGCAGGAACAAGTACACATTTTAAGCGTCGCAACAACAGGTGCATATCCTTCGTTACATGCGTATCACACACGCTACGAGAAATCGTTTCGATAGAAAAAGTTGTGAATTCATAGATTAAACTGCACCGATAGATTGAGACGTGTCACGCGTGCGAAAAATATAACTAACTTGACGTACAATTCATTAGAATTGTAATTGTAATTTTATAATTACAATTCTAGTTACAATTACAATTCCAGATACAATTACAATTCTAGTTAACAACTACGATTCTAGATACAATGACTATTCTAGTTACAAATTACAATTCTAATAATAATTCTAGTACTTCTTCTCGTGGCATCGTAGCAGCTATTACGCACGCATGATTGCTGATTAGTATAGCACATCAATATGTGCAATACAGTATCATTGTACCTCTTTAGCGGTCCTCAGGCCGCGCTCCCAGGCGGACTCGGGCGGCGCGGCGTCGCGCGGCGGCGCGGAGCTGTAGGGCGCGCCCGCGGGCACGCCGCGCACCACGTCGAACATGTTGTAGTTGCCCTTATCCGTCACCCCCGGGTGGAGAAACCTGGGAGGGCATACCCATTTACTTCAATGTCAGTATCTAGTCATTAGTCATTTAGTCCCATCAGTCCAATGTGAAATACCCTAACCGGTAATTTTTTGTTTTTTTTTTTATTTTAGTTAAACCAAATCAGCGACATTGTGGATCTTGTTTTAACTGCGCCATTTTTTAGATCTTGTGCAATTTATTTTAAAAACCATAGACAAATCAGACCAAACGTGATGGAGGATCAGCGTGGACGTCCCCTTCCCTATCTAGGGGACATAAGAAAATAAATCAAGTAATATCAGGCCAGGGACACTCCGAACACACTTTAGGCACACCCCAAGCACTCCATACAACCGCGCCATTATAAACAGATGACGTCAGATGACGTTTTTGTACACGCGCAACTGTGTGTGTAAGTCTAGGGCTACCGTGCAGTTTGTACTGTATAAGCGGCGTTCAATTCATAATTCGAACTATTTGGTAATAATTATAGTACATTATGAGATAATTTAGCTTAGGTTGGTCATTGCACACAAGGCTGTGGGTTGCAGCCCGAGCCGCAGGCGAGGGCGTAACTCAGCCGAGTGTGCAATGAGTAAAAGCTCACGAGTTTCATACGACGTTTTTCAACACATTTGCGAGGAAAATAGAAAGTAATTTACCACACAGCAACAAATACGACAAAAACAAAATATGACAATTATGGGAAAAGGCGCGTAAGTTTTTTTTTTTGTTTTTTTCACACGCCCAATGCAAATGGGTGACTGAGCATACAGCCTACTTCAAAACTATAATTTTAAGTGATAAGAGGCAAATATTTTATAACAAAATATTATGAATTATGAATAATTTTATAATGATAAATATTTGTTTGACTTAATTAAAGACTTACACATTTATTTATTTCAAAAATGAATATGAACTTTCAGCGGCATAACACCCCTTTGTTATTACTAAAAAAATAACTGTATAACCCAGTTAAATTGGGAATGCTCTGATTACTCGCATAGAACTTGCAGTAAGGTACTAATTTAACTTTGTAGGGATAATTCTATAACAACCTAGTGTTTTATATATTATTGCACGCGTTTGTTATAGCTCGGTTTATGGCCCTAAAAGCGATGTATTAGGGCTCACTTTACGAGCAAGTGTGTTGAAAATAAAGTTACGACGCATTGCTCTGAATATCAAAATAAGTTGACAGTTGACAAACACCTTTAAAAAGTTACGACCATTGACCTGCATATATTTACACTGGACAGGCTTATGTCAAACTGTTTTTGTGCCTATTTGATTACCGCCATGTTGGCGCTGTAGGACGTAGCGTGAGCATAGCGTGCGTACATGGTACTAAAGTTTGAAGTCTGGAGAGACCATCACGTCAACCATTTTCATATTGTACGTCAAAATTAGTTCTTTAGACGCACGCTAGTGGCGTTTCAAATAGGCACAAGAATGCTGTCAAATCATACAGACAGCCTGTCCAGTTAAATAAAAAAAAAAACATGTCAGTGGTTACGACGCATTGTTTTGAATATCAAAATAAGTTGACAGTTGACAACACCTTTAAAAAGTTACGACGCACATTGCTTTGAATATCGTAATAAATTGACGCTGACACACACGACTAAATGAGCACACGATTCAGCACACGAACTCGCGGGGTGAGGTGAGGTAATTGATTCTGGGGCGGGGCGGAGAGTTTCCTTTCTGTACGGTAGTAGTATTTATATCATTTCTGTGCTTTAGTTATGAAGCTATAAGTACGTGGCGGGCTCGACCGGTCGGGTTAATACAGCGAGCTGCGCGCGCCAAACGCGACCACGCTAGTTCGATACTCACTCTCGCCACGTAGCGTATAATCGCGCGAATCGTACTTTAGATATTTTAACCAAAATGTACCAATATTTTTGTAAGCTTTTCTTTAACCATAGTGAGTACAATCGCCTTCCTTTTATGACATGCTATGCAATTTATTTAAAAGAAAACAACCCTAAACGTCTCGTTAGTATAGATTACAGTATGTGATAGAAAGTGAGGCAACTTCTAGGTGAATAAAACTTTATGGTAGGAAGAACTGTACGACCTAAATCGCACTTGCACTTCATTGTGTCAGAGCAAGAGTCGCTATTTATTAAAAATTGTTTTAACGAGTGTCGCTTCTTCGTGACTTGTACTTTATATATTCTGCGGTAATACACACGTAGGTTTTAATCCGTTTTTTGCTGGGAAGAAAACGGATTAAACGTAAGTTGCTTGCATTGCAGCTACAGATGCAGTCGCAAGTTCCATTTTACTGTCGGATCGGCTTTCGGAGGCGACTTATCATGCCCATTTGAACCACGAAGTTACCTGCAACTGACACCCCAAGTGCAAGCGCCTCTAGCGAAGAACCGACAAACGGGCCGCGGCTCGGTCTCTTCTGGACGGCGCTCCGCCTCGTCAGAGACTTCGCCCTCTTCTAAGGACGAGCCGCGCGACCTACGCCCGGGTTTCACATCATCTGTTGATAACAAAAAAAAATATGTTGTTGAGCTTTTGTAGATACTGAAAACATAAAAAAACCGGTCCAGTGCGAGTCGGATTCGCGCACGAAGGGTTCCTTACAAAAAAAAACGGCCCCACTTAAATATTTATTCTTTTCTGTTTTTAGTATTTGTTGTTATAGCGGCAACAGAAATACATCATCTGTGAAAATTTCAACTGTCTAGCTATCACGGTTCATGAGATACAGCCTGGTGACAGACAGAGGGACGTGGAGTCTTAACAATAAGGTCCCGTTTTACCCTTTGGGTACGGAACCATAAAACCCACTAGGAACAATGACCAATGGAGTTTTTATTACTTGTGGCTAAAATAAATACATACTGGTGACCAAGTACAAAAATTTTAACTAATTTGATATGACACTAATGGGATTCCAGGTGCAAAGCATAGGCTAGATAACGCTTGCGTCGACCCGACCGCTTTCAATGATTTTGATTGGTTAAAAATACATCAAAAATGACATTTGACCATTGTTGAACCAACCAACAATCACTTGTGACATCATTAATTCTTTGGTTTGCAATCCATGAATCTTTCACTACATAACGGATGTAACAAGACAATCTACGAAGCCGAAGTCCACGCATTCCGCCCATCATTAGGATCATTTTTGTCTTTTAGACTATACCTTCTTCATCTGGGAAACCAATAGCCACAAAGTTATGGAAGGTCAAAGTCAAAAATATTTTTTCAAATTTTTTTATGAAATCTTATTTTATTCGTTATTTCCTAATTTTTGTCAACAGAAATATTATCAAAATTTTATGTATTTCGTAACAAACAATGGCTTTAAAACGTCATCACTCAATGTATTTCACGAGCACGCATATAAACGTTGCCTTTCAACTCGGCCGCACGCAGCTGTGTAGCATTCACTCGCAGGCGCGGTCTCTTGTACGCGTTACATTGCGTGGTAATGTATGCAATGCTTTTTCAACACCAACAATTAAAATCGTTTCCCAGCAATAATTTTAAACAGAAATGGTCCTGATGATGGGCAGAATACGTAGACCTCGGCTTCGTTAAGTGTCTTGTTACACCCGGTATGTAATTATTCAACTACATCTCATCAACATTATTTTATATTATATTCTTAACTTATGAACCAGGAAAAAAATACAAAATCAAGACTTTTCGTCCATTGTAAAACAATATTCTGCTCCCATTTGTACCTTGTTCTGGTCCTTTAGCGTCTGCATCCCCATTCGCATGGTCAATCTGTTTAGGTTCAATACATTCACCTTCCTCCGCCTCGAAATCCAACTGTTCTTCACCGTCTTCAGTATTACTTGTCTTTTCTTGAGGTACCTGATAATATTATTACGTAAGTAAGAAGCTGTTTCCGTTTCTGATTTGCATTATTCTCCAATTTAAAATAGAGCAGAATTTCCATGTACACTCGGGGCCAAAATTGCTTGCGCTAACGACGTCGTAACCGACGCGCGCGCGACCAACCGACGAAATACGTTCAAAGCATTTTGATCGCAAAGTGACAGAGCGGCAACCACCGCGATTGTACCAACCAAGTGATTAATTGGGATATTAACCTGCGAAACTGAGGGTCAGTTTCATATACCTACATTCATACAGTCAACAAAGTTATGACCTTAACAGTTTGAAAACAAATTCGCTTGCAAGGATGGAACTAAAAGTTCGTGTTTTACCTGCCTCCATTGTTTTATACAAAAGATGCTTTTGTGACTTTTGTGTAAATGCAAGACTACACAGACTACTCAATCTAGAAATGAACCTTAAGGTGTTCAGCTCATAGCTTTGCTGACCTTACATATCTAAAACTAACCTGTTACTGTTCTTTATTATTAATATTCATAATAATTTTTAGTATGAAAAACTCATGCCGGAGAACTTACTTTTTCTAATTTTTGTGTTTCGACTTTAGCACTTCCATTGTCTGATTTTGGGGACGATTGAGTACTTGCATTATTATTGCCATTCACATTTATTTCTTGTTTCATCTCTGGTGATGCAGGAGGTAATTTTCGCTAAAATATAAAAACATATTTAGATTAATAATATGATTATTTGAATGCTGTATTGCCAATTATTTTATTGTGTGTGCGATACACAAAAACACCGGCCAAGTGCGAGTCGGACTCGCGCACGAAGGGTTCCGTACCAAAAAACGGCAAAAAAATTACGTTTGTTAATTTAGTTAATTAGCCCCCCTTAAATATTAATTTTATTCTGTTTTTAGTATTTGTTGTTAGAGCGGCAACATCATCATCTGTGAAAATTTCAACTTTCTAGCTATCATGGTTCATGAGATACAGCCTGGTGACAGACAGACAGACAGACAAACGGACAGTGGAGTCTTAGTAATAGGGTCCCGTTTTTACCCTTTGGGTACGGTACCCTAAAAAATAATTGGCAATACAGTTTTAACTAACTCACAACAATGTTACAAGCTTAGTTCATTTTTTTCTAGAGGTTAATTCATTTTTCATCATCATCAACATCACCACTAAGAGCCTCTTTTGAATGTCATAACTGCTGGCACACAGGCCTTTCTTTTCTTCTGGATGGATAAGAGAAGAAGGATAAGAAGGGTACGTGAGGAGGGTTGTTTTAGAACATATTTTGTCCAATAATGTGTAATGTTCAGAAAATGAATATTTTTGTTACTTGGTAATCTTTGTACAATGTCCAGTAGAAACTTGACAAAGCAGATACTGCCTGTTTTCAAAGGTTTTGCAATAAAAATACAAATAATCATCATAGATATTTATTGTGATATTCAAAAAAAAAGTCTGGACAAAATATGGTATGAACCCAACCCATTCATGGGACATATAATGTTTTGAAACATCAAAAAATTTCCAACTGTATAATGTCCATAAAATAATTTAAATTAAATGTTGTCCAAAATACATGAATAAAATCAACTTTTATGTACGTAACACTTTCTTTAAAGTTATTAACGATATTTTCAGCATGACGCTACCAGGTCCGTGGCTACTAATTCAAAACATATTACTTTTTGACAGACAAAATACGTATTGAATTGAAATGCACCGATTTGTGGACAGAACTTCTATTGAAACATTGGTTTACTTTGACATGTGTTTTTTATGATACCAAATGACTTTTGTACAGGCAAAGGACATCAGGCAGAGTCCCATAGAAAAAAACCAAAGAATGTATAACGTTTCTGTTTTTTTTTTCGAAATGTAGGCTTGTAATTAGTAAGTCATAGAAAATATTCAGATTTTTACGAAGATTTATGTTTTAAGAGTTATTTACGTTTGAAGGTTTTTTTTTTTGGTAACCCCGACACTAAATAGCAACACCAGTTTCACGACAATACGTTTTGTTAGCTGCGTTAGTGATACAGATTAGCACCACAATGTACGAGTTGGAACCAGGGGCCCTACTGCCCAAGTGTCGTCGACTTCGCCGTCGGCTTCATTTGACAGATGGATGAGATACATTGCTACTTCTTTTTGGTACAAATAAAAACTTAGCAAAGACAAAAAGCAATGTATTACAATCATCTGTCAAATGAAGCCGACGGCGAAGTCGACGCTATGCAGTGCGACGATTTCGCACGTAACAAAACGCTTTTGACAGTTGAGTTGAAACATCCGACAGACTTTTTTTTTAATGTGCAATCTCTTGTGCCACAGAACAAATATACTCAGGGGAGACTTGTGAAATCGCTAACAAAGATGTCCATTTCATTGATATGCTTTTGTTTTTTTCAATAATTAATTAAAGCTAAATGAAGGAGTTAAAAAATAATATTACTACTGTTTTATGATTCTAGTAACATAAAGTGTTTATAGATAGCAGAATTATGTTTATACACTTTTGGATCTCATGTGCCTGATGTCCTTTTGTGACAATTCAGATATTTATTTTTCAAACCAATAACACTGAATACTCAATTTTTTATTACTGTGGACAAAAATATGTTTTGAAAAATGCTCCTCCAGGGATTGATAACATTATTTTTAAATGTAACATTTTCTTACTTTTTTTACCGTTACTTTTAACATTAAAGTTATGTCAATAAATAATGTTACTTTAGATAACGTTACATCGAAATTAACATTATTTCAGTAAATATTGTTAATTTTAACGTTATTTCTTACTTTTTGTTACCGTTACTTTAAAATTAACGTTGTTCCAATTAATAACGTTACTTTTTTACCATTCATTTTACCAGTACTATTGTACTGGTAAAGTTTACCGCTATATTTAACGGTAAGTTTACCGGTACAATAATTTTAACTATATTTTTACTGATAAATTTACCAATAAAATGTTTTATTGGTATTTTTAACGTAATTTTCTTTGTATCATTATTTTTTTTAACGGTATTTCAATCCCTGCTCCTCACATATAAAGACTCCTCTAATATAAAACACTGAAAATTACTTACTTGTGGCATTTGAAGTTTTGAAATGTTGCTTACCTTTTGTTCTCGTTCCGATTCTTCCGGTCCAACTGAATCCAAGTCTGACACATCAGATAAGTCTTCATGGCTTATGTTTAGGTCCTTGCCTTCATTCTTGTCACTTGCCACAGATTTACTCTGTGACTTTCTATCTTCTTGATCCGACTCCATTTCACCTAGAAATTAGAATATTTATTGTATAATATTGTAATATTCAAATAACAAAATTAACCTGATGTTTTGATAAACACAGTCTTATTTAATGAGCTGTAAAAATCACCTCATCTTTGTAAAACAATTTACTTTTTACAATCTCACTGAAGGCTATTAAATAATATTACAGCAATTAAAAAACGTAGTGAAAGTATTTAAGCTTTCCCATCTGAGGTGCTAAAAAATACCAATTTACCATCAGAAATTTCTTCTGTTGCTGGATCTTTTGCACTGGAACGTCTTTTATTGTATGACGAACTTCTACTGGACTGACTAGATTCAGACCTGCTACGCTCCCTCTCCCTCATCGTCGGTACCATTTTCTGTTCTGCCTTTGTATGTCGTCGCCATTTTTCTTTTGGACTCCATGCTTTTTTGGATACTTGAGGTGAACTAGTAGGTGACCTTGAAGTAGCCCTATCAGGTGATGGACTAAAGGAACGTCTATCGGGATTTCTTTGGGCTGGGGATGTCGGTTGAGAAGCAGAATCTGGTGACGCAGGATGGGATCTAGAACTAGGGCTTCTTGGTGCTGAACTAGCACTCTGAGGAGTCTTTGGGCCTTCTCCAGCAGACGGTGGAGCCGAAGAATACTGACCAGTTCTTTCTGGTGAATTTACATTTGAACCCATGTCACTAGGTGATTTGGGAGCATCAGGTGATTTGGGGCCGGGTGGTGAACCTGGCATTGAATTTTCAGGTGAATTTATGTCCGAGTGTGCTTCACTCAAGTTGCTTGGAGACTGTGGTGGTTTAGCGGGAGTAGGAGATTGTGGTGAAGGGGACTGAGATCGGCTGTCGGGGGAGGGTGATCGAGGGCCTTCTGACTTTGGTGAAGATGGTGATCTAGGGGGTGACTGAGGCGGTGACTTTGCATCTTTTTTATTAGATGTTTCACTTCTATCTGAGGATGAGCTTCGTCTGCTCCTCGAACTGGAACTGCTACTACTTGAAGACGAGCGAGCGTCACCAGTACCACCACCTCTTGAATCTTCAGAATCCATCCCTGTAATTAGATGGCAACTTCTGATGAAGATAGTTTAACTGCTAAATTTAAACCCAACCCATAATAAGCATTAATTGTTGATTGAGATAAAATTCACATTATATCTGTTAGTAGGTAACAATAATAATACACACAAATTCATTTATGAAAAGCATTATAGTTTACAATACTTCACACATTAGTCTTTCACCTTCATTACATTCTAACTTTTAACAACAGTAACCAAATATCATAAATGTATGGTAGATAATTGAATAAAAATCAAAATATTAAATTTGTTTGATGATGATGTCAATTACTTTAGTATTTTACATTAAAAATTAAGTTTACCTGTAAAAATTTTTGATTGTGTACATTTAAGAATAATATCTGGAATTTAGAATATTGAATGCAAAGTTTTAGTTTAGATCTTTAAAATAAAATTCATAACACTACATTCTGATGTTTATTGAAGACACATCCAGCCTTACCTTACAGATGAGGACTCGACGCCAGTATCGATGGCACTTAACACTTTTCATATTGCAAAAGACTTTTCAACTTTATAATCACAACACAAACGGAACTTGGGTCTGTCACATTTACTTGTGAACAACTTTTAACTTTCTTACGACAACAAACTGGTAAAAACTTAGAAATCAACACTACTTCAACATGGCTGTGATACAGAAGGAAATATATGAACATAATAAATAATCACTTTCCAGTACTGCCGGAGGGTTAACTTACTCCCTTACCTTAACTGAGATGAATTAGACGGTAACTTTCTTGATGAAACTCAATTATTTTATCAAAAAATCCCAGAAAATGCGCCGCAAGAGATTTTCTGATCGAAGCGTAGTCACGTACAGTGTTACTAGATTAAAATTTTAATTTCTTCTTTCTTTTTTACATTTCTGCTGAAGCTTGATACTGAATTTCTGACTTTATTAATTTCATTCTCAAACAGTAAATAAAAGCAATGAAATTAACAGTGAAAATTAATAATATCACGATCTGTATTTTGTACAAACAAGAAAAATCCAAAGAGAATATAATCACTAAAATCATTAAGTAAACCCATAACAAAATCTTGCCAAATAAAGTGACTATTAATAAAAAAACAATTCTACTTTTAAAAACTCTGTATTATAGTATCTTAAACCGAAAAAACATTTGATCGAGGACAAAATAAATAATAAATAAAAAGACAGTTTTGTAACTGGAAGAAAGAACTACGTACCCACCTAAAATAGTATAATTTTAGCACAATGGCAATACTGTCATTTTTTTTTAAATAAAATACCAACCGAAGGGATTTAGTGTAATACAGCTTGGAAACTTATTTTAATTTCTTATTTTTTTACCGTTTTTTCTTAATATTTCAAAATACTAAAAATAATGTTGTTTCGTCTCGTTTAATTGTTGAGTGAGGCTGCCAAATGAAAATGACTGGAACCATAACAGTTTTTTTTTATTTACATTTTGTCTGTCTGTAATCTTCAAAGCTGGTACAATCCCTACATGGAATTTAAAAGGAGGAAGCAAAACTGGAATTTGATATACAAATCTGTGAAAATAATAACAAAAAAACTTGAAATTATCGAAAGTGGCTATAAAACTGGTAGGCTGTATGGTATATTCCCGCATCTTTGCCATTTCCGTTAACGGCATGGACCGGAAGTCAGTAAGTCACTGATAAAAAAAACTTGTTTTGCGCGCGAACTTTGCAAATCAATTAGCAAAATCCTTGTAACTTGTCCAACATTTTCTTCGAAAGTACGTAAAATTGCATTATTATTATTATTACAATGATAGACCAAGCTTTAGATGATAATGTTTCTGAAAACGACGATGAAGAAAGCTTTTTTCAAGATGTAGATATTCTTCAAAAACATGGAATCAATGTTGCGGATATAAAAAAGTTAAAAGCAGCGGGAATATGTACTATCAAAGGTATACAAATGTCCACCAAAAAAAAGTTGAATAATATTAAAGGATTTTCAGAAACAAAAGTAGAAAAAATAAAAGAAGCTTGTCAGAAGGTGGCATCGCTAGGATTTATGACTGCTTTGGAAGTCAGCGATCGTCGCAAACAAGTATTCAAAATAAGTACTGGGAGCAGTGAATTAGAGTAAGTGTGATCTACTAGCAGAATTGATACTTACTTACATAAGTTAATAATTGAAAATGATTGATTTTACAGCAAATTGCTTGCCGGTGGCATTGAATCAATGGCGATAACAGAAGTTTTCGGCGAGTTTCGCACTGGGAAAACACAACTTTCTCATACATTGTGTGTGACCACCCAAATACCAACTTCAAACGGCTACCACGGCGGAAAAGTCATGTTCCTCGATACTGAGCATACTTTGTATCCTTTTAATTTTAATTCAATGAATTATTCTATTGCGAAATAATGTTACGAGAAAACACCACTCGTAAGTACCATTTGATTAGAGGATCCCACTTCTAATCCATACCATTATCTGTCTGTCTGCATAAGAACCGATTTTGATGAAATTTGGTATAGGAGATAGAACTGATCTTGTGAAAGGAGACAAAGAGTGAGGGGGAGGGAGAGTGAGAGGGAGGGAGGGGGAGAGTGAGGGGGAAAGGAGGAGAGAGTTAGCCGGAAGGGGAGAGGAAAAGGGGGACTACAGCGCGCTTGGTGGAGACCCGCCTAATCACATAAAAACGGCTTATCTGATTTTGATGAAATTTAAACATAGAATACAAATATTAATCCTGGTTAAAGATTCCCAAGGACTTTCTTGTATATCCACGCGGACGAAGTCGTGGGCAGAAGCTAGTTAATAATTATTATTACTAGCGCAATTTGTGTCGCTGCTGCAGCTGCACCTGCTGAAAGTAAATAGGATAACTAATATAGATACCTACCTAGTACCTACATGCTCAGCCACAGCAGAATCAAGGGCGTCACCAGCCCATGGCCCAGGGGAGGCCAAAGTTAATAAGTAGAATATTATATATTATTTTAGTAGGTACTTACTTACCTATCAGCAGCTGAAGTTCCTTGACCACAATTTGATCATCATCAGTCGGCCGGACAGACTGCGGCCCATTGCAGACAGGTTTAATTTGGACCAGAATGCTGTCCTGGACAATGTGCTGTACGCTCGAGCTTACACCTCCGAACATCAGGTAACAAACCTAAGGCGAACCCTACACGTATGCTAAACACTGTGTTCCATAAGTATTTTATCAGGGGTCTATTTCATAAACGAGTTGTAAAACTACAGTAATTTACCATTATGGTTCATAATAAATAAGAAACAAAGACCCCAATCACAACTATGGTAAATTATTGTAGTTTTACCATTCCTTTAAGAAATAGGCCTCTGATAAAATACTGAAGCATCACAGTATTTACCATACAGTGTGTAGGGTTCGCCTATTAACCCTTTTCTTGCAATCGGATTAAAAAAGCGAGTTTCATCATCTCCAGATACGCGGTCGGTCTCAGAATCAGAACTGATGTTCTAATAGTTTTAGTTGGTTTGGCAAAGTACTAAAATGAGTGAGTTTTCATTCACTTGCGAAGCTGCGGGAACCTTGAAGATCCTAAAAAAATATTTTTACATGGGTACTTAGGTAAACCCATAGTTATATTTTTGTATTTCTTGGTCTATGAAATTGCTGTTCTATTATCGCATCAAAGTTCAAGAACAGGAAGATAAAATATTTAATTCCCAATGAAATAGCTTCAGAACCTCGCTGTTGAATCATAATAGTAATCTGTGGTTGAAGTCAAGGACAGTTTTTGTCAGGCTATTGCGTCAGAATATGACCTACTGTCATTCGGCTCGGCTGTGCATCACGTCCCAACTTTTTTCACTATTTTGGGAGCCACCATAAGAATATTTATTCTTATGGAGTCACACACTATATTTGTTACTTAACACGAAGCTTAAGTAACATGAAGGGGGTTTAACCGTTTAAGTAGGTAGGTACTTACTTATGTAATAATAAGCCACCACGATAAACACTAGGAAGGGTAGAGCAGCTGTAGGCTATTAGGAGTAGGAGTTCGAGTCCCGGTTCTGGTAAGTACCTAGACGATTTTTGTAGAGTAGCGATAGTGACATGGCATTCATAGTACAGTAGCCCGTAGAACATTTAAATCACCAATAAGGTTACCGTTTGCCGTTGTGATATATTTGTATATCTCCAAAATTGATATTTTTTTATTTTTCGAGGTTTACCACATAGTTTAGCTATTGTCGTATTCTACAGCTTGGTTTGATTGCCACAGATAGAAGTAAGACTATAAAAAGTAGCCATACACAGATTTAAGACCTGATGAAAATGGTTGGACTTTATCTGGTCTTAAATCTGTGTATGATCACTTTTCATAGTCTTACTATTATCAGTGGCAATCAAACAAAGCTGTAGAAGTAGAACACGACAATTTATAGCTAAACCATGTGGTAAACCTTGAAAAATAAAAAAAATATAATTTTTGGAGATATACAACGATGGGTTACGGCGGGTTGCGATCTGTAAAACTTGGGTTAAAGTATCTATAATTTCGTAATAAATAACTATATCACAACGGCAAACGGTAACCTTTTTGGATATTTAAATGTTCTACGGGCTACTGTACTATCATGCATGACATTCATGTTTTAATACTGTCTTTAGTAGGTATATTGTATAGGTACTTACTAGTTTTTATTTACTTATATTCAAAGAATTCCGAAACGTGATGATTGCTTAACTTTATCTTCGCTACGTTGTGGCGTGGTGGCTCTGCATCATCTTTTTTATAACCTTTTTATGAATTTAAGCCACGTAATTTATTTAGTCGAACTATTTATGAAGTAATATCTATTAATGATATTATTAAAAACATTGATTACCTATATCAAATATCCTGTTAGATACTGGCCTGCAAAGTATTTTCATGTTCTATCTAACTGCATTTATCGCATCGCAGGCATGGAATTCTAGAATAGGCCGGTCGTATCTAGGTAGGTATATAGCAGAAGCACATGCCCATTACCCATACGGTCAATCGCGAGAGGTTGTAATGTAAGGTCGATCGCCAAGGAGATTTGGCACCCAATGTAGTTTTACTATGCATTTTTTGTTTTTTGATAAATATATGGTGGGTTAAACGGTCAAAATTGCTAAGTCGATCTCCTTATAGTACGAGAGGTCGTGAAAATTACTGCAAGAGTTATCTTAAAATCCTTCTTTCAATATGATAGTGTTTAGGCGTGGCGTGCTGACTCGGCATGTTCCATGACACTGCGGTCTGACTGCCGTCTTATTTTTTTTTGTGCAATTCTCTACCATACTGCCAAATTTGAAACTTGAGATAACTCTTGTAGAGCATGTCAAAATCCTACATGTTTGGAAGCGTGCTGACGCCAGGTGTTCCACTTCCTGGCGCTGGGAGTAGGTGCTGACTCATGTACACCCTAAACACTCTATCATATTGAACGAAGGACCTTGAGATAACTCTTGCAGTATTTTTTGCGAGCTCTATTAATTAAGACTAGTGGCTCCGTGAGCTGTAGACCTCGCGTTAAAAAGTAGCTTTAATTGTATGTTGTTTAAAAAATAATCTAAAAGATGTCGCCACCCCTTTTTCCCACACTACTGCTCACAAGCTTTTTCAAGTAGGTATGTACGTGCTGTTTGGTATATTATTTGGTGGGTATATTCGCAGCTAGATGACGCTTCTAATTTAAATCATTTTTCGATATGGGTAATTTTTTGGTAAATTTCGAAAAACTAGCTAGACTAAAAAAATATATATAACATTATCGAACCTGCTCACAAAATTTCGCGAAAATCGGTTGAGAAATGCGACCTGTAGAAGAAAACGGAAAGTCGGACTGAAATATGTTATTTTACATTTCTCCGTCATTGTAATAAATTTCGAAAAACTGACTCTAAAAAATTGTATATATTTATCAAACCTGCTCACAAAATTTCACCGGGATTGGTTGAGAAATGCGACCTGTAGAGGAGAACAGCCAGCGCCGAAAGCCGGACTGAAATATGTTTTTTTTTCCATATCTCCGCTATTTAAAAAAAATCTGGCTTGCTAAAAAATTTCTTTACAATTATTGAACTTGCTTAAAAAAAATACGAGATTCGGTTGAGAAATGCGACCTGTAGAGGTAAACAGACAGCACTGGAAAGCCGGAGTGAAATATGTTTTTTTAACATTTCTCCGTCATTTTGAAAAATTTCACAAAACTAGCGTGACCAAAAAATTCCATATTATTTTCAAACCTCCTCAAATAATTTCACAAGAATCAGTTGAGAAATGCGACCTGTAGAAGAGAACAGATTGCGCTGGAAAACCGGACTGAAATAGGTTTTTTAACATATCTTCGTCATTTTGACAAAAATCAAAGGACTGGCTTGACAAAAAAATTCTATATAATTTTTAAACCTGCTCACAAAATTTCACGAGAATCGGTTGAGAAACGTGACCTGTAGGCGAGAACAGACAGCCGGACATACGAAAGAATTTTGCCCAAGCTGAAACAGAGAAGCTTCGCTCGCACTTCGTGCTCGCTTGGTCAAAAAAGTATCGGCACCCCTGGTATATAGGTACCTAAACTAAACCACCCGACCCCTTTCGCCCAATCGAGCTTCAGCGCGTGGCCAGTTTCGCCCCAGATGGGTGCGGCAACTCGCGACCAGCCTTAGCACTTACTTAGCATTCATTTCGTTTCGGGCGTTCCGTTCGCCCCCTTAAACTCCAACACGCAATCAGTTTCGCCCGGGCGGGCGCTGCCGCTCCCACTCAGTCTCCGACTGCCTGGGCGCGGTCGCACTCGTCCGGGAGCACATACGCCAAAATTGGCCCCCTTTTTGATTTTCACATTTACTTTTGCGCTTTAGCGCAACTAACAACCTGCACCCCCTTAAACGCTCACATAATTTTAAACATCACTCACCCATGTCATTGGACCGTCGCCCGGACTTTCCACCCAATTTTTCCGCGCCACGTGACCAGCTCCTCGGGTCAGGCACGCACCCCGCCAGCAACACAGCCATCACCTTCAGCATCGGCCCGGCCCCGACTTCCAACGGCCGGCTGGGTGCGGACGTCGGCTCCTCACCACCGGGGCCTTCTTCGTGTGGAGAGGGGCGCCTCTCCGACAGTGCCGCCCCTGGAGTGGGTCGGATCCTCATCGGGTCCAATGCGCTCGGAGTCTGGGTGGCGCGCCCCGGCGGCGGCTTGCAAGAAACCCCTTTCGTTTTTCTAACTATTTATTGTAACAACACTCTCGCCCGGGTGGGCGCCGCCGCTCCCGCTTGGTCTCCGGCTGCTTGCAGCTTCGCCGGCGTGGGAGCGGGTGCGCCCGCACCGGTCTTTCTACATGTGAATAACTTGCATCAAACTGCACCCCTGTACTAAATACCATTTTTTGAACAACTTTCGTATGCTTCATTGGACTGCCGCTGGGACCCTCCGCCCAACTTTTCTGCGCCACGTGACCAGCTCCTCGGGCGAGGCACGCATCCGCCAGCAACGCGGCCATCATCTGCAGCATCGGCCCCGGCCCCGACCTCCAACGGCAGGCTGGGTGCGGAAGTCGGTTCCTCACCACCGGGGCCTTCTTCGAGTGGAGAGGGACGCTTCTCCGACGGCGCCACCCCTGGAGCGGTCGGACTCCCATCGGGTCCCATTCGCGTGGAGCCTGGGCGGCGCGTCCCTGCGGCAGTCTGTCTGAAGCTTCAAATTTATCTTTCTTCTCCTCCTATCCCCCCTTCTTCGCCTTTCTTTCCTCTATACTCTTTCTTTTGTATCCCTCTATCTTTCTCCCTCTTTTTCTTACCCCGGCCCGGCACCGGAGGGCAACAAGCCTCACCAAGGGATGAGCCCGATGATGCCGGTCCAACTCGTTCCACCCCCAACAACCTCCAACCACATCTAAAACCTTCCTACACCAGCCCTCGTTACTAACCATCAGACTAAAAAAAAAAAAACTAAACCACCATCAACCTTCGATAAACATTAGGAAATCGGTATAATAACAAGGTTGGAATTTTGTATTGCCATTGCGACGTTAACAAATTTTTCTTTGTATTCAGGCTGAACTTCTCGACTACGTAGCTGCAAAGTTCCACGAAGAAGCGGGCGTGTTTAAGCTGCTCATCATCGATTCTGTAATGGCTCTGTTCCGCGTGGACTTCTCTGGGCGCGGCGAGCTCGCTGATCGACAGCAAAAGTTAGCACAAGTGTTGTCGAGATTGCAGAAAGTAAGTTGAGACCTTCATGATATGAAGTTATAGGTAACTACGAGTAGGTATTGTAGAGGTAAAGTCCGTTCGCTTAGATAGTGTCGCCCTTTTATCGTGCCGCCTTTGCACGTGGCGCTTCTTGTCAAAGGATGCCGCCGCATAAACAAAGGATACCTCGTGCGGCAGCGTATACAAGTGCCACAGCATAAAGATTTTTTTCCTTACAGTAGGCCGACGCCTTTATTGTTGGGCGATACCGCCGCCTGTAGGGTATTTACGCAAATACGGAAGGGTTGTCACAAATTTACAATTTGGAAGGTGGATTTCTTTTACGACCCCCGGGTACATAAAAGCATTGCAAAATTATATAAAATAATGAATTAGGGGTGACATATTATTAAATAAAGGTTTTATAACATAAATGTTTCAAACGGTTTTCTTTATACCACGAGTGAGTGCCGCAGCCTGCCAATGCTGCCGCACTCGCTCGTAGTTTCACGAAACTTACTTGATGGCCACTGTCGTACGCAGAGTTCGGAAACCAGATTAATATTATAAAAAATCCAAGATGGCGGCCAACTTTTTGTTTGTTTTTTTGCCGATTTCGATGAAACTCGGTTTTTTATACTATTTTGACAAGAATAAAGCAACGCAATTTTAAAAATATATAAAATTCAAGATGGCGGCCGCCAACTTTTTTGTTTGTGGGTCGATTTCGATAAAACTCGGTTTTTAGTACTATTTTGACAAGAAAACACCGACGCATTGTTAAAAATATGAAAAATCTAAGATGGTGGCCAACTTTTTTCAACTGAATTACATCGAAATCAACCTAAAAACAAAGTCGGCAGCGATCTTGACTATTGTCGTTTTTTAGGGTTCCGTAGCCTAAATGGCAAAAAACGGAACCCTTATAGATTCGTCATGTCTGTCTGTCTGTCTGTCTGTCCGTATGTCACAGCTAATTTATTCCGAAAGTATTAAGACTACACAGTTGAAACTTGGTAGGTAGATGTATTCTGTTAACCGCTTACCGAATTTAATACAAAAATAAGAAAAATAAAAGATTAAGGGGGGGCTCCCCATACATGGAACTGAAACTGAAAAAAATTTTTTTCTTCAAACCAACACGTGTTGGGTGTCTCTAGATAGGTCTTTAAAAATGACATTGAGATTCCTAAGACAACTTTTTCTCAAAGTTAACCGTTTCAAAGATATACATCGCCAAAGTGGTAAAATGTGTCCCCCCCCCTTTAACTTTTGAAATAAGAGAGTGAAAAATCAAAAAAAATATATGCTGTAGATCTTAATTAACACTTTCAACCAAAATTGGTTTGAACGAGATATAGTAATTAGTTTTTGAGATGCAGCACATTTTCCAAAACCGCAAATATAACTTTGTCATTCATACCAACACTGTGAAAAACAAAGTAATTTTTGCATACGAAAAATGATAGGTGGTATTAAATATGGTATGGTATAAGGTAACTACGGAACCCTATGGCGCGTGGCCCGACACGCACTTGGCCGGTTTTTTACAATTTGTAACTGTTTTCTTGTCAAAATAGTGCCCCAAACCAAGTTTCATCGAAATCGGTCCACAAACAAAAAAGTTGGCCACCATCTTGGATTTTTTATATTTTTAAAATTGCGTTGCTGTTTTCTTGTCTAAATAGTACTAAAAACCGAGTTTCATTGAAATCGGCCCACAAACAAAAAAGTTGGCCGCCATTTTGGATTTTTGACATTTTTAACATTGCGTTGCTGTTTTTCTGTTAAAATAGTACCAAAAACCGAGTTTCAATGAAATCGGCCCACAAATAAAAAAGTTGGCCGCCATCTTGGATTTTTGACATTTTTAACATTGTTTTGCTGTTTTTTTGTCGAAATAGTATAAAAAACCGAGTTTCTATGAAATTGGCTCACAAATAAAAAAGCTGGCCACCATGTTGGATTTTTGTCATTTTTAAAATTGCGTAGCTGTTTTCTTGTCAAAATAGTACCAAAAACCGAGTTTCATCGAAATCGGCCCACAAACAAAAAAGTTGGCCGCCATCTTGGATTTTTTTACATTTTTAACATTGCGTTGCTGTTTTTTTGTCAAAATAGTAGCAAAAACCGAGTTTCATCGAAATCGACCCACAAACAAAAAAGTTGGCCGCCATCTTGGATTTTTTATATTTTTAACATTGCGTTGCTGTTTTCTTGTCAAAATAGAACAAAAAACCGAGATTCATCGAAATCGAATTATTAATTTAATAGGAAATCAAAACGGTAAAGACGCGATAGCCCTAGAAGACGTGTCCCGAGCTACATAGAACGGCGAAGTATGCAGCTCGGGCTCGTCCGACTCACCTCTCCCCCCTCACGCCCCGCACGATTGCCCTGTCTAGACGTCTCCGTCGGCCTACTGTAAGAAATTCTTTATGCTGTGCAAGTGCTACGGATTGGCACTATCTAAGCGAATGAACTATATATTATCGTAGGTCTGGGGGTCAAGTCAGCTAATGTTTTCTTCAAAATCGTAGTTCAATGGTGTTTGAATGGTAATGCTTCTTGACACAGTTCTCAAAACGGAAACATATTGAGTCTTGATTTTCGGTTTAAGAAACAAGAACTGTGTTAAAAAGCATTACCATTAGAACACCATTGAACTACGATTTTGACGAAAACATTAGCAGACTTGACCCCTCCTGATGAGTCCTGATGTAATGTACCCAATACGAATCAGCGTCGTAGTTAGGGGCTGGCAAGGGGGGTGGAGGCGGCTGTCAGGGGCGCAGCCCTCAGGGGGGCGCACTTAGTTGGCCCATAACCAAAATTCACTAATAATCAGCTTATAGCTTTATTATATGGGTATTAAAGCTGACGAGATAGCCAAATGCTGTATTGAATGGTTTTTGGGCTAATATAACACTTTTAGTTTAATAAATTTTGTATAGTGCTGATTTTCTTGCTTAAAGCTTAATATAAGATCTGGGCAGAACTATTAAAGATACGTTATTCAGTTTAAGGCAGACGAGACCGCTAAAAGCTGCATAATTGCTGGCGTGGCAGCATTTGTTTGTATAACTTTGGTATCAGCTTTCAATATACTGCTTTATGCTGAATAACCAATTTTCTGTACTCTTCAAGCTGTATTGCACTTACATTATGACCTGTTATTCAGTAGCTGAATATTTGTTCTTTTCGATCACTTTTAATCAAATTATAGTAACATAAGTGGGTACATAATGCTCTATTATGCAGAAATAAGCAAGGAACCCGTTGTATGAGTAGCTTATATTCAACAAATCTGGTCGCCATTATACATAACCTCTAAAAATATATAAACGATACTTATCTAATCACACATTGCTTTTTATTAATAGAAACACTTTTAGAAAGGGTGCTTACAAGCCTCTCTATTTTGCTCACTGTATTTCTCAAAACGTTCAAAAAAATCACTTCGTCGGGTTATTATAAAACCTTTGTTTACATACTTAATAGTAGCTTAATCACGTGGCGCTTAAAAAATTTACGGTAAAGATATATGTATATTGACAGTAAAGTTAATTGCGCAATAATAATTTACCTCCATACGTGTAAAACAAAAGTATACTTTACGAAATTCAAATCTAATGGTGACGTAATATGTGTTGCAAGAGCCATTTTATAGTTAAAGTGTACAATTAGAATATTATTGTCTCCAAAAAAGTACTAGAATGATCTAAAATGCTGAATAATATATGTATATCTGAATCTGAGCACCATCAAAGAATTTTAATGTCTGTATAAAGGGTAGCTCTGCTTTTATACAGACGATATTAAGCTTCTTGTACACTTATTCAGCTACTATGTTGCTGTTATGTTGCTACTATACAAATTATAGCATTTAATTTGTGCCCTAATTGTTTGGATAACGTCTGTGTAAGCGCTTATACAGAAGTTATGCAGTCAGCATATTAGCTTGAAGCTTCCAGAAATGCTTTTATACAGAGATTATTCAGCCAATCTGTGTTGCTTGGGTGGTAGCATAAAGTTAATATACTATGCATGGTTGTTATTTACTCAATAATTTATAATCTTTGGCGTCGGGAGGGGGAAGGATGGGCGTGCCCATCCCAGAATGGTCTTGTGTCACAAAGCGAGAATTTATTGTGAGAGACTAATCTTGCCCCACCCAAATAGCACACATTGTTAATGCTAATCTCAATGGCTATCCCATTTTTTCTAGATTTCCGAGGAGTATAACGTAGCAGTATTTATAACTAACCAAATGACTTCCGACCCTGGGGCTACATTGACATTCCAAGCTGATCCAAAGAAACCAATCGGAGGCAACATTCTAGCTCACGCTTCGACCACCAGGATAGCCCTGAGAAAAGGCAGGGGGGAAAACAGGATAGCTAAAATATACGATTCTCCCGATTTGCCTGAAAGCGAAGCTACCTTTGCTATAACCAATGGAGGAGTGGGTGACTCAAAGGACTAAAGATATTTTATAACGTAACATTTTTTATTATAGACTAAGGATAAACTTAATGACTCTGTGGAATGTTATCTCAATGTGTTTCATTTGTCTTCTGCAACTCATTTCCTCAAAAGGAAAAATTGAATATTTTTCCTCTGTCTACGTCGCGTCTGAGAGAAAGACATTGCAATGATCTTTTAAAAAAATATCCCTTCTGTGCCTTTAATAGGCTAAAAACAATAAAGTTAAAGTTTATTTGACAGACAGACCCCTCTCCCCTCGAAAAACAGGTCTAGCTACGCCTATGATGTGAATGTGATACATTGTTACTTCTCTAGGGCATAAATAAAAACTTACTAAGAAAAGTAGCAACATCCACTTCGTTTAGCCTATAGGCTCGCAGATAGGTACCTACTAAGTTGATTGCTTGTCAAACTTGAGTTCTAGTCCGTGACAATTTTGCCTACGTCGTATGACATCACTTTCATCATCATCACCATCATGACATCACGATGAAATGCATGGCACACGGTCGGAAAAGTTGTCCTGAGCAAGGATCAAAAGATTATCGCAAAAAAAAATTGGTCAGAAGCTTGAGAAAATCCTTCACTTCCGGTTAAAAATCACTTTTGAAGGACTTCCGGCCAAATATGGCTTGGCAGACTTATTTATTCTCAAACACGCTATTATTTCAAAACGTTTATAATAAATTTCGTCAAGATGTCACATGATGTAGGAAAAGGTAAGTATCCGGTGACCATCTTTGGCACTGTCTAACTAACCGTCTTTCAGGTACTTTCGGCCATTTCAGAACTGACAAGCTTATGTAAACTCTCTAATAATAGTGTGTTTGAGAATAAATAAGTCTGACAAGCCATATCTGGCCGGAAGTCCTTCAAAAGTGATTTTAACCGAAAGTGAAGGATTTACTCAAGCTACCTACCAATTTTATTTGCGATGATCATCGCTCTGCACAGCATTTCCGACCGTGTGCCATGCATTTCATAGTGATGTCATGACGTGGGCAATATTGTCGCGGGCTTACGGACTATTCTACGGAGACATTAGTTTGCGGCCCATTCTTCTTGTTTTACATACTCTCAAAATAAATCGCTGTTCTCTATTATTCATTAGTAATATTAATTTTACTCAATTACTATAATACTATTTGATATAACAACAAGAGCATAACAAGGGTCAGTGACCTACTAAAATAGGATCGGCGGGGCGCTGATAACATTGTAACCCCCGTAGTTGTCTAGACGACTCGTGCGCATCCGTCTCATTGAAATGGCTTCGCTTCGCATTCGTCATTGGAGCGTGGCGCGCTGTGGCGTGACTTAATCGAGCCAATTATATTCTTGCCTCGATTAGATAAACAATTTGTGCCTACTTCTCAAGTAATTTTATGAATCAAAAGTCCAATTGTTACAATGATTAATGATCTGCAATATTATATTTTTAGCACATTTTGAGTTTCAGCATCGTAACTTCAAAGCGATTGCGGTACCCATCGAAATGTAGGTATCTACAAAACTACGATCATACTACGTGACGTATTTTTAACTTACTTCAAAAAATTAATTTCATCTAAGACAAATAGGGTTAATGTGGCCAAGGTAATGAATAAATCTCCTCACAGTGATTATTGTTCAACATCAGCCATTTTTAATGTTCCCACTGCTGGAGCACGCACTGGCCTGGCATTCCGTATGGGTGGATAAAGAGGATGGGCCGTAACCCACCACGCGGGCCCAATACGGATTAGTGGGTGTTACTGCAAATGCAGCCGGGACTGCCCGGGACCAACGGTTTAATTTAACGTGCCTTCCGATGCACGGAGGGGAGAGCACAGAACACAATTATTTATTTTAATTATTCCTAGCGGAGAAGAGACGCTCAAGATTTCATTCATTTTTGATCACCCATCCAATGACCGACTCTTGAGAAAGTCAATCGCAGGGCCAGGCACTTAACCAGTGCACCCCACCGAGCTTTACGATTACTTATTTTATTATACCTATATCCTTCGATCATCAGGGTCTCTAGCTAGATCAGGGGTCACCAAATAGCGGACCACAGTCCGCACCTATTTTGTGCGAACCGCGAGAACACAGGAACTTACAAAAATACCTACTTTAAGTACCTACCTAATAATTACATTTCTGTAATATTCTTTTCTATAAAATGTTGTGCGGACCGAGACGGTCATTTCATTTTAAAACGGACCCTTAGAAACCACCTAGCGACCGGTTGCAGTTCACAGATGATAGTGATCCATTGCTACTTCTTTTTGGATTTAAAAAAAACATACCAAGGAAAAGTAGCAATGTATGTGGAATGAAACCGGTCGCTAAATAGTTTCTTTTTAGATAATCAGCACCAGGGTGCCGTAGTCTCTAGAATCTAGATGATCGTCACCTCGTATGTGCCTTACTCCTTCTGGCTTGTGAGCTATAAAAACCTTCAGTGACGGATAAACAATTTCTTATTTTGGTATTCAGAACAAACGTGACGCAAGGGTTTATGAATGATTGACGTTTGAACATGGCACAGACGAGATGACGCTGAAGGTTATGTATGCTGGAAATAACAAAAACTAGCAAACGAAAGTCAAATTTTACTTCGTAGATGCTCAGTGACGCAAAAATAAATAAGATTTAACACTCGAACATCATACAAAACAGAACAGATCTCATAAAATTGTTGTTTAAACAAGGCACATACAAAACCGTCTGTACCAGTTTTCATTTGTCAAAATATCGACAACTAAACCGTTTGGAGCCAAATGAAGCAGTCTAGCAGCGTCACGTTTGATAAGTGACAGTATATAACACTTCAAATCCGTTCGCGGAACGACACATCAATAGAAAAAGCGAAAACAATATTTCGACCCGTCACACTGTCTGGCCCATACTTAAAACTGTCACGTTACGTGAATTTTGCCTCACGCATATTGTAAAGCAATTAATATTTAAAAGAATTTCCGTCACTGAGGATCTAGCTTTATCTGAAACCAATCACTGCAGTACTTACGATGCAATTCGAGGTTAAAAATTGTATGAGATTTTTAAGATAGGGTGACAACAATGTACGTACGTTGATGGACAGAAAGGCTAATAATATAATGAAATTGTCCTGTTAGCACTATTATCTATTTTGTGCTGTTAGTAAGTTTTACCACGGACTTTGCATTCTAGCGACTTTAGTTACCTAGATATTGATGAGATTGATCAAAAAAATACATCGTTTTTACACGATTTTTTATATTGGATATAATTTTGTATAGATAAAGCGGATGAAAATATTTTATTGGCTAAAAATATAGATATATCGAATTAAACATATTGATGTATCGTATTTTTGCAGCAAGCTTAAACATCGTTGCCAGATAGAACATACAAAAAAATCGGCCAAGTGCGTGTCGGGCCACGCGCCCTAGGGTTCCGTAGTTACCTTATACCAGACCATATTTAATACCATAATTTTCGTCTGCAAAAATAACTTTGTTTTTCACAGTGTTGGTATAAATGACAAAGTTATATTTGCGGTTTTGGAAAATGTACTATATCTTAAAAACTAAAGACTATATCTCGCTCATCCTAATTTTTGTTGAAAGCTTTTATTAAAATCCACAGCATATTTTTTATTTTTATTTTTCACTATCTTATTTCAAAAGTTAAAGGGGGGGGACGGACACACATTTTACCACTTTGGCGGTGTATATCTTTCAAACGGTTGACTTTGAGAAAAAAATGACTTAAGAATCTCAATGTCATTTTTAAAGACCTATCTACAGACACACCACACGTATTAGTTAGAAGAAAAAAAATTTTTTCAGTTTTAGTTCCATGTTCCCCTCCTAAAATATATTTTTTTTGTGTTAAATTCGTTAAGGTGGTACCCTGAGCGAAAGTGGCGCCGCGGTGAATTTTATTTAATATTATAATTCTAAATCACAATTTGAATAATGTTTATCGTGGAGATTTTAGGGCCCACAGACTAGTATTTTTAGACGGTATCGTTACATTCTCTAGTAGTCACTGCTAGAAGTAGATAGAAAAACTGCTAAAAGTGACCGTTTTTGACACATTTGCTATCTTCTTCTACGAATGACTACGAGGGTATGTAGTGATACCTTCTAAAAATACTAGACCATGGGCCCTAAAATCTCCACGATAAACATTATTAAAATCTTGTTCTATTAATAACTTATTAAATAAAAACCTCTGAGGGCGCCACTTTCGGTCATACAACCGCCTTAAGCGGTTAACAGAATACATCTAACTAACCAAGTTTCAACTATGTTATCTTAGAAATTAAAGGTCTTGATGAGATCTTCATTTTAGATGACAACTGTTAAATTTAAGTTTGACAAATTTAAATTTGACATCTGTCACCTTAAATAAATATCTTACCAAGACCTGAATTTTGTAATTGAATTGACAAAAGAGGTCAGCATCCCTTCAGTGACAGCCCTTACACTTTTAGTCGTTGCGCCAACTATCTATCTAGATTCTAGACGAACGTCGCGCGGCGGCTTTTTCGCCAATACAACAGGTGATGGCTGAATGTATAAACTAAATACTCTATCTATAATAATAACTAAAACTCTTTCTATGTTATTCAGATATGTTTCACAAAACTGGGGTGCAAGACAGTTCTAACAAAACCTGGTTTAATGTTTGTAAACCAATCACAATGCACCTTTTAATCCTTAAACGGTGGGACTAAACGTTAAACTGTCACTCTGAATAAGATTTGCGCTAAAATGGCGTTAGTCCGCTGTTTAACGCCATGTTAACTTTGGCCCTAGTTTAACGAACGCACACTGAATTAGCCAGTATAGGTTGTGGTACTAGTCTGTTTTTAACTAATTAATAATTTTAGTTTAAAAAATATATGGCTATTTCATCTTAATTGATTTGTCTAGCACCTGCAAGGGTGTTGCTTTCAAATGTCGAAGTAATTCACTTCTCATTGATGAGATGGCGCTGGCCTACAGCGGAGACGTGGAAAGTATTAGAAAATTTCGTCAATCCTGCTAGCGACTCGGTAGCATAATTGGTTAGTTGCATTGGGCCGGAATCCTAAGGGTGCGGGTTCGAGTCCCGTCTGAGCTGCTATGGGTAAGTCGATTTTTTCTAATATTTTTCAATTGTATTAATAATCTTAAAATAATAATTATTGTACATATTGTGATTAAACTGTGATATCTTTATGACAATCTTATTGTTAACAAATGTCCCGCCTGCACCATACCACCACAGCGTAGGACGTGATCGAGTACATAAAGAAGAAATCCAACTTATGTTTGAGAGTTTAGCCACTGGAGTCACGCCATAATACCAGTTTGTGGTGCGCATCCCGACAGCGAGGCTTTTCATAAAGGAGCACTTCTGGCCGCAGGGTATGGTATACAGGCGCTTCAGAGGAACGCTGCCTTGTGCCACCGATTCGACAAACAAAGTGTCAAATTGATAAATTTTTTATCAACATATTTTTAAGTCATGTACTAACAACATTGTTTTATAAATTATATATCTTTAGTTTTAAGGTATATATCTATGGGCCATCGTTTCCTGAATATAAATAACTAAATAAAAAAAATAAAAGTAAAATCACACCAAACTGAGGCTTTTTGGCTTGGTGTTTGCATCTTGTAAGTATCATGATGATGATGTCCTTTTATCCCTACATAGGGCTCTCAGAAGGGACCTCCACTTCTTCCGGTCTTGTGCGGCCACCTCAAGATCTTTCCAGCCTTGACTGATTGAAGCAGCCTTTTTTCAACTGAGCGCCTCCAGGTGGTACGAGGGCGGCCGGGTTTTCTCCTGCCATGCGCTTGCCACTTTAGACCCTGTTTCGGGATGTGGTTGTCAGGCCTCCGTAACACATGACCAATCCAACGCCACTTCCTTAAAAGAACCACCTTGTCGATCGGCATCTGCGGGGCTACCGGCTAAAAACAATGAAGTTAATGTTAACTGTAATTTGACAGATGTATGTGATACATTGCTGCTTCGTTTTGGGACAAATAAAAACCTACCAAAGAAAAGCAGCAATGTATTACATCCATCTGTCAAATTACAGTTAAAATGAACTTCATTGTTTTAGCCGGTAGCCCCGCTGGTCAGTTAACTCCCACAGCCTTGCATTGGAGATGGTTCGTGGCCACCAGATTCCCAGTATCCGCCTAAGACATTTGTTGACCAATATCTGTAGCCTAGCGGTGACTTCATTTTTGACAAGCCAGGTATCGCATCCATAAAGAAGAACTGATTTGACGTTGGAGTTAAATATTTTTATTTTCGTGCGGCGTGTTATTATTGAGGACGTCCATACAGGGTCCGTACCGGCTAACGCATCGAACTTCGATAAGTCTGCACGGCTTCAAATTAAAACAGATAAATCAAGCCTCAATCAGGCCAAAATGGTGAACCCCAATTCATGATGCCACAAGAACATTGATATCTTCTAAATAACTTCGGCAAATAGTACAACACGAAATTCCTTATTTCGATTTTTCTGTTTTAACCACTCAGGCGCTGCGGGTTACACTTTGATACCCGGCGCGTAAGAGGTAAAGCGATTGGGGCTCGAATCTGCGCCTCAGCTGTGCACGTTGCTAGTGATGGTAAAACGTTATTCATTCAGTTAAAGGACTTTTAACTCGAGTTATTTCAATTGAAATAGCTTTTAGTCGGACAGCTCTAATGCTGAGAAACAAAACGTCTATGGTCATAGAAAAAAAAACGAGCATCATTTTGGCGTGAACTTTTGAATAAGTGGAGTGTTGTTGTGTGTTTTCTTCTGCAGAATTAACAATGAAATAAGTATTTTTGAATAATAATTTGTTATAAACTCAGTAATAGGGTTACGTATATAATAACTTTTAACTTTGTTATAAAAAAATCTGTTCAAATTATGGCAGAAAATATTTTTTAAATTGATCGTGTCCTAGGCCAATCTTTAATATGGTTAGTAAATGTATGTAAAATTATTTATATTGTAAAAACTACGTGTCCACTATATTTAGATATTTTATAGAAATAAATTAAAGCATTTTTCATCACTGTTTATTTCGGGAAATATTAGTTATCTTTTTAATTCTATATTCAGGTGAAATAATATTGACATATGCCGCCGCGGGCTGCAAGTTGCTGCCCCAACTCGGTCATTAAAAATGTAAAGGTGTGTTCAGATGTATTTGATTGTTCGCTGGACAATTGAACATTATCTTGACTTGGATTGTTTGTTTACATTATCCTGTAGATGTAAATCTAAACTCGGCAATGCACTTAATTAATGGTGTTCGGTCAGCTTATAGTTACCCACAACTAAGATAAGAACACACTTGAGTTTAGAGTGAAAAAAGATTTGAAGCGATTGAAAACTTGGAACTTCTAATTTCGACTCTATATTACTGCTGTTAAAGCTTATCTTCTTTTGGCACAGTTAAGTGGTCGAGGGTTTGTTACGGTACTTTTTTTAGGGTTCCGGAGATTCTTGCGTCATCGCTGGGTAAATTGTTAATCTTTTATCAACTTAAAATATGTATGATGAGTTTACTGCAATTCAAAGTGCGTAGGTGTACAATATTAATTAATTATATAGATTCTATATTATAGAATATTCCTACGTAGGTAAGAACTACTTATTTAGATTAATTAACGTTTAAAAGTAGTCAACATTTAAATTGGAAATCACTAATGCAAAAAAAGTTATTTTAGATAAGAACTTAGTTTACTATTGAAGTTTATAGTTGCACTTTACTATAAGAGAGTACTTAGCTCAATTTCGATTATTATTTTTTACCTAAATTAAAAAAAATCATCTACCGTTTCTCGAAAAATCTTGGTTGTAACTACACAAGGTGTATTTGTGGTCTACGTTTAAGGATGTATTCAGTCCATGAAACTTAACAACTTTCTCTAAAAAACATAGGATCAAATATGTAAAAAAAAAATACTTTTCAAACAATTCAAAGAGATCACGTGATAAGTTAAGTATGGGATGACCAAAATTTTTTGGCGTATTTCGACACATGTTTCATGGAGATAGTTGTTCAGTTAATAAATACACCTAAATACACCTTGTATATTATAATGTAATGTCAACAAAAATAATATTATAGAAAGCGGGTTTTGATTTTACTGCAGACACGTGCATTTTTTTTTGAAAAATTACTAAAGGCCCTAAACTCGACACGTTTTTATTTACCTTGAGCCATTATAATGTGCCACAAGAAGACGCACCAAAACATAATTTTTAGTTATTTGTGAAGTATTAACAGGTGTCGCAAAGAAAAAGAAATACTTTCAGATTGCAATACCTATGTTTTACACAGGCTAATAAGGCTTATAGCCTAGGGTGCAAGGGCTATTAGTTAGGGGGGCGCTTAGCTTGAAACTTTCAAGCACCACTTATAAAATAACATTTTGAAATTTTAAAATCAACGCGTAAAATCTTCCTTGTGTTTGGAACAATTCATGCGCTCTTTTACTCGTTCATCCCCCATCCATAAGAATAAATAAAACTTACTAGAACGGACACTCCCGCCCCGAACGGGCTCAAAGTCACAATATTAGCCTACTTGTTAAACGTGAAACTCAGTCGGGCTGCCACGGCCGGCGCATTGCCGCACACGCGTTTGCCTGTTTGTGCGTTCCGTACGATCTTGGAAATAAATTACAATGGCGTCAAGTTATTGTGGTGTGTTTGTTCATACAACCGCCTTAAAGTATAAAGTATCTATTCTGTGATTTCGTTACGTGATGAAAGTTGAAACATAACTAAACAGAAAGAGGATTAAAACCTAAAAATGTTTTAGAAGAAGGTAGGTACATTTTAATTAAATTAAATTAAATTTCCATACTACGAAACAGTAAGAGGATTAAAACCTAAAAATGTTTTAGAAGAAGGTAGGTACATTTTTATTAAATTAAATTAAATTTCCATACTATAAGTTTATTTACTTTTTTTATACAAAGTCAGGAGTAGGTAAGTACTTACCCAGAAAAAGTGAATATTTTATTTTTGTATCTACTAACTAGACTAAAATAATGATTTAAAACTTTAGAAAAACTCATATTTTAGCGATATTATCTTTAAACGTAAGCAATATTTAACAGTAAGCAACCCTGGCAACACGCTTGGATGACAGCGGGGCGTAGCGACGTAAAGGGGGAAGTAGTTTTATAAATGGCGGCATTTGGGACTCGGATAAAGAAGAGTCCGTTCTAGTAAGTTTTATTTATTCTTATGCCCCATCCCGACACGCAGAGTCACAGACCCGCCCCGTGGTGCGTGCATGAACCGGGACAGATAGAGGCACACACACACATACACAGTTCGTAATTAAAAGAATTTGAACTCTGAAAACAAACACGTGCGAAACTAAAAAGTCGAAACGTGAAAAAAACACAGAATGGTCAAATTCCTTTGTTAACACAATGAATAGTTAAAAACAAAAACTTCTGCCAAATCTTGATGTGACCACGCCCGGGTACTACCTACCTAGTAGAGTTAAAATACCGTGGTAAATGGTCAAATCAAATATTTAGTTGTCTTGTCATTGTGTATTGTATTATGGTGATGGTGATACTTGTTCGTATTCGTATCGTATATATGCGCGCTCGCGACTCACGTAGCTATTGATTATAATATTTGTGATTAATAGATGGTTGATTTCAAAATCAGAAAGGCAGTAGGTACGTACGTAAATAAAAAAAATGATTATGTTCAAATAAAACGGACTAAAAAGTACAAAATAATTGCTTCGGTAAAGATTTATAACCCTATACTTACAGAACTTAGGTTTAAAACTGTATAGGGCTATAATTTTCTTACGGGAAAAATTATTTTATACTTTTAGTCAGTTTTAAAACATGTTTTTTTATTGAAAAAATATTTTTTCAGTTTATTTTCTGCTTAAATAGCAGAAAATCAACGAGCTTAAACTAAAAATAGGAAATCAATTAATTGGGTGACTGGGAATAATTAAAAACTTTTAATGGGATACTTAAGTGCTAAACCTGGCAGCGGTTTATTATTTGTGTAACAAAATAACTAAACGGGCGACAAACTGAGGGTTACAAAAAATACGTGAAACGGGCGATTACATCTGGGAGATTTAAGTTAACAGTGAAATTCTAAATGATTGACAAAAATACTGAGTGAACAACCTGTTACTGTCTTATTCAGAGATGTTTCACAAAACTGGGGTGCAAGACTGTTATAACAAAACCTGGTTTAATGCTTGTAAACCAATCACAATGCATCTTTTAATCCTTAAACGGTGAGACCAAACGTTAAACTGTCACTCTGAATACGATTTGCGCTAAAATAGCGTTAGTCCGCAGTCTAACGCCATGTTAACTTTGGCCCCAGTTTAACGAATGCACTCTGAATGAGCCAGTGTGAGTCTGTCTAAAAAGTCAATTTACATGAGAAATTATGAAATTATTTATAAAAACTTATACTGGTAACCCTGTTGGTGCAGAATATAGCTTTACTCAGTTTTATTTAAATGGGTATTGGTGGGGTGGTTGGGGATTTAGGTGGGTGTTAATATTACCTTTGAAATTACCTATGTAAACTGACTTTTTTAACAGACTCTATACCAAGTAGGTAACCATATAACTGATTTAAGCTGCCCAATATGGTATTTTTGTCATCTCGATTAGAATAATAGTCACCCTTTTTAAATAATATATATAGATCAAATTTTAAATATTTTGTGTGCCCTAAGTTTGTCGCTCAAATAGTATTCACTTCTCAAGCTTACGCGCTCACTAGACATGAAATAAAACACTTTTTAACGGATACTAGCGCGGTTTTATTGAATGTACTTTGGCATTTAGTTGGTATTTGGTTTGATTTTTTGTTTTCCCGACGTTTCGGCACCTTTGCAGCTGCCGTGGTCACGGGGGACTGAAGCTACCCGTGAGCCTACCCTCAAGCGATGAATTTTTTTAGACGTTCAGAAATTATTTTTTTTTTTCGCTTTGTTTTGTACGGTTTGTTCGCTTAGATAGTGTCGGTACACCCGCAAGCACTTGTGTTCAGAGACAGGAATACCGGTAACAAACACAACCTTTCACTACGGCACTTCTATGTAAACTGCCAAAATCCAAATTGACTTGCAGGTGTACGCCGCTCGCGGTATCCTTTGTTTATGCGGCAGCATCCTTTGACAAGAAGCGGCACGTGCAAAGGCGGCGAGATAAAAGGGCGACATTATCTGAGCGAACGGACTTTACTGGCAAAAAAGGCAAGTTTTATGCCATTAAGATTTTTTCTTGTTAGTTTTTGTGTTGACCAGTGGCCCTACCACCTACCATGAGGTCCATGAGTTGATGCAAACTGTTTACGTTACCGTAAACTATCCGATACACTGCTTACAGTCAGTGTGAGTGAAAGAGACAAAACGATAGTTTACGGTGACGTAAACAGTTTGCACACAGAGCCACAGAAGTTACTATTCTTACCCAGACTACTCAAATTAAGCTCAAATTGTAGAAAATTCAATTAGCTTTATAAACATATACATCAAAGTTACCTGAAAAATGCTTCTTTGTTTGTGTGAAAAAACTGAAACAAGTGCGAAGACTTAAAATAAAAAAGGAGTTTGAAAACTTTGGTTATTGTGTCATTTTACAGAAACTGCTAAATATATAACATTTTTTATACCGAAAATGTAAATACGTTATTGATTTATCAGAAAATTATACTACACTTGATCTTTTAGCTAGACGGACAATTATAATTAGCGATACTGTAGCGCGTCAGGGACAAAGATTTAAATCTTTGGTCAGGGATGTTTGCGGAAGCGCGAACAGATGATTTTGCGGCTATTATTCGTAAGAGAGTAACCACCCTGATGTGCCGCGTGCGCGGCAGCGCCAACAGCATTCTGCAAGGTATAGCACAGAGGGTGGACGGACCGATGCTGAAACATTGGGTTTCAGCTCATGTTATGGCGTTGGGACGTGCCGTAAAATAATTGTAATTTGTTTTATTTTTAATTGTTTTTATCAATCATTTTCAAATACTAACATAGTAGATATAAGTGCATTGTTACTAACAAATTATGGATTTATATTAATTCTGAAATAAATGATTTTTATTATTATTATTATTTGTTATGTTGTTTGCAAAATTCTCAGTTCAAAACTGATTACACAGGATCTGCACGGGCGCACCAAGTGACAGATTCCCCCTAATTTTTTAATTGAAGTTTGTATCTTCTTGCAAGAAATTGCGGACTATCCTGCAACTATTTAAAATGGCTGCCTTTTGCATGGTTATAAATGAGTTAGGCGGAAAACCTAATAATTTTAGGTTAAAATGTAATTTTTTTGGTATAACACCAGTGCTGCAAAGCACCAAAGGTACGATGTACACATTTTGCAGATTCCAGATTCTTAATATCTCTTGTTTAAGTTCCGTATAATTATTTATGTAACTTTTCTGAAACGGATTTAAGAAGGTTATGGGTGGAAGATATTATAATGTCTATTGAATTATTATTATTATTATAATTTTAGAATGAAGGCAGGGGTGGAGTGCTACTTTAACCCGACGCCGCCCGTATGGAATTGTTTTTGTGAGCATAGTTTGGCCCAGCTCAATATTAGTTAGAATAGAAACAGCCTACAGATCAGTTTTCATTATGCGGCCAAATTTTATCACGAGTTGTTACTCTCAATTTTTTTTTGTATGGAGGTTCATTCCCACTAATACTATTTTTGTGATGGAAACCTTGAATATTCTAAGGTTATTTTTCAATTTAACGACTCTGTATGAAATAAAACAGGGAGAAAAAACAGCCTCTGATGAGTTTCTTGCCGGTTCTTCTCGTTACAAGGTTTCCCTCCGTAGTATTGCTAACCGATGGCATAGCAGCATTGACGTTCATAAATGCTTGTAACAGCTTCTAAATAAATGTATTAATTTACATTACAAACTGAAAAATATATCTTATTTATTTTCAATGCGGCCGCCTGTTTCGTAGAAATTCTTCTCGTATTGGTATGGTTTGTGTTTACATAATTTTGTAGTTAAGGGTATTTTTCTCCCAACTAGGATATAAAACTTCAGACGGAACCCTCGATTTGTAAACTCAACTCGCTCTTGGTTCGATTTTTAATTGAAACACTAGTTATAGCTAGCTATGGACACACTGGCCCCGATAATTAACAAAGGTGTTTGTTGGCATTACAAGATGGACTAAAATGCGTGCTAAGCATTACGTCATTTGTTATTATAGGGTTTTTATTATCAACATTCTACCTTTTATATGTAGTTCAAATTCCAGCTTCATTTAGTTGAGAGAAAAAAATCACAGTGAAAAGACCTTTATCGTGTAGCTTAATAAAACCGCTCCGGGCGCGAATCCGTGCCCCAGTCACAGTGATTAGGTCTCCTTCAATGTACTTTGCCAATTAATTTGCCTAGATTTCTTTTGTTATTTTAAATAGTGCAATAATTCAAATTGTTCACAATTTAATGTAGTTTCTTGTGTGATATTAATCTTTCTGTATAATAGTGTAATAGTGATATAATATGAACATTTGTGAACAGTGACGCAACGAGGCGGTTGGTGTCTTCAATGATTTTTAGAAAGGTTTTTACAATTTCTTTTTTCACTTATTATTGTGTAAAATCAATGATTATATTGTTTTCCACGTTTATCGTCAATATTTTGCAAAACAAGAGAGTAGTTTACATGAAATCTAGGTTTATATTTAGGTTGCGCGTTGCAATGTTGGGTTTGAAATTATGAATTGTTAGCCTAATTTTATGAAGATATTTAATTTATTTTTTGTACTGGACAGATAGTTTTTTTATCATTATCTGATTACGTGGAATATGTGTGGTCTAAAATCATAGGAAAACTACCAATTTTATTGCTTATATTTAAAAATATACATCATTTGATGCAAGTGAACAAAATATTTTCAAAATAATTATCTTCACTCGAATTACTTGAATCAAACACGTGATATTCATTTAACAATGCATCTTCATATAATGCCTAACTAATATATTTTATGAAACTAGTTTTAAAATGTTAATTTATTGCCTATTTCTTTTGTACTAACTGTAAAAGTGCAAACCCATACCGCGCTATTTGCGGTTGGTAATTCCTACCGATTAGCAGCGCTCAAGGGTCTAGTTATCGCGCGGTGCCATCGCCTGAGCGGTTAAGTTGAAGCTCGGCAGACTTATCGAAGTTCGATGCATTAGCTGGTACGGCCCCTAGTTTAAGCTGCACGTAGGCGGCTCGGGCCTTGTTTATGCGAGCTTCTACATCTGCATCCGATTCTGCGCCTCCCAGGCGGTCCATCACGTTTCCGAAATACCTGAAACGCTCTACTTGTTCGACGGCCTCGCTATTAACGTGTATGGGCGTTACATCTGAGGTGTTTAGGCGCATGCCTTTTGTTTTCTTGCGGTTTATGCGCAGGCCCTCTTTAGCAGCAGCGTGAGCGAGGTCGTCGGTCTTGGACTGAAGATGATCTCGTGATGTTGCTAGTAAACACAGGTCATCCGCGAAATCGATATCCTCAAGGGTATTCCCATCAACCCAAGGTAATCCTCGCTTTGCCTTGTCAGTTACTCGGCGCATCACGTCTAGAGGTGGTTAATATATCATCTAGCGCCATATTATAGCGCGCTATCTGTACATAGCGCACATAGCGCGCTATGTAAGTAGACGCTATGGCGCTATGAATATCGCGCGTGGCAACAAGTAGCGTCGTCGTTGGCCGGACGGGGGCGCGGGCATTCGTTATTGTTAAAAAATATCGCGTGCGCGCTTTTGCTACCGGACGCGTTACGCGCGTTTCTCTCGCAACACGCTAGGTCCAAGTATAAAATCGCGCGCGACCTCTATTGTGTTAGTTCGATTAGGACTTTTATGACACAACTAGTCCATTAGTTCGTATTATGTAAAAACTATTTAGCTAAGCAAAGTTAGTTCAACGAGAAATATGGTAAAAACAACCGAATTTCAAAGGTCAATAAGGTCGAAAATCGCTTGCACCTGTTTTTTTAACTAGAAAACATTCTCTAGTGGTCACTAGTTAAAAAAATTAATGCAAGCGATTTTCAACCTTATTGACATTTACCAAAATCACAGTTTTTAATGAAACATCAGAATTAGTAAACGAGAATACGGCAAAAAACAACCGAATTGCAAACGTCAATAAGGTCGAAAATCGCTTGCACCTGTTTTTTTTTAACTAGAAAACATTGTCTAGTAATCACAAGTTAGAAAAATGAGTGCAAGCGATTTTCGACCTTATTACGAAACTTATTTTCGAACTTTAGACAGTTCTAAGCCCGAAAAGAATAAGATAAAGTTCATTAGTTTACATTACTGCTTTATTTTATTTAAGACTAAAATGTAACGTATTAATAAATAACGTTTTTGTAAAGCGCGCGATCTGTCTAACGAACGACGTGAGAAGTAACGTGTTACGAAATCTAACGTGCTGCATCTAACGCGCCAGCCAGCCGCCCGCATGCTACCTGATAAATAGCGCGTTATAACATAGCGTATTTAATAGCGCGCTAGAAATCAATAGCATATAGTCTGTAGCGTGCTGTTGCTTTATAGGCGTTATGAACAACTCTAAACGTCATCCAAGACTATTACCACAGTTTAACTCCATACAGTTGTTAAACGCCTTTGATGTTGGACGACGCCGCCGCGTGCCGCCGCCCGTGTAGGTACTTACGCAATCAGCCGCAGATGTGCAAGGATTGTCAAAATAGAAAATAAATGTGATTAATAAGTAATTATTTATTAACAACACACATACACACGAATTTTCGCATTTATAATAGTAGGTAGGTATTAGTAGAAAATAGGATTAGTGATTAGTAGGACAAGGATATAAATAATCTAACATTACGCGATCAGTGTTCAAGAGCCTATAGCCCGTGCGCAAAGCGTAGGTATGTAGGTAAGTCGGTAGGTACCTAGCTTGCTTTTAAGTACTTACTTTAACAGAACGGCCGCGGTGTCATTAACTAATTAATAGTGTTCGAGTATTTAGTAGCACAGAAAATAAATTAGTAGGTACATATCTTGGACGAATCAAGGTACCTATGTAGGTAGGTACCACCAGTGTAATACGTAAATCTCTGGTTCACGCAATGTCGTAGGTACCCAACTATTTTGTGATCATAGCAACACGCACGATATGCTTATGTACCTAGTTCCTACATACCTTCCAAATATATAATCATTATTTATTTCACAAATCTACTTGAAGTTATTCTTTGGCTACAATTAAATTTTACTATAAAACTGCACAGCACACCACAGGTATTATTATTCAAAATAAGTACCTACCTAACAGCACGAGATGATGATTGGTTAAGTAGGTAAGTAATACGAAATTACTTATAGGAATAAATAAACTTACCTCGCATCACGGGGAAATCTATGAAATTTTAAGTCCTTGTTGTATGTCGCCGTCGAGGCACATCCGTATACGGAACAAGTGTGCACCATTATAACTAGTGGCTCCGTGAGCTGTAGACCTCGCGTTAAAAAGTAGCTCAAATTGTATGTTGTTTAAAAATGAATCGGTTATTTGACTAACCCCTCATGTCCATTGAAGCAAATTTTACAGGAGAATTTTTTTTTTAATTTCTGGATATATTATGTTGAATTGGATATCGTTTAGAATCAAATTATAAAAGAATACACATAGGTAATTAAAAAATATATCAGACACAAAAATACGAATAGACTATAGTATAAAAAAATAACAATAAACTTCAAGGACATGAGGGGTTAGTCAAATACAAGTAATTAATAGAAGAAAGACCTAACTTTAAATGATATTTTATTGAAATAAAGTATTATTTTTCATTTCAAAATGTGCCTCATCATCATCATTGCCAGTACTTGGAGGCTCCTTGAATAATTTTTGATAAAAATCTTAAATTTCCTGATTTTGTGGTTGGTGAGGTTCAAATTTATTTAAATCGTATTTTTTTATAATTTATTGTAATTTAATCACTCCTGTGGGTTAATGTCGTCGAAAATAGCAATAGTGCTGGGTGAGACTCAGTTACAAGCTAAATGTTGGTATGTTTTGAGAGGCATTAAAAATTCTATCAAGTCTCACCTTACACTACCAGCAGCCCCCCTAGCATAAACACCGAAACGCAATATGATGTAGGCATATAGCAATTTATCACGTTTAACTGTCAAAAGACAACTGTTAAACGGTGGGACTAAACGTTAAACTGTCAGTCTGAATACGATTTGCGCTAAAATGGCGTTAGTCCGCAGTCTAACACCATGTTAACTTTGGCCCTAGTTTAACGAACGGTTGCAATCGCCGCCCTTGTTAACCGGTTCAACAAAATTTTGCACAGAACCTTTGAGCAAACAGGCAGCAAGTTGATCCCTCGCCAATTGGAACACTGAGTCAAGTCTCCTTTCTTCGGTAGCTTAATGATGATGCCTTCTTTCCAGCTTTCGGGTGCCTGTTCTGTTTCCCAAATAAATGTCATCAGGGGCAACAGCATATCAGCTGTGGCATCGGCATTTTGGCCTTAAGCGCATCAATAGGAATGCCATCGTTGCCTGGTGCTTTGCTGCTCTTTAGGCTTTTTATGGCGGCACAGATTTCAGCCTTATCTGGAGAATCGACCTTAACCTTGTATGCTCTAAGACTCTAACATCCAGAACTTCACAAGCTATCTCCGCATCATTGTGATCCAGATCATCCTCCTCGCCAACTACCGTAAGGAAAACCTCTGCGAAATGCTCGTGTCATCGACGCAGTTGATCATTCTGTGCACTAAGAAGCTTCCCATCTTTGTCTGCTACCGGTCTTATAGTTAGAGGTTTCTTGTAAGTCTAATTTGATTTTTGAAAAAGAAATATATGTAGCTTACTTCCGCAAACAATATATGCAAGATGCACCGCCCGCCCGCCCGCAAAAATATGCACATGCACACCACAAAATATCAGTGCATAAACCTGCATTTAGCAAGACAGCAACACACCTTGCACCTTCACCAATTAGGCTACTTTATACGTGTTTCGCCCCAACCCGGAGCATCCTCAGGAGTTAGATCGTGCGTAAACCAACACCGAATGAGCTCCTAACGCCTCCGACACCGTATTTGTTGTCCCTTCCTCCCCACTCCGCACCGAGTGACTGACGTTTGAAGAATGTTGCCAGTTTAAAATAAAAAGAAAAAAGAAAGAAAAAAATATTTTTAATTTAAACTGTGTACAAATAAATTGATATACATTAAATAATGTGTTTTATTAATAAGATACTTATTTTTAAGAATTATTATTATTTGAGAAAATGCGCAGCAATGGCGAGGAAGAGACATCAAGTTGATTGTTAAGTATGGCTCCATCAACATTGTGTTTGATAATTTCTAGGTTTTCCAACACGCTCAGTCGTAGACCTTTACTACAAGTATGTAAAACCTCATAGGAATGAATGACCATCAGATAGCTGATGTCCGGTATTTAATAAATGTTCCGTGTCTAATTTGACTTTAAAAGAAAAACTTTTTAAGATATTAATATTTATTTAGTTAGAACAAAAAGATATAAAGTTACTTAACTCTTAAATTTTTCGGAACCCCTGAGAGCCTCTTATGGAACCCCATGGTTCCACTAAACAATATTCGGGAACCGCTGCCCTAAACTATGCCCAGGCTTAACAGCTATATAACTAAAAAAGTTTCATTCGAATCCGTACAGTATTTCCAGAGATAGCGTGTTCAAACTGACAAACAAACAGATACACTTTTTTTAATTCTTTCTCTATTACTATGTCTCCATCGCCCCAAAAATATTTTTTTTCAAATATATTCAATGTACAGACACATTTTAGGGTTCCGTACCAAAATGGTAAAAAAGGAACCCTTATGGTGTGACTCAGTCTGTCTGTCTGTCTGTCACAGCTGGCTATCTCGAGAACTACTAATGATATCACTACAAATTTGGAACAGTTTAAAATGACATTTGCCCAACTATTTTGCAAATAAGAAAGAAATAAAAAATAAATATCTTTTTTACAACGGGGACTGAAAAGGGGTCTCAAAAATTTGAAGTGAGGTGACTAGGGCATGTGGGGTATCATATGAAAGAGCGCCGTTTGCACGTTTTTAATCATTTTTTAGGCCGCATAGTTTTCGACTTATGATGAAAAAAGTAAAAAAATGACCGTTCCCCCCCCCTTATCTCCAAAGTTTGCAAAGAGAAAAATATGAAATAATTCTATGTAATAGCAGTTTATATAAAGATTACAGGAAAAATAAAACGATTTCTCAATATAGTATTCTTTTTTGAAATTATCAAATTTCTAAAAAGTTAACATTAGTTCCACTATAGGTCAAGAGATGGCGCTGACCTAAAACTGCAATAATAATTTTATTATTCTACTCTGCTGTGTGTTTATTATGATAGTACGGAACCCTCGGTGCGCGAGTCCGACTCGCTCTTGACCGATTTTTTTTTACAGTTTTATTACTTATGTATGGATAAAAGAATTAACCTGTGATGTTTAACACTATAACATTTTAGAATACCTAGTAAGTAGAATTACTTATATTAGTATAGTATTTTATTATTATCTATGGTACTAGTCTGTTTTTCAACAAGTCATTAATATGTACATTAATGTGATTGAACTGTGATATTTGATATTATTATTGTTATCAAAATAACTTTTTAGTGTCATACCTTAAGCGTTAATAAATCACAACTTGTTGAATTGATTTCCTGAAGTTTTATTTGATTAAAAAAAATTAAAAATATTAAAAACATTATTGCCCTGCCAAAAAACGAACTAAAAAGTTAATTAAAAAAACAAGTGTCATTGCAATCAGGGGACCGTTTTGTGAAACAATTTTTAATCAAAGAGGTCCCCCGACTGCAATGACACTTGTTATTTAGTTAACTTTCTAGGTCGTAGTTTTAGTATTTTTTAAATTTATTTAATTTATTTTACACATTTTAGGGACAAATGATATAGTTTTGGAATGTGCGCCTTTCATTTGATGCCTATATTGTAATAAATGAAGAAAAAATATTTTTTTCTCATTTAAAAGTGGCGTCGTACAGTCGCCATATTGACTTTAAAAAAATATAGCCAGTGTCACTCGGAATGATGTAAGGATTCTAACGATACCCCATACATCTAAATCCGTTAAGCCATTTAGAAGTTATGGTGGAATAAAGAAACTCACATACCTACAAACATACATGAACCCTGAACACATATACACTCCTTTTTTGAGCAGTCGTGTAAAAACCTAAAAGTAATGTGCTACGATACGCTACAAACAATCTCAGTAAACTTCAATACGATGTCCGCAAAAATAATACTTCATGGTCAGTATGGTCACCCTAGTTTATTTACATACAAATTTTAACCTCGAATTGCATCGTAAATACTGCAGTGATTGGTTTCAGATAAAGCTAGATCCTCAGTGACGGAAATTCTTTTAAATATTAATTGCTTTACAATATGCGTGAGGCAAAATTCACGTAACGTGACAGTTTTAAGTATGGGCCAGACAGTGTGACGGGTCGAAATATTGTTTTCGCTTTTTCTATTGATGTGTCGTTCCGCGAACGGATTTGAAGTGTTATATACTGTCACTTATCAAACGTGACGCTGCTAGACTGCTTCATTTGGCTGCAAACGGTTTAGTTGTCGATATTTTGACAAATGAAAACTGGTACAGACGGTTCTGTATGTGCCTTGTTTAAACAACAATTTTATGAGATCTGTTCTGTTTTGTATGATGTTCGAGTGTTAAATCTTATTTATTTTTGCGTCACTGAGCATCTACGAAGTAAAATTTGACTTTCGTTTGCTAGTTTTTGTTATTTCCAGCATACATAACCTTCAGCGTCATCTCGTCTGTGCCATGTTCAAACGTCAATCATTCATAAACCCTTGCGTCACGTTTGTTCTGAATACCAAAATAAGAAATTGTTTATCCGTCACTGAAGGTTTTTATAGCTCACAAGCCAGAAGGAGTAAGGCACATACGAGGTGACGATCATGAATCTAGGTGAGCATGCGAATCTCCGTGCCACTGAATAATTCCATTCTAAAACTACCTAGAAGTAATGTACCGATGATATACGTTCTTATTTCAGATATCAAATCGATTGTACCGGCTTCCCGGCAGAATGATTGACAAAAGCATGTGGCACGGAGATTCGCATGGTTTGAGGTTATGTTTTTTGTTAAATCGTCGAATTCCAGATCAATCGGAGCCTGTACCGCTGGGTTGATGTATTTGTAGCCGTTACATATTCATTGTAACAGCTACAAACACATTTGTTGCTCATGTAACGCAACAGGGACAAAGATATGGCGATCTAAAGTTTTAAAAGCATGCGACTCTCCGGCCCACACGCTTAAGTCTAAAATACTGGTGAAAATTGTATTAAGATTAAAAATAAGCAAGTTTACGTAACCGTTTGATCACGATAAACGGCCCGAAAACATATTTTCACTATATCTTCATTCGTTTTAGAGAAATAAGTAAATTTATTTACTATGATTTATTATGAATAATCAGTGTGTAGGGTGACCATATCGTCGGTCCGTAGGAATCATTAGGATGTTTCTAATAAAATTCAAGTTGAACTACATAATGTTGAGGGTTGATTTGCCTACATACTCGTACGTATCGTACCTACTATCATACTGTTACTGACTATGCAATATTGCAATATTTTTTAGGGGACGTAAAAAGGTGACTTTTATCCTAATCGAGATGACAAAATACAAACAAACAAATGAGAAAGTAGGTAACCTTATAAAAACGTGTTAAAAATGTGAACGTCATAATTGGTATAATAATTGCCCACTCAGTACCAGTCACCCATCATCATCAGTATCAGTCACCCATTAATTTAGGTCTCGGTTGAATGCAACCGAACTGAGAACTTCCTTCGTTTTTTGAAGTATTAGTCTTTCAAAATAGGTATCTAAAAACACTTCAACTTGCATTTTAGACCGATCGGGATAAGTTTTTAGCTTTTAAAAATATTAAAGTTTGTTTTTTTCGTATATAGTTTCTGCACCATTCACTTAGCCTAATACATGAAATTGTGTCATTTTGGTTTGATGCATAAGTAACAATTTAGGTTTTTGTCTTTTTTAACGCTATCGGACGAAAAGAAAATTAAAGTTGAAAATTTTACTTTCATGATGATTATGAAGTTGTAACCGATGTACTTACTTGAGCTTTTTGTGTCATCTTTGTCCACGGGAATACTGTTATTTGACTATTACCTAAAGCGTTACCTTAGTAACTCCAAAAGAATATTACAATTGGTTAAATAAGTGTTAAATGTTTTAGATCAATAGTATCTGTTGTACATAATGTTTTGTGCTAAATTCATCAATGGAATTTTCAGCTTTTTATTTTTTTCTTTTCAACACCCTGTAAAAGTCACAAAAGAAAATGGGGGGGGTGGGGGGGGTGGGAGCCGGGGCACCGCTGTTTGCTGCGTACTTCGAGCACCGCTGCTACGTACTTTGCCGTTCGAGCGACTTTGGGTAAAAGAATTTGTAAAAAGTAGCCTCTATTTCGTATTGAGCCAGCACAATATCCCACTTCAAATTAATTCGCCTAATTTAAAGTAAGTGAGTGACTTAAGTGACGCCTAAGCATAGGTACTGAAGTTCGGTGACACATTTGAAGTAACGAGTAGGTAGGTAGGTAAGAAGTATACGAACGAATATAAATACATTTGATGATACTGTGGCCGCGTTCCGAATCACGCTCACAGCGCTGTTAGCGCGTATCCGACCAAATTAAATAGTCACAAAATATTACACAGATAGGGTATTTGTGTACCTACTTCATTTAATGGATTATAGGCTAACAGTGCTGTTGGCGTGATTTGGAAGTAGGCATGTGTTATTATTGTCAATTACAGTCTCATTGATGAGATGACATCATTAACATTCTTGTACTCTACCTCTTGCAAAGTTTAAAAAGAAAGGATTACCTACCTACTGTAACAAAATATTTTTTGAGGGTAAGGAAATAAAAACCGGTCAAGTGCGAGTCGGACTCGCACACAAAGGGTTCCGTACCAAAAAACGGCTAAAAAATCACGTTTGTTGTATGGGAGCCCCCTCAAATATTTATTTTACTAGCTGACCCGACAGACGTTGTCCTGTCTTAGTTATAAATATTAAATTCGAATTGGTATAAATTATTGAAAAGTTTAGTTCAGAGATTAGTAGGTAAGTACCGTTCCCGTTTCCGTTTTCGTTCTCGTTCCCGTTCCCATTTACTTTAAAACCCAACAGCTTTATAAATAACCAAGTACCTATACATCACTTGTTATGTTAGTAACGTGTATGTTAGTCTATTCAAACTTACTAATAAGGCGTGATGGCTCTGAACTAACCGTGATGAGCACTAAGAAATTCAGTTTTCTTATAACCTCTTTGTAAGAAAAAAAAAATTATTTTACATGTATTTTATTAATAAAATAACTCCGAACGAAGCATCTGTTTTATTACATCCTTGATTGTATGATTTTTTTTATCGTTGTTCGCGCGTATCTTCGACATTTATGGACCGATTTTGATGATTCTTTTTTTGTTCGATTCAATTTTTTTGCGAAATGGTCCCATTTATTTTTTTTCAAATCGGTTCAGTAGTTTTCAAGGTATCCTGAAAACACTATGATTTTGCATCAACTAACTTGACTATTTTGTTATTTATGAACCGAATAAGATGATTCTTTTTGTTGGGTAAGAGGTACTTTTAGTCTTTTTAACCGACTTCAAAAAAAAGAAGGTTCTATATCAGTTTGACCTGTATGAATGTATGTTTCTCCGCGAATATCTCACGTTTGACTGAGCCGATTTTTCTACCAAATAATATACTTACACTACACTACCTAATAGAGAAGGTACTTACACTAAAAACAAAAAAATAAAAATTGTTTTAAAAATAAAAAAAAATGTTTTAAAAAACAAAAAACCAACTTCAAATAACCTGCCTCTAAAAAGCAAGAAATAATATTCAAATCATTAGATATGCATTATCATTGTTATATAATAACAACACGTATATTGAAGTCGGGTAGTGCTTTTAGAATAAAAAAACGAAGTTGTACTCCAGCCCCACCCGACTTCAATAGACGTGTTGTTATTATATAACAATGATAATGCATATCTAATGATTTGAATATTATTTCTTGCTTTTTAGAGGCAGGTTTTTTGAAGTCGGTTTTTAGTTTTTTTTAAAAGGTAAGTAAATACTAAAGTTTAATTTTTCAAGTTTTGACTTATGTAGTAAGCATAAATTACTTTACAACCATTGAAACTTGTCCCAAGTAACAATACAAAAACTCACATACATACAAACGTAGAGCAGTGTGGAACAATGCAACACCAAAAGCTCTGAGTCTCATATTTCTCTCATTTTTAAAGATATGAATTCCGTTTTTAGAGGAACGGAATCTACTTAATTAGGTATAAAATGGCAGTTATAGTTTCATTAATAAATAGATACATAAACCAATAAGAAGACTTTTAAAAGAAAATGGGAATTGTTTCATTGTGTCCACCTAGGTGTACACAATGAAACATCCTCTGTCCAACAATGAAACACTGTTATTAATTTTGACATTTTCATATTTAGTGGAACAAGTAAATGACAAAATCTGTTGAATTCCAACCGATAAAGGTTTTCTCAAGGTATTGCATAATTATTCAGACTTTAAAAGTACCTATAGGTTTATCTCAGGTACAATGATTTGTGTGTGACTTAAAGATAAATGAGTCTAATTTTTTTTAAATCGTAGTTATGTACCTTTTATAGGCAATAACGATTTAAAATCAACAATTACTTATAATAGGCATTAATCTCTCAGATAAAATTCTACATACTAAAAGATTAATGAGTCTGAAAATCACAAATATTAGGTAGTAGTAGTGGAAACACTGTTACATTGTGTCCACCCTTGAGCTGTGACATTCTTGGACACCTGGGGTATTTTAGAATAACATCAAAAAATAATCTACCAAAATCGAACAATTTATTAGGTAGTATCAAAGTTATTCTGTGGTAATGTAGTCCACGTGAATCTATGATACATGTACAAATATATTGATTAAAAAACACATTCGATGAGAAAGGCAACTGTCAAAAAAGCATTTTTTTAAAAGCCCACGACTAAGGACAATTATTCTTAATGAAGGCTTTACAAAGTGACATTTTAAAAAAATAGTAACTATTTGCCTCTAGATGGCGTTGATGGAAAGAGAAGTGTAAAAATTGGCTTTTAAAAATAAACGGCCTGTACCAAAGAGGCAAATAAGCGTTCGCTGGCTGACATCTGGCCAAAGAGAAACATTTTAGGGTAACATCAGATTTGCCTGCCTACCTGAGTACTCTTCGAAGCTGAGTAAAAAAATCACATTGACACATACATTTTTATCAACGCCATCTTATCTATCGAGCATACAGTTTTTTGTCATTTTGAAAAACCCTAATTGAAAAACAGTTTAGTTAATATTTTTACAAAAATCCTCCGACTAAAAGTAATGAACATACTCTGTCTGTCAGCTTCATCATCAGACCCTGGACTTCGTCTCCCATTAGAGTACTCGTCAAAACAATAGGTATGACGACTACTGAATAAAATAACAAAATACTAATAAAAACCGTAAACATATTGAACTTTTAGAGTAGCTTGTATACCTCTTGGTTTTATATATTGCGTATTATTTGTTTTATTACCCTTCAAAGTTGGGCGGACAAGTCCATTTAAAAAGTTTAAAATATATTAAAATAAATAATACATTTAATTAATCCATAAAATTTATAGCAAATTTGTATAAGAAACAATTTTGATAAACACAATATTTAATATAGCTGCCAAACTTTCCTACGCGTTGCATACAAACACCTAGGCGTGACGTCATAACTAGGGTAGCCGTTAGTATGGAGCGTTTTCGGGTGAGTCCAATTTTGTGTGCATTTTAAACTGTGATATCTCGGGCAGTTTTCACGCTAGCGAAATAATTATTTTACCAATGTTTCTTTTTTTGAGAGGTAATTTATGTAACATAAAATAAAAAAAAATTTCGTCATGCCTATTCTAACGAGCCCAAACACGATGGGGTTGTAGGTTTTATCATAGAATTCCTGTGGGCTTCTTCCGGTTTCATCATCAGATCAGCTCAATGACACCATAATATTGCATTGCCTTCCAGTTCTGACCTATTTTCAAAGTTTCAAGTCTCTAGGTCATCGGAAAGCTAGGATAAAATCGTTCGCAATATATATCTATAAATATTAGGTCTTTACTTATGAACTTGCCGATATTTTGTCACATACAGAGAAAATAATAACTTCTATGTTTTAAAACATTTAACAATATCTTGATTTACGTATGTCGAATTATGACCATGATAGTCAACTATCAGTAAAAATAAAGTCCTTTTTTTAAGCTTTCATAGCATTAAAAAAAGATCTTGAAAGTTACTCTTTTTTTTGTGAGCCAAAAAAGGGTGACCGGAGGGGTTGTAACTTAGCCAAAACTTATTTTTTTCGCTTATCGTAAATGGAATAGGTTAGCATAGTGTTCAAACATTAGTACATAAAAGTTTTGTTACAAGAGTGTTAACGGTTGTTAAATGAACAAAGAAAATGCTAGTATGAAAAATGCAACTTCTTGAAAATTCTCCATACAAATCGGCAATTTCATAGGTAAAGACCTATTATATACGGTTACGAAAACCTGCTTATTTTTAATCATAATACAATTTTCACCAATATTTTAGACTTAAGCGTGTGGGCCGGAGAGTCGCATGCTTTTAAAACTTTAGGTCGCTATTGCGTTACATGAGCAACGAATGTGTTTGTAGCTGTTACAATAAAGCACGTTCCAGACGGATTTAATCACGCCTCCCAACCAAGGTCACCTTGGTGGAAGCTTGATGGGGGCGTGGTTTCCATCCGTGGATTGTGTTGCGGCTACACGAGTTTACATCCAAGCGCCGCCAACTAGGGCTGCCAACCATACTATAATAATATGTCGTATTATACTATGTTTCGGGTCTGCGTGCTATATACTATTGAAGAAATATATAGTACGCAAAAATACTATATTTTCAACATCGATCGCTAAGAAACAAATGTTTCTTTTTTTTTAATTTGTGATCGTGAATTTTGACTGATTCTATAGCGTGTAGTGTATAGTCACACCATATAACAAATACTATGTGTATAGTGTATTGTATCTGAATTCTGAACGTATCTATCTGTCTTATTGCGTTCCAAACTTGTCAATATAAAATTGACAACTTAATTAAATCTTAATCCATGGACGAAATATATCTTAATCTTAACCATGGACGAATTTCTTTCATGTCTTAACTTAATCAGTAATACTGATACAATCGTAAGTAAGTTAAAAACGAGTTTTTAATTTACTTATATTTAATTAATATTGATGGTAGAAAATAATATGAGACTTTTATTTTGATTCATGATTGTTTTATTTATGGTTTATGATTTTGACCAAAACATTGTTCAAAAATGCAAAAAGTTCAAAAAATATAGTTTTTATAAAAAGTAAAATATAATAATATATTTGCCTAATTTTTGCCTTTTCCATAAACTACTATATTATTTTAAAGTGTACTAATTTTTTTAGCCTTATTTGAAAAATACTGTATTTCGCCTTAGACATGTTGGCAACCCTAGCGCCGACACTCTTTCCCATTCCACGGTAAAGATATCTATCAGTACTGTAACTCGGCCCTGTCCTTGAAATAATTACCTAAATAAACCCGCGCTGGTTCAATCAATTAATTTTAAGGCAATAATATAACTAGATTAACAAAACTAATGGTAAAATAAAAATAAAAAAAAATACATTATTGATGGGAGAAACAAATTATTTAATAATCCTTAGTACAATACCTACGTATTATATAATATTTTAAGTATACTTAATCTTAGCTTTCGGACTTTCCAGGTATTTAAAAATGTAAGGTATCTCTGGATTATTGGTTAATTATATTTATAATAAAAACAGCACAATCTGCACTTTGCAATAGTAAGAACTTATATTTCAATCAATAGTACCTATTGAATTTTTAGACTTTTGGCATTCAGAATGTTATTTCTATATTAAGGTAATAAATATAATAGAAAAAAACCCGGCCAAGTGCGTTTTGGGCAACACGCCGTACGGTTCCGTAGATACCTTATACCACACCATATTTAATACCATTATAATTTTTCGTCTGCAAAAATAACTTTGTTTTTCAGTGTTGTTATGAATGACAAAGTTATATTTGCGGTTATGGAAAATGTGCTATATCTGAAAAACTAATTACTATATCTCATTTAAACCAATTTTTATTGAAAGTAATTATTAAGACCTACATGCAGCATATATGTTTTTTAGATTTTTCACTTTCTTATTTCAAAAGTTAAAGGGGGGGGGAGGATAAACATTTTACCACTTTGGAGGAGTATATCTTTCAAACCTTAGACTTTGAGAAAAAAATGTCTTAAAAACTTCAATGTCAATTTTAAAGACCTATCTATTGACACCTCACACGTTCGCAGTTTCAGTTCCATGTATGGAGAGCCCCCCCTTAATCTTTATTTTTGTTATTTTTGTGTTAAAATCGTTAAGCGGTTAACAGAATACATCTACCAACCAAGGTTCAATTGTGTAATATTAATACTTTTGGATTAAAATGGCTGTGACAGAAGGACAGATAGACAGACAGACATGACGAATCTATAAGGGTTCCGTTTTTTGCCATTTAGGCTACGGAACCCTAAAAATACTAGAAAAAATTGACTCACCCGTAACCCGTAGCAGCCGAGCCATTTGAGCCCGTCTGAACTGCGAGGGCTGAGTCGATATTTTATAGTATTTTTTCTATTATATTTATTACCTCAATAGTACCTGACCTACGTACATCTTTCGTTCATCACTGCGGCGCATTCGCGACTGTTTGTGTACCGAGTGCAGACTGCAGACTGAACTCGAGGGCCGAGGCGCGTAGGTACGACTCGCTTTTCGACTATTTGTACAGATGACACTTGCATATAAATTGGCAAGAGAAAGATGAGACAAAAGATGCGCAACAGCCACAAACACTAAAATTTGTGGCGCTGCACATCTTTTGTCTCGTTTTTATCTTGCCAATAAAATGCCGGGCAGTATATGAAGTTGGAGTACTGATAAATATCATTACCGTGCCTGTGTTGGAACTCGCGCCCTTCCACCAAGGACGTTGAAGGTCATTTGGATTGGTTGGAGAAATTTGGATTAAATCTGCCGTCTAGATGGATTAAATCAAGCAAGGTCACCTCTGTTGGGAGGCGTGATTTAATCCGTCTGGAACATGCTTAAATATGTAACGGCTACAAATACATCAACCCACCGCTACAGGCTCCGATTGATCTGGAATTCGACGATTTAACAAAAAACATAACCTCAAAGCATGCGACTCTCCGGCCCACATGTTTTTGTCAATCATTCTGCCGGGAAGCCGGTACAATCGATTTGATATCTGAAATAAGAATGTATATCGTCGGTACATTACTTCTAGGTTGTTTTAGAATGGAAACAGAACAGATATGTATGTACTATGGGCAACAGCTTCGCTTAAAAAGTTAGCAAAAAAATTGTGTGCGCATGTATCCCCCTGCACGAACTAAATATATTATGTTATGACGGCGGCGGCGCGGCGTGCAACCGATTTTAACCTTAAGAGTTGTGGTTAAGTGACGTTGTTGTCCATAGTACATCTGTATGAATTTCTAAAACAGGAGATGTAATTCTATAGAGTACCTACTTAACCAAACGAAAGGTGCGTGTTCGTTCGTATCGTGACGTGAGAATTATAGGTATGTACGTACTTAGTATCCAACCGAAACGGACGAGCTTCGTCGTCCCTCGCCACGCGCCCGCGCCTACTCGCTTCGACCGCAAACTTTTTGAATACCTACCTACCTAGGTATTATCCATGCATGAAAATGACACAAATTCATTCTGTCCATCACTCATGTATTTAAGATATTAAATATGTAAACTCTAATAATACTAATATTTTTTATAAGCATCAATGGCTCGGACAAACAAAAAAATTGAAAATATTAAAAGTCCATGCCTTAATTTGGCACAAATTTATTTCATAGGGATTTTTAAGTGATCTGAGGTATATGGTACTTGTTTTTCAAATTGTAATATTTTTTTGACGGTGTTATTAATGTACGGGTCCTGTTAGCGACGCAATGTAAAGTGATAAGTGATAGTGACACAATATGATATGAAAGTGATTAAGTGCTAAAGACACGATGTGAAAACAAAGTGAAAGTGATCAGTGTTTGTAAATAGTGACATTGATATTTTAAGATTCGTATTTTGATATGTTTGAGATAGATTCATATTTTAATAAATATTGTTATCTAAGATAGGTAGTTAAGACTTTGTATAATTTCTTACGTTCTTATATCATGTAAGTTCTGTTTGTTGTTATCTAATAAGTAGGATTTGTGTTTAAAGCAATATCTTAAGTAATTTTTTCATTGTTTTTATAGTAAATAGATAAGGTTTTAGCAAATGTTTGGGTAAAAGTTAGGGTATACCGATAGGGCAATACCGTGTAGACAAAGCCCCAATTTTGTAAATTAGGCATACCAAAGGGGCAATACCACATAGAAAGCTCCCGAAAGTTTTTGGTAAATATCTTGTGAAATAATTGAAGTTTTGTTATAAAATAGTTAGTATTCGATTATATTTTCATAGTTCTATCTTTAGAAATTAAGATTATGTTAGTCTTATCAAAGATTTGTAAAAACAAGCGCTTATTTCGATGTTAGAAAGAGATAGAGATAGTTTTGTTTAGAATTAGACAAAGACAGTTGCGCGTGAACAGGACAGACATACTGTAAGACAGAGAGGTCCGAGTTCTAGAAAGAGTAGAAAGTTCTAGATTGATTTTCAAGAAAATTCCAAGTAATTTGATTGGTTCCGAATTTTCTAGTATTAATTATCGATCAATATATAAATCGGAGAGGTCGAAGTAAGCGCATAGTTTTCTGATATAGTTTTCTGATAATGAAGATACCTTTGTAAAAGAAGAAAAAGGAAGAAATAAAAGAAGAAACAGTAAATGGTGGTTTCATTATAAAGAAAAGGTTCCAGTAAAGTTAGTTATGAAGTCAAAGTGAATAGTTAGTGTCCAAGTTAGTGTGTTCTGACAAAAGGCGCGGCAAAGTTAATGTTTTAGTGTTCGAATAAGTGTTTGAGTGCTTTCGTGTGGCAAATTAGTATCTGTGACTATGTTCGGATTGTGAGATAGTGTCAAGTGCTACGGACTACGAGTTTGCTACGAAGCTACGAGTCGTGCTACGAACATTGACTGTGCGCCGACTATGAAACAGTGGTGAATAGTGAATTATAAGTGTTAAATTGAACAAGTATTTGTGTTGTACGTTGGTGTGACATTTTACAAAGTTAATAGTGAGTGATACGAACAACTGTGAAGTGAAATAACATTAACTTATGAACTCTGAGACTGATTGTGTGTTCCGTAATAGTGTTTTCTGACCAAGTGTTCAACCGCCTTCCTCGTCCAGCTGGCGATCAACCTATGAAGTGTTTTTAAGTGCCTATTTTAGTGTTTACAGTCCACTAACTGAGAGTTATCAAGTGATATTATTATTTGTGACGTGTGTGGTTTAGTGTGGACGATATCCCAAGTGCTTTCATCGTCGTCTGCCCGCCGCGCCCGCCACAATTGCTGGTCCTTCGAGCCGGATCGTGAGAATCGAGGAAGATGCCTAATACCAGGTCGGAAAAAGCGAAAAGTAAAGCAACAGAGAAAACTGCGGAACCATCCGTCTCAGATTGGAGTTTGAACACACCATCGGAAACTGCCACTGCATCTACGGTAACAACGAGGTCAGCGCACACCAAGAGGATGTCACCGCAGCGCCCCCCTACTGGAGTCGAGTCACCTTCACGCCTTGAAGGGGACGTCGCTAGACCAGCCGCTCGAGCCCAAGGAGGTACGTCACCCGCTCGCCTACCGGGAGACATCACCGCCACGCCGAAGGGAAGAAGGGATACGCGCGCCGCCGCCGGTGAAACTATTCAACAAAGGGACCCCACTACTCTTCCTACTACGGATCAGATGCATGATGAAGTGATGGCATGCATCGCAGAGATCGAAAGGAAACGGCAAGCTAGACTTGAAGAAGATGCTTATTTCGTCTCTCCTGCACCAGCCGACAAGAGACGAGTACAGCACGCACCGAGGGAAGTAATGAAGAAGCCAGACACGCGCTCAGTAAGGTCGTCGAGGAGGCGCGCCGAGGCCGAAGCCAAGATGCAGATCGCCAAGCGAGAGTTGGAAGTGGCCGTTGCCAGGTCGAAGATAGCCCAGGCGGAACTGGAAATGATTCAAGCGGACTCCGAGATGGAAGAAGAAGAAGAGGAGGTATACCGGGAGCAGAACATTGAAGATTGGTTCAACCGATCAAATCCGCAGCCGCCGCCAGCACCGCCGCAACAGAGTCAAGAAAGTAAGAAGTCGGATATCGAAGTTTTGGCTCAAGCTATCACGAGTCTCTCACAGAAGGCGTCGGAAACTACGTTGTCGAAGCAAATCATCGAGCTTCCTTTCTTCAACGGTGCAAGCGAGGAGTGGTTGGCCTTCAGGCGGTCATACAACGATACCGCCCACGCCTTCACGCCGACTCAGAATTTGGCTCGTCTACGACGAACGCTGCAAGGAAGAGCAAGAGACGCAGTCAAGAGCCTGCTGTTCACCGAGGAAGATCCTGTCGAAGTCATGAAGGGGCTGGAGGCAAGGTTCGGGAGACCGGGCGCGTTGGCGTTATCTGAACTGGAGAAACTGAAGAGCCTGCCGCGCGTCGCCGAAAACCCTACTGAAGTGTGCACCTTCGCCAGCCAAGTAAGGAACTCCGTGGCTACCATCAAGGCACTGGGGAAGACAAGCTACTTAAGTTCACCAGAGACTATGAAGGTGCTGATTGAAAAGATGCCTGCTTCGATGAAGTACAGGTGGTACATCTTCCACCGAACTAAGCGTGAAGAGGAACAGCCGGAGCTCATCACTATCAGCGAGTTTCTGGAATTGGAAGCGGACATGTGCGGTGACTTCGCTCCACCTGAAGTGTCTTGGGAGATGAAGAGGACCCGTCCGCAATACGCACCCCAAGAGGCGCCATGGAAGAATACTATGAAGAGACCCGTCCACGCCGTGCAAGATAGAGAAGACACTCACACCAAAGTGGAATGTCCTGAGTGCAACGGGCAACATTGGCTCATCGAGTGCCGCAAACTTAAGGAAGCCGACGTGAACGGAAGGTGGGAGATAGCTAAGAAGAGGAAGATATGCTTCAAGTGCCTTCGCTTCAGACACGCCCGACAGAACTGCAGAGCACCAGTATGCAAGAAGTGTTCCAGGTGGCATCATACAATTCTGCACTCCGACGCTCCTCCTGTAAAGCAAGAAGACAAGCCAAGATGCAACGCTGTCCAGAAGGAAGAAGATCCAGTCGAAGAAGTCGTCACCTCCGTGCATACAAGTAATAACGCCAGCGACGGGAAGGCATATTTGAAGATGGCTCCGGTAATGCTTTATGGTCCAGGGGGCTCTATTAAGGTCTTAGCCCTGCTGGATGAAGGATCCACGGTCACGCTACTGGACTCCGCCATCGCTGAGAAGATAGGTGCCAAAGGAAAGACGGAAGCTCTGTCAATAGAAGTGGTCGGGGGAAGAAACATGAAGAAAGAAAATTCCCAAAGGGTCTCCCTCCACATCAAAGGGGTTCATCGACGAGATAAGAAGAAGATAGAAGTGAGGACCATCGATGGACTGAAGCTCTCTAAACAAGAAGTAAGCGACGCATTAGTTAAAAAATGCTCACATTTGAAGAAAATCGGAAGCCAACTTATCTATGCAAAAGAAGAACCGCGGCTGCTCATAGGGCAAGATAACTGGGGGCTTATTATCACAAGAAGAATAAAGAAGGGTAAGGCCTCCGAACCAGTCGCGTCGCTCACCAGCCTGGGGTGGGTACTGCATGGGTGCGATGGAAGAGACACGGTTCCGGTGAAGTTCGTAAACCACGTGAGCTCCAGTGATGATGAAACTGAAGTCTTGGTAAGGAAACACTTTGAAATAGAATCACTGGGAGTTCAGCCGCGACGTCCAAGCAACGACGCAGACAAGAGGGCGCTCGACGTCTTGGAGAAGACGACGAAGAGGACGCAAGACGGCAGGTTCGAGTCAGGGTTGCTATGGAAGAGTGAAGAGGAAACGCTGCCCAATAACTACAATCAAGCCTATAGAAGACTCATCAACACTGAAAAGAAGCTGGACAAAGATGAAGATCTGAAGAAGGCTTATGAAGAACAGATGAACCAACTGATTGTCAACGGGTACGCGGAGAAAGCCCCATCAAGCTCGACCGAAGGAAGAACGTTCTACCTGCCACACTTCGCCGTCATCCATCCAGTCAAGAAGAAACCAAGAATAGTCCTCGATGCTGCCGCCAAGTTCAACGGAAAAAGTCTGAACGACGCGCTATTACCAGGACCAGATTTGCTACAGTCACTTTTCGGTGTACTTATAAGATTCAGAGAAAGACCAGTGGCTGTCATCGCTGATATCAAAGAAATGTTCCTTCGGATTAAAATGAAGAAAGAAGATAGAGACAGCCTAAGGTTCCTGTGGCGCGGAAATAGAAGACAAGGCAAACCTGAAGAATATCGCATGGCATCAGTAGTGTTCGGAGCCACGTCGTCACCAGCCACAGCAATCTACGTCATGAACAAGAATGCCGAAGACTTCAAGGAGCAATACCCTGCAGCAGTCAAGGCCATTGAAAGGAACCACTACATGGATGATTATCTACAAAGCTTCGGGACAATAGAAGAAGCACGGAAACTGGCTAAAGAAGTTAAGGAAATACATGCTAAAGCCGGTTTCAACCTAAGAGGATGGGGAAGCAACGAACCAGAAGTACTTGAGGGAATCCAAGAATTACTAGAAGAAAAGGTCGTAGAATTGGCCGAAGAAGAGAAGACCCTCGGACTTAGATGGCTGATAAATGAAGATAAGCTAGCCTTCAACGTCGGCCTTCGTAACACCCCATTAGAAGTGCTAGAAGCGAGAAGGAAACCAACAAAAAGGGAAGTCACCAGCGCCGTCATGTCAACTTTCGACCCTATGGGATTCGCCACGCCAGTCTTGATACAAGGAAAGAAGCTCATACAAGATATTTGGCGGACTAGGGTTGAATGGGATGAAGAAATCAACGACGAACAGATGACGACCTGGACCAAGTATCTACAGGAGGTGGCCATCTTAAAAGAACTGAGGATTCCGAGGTGTCTGTCGCCGAGTCAAGATCAAGGCCAGCTTCACATATTCAGCGATGCGAGTGAAGAAGCTTACGCCGCGACAGCTTATTGGAGGACGGTCGAACCCAACGGAAGAGTCCACATCACCCTGATCGCAGGAAAGGCCCGGGTGACACCTACGAAGCCAGTATCAATTCCACGTCTGGAGCTACAAGCGGCGCTGTTGGCAAGCAGATTAGCGACCACCGTAGAGAACGAGACAAGCCTGAAGATCGAGAAGAAAGTGTTCTGGACGGACTCTAGCACAGTACTTCAATGGCTCAAATCCGACCCTCGAAAATTCAAGGCTTTCGTCGCACATAGGCTCGCCGAGATTGAGGAATTGACAAGACCGCAAGACTGGCGTTGGGTACCGACGAAGGAAAATCCAGCAGACGACGCTACCAGGGGAACACCGAACGAATTCGACCACACCGCGCGATGGTTTCGAGGTCCACGCTTCCTATATGAAGATGAAGAATCGTGGCCAACTAGACATTTTGGAGCCTCGGACATCCAGGAAACCGGTGAAGAGAAGAAAACGTAAGTCGTCGCTGCAGTGAAGACCGTCGAACCATACTTACCTCGTCATGAAAGGTTCTCCAGCTGGAAGCGCCTGGTACGGTGTACAGCTCGCGTACTTCAATTCATTGAAGAACTCAAGAAACGTACGAGCCAGAAGAAAGAAACCGTCACCGCTACCAAGAACGATGAAGACTGGAAGCCTCAGAAGCGCACCACCAAGAAGAAGATGACCATAAATCCACTTCCTGAAGTTAAGAAGATGAACCTCATCCCAATTGAAGCATCTCAGCTGAAGAGGGCTGAAGAAGAACTCGTCAAGCAAAGCCAGAAGGATAGCTTTGGGGAAGAAATCAAGTGTCTTCAAGAAGATAAGAAATTAGAAAATTCAAGCCGTCTACGAAAGCTCGACGTGTACCTAAGTAAGGAAGGCATCATCAAACTAAGAAGTCGGACAAAGAAGATCCAGATCAAGGATAGAGAAACAAATCCCGTGATACTAGACGGCAAGCACGGCATCAGTCGCCTTATCATAAGATATTACCACGAGAAGTTTCTTCATGGCAACACCGCGACGGTAGTCAACGAGATAAGGCAGAAGTATTGGATCTTGGGCCTGCGTTCCAGCGTCAGAAAGGAAATTTACCAGTGCCAGTGGTGCAAGGTCAAGAAGAGTAACCCGCAAGTACCCCCGCCTGGAGACTTACCATCGGAGCGCCTGAGTCACCATCAGTACCCCTTCACCAGCACAGCTGTTGACTATTTCGGCCCGATGCAGGTCACCATAGGGAGAAGAGTGGAGAAGCGCTGGGGAGTGCTGTTTACCTGTCTCACCACGCGAGCGGTGCACCTCGAATTAGCAAGCTCACTGAGCACCAGCTCCATGATCATGGCACTAAGGAGGATGGCTGCTCGCAGAGGGACCCCGAAGACCATATTTAGCGATAACGGGACTAACTTCGTGGGTGCAAATCGAGAGCTACAGGAAGCGGCTGACCAAGAAGGTATCACCTGGAAGTTTATACCACCAGGGTGTCCAAACATGGGTGGCGCCTGGGAGAGGATGGTAAGATCAGTGAAAACCGCATTGATGGCCGTCCTGCACACCAAAAACCCGCCAGAAGAGGTACTCCACACGCTGCTCACTGAGGTGGAACACATCGTCAACTCCCGCCCACTTACCGATGTCAGCGCAGATCCCGAAGATGAAGAAAGCCTCACGCCTAACCACTTCTTATTAGGAAGGTCATGTGGGGCCCTATCTCCAGGGGAATTTGAAGACAGCGAGCTCGTCGGAAAGGCTACCTGGCGAACAGCACAGCGACTGGCAGACCATTTTTGGAAGCGATGGGTGGCGGAGTATCTACCAACGCTGATGCCGCGAAAGATAACTGGAAGGGAAACTGAAGATCCACGTGTCGGAGACATTGTAGTCATCATGGACGCCACGTTACCCAGAAACACGTGGCCTCGCGGTCAAGTGCAACGAGTATACCCAGGGCCCGATGGAAGAGTGAGGATATTGGACGTGCGAACTCCAGGAGGTATACTTCGACGACCGACGCGACGAGTCATCGTTCTGGTCCCGGCAGCGGCGTCGCCCCCAAATGGATGAAGTGCTTCGCACTGCGGGGGGAGATTGTTAGCGACGCAATGTAAAGTGATAAGTGATAGTGACACAATATGATATGAAAGTGATTAAGTGCTAAAGACACGATGTGAAAACAAAGTGAAAGTGATCAGTGTTTGTAAATAGTGACATTGATATTTTAAGATTCGTATTTTGATATGTTTGAGATAGATTCATATTTTAATAAATATTGTTATCTAAGATAGGTAGTTAAGACTTTGTATAATTTCTTACGTTCTTATATCATGTAAGTTCTGTTTGTTGTTATCTAATAAGTAGGATTTGTGTTTAAAGCAATATCTTAAGTAATTTTTTCATTGTTTTTATAGTAAATAGATAAGGTTTTAGCAAATGTTTGGGTAAAAGTTAGGGTATACCGATAGGGCAATACCGTGTAGACAAAGCCCCAATTTTGTAAATTAGGCATACCAAAGGGGCAATACCACATAGAAAGCTCCCGAAAGTTTTTGGTAAATATCTTGTGAAATAATTGAAGTTTTGTTATAAAATAGTTAGTATTCGATTATATTTTCATAGTTCTATCTTTAGAAATTAAGATTATGTTAGTCTTATCAAAGATTTGTAAAAACAAGCGCTTATTTCGATGTTAGAAAGAGATAGAGATAGTTTTGTTTAGAATTAGACAAAGACAGTTGCGCGTGAACAGGACAGACATACTGTAAGACAGAGAGGTCCGAGTTCTAGAAAGAGTAGAAAGTTCTAGATTGATTTTCAAGAAAATTCCAAGTAATTTGATTGGTTCCGAATTTTCTAGTATTAATTATCGATCAATATATAAATCGGAGAGGTCGAAGTAAGCGCATAGTTTTCTGATATAGTTTTCTGATAATGAAGATACCTTTGTAAAAGAAGAAAAAGGAAGAAATAAAAGAAGAAACAGTAAATGGTGGTTTCATTATAAAGAAAAGGTTCCAGTAAAGTTAGTTATGAAGTCAAAGTGAATAGTTAGTGTCCAAGTTAGTGTGTTCTGACAAAAGGCGCGGCAAAGTTAATGTTTTAGTGTTCGAATAAGTGTTTGAGTGCTTTCGTGTGGCAAATTAGTATCTGTGACTATGTTCGGATTGTGAGATAGTGTCAAGTGCTACGGACTACGAGTTTGCTACGAAGCTACGAGTCGTGCTACGAACATTGACTGTGCGCCGACTATGAAACAGTGGTGAATAGTGAATTATAAGTGTTAAATTGAACAAGTATTTGTGTTGTACGTTGGTGTGACATTTTACAAAGTTAATAGTGAGTGATACGAACAACTGTGAAGTGAAATAACATTAACTTATGAACTCTGAGACTGATTGTGTGTTCCGTAATAGTGTTTTCTGACCAAGTGTTCAACCGCCTTCCTCGTCCAGCTGGCGATCAACCTATGAAGTGTTTTTAAGTGCCTATTTTAGTGTTTACAGTCCACTAACTGAGAGTTATCAAGTGATATTATTATTTGTGACGTGTGTGGTTTAGTGTGGACGATATCCCAAGTGCTTTCATCGTCGTCTGCCCGCCGCGCCCGCCACAGGTCCCACGTCTGTTTCCATGGACGAAAATGACACAAATTAGGTTTGTACACTACGCAGGCTATCTTAAATACAATACTATTGTTTCTTTTTACTTTAAAACAATTTTGACAGTTTAGACGGTTCTCACACTGGCGACGCGCGCGGTCGCGGCGCACCCACGCGCGTCTTTTACGTTGTATGCAAGTACATTAATTTGTACAGAAAACCGCCTCGTCCAACACACCAAGGCGCGCCACGGCGCGTGAGCGCGCACCGCCGCGTGCCGCCGGCGATCGGCGAGCAGTTTGCGCCAGCAGGCGCGTTACCGCGGGGTACAACACACTGCGACGCGCCCCGCGGCTGGTTTTCGATGATCGTTTCGTTACGATGGCGGGATTTCCTCTGGTTTTCAAATGTTTCGTGGCTTGGATATACGCCCATTTTAGTGCCATTTGGTAGGTACATTATGCAGCACATGAGGTTATACAAAACTGTAAAAAATCTGTTATTTATTTGATTGAATATCATTACGCTGTCGTGGAAGCCCAGCGTGCCGTTGACCGTACCTACCTACTCGTATGTTATTAAAATTCCGTCATTAATATCGAGATGGCAAATCTAAATTATTTGACTGGACGTTTTAATCTCATGAGTGATTTTATATGTGTTCAGTTTTTTTTCCTTTTGAGGTACGGAACCCTAAAAACCTGGAAATTAAAACAAAACAACTTCAAAATTTAATGCCTCTAAAAAACAAGCGGCGGGGACGCGTCAGACGCCGAATGGCGCGGGGGCGCGGAGAAAACCACCCGAACAGGCGTTGCGCTGCGCCGTCACCGCGCGCGTGAAACGCCAAACCGCGCCCCGCGACGACGGCGCGCGTTGGCAGTGGGAGAATCGCCTTAGAGTCCAATTATTTATAACCACCACAAATAATCGAATTTCTCAAGATGCATCGGCTAGATGTGACACAAAACGCAAAAATAAACTAATTATATGCCAATGTATCGACAGGCAAGAATTCATAAACTTTAGAATTCTTGAAGGTTATACCCTCAAAATAACGTATTCCGATCGGTCTATTTTCTAGAAACAGCCTAATGATTCTCACCAACCGACGATATGGTAACCCTACACTGTGATTGTTCATAGTAAATAAATTTGCAAATTTCTCTAAAACGAGTAAAGATATTCTGAAAATATGTTTTCGGGTCGTTTATCGTGATCAAACGATTACAAAAACCTGCTTATTTTTAATCTTAATGCAATTTTCATCAATATTTTAGACTTAAGTGTGTGGGCCGGAGAGTCGCATGCTTTTAAAACTTTAGATCGCGATATCTTTGACCCTGTTGCGTTACATGAGCAACGAAAGTGTTTGTAGCTGTTACAATGAATATGTAACGGCTACAAATACATCAACCCAGCGGTACAGGCTCCGATTGATCTGGAATTCGACGATTTAACAAAAAACATAACCTCAAACCATGCGAATCTCCGTGCCACATGCTTTTGTCAATCATTCTGCCGGGAAGCCGGTACAATCGATTTGATATCTGAAATAAGAACGTATATCATCGGTACATTACTTCTAGGTAGTTTTAGAATGGAATTATTCAGTGGCACGGAGATTCGCATGCTCACGAATCTAGATGATAGGCATGTCGATTTTAAATCGATTAATCGAAGAATCGATTTTTTAAACGTCTTAAAATCGATTTTTTAATCGATCTGAAACACTGAATCGATTCAATGAATCGATTCAAGAATCTCCGGAATCGAACCGATTCACATCTTTAATGTTAAAGATCTAGAAATTGGTGAGGTTTACCGGTTTTCAAACCGAAGAAGACAACAATACCAAAAAAAATCGGCTGTACAGATTTAAATTATTTTGTCTGCCAGGAGAATTAAAAAGATTAAACATCAGTGTTGCTAATTTAGGTAGCATATTATATGCTAAAGGCAGATTTTCTTTCTGTCTAGCATATTATTTTGTCGTTTAGCACAAAACATATTTTTTAGCCTAGTAAATCATATTATAATGGACAGCAAGCAGCACGTCAGACTTATCCAATCGATTTGAACTTAAAACTAACTTATTTTGAAATTGCAATTCAAATAGAAAAAATACACAGTTTTGTGAGTGCAGCTATGTGTACCATAACACTTCCCTATTGTATGTAATAACTAATATTTTAATTTAAGTTTAATTTTTTTGCCGGACCTACCAATAGTGTCAAGATATCGCTAAGTACTGTTCACAGATCACCGAAATAAAACTGTTATTATTATTATTATCGTCTTTACTAGGAACGTTAAAAAAATCGATTAATCGAAAATCGATTCAACGACGGTCGATATAATCGAAGATCGATTCTACTGCATTCGATTCGAATCGATCCAAAAATCGATTATTTTTTTCATGAATCGACATGCCTACTAGATGATCGAAACGAAATATTAATCGTAACTAATGATTGAGTGCATTCCAACAGACTAATCGCTGAGTTTATCGATTGCCATAGAGTACATTTAACCATGGAAAGTAATAAAATTGAACATAAAAATGAATTTTATTACTTTTCATGGTTAAAATCTACACTATGGTGATCAATGAATTAGTGGTTTTATGACATTAGTAAACACAGGTTTTAAACGCGTTTTTAACTAACCTTTTCCGCAGAGGAGGAGGCGTAACACCGCAGCTCCAGTCAGCCCGTGACCACGGCCGATGCAACTCGGTTGAAACGTCGGGAAAAGGTTAGTTAAAAACGCGTTTAAAACCTGTGTTTACTAATGTAATAAAATGCAACGCGAAAGTTTAAAAGTGTATATGACTCAGTGGTTTGCCTGCTGGAATGCACCCATTGACAAATTAGACACCATCAAGAAGCTTATATCTCCTCCAATGGAGATTGCACCGGCTAGTGTCATAGTGAAAATAAAAAAAAATACCTTGAGTGACGTTTTACGGCTTATTGCTATCTCTTTCTTTAGTGTTACATTACGTGTTCGTTGTTCATCGTTCGTTCGTTCGTGAGAAACGAAAACGTATTGTCACGCTAAAGAAAGAGCTATCTCTTTCTTTAGCGTGCTATCTCTTTCTTTAGTGTTACATTACGTTTTCGATGTTCATCGTTCGTTCGTTCGTGAGAAACGAAAACGTATTTTCATGCTAAAGAAAGAGATAGCTCTTTCTTTAGCGTGACAATACGTTTTCGTTTCTCACGAACGAACGAACGAACGATGAACAACGAACACGTAATGTAACACTAAAGAAAGAGATAGCAATAAGCCGTCACGTCACTCAAGGACATTTTTTCTATCTTCAATATGACACTAGCCGTGCAATCTCCATTGGGGATATAAACTTCTTGGACACCATACACTTAGAAAAATTTTCGCTGTGGCATTCTATTTCTATGATAGACACAGACATTGATCTGCGGCAATGTGATCGTGCTTGCGCGGTACAAATACTGACCGTCAGCAAATAAGAAACCATCCTTGAGCCGTTACGTTCAGTTCTTAAACTTAAGCAGGCCTTAAACAGGGCTGCTTAAATCGATACCATGACCGTCTTTTAGATGAACTTATCTAAATACACATAACATTCTTAAAAAAGGTAATTTTTAAGGTTACACGCATGGTAAATACTGTGATCCATCAGTATTTAATTAAAGGCTTATTTCATAAAAGAATGGTAAAGGACATGGCCAAAAAAGTACATTCCATCATTCCATGTACACACACATAGTAAATAATATTGTAAAATAAAAATAGAAAAATGAATTTACAAGTAGTTTTGAACCTCTCTGAACTTGTCAGTTTTTATTTCAAAATAATAAGTAATGCAAGGTGAATTCAAAGTACCGTTTATCAACTGCCAATAAAGTACATTCCACTTACACACACGTAGTAAATGGATAATATTGTTAAATAATAAAAAAAAATTAACACGTAGTTTTGAACCTGTCTGGGCCTGTCAGTTTTCATGTCACTGTCACTGTCGCCATAATGAATGAACCGTAATAATGGACTTTCAACACATGCATACTACTTTGTAGACATTGTGTTAGAGACGACGCCAATGCTCTTATTAGGAACATTTTACTAAATGAAACTGTTTTCAATGGATTTTTTACATATTTTATAAACATCTTTTAATAATGTTGCCCGTCAGCTTTTTGGATATACTTTGTTATTATTGTTCAATTTTTTATGACTATTACCCAGTTTAATAAATGTTAGTCAATATACAGTTGCAATCCTTAATTCAAATGGCCATTACATGCCTAATAATTCCAAAACCATATCAGTTTACTGTAATAATTCGCTACTGTTCGCCGTTTTAGAGCGCCTTGCGTTTTTTAATAGCAAAATCATATTCTTAACACTTGTTGCTAGCGATCTGATTATGAGGTTTAATGAAACTGTTTACGTCTAGTGTGTTGTATTGACAAGTTCTTTGAGTTTTTTATTTACAGCAATTGAATGTGCCAACATTCTTAAATATAAAACACCAAAAATCATAGGTGTAAATTAAATTTGATAACTATGTCAACGCCCATACAAAAACTGGCCATGTCATTTACTATAATAATTTACCATAGATTTTATTGGGTTATATATAATTATAATATAATTATGTTTTTTATTGATTATGAAAAATAATAGGGAATATGCATAAGTCACTGATTTTGCTAAATTTGAGCTGGATCGCTGTGGACACGTATAAAAACATGATGGAACAGAAAAATAAAATTAATGTATTTTTTTTTGTTTTATCGCACGATCAGCCTTTCTATTGTTTAATTTAAAAATCAATCGCAATCGCTTTCAGGATGTATCACATTGAAGCTTCTTTTTGGGACAAATAAAAACTTACCAAAGAAATGCAGCAATGTGTCACATCCATGTGTCAAACGAAAGCGATTGCGATAGATTTTTTGAGTTAGACAATTAGCCCCCTGATCAGGGGCCGTACCGGCTAACGAATCGAGCTTCGGAAAATTTGCCGAGCTTCGAATTAAAACAGATAAATCGAAGTAAGGAATTACTTGTTGTACTATTTGTTGAAGTTATTTGGAAGATATTGATGTTTGTGTGACCTCATGAATTAGGGTTCGCCATTTTGGCCCAATTGGGGCTCGATTTATCTGTTTTAATTTGAAACCCGGCAGGCTTTTCGAAGTTCGATGCGTTAGCCGGTACGGCCCCAGAGGAAAATAACGGTTTTTTTTTCTTTTTCGGATATAATACAGTTAACAGTCAGATATGATATTGATAAGAAATGATAATTTGTATGACACATTTGTACTTAAACGCAAAATAGATAATTGAAAATTCTTGGTTAACTCAATAATAAACGCGCCTGAAACGTGACAAATGACGTCACAAATCATGACCGTTTTGTATAGAGCGTTTTCGGCGGGTGCTGCTGCGTGCCAACTATATCACGAGAAAAAACGCAAGAGAAAAAATATGCATATTCTACGCCAATATACTACTATGGTGGATAGGCCGTATTAAATAATATTTTATGAAATAGGCCTCTGATTAAATTCTGATTGATCACAGTATTCACAGTATTTGCCATGAGTGTAGCCGTCGCCTATTGGGTGTATTCCAACAGATGAACCGCTGAGTCATTGATCGCCATAGAGTTTTGTAACCATAGAAAGTAATAAAATTGGTGAGCATGCGACTCTCCGTGCCACTGAATAATTCCATTCTAAAACTACCTAGAAGTAATGTACCGATGATATACGTTCTTATTTCAGATATCAAATCGATTGTACCGGCTTCCCGGCAGAATGATTGACAAAAGCATGTGGCACGGAGAGTCGCATGCTTTGAGGTTATGTTTTTTGTTAAATCGTCGAATTCCAGATCAATCTGAGTCTGTACCGGTGGTTTGATGTATTTGTAGCCGTTACATATTCATTGTAACAGCTACAAACACTTTCGTTGCTCATGTAACGCAACAGGGTCAAAGATATCGCGATCTAAAGTTTTAAAAGCATGCGACTCTCCGGCTCACACACTTAAGTCTAAAATATTGATGAAAATTGCATTAAGATTAAAAATAAGCAGGTTTTTGTAATCGTTTGATCACGATAAACGACCCGAAAACATATTTTCAGAATATCTTTACTCGTTTTAGAGAAATTTGCAAATTTATTTACTATGAACAATCACAGTGTAGGGTTACCATATCGTCGGTCGGTCAGAATCATTAGGCTGTTTCTAGAAAATAGACCGATCGGAATACGTTATTTTGAGGGTATACCTTCAAGAATTCTAAAGTTTATGAATTCTTGCCTGTCGATACATTGGCATATAATTAGTTTATTTTTGCGTTTTGTGTCACATCTAGCCGATGCATCTTGAGAAATTCGATTATTTTTGGTGGTTATAAATAATTGGACTCTTAAGGCGATTCTCCCACTGCCAACGCGCGCCGTCGTCGCGGGGCGCGGTTTGGCGTTTCACGCGCGCGGTGACGGCGCAGCGCAACGCCTGTTCGGGCGGTTTTCTCCGCGCCCCCGCGCCATTCGGCGTCTGACGCGTCCCCGCCGCTTGTTTTTTAGAGGCATTAAATTTTGAAGTTGTTTTGTTTTAATTTCCAGGTTTTTAGGGTTCCGTACCTCAAAAGGAAAAAAAACTGAACACATATAAAATCACTCATGAGATTAAAACGTCCAGACAAATAATTAAGATTTGCCATCTCGATATTAATGACGGAATTTTAATAACATACGAGTAGGTAGGTACGGTCAACGGCATGCTGGGCTTCCACGACAGCGTAATGATATTCAATCAAATAAATAACAGATTTTTTACAGTTTTGTATAACCTCATGTGCTGCATAATGTACCTACCAAATGGCACTAAAATGGGCGTATATCCAAGCCACGAAACATTTGAAAACCAGAGGAAATCCCGCCATCGTAACGAAACGATCATCGAAAACTAGCCGCGGGGCGCGTCGCAGTGTGTTGTACCCCGCGGTAACGCGCCTGCTGGCGCAAACTGCTCGCGGATCGCCGACGGCACGCGGCGGTGCGCGCTCACGCGCCGTGGCGCGCCTTGGTGTGTTGGACGAGGCGGTTTTCTGTACAAATTAATGTACTTGCATACAACGTAAAAGACGCGCGTGGGTGCGCCGCGACCGCGCGCGTCGCCAGTGTGAGAACCGTCTAAACTGTCAAAATTGTTTTAAAGTAAAAAGAAACAATAGTATTGTATTTAAGATAGCCTGCGTAGTGTACAAACCTAATTTGTGTCATTTTCGTCCATGGAAACAGACGTGGGACCCGTACATTAATAACACCGTCAAAAAAATATTACAATTTGAAAAACAAGTACCATATACCTCAGATCACTTAAAAATCCCTATGAAATAAATTTGTGCCAAATTAAGGCATGGACTTTTAATATTTTCAATTTTTTTGTTTGTCCGAGCCATTGATGCTTATAAAAATTATTAGTATTATTAGAGTTTACATATTTAATATCTTAAATACATGAGTGATGGACAGAATGAATTTGTGTCATTTTCATGCATGGATAATACCTAGGTAGGTAGGTATTCAAAAAGTTTGCGGTCGAAGCGAGTAGGCGCGGGCGCGTGGCGAGGGACGACGAAGTTCGTCCGTTTCGGTTGGATACTAAGTACGTACATACCTATAAGTCTCACGTCACGATACGAACGAACACGCACCTTTCGTTTGGTTAAGTAGGTACTCTATAGAATTACATCTCCTGTTTTAGAAATTCATACAGATGTACTATGGACAACTTCGTTTTTTTATTCTAAAAGCCCTACCCGACTTCAATATATGTGTTGTTATTATATAACAATGATAATGCATATCTAATGATTTGAATATTATTTCTTGCTTTTTAGAGGCAGGTTATTTGAAGTTGGTTTTTTGTTTTTTAAAACATTTTTTTTTATTTTTAAAACAATTTTTATTTTTTTGTTTTTAGTGTAAGTACCTTCTCTATTAGGTAGTGTAGTGAAAGTATATTATTTGGTAGAAAAATCGGCTCAGTCAAACGTGAGATATTCGCGGAGAAACATATACAGGTCAAACTGAAAGAGAACCTTCTTTTTTTTGAAGTCGGTTAAAAAGACTAAAAGTACCTCTTACCCAACAAAAAGAATCATCTTATTCGGTTCATAAATAACAAAATAGTCAAGTTAGTTGATGCAAAATCATAGTGTTTTCAGGATACCTTGAAAACTACTGAACCGATTTGAAAAAAAAAATGGGACCATTTCGCAAAAAAATTTAATCGAACAAAAAAAGAATCATCAAAATCGGTCCATAAATGTCGAAGATACGCGCGAACAACCATAAAAAAAAACATACAATCAAGGAAGTAATAAAACAGATGCTTCGTTCGGAGTTATTTTATTAATAAAATACATGTAAAATAATTATTTTTTTTTCTTACAAAGAGGTTATAAGAAAACTGAATTTCTTAGTGCTCATCACGGTTAGTTCAGAGCCATCACGCCTTATTAGTAAGTTTGGATAGACTAACATACACGTTACTAACATAACAAGTGATGTATAGGTACTTGGTTATTTATAAAGCTGTTGGGTTTTAAAGTAAATGGGAACGGGAACGAGAACGAAAACGGAAACGGGAACGGTACTTACCTACTAATCTCTGAACTAAACTTTTCAATAATTTATACCAATTCGAATTTAATATTTATAACTAAGACAGGACAACGTCTGTCGGGTCAGCTAGTAAAATAAATATTTGAGGGGGCTCCCATACAACAAACGTGATTTTTTAGCCGTTTTTTGGTACGGAACCCTTTGTGTGTGAGTCCGACTCGCACTTGACCGGTTTTTATTTCCTTACCCTCAAAAAATATTTTGTTACAGTAGGTAGGTAATCCTTTCTTTTTAAACTTTGCAAGAGGTAGAGTACAAGAATGTTAATGATGTCATCTCATCAATGAGACTGTAATTGACAATAATGACACATGCCTAGTTCCAAATCACGCCAACAGCACTGTTAGCCTATAATCCATTAAATGAAGTAGGTACACAAATACCCTATCTGTGTAATATTTTGTGACTATTTAATTTGGTCGGATACGCGCTAACAGCGCTGTGAGCGTGATTCGGAACGCGGCCACAGTATCATCAAATGTATTTATATTTGTTCGTATACTTCTTACCTACCTACCTACTCGTTACTTCAAATGTGTCACCGAACTTCAGTACCTATGCTTAGGCGTCACTAAGTCACTTACTTACTTTAAATTAGGCGAATTAATTTGAAGTGGGATATTGTGCTGGCTCAATACGAAATAGAGGCTACTTTTTACAAATTCTTTTACCCAAAGTCGCTCGAACGGCAAAGTACGTAGCAGCGGTGCTCGAAGTACGCAGCAAACAGCGGTGCCCCGGCTCCCACCCCACCCCCCCCCCATTTTCTTTTGTGACTTTTACAGGGTGTTGAAAAAAAAAAAAAAAAAAGCTGAAAATTCCATTGATGAATTTAGCACAAAACATTATGTACAACAGATACTATTGATCTAAAACATTTAACACTTATTTAACCAATTGTAATATTCTTTTGGAGTTACTAAGGTAACGCTTTAGGTAATAGTCAAGTAACAGTATTCCCGTGGACAAAGATGACACAAAAAGCTCAAGTACATCGGTTACAACTTCATAATCATCATGAAAGTAAAATTTGCAACTTTAATTTTCTTTTCGTCCGATAGCGTTAAAAAAGACAAAAACCTAAATTGTTACTTATGCATCAAACCAAAATGACACAATTTCATGTATTAGGCTAAGTGAATGGTGCAGAAACTATATACGAAAAAAACAAACTTTAATATTTTTAAAAGCTAAAAACTTATCCCGATCGGTCTAAAATGCAAGTTGAAGTGTTTTTAGATACCTATTTTGAAAGACTAATACTTCAAAAAACGAAGGAAGTTCTCAGTTCGGTTGCATTCAACCGAGACCTAAATTAATGGGTGACTGATACTGATGATGATGGGTGACTGGTACTGAGTGGGCAATTATTATACCAATTATGACGTTCACATTTTTAACACGTTTTTATAAGGTTACCTACTTTCTCATTTGTTTGTTTGTATTTTGTCATCTCGATTAGGATAAAAGTCACCTTTTTACGTCCCCTAAAAAATATTGCAATATTGCATAGTCAGTAACAGTATGATAGTAGGTACGATACGTACGAGTATGTAGGCAAATCAACCCTCAACATTATGTAGTTCAACTTGAATTTTATTAGAAACAGCCTAATGATTCCTACGGACCGACGATATGGTCACCCTACACACTGATTATTCATAATAAATCATAGTAAATAAATTTACTTATTTCTCTAAAACGAAGGAAGATATAGTGAAAATATGTTTTCGGGCCGTTTATCGTGATCAAACGGTTACGTAAACTTGCTTATTTTTAATCTTAATACAATTTTCACCAGTATTTTAGACTTAAGCGTGTGGGCCGGAGAGTCGCATGCTTTTAAAACTTTAGATCGCCATATCTTTGTCCCTGTTGCGTTACATGAGCAACAAATGTGTTTGTAGCTGTTACAATGAATATGTAACGGCTACAAATACATCAACCCACCGGTACAGGCTCCGATTGATCTGGAATTCGACGATTTAACAAAAAACCTAACCTCAAAGCATGCGACTCTCCGTGCCACATGCTTTTGTCAATCATTCTGCCGGGAAGCCGGTACAATCGATTTGATATCTGAAATAAGAACGTATATCATCGGTACATTACTTCTAGGTAGTTTTAGAATGGAATTATTCAGTGGCACGGAGAGTCGCATGCTCACATAAAATTGAGTACTGTGGTAGTGGTGACCGATGACTTAGAGATTGGTCTACTGGAATGCACATGACAAAATTTGACAAATGTCGTGGTCATGTCAATGTCAGTCAGTTTTGACTTTTGATGTCAGTCATTTCTGAAATCTGCGACGAAGTTCTCGTGAGTTTGGTGGTTACAAATATTCGATTTTAAATTATTTTTAATTTAATTACATAAATAGACAACAAAGTGTGCGTGAACACGTTTCAAATTTAACTTTACTAACTAACTACTGACTTTCTTTTTCGATATTTCGTTCAGTCATGGATAATAAAAAAGAAGAGAAAAAACAAATTCGTGTGTGGTGTGATGGATGGTGAGTAAAAGATTTTTATAGTTTTTGCGCATACACTACCTTCTGATCGATATGTACATAATGGAGTGCCAAGTAATTAATATGTACATAATGGATTGCTAATCATTGTAGTTGCAATAGTTTATTGATAGAATCTCCCATAAAAATAGTGAGGCTAATTAAACGTCCGGTGCAATACATCGTTTTTTGTTTCAATCCACGCCTACTTTCAGGCACGAAAATTATTTTTATCCTTACCCAATTACCTGCATGAAACTTAAATTAAATACAATTGAATTACCGGTTTCTCATTCTCATAATATTTGGGAATTTCCAAAGGCAGAATAAATCAATAATGCTTACATAGTTTCCTTGCAATGTATTTTTAGTTGACTTATGTTGTTTGTTGACTATGCTGGGTGTTCAGTTTCCCACGGTCCGCTACACTGTACTTCATGTACTGTAGATTGATGTTTTCAACCAAACATAACCTAGTTTACCTACCTAAATTTTTAATCATTATCATTTATAAAAGAAATAATGTTATCTAATTCATTATAATCATTTATTATTAATGGCATAAAAACCTATAGAGAATTTAAGCACATTAAAAGTAAGTAAATTTTATATTCAAAAGTTGACATTGGCGGAATTATTGTGCATAGACATGGGCACCGGCAGCACTGTGCAAGGAGCTGCACTTGCACCCCCCTGTCAGATAAAAAAAAAATTAGGTTACTGTTTAAATAAAAACTGAAGGCGTCTAGGTTGCTGTCTAAATTTGTTCAATCATATTGTCAAAAAATTCAGTATCCTCCTCTATTTCTATTAAGATTGTTAATAGTATAATGTGTAGATGCAGATGCACCTCCCTGAAGAAAATCCTGGTGGCACCCATGTGCATAGACCATGCAAGCCATTGATTACGAAGAAGAAAAAGACTTAGAGTTACCTATTGTTTTTTTTTCAGCTATGATATGGTTCACTTCGGTCATGCTAATTCTCTGAGACAAGCAAAGGCTTTAGGAGATGTCTTGATAGTAGGAGTTCACACTGATGAAGAAATAGCTAAACACAAAGGGCCCCCCGTGTTCACACAAGAGGAACGCTACAAAATGGTCAAAGCTATAAAGTGGGTAGACCAAGTGGTGGAGGGAGCGCCGTATGTCACAACGCTAGACACTTTAGACAAGTACCAGTGTGATTTTTGTGTACATGGAGGTAATTACTATTATAATCATTGGAACATTTTTGATATAAGATTCACATATTTTGGTTAATGAATCTCACTTAACTACTATACAGTAATTATAGTCTGTCCAAGATAGCTTGGTGATTTTGACAGATACTTTTTCTTTGTAAATTCCGTCTTTAAAAGTGCTTGATTGCCACCAAATAATTATAAAAATAGCTGAAGATGTGAAAGAGGAAGCCTGCTATGACAGATACTTTTTTGTAAAGAAATAAGTATTAGATTATAATAAATATTTATTTACAAAGAAAAAATATCTGTTAGAATCACCAAGCTATCTTGGACAGACTCAATTACTGTATAGTTAATTAAGTTATAGCAGAAATACTAAATTGGAAAAAATGTGTTACTTATTATGCACTGAATAAATGATATCAACATTATTTTCTTTTAGATGATATCACAGTCACAGCTGATGGAATTGATACATATCATATGGTTAAAAAAGCAGACAGATATAAGTAAGTTTTAACTGTAGTGAAAAAATAATTTTAAAGATAAATCTGTAACTCTGTAACTTGAAGTTAAGATATGTGTTTTTTTCAGAGAAGTGCAGAGAACAGCGGGTGTTTCAACAACAGATTTAGTTGGCAGAATGCTGTTACTCACTAGGGAGCATTTCAAGTAATATCTCATTTCACATTACTTTGTTGGTACAATAAGGGAACATACCCATACTACGTGACCCATATTTTACCATTTTTGACCCCCCTCCCCCCCTCGGTGACCACCCGTAGTATATGCCAAGACCCCCCCTGGTTTTCACGTAGTATTTCATAGATAATGGTTTTACATCATTTTCAACAGAAATCTAAAAAAAAATTTGGTCATTTTTGTCTTTTCATTAGTAAGGCGCTTGCCACGTAATGCCAAGAGTGTGTATTATAATTTTACATACAATTACAAGTGAAAAAATGTATAAAGAAGAAAAAAAATTTCGCTGCGTGCCATATTTGAATACGACTTGAAAAAAAAGAACCAGATTTCCATTGACAATATTGACTATGTGACAAAACATAGGCCCCCTCCCCCCCCCTGTGACCAAGCGTGGTATTTTAAAGACCCCCCCTCCCCCCCCCCCTTAACGGGTCACGTAGTATGGGTACGTTCCCTAAAATATTGGTTGGATTGCTACACCTTACTTTAGCATAGTTAGTTTCATAATGTCATCTATTGCCTGTAAAATAATTTTGAAGTTTACAGATTTTGTTGTTTAAGAATTATTCCTAAATGTGATGATGAAATTACGACACAAACAATTTGCAATTGTTAAGTTGATTATTCACAGTATCTAATAGTAACTAATAAACACATCAAAGTTTTGTTTATTTAACTAATCCAGCAAAATACACAATTTGGTAAACTTTGGTAAAACGGGTGCTGCCAGTGGGAATGGGTCTGCTTCTGAGTACCTATCTTAACGCATATTGAATTGTAAGAATTGCGTTTTTATTTTTATGTCTTGTATCAAGTGTTTTTTGGTTAGAGTAGCAGACGGAGTGATTTCTAAACTAGTTGAAAGTTATTTACTCTCACGATTACCTATCTGAATGTGGTAGATATTAAATTTTAATCTACCTACCCATTGTGTGTAACCTTTTGATAATTATTGTGATGGAAAATGACCTCACTTTAAATGTGGAGCTCATTTTTCAATCTTGACGACTCTGTATGAAATATACAGGGAGAAAAAAGCAGCCCTTGACGAGTTTCTTGCCGGTTCTTCTCGTTACAAGGTCTCCCGCTTAGGGTTTGCGAACCGATGGCGTAGCTTCTATGACATTCACAAGTGCTTGTAACAGCCTAGACTGAATAAATTATTTTGAATTGAATTGAATTGAATAATAAAAAAAATATATAAAATTGTGCAAAAGCATAGTGGTATAGTTTTATCTTCACTGTAGATTTAAAATCCTACATGTTTAATTCCACAAGCTAATTTCAATGTTATTGCAAGTAACTAATCAATCATACATATACTTAATAGTACAATTATTATGTATAAACAAAAACATCTGTTAAATAAATATTTTATTACTTTTCACATCCATTATTTTTTTTATTAGATAAACTAATTGCACTTAAGGCACTATGCTTTCCAGGAGAGGTGACAAAGAATACTCCGTGGCGCTGGAGCACTCCTCAAACCTCGGGACCGACTCCACGGCGCGGTCTCCGTACACGGGCTGCTCGCAGTTCCTGCCCACCACACAGAAGATCATTCAGTTCAGCAGTGGACTTTCGCCCAAACCTACCGATAAGGTGAGGTTAACGACACCTGAACTTTTGAACTTTATTTATTATTCCGAATATGATTGTTAAATCAGTAAATCACGTGACGGAAACGAAACAAAATACGTTTCATAGGTATTTCAGCTGTGAATATCCAAATATTTTCATTGTTCAATTTGACCCTCAAAATATGTTTAAGTACCTACATAACTAGCTATACTCGTAAAAGTGTTGTAGGTTTACCACATCATATTATGGCCAGTGCAGTACCCCTGACAATGTGTACATAATTTTATAATGATCGGTTGAGTAAGTAGGTAGTTAAGACGTGAAGGCGTAACAAACAAAAAAATATTTTCGCATTTATAATATTAGTAAGGATTAGGAAGTAAGAAAGGGACAGCCAAATTTAAATTCTCATGATTAAGGTATGATTCCGATCTCGGCAGCAGCAGCAGTGCAGCCGCAGCAGTGCGCTCCAAATTGAACCGTAATGTTATGAAAAGCGGCTCAATTTGAAGTGAGCGGTGAAGGGTTGCGACCGCATAGTTATGCAGTCGCGACACTTCGTAGCTCACTTCAAATTGAGCCTTTAGTCATAACAATACGGTTCAATTTAGAGCGCGCTGCTGCGGCTGCACTGCTGCTGCTGCCGAGATCGGAATCATACCTTTAAGGTACGATTCCGATGTCCGCAGCAGTGCTGCGCGACACTGCTGCGCAACAGTGCTGCGCAGCACTGCTGCCGAGCTCGGAATGTAGTCTCATATAAACCTATAGAGAATGTATGGGGACCAGTGGTGTTGCGGCAGCAGTGCCGCGACGCTTCTCCGCTCACATCAAATTGAGCCTTTCAAACGTAACATTAGGATTCAATTTGGAGATCGGAATCATACCTTTATACACAGTTGAATGTCATTTGTCACCATTACATCATTAGTAGGAAATTTGGCTTAAGGCCCTTATAGCCGTCAACTAGCGCCGCCAATACATTTATTTTTATTATATGTAAACCAGGTCAATATTTAAAAAAAAGGGAACAACCATGCCCTCTTAAATTGTCTCTAATATTTTTTTAATAACTCTTCAACAGTTTTCATTCTTCCAAGTTTTAAAATCCATTTAAACCAAAAGTGGCCACTGTCGTTTCAAATGATTCATAAAATATTAGAAACAATATAAGAGGACATGGTTGTTTCCTTTTTTTAAATATTTACTTGGTTTACGAGTAATAAAAATAAATGTATTGGCGGCGCTAGTTGACCTATATAAGCGCCTTAACTAGCGATAGCGGTGTGCCTTCGAATCAAGCACGCTTTTTTAGATATTTAATAATTGATGCAAACATTGTCGAGACGAGACACGTGTTGTTTAAGACACGTCACTCCAAAACTACAAGATGAGATTTAATGCGTAATAACTAATAACAAACTTAACATTGACCTTTATTTGCCGTCTTGGAATTTTTTCGAAGGTCATTCATCAAGAGGCTCACTTGAGCCATGAAGAGATGAAAGAAATGATGGGAATACAACAAATGATGGTCGCTTTTGGTTTAAATACCAATGAAAAAAATTAAAAGTTTTGAAATAAATATTTGAATAAATATTTCCATGTTTGCTTTTAGAGTTTTTATGGCGGAGCTAGTTGTCTCCTCAAGCAATAACCGGAAATTTCGAGAATATGCGTGTACAATGCGAAATAAATGAGTTGATTGATTTGATGACTGACTAAGTTGGCTCAGCGCCTCCGTGGTCTCGAAATGTACTATATCCAAAGATTAGTTTGATTTCCGCATCAAAATAATGAGTGATACGTCGTATCTAAAGTATAATATTTTATGAAGAATATTTTTAGCGTTCTAAGGGTAGTTCTACCGATACTACTGTCACAGTATTTACATAAAATACTTATATTTTAAACTGTGCTACTGTTCTAATGACACTTGTTTTCTCAATAGTGCTACGAATTTGTACTTTTTTACACGACTGCTCAAAAGGAGTGTATATGTGTTCAGGGTTCATGTATGTTTTTAGTAGCACTAATGAACTAAAGCCTCAAACCTCATCAGTTCCACGGTAAAACTGCCCAGTATAAAACAATTACAAGTGGGAACAAAACTATTTTACGGCATTATGGAAATTATTCATACTTCTTTGAATCAAAATAGGTAATTTATTTAGTTTTGGTTTACCTACCTCTTGTTATTTAAATTAAGCTGTCTTGTGAGTAGGGTTGCCAAAGTTCAAAACGCAGGGAAGGTCAGGGTTGGCGACGACGACGCGTTTGACGACCTCTACATACGGGTGTTTTCATAATGATGTCTACCGATGAAATACATCAATGATTGTCCATCCATCCATATCTATATCTCCATGGAGATTGTCACTGGGTCTGTTAAATTACTTGAGACTTAATGACCATGTAGCTAAATGTCTAGCAATACACATGTTTTTGTTTCATTTAAATCAAGCGCGTAGTTTCGAAGTTACAAGGGTTTAAAGGAAATGCCAGGCGCACTAAAATATGTGTTTTATTACGTACGACGTAAGGTTCACTTGCATGTCCAATGACGTCATTTGACAACACAAAATAACAGCGTTCTAGTACTAGTACTAGTACCATAACTTTTCTGTTTCAAGAGATATCGCGAAAAATTCTTCACAGTTGTTCATGTGGCCCTTTGCTATCGGATAAGTCACTAAACAAAAATCGCTGTTATTCTTCATTGGTTGTATTGTCATTGTCTACCGCAAAGGTAGATAAAGTTTGCTGTTTGCTAGTTTTCAATTTCTGAGAAACTTCAATGCAATTTTGCTGTTTCTGGTATACCTACCTCCATCCGCTCCCCTACATGTAAAGTGGGGTTAAAAAATGTTTTCCCGTCAATCTGTTAGTGTGGTGTCTTAGATAGGACTTTTGAAAATATTGTAGGTTTGTGGAAATCACTTATCTATTCAGGGATCCGATTGCGAAATATTAAGCTTTAAAGTACCAAGTGTCCCCCCTACCAGGGGCCGTACCGGCTAACGCATCGAACTTCGATAAGTCTGCCGAGCTTCAACTTAAAACAGATAAATCGAAATAAGGAATTTCGTATTGAACTACTTAAGTTATTTATAAGTTGTCGATGTTCTTGTGAATTGGGGTTCGCCATTTTGGCCTGATTGAGGCCAGGGCTGGAAAACCTGGTTAAAATTTGCAACCAGGTTTCGCGCAGCTTCATACATTTTGAAAAGAGCGTTTTTATTTCGATTCTGCTCGTTGAAACCGGTATAATTTCTGGTTAAGCTCCTAAGCTTTTGAAAAGAGCGTTTTTATTTCGATTCTGCTCGTTGAAACCGGTATAATTTCTGGTTAAGCTCGTAAGCTTAACCAGAAATTATACCGGTTCAAAATGTATGAAGCTGCGCGAAACCTGGTTGCAAAACAAAACAAACCAAAACGGTCTACGGACCGTTTTGGTTTTGATTCCGCTTTCAAAACCTGGTTAATACCAAAATGATTTTGTTCACTCCGCCCACCCGATGCAATTGCAAAGCAACGAAACGAAAGACGAGACGAGTAAAACTATGAATTCATTGATCCCGCCCGCAGATAAAAAGAGACAAAATATATCGCTGCACTAGTCACGCGCGTCGTGGAATTAACCAGGTTTATCCCAGAAGCAATATCGCTCGCGAATCGGTTCCGCTCCGAGTGAACACTAACGAAAAAACCTGTTTGAGATCGTAATTAACCTGGTTAATTAAAAACCGGTTTCCAGCCCTCAATCTCGATTTATCTGTTTTAATTTGAAGCCGGCAGACTTATTGAAGTTCGATGTGTTAGCCGGTACGGCCCCAGGTAGGTAAACGGTTGCTTTTGGATATGTAAAAATTCAGGACAGTAGATTTAAGAGGAAAGCTATCACTGCTAGGTAGTCTTTACAAGTTGACGAGTAATAATCGATCGACGGAAAAATTTTCGTAGGTACAAATTGTATTGAACTGTTAGATATTATACCTACTTAGTTTAGTCGTTAATTGTGTAAAACAGGGAGTAAATATAAGTTTATAACCATAAGAAGGGTACAAGGAAAAAAAGATAATTGTCACTTGAGGATAGTTTTGAGAAAATTAGCAAAACTTATTTAACTTTCTAGGACAATGATATTTTTAAATAAGAACAGAGAATAGGAACTATGATCTATTTTAATATGGGGATTAATTGATCTTTTATGCATACAGCAATACCCCATACTGACGTTTTTTGAGTCGCATTGTGTACACTGTTATGATTCGTTTTAACTGTTTTTGGTTTCATAACCAAACAGCTTTATGAATTTTGTACTAGATGGCATTGTTAACTCATAATCGGAAAAATGGACAATGATCTTTCTTTCCCTATACTCATGTGGAACCCTGTGGAACCCTATACTGCGCGTGGCCCTACACGGACTTGGCCGGTTTTTTTATGTTTTCATATCAAACCTTTTCTGTTGACTATTGCAGGAGTGAAACTAATTATTTTACTACTTGTTTTAGGTTGTATACGTAGCCGGAGCCTTCGATCTGTTCCACGTCGGCCACCTGGACTTCTTGGAGCAAGCGCACGCGCAAGGAGACTTTCTGATCGTGGGTCTCCACACAGACCTAGAGGTCAACAGATACAAAGGATCGAATTATCCTATCATGAATCTTCACGAGCGAGTCTTGTCTGTGCTTGCGTGCAAGGTAATTTTCCATTCTATTCTTCATAAATGGAGTCTATTTTGTTATTGATACTTGTCACATACATTCATTTCATTGGATTTCTATTTTTTTCTTTGTTGCCTATTTTATTTATTTTTGACATGTTCTATTAATTTTTATGTTGAATTTTATTTTATCTGACATTGTAGATTGTAATTATAATTTATTGACATCATAATTTAATATTAGCCATTGAATCGTCTCATTTGATTTTTTAAAATGTTATTAATAATTTAAATAAGTATACAAAAATCTAGTAAAAGATAACTAAATTATGTATTAGTAAAATGACAAAATAATTATACCATTGGAGTTGCAGAAGTGATGAAAATAGTATAAATAAAATTTCTTAATCGATAAACCGTATATGTCATAGTCATAGTCATATTGTTTATTGCAACATGTTGGTTACAGAGATCTTACAAAGTAAACGGTACCATAAACATGACCCTGTAAGGTATTGCAACTTAAAATTATATTAAATTAAAAATATTAAAATTACTTAAACATAACATTCAAGTTTCATTTAAGTAACAAAACAAAAAAATTGAAATATTTAAACAACATTATAGATGAGATCAAGGAGGCCTACTTAGACTAATTAAAAATACTGTTAAGGAATAAAAACATTTATCTATTAAAAAATCTTTAAGTTTACTATAATAGTGAGTTTCATTTTGTATATCCTGGATTTCTTTTGGTATTCTATTGTATATTTTTATTGACATATGGTAAGTTCCTGAACTCACTAAATGTAACTTAGTGAAAGGTGCTGCAAGTCTGTTTTGATGCCTTAAATTACGTGATTGTTGATAAAAATCTTTTGCTTGTGGATACGCCACATTGAATGAAAACAATAAAATAGTATTATTGAACAACATGGCTAATGCAAACCATTACTTGATTCCACGATAAAGTAGCCATTGTTGTGGTGCCGGTTTAGTGAAGAATAGATAACAAAGTGTACATCCAGCTCCTTTCCTAAACAATGTAGAAACCTTTGGCTATCTACTACTCCTATAACTGAAATGCTCCCTCGGTCACAAATCACTTAAACTTGGAAATCACTTAACCGCCTACGGACCCTGGTCCCTGGTTAGCCACTTTAGGCATAATCTGCAAAATCTGACAAAAACATAAAAAACGGATTAGTAAAAACAGACTATAAAGTATAAAATAAATTCTTCTGTAAATATTTATAACCCTATACCTACAGAAGTTTTAAACATAAAAACGTGGAGCGCATCCTAAAGACAATATTGATGATATTAAATTTACAAAATGCTCTGTCAAAAACAGAAAAGTCTGTTTGTTTTTGTCCGATAAAATAAATTTAAAATGTAATTGGCTAGTTTACCCTACATTATCTGTGAAAATTTCAACTGTCTAACTATCACGGTTCGTGAGATACAGCCTGGTGACAGACAGACGAATAGTGGAGTCTAAGGTACCGTTTTTACTCTTTGGGTACGGGACCCTAAAAATTATTAGCGATATGTATGTTCAAATCAAACTCTTGTTTTGTTTTAGTACGTCCACGAAGTCGTCATAGGTGCGCCGTACGCGGTGACCGCAGAACTAATGGATCACTTCCGAGTGAAGGTGGTGTGTCACGGCATGACGTCCATCGTGACCGACGCCGACGGCTCCGACCCATACAAGGTGCCCAAACAGAGGGGCTGCTTCAAGGTAACATATGGGACCTCTACTATTTTATAAATTTAACGAATATGCGGCTGTTAAACTTAAGGAACAGTTCCGAGTAAAGTTTGTGTGTCATGGTCTCACGTCCATCGTGACCGACGCCGACGGCTCCGACCCCCTACAAGGTACCCAAACAGAGGGGCTGCTCCAAGGTAACACTTGAAACGTCTATTATTTATAATATACATTTAACGACTATGCGACCGTCGAACTTATGGACCCATTCCGAGTGAAGTTTGTGTGTCATGTGGCCTCACGTCCATCGTGACCGACGCTGACGGCTCCGACCCCTACAAGGTGCCCAAACAGAGGGGCTGCTTCAAGGCAACACATGGGACCTCTACTATTTATATTATAGAGTAGATACATAATGTACAGCTTCCGCAAAGCTGAAGGATCACTTCCGAATGAAGGTGATGTGTCACGGCATGACGTCCATCGTGACCGAAGCTGACGGGTCCGACCCCTACAAGGTGCCCAAACAGAGGGGCTGCTTCAATCAAGGTAACACATGGGACCTTTGAGATACATATGTATAGCTTCCGCAAAGCTGAAGGATCACTTCCGAATGAAGGTGGTGTGTCACGGCATGACGTCCATCGTGACCGACGCACTATGGGGCACTTAAGGTCATTTGATGAGCAAAAGTATCTGATCAGTGTAAATGATAAAAAAATCAATTTTCCGTTTAAAATGACGTGTTGAAAGTATTATTTTACAAAAAATAATTTATTTACAAAATCAGTCACTACAAGCCCCTCGGTCATCTTCATCGTCTTCCTCCGAGTCAAAAACTTCATCTATATCATCAGTTTTTAGATTTTAAACAGTCATAATAGTCATAATAAGACGATAATTAACTGTTTCTGTAATAATAGAAATTAAATAAGATGAATTTGATTGGCTAAAGGTTTTTTATTCATACTTCTTTGTGATGAAGAAAAACGCAAAAAACAGCAATTTTTTTTTATTTCAATTAAAAACATTTTAAATAAAGTAATTAAACAGAAACCAAATCCCTAGACAACTCCAGAATATACTTTTCCAATACAATTTTCAAAATTACAGTAAACAAATTGATTTAAATATCATTCTAAATATTACTTATTATATCAAAATATATTACGACATAGTTAAATATTTTTTGTGGCTTGTTCTAAAAGATCTATAACTTGATTTAAGTATAAATTTAAAAATAAACCAAAATTAAATCTGCAAAAGATATGTGTGCATACGCAAGGCGTGATTCGACTAACAAAAACTAATCATATTGAGCCAGCAGCGGGATTTTGGGCTCTGATTAAGGTAGAGAAGTTCTTTGAGCTCCGAAAACATAAAGAAATTTGTCGTTTGTTATAAGTTTCATATAATGAGTTTTGCGCATGTACGCCCATACAAGCACCCCATAGTGCGACGCCGACTGCTCCGACCCCTACAAGGTGCTCAAACAGAGGGGCTGCTTCAAGGTAACACATGGGATCTCTACTATTTATAATATATAGCAGATAAATATGTACAACTTCCACAAAGCTGAAGGATCACTTCCAAATGAAGGTGGTGTGTCACAGCATGACTTCCATCGTGACCGACGCCGACGGCTCCGACCCCTACAAGGTGCCCAAACAGAGGGGCGCTTCAAGGTAACACATGGGATCTCTACTATTTATAATATATAGCAGATAAATATGTACAACTTCCACAAAGCTGAAGGATCACTTCCGAATGAAGGTGGTGTGTCACAGCATGACTTCCATCATGACCGACGCCGACGGCTCCGACCCCTACAAGGTGCCCAAACAGAGGGACTGCTTCAAGGTAACATATTGGGACCTCTACTCGTTTTGTTTTAATATAACGCAACTTGTCACTTAATAAATAACAAAGACCTCGTCTTTTTATAAATATTTAACTTTGTATATTAATTAAATTTTTAACAATTAACTGGTTTTCTGTGAATGGATAGTAATTCATAATTTCGTGCGTAAATAAAAACAAAATCTGTTTATCACCACGTAATAAAATTATCTAATTTCAGTTCACGTTTTAAATAATCACGCGTTAAATACTCTACTTTTATCAGTGTTCAGTCTCTAGTGTTACGTTACGATAAGATAATATTGTAATTGTAGTTATTGATTACCCATATAGATACTGCAAGTGTAATGATAATGTATGATTAATATAATTATCATTTCCTATGTATGACTAATATAACATTTCCTACATTCTTGTTGACAACCTAAGTCCTTAAAATTACAATAAAATATGAGATTTCGTGGCTTACATCCTTGTGATTTAGCCTTGCAAAATAGTGGTATGCGTAACCCCAGCAAAATGTTGCGTCTTAGAGAAATGAGAGTATTACATTATAATTAGTTCATAGTTAGATGCAATTTGTTCAAGTATAGCAAAATTTGTTCAAGTTGTATTTTCTAAGTTATTCGAGAAAAACTGATGCGATTTAAACTTCTGCGACAAACACTTATCGAGATATGGGAAATCCCAAAATGTTACTCCAGCAAAATCTTGAATATCTCAAAAACTATAAATTGGACAAATTTTGCTATTGGTATTCATTTACAACTCATCAAAAGTTATCTTTTCATGTAAGTACTTGGTTCCAGGCTAAACGCCTTTTTTTTTACATTTTGCTGGGGTAACGTTACCCCAGCAAAATCAGTTTTTCTCGAATAACTTCGAAAATACAACTTGAACAAATTTTGCTATACTTGAACAAATTGCATCTAACTATGAACTAATTATTTGTAATTCTCTCATTTCTCTAAGACGCAACATTTTGCTGGGGTTACGCATACAAATAGTGGCATTGCAAGTCTTTACTTAGTAAAATTATATCTAACTAGCTTCGCTTGTGGAGTTGATATGAGATTATGTGGTAAGGTCTAATTATTAATTCACTTTAGTAAAACTGATAGATTATAATGTCACATTGTGATTGTTACCTTTATTAATTGTACTAGTGCTGCGTTTCGTTCATTGTGATTCAGTTCACTCACACAAAGTCAGTAGCGTTCATGGTTACAACTGGGTCATTTTTTAAACAAGCCTCAAACGTTTATGGTTACAACCGTTAATGTCAGATTACAGAACATCACAGTGTTCCAATAAGCTTTCTCATCAATATAGTGTTTAAATCATCTAAATCGGCCCATCCGTTGCGATTTTATTACACATTTTATAGAGCCAATATTCATCATCCGAGTTGCTCGAAGTTTATATGGCTCCCGCATTTATTATACGCATTATGGAGGCTAACGTTCTCAATTATTAAGATAGAAAAATAAAAAAATGCGTTACTGTAAAAAATGTTGTAAAATGTTTGTAAGTATATATTTTCATTAAAAAATAAAACGCTGAGTTTTAATCGTTTCTGTAGGATTTTTCTTTTCAAAGAATCTTAAACTTCTCAAAAACGAAAAGAGATATCGATAAAAACCGGCCAAGTGCGTGTCGGGCCACGCGCAGTATAGGGTTCCGTAGCAACAACAAAAAGTTGACAAACATACATTAGTCGGACCCACGGGCGTGTCCTGCTGAACGCAGCGGATGCCCTTAGGATTACACAGTTGAAATTTAGTAGGTAGGTGTAGATGTATTCTGTAAGCCAGTTTACGATTTTTAGACAAAAATAAAAAAATAATACATGGAACTGAAACTGAAAAAATTTTTTTCGTCAATCCTATACGTCCGTAGTGTCTATAAATAGCTCTTTAAAAATGACATTTGAAGTTTACAAAACTATTCGCAAAGTCAACCGTTTGAAAGATATACACTTCCAAAGTGGTAAAATGTGTGTTCCCCCTCTAACTTTTAAAATAAGAGAGTCAAAAATATATGCCATTGATCTTAATAAACACATTTTCAACACTTTTTCGTTAGCAGTTTTAAAGCCTATAGTCTCATCTAGTCACACTGTGACTGGTTGAGAAAAAAAATGAAATTTTTATTCTCATTCAGTAACACTGGCTTGTATGTGTATGGTGTGACCAAAGGGATGTACTACATCCATGGGTGTGACACATGCGGAAAAAAATCGCATCGGGTAACAGTGTGACTCGATGCGAATTTTTATTCTCATCCAGTAACACTGGTACGTTTATGGTGTGACAAAAATAAACTAATTTGGTGCCGTCGTCGTCGTTCTAAAGTTATGCAGTTGCGGTTCATTTTTATTTATAAGTACTTTGGAGTTTTGAATCGCAATTCGAAAGCTGCAAAATATTTTGAAAATCCTATAAATTATTTATTGTTTCAGATATTGAACTCTGGCAACACAATGACCACAGATGATATAGTTCAACGGATAATAGCCCATCGGCTCGAGTTCGAAGTTCGAAACTCAAAGAAGGAGCAGAAAGAACTTGCCATCACGAAGGTGCTAGAGAAAACGAGCATCAAACAAAATGGCGACCATATTTTCGTCAACAACTCTAATTAATGTTTATTTATAATATCCTAGATTAATTTGATGAAACAGACATAATGGGGAAGGCAATCGCTACGTACGCTTGTTCCACGAGAACTACCAAAACAAAGGACTTTTACTTTAAACATTCTTTTATAGCTTTAAAATGATCAAATTCTGTGTAATAGGCTGTAAAAATGTTGACACTAACAAATTTCCGAAAAATCTGGATAAGTACTTATTAAGAAAAAAATTATAAATAAAATTAAAAATTAAAAATGTAATAATAAAAAGTCTTAATTTGACTTTCAATTCCGGCACTTGCATTGTAGAATAGTCTTATTTATCCATTTTGGGTCAATGGGTCTTTTTCGGTAAAAAAAATCGTATAGATTTGTTCTGAACGTCTACTGCTTTAGGAACAAGCGTACGCAGCGCCATCTACAATTAGCTTGGCGTTGCCATCTCCATTGGATAATGTTGCTTTGAACAATGATTGCAGTTTTGCATTTGTTTTCGCTTAGCGTATTGGTTTTATTTTACAACAAACCAAGTTCATTGTACAAATGTAACAGGATGAAAGTTTAGAATTTTACCGTCTTTACTTATGCTAATTTATGTCTGATAAGTTATTGTACTTTTATTATAAACTAAACTAGGTATGACCGGTACTGAAAAGTAAAAGAAATACTACAATGGACTTTTAAAATAATAAATATGAGTGAGATTAATAAATTAAATTTAATCTGCTGTTTTATCCCTAATACCTAGTGGAATTATCGTATGTTTTGATACGTCGATGAAATATTAACGAGTTGTATGATTTTTTTTATGTAAAGAATAAAGAATTTACAGGTACAATAACTTAGATTGAACCTGCAATTTGTGTGTAATTTATAAAAGTTATTTTACTTTATATATTTTTTTTTTGTGTTGGGCATTTTATAGTAAGTTGTTTGTTATGTAATGTAATGCATAGCTGTTATTATTTAACGTGACATTGATGAATTCAATAATATACGAATAAGCAGGAATATAAATATATCTACTATATATATTTATATTCCTACTAGATATTATCTAGTCAAAATTACATTGAAGTTTTAGGCAGTCTTCCTATTTCCACTGCACTGATGTTTTATTATGTTAATATAGATATACTTACTGGGACCCTTTTTTTTAAAGGCGGCGAGCGCTCTTTACTACTCATTTAAGCCCGGCCACACATGACGGATAGATTTGTATGGATTAGTGGAATCACGTAAGTACGGAATTCCGAAACAAAATTTCGTCTGTGTGGCCACACTTAATCGCCTGCGGTGTTGTTACAATTTGACTACACGCACGAACAGCACAAACTTATCTGACCCGCTGACCTGTCGTCTATGTACTCAACGGCGTAACCTAGGTAACAATAAGTAATAACATTTAGTTCCAGTTTTGGCCACCGGGTCAGATAAGTTAGTGTCACTTTACTACACTAACTACTACTTATTTAATCTGGCCACATACAGACGGAATCCCGATTCGAAATTCCGAACGGAATATCGATAATGTATGAAAATTCCGTACGGAATAATCCCACATGTGTGTGGTAGGCCGTAGGTCCATAGATTTGTATGGATTAGCTGCGTTCGGAATTACTTATGTAGGGAATTCTGTTGGTATGTGGTCAGGCTAACGAACAATTCAAAAATACGGATTTTGCTACGTCGAATGAAAATGAGTAGAAAAGAGCACCCGCCGCCTTTCAAAAACAGAGCCCCTGTTCTTAACTAAAATTTATTTCAATATTATGTTCATACAAATCACAAATGTTTAGTTTATATTTTGTTAAGTTAGTTAGGTCATGAATATATTACCTAGAAATACTCGTAGATCTGAGAAGATGGCACTAACAGCTTACTTCTGTAAAAAATAATAAAGCAAAACTAAAAAACAAATATTTGTTGAGCTCTATGTTCAACCTAACCAATATTTTACTTTGCAGAAATGAGTTATAAAGATTTCCGAGATAGTGTTACTCACAGGTCGGATAGATCCATTCAGTTTTCACAATTAGGACCCGTGTCTAACGATAACTAACATATAGTGCACTTGAAAATAATTACATGCCTCCAAGTTAAATAGTCTCCTTACGTAACTATTAATTAAAGCCAGTAACACATGCCAAGAGATGGTATAACCGCCTTATTACGTGAGGATTTCGGATATATTGTTAATGTGCCACAAGTATAATTTAGGGCCGACAGACACACTACAAATCTATTTAGAGGACGTATTTATTCAGAAGTTGTCTCAATATAACATTATTAGTTAGTTAATATATTGTAGTTATGTGTTTGCAAAATAGATCTGGTAGGTATTTATTGACAGAAAATATGCATTTAATGGTTTTGAACATTCCATAAAATATTTTTTACACAATATTAAAGATGGAATGTTTTCAAATCACTCTGTTGTAAGGTTATATCTTTCGAATCGTATTAAAACATGAAATTAATATAATCCCGGTGTCTACTCTACGCATGCCTAAAATAAAATATTAGAGCGTTATTGCATTTTACAGTGCCTATATTATGAGTTTGCACAGTTATGTTTACAATACTCGATAGCGACTGTAGTAAGCAATTGGCGGTAACTACACTAAACTAAAAGTCATACAAAAGTCAACTACATTCGCTATCAGGTATAGTAAGCAAAAACAAATCAAACGCCTACAGAACTTATCATAGTACTCTATGCCGCATGCTTCATTACTTACATGCCAACTTTGACATTGCGAACAAAACACCAAACTAGTTAGTACAGTAGCCCGTAGAACATTTAAATCACCAAAAAGGTTACCGTTTGCCGTTGTGATATAGTTATTTATTACGATAGATACTTTAACCCATGTTTTACAGATCGCAACCCGCCGTAACCTATATTTGTATATCTCCAAAAATGATATTTTTTTATTTTTCAAGGTTTACCACATGGTTAAGCTATTGTCGTGTTCTACAGCATTGTTTGATTGCCTGCCACTAATAATAGTAAGACTGGAAAGTGATCATACACAGATTTAAGACCAGATAAAGTCCAACCAATTTCATCAGGTCTTAAATCTGTGTATGGCAACTTTATAGTCTTACTTTTATCTGTGGCAATCCAACCATGTTGTAGAACACGACAATAGCTAAACTATGTGGTAAACCTCGAAAAATAAAAAATAAACAATTTTGGAGATATACAAATATAGGTTACGGCGGGTTGCGATCTGTAAAACTTGGGTTAAAGTATCTATAATTTCGTAATAAATAACTATATCTCAACGGCAAACAGTAACCTTTTTGGTGATTTAAATGTTCTACGGGCTACTGTACTAAGTGTGGCTGTGTTTAATTTAGGTTCAAGTACCTACCTTACAATATATTGTACAATGTTAATTTATTTTATATAATTAGGTTCATTAGAGCAGTTAGAGCTGCAGTTAGTTATTAAAAAAACCGACTATTTTATTTTAATAATTATGTTTGTTAATTTTATTATGTTGGTAGGTTAACTATTTTTGTTCAAAGAGAAGGAATAAAGGATGTACATTTAAAGTGCACTTATTTTTTTTGTTTAATATTTGTATATTTCTTGTATTGTTTGTCACCATTATAATTTTAGCCAACAAAACCTTAAAATCACAAATTGTACCTTGGTATGTATAATATCATTGCATAATGTAATTTATTTAAAAGAAAATAAACTTTTTAATATGTAATTAACTCGTATAGGCAAATTCGACCGTTTCGGTTCGGTGCAGCTGTACCGAACCTGAATCCGCCAGGATTCTTTGATGTTCAACTCATTGGTGCTTCAGTCATGGTTGTTTAAGCTTTCTATACGTTGATTAATATCCATAATACAAGTTTTGCTTATTTAGCCGCGCTGACATGATCAAAGTATAATTGAACCAAGTAAATTGGACAAAGTAGCTTTGGTTAAAGTATACTTGGATACCCGTTGACACGATCCAAGTATACTTGGACCAAGTAACGTGGACAAAGTAGCTTTTTGTATACGGCGACATCAAACTACACTTAGATTGCTCGTTTACATGATCCAAGTAACGTCCAAGTAGTCGTCAAAACATGTGCGTGTGGTGTGAGTGTTCCTATCCTGGAAATTGATTTAACCATACGAAGATTTTAAGAAATAATTGTGCAAACTTGATGGTAAAAACGAAAAATTTGTGAAACCTATGTAGACTTAGTTATGGTCGATTATATAGAACACTCACACCGCCCGCCTCGCGAAAACGCCATACTTGGTATCATACAATATACAAGACGTGTGTTAAAACTATATATAACTTTAACTGAAAAATATTGAAATTTTATTACTGTATATTATAATTCGGATTCAAAGTAAATTTGTGACACATAAATCTTGACAGAAAACGTGCTAGATCGAGAGCAATTAAACATTTTGTTTATTTTTCATTGCTCGTGTGAGTGTTCCATATTTTGGTATTTATTTAATTAACCAGATCTCGTATACAAGTGGAGGCTGCACCCAAAATTGTGAAAAGTTTGATCCTAAAATTTAAAACATCGTCCATTTTCGTAAGTGTTATACTTTAATAGTTATCATTTTTTTTACATTTTCAAAGGAATATCTTATGTAGGGTGGGTATGCTTTTTTATTTCGTCGGACACAATTTTCGTCTACTCGTATTGGCTAACCTTTACTCGTAGTTGTAATAATTCTATTTTTATTGCAGTCTGTTGTTAAATTCTCCAGTGTTTCTGTTTACTAATAACATAATCATGTAAGTTATTATATTTTTCTGTACTTTATATTTTTTTTTATCGGAAGGGAGTTCAGTAGTCTACTGTGATTTGATTGTGTTAATGAATCCGTACTTTTTATTTGATTGTTAAATTTTTAATCACATTGTAAGTCGTAGCATCTGCAACTATGTAGAAAAAATCTTACCAGTTAAATTCCGGTTTCCAAATGAGCTGAAATTTTACATGCATGTAAATCGAATGACAATACAATATTATTGTTATGACATGAAGCTGGGGCCCTACCGGCTAACTTATCAAACTTCAGCGGGTCTGCCGGGCTTCAACTTAAAGCTCAAGCCACACAGCCGGCGGCGTGGCGAGACGGGGCGCGGCGTGACGGGACGGCTGGCACGACGGTAGAGTTCATACTGCGGGCGTGATCATGCCTACGTCCCGCCCCGCCGCGCTTCCGATCTGTATTCACGCTCGGCGCGACGGAGGCGTGGCGGGACGGGACGCGACACGTCGCGCCACGCTGGCCTGTGTGACGTCGTCCATAGTATCTAGTAACTGCTCAGCGTCGCGTCGCCGTCCCGTCCCGTCACGCCACGCCGGCCGTGTGGCTTGGCCTTAAAACAGACAAATTAAAGTAAGGTATTTAGTATTGTACCATTTACCGAAGATATCGATGTTCGTGTGTAGCGTAAGTAACAAAATAACCGTTACATAAAGATGCTGGTAACAATAAACGCAACTTTTAATTGCATATTATCAACATATAGTATTATTTTTTTACTTTTCGTATTAATCTCTTTTTTTTGTAATAAAATGCTGAAACCAATGTTTTTCCCGCTTTTTGTTCATATGCTTGGTCACCCTACATAAGACTTTCCTTTGAAAATTAAAAAAAAATGATAACTATTAAAGTATAACACTTACGGAAATGGACGATGTTTTAAATTTTAGGATCAAACTTTTCACAGTTTTGGGTGCAGCCTCCACTTGTATACGAGATCTGGTTAATTAAATAAATACCAAAATATGGAACACTCACACGAGCATTGAAAAATAAACAAAATGTTTAATTGCTCTTGATCTAGCACGTTTTCTGTCAAGATTTATGTGTCACAAATTTACTTTGAATCCGAATTATAATATACAGTAATAAAATTTCAATATTATTCAGTTAAAGTTAGAGATTTTAGGAACACTCACACCACACAGCGTGTGGTGTGAGTGTTCCTAAAAAACCCTTATAAAATCCAAATTAACCATGCTAATGAATTGATTATTTTGTGAATAGTTGACACAAATTCAGCACATTTTTTCCATATATATAGTTTTAACATACGTCTTGTATATTGTATGATACCAAGTATGGCGTTTTCGCGAGGCGGGCGGTATGAGTGTTCTATATAATCGACCATAACTTAGTCTACATAGGTTTCACAAATTTTTCGTTTTTACCATCAAGTTTGCACAATTATTTCTTAAAATCTTCGTATAGTTAAATCAATTTCTAGGACAGGAACACTCACACCACACGCACATGTCAAAACTACTTGGTCCAAGCAGTCTTGGATGAAAGTAGAGCAGTAGACCAAGTTTACTTTGATTAGAATTTTGATCCAAGTGCGCTTTGATTGCTCGTTTACATGATCCAAGTAACGTCCAAGTAGACATCCAAACTACTTGGTCCAAGTGTACTTTGATTATGTCAACGTAGCTTTACCGGCTAACTTTTCGAACTCCGGCGGGTCTGCCGAGCTTCAACTTAAAACAGATAAAGTAAGTAATTTCGTACTGTACTATTTGTTGAAGTTATTTGGAAGATATTGATGTTCGTGTGACATAATTGGGGTTCGCCATTTTGGCCCAATTGGGGCTCGATTTATCTGTTTTAATTTGAAACCCGGCCGACTTTCCGTTAGCCGGTACGGCTCCAGAACTACTCTCATTATTGAACATTATTCAAAAGTGTATAGTATATGAAATCTTTCCACACACTTTACATTAAAATATTTATGTATTTATGTAACGTTAGCTATTAAAATAAATTATTTATCATTTATGATTTTGTTTTACTAAGTATAGACGTCTAAACGCATTTGCGCTGCGCTGCGCGACGCAGCGGCGGCGGCGGGTGCGGCAATTGTAGTTTTCTCAAACATGTTTGGAAATTACAACAATATCGTGATTTTACCGTGTGTAGTAAATCGAAACGTTACGAGGGGTAGGGGTATGCCAAAAGTTTTTAGATAGTCTTTACTCAATAACTTGATACTGTCAAGTATAGTACGAATCACGAAAGATGACCACAAATGGCGCCCATCTTCGCATCATAACTAGAGATAGAGATGTGCCGGGCAGAAAGTTCCCAACTGCCGGGAATATTCCCAATCTTGCCGTTGCCAGTAACTTTCCAATCTTGCCGGCAACATTGGCAATGTTGCCGATCCGTTTAGTATTTCAAAATATAGAGATTTCAGAAAGAAAATTGGAATTTAGTACAAAATAACTATAGGACAAAAATATTATAACGGTAATTGACGGTATTTGACATACGATTCATAACTCAACATGAAGAAAAGACTTAAGGCGGTTGTATGACCGAAAGTGGCGCCCTCAGAGGTTTTTATTTAATAAGTTATTAATAGATAAAGATTTTAATAATGTTTATCGTGGAGATTTTAGGGCCCATGGTCTAGTATTTTTAGAAGGTATCACTACATGCCTCGTAGTCATTCGTAGAAGTAGATAGCAAATGTGTCAAAAATGGCCACTTTTAGCAGTTTTTCTATCTACTTCTAGCAGTGACTACTAGGGATAAAACGATACCGTCTAAAAATACTAGACTGTGGGCCCTAAAATCTCCACGAGCAAAATTATTAAAATTGTGTATTAGAATTACAATATTAAATAAAATTCACCGCGGCGCCACTTTCGCTCAGGGTACCACCTTAAGACAAAATAATAATTCATATACATATAGAAATATATGTGTATTGTGTATTATATCATATTTTATGAAATATTATTTTGTCTTAAGTCTTTGCTTCATGAGTTCGGTATGATGCGAAGATGGGCGCCATTTGTGGTCATCTTTCGTGATTCGTACTACCTATACCATCTCACTGAGTGACTAACATATCAACGCACAGCCCAAACCGCTCGCTGGGTCTAGAGATTCCAACCAAAGGCACGTAGCGTAGGTTCCTTATAGAGGTCTAGGGCACCCGTAGAGGTCTTAGGGGTAGGTACACTAAGAAAGGATTTTTCAAAATCCCCCAGGGGATTGATCCCCTGGATGTCATGCAATGCAAATAGATATGACTAATCGGATTATCGCTACGACCTTCCGTTCTCAAGATCCAGGTAAAAAGGTCTCCACAGCGTATCCTCACATATCTCCTAAACGCAAGACCGACAAACTCTGGTTCTTGGTGACAAACTCCGACAAACTACCGGCTACACACAAGAGTAATCAGATTTCTGTTACGACCTTCCGTTTTCGAGATCTGTGTGGCTCAGCTATAGAGACGTCTCTACAGCTGCGCCACACGTATCTCCTAACTAAACGCAAGACCAACAAACTCTGGTTTTTGTGCGACAAACTCCGACAAAATAACGGCTATACATACAAGTAATCAGATTTTCGCTACGACCTTCCGTTTTCCAGATCTGTGTGGCGCAGCTGTAGAGACGTCTCTACAGCTGGCTGAGCCACATGTATCTCCTAAACGGAAGACCGACAAACTCTGGTTTTTGGCGACAAACTCCGACAAACTATAGACTTTATCATGGCATAGTCAAAATGTCAGATTTCCGACTTTTTTTTTTTGTGGCGCAGCCGTAGTCCGGCACGTCTCAGTTTCGAAGCTAGGATCTTCAATAATTGTGTTTAGGCCGATTCGTCCAAGGTTTAGGCTGACGACTTGGACGAATTGACGATTGAAAATTAATTTACAGTTGTGTGTGGCCAGATAGATAATGGGGAATGTCCGAAATATATCAAATTAGCTGAATATTTTTTTATAGGTAGGAATAAGCTCTCTTAGTAATAGAGAAAAGCTTCAGAATTTTTTGTTGCGTAAAAATTTTTTAAATAATTAAAGTCTCTTCGACTTCACAAATGTACGAAAGTAACAGCAGAAGGGTACGTATCAGAATGTCTAAAGTTAGAATGTCTAAACTTAAAATGGCAAAGTTCATAATGTCAAAAATTTGAATGTCTAACGATTAAAATGTCGAAAGTTCAAAATGTCAAAAACGAAAATGTCAAACGGTCAGATAGTCCTAAATAAAAATGTCTAAGTTCAAATGATCAAAACTTAAAATGTCTAATAGTCCAAATACATAATTATAATGACGTTTACAATTTACTTATGCCTTTCTTTCATTTAGGTACATACCTAATTAATAAGCTTAAATAACTGCGTGTTAACCTCTGTGCCACCGCCGCACATCACCATAGCCGCGCCGCTCCCTGATTCGGTAGCCGGTGACAGTCACTGATTCAGTAGCCGGCAAACAAAAACCAACAATTGAAGATTTTTGTCTGGTGCTGCCGCGGCACGCTCGCTTAGCTCGCTCGGCTCGCGCGCTGGGTTCATGTCAACCTAACATGCTCGTCGCTACGCTCCTCGCACCTATCTCGTGACCTACGGTCTACGGTTTCTAAGTCCCAGTAGACTAGTTTAGACTTTTAGACTCATTTCCGGCAGCTAAATTTGCTATGAAGCATTTCAGGCGAAGCCCAAAGACACCTCCACAGACTCAATTAACCTCAAAGAAGGCGATTCGTTTTAAGATCCAACCCAATTTAAATAAATCATTGTGAACTTAGACTTAATGACCATACGTGCCGGACTACAGCTGCGCCACAAAAAAAAAGTTGGAAATCTGACTTTTTGACTATGCCATGATGAAGACGTTAATTTGTCGGAATTTGTCGCACAAAAACCAGAATTTGTCGGGCTTGCGTTTAGGAGATACGTGTGGCGCAGCTGTAGAGACGTCTCTACAGCTGAGCCACACAGATCTCGAAAACGGAAGGTCGTAACAGAAATCTGATTACTCGTGTGTGCAGCCGTTAATTTGTCGGATTTTGTCACCAAGAACCAGATTTTGTCGGTCTTGCGTTTAGGAGATATGTGAGGATACGCTGTGGAGACTTTTCTACCGGGATCTTGAGAAAGGAAGGTCGTAGCGAAAATCTGATAACTCGAGTGTGTAGCCGTTAGTTTGTCGGAATTTGTCACCAAGAATCAGAGTTTGTCTATCTTGCGTTTAGGAGATATGTGAGGATGCGCTGTGGAGACCTTTTTACCTGGATCTCGAGAACGAAAGGTCGTAAGCGTATCCTCACATATCTCCTAAACGCAAGATCGACAAAATCTGGTTCTTGGTGACAAAATCCGACAAACTACCGGCTACACATACGAGTTATCAGATTTTCGCTACGACCTTCCTTTCTCAAGATCCAGGTAGAAAAGTCTCCACAGCGTATCCTCACATATCTCCTAAACGCAAGACCGACAAAATCTGGGCCCCTACCGCCCAAGTGTCGTCGACTTCGCCGTCGGCTTCATTTGACAGAAGGATGAGATACATTGCTACTTCTTTTTAGTAATAAAATAATATAATAAAAACATACCAAAGAAAAGTAGCAATGTATTACAACCATATGTCAAATGAAGCCGACGGCGAAGTCGACGCTACTTGGGCGGTAGCCCCACTGGTTCTTGGTGACAAAATCCGACAAATTAACGGCTGCACACACGAGTAATCAGATTTTCGCTACGACCTTCCGTTTTTGAAATCTGTGTGGCTCAGCTGTAGAGACGTCTCTACAGCTACGCCACACGTATCTCCTAAACGCAAGCCTTTTGTGCGACAAATTCCGACAAATTAACGGCTGCACACACGAGTAATCAGATTTTCGCTATGACCTTCCGTTTTCGAGATCTGTGTGGCGCAGCTGTAGAGACGTCTCTACAGCTGGGCCACACGTATCTCCTAAACGCAAGACCGACAAATTCTGGTTTTTGTGCGACAAATTCCGACAAATTATCGACTTCATCATGGCATAGTCAAAAAGTCAGATTTCCAACTTTTTTTTGTGGCGCAGCTGTAGTCCGGCACGTAATGACCATTGATATTTTAACTAGTAAAGTATTTGATACTTTGAATTTTGCTATTTTGAAGTTAGACATAATGATTTTCGACATTTTAAACCAATGGGGTTGGCAACGCAAAGCTAATTCTAGATGTCGCTGCGTACGCTTGTTCCTAAGACAGTAGACGTTCAGAACAAAATGTATGGGAAAATAGGTATGTATTTTGTGGTATTTTTTTTACCGAAAAAGACCCATTGACCCAAAATGGCTATAAAAGACTATTCTACAATGCAAATGCCGGAATTGAAAGCCAAATTAAGAAGGTTTTATTCTTACAGAATTTATCAATTTTTCTATATCCAGATTTTTCGGAAATTTGCAAGTGCCAACATTTTTAAAGCCTGTTACAAAGAATTTAATCATTTTAAAATGTTTTTAAGTAAAAGTCCTTTGTTTTCATAGTTCTCGTGGAACAAGCGTACGCAGCGCCATTTTGACAGTTGCCTTCCCCATTGAATTTTAATTTTCGACATTTTGAATTTTGCCATTTTAAGTTTAGACATTCTAACTTTAGACATTCTGATACGTACCCCAGCAGAATGGAGATTATACCTTTGCCACCACCTGCCACAACCACAACAAGTATTAAGAAAAAAAAGTTTTGACATTTCTTTTTTTTAATACCGTGTTGTGGTTGTGGCAGATGGTGGCAAAGGTATAAATTCCATTTTGCTGTTACTTTCGTACATTTGTGAAGTCGAAGAGACTTAAATTTTTTTAATTTTTTTTACGGAACCGAAAATTCTGATTTTTTTTCTATTACTAAGGGAGCTTATTCCTACCTATAAAAAATATTCAGCCAATTTGATTTTTATCGGACACTCCCCATTAAGGAAACGAGTCGATTTTCATACAAACAAGGTAGCTTTGAAGCCAACATAGAAGTCTAACCAAATAGGTACCAACTAATTACCAAAGTACTTTCAATAAAAGCGCGATAGTATCCGTTCAAAATTGTTTTATTTCATGTCTAGTGAGTGCGTAAGCTTGAGAAGTGAATAGAAGTCTTTGTTTGAAGCCTTGGTTCTCCGCCAAGGATTGACCTATCTGTGATCCTGATGATGGCCATCCAGGGAGTGAATGGAGGAGATTCAAACCTTTTGAAACACACTCGACTGATCCGGGGCCCTGCCGCCTAAGCGCTATCGCACACGGGCAACTTTTGTCTCTGCAACTTTTTTGTCTCTCACGTGATTTGTATGAAAAGTTGCAGACGACCGTGTCGCTTCGTGTGCGCGCTTCCATATAAACCCGTGGACTTGATGTGAGAGACAAAACAGTTCCTGGGAGACTAAGTTGCCTGTGTGCGATAGCGCTAACAACTCAAAGATAATATCTTTGATTGAGTTGTTAATAGCGATAGCGATAGGGTTATATAGTAGTTATTTTAGTGATGCGCTGAATGTAGGTTTAACCGAATACGAATGTTCGGCCGAACCATTCGGTTCAATTCTGCGCAGTGAACAGGTTTTACACGTGTCGGGCGGGCGTTTGCCAAAGCAACTCCTTCTCTAGCACGGCTCGCTCAGTCGATGTACCGCTCTTTCGGTTACAAATAATTGCAGTTCTGCACCCTGATTATCTAAAAAGAAACTATTTAGCGACCGGTTTCATTCAACATACATTGCTACTTTTCTTTGGTATGTTTTTTTTTAATCCAAAAAGTAGTAGCAATGGATCACTATCATCTATGAACTGCAACCGGTCGCTAGGTGGTTTCTAATTAGATAATCAGCCCGCGGAACTGCATACTTTGAAATTTATTATTACGTTAACGAAAGTCTTTGAAGATGAGGCATACATTGACATTTATTAAAAAAAACATAATTTGATTAAGTATTCATTTTAATACTAGTGGTGGGTTCTAAAGATAACAGTTTTTATTGTTTAAAAATAATAGGCATGTTTTTGAAATGTCTAAAAAAAGAGGGCTGTAGCCTGTACGTTTTGATTTCTTTAATATCTATCAAAGATTTTGAAATATTTGCATTTTAGTGATTTCATACAAAACAAAAAAGTGCCAATATTTTCAAATTTACAATATTTAAAAAATCAAAACATACAGCCCTAGTTTTTAGGCATTTTAAAAACATCCGAAAATTCATTGCTGTAGGATTATAGAACGTGTAACAAAAAGGGGGTATCAACCCGAAAGGAGGTCAATGTACGCATGAATCTAAACAACTTCCAAGAGAAAAAAAAATTCTAATCGAAAAAAAAAATTTTGGACTATCCATAGAAAAGTTGAATTTGCCGCCAACATTTTGTATGGAGAGTTCAATTTTTTTTTATTTATTTGAATTTTTTTTCTGTTGGAAAGTGTTCAGTTTCACGAGTACATTGACCTCCTTTCGGGTTGATACCCCCTTTTTGTTACACGTTGTATAATCTGTTGCTGTAGGTTAAGGTTTAGAGAGGGTGGGGAACGTTATCGCCGTTTGTATGGAGACCGTTTGCTGGAGAATCCTCTTAATCTTTTTTATTTTGTCAATAAATAATTGGTATTATTGGTACAATTTAAACATTCGGTAATTATTCGGCAAATCAACCGAATATTCGGCCGAATACGAACATGAAAAAATATGCCGAATTTGCCGAATACGAATATTCGGCCGAACATTCGGCGCATCTCTAGTAGTTATCGTTTTGTATGGAGGATTTTTCATACTAACATTTTCATAATTTATTCAACAACAATAAATACAAGTATTTAAACACAAAAATTACATGCAGTTACTTATGTGCATAAGTATAAGTATTTTTTTTTGCTATTTTTGTTTAATTTTTTTCACTTGAAAGAATATAGTAGTTTTGCCTACTATATATTTTTTCAAAAAAATTTGTAGGCGAGCCCTCAACATAGTAGGATTACTATATTATATAGTAGGGTTGGCAACCCTAGATAGCGATAGCAATGCACTACAATATCCGTCCTTGTCATATCATAACACAATGACAAGGACGGACAGTGCATTTTATATATAATTTTATATTTATTTATAAAATGCATGCATGCAATGCATTTTATATACATAAATTTTGCAAAGAAATAATGCAAAATTTAGCAATTAACAAGAAAGTGAAGTTTGTATGGACTCCAGCACATGTCGGTGTGACAGGTAACGAAAATGACGATTATCTTGCCAGATTAACGAATTCTCTGGGTGGCAACATTAAAAACATTTCAACCCCTTGGCAAGATCTGCTTCCTGAATATAGAAAGAAAATCAATAAACAATGGATTGAAGAAAGAACAATAATCTTTTAACTAGTATATTTATCTGTGCAATAATCACCCAATCAAAAGGAGCATGGTATGCAGGTATTAATAAAGAAGTTGGCCGAAAACCCTGGTTCGCTACATCCGGTAACTATCTGCAAAGGAAGTTTTACACACAGATAAACCGGCTAAGATTTGGACATTGCAGATTTAAAGCTCATTTGTGTCGTATGCGCATAATATCATCCACAATATGCACATGATTAGCGTATAGTTGGCAGCCTCACCATGGAATTAGAAGGTTTTGACTAGGTCAAAAAATTGTTAGTAAATAGTTATAAATAGTGAACTATAGCATATAAATAGTGATACTATGGTTCAAAAGATATTTGAGTATCTTGGTGAGGCTGCTATCTTGACGTCAAGCTAGCAGACACCTTAAGAAATACAGTTCGTATCAATGTGATTTATATGCCAAAAAATTGTTAGGAAATAGTGAATCGTATACGCAAAATTTCAATAATATTGCTTCAGTACAAGCCGAGATATTACGATCTCAAAGTGGGCTGCTAACTTGACGTTTCTGGCAATGGCGATTCCAGAGAAACGGGTACAAGTTATAAACAAATAAATATATCAAAAAATTGTTAGTGAAATTGTGATTCTTACGATATAAATAAAAAAAGAATTCTTCATTGCTATTTTCTAAAAATCGAATGTTAACTTCTACATAGTACTCTAAATATAGGCTGTCGATCAATATTGAACTTTGCTCCACAGTAATAAGGTTTAAACTTGATTGCAATCATGAGGTGAGTACTATCAAGCAAAGACACCTTAAGAAATACAGTTCGTATCAATGTGATTTATATGCCAAAAAATTGTTAGGAAATAGTGAATCGTATACGCAAAATTTCAATAATATTGCTTCAGTACAAGCCGAAATATTACGATCTCAAAGTGGGCTGCTAACTTGACGTTTCTGGCAATGGCGATTCCAGAGAAACGGGTACAAGTTATAAACAAATAAATATATCAAAAAATTGTTAGTGAAATTGTGATTCTTACGATATAAATTAAAAAAGAATTCTTCATTGCTATTTCCTAAAATTCGAATGTTAACTTCTACATAGTACTCTGAATATAGGCTGTCGATCAATATTAAACTTTGCTCCACGGTAATAAGGTTTAAACTTGATTGCAATCATAAGGTGAGTACTATCAAGCAAAAAAGTGAAATTTATATTTTTTGACTGTGTCAATAGTCATATCCTCGGTTCAAGGCTATTGATTTGGTATAAGTAAACAAATATTTTTCTACTTACTTTTATTAATTTATTTTTAATTAAATCTCATCAAAAAAAATTTGATTGTGTAATACTACTCTAATAATAATTAATACTACTACTCTAATCATCGGTAATACCCAAGAACCTTATATATGTCATAGAATATGAATATAAGGTTCTTGGTAATACCACAGCCTAGAGAGTATTCTTCTTACAGTCGGACATCGCCCTTTGTGTTGGCGCAAAAGCCGCCGTTCGTCTCTAGCTAGACAGTTGACGCAACGACTAAAAGTGTAAGGGTTGGCACGATGTAATTTGCCTTTTCGAATTTTAAAAATATATAGGAAAAATAAGATAGACACTTCAAAATTCTTGTTTTATTCTTTGAATTATTTATTGTCATTTTTTTCTAGAAGGTAAGAATATTTTTTTCAAATTTGTCTCTTTTCCTTCTTTTAATGCTCTTAAAATAAGGAAAAGAAAAAGTATTTTCTCTTTTTTTCTTCTTCTTGCATCATAAGTGCGAGGAATTATAGGAATTATGGAAAGGATATGGAAAGGATGTATGATAATCATAATTTTAATTGTAAATCATTACTAATTTAGGGCTAAATAAGTATAAAATAAATCTTAAATTAGTACTCAATTAGGAAATAATAATGAAAAAATAAGTTCCAAGATGGCGGCTGACAACTTTTTTGTTTATTTGCCGATATCGATGAAACTCGGTTTTTGGTACCATTTTGACACAAAAATAACAACGCAAGGTAACGCAATGTGAAAATATTAAAAAATTCAAGATGGCGGCCAACTTTTTTGTTTGCGGGCCGATTTCGATGAAACTCGGTTTTTGGTAGTATTTTGACAAGAAAACAGCAACGCAATGTTAAAAATGTAAAAAATTCAAGATGGCGGCCAACTTTTTTGTTTGAGGACCGATTTCGATGAAACTCGGTTTTTGGTAGTATTTTGGCAAGAAAACAGCAACGCAATGTTAAAAAAAATAAAAATTTAAGATGGCGGCCAACTTTTTTGTTTGCGGGCCGATTTCGATGAAACTCGGTTTTTGGTACCATTTTGACACAAAAATAACAACGCAAGGTAACGCAATGTGAAAATTTAAAAAAAATTCAAGATGGCGGCCAACTTTTTTGTTTGCGGGCCGATTTCGATGAAACTCGGTTTTTGGTAGTATTTTGACAAGAAAACAGCAACGCAATGTTAAAAATGTAAAAAATTCAAGATGGCGGCCAACTTTTTTGTTTGCGGACCGATTTCGATGAAACTTGGTTTTTGGTAGTATTTTGGCAAGAAAACAGCAACGCAATGTTAAAAAAAATAAAAATTCAAGATGGCGGCCAACTTTTTTGTTTGCGGACCAATTTCGATGAAACTCGGTTTTTGGTAGTATTTTGACAAGAAAACAGCAACGCAATGTTAAAATGTAAAAAAAATTCAAGATGGCGGCCAACTTTTTTGTTTGCGGGCCGATTTCGATGAAACTCGGTTTTTGGTAGTATTTTGACAAGAAAACAGCAACGCAATGTTAAAAAAAATAAAAATTCAAGATGGCGGCCAACCTTTTTGTTTGCGGACCGATTTCGATGAAACTCGGTTTTTGGTCGTATTTTGGCAAGAAAACAGCAACGCAATGTTAAAAAAAAAATCAAGATGGCGGCCAACTTTTTTGTTTGTGGACCAATTTCGATGAAACTCGGTTTTTGGTAGTATTTTGACAAGAAAACAGCAACGCAATGTTAAAATGTAAAAAATATTCAAGATGGCGGCCAACTTTTTTGTTTGCGGACCGATTTCGATGAAACTCGGTTTTCGGTAGTATTTTGACAAGAAAACAGCAACGCAATGTTAAAATGTAAAAAAAATTCAAGATGGCGGCCAACTTTTTTGTTTGCGGGCCGATTTCGATGAAACTTGGTTTTTGGTAGTATTTTGGCAAGAAAACAGCAACGCAATGTTAAAAACCGGCCAAGTGCGAGTCGGACTCGCGCACGAAGGGTTACGTACCAAAAAACGGCAAAAAAAATACGTTTGTTGTATGAGAGCCCCCCCTTAGATATTAATTTTATTCTGTTTTTACAACAAACATGTTTTTTTTGCCGTTTTTTGGTACGAAACACTTCGTGCGCGAGTCCGACTCGCACTTGGCCGGTTTTTTAACTCACTCTAATGTTCGAAACAACCAAGATCTTTAAATGTCATTAACAGTACAAAGTCTTCGTTTCCATTTGGAATAGGAATAATTGAAACTTTCCTTTATTTTGAATCAAATAAAATCCGTTTTTTGAGAATCTACTATGATCATTTTAAAAATTAAAATTACGCTCTAATGTTTGGAACGCCGCCGCCGTTAGAGCGTTTGGTTGCACCCGGAGCGTAGGTTCGGAACGCAACCCTGCGGCGCTCCGCGAACCGCGCTCCGCAGTGTGGCCAGATTGAATTTTACGAAAATAACGAAGCACCTCAAAAAAATACTGAAACATACCAAGTTGCACATGGAAAATATACCGATAAAAGAACGTTTTATTCATTTATCATCACAATTAATGTTTAAATTATATCTTAACATTCTATTCGAAGGCTTCTTAACTGTAACTTAGAGTCTGTTCGGAACTTTTTTATTTGTGGGCCGATTTAGATGAAACTCGGTTTTGGGTACTATTTCGACAACAAAACAACAACGCAATGTTAAAAATATAAAAAATCCAAGATGGCGGCCAACTTTTTTTGTTTGTGGGCCGATTTAGATGAAACTCAGTTTTGGGAACTATTTCGACAACAAAACAGCAACGCAATATTAAAAATATAAAAATACAAGATGGCGGCCAACTTTTTTGTTTGTGGGCCAATTTAGATAAAACTCGGTTTTGGGTACTATTTCGACAACAAAACAGCAACGCAATGTTAAAATATAAAAAAATCCAAGATGGTGGCCAACTTTTTGTTTATGGGCTGATTTAGAAAAAACTCGGTTATGGGTACTATTTCGACAACAAAACAGCAACGCAATGTTAAAAATAGGAAAAATCCAAGATGGATTTAGATGAAACTCGGTTTTGGGTAGGGTGTAGTGTGGTACAATGAAACACCAAAAGTTCTGAGTCTCATGTTTCTCTCATTTTTGTAGATATGAATTCCATTTTTTACAGGAACGGAGTCTACTCAATTAGGTATAGTATGGCATTTATAGTTTCATTAATAAATAGATACATAACCAATAACAAGACTTTTAAAAGAAAATGGGAATTGTTTCATTGTGTACACCTAGGTGGAAGAAACACCCCATGTCCAACAATGAAACACTGTTATTAATTTTGCCTTTTTATATAAAGTGGAACAAGTAAATTACAAAATCGGTTGAATTACAATCAGTGAAGGTTTTTTCAGAGTATTCCACAATTATTCAGACTTTAAATGTACCTCTAGGTTTGTCTCCGGTACAATTATTTAGTGACTTAAAGATTAACGAGTCCTAATTTTTTAAATCTTAGTTAGGTACCTTTTTTAGGCAAAAACTATTTAAAATCAACAGTTACTCATAATAGGCATTAATGTCTTAAGTAAAGTTTGAGCGTGGGCGGGGACTTTTATTGTCCATTTTAGCAAGTCTAGCGCTAAAATGAATGTTGTCTTCGTTGATTGATAGGACACTTTATAACCTTAGAAAGCTGCAGAACTGTATTAACCAAATTTTTCTGCTTGTTTTCTGGGACGCATTGTATTTCAATATTTGTTGAACGTGTCTGTAACTCAAGCTGTGCCAGTCTAGAAGAAAGGTTTTGATTAGCTGAACGTAGCGACTCATTTTCCTTGCGGACATCATTCAAAGTGGCCAACTGGGCGGCGTGTTGCGTTTTTATGCTATCCAGATCCTGGCTGAATGCCGAGAGAGATGATTCAAAGCCAACTATCATATTTTGCAAGGCAACAATTTTTGGATTAATAACATCCTCAAAAGCATTGTAAATCTCCTCTCTAATAATGTCCCTTAATCATTGGCCGACAGGAACAACTCGTTGGCGCAGGAAAACTTGACTTCAAGCGCTGGGTAACGAAGCTATCATTGGAGTCAGTGGGTAATTTAGCTCTCGTTGGTGTAATCGTGTTATTACCCTTTTTGGGCTCGCGAATGTGGCAGAAATCACAAATTCAGGCGTTTTTAGTATCAGCTGTCATCGCATTCTAATCTGCGAGTAAATATGCAGTGCACTGCAAATGATAATTGTCTTTGCAACGTTTACATTGCATGAATATTGCTCCATCCATGATATTAGGACATCCCGCGCACTCAGATGATCCTTTAGTCGACATTTTTTATTCTTATACAATTACTCTCAATAATCTTATACCTTACTACGGCTTTGGTGAATGAAGATGTTTTAGTAAATCAAAATTAATTGAAAAGTAATGTCCAAAAATATCTTCAATACAAATTAAAAAAAAATATCTTTAAAAATAAATAAAATGTCTCTAAAAAAATTTGGGAGAAAAAGTCTTTATAAGCGAGGATCGATCTTCGGGCCACTCACAGCTGAATTCAGTATGCAGCACTCAGTGTGCTAACGTATGCGCCAAAGCGACTTAAAGCGTTCAAAGTATTGATCAGTTAAGTAGGGTTTGAAACTTGATGTATGAGTTGGTTTGAGTATGAGGTCAAGACGAAAATAATAATTATTGTACTACCTCAACACTGATAATATCACTGATGATAATATTTAGTTTTAACACTGGAGATGAGATTTATTACGCATATTAAAGCGCAGTTTTATCACTTTTCTGAGGATAATGCTCACACTATATTCAGCAGTTTTTAATAATCCACTGATTAAAAAAGGCACTGAATATTTTTTGAGCACAAATACACACTTTTAAACTATAGGTATAGTTCTACAAACGATATCACTGGTGAATCACTAGACAAATTATTGATTTAACTTGATTCCAAATGTTAGAATTGTGATTTAAAATTATTCGGCAATATTTAACGTAGAGACTATGTTTACTACAAAGCGCCATCTGGCGGATTTAGATGAAACTCCGTACTATTTCTAACCTGTTGCTGTTTTGTTGTCAAAATAGTACCGAAAACCGAGTTTCATCTAAATCGGCCCACAAACAAAAAAGTTGGCCGCCATCTTGGGTTTTTTATATTGTAAACATTGTGTTGCTGTTTTATTGTTAAAATAGTACCCAAAACCGAGTTTTATCTAAATCGGCCCATAAACATAAAGATGGCCGCCATCTTGGATTTTTTATATTTTTAACATTGCGTTGCTGTTTTGTTGTCGAAATAGTACCCAAAACCGAGTTTTATCTGAATCGGCCCACAAACAAAAAAGTTGGCAGCATCTTGGGATTTTTTTATTTTTAACATTGCGTTGCTGTTTTGTTGTCAAAATAGTACCCAAAACCGAGTTTCATTTAAATTGGCCCACAAACAAAAAAGTTGGCCGCCATCTTGGATTTTTTTATATTTTTAATATTACTTTGCTGTTTTGTTGTCGAAATAGTACCCAAAACAGAGTTTCATCTAAATCGGCCCACAAACAAAAAAGTTGGTCGCCATCTTGGATTTTTTATATTTTTAACATGGCGTTGCTGTTTTGTTGTCAAAATAGTACCTAAAACCGAGTTTCATCTAAATCGGCCCACAAACAAAAAAGTTGGCCGCCATCTTAGATTTTTTATATTTTTAACTTTGCGTTGCTGATTTGTTGTCGAAATAGTACCCAAAACCGAGTTTCATCGAAATCGGCCCCCAAACATAAAATTTGGCTGCTATCTTTTACATTTATTTATTAATTATTAGTTTAGATTTATTACTAAAATTGTAATAATAGGCACGATCTGGCAACATTACCATGTGGTAAATACTGAGCCTGTAAGCGTGCGTTTTCATTCCATCGTTGGGATTGGAATTATCAGTATTTACCACACAGTTGGACCACAGTAAATACTGTGTGTGTAGCCGTCGCCTTAGTTTGTTCTTTTTCAAAACAGACTCTACTGATCTTTGCTTCTGAATGAAATATAGACTTAATCCGGGAAATTCCTTGAACATCAATGTTTGCGGGGACTTAACACCGTAGTTACCATAACTTTATAACCAAAATATACCGAAAATACTTACTTCCGCTAATATACCTACAAAAATACTGATGTTCGGTAAAGTCGATAAAATATACTGAAAAAGTATTAAAATACTGAATCTGAATACTGAATAAAAGCGCCAGTGTGACCTGGTGCTCCGTGCTCCGTGTTCGCGTGTTCGCATCGGATCCCAAATATGGAGCGCGCTCCGAGGTTCGCGGAGCGCGGAGCGCGGAGGTTCGCAAATCTGAGTGGGGACACACCCTAACGTTAAAGTTTCAGTTACTAAAAAAAAATACAAAATATTCATTTTCAAAAAATTACAGGTTAGGGTATTTTCATTAGACTCCTCCCTTTAAGTTATAGTTTTAACGTTAGGTACCTCATTGGTAGTAAAATATTTGTAGTTTTTCCTACACTAAATAAATGAACTGAGAGTAGAGTATTAAACGACCAAATTTTTTTTGATGAGATATAATCAAAAATTTTTTGATTGTGTCAATACTCTAAAAAATAAAAAAGTGGGTAGAAAAATATTTGTTTACTTATACCAAATCAATAGCCTTGAACCGAGGATATGACTATTGACACAGTCAAAAAATTTAAATTTCACTTTTTTGCTTGATAGTACTCACCTCATGATTGCATTCAAGTTTAAACCTTATTACTGTGGAGCAAAGTTCAATATTGATCGACAACCTATATTCAGAGTACTATGTAGAAGTTAACATTCGATTTTTAGAAAATAGCAATGAAGAATTCTTTTTTTATTTATATCGTAAGAATCACAATTTCACTAACAATTTTTTGATATATTTATTTGTTTATAACTTGTACCCGTTTCTCTTGAATCGCCATTGCCAGAAACGTCAAGTTAGCAGCCCACTTTGAGATCGTAATATCTCGGCTTGTACTGAAGCAATATTATTGAAATTTTGCGTATACGATTCACTATTTCCTAACAATTTTTTGGCATATAAATCACATTGATACGAACTGTATTTCTTAAGGTGTCTGCTAGCTTGACGTCAAGATAGCAGCCTCACCAAGATACTCAAATATCTTTTGAACCATAGTATCACTATTTATATGCTATAGTTCACTATTTATAACTATTTACTAACAATTTTTTGACCTAGTCAAAACCTTCTAATTCCATGGTGAGGCTGCCAACTATACGCTAATACTGAATGCACTTCGCAGGAAGATCAGACTCTGGAACATATCTTTTTCACTTGTCCGGCGTTCAACATACAGCGACTGTTACTAATTGATCAGCTCTTGGAAATACATAAAACCATCCCGCCATCACTACAGGACATCCTAGCTCGCCCAGAAAAATTCATCCCATCTATGAATTTGTTATCTCCACACTTGGAGAAATTTGATGTGACAAACTCGGACTTGACACTTAACTCGGATATGACTTTCAACTGGAAAAGACAAAATTGATATTTTAACAAGAATTTACAAAAAAGATAATTTAAGATTTGGCTTTTTGCCTTAAAAATACCAAGAAGACTGAAGATTTGGCTTTGCCTATATTTTAAACAAGACTAAAGAAACGCAAGAACTGGCTGTATGGCGTAGTCCTTCGCCTGTCCCGAAAAGGACAAAACATCAACTACTACTTGTCTTGTCTATGTCTATGGATAAATTCAAAATGGCAGAAACGATGAATGATGTCTGTCTATTTATTTCTGTATTTGTGCGATATTAAAATCTAGTGACGTGGAGTGATGGAGTTTCAGTGAATTCTTGCAAGAAAAGGATAATAAATTTCCCTCTGCAGTAAGAATATTGATCAAGATTGTACACAAAGGTGAGTTATTTTATTTTATTATGCAGCCGCCCACTGCAACTTTCAATCTGTATCGTCTTTTAGAAAAAAATGAGACAATTCTGTACACTGTCAGTGTTTTGCTGAGTTTTTTCTCAGTTATAATTGCAAACAATAATTCTATCGAATGTCAGCTGCAGGGTGACCATTTGTGGCAGATTTCTGCCATTTGGGCAGATTTAAAGGCTAAATTTTAGCTGTGGCAGACTAATCTGACGATTTGGCAGATTTCAAGGAAAATTTGTTATTTTTTAAATACACTTGTTTGTATAGATTAGTATCTTTGTAACTGATCGAGGTTCTATATTACTACAATGTACTCAGTCATATAGTGCCTATTCATAAAACCGCTATACGATTAAATATAGTGCACAAACAAAGAATGTGAAAACAGGCTCAAATCAAACATATCTTAAAATATAATAATAAAATCTGGAAAAAGTGTTGGTTTTCAAAGCTTTTTTATTATTTCGTATTAAAATAAACTATCAGCCCATCTAAACACAATATAATATCGGATGTTATAGCGTTTTATCGACACTCAGCAATCAAAATCCATTGTCATTTAACAGTTTAAAGTGATAAATCGCTACATCTAGAGCGATTTTTTGTATGTGGCATATTTTTGGCATATTTTGGAGTCGGGTTTGGCAGATTTTGGCAGATTTTTTTCCAGGGTCGGGCAGATTCGCCATTTTTGAGATGGTCACCCTGGTCAGCTGCTTTACTGTCAGTTCTGTTTTTAAGATGCTTCGAAAATTACAAGCTCAATACTATGCGGTAACCAGACACTACCATACCAAGACACTACGCAATAAAAAGATACTTTTCATTGTTTTACCTATTATTAGTCTGGTATTCATTATTTTATTTTACAGCTATATAACTTTATCTTTAATACTTCACAAAATGTGTGTTTGTAATGTGCCCATTTGGTCAGTTTGTTGCAGCTATTTTATCACAATATAAAGTTAAGTAGGTACCTATCAGTACAGTAACATTATTTTGATAAGATAAATTCTATTTTCCCTTGAAACTGTTATGATTAATCATAATATTTATCTTGAAACTTTATTTTACATTTGCTGTTTTCTGTTAGAGACATTAATTCAAATTGTGGCTTTGTTTCCACCACCTTCTGGAGTTGTCTCTAAATAGAATGTGTTTAAAGAAAATGGAATGTCAGATTGAGCTACCAGTAGTTGCATTTCTAATACCAATACATATAAGAAATGTAATAATTGGCACTTATTGTCATTGAATATTATAGTCTATTTATTTTTATTGGGTGCATTACCAGACTATTTTGTTTTCAATAGTTTATTGGCAATATTCAAACAATATTCTCAGTGAAATGCATCAGCAGCAGTCTGAATCAGCACTAATGAGCTGTTCTGTATAGAATAAAAATCTTTCGTCACAGTTTATAAATAACTTTCTTAAGCATATGTTTATTAATAAAATGACTGCTACCATTATTTAATTTAAATGTAATGTATTTCACTTTTGGCAACAAGTAGAATAACTACTGCAACAATTGTCATACATTCTGCATTGTTTTATTTTACAACAATCAAGAATTTATGAATACATACAGTATTATTTGTGTAAAATACACTTACTACCTGTGTACAACTATGAAATATGTATTACTAAGCTATTTGCTGTTTATAAACTTTTAAAACTGGTGGAGCTCGGTGGCGCAGTGGTTTAGCGCCTGGCCCAGCGATTGCGGAGGTTAAGCAACGTTCGCAAGAGTCGGTCATGGGATGGGTGACCAAAAATTTATTATCTCGAACTCCTCCGTGCTTTGGAAGGCACGTTAAGCCGTTGGTCCCGGCTGCATTTGCAGTCGTTAACACCCACCAATCCGCATTGGGCCCGCGTGGTGGGTTAATGGCCCGTCCTCCTTATCCACCCATAAGGAAGGCCTGTGCCCCAGCAGTGGGGACATTAAAATGGCTGTGATGATGATGAAAAACAATTATTCTCTTTAATGAATTAATAAATACAAAAGCTTGGAATTCCAAACAAAAATTCTCCAGTAGTTCAGCAGTTTATTGTTTCTTACCTTATTCAATAAATTTCTTCTTAGCAAGCGCACCATCATCTCCCTCTCGTGAGTGGTATCCATAATCAAGTGGCATAATCGTTCATGCCATTTGATCCAGTGCTATGATGTCCTGTGACATGACTGCATGACAGACAGTCAAGAGGCACTTAAGTTACATGTACGAACAGAAAATTTATCCTTCCGTCAAGTGGCATGTCCTTTCAAATTTTCCCTCCACACACGGTCAAAATGGCTTAATACAGTATTTGATCGTGCCATTGGATCAAGCGGCATGATCGTGAGTGGTCTCCATTAGCCTTATGGTTTGAATGTGGCTACGAGTAAGCTCATTTAATATAAAAAGAACAATTTGCACCATCAATAGGAATGTGTTTAGTATCAAATCGTTTTGTTCTTTGATAAATATAACCAATTAAATATTTATGCAGTTTTTTCTATAAAATAAGGGTAACTTTGACATAATCTTAAGTACTACTTTCACTATACATCACGGTAATGATTACTTCGTTCTCTAGTTCTCTGTAGTTCAGTTACATTATTATGATTTAGATACATAATAGTAAAAAAAAATGTATTAAGTATAGTCAATGTCATGCTGGGCACATTTCAATCAATTTTAAATTTAAATGCAAAATATTAAGGTGAAAAATAATTTGGAGATTTTTGACACTATTGTATTTACTTGATGTGCTGCTGAATGTTCCTAATGTGCAGTATTTGTTCTTCTAAACATCTGGAAAAGTTTAAGTATTATATTATTCGGAAGACTAGCAAAAATTTTAAAAAGCATTTAACCACCCTAACCATATCATCAATAAGAGTATGGTATTACATTAATATACTGTTGGTGCAAATCTAGGCTGGACACCTGGGGGTCAAGTCTGCTGTCTGTCTGCTAATGTTAACGTCAAAATCGTGGTACAATGGTGTTTGAATGGCAATGCTTTTTGGCACAGTTCTTGTTTTCCTAAACCCAAAATCGAGACACAATGTGTTTCCGTTTTGGGTTTTAGAAAAACAGTGTTTCGGTTTTGGGTTTAAGTAACAAGAACTGTGTCAAAAAGCATTACCATTCAAACACCAGTGAACCACGATTTCGACGTTAACATTAACAGAATTGACCACCTGTGCTGTTCCATGACAAATGCCATTCCATGCAAAGCTAATAATCAGCTCTTTAGACAAGTCCTTGAAATGAGCCAAAGGACTGATTAATGCAGCTAGTTGCAAATTTACAATGAATTGGTAACATTTACCAAGGGGAGGGGGGGTGTTGTTGGTTAAATTAAAATGTACTACCCTGAATCGACGTAGGCTTAGGCGCTGAACGTAAAGCCTGAGATGCGCGGGCGCCGCTGGCCGTTTGAGCCATGAGTCACAGCCGCCCAAAATAGCTCGGGAAACGGGCGCCGCCTACCGGCCGGGGCGGGCGGCGATGGGCAAGCTCAGTGGCAGCCGCGACGCCGCCGCCGCGACAGGAGCGGCCGAGGTGGAGCGCGCGAGCCAGACTGACGCACGGGTGGTGGCGGCGCTGGCGCGGGATGCGCCGCCATGCCGGTACGACACCGCGAACTCGGCGACGAGCTCGCACCCCCGGAGCCCAAGCGCTGCAGGCACTGCGACGGTATGACACACCATATTGGTTTGCGCAGAAAACGCCTCCAAACTCCTCATTTTTTCGAGTTCTGGCTGAACTGATCTTCGAACCGGTTTTGTAGGCTGTCGTATTTCATTGATTGAAATCTTCAAGTGTTGTTTTTGACAATATTGGAGCTCGTGCCGTGTGTCCAGAGCTGCAGTGCCCGCCGTTTCATAACACGTGGCGACTTATTGTGATTGATAAACACCTCCTCTAAGTTACTGACGTATCCGCGACCTCCACTGCCTTGCAAATTAGTTCTAATTGCCAAGTGTCAATGTTGCCCGCTAATTACCATAATTAATATTATTCTTATGCTTTTAAAAGCTTTTTTCTTCTTCTTGTTTTGAGAAAGCTTTAACTCACAATCCCTAATATCTTTCGCTCTTTAATGCAGATAATACTGGGACATATCAGCAACTCTCTATCATCTTGAATATTGTAAAACGCGTTTTATCACATATTTTTTTATTGAGAAACTTGTATGTTTTGTTTGTGTCCAGAAATGAAAACCATAATAAATTCAAGTTACCATGCTATTAGAATCAAACACAAATTATGAACATTCATAAAATAACTTTATATTACGGGTTTAAGTATGAAATTTGTATGGAGAATTTTGACGAAATTGCATTTTCCATACTAACATTAGCTTTTTATTTAACAACCATGAACGCTAATGTTTTAAAACTTTTATGCACAAATGTTTAAACACTCTGCTATCTAAAGCCACATGGCGTGTCAAGTGAAAAAATAAGTATCGGCTAAGTTACAACGAATTAAGCAGTCATTTCTGCTAACGAAAAAAGGAGTCACTTTTAAGATACTTTTTTAACGTTCAGGAAAGAAAATCAGAATAGTACATTATGATACAAGTTAGCTTAGGTTGCTTATTGCACACAAGGCTGTGGGTTGCAGCCCGAGCCGCAGGCGAGGGCGTAACTCAGCCGAGTGTGCAATAAGTAAGAGCTCACGAGTTTCATACGACGTTTTTCAACACATTTGCGAGGAAAAAACAAAGTAATTTACCACACAGCAACAATACGACAAAAACAAAATGATAATCATGGTGAGAAAAGGCGCGCAGGTTTTTTTTGTTTTTTTCACACGCCTAATGCAAGAATATTTTGCGAACAAAGGGGTTAGTGAGCATACAGCATACTTCAAAATTATAAATTTAAGTGATAAAATGCTAATATTTTAATATTTTATAACAAAATATTGTAAATTAGGAATAATTTGATAATAATAAATATTTGTTTGACTAAATTAAGGACCTACACATTTATTTATTCCAAAAAATTGTCAGCGGCATAAAACCTCTTTGTTGTTACTAAAAAATAACTGTATTACCCGGTTAAATTGAAAATGCTCTGTTTACTCGCATAGAACTTGCAGTAAGGTACCTATTTAACTTTGTAGGGATAATTCTATAACCAACTAGTGTTTTATATATTATCGCACGCGTTTGTTATAGTTCGGGTTATGGCCCTAAAAGCGATGTATTAGGGCTCACTTTACGAGCAAGTGTGTTGAAAATATTTTTATTGCTGATAGTGGGCCGTCATGACATGAGTGACCATAAATCGAAATAATAACAAGTGACTGAAGCATCTTAGAAGATATTATGAAAGCCTCTGTGTGTGAGAAAAAATCGGCAATTTCATACTTTAAGGCCCCTATAGCATTTATTTTTATTATACGTAAACCAGCCCCCCTAGCATGACCACCGAAACGCGATATGATATAGCGATTTATCACGTTTATCTGTCAAAAGACAATGGATTTTGACAGTTGAGTGTCGATAAAACACTATATCACACGATATATATCGTGTTTTGTCGGTCATGCTAGGGGGCCATGTCAATATTAAAAAACCGGCCAAGTGCGAGTCGGACTCGCGCACGAAGGGTTCCGTACCAAAAAACGGCAAAAAAAATACGTTTGTTCTGTTTTTAGTATTTTTTGTTAAAGCGGCAACATCATCTGTGAAAATTTCAACTGTCTTACCTGTTGTCGTTATTAATATCGAGCAAAAAACGGCAAAAAAATTCACGTTTGTTGTATGGGAGCCCCCCTTAAATATTAATTTTATTCTGTTTTTAGTATTTGTTGTTATAGCGGCAACAGAAATACATCATCTGTGAAAATTTCTACTTTCTAGCTATCGTGGTTCATGAGATACAGCCTGGTGACAGACAGACAGACAGACAGACAGACGGACGGACAGCGGAGTCTTAGTAATAGGGTCCCGTTTTTACCCTTTGGGTACGGAACCCTAAAAAAGGAAACAACCATGACATCTTAAAAATTGATTTTAAAACTAGTACCTACAAAGAATGAAAAGAGTTATTCAAAAAATATTAGAGACAATTTAAGAGGGCATTTTGTTTCCTTTTTTTTAAATATTGGTTTACGAGTAATAATAAAACCGGTTAAGAGCCAGTCGGACTCGCGCACCGAGGGTTCCGTACTGTCATGATAAATACACTGCAGAGTAGAATAATAAAATTATTATTGCAGTTTTAGGTCAGCGCCATCTGTTGTCCGATAGTGGAACTAATGTTAACTTTTTTAGAAATTTGATAATTTCTAAAAAAGTATGCTATATTGAGACATCGTTTTATTTTTCCTGTAATCTTTATATAAACTGCTATCACATAGAATTATTTCAGATTTTTCTCTTAGCAAACTTCGGAGATAAGGGAGGGGGAACGGTATTTTTTTTTACATTTTTCATCATAAGTCGAAAACTATGCGGCTTAAAAAACAAAAAAAAAAAATGATTGAATACGTGCAAACGGCGCTCTTCCATTATGATACCCCACATGCCCTAGTAGCCCCACTTCAAAATTTTAAGACCCCTTTTCAATCCCAGTTGTAAAAAAGAGATACATTTTTTTATTTCTTTCTTATTTGCAAAATAGTTGGACAAATGTCACCTTAAACTATTCCAAATTTCAAGTTGATATCATTAGTAGTTCTCGAGATATCCAGCTGTCACAGACAGACAGACTGAGTCACACCATAAGGGTCCCCCCAGACATACCGGTTTCGTTTCTTTGCTTTGCTGTTCTACTTGCTGTTTAGACCGCCGGCCAACCAGGGTCATTTTCAATCTATCGCATATTTGGACTAAACCAAATTGGCAAGATAGCCATTAGCTTGGTGTTATCAAATATCATCGTCTGGGTTGCGAAGTAGGAAGCTTCTGGGAGATATGCCACCCTGAATATGGTCTCCGATTGCTAAAAATAAATCGATCGCATATCACGGTAAAAACAGGTTTCTTATAAAAAGACAAATTGCTTTGGCTTAAGACATATTCATTAAATCTAAGAAAATGATTCTCTCCCTATAGACGCTAGACAATAATTTCTTCGTAATAGTAAATAATATTCTTAAAAATATTAAGTTGTTACAAGAATAATACATTTATTCCCAGACACGTGTTGTTTCATTCAAGACACCGTTATTTTGTACAGTCAAGTAAATGTATTCTTGATACGAAAAATCTTATATGTCTCTTAAAGACTAACCTTACTTAGAGTAAATTATAATTTTACTCATAATAAGTAAATATTTAGTTGGCCTAAGTAATTACAGATTTTTGATCAAAAAAATAAATGGAGATTTTGTGTATTGAACGAAGATGTATATTTTGTTGTTGTTGTATATTAAGTGGAGGTAATTGGAGAACACCGATGACTTCCTTTTCCTTGACTTCCTGACAAAAATCAAGGTAAAAGTGCTCGAAAGAGGAGTGGAGTCCGGGAAGCCGTTCCATTCCAAGTAGGACGCGACACCCAGAGGTAATAAACCCGATTGAGATTGACATAACAAAATTAATTCCGACTACTTAAAGAACTAGATAAAAATCTTAACACCGCGGGTCAGACCATGATGTCAACAAACCCACTAACTTAACTCTAACTTAAGTCATCTTAAGTTAAATACATTGCTTTCTTACATTATTATTTTTTTTTAAGAAGAAAAGAAAAAATACTCTCGACTTCAGGATAATAATCTTTGTTGAAGGATAAATTTCTCAAAGTAAAAAATGTTATCGTTTTTATCGAAAACTATGATTACGTTGTTTCAAAATTTTAGTATTTCTCTGTTAAAAACAAAATTTCCATAAGCCGAAAAAAAAAAACATTTCTCAGAACAAGAAATCCAATTTTGTTTTTGTTAAATTATATATATTAAATTCGTACTCCAACTTATTATTAAATTATTTTAGGCCAAAATTGCATGTCTAAAAGTTAGACCGAATGTTTTGATTGAAGTAAATCTTTACTTAATTGTATAATTTCTTATGCTAGACCTAAAACGAAAAAAAATTATAATGAGCACACATTTTATCTTAAATTAAATATTATGTAATTCATAAACAATAAACTTTCTCTTAATCGAAGAATATGATTTTTTGAAAAAGGTATATCTAAATCCAAGTAACTTGTAGTTGATTTAAGATGATTTTAATTTGATGCAAGAAGATGGACATTTCTTGATTTAAATTAAGTCAATTTAATTTATATAAGTTTAAATAAGCCTTGAAACAAAAATATTTCTCTTAATCATTAAGAAAAATATTGTCTGAGTGAAAGATGAGCACTATTTTTGTTTTAAAAATATTGCATTGGCCTAAGTAAATATATTTTTAGGATAAACAAATATTTCAAGAAATTGGTCTTTCTTATTTAAAGAAATCCTTTTTTACTGTATTGTGAACAGGGTTGTGTGTGTCATCATTACATATCTATAACGATCGTTTAAGGAACAAAGCTCACAAGAACATTCTTATATGTGAAATGTACTTAGATTGAAAATATGCGATAGATTGAAAATGAGCCTTTTGGCCGGCGGTCCATTGCCGAACAGCAAAGCAAAGAACGGAAACCGGTAGGTCTGGGGGGACCCTAAGGGTTCCTTTTTTACCATTTTGGTACGGAACCTTAAAAATGAATGTATTGGCGGCGCTAGTTGACCTATTATTTTGGTTCTGAATCAAATTATTCTTAATATGGCCTGTATTATAATTTACTACTTTTATAACTACGTTGGAATGGGATATAAATTTTCGGAAACATTCAATGTTGAATTATCTTGCGTATTAGGTTAGGTATAGACCTTAATTAATTTGGATTAATTAATTAAGTCAAGTAAAAACAAAACGTTTTATCAATTTAATCATAAGAAGAATCAACGTTCATTTAATTACGAAAGATTCAAAAACCAAAAGGTGTTTCCAAAATCTGTACATCTCTACAATAGCGGAGACCTTCTTTTTGAGTTAATTGCTAGTTTACGGTAGTTTAATTAACGGGACTGTGCATTGTCTGATCACATACAACCGGCGAGATGTAATAAAAATGCTAATCTAAGATAAAACTCAACTAAAGAGGCTAACTAAAATCACAATTAACGCCCTAATTTACTGCACTATGTAAATTGATGCTGTTATCATGATATGTATTTTATATGATATTGAAAATAACGGTGCGATTAAAATTGGGATGGAAATATTAAAAAAGTCGTCTTTGTTTTCTACTAGTTTCCTGCAAAAATAAATAACAATGTTTGTCAACATCGCGGATTATAATAATTAAGGAAGTTTTTATTTTTTTATGATTCTAGGCTTTAATAATATTTTTGTATTCACATAAAGGAAAAAAAAAGATATTACAAAAAACATCGAAAGTATAAAAGTGCAAAGTTTGAATGATTTGCATCTTTCATACTAAATTTTACGGAATTTGTGAGCCTTGTTGTGAGCTTACAAGTTCTCCTTTCATATATAATTTTATAGTTTTTTTTAAGAAATTGAACTATTTTCATTATTACAATTAAACGCTTATGTTAAGTTTTTATCATGTTCTTTCTCAAAATTCGACTTAAGAAAACCTTTATTCTATTCCGGAAAAAAACAATCAAATACTGTATGATTGGCTGTAGTGGTAAATAATATTTAGTTATAAATAAATATTGGTCATTTTTTTTTTCTTAGGTTGGTTAGTGAAAATAACAAGAAAACTTTAAAGAGAAAACAAATATCTCAAAAATTGGCTTTAAGTGGATCTGTGTCATCATAAAGATCACTTGAAGAAAGTGCATAATATTTAAATAGGGCTCGTAAACACATCTCCCTTACGTTACACATAATTCGCATAACAAGTTGTTTCTTGCATAATTTTCAGGGCGTGCCGATGCCGGCCGATCGTAATCAAATAAACTCCACGTGTTTAGTGTTAACACGCTGATATAATAATCGTATCGGACGCAGACGAAAGCTTTTACGTTTGCCTTTAAATAAACACTTTGCATCTGTTATACTTATTGGTGTGGAAAACGTTTGAAAGAGACAAGTTCTTGAAGATGTGCGAGGTGTCGAAGGACCATTTTTATTTTATTTGGTAAGCGGACTCCCGCGACTTTGTCTGTGTGCACAATTAATTTTGTATGCCTCGGGAACGGTATGGTCAATGTCATTTTTTGTACTCCTAACAACGTGTATGCTCGTAACAAACAAGCAAATTTGGCATTTATAATATTAGTTATTATGATTTGTATCTATAGTCACAAAAAGGTAATGCTGTTCTTTAAAGAAAGTCCCATGATTTTTAACTTCTGTCATTTGAAATTAATGGCTAAATATGAACTATGTACAATATCTCTTAAAATTAAATTGTGGAATGTAAGCAGCCGTGACGGAGCACAGTGTGCGGAAAATTTACTTAATTTGTTAGGTCTTGAACCTAGTTAGACCAGACATCGTTAAAAACGTTAGAGTAACGGCTTCCGAGACGTGAACTGGATTATTTAAGGCGGTACCCTGAGCGAAAGTGGCGCCGCGGTGAATTTTATTTAATATTATAATTCTAAAACACAATTTTAATAATGTCTCTCGTGGAGATTTTAGGTCCCATGGTCTAGTATTTTTAGAAGTAATTTCTACATGCCCTCGTAGTCATTCGTAGAAGTAGATAGCAAAACTGCTAAAAGTGGCCGTTTTTGACACATTTTCTATCTACTTCTACGAATGACTACGAGGGCATGTAGTGATACCCTCTAAAAATACTAGACCATGGGCCCTAAAATCTCCACGAGAGACATTATTAAAATCTTTTTCTATTAATGACTTATTAAATAAAAACCTCTGAGGGCGCCACTTTCGGTCATACAACGGCCTTAAGATAAGCCTCTGTCTATTACAAACCACACCCACTTTTTAAAACCTTGGTTCATTGATACATTGAAGTTTGATATTAAAGTGTCGACTAGTAGAAAACGCATCTTGGCTCAATATTGTATGAGTAGGTAATGAATGTTTTTTTTTTATTTAAGTGTAATTTACGTTTTACAGTACTAGTTTTATGTTCAGAAGCTTTTTGTTTTCAACTTTCTGAAGCCTAGCAGCTGTGCAAGCGCCATCTACATTGATGCGATTCAGATCTTTCTAATCCAGCGCTAAAACTTCTGATTTTGATAATTAACATACTGATTCTATCTGTCGTTTGCAGAAGTTACGGAATTTTGCTACTGTTGTTTTGATACTTGTCAGTACTTATTTTTTCTGTGCTAATATTTTAAACCTAGAGTTTTAATTTCTGTGACGAGTCTGGGTGTTACTATGTATAATAAGTATATATTTAAAAAGTAAAAAGTAAGTACCTAGTATATCAGAATTAGTAGCTAGCACCACCCATATTACAAGCTTAGCTTGGGGTTAGATGGCGCTGTGTGACATTGTCCAAGCATTTATTTATTATTTATAGTAATTATACAGCCATATCATATCATCTCTCCTTGGTTAGTACTGAATTTAGCTTTTCTCCTTCACAAATACCGCAAATTTCTGTAATTTTAACTCGATATTTCTTTTTAATGCGACACAACTCCTCACCTATTTTATTGCTATGTATTTATCTTCCTTTCGCTAAAATTAATTTGCTAGTATTTACCTCAAGGCAGACAAGAAAGAATAGTTGCATTGGAATTTTTTGGCAATGGTCATAATCCGGTGGCGATTCGATAATTCATAAGATGAATGTGGGCGACGACGGTGGCACTAAATTAACTGTTTTATTCATAAAAAGTTCTATTTTTACTAAACTACGCCCTTTAGCAACAATCCCAATGTAACCGCTCGTTTGTTTTGGTACGTGGTAATGTCGTAATCGCACCGAAAGCGTTGTTTATGCGAAGCGGCCGATTAAGGGTTTGTACACACAAGAGAAAATAAAATATATTCTCCATGGGTACTAGTACTAGGACATTGTGAGTGACGCATTATGAAACAACAATCAAGCATATCGAAGTGATAAGAAATACTGGGGCCCTACCTTTTCTTTTAAAGCTTTTCAAACTTTAGCGGGTCTGCCGGGCTTCAAATTCGAACAGATAAATCGTAGTAAAGAATTTCGTATTGTACTATTTGTCGAACTTATTTGGAAATCGATGTTCGTGTGACATCATGAATTTGGGTTCGCTATTTTGGCCTGATTAGCTCAATTTATGTTTTAATTTGAAGCCCGGCAGACTTTCCGAGGTTCGGAGCGTTAGCTGGTACAGCCCCTGTTTTATTTAAATATAGCAAGTCCAAAAAATGACATAATTACAACTCAAAACTAAAGATTAGTTGTGTATTATTTATTAACTGCTTCTCTGTCTGTACTCTTATGGATAAGTATACTTGTTCAGATGGATCGACAAAATTCTGTCTCAAAGAAATATCTTAAAATTTTGGCCTTAATATGAGGTAACTCGTTTATGCCATAGTTAACTTCCTACGCAATGATACGTGTGTAGGGAGCTTTACACGGCGCCCACACGTGCGGTGGTGGTGCGCCGGCGCATACGCCACTCCTCCGTGGCCCGCACTCGTGACACGCACTGACTCAACGCACAAACAGTCAAAACAACTTTTACGCATCTGTTGACTGGAATATCAAATGGCCTTTAAAAAAAGTTTTAATTACCTTGTATTATTGGCTGAGATTGTTCACTAGTATTTTGAGTCCGTCTCATAATTTTTTCTACTTTTAAAAATACTTGTTATCTTTTAACCTTTCATAAATCCCTTTATTAGTCGTAAAATATTTAAATTATACTCGTATATTCATAATCAAGATTATTTACAGAATAAAAAAGTGGAGCCAGTTTCAGAATCTTCTTTTATATCTTTCAGTTAACATATTTTGTATGCCGAAGAAAATGCGTTTATTCATCCCCCCGCAGAATATTTCATACAAATTGCCTACGTATGAATCAGGGTTCATTCTAAATCTCAATAAGGACGTGCTTACAGATTTTATTGCCCCAATTTTCACGCTGTACTATCGCTTTGACGTCATCAACTACGACATAAATTTTCCCCGGATTCGGTGATGCGTCTATAATAAAAGTAGTGAATTTCCATCCCAGAAATGTATCTATTTGTGGAACGACCGTTCGGTGTTTGCTGTAGGCAGTACAGTAACTCTGTCGCGTTTGAACCGAAATGTTTGTTTTGAGGAATCGCAAACAAACGCATAATTATTGTTCTCAGAATTGTCCCAGAAACGTAATTCGTCCATAATATTATGTAGTTCAACTGGGCGTTCGGAGAAATATGACCGAATTTTTAATGGACTTGTTTTCATTAAGCTTATTCACAAGGGGCTAATTTTCACACCCGTGACCCGACCCCTTTTTCCATTATTATAAAAGGTCAATGTAAGGTAAATGTCGTGACCCTCTTATGAATTTAGGGTCACCGAAGGTTTGTGACAGCTCGCTGTTAGCTTTTGTGCATACTTAACTACTAAGTCATTTTTAACTTTTTGAAAATCGTGGACCAATTTATAGCACAGATCTCGTCATGTTAATATTGACATGTCTCGTGTTCTTTTTATTTTTTTAATATAAATATTGTTATCCCGTTTTGTATAAAGAGAGCGTGAAGGTCCTACCTTCACGCTCTCTTAGATTTAATTATGCTGCATATGTACGGTTTTGTCATGACAGTACCTATTCGACAGTTTATGGGTGGCAGTTAAATATACCCCGTCTCGGTTTGTCGTTACAAATAGAATTTTGGCACTCACTGTCTGCGGTTGTGTAATTCACGTATAAACTACTTGTTGGATTCAAATTATTCGGTCACATTATTTAAGACCATAACAATATGTTCGAAATCGAGTTATGAAACTATGTTCTCAAAAACAATGTCAAACAGTAAATAATAGTTTGTAACCCACTGGCACACTGCATGTCTCACGTCACGTACCCTCTGGTGGGGTGGGGTATGGTACGTACGAGGCATATATTTTGTAATTTTTTCGACGGAGTGGGGATAAATTCGCACATGTGCTCTTGTGAGCGACCAATAGCGCGCGCCCCTCTCCCGCCGCCCGCGCCCCTCACCGCTACGCATGCCCAAAATACGCGTTCCGCGCAATCCCCACCCGATTTCAAGATATTTGCCTCGTACTTGTATAGTACAGCGTCTGTTATAGAAAATGTGCTTTTCCCAAAACGTATGCTTTCTCATTGTCTGCATTCATAGAATGTCTCTTAAGACTTATCAACAAAATATTTCGTATAGACTGACATGATGATATGAGGAAGTAGCTCAGCGGTCCGTCCAAATGTCGCGGGTTCGATTCCCGTCCGAGAATTGATCTGATTCGAGTCGTATTTTTTCTAGTAGGTACCTATATTATTTAGAAATGTGTTTATTGATTAAGAACTTTAACAATAAACATTTAACAATAATAACTTTAACAATAAAGTTCCATGCTAGAATTAAATTTTCTTTCTTGTGACCAACTGTTTTGTTTAGTTGTGTTGTGAAGTGTAATTAGCGGCGGTGGCCTCGTTCTATATTGCACCTTGACCTCGTTGCTTTACGGCCCACTGTCCGGTTTTACACTTTTTTCTGAACGCATCACATAAAGTCGGAACATCACCCACATAGGTACTATAAATCAGTCTTTGAAGCTTATGTAGCAGTATTTTGTGTAACATGTCTATGGATGTCTAGCCTCTGTTTATCTTTTTTATTACCACTTTTATGGTGGAAATTAACTTCTGTTATTACAAAATATTTATTCACACCAGCATCGGAATCGAAAGAATCATCTGCGTCAAAGTGAAGAAGCGTGTGTGGTTGTAACTATTTAATGATTGCATTAGTGCAGCCATGTCAAACTCAAAATCATTGGTGGGCCAAATGCATATTGACCGCAGAATCCGAGGGCCGCAAAATCTAACTTTAAAGAAAATTAAAACTTAGTGCATGGGTAAAGTGTTACTTTTTGAACTGAAATATTATTCAGACATGCTTGCGGGCTCAGATCAAATAAAAAAGGAAGATGGAGCGTTGCGCAGTGGTTGCGAACAACTAAGTGAAGCCGGTTTTTGATGGTACATATTGTGTGCGTACTAGAGGGCGGTCGGGGGCCGGGCGACAGGGTTCGCCCAATGACGAACGAAAGCCAAGGCGTAGTTTCGTTACATATGTGTGCGTAAACTGTGTATGTACACAGCCAAGGCGTAGTTTTATTGGCTTCACCGCTTTGTCGGAAGACTCCGTCTTTACTTATTTTATTTGGTCTGAGCTTGCGGGCCGCACCAGAAGGATAATTTTAAAATTTGGATCGGGCCGCCGCAGTGAAACGTGTAAAAAGGCCGCATGTTTGACATGCCTGCATTAGTGAGTAGTCGAAACTTACTAATATAATTTTTCTTTTCGTGAAAAAAATTTGAAAATAAGAAAAAAATTAAAATTTTAAAACCAAATTTCGAATCGATAAGACATATGGAAGGTAGTCAGATCCCCTCATCAACTATTAAAGAGCTGATGATTTTCAAACGGCTGATAAGATCATGGTTACCTTACCATATACTTACAATCTCATTGGAGTAACACGGTACCAAGTTTCGAATCGATAGGACATATGGAAGGTAGTCAGATCCCCTCATCAACTATTAAAGAGCTGATGATCTTCAAACGGCTGATCAGGGGCCCTACCGCCCAAGTGTCGTCGACTTCGCCGTCGGCTTCATTTGACAGAAGGATGAGATACATTGCTACTTCTTTTTAGTAATAAAATAATATAATAAAAACATACCAAAGAAAAGTAGCAATGTATTACAACCATATGTCAAATGAAGCCGACGGCGAAGTCGACGCTACTTGGGCGGTAGCCCCACAGGTCATGGTTACCCTACCATATACTTCCAATATCATTGAGTCAGATCCCCTCATCAACTAGAAAAGAGCTGATGATCTTTAAATGGCTGAACAGATTTTCATGAAACATGGCTAAGAACACTCTGAATAAAATTATCTATAACACAAAAAAAAACTTAACTAAAATCAGTTCATCCGTTAAGGAACTACGGTACCACAGACAGATACACAGACACGTTAAACTTATAACACCCCTCTCTTTCTGCGTCGAGGGTTAAAAAAACTCGTCTTCGCAAATATACGGAAGTAAGAGCAGATGGAGATTATTCCATAATCACATATAAAAAATAGTCAACTGACAACTGCTCTTTGACATAAATGTATACATGTCAAAGAGCAGTTGTCAGTTACGGAATTCCGTACATACGTAATTCCGAACGCAGCTAATCCATACAAATCTATGGACCTACCAAACACATGCGGGATTTTTCCGTACTGAATTTTCATACATTATCGATATTCCGTTCGGAATTCCGAATCGGAACTACGTCGTGTATGTGGCCGGGCTAGTAATTTAACGAAGAAAAGGAAAACAAAAATTGTTTGAAAATATGGCAGTTATCTTTCTCCATATTTATTGACGTACCTATTTAAGAAAAAAGTGATTAAAAATATAAAAGTGGCCACTTTGAGCTAAAATGAATTTTAAAACGTACACAAAGAATGAAATCTGTTGAAGAGTTATTCAAAAAATAAAGAGACCAATTACTTTCTTTACGAGTAATAAAAATAAATGTATTATTGGCGGCGCTAGTAGGACTACCTACAGCGCCTTTAACCTTCTCCATATTTATAGAAAATAAAAAAATATTAAAAAGTGATTGAAAATAAACGTTTTAACAATTAGATAAACGTTTTGAGCTCGCAAAGGAGTACATTTTAGAAAGTGGACCAAATGCGAAAAGGCCTAAATGCGAAATGGACACTGCGGAATGGATCAAATGCGAAATGGACGTTTTGCGAAATGAACCAAATGTGAAAGAGACGTGTTTTCAGATAGTGGACCAAATGCGAAGTGGACGTAACTAATGCGGCTAAACGCTTATTCCTACTAATAAAAGATATCAGCCATTTTTTATTTTTTCAGACATTCCTCATTATTCTTATTTTTAATGTGCATTCATTCCAGAATAAGTAATAATAATGATTAACCACAATCTAACCTTGAAACAATAGACGCAGTATAATAATTATAATTTAAAACGATTCGATTGTTTGTATAATATTTATCCGCAAATACGTCTCTTAATTTCTAAACACCTACTAATCAGTCCTTAAAATAGGTACTTTGAAAATAGACTTAATCTCAGCCAGTCGTTTATAAACTTTTCTTGAATAACTGAAATGCCATCGCTTTTATAATGGTTTTATCGAATTTCTGTAGAGCTGGTCCCTTGGACGAATCAAGTCGCATTAAATAGATACGTATTTTTTGATAAAATATTCAGTTTTTCTTACACTTAATAACAGCAAAGATCGCTGTAAAGCAAAAATGTAATTTAATCAGTGATTTTAATATTTTAAAAATCTATATTCGGGTCCTTCATAGAACAAATTAAATTGATCAATAATAAAACAGTCAATTCACCACAAAATTAAATTTCGCACTTATTTTGTTTTAATGTTATCTGCATGATTCGCCCATAACAAACTTTATTCTCTCTAATATAGAAACTCTCGAGGCCCCATTTTACAAATACGTAGGTACTGGTACTTACTATTCAGTTTTAATAACCATTAATGGTGTTTTAGAAATCTTGCGCTGAAATCAATCTGTGGTTCGAACGTGAATAATCGTCGGTAATATGTTTTTGGCAAGTCATTTGTCAAACGCATATTACCAATAATGACAGCAACTTAAAAGCGCATACTGTTGGCTGGCTCTACTACTACTCACATTAGATTAGCGTTGCCGTGTCGTCGACCACGATTACTGGGCGGCCACATGAACCGTGTTACCGTTATCTGCAGACAGCATCTTGGACCGGTGACAACTGGACTCTGACAAACCACTTTCAATTTCTAATAACGCCCCGTCAGCGTCCTGTGTTTCCTACATCTCGGAGTCGCACGAAAGCCAGGCTTAGAACTTTTTATGACGATGAGATCGCCAAAATGTCTGATAATAATGAAGAATAGAATGAAAACGCATTTCTCTTTAAAAACACTGCTTGACCTTGCATAGTCACCTAGATGTCCAATTTCATAACTCTTTCGTCGTCCAAAAACATTAAGAAAAATCATTATATTGCCATTGATCATCACCTACATAAAAATGGTTGACAGCTCTTTATTACCATGGCTCCTTTAAATTTCTTTTCTACTAAAAATATAAAGTGTTGTTTTGAATGGAAAAGTTTGACGGTTATTGTGTCATCCTAACATGTACGAGTAGACGTATATCGGGCACCTTTCAACATAGTCTCTGGAATCAATTGCGACATGATACATTTTTCTTCTTGCGTGTCGAGAGAGCTGTGAATTTCAGTTTTATTTTTGTGTTGAAATTCGTTTGGTTATTAATAATAATCAAGATAAGTATAATGTGTTACTCATGAAGTATCATTACTGACATTAGGTAAATATGTCACAATAAGTTTTAATTTCTGTTATCGTTATAAGTAGTCTAGCACATCATTACAAACATTTCTCAATTTTAACAGCAAAAAATTTGCTTCAGATAAGTGAATTTGTATAAAGGCTTAGATATAGAATCCCCTCATATTGAATTCAAAAAAGTCACAATAACTGATTACCGAAATTTTTAACTACAAAAGTATTACCTAGTTCACACCACAGAATACATACACGTAATTTTGTAAAGCGGTCTGTTAAGATTAATGATATCTAACGTTAAGCACGCCCAAATATATTCTAAAATAAAGTTTGTCTCAGACGGGACAGTCGGCATTGGATGCCGCCGGCGCCGCCACTTGGATTAGTCTATTCGGCCCGTGTCACGTAGTCAACAAGGAGTTATAAATCTTAGCTTATTTCAAATATACGTTTAACGCCGCCACTATCGATAGTTAACAGCTTTTACGACTCCCATTCAATTTCCAACTACTGATCTTTGACTGCATTCTACACTGATAAAACAACATTTACAACCACTTTCCGAGAAAACATTCCCAGTACTGCCCGTCGTCGCTACATTGAATGTATAGGGGTATCGCCTGTTTGCATTTCTTAGTAGCTCCTCGGTTAGTTTTCCTTGACGTAATAGCTCTGTTATGTAGTTTGCACCAAATTGAGAATTTTGACGTCAATGTTTTAAAATGCATGTGATGCCGCTTACTCGCAACATGATTCATTGAGCAAGAATCCGCCCTAAAGATCGATTTGTTCCAGTTGTCTATTTTATTTTTCGGATCGTATCAGAAATGTAAAAACCCATTACCTACTTTAGATCATTTATAGCTTCATGAATTTTCAGTGAATTAACATTTCCCAACTATCTGTTTATGTACTTATTCTTTTTGCATCATATCTTCATGTCGACCCTGGCCTCAGACATATAAATAGCCTTTTTTCGCACTGTTGAGGATAGGGCATAGATAAGGGATAGGGCACGAGCAACTAAAACACGTTCGGTTTTTCCCGTATTGAAGTTTATTGTCAACTGCTTCAGCTTATTTACATTTGTTTTATAAAGATGTCACTGAAATTCAGAATTTAGAAGGCAGACCAAAGAGAAATCCAAAGAGGCTGTAACGTTGCTGGTCAGTGGTCGGTAACACATGTACTTACACTGTTATAATTTTGTTGACGAATCGTTACACGGCGCTGAAATGCGAGCATCAAATCTGATACCAAATGATTAGACCTGCTTTCCGCCTCAGTACCGTGGTGTTCAAATTGTGCCATGGTCATCAACAGTTCGTTAAAAAAATAACATTCTTGGTTACTTACTCGTGGTAATATTTGTATAGGTAAATATTTGTACTTACAAAATTTTGAAATTTAAAATAAAACAAATGAAACCAATGTACATAATAAGTGCATTGGTTTAACCGCAAAAACTTTTGTGTACTGACTGATCTCAAGCACTATGATGATTGGTTGAAAGAAGACTATCAACTACGTTTTTACTAACTGTTGTTAAATCTGTGGTGATACCGAGAAACCCTTTTAAGTTTCTAAAGAACTAAATGCTCTTGCTTTATAAAGGATAATTTATGAACTCATTCACATCGGGCGTTAACTGAACTGCATTATAAACAGTGTTTGTCTCAAACCTATCAGTATTATTATCTAGCTAGCTAGATGATAAGTTTATGAAGAATGCATTGCTATATTCTATGAGATTTAGTGTTATTTATAATCGTCGTCTCTGCATGTCAATGTTGCTCTACAACATGTCATTACGTATGTATATTCAATGAAATGGACTATTAGTTACATTTGTAATTTATGATCGATGCAGCTGTGACCACTGGAGAGTTCGCCTCAGACATGTTAATTCTGTACAAGTGACTCAGGGGCGGGGACCAAGCCAACTTTCGTAATATTACGCCCATTCATGGCGCATCGTCGCCAAGCCTCGATGTGAGAGCCCGACTTACATGCAAGCGTTATAATTGAAATGCAGCGTTCATTAGGTATTATTTAATTGTGTCAGTTGCACGTGGCCGCCGGAAATGCCGAGTTTGTTTAGTTTGCAGATTTATTTCTGTCTGGTTCGGTGTCATCTGGGGGCGTCATCCTCTTGGGCTGCTGCCGCAGATTGGCGCTTGCTGACGCGAATTTCGCAACGTCTCGCCCGCCAATGGAATTAATTATCTTACGTACAATATACTGCTTATAAAGCATTAAAACAATTTTCTCTGTTGATATTAGGTTCGCGTTTTGATGGTGCTTGAATTCCTTCCATTCTACATGTTGTCACCAACAAATTTTTGCCACTCGGCCACTGAAGTAAATTGTTTTTCAGCAAGTAGAAAATTGAATAACCCTCGAACAACACTTCCAACCTTAATGTTATGATATTTCTAGTTCCAAGATCGTTTAACGGTGATTTCAAGTAGGTATCTTATTTACAACGAAAGCAGGTACCTATTACAGTAAGAAAAAAAGCAATCGCCACCACTTCGTTAATAGTATTTAATCTGCCATCAGCAATATTTACAGTGCATACATTTCACGGATTATGTACTCTTTTAAAATAACATAAATGCCACCAGCTGCTAGTGCGCCCGTCCAACAACAACAAGGTATTACACGCGCGCCTCTTGCTACACGTTGACGTGGCATTAAATTGTTTAGTATGATCTCCTGTAACTCTTGCACTTGTGCCATACGGCGTGTTAAGCGTAACGTTAATTAATAACCATAAGAAAATTTTAAACGATAAATGGAAAGGACCACTTCATTATGTAAATAAACATGTATCAAAAGCTATGCCAAAATCTTTTTCAGTTCAATTTAAACGCGTTGTTAATGAGGGCTTTTCAAAATGACACAAAACTGTAGGCTCGATAGATGGCATTGATAAAAATGTATGTGTCAATGTGTTTTTTTTACTTGTCTTCGAAGAGTACTCAGGTAGGCAGGCAGAAGATGTAAACCTAAAATGTTTCTCTTTGGGCAGATGTCAGCCAGCGAGCGCTTACTTGCCTCTTTGGTACAGGCCGTTTATTTTTATTTAAAAGCCAATTTTGACACTTCTCTTTCCATCAACGCCATCTAGTGAGGTAAATATTTACTATTTTAATTTATTAAATGTCACTTTGAAAAGCCCTCATTGACAACTGTTAAGGATGTCAGTTTAGTGCCAACCTCTTTCGTGTTTTCTCTTCTAGTTCTGAACATTCGATTATGCGACCGTATTAGCAGGTGGTTGCAAATGAAATGCCAACTTGGGCCTCGAAATGCACATTAGTTAGGCCGACGATCGCGTTCTTTGGTACACCGCCAAAATGGCCGATCCTTTTGGCTTGTCGATATGCCTGGTCGTAGCACGTCGGTGAAAATAATGTCAGTTGAGAGATTAACGAACTTCAGCCGCCTGACCTATTAAATGGCCACAGGTGAAATTTTCAGTCATAATATTTTTTGAGGTAATTTCTCATCTCATCCCAATGTCTCTGTCGAGATCTGAATCACCAAAGTAATGTGCAGCGCCATTGTTATTGAACTTCTTTTATTTGACCTATATGTCATCTTTGCAGTTACTGTTTGTTTGTATGTATATCTATATCAACGTTGTCTATTTCAGACCGTCACAAATTATCGCTTACAATGTAGTAGGTACTTACTGCACATTACATTTCGAAGCGCCCACTTCACTATGATTAATGAAAAGCTCATTCTGAAATATTTTGCAAGTACCTAATAAAACTTTGAATTTTATGATAGTTTTAGTAGTTTGAGACATTTACACTTGAAAGAAAACTATTTAATAATCTAAGAAAAGCATATTTTTATATGACCTCTATGAAAAATACTACACATCCAATTTTCCGTAATTTGGTATCTTTTTGAATCCGCATGATTTTACGAGATCATAAGTAAGTACATCGTAACCGTAGTGTATTGTTTTCACTGGCTTTGTAAATGTAGGCGCAAAACGCGTGGGTAGGTCGGCCGTTCAGAGCGGCGCTGTCAAACTTGTTTACTGAGTTTTGTCTATTTGCGTCCTCCCCAATTACCTACTAATTTTCATATACTACATATTATATAGACAGGCGCCACACGTCATCCATCACAATAAAAATGACAGGTTCCGATTTACGCTGATGTCCCAGTCCAAACATACTCGTAAGTTTACAATAAATTAATCGTAAAAATTGATAGGAATTAGCAGCTACACACTAAGTACTATATTAATGAATTATAAGATAAGAGAAGGATTCTTCATGAAGCAACGTAGCGTTTCTTTCGTTTGCAATTTGTAGCTTGAAGCTGTTTGTGTTACTTACAAAATCCACTTATTCACCAATAATATAATTAATTGAATTAAAAACCAACTGATAAACCATATAATATTTGGCGTTAACGAATGTTTGCATGGCGTCGAAACGAATGCTTGCAAATGTTACGTATCAGCTAAAAATGGACTCGCGTTTGCGCTTAACCATCGCGGAGTTTACGTAACACAAACACGCAGTCTTTGCTCCGTATCAGTTAAAGTTGAACGTGCAATGTTTATCTTACCTTATTTTTAATGCTATATTTATGTATGATATGGTTCATCTTGGGAAATATTGGATGGATAAGAAGTGGCTGGCATAGCAAGTTCTCTGGATTTGCCATGTTTGCAATAGTTGTTCGATGCTAATACTTATGTATTTCTTGTTTTTTCAGGTAATTAACCTTCACGTTCCTCTTTTCTGTTTGGACGAATGCTTGGCAAATCTGCAGAGTTTCGGTGAGTCCGGGGACGCACTAGGTGGCTAATTAGTTGCGCTCAACTACTAAACTATTAGCGACTGCATTTTGTTATACCACTGAAATGCGAATAAATTAGAACCTGCATGCATTCCGTATTTTGTCTTTTAGACCGAGCGAGCGCGAACGAAGCGTCTCTGTTTCAGCTTCGCCAAAAATTCTTTCGTATGTTTGTCTTTCCGGTTGTTCTTCTCTTCAGGTCGCGTTTCGCAACCGATTCTCGTGAAATTTTGTGAGCAGGTTCGACAATTAAATAGATTTTTTGTATAGATTATTTGTTACTAAATAATAAAAAAATCTTTTTCGAATAACATTAAAAAATGACACTAATGCGAGGTCTACAGCTCACAGAGCCACTAATAAATATGTCTTATATGATGCTTGTAGCTGTTAAGTGTAATTCATTCATTATTTTATTGGTCTTTTAAGTATTCTTGATTTTACACGATGTTTGTGATTAAAATCCACTTTACGTCGAAGCTTTCATCTTTCTGTTGCTTTTTTTAATAATAGCTACATCTTTTGAGATTATGTGATATGTGTGACAATACATACATTATAAGCATTTTATTTCAACGTGCCCGATTGCATTGTTTGTCATCGAGCATATAATCTTTTTTTGCAATTAATAATTTTGGACAATGTACTCGGGAAAGCAGCTGCTAGGTATTTCTTTTATCGTTGTAAGAATTATATCCAGAGCGCTGTGTAAAATGTAGATCGTTATGCTTTATTTATCTGATAGCTAAGCGCATTCAGTGCTCCCACGCTTGCACTGCTGGCCAAAATCAGTTTATAAATTTTCTAGCACATTTTACGTATCACTTTAGAGCCAAAACGCACTGTCGACCGGTCGACGAGCTACTCAGTCTCCCGGCGACCAAAAACATGGGCGACTATGCCGGCGACCAAGCGAGCGACTTGAATATGGGTAGTGTTTTTTTGTACATTCGTGCATGGAAGTTGCAATATTATCGTTACTTATTATAGAGAAACAAACAAGGAAAAATAAAGGCACATCCTTTGTTGCAAAAACAGATAAATTAATAAGAACCGTCTGTAAGTCGCCGCTGCGTGGCTAGTCGTTCGGCGACTCCGAGTCGCCCAGCGACCGGGCGACCAAGTGGGTAGTGCGTACGCGTCCATATAAAAATAATCTAGTAGAAATTACAGTCGCTGTCGACAGTCGCTCGGCGACCGTTTTAAATAGTAGTTTCAAATTCAGAAAATACCTTGAAGAAAACTAAGCTTTTTAGGATTTTTTGTCCACGGCAGAAAACTTGGACACTTTTAGTCTTAATTTTAATTTATTAACGAGGTTTGCTTATTTGTGTGGAATGGATTATTTAAAATGCTATATTGATGAAATCCACTCCTTCCTTATTTTATTACCAACACAAAACAACACATTTTCCCTGATTTGTCTGAAAATCTTGATCTTTAATCATTTTTAGGAGCTGATCTTTATCTTTCACAGCATATTTAAAAAGGTTAAGGTAATTAAAATGAAAAATGAAAAAAATAGAACTTATTTGCTAATTCTTGATTTACGAAACACGTCCTACCGCTGCTGTATCTAGTTTAAAACATGAATTTAACCCGTCTGCGATGATTACGTTATAATATCTTACTCGAAATAAAATACTAATGTTCCAGTTGCCTAATTGAAATGTCATGTTTCAGTGACATAGTTTCCTGTTATGCTCATTCATCAAATACTAGGGCTTTATGAACCAACCTTATTTTCTAATTCGGAAATTTAAATTTCCAACCAGTTGTCTGTTCCGTTTGTCTGTCGTAACTGCGACATTTTTATCTAGTCTAGTCTAGCGCTAACTTCACATGTTTTGATACACAATTAACTGACTTCTATTATTGGAAAGTGTGATTTAATTAAATCAACTACAAACTTACTACTAGTATAAAAAAATCCTCGTATATTTGAAATAAATTTCCAAATTTTGAAAATGTCCAAGTATAGAACTTTACTTTTTGTTAAATTTTACGCATTAGGCACACGTACGCGTATTCTAAATTCAATAAGTTTTTATGAAGAGGCGGTGCGGATATTTTGTGGTGACTTGTTTTTCGCTTAACAGAAATAGACTCGTCCACTGCTTTGCTAAATAATAAGAAAAAGCTCGGGATTGGCCGTGTACGAAATGACCATCCTCATCAATCAGCTGCTTGGAGCGAGTCCAAGATTTTTTCCACGTTTAGGTTTCGTAGTTTAGTTCTATAATTTTACCCGCTCTTGTTTTCCCTGGTTGCAACAGACTTGATTATTTAGTTTTGTAGTTTTACAAAAGAAAGAACGAACTTTGGTTTATTTAGATCGGAGGAATGAGAATTATATTGATGCCATTCTATCGTTTTTGCAAACAATTAAAACTACCCAGATGATATTCTTATATTTAACGGACCTTATTAGAATAATTATTTTTTTTTTTTTTCAACTGTTGTTGTTTTGACTTCATTCATCAGTTAGTGGAATGCAGAATCATAATAACAATTATTTTGGGTCGTCGATCGATGCTGTCGTTACGCTCTGCCAACCAAACGTCCACCTCATTGTACTACTACAATTAACAATTGAACTTACAACTATTTTGTGTGCGTTCTCTATTTTCGTAGTCGTTGACGGACGCTAATGGCATTTCTGTACTTTTGTCGTCGTGAAAAGTTCTGAGACATTTCGAATGAAGTGTTCACGACACCTTTACGCAATTCCTGTCTCACGCCTTAGCACTTGCCAAGGCGCTACGTCACATACGCGTCGTAGCGTAGGAGCCAAGGGAAAGTACTCCTCTCGCTGGCTAACATTTAGACCTAAATTCTTATGTTCTACTCTTATGACTCATTTGTGAATACCACAGGTGACGGCAGGTATAATGACCTAGTTAATTACTAATAGTAGACGAGGCTGTACGATTCCAAAACTGATGAACAATTTAGTGGAATGGTGACTGACTTCTTAGTATGTAATTATTTCCATTTTAATCACACTCCGTTATAAGCAACCGACATTGTTATTAATTTAATCAAAGATCGAATGGCCGCTATTTTTCAGTCGGTTATTGCTGTGAGATATTATTCTTTTTTGGGGACGTTGACATAAAAAGTAGACAGAGAGAGGGTTTTAACACGCATTGTGAGATGTCTCTGGATGTTTTCTTACTAGTTAGCCGGGACGGGCCGTTGAACTTTTGATCCTTATTTAGATTATAGAAGTGGAGACGATTCAATCGAGCGTCTGCTCTGCAAACTACGCATTATTACTTCCGCAATCATTGCCGAAAATTTTCTTTGGTCTTGTTTTGCCGCTTTCAACCACCCACGATGAAAAGTAAAAACTACTGTTGTGGAAATGATGTTATTGAATGTTTTGAGAACGAGGAATTAATTGCAAAGTTGAAAAGATTTGGTCTGGATGGAACTATTTAGGCAAAGATTCTTTGATGTTAGTCTCAAAGGTTTTTAAAAGCCTAGTGAGCATTCGAAGCATTATGTCGCGAATGTGCGACAGCGGTTCGGTCCTCTGCATATCGTTTATATGCAGTTCAGAAATAGACCACGGAAGCGTCCGACCGACCCGTTTGGTATTTGTTCAGCGTTGACCTAAAACAGAGCAAGCTTTGCTCGTTTGTTTTTCGCTACGTGGATTGAGGACTCGAGCTACCTACCTAATCGCAGCTATAATCTCCGTTGAAAACTTTTTTATAACTATGAATTTCTTCTTCTTTTCTCAGTTGTTATTCTTTATTCTAAATGCAATTAACTATTTACAAATAATATTCTATTGATGCATCATTGAGATGCAGATTGCTGTCTTTTAACTATTCTATTAATAAATAGATCATCAAATAGATTTCAATTTAAGAAAATAATCGTAACGTAAAATGGATTGTGTGTGGTTAATTGTCTGGATTGCTTACGTTGAGAGGGCCAGTTATTTATTAGTGTTTGTATTTGTTTGTTTGCGTTGTGTGGCGTATTTATTTAGTCACAGTATAAAATTAATGTCGCTATATTTATTGACACATTGCTTGACGCATGGTTCTGAATGGTAGTGAGAGTAAAATTAACGATTGACTCAATTAATAAAGTAAAAATGATTACGGCGGACGGAGTAGGAACGGGTGCGATGATTTCCATCAGTGGTGGCGTGGTCGACGGCAGCGTGCCAGTGCACGTGGGACATGACGGATGAATGGGCCGAACTACGTGTGGGCATCGCCATCTCTAGGGCCTCCAGTTTTATGTCTCTGCTCACTACACTTACTTTGATAAACAGCGCGTAAATCATCACAACATAGGAATTTTAACTATTTGTTTAGGACCCAGAACTATTTTGCTGTTTATGAACGTTGTAATTTCTAAAGTTACGTGCAATAAATAGGAACACGCCGATAGTTTGGCTCAAACTTTAACAATTATATTTGCTCTGTTTTTAAGATCTCTAAGTATAGACTTATTCATAAGATAAAATTAATTTAGATAAAAGTTATCCGTTATGAATAAACAAACTATTCCAATATAGCGTTTCATTTGGCAGTTTGCGACAATGGTTTGTTGAAGCCGAGTTTGCCAAGAATCAGCTCTTCCGAGTGATAGTTTGGAATGTTATTTTATACTGTCTCCGTGAGACAATTTACAAGTGTTTCAGTTAATTGTCTGCTGTACGTGTTCCGCCCGGCTGCCAATGACTATAAATCCAGATTAATCAGTTGTGATTGTCTCGGTGGCATAACCGCGGCACCGCGCCGCCAAGGCTGTTACTCGGCTTTAAGCTCGACTTTATCTTCGGTGTAAACAGCTGTTCCGAAACACGTGTGACTAAATTGTTCAAAGGTCGTTACGTCATAATGTTGTTACCACTTGAATAGAAAAAAACGTGTTACAAAACGTAGTCACACTTTTGTAAGGACGACTTCAGATAACTGACTTTTTTCCATTTTATTCGTAAAACTTTAATCATTTTCGGTTTTGTATTTGTATTGTGTTATTTAATAAGGTAAACATTTCGATGTTTTTAGATCAGTAAATAAATATCACTTCTCTTTGTAATAGAAAGACTCAAACGAAACGCATGGATATATTCTGACTGGTTGATCTGGAAACGAAAAATTTGCAGTAATATTTTATTTTCTAAGAGCCATTCCGGCTGTCAGATGCCTGTCTTTACAATACTCAAAATGTTTCCTTTCGCTTTGTAATTGATTAATAGAAACAAGGCTAAATATAAGGTAACTCATCATTTATCAAATAAATGGGGTATAAAATGTGATTTTTCATAGGAAAATTTTCTTTGGAAAACTAACATTGATTTAACTATGCTTGTTAGCTTGCTAAAAATATGTGTAATAAAACATTCTAGATAATTTATGCTAGAAATTAGTGTGAATGAGAAAAAGACGGTCATTGTACCCGATGTCCGCAGGGTTATTGTTTTCATAATTTCAGCGGACGCGTCGATCAGGGCCCGTTTCAGAAACATTAAAAACTGTGACATTAATATTGTAAATTACAATGATCGTTCGGTGTTCATTGCGTCACCAATTAGAAACGAGAAAATAAACTACTCACAGCTCACAGACACCGCAATGTATGGGAATTACCGCAGTAAATTACAGATTGTAATGTTTATGAAATAGGCCCCAGATCGAGTCTAGATAATAATTAGATTGCACCCAACATTTACGATTCGCGCATGTCCCGCACCAGGAACAAGAATTTTACTACTTATTTGATACTTTTTAACAAAATGTTACGAGATTTGAAATAAACTACCTTGATTCCTGTTACTAGTTTCTTCTTGTTTTATAGAATTTTTCTATTTGTTTTTTTTTAATTCGCATCTCTGTATTCCATTGTCGAAACTATGTTATGAATTATTTATTATGCTACCACAGTTATAATTTGTTATTACAGTGAAACCAAAACTGGATAAAGATAAATCGTTTATATTCAAAAAAATACATTGATATATTTTAAAGATTTCATTTCACCTGGGTTTTCAGCAGACAAATAAAATTTACTTAGCCATAAAAGCCAAATAGACTTTTATAGCAGTTTGTCTTAGCTGCAAGTGAAAAATGTCGAATAGATATTCACTTCTCAAGCTTACGCGCTCACTAGACATGAAATAAAACACTTTTTCGAATAGATGTTCAATTATAATACGTAAAAATATGCGTTACCTCTATGTACTGTATATGAAAAAAATCCTTTAGTTGATCTTACATAAATTATATTGATATATTTACCTGTGGTGACGCTACCATACCTAATATTTTATATTATAACATAGGAGGAAGTGTGTAAATTGTTGCCAATTTTTTTCGTTTTGGATTTACGATTCCCCGGTGACGTTGTTAACGTATAATTAAATGATAGTGGTATATATGAAAGCGCGCGTGCGTCCGAGAGGTATTTTTAACGAAAATTCTTTTAGTAAGTGTGGAAAAGTTTATATGTAGTGTTCAGCTAAAAGTGTCTTCTATCCTGCTATAATATGCTACGTAAGCGCTTTTTTATGATTACGCAATTGACTTTTATTAAGATTTATCGTGTGTTATCGACAATTCTTGGCAGCTGTTGAAATTCCAATGGATAAAATTTGAAGAAATGTATCAGTTAATTGTCTGTTAATCGCATGTTTCTTGTTATTTAATTATCAATATTAGAATACAGTGAATGAAATGGTCGATAAGTGACAAAAATTGAATTGGATCTAGTAGAAGCAGCAATTGTGTTTTTACAGCTACAGTAGCTACTAAGCTGGATGTAGCTCTGTGTACCGACGATAAACAGACGCCGATGTAGCTCGCTGAAAACATCCTTTTACGTCATCCGCCCGCTATGGTTTCAGCTCAGATATGCGCTCTCCTGCTGGCTGTTACGTTTGGCGAGATATTTATGAGAAAAAATGTTTAACCACAATACGAGTTTATATCGACCCGAGGATCTGGCTCTTTATTTAGCACTCGGAGTGCTAGACTCGATCTGGGGCCTATTTCATAAACATTACAATCTGTAATTTACTGCGGTAATTCCCATACATTGCGGTGTCTGTGAGCTGTGAGTAGTTTATTTTCTCGTTTCTAATTGGTGACGCAATGAACACCGAACGATCATTGTAATTTACTATATTAATGTCACGTATACGAGTTTATATCGACCCGAGGATCTGGCTCTTTATTTAGCACTCGGAGTGCTAAAGAGCCGATCTGAGATCGCACGTAACGTAAAATAATGCTTTCCCTCCTACACATCTCGAATAATGGATGTTTATCGATAACAATGTAAGTTTTTATGCTTGTCGACCGTTCATCGGCAATGAGCCGGCGATAAACCTATTTATTAATCTGTTATTACTTTGTAATGCGGTAGTAAATCTGGCCCAAATGTGTGCAAGCATTTAACTATCGGACACCGCTTGTCTGTCAGCAACCTATGAAGGTGAAGCCGCTCGGTGTTTTGCCGTAACCATCGTTCATTCATCGACTTACGAAAGTCAATTGAGTTCCGAATTTAGCCTAGCTCTGTAAGCCAAACTTGTGCCCGTTGTGCAAGCGCACGATTCGGAACCAGGGCAAACCAAAGTGAAAATCTTCATGATGAATATTATGCCCAATTTCGACGCACATCCGCCCATAAGAAACGGTTGGGCGGAGCTAAGAATATTGAGTCACTTTCATAGATAGATTATGCAACTGGACACTAACGGCCGATTTCATTCATCTTCAGTAAGAGAATAGGCCGATTGTGAATCTGTTACTAGGTAACTCTTGTTATTCCCGTATTTCCCGTCATTTAACAGAAATATGGAGATAGGTTATTGAAATCGGCCGTTAGTCTCACTTTTGTAATAGTTTTTTCCGTTCTGATTATCAATATAAAATTAAATATAGGTATTATTATAGATAATGAAGTGAAGATGAATTGATTGTGAATTTAAATAGTTTACTTTTCAATAAGTAGTTATAGTTTCCCAGACTGATTTTTCAGGTCAAATCAGATTTAATATCTGGCGCCTGGAAAAGGTACTGGTCCCTCAAAGAAATACTCAAAAATAAACATTTCCCTATGGCGGCCAGGAAAAGAGTATTCGAATCATGTATCTTGCCGTGCCTGACTTATGGGTGCCAAACATGGGCACTGACTCAAATACATTATTTAAAGCTTACATGCCAGAGGAAAATGGAAAGAAGCCTAATAGGTGTTACGCTAAAAGACCGTCAAAATTCAGAGGAAATAAGAACAAAAACGAAAGTGGAAGATATAATAAGGAAAATAAGACCGTTAAAATGGCTATGGACTGGTCATTATGGCAAGAGAAAGCAAGGAAAAATGGACCAAAATTATTACAGAGTAGCAACCATGGGACGGGAAATGGAAAAGAGGAAGACAAACCAAAAGATGGGCAGATGATATTAAGAAAATTGGAGGAACATTTTGGACGCGAAAAGCAAAAAAAACAGAACAGAATGGAAACAGCTGGAAGAGGCCTACGTGTCACAAGACACGCTGATCACCGAAGCCGAGAAGGAATAAAATATATTTAGTTAATAATTAGTACCAATACTTGTTGTATGGTCTGTGGTACCAATATTTAAAATCTTTGTTTGTTTTGTGACAGCAATAAAGGCTTAAAGTAAAGTAAAAGACTGATTTTTGAAAATTATTTTAGCCTCCTTCTTTTTTCGAAGTCTTCAAATAAGAGATTTCCATTTCTCCTCTGACAAGACTGTTTCCAAACATCGTCGATCTCCTTGAAAAGCTCGGGACGCTGACTGTTAAACGTCGTCCTAAAGCATTTTTACTGCACATATTTTAAAAATCGACAGCCCTATAACAACTGCGGTTTGTATGGATGTCGGTATATAAACACAACGCAACACAGTCGTTTTTGTCGAAATGTATTCCGTTTGTCTATCAATCTAAACAGTGAGTCATTGGCGGAAGAGTTACAGCTTCCTCCCGACCGTTGATCTACCCAAGCATTGTTTCTATGTCAAGGTTATTTCAGATGTGCTAGCTATAAAATTTATTGAGTATACTTAAAAAGAGTTATAGATAAGTGTTTGTCAGAAGTTACCATTAGTATATTTCGCTCTACATTTTGCAAGTTGAATGTACACAACTTACAAACGGACAATTTCAAAAAATTATTAAGTTGCGTTTGGTTGATTACTTCCTAATGGGCTTCAACGTTATCTCTGATGTACTTACATGTACAGGGTGATATGAGAGTGAAGCCATAAACGTCCAGATTCCGCAATACACACTTGCACATACCACAACTGACCACTTTTCACACGTGCACTTTTTAATTAGATTTGCTGTGCTATAATATCACATCGTTATTTAAGATACGCGGAACGATGATGTAGAGACTAGAGTAAATTATTACTCTAAGAAAGAATTATCTTAACCAGGGAACCGCAGATTTTCATAGCAAATGGCAAAAAGCTTTAGATAAACAAATTTTGTATCCCTGTGAATTTTACAAGATGGTTTCTGTAACAGGTTTTCACGAAAATTATGTAACATTGTTATTCTGTAACAAGAAAAAGAAACCCTCAACTTTGATTTTGAAGAATGATATATTTGTCGAAACTGCACTCAGCACTACACAACAAAGTCTACAGTGGAAGTTTGAAATAGGCGTTGCAAATGGCAACTATCATTCAAATCCTTGCGTCCTAGTTTAGTATTTTGACAATGCCATTGGTCTCCGACAGAAGACAGCATGGTGACACAAGCTTGGCGTCTCGGTCCACTCGGAACGGGGTCATTCCCTACAACACTCCGTCGCCGCCCGCGCCGCCTAGAGATTTGTCCCACAAATCATATTTAGCCCGAGCACTATGGAGAATCACGACTACCTATTGCTGTTTGTCTTGGAATAGACGCCTTAATGAAAGCGGGCATTTGATACATGCCACAACTGGCGACGACCTACATAGCCGCGCTGTAAAATTTCACCTGTTTTCGTACATCTCACTCAAATGGTCGGTGCAATTCTAAGTTGGTTTGCTTCGGCAGTTATTAACAATATTATGCTTTTATAGTGATACTTTCTCTTGGCCAGATAGGTAATTTACTTCCTCTTTGAAAATGTAAAAGGTGTCAATGTTGAATTAAGTTTTTGTCAACGCACGCAACTAGGTATAAGCTGTAAAGGAAGACATCGTTTTTTGAGGAGAATAATTAACATTGAAATAAATGAAGATATTACAGTAATTTCATAATGTATTTATCCTCCTTTCAAAGTTAATAACTTCCATTTACGTCTTTACAACGGTAACAAAAAAAGGCCACTGTCAGTGATACAGCCCATTAGTTTTGGGATATAGTTCATTAAGTTACTTTGGGTTAAGTCCGGGGTACGTCACCAAGTTGTAAACATGGTGTGGGCAGGGACAGGTGGGCCCGCCTACGCGTTGATTGGTGCCGTGCGCACGCGTCACGTCACCGCAGCCTCCGATCACAGGACATAATACCACGTAGAAGATATCATTACCGTGATAAGACCTTCGAAAAGTTTAACCCATTGGTGAATGAAGTGCCTGGATATTGTAAGGCTCGTACGTATAACAACATCTATTAGTTTACAAATATTGTGTATGCAGTTTTGCATTGGGAGCAGTTAGTACAGGGTCCGCCCGACTCCGCCCGCTCCGAAACCGCTTGCAGTGAAAACTGGGCCTACTTAACACCCTAGAATCAAACATGGAAAAAAACAGTTACATAAAATTGTACTTTATTGGAAAGATATTACCTCTATGTTATCATTCAGACATGTACAGTTTCCTTAAAAATATGTTAATTTTACTAACGTATGTATTCGTAATCAGATTGTACAAAATAGGCATTATAGCTGATAGTACCTATCTGGATTCCACATTTACCATTTACATCAATTATCTTGGATCTACTATGGAGTATTTACTTGAACAAAGATGAAGGTAAACTTCAAAGTTATCTCACAACAATGACAGTTTGACGACTTTTGGACAAATTCCATTTATTTACGCTTAATTTTTTTTTTACCACAATGATATTATATAAAAACAGGCTAGAAATAATTCATTGGTGCATTTAACATTGAATTAAAATTGTAGTACAATTTCTACAGCATATATTGTGTTGTGACTTGTGAGTGACTCGCCAGTTAATTTCTAATGTTAGCTATCATGAATGGGAGACTGATGCTGTAAATTAGCTTATATGTAGGTAGATAGTTTGTTTTGTTTACTTTAGGGCAAGTATGTAAAGTAACAGTAAATAAATCTTCAACCAAAACACTTTCCCGTGGCGCGTGCGCACATGTTGACGTTATGATTGACACGTAATGTTACGATGCGTATAAGACGGCTTGGCAGTCTATTTTCTATTTTTCATAATAACTCACACTTACAAGATTTACTTCAGCGGAACCAGCCTTGACCCGTTTGTATATTCTAATGAAAAAAACATGTTCAACTTAAAAAAAAGAATGTTTGATGTCTTTTATTAAAAGACACCTAAAATGTTTTGTTTGTACCGAGTGTTTTGCTATGTGGAATGACCTCTCTGGTATGAGTAGAAAGAGGTGTCTGCTCGTTTTATTTTAAAACGAGATTTCTCACGAAGTCACGAATGAAAACAAAATGTGAATAATTATATTAGTCAGAAAACTGATGAATGGATTTACGTGGATACGTTTACAATGTTCTAGAAACAGAATAGGTGTCTGATGACCTATTGACTAAGTAACCGAGTGATGTCGTCGCGTGGTAGATATGCACGCGTGGGAGGTGTCGGGAGGCGACGACTGCCGGCGAATGATAGAAAAATAAACTGCGATGTGCGTGTGCGCAAGTGTAAAGCTGTAACTATAATGCAGGCCATGCACCTGAGGAAAACAAAGTCAAGATTCGACCAGGAATGGAAAAGTACACAGCATGAGCGTCCGATCCAGCTCGTCTAGGGTAGTCTCTAGTCTCCGAGGGCATAGTAGGTATTTAAGTGGGTATGGCTCCAATCGGGGCGAGCCCCACATAACCCCCTTGCTTGCCAGGCACGGGGTATGCATAAAAAGCGATTCTCCCTACACAAAAAAAGAATGGAAAGTGTACCACAATCTTGAAGAATAAAGAGTATATCAATATAGCAAGTGCCAAACTTATTCTAAGCCAAGTTACTTTTCTTGGATCTCGTTGTAAATAGAAGAGAGAGAGAGAAAGAGCAGTGTACACCTATTCCTAGTATATTTTCTAATAATTTCTCGGTGTACTATTATGTCAATGTGAACATTGTGAACGCATCTCTTTGTATGAGGTGGTCTAAACATTGACGTAAAAGTTCGCCTTCCAAACTAGCTTTCACTAAAATAATATCTCATAACTTTTCCCGTATTTTCGTAGATACAGAAAAAACTTGTTGTAATTCTTTAAATTGCGCTAAAATGTTATTCATATCTGACTTATTTATTGTTTTGTGAATAAATATAACATGTTCTACGATGAATCCATTTATAAACAGGCTACTTGCTTGTTTTTTAAGTTGACTAATAATACCTGTGTGCTATGTCACGATGCGGCAGCTTGCATTCCCTGTAATTCATCATTTATAATTCTGTGAAGCAACTGCTTCAGGAATACTCATGGGAAACATTAGTTACGCTTGTCCCAGAATTTAATTGAATGGGAAAAATTGTTACTGTATTGCATGCTGATAATTTCTTGGCATTAACATACCATCCGGTGTGAATAACTTTATTTTTTTCTAAAGCGTTTCGTACATCGCAGGCGATGCGTTGCCATGCGACTCAAAAAATGTAGATCAACATTTATTATTATAATTTGCTACTGTACGAGGCATATATATTGAAATTTTTTCGACGGAGTGGGGATAAGTTCGCGCAACTGCTCCTGTGAGCGACCAATAGCGCGCGCCCCTCCCGCCGGCCGCCCGCGTACCTCATCCACCGCTACGCATGCCCAAAATACGCGCTCCGCGCAATTTCCACCCGATTTCAAGATATTTGCCTCGTGGTGGTACCACCTCGTACATTTTTCTTACTCCTCTTTTTCTTACTGAAAATATCAACGGATTTTAGCGACGTACTAGAGTTTTAAACTGAATCAAGTTAGATAAAAAGTTCTCAGAAATCTTCATCACATCAACATTTATCTGCCTAACCGTAAAACACTCGCACCGCCACGCATCGCATTAGGTGAGGCAAGTTCCTATGAAGGAGCGTAGTACGATGAGAGAAGGTGACCTCGTTATTTTCGTATTGCAATTTTGTGTTGATTATTTTTATGTGCCAAAAAATTAATAACGAAACGGAATCTAATCAATCAAACAAAAACCATAGCGTGAACTGTCAGTCTGATTAAAAATAGCATTATAATTACTTGATCAATCATATCCAACATTGGGTGCACTTACTATAATAGATAAATTTCTTTGTATAACGAAGAATTTGCTTTACTTTAAAAGTTTAGTATGGAGAAACTCAAAATATATTTACTCACTAAACAAAACTAGTTTTTGAAGCCAGTATAGCCAACAAGCCAGCACTGCCCTGTCTTTCTGTCCTGACCTGGAACATGCTAGCTCTCTGGCTTACTACCTTAGAGTTGAAACCAGAGTTACTGGCTTACTGATCCTATCCTGGCTTGGCAAGTTGGCATTCTGTCTTCAAAAACTATCCTGTGTAATCTGGACAGATCTAATCACCAAAACCGATTAATGTTTTTAAATAAAAAAGCACCTGATCGAAGTGTTAAAGACATTCGCATTATCAATAGTGAAAATGCGCACTCCACAAGTCTTAAAAAAGTCGAGGAGATGATCATCCACAATGTTTTTAAACGAGTAGGTAATTTTAAAACTCAGTTCAGCTGGAGAGTTACTAAATGCCACCGAATAAAACAATAAATTAAAATGTGCTCCGGATTCCACATTATAGTCACCTGCTTTCGAGTTCCACCGCGCCGAACTGCGCGTGAGTCACTGTGCTGTGCACATGTGCCAGTTTGTTTACCAACGGGTATTCGTTCTGTCTGTATACCTGCTGGCGTAAAGACGCGTAACGTAATAGCCGTTTATCTTATTAAATTATATCAATAATGGCACTGCTTTGCTACAATAACGATTAACATTATTGTCATGAATAAATATGAATTGTGAAGTCTCAACTCGATAGTATTTCGTTTTCGAAGGTAGTTATAGTTTCATAATTGCTATATTTTCAGTTTCTAGTTAACTAGATGCTAGCAGAACTGTGGCTGCTACGAACGAACAGACAAGAGCAGACAGTTTTCGAAGTGTAAAAATATTTTTTTAAATAATAATTTCTAATTTATAGTTGAATATGTATTTTAGGTTTTTTAACTTTAGTCTTCAGGGATGGCTATAGATTTGACTGATTCAAGTCCCACCTCATTCATTTGTTGTTGAAACAGACATTTTTTTCGGGTGTGTTATTCGCTGATACTATTATGATTACTTCATTCACACTTCTTTCGCCCATCGCTCGAGCAACTATGTAAATAGTTCTTTGACGTTTGTGTTTACCTAGTTTACATTCTTTTAATAACACAGGTAATCGGACAGATGTTTTATACTTCCTCATAATTTAGAGATTAAAAGCTCTAAAACATGACGTCATACTTCTCCCATATTTCTTAACGTTAAAACCTGAAAACGATACATGTTTGAAGGTCAACTGACTTTTTATTCACATATCAAATAGGTTGAAACCAAAGATAAATAACATTTTTGAAGCCCATTTTATAAACCCTGTCCCCCCATGACCACGGAAACACGATATAATACTGCGTAATATACAAAGATTTTTTTAATATATCTTTGGTGATATAGCGTTTTATCGACACTCAACTATCAAAATCCAATGTCTTTTGACAGTTAAACGTGATTAAGATATTATAAATCGCTAACTATAATATCAAATCGCGTTTCGGTGGTCATGCTGAGTCAGGTCAGGGTGGCTGAGTGGGTTGGGTGATTGCGTACCTAAGTGAAACATAAGACATAGACATAAGTTTCGATCCAATTCATAAAGTGGTCGAACGTAAATGTGAATAATACGTTACACATAAACCATCTTGGAAATTGTTCGCGCTTTATTCATATAATCGTAAAGCAATGGCATTCGCTCTCAAGCATTGATGCATCAAAGAGCTAGGAGCGAGTTTAGCGCACGCAAACACGTTCAAGGACTCGAAACAATCACGGTCGTAAACAATCGCATCCATCAGGGCTGCCAATCCGCATTGGGCTCGCGTGGTGGGTAGCCCATCCTCCGTATCCATCCGTAAGGTAGACCTTTAGGCCCGCGCAGTGGGGAGGGGACATTAAATTGGCTAATGATAATACGAGATGATAGCATTCAAAGATGTGCAGTCAGTCGTACGTCTGGAATTTAAAGAATAAAAAAATAATTCCCTTGAAGTCAAAGTCAAAAATAGCTTTATTCAAATAAACTTAATTATTAAGTACTTTTGAATCGTCTATATTTTCCTACCACCCGTTCAAGACTTTTTTAACTGACAAGAAGAACGGGCGCAAGAAACTTATCAGCTTTAGCAGCAATAAGTAACGATATTCACAAACTTAAATACATCGTTACCAGATAATTACAACAGGGTGACAGGATTATTGGAAACAACATAGACTTATTATATTACTTCAACAAAGTACTTATAATAGGAAGTTATGTGTTACATCATTTCCACACATTTTGATCTTTAAGATAATCGTCTACTTTATAATAACCTTTACCCATGAGCGTTTTTTTAACATGGTTTTTAAATTCATGCAAAGGAAGATCAATCACTTGTTGTGGAACTTTATTAATAAAGGCTATGCTTTTCCCCCTAAATTGATTGAATTAGTCCAATTCAATAAACACGAGATATTATCCCTTTAAAATGTTTTTTTTTAAATTCTTATATTATATCTTCTAACTGTTGCAATTGTACATTGAATAAGAGATCATAAACGACACAGTGAACCATTGAGATGACTCATTAGTATTGGTGTATGCCAAGTCATTTTTATCAGTCGCTGCCTGTATCTAATTAGTAACGATGTCATACTATGCATATCTTTAGACAATTAATTTCGACAAGAGTTATTAAAGAAGATATATGTGATCATATCGTACGAGAGGTGCATGCAAGATCTCTCAAAATATTGATCAAATATTGTCTTTTGTTATTTCAAAATCTATAAGTTATTATTTGGCAACCCTGAAAATACAGGTCTGTTGCTGCCAACCGTTTTGGCCGACCTCACCCAATCAGCCTAACAGCAATCCGCGCCCATAACAGAAATATCTTTCATCTATTGTGATTACCTTTTAACTCATTAGAGTTCACCCATTCTGGTAACCAAGTTAGTATTTCTAGATATCTCATGTCTTTCCGACTTATATCTTTAAGGTGATAAATCCGTTTTATCAAGTTTTTGTTATCATACAAAAAGAAAAAGATTAGGTATAGTTAGCATGATTGAAACTTGAATCATGAAGGAAAAGTCATCGTCGTCCATAAGCCATTTTTAATGTCCCCACTGCTGGGGCACAGGCCTTTCTTATGAGTGGATAAGGAGGACGGGCCATAACCCACCACGCGGACCTAATGCGGATTGGTGGGTGTTAACGACTGCAAATGCACCCGGGACCAACGGTTTAACGTGCCTTCCAAAGCACGGAGGAGCTCGAGATAATAAATTTTTGGTCACCCATCCCATGACCGACCCTTGCGAAAGTTGCTTAACCTCCGTAATCGCTGGGCCAGGCGCTAAACCACTGCGCCACCGAGCTCTTCGGTGTATGTATGTATATACGAAATACATGTGTAGTTTTATTTCCAGAGAGCCGTTCGTCGTGCGGTGCGGGCGGCGGGTCGGAGGGGTCAGAGGGGCGCGCGTCGTGGCGCGTGACACTGGACCACGACCTGGTCGAGACGCTGAGTGCCATCTACCCCGAGTGGTTCAAGCCGCAGCACCGCCGCGAGCGCAGCCGCGCCGCATCGCCCACGTCGCCGCCGCCGCCAAGGTCGCCCTGCACGCCGCCCTCAGACGACACGTTCAGGTACCTTCATTTTTTATGCACAATGGGGTAGTGCTTGGCCTTCATCTCACCTGCCCCCCTAGCATGACCACTGAAACGCGATATGATATAGCAATTTATCACGTTTAACTGTCTTAAGACAATGGATTTTGACAGTTGAGTGTCGATAAAATGCTATATCACGCGATATATATCGTGTTTTGTCGGTCATGCTAGGCCTACTGATCTTAAGTGACGTGTTGAGTAGCAGCTGATTTTGTGCTTGTGTTCTTCCTGTGAACTATTTATACACATAATGCAGGACTTTCATGAAAATAGTTTAGTAATCCCAGTTCCCACTGACTGAGTAGCGGAAGAAGTTAGAGATTTCTATAGAGAGATCCTAGTTCTCGGTCCTCGGCTTCAGAAAAGGTCGATCTTGTGAAGATGCCGTCACTCTTCTCACCGATTCCGTAGCCTCTTACCTAGATAGGAGATTGAAATGTATCGGAGTTTTCTTAGACCTTGCTAAGGCTTTTGATACCATATCAATACCGATCCTCTTGAAGAAACTTGAGGCTTATGGAATCAGAGGAACGGCACAGAGTTGGTTTGCTTCTTATTTATCAGGACGTAGTCAATGTGTTAAGCTTTTCGACGCGATGGGCAGTTTTAAACCAGTGACTTTTGGAGTTCCGCAAGGAAGCATCCTGGGACCTACTCTCTTTCTGCTGTATATGAATGACTAGCGGCCGCCCGCGACTTCGTCTGCGTGGAAAGGTTTTTTGCTATCCCTCGGGAATAATACATTATTTCGGGATGAAAGGTATCCTATGTCCTTCTCTGTACCCCTAAGAACGTGTATGCAAAATTTCATGATGATCGGTTCAGTAGTTAAGACGTGAAGGCGTAACAAACAAACAAACAAACAAACGGACTTTCGCATTTATAATATTAGTAAGGATATCGTCTCTCTTCCAATGTTAAAGTCAGAAATCATATGTTATGCGGATGATACCGCTCTCATCTTCCTTGATAGCTCTTGGCCTGGTGTTTGTCAATATGCTGAAAGAGGGATGGTGGAGGTTTCAAGCTCGTTGCATTCAAATTTAATATCCCTCAACATCTCAAAAACTAAGTTTTGGTGCTTTCACAAAACCGCTGCCTCCGCTCCCTCTTCGGTGACCACCTTAAAGATCTATTCAAGAGAATGCAAATTCGAAGTGTTGGGAAACATATGCGACTGTAGAGAAATCAGCCGGTTGGATTCTTTTAAATATCTTGGTGTGACACTTGACGCAAAACTTACATTCAGAGAGCACTTGGCTGAAATGTGTAAGAGAGTGAGAAAAGTCATATACGTAATGAAGAACCTACGCGAAGCAATTGATGGTAAAATTCTGAAAATGGTATATATCGCTCTTTGTCAGTCTCTTATTAATTACTGCATCTTGGCTTGGGGTGGTTCATCCACTTCATTCATTCTACCTCTCGAAAGAGCTCAGAGGGGAGTTTTAAAGACAGCGCTGAGAAAACCCCGTCAGTACTCCACAGATGCTCTATACCACAGTCTATACGAGGAAGCCGGTGCATTGTCCGCAAATTGTATATCGTTAGAGTAGTGTCCGCAGTTCATAAAAAGGTCCTTAAATCGTGACTCATACGACGAGCTGTCCAAACAACGTATATTTAAGATACCTAGCACTCGCACAGCTACAACTTTTGCGCACCGTTTTGGATACTTTCTTTCTCCCCATCTATATAATAAGTTTGCAAATTTATGTAATCTTAAAGATCGCACGGCAAGGGAAAGCAAAGCATTCATTACGATTGCTATTGAAGTGGAGTTATCTGGAAACAAGGCGAACTTAAGGTCATTGAATAAGGCTGCAGAAAACTATATACACACAAACACACACATACACCCACATACACCAAACACACATACATAAACACACTAACACATACACAAATAATACTTTTATAGTTATATATCCACAACATTATGGTCTTTGTTTTTCGAATTTTAATTTTTCTTGTTATGTTATTGTTTATCCTGTTTTTCCGTAATTGTTTTTCTAAAACGTATACTTTCCCCACAGGACAGGCTACGCTTAGTGTGGGGGCTAGAAATATATACTACTGTAAAACTTTTTACGGAAATAAAGATATTTATTATTATTTATAGTTAAGAAATCGGAAGAGGTTAAATATGTAGTTTTTTGGACTACTTTGGACTAATTTAAAACGGTTTGCAAGTGCAATCCACGTTGCTTCCGATTCAGGCTACGATTTGGCTTCCTTGATATTGTATTATTTCATGTAGAATGATATTGTTTATGTTTTGTTAGCAGTTCAGGCGCAGAGGAGATGGCCGGGCGGCAGGCGAGCGGAGTCGGCAGCGGCGGCGCGTGCGAGCCGCCCAGCTCGCCGCGCCTCTCGCCGCCCAAAGTGGTCGTGGACGACAGCCCGCTGCAGCCGGCCATGGGCAAGCATAAAGAATGTTAGTACGGTTTTGAATACAATAATAAGAAGGGTATAGGAAAAAAAAGAACATTGTAGATAGGATTTATTAGAGAAAATTGATATAAATAAAACACTTTTTACGGATTACAGCGTGTATATTATTAATATCAGGTGTTATTTTTAGAATTATTTAGTTTAAAGTTATTGTTTTTTTTTGTTTCCCGACGTTTCGACACCTTTGGTCCAGTCATCTCGTGACTACGGCCCAGGGACCATAGTCACGAGATCATCATCATCAAAAGTTACTAGTTTTGGCAAACTAAAACGTGAAAATTTTCTCACACAAAAGCTTTTTTAATGTTTTACTAGATGGCATTGTTGAGTCAATATCAGGAATAAATTGACAATGATTTTTCTTTCCCTGTACCCTTGTTTTAGGACAGTGCGCATAAGTAAAGATTCCATTCCAACGTCCCTTAGCGTAGATGTTGTCATGAGCAATTTTAATTTCCGCACAGATGGATCATAGGCGTTTCTTAGGGAGGGTTGCGGAGGATGGGCTCATAATCCACACTGCCATCGAACTTGTCAATATGTCATATATATGAGGAAGGAGCGTCCAAATTAGATTGCCACGTTTCACTTTGTCCAGAATTGGTTTAAGTATTTTGTTGAAGACAATCATACTGTTTCTTGGCATCACCAAAAGTTTCTAAAATTAAAATACATTAGAATGATTACTAGTTTTTAATAAGCGTCAGATAGGCAGGCCAGTGGCCCCAGGGCTCGTCGCCTCGGGTCGTCTGGCGTACACATTACAATTCCCGCGAGGTACATGTTTCCGTCCGCGACGCGTATTCGCATCGATAATAAATTCACAACCACACTGTTGATGAAAACGAATAATAAACAAAACCGAAGGTGTTATACTTTGTTTTCTCAAGCAACACGTTGATCCAACTATGTTTAGTTAAATGCTGAACTGCGTTTTAGTTGGGTTACGAAAGAGGGCGCCCGGCTCTCTCGGCCCTTGTCAGCGCTTGTCCATAATACATCTATCAACAGACTCGGCTTTAGGCATACGAAATGTTTTTCATACTTCGCCCTTGTTTACAAATTCAACGGCTGCTTATGTAAATGTAACTATTAGCAACAACGTAATGCTGTTCTGGACATTACGCATATTTTGATGATATGTAGGAGTGGATCCTGGAAATAGTTTTTCATAATATTTAAAGCTTTTCATAAGTGATTGCTTTAATGTATATAGGTACCTTTACAAGAACATCAAATAAAGATTAGGCTACTGTTAAATTTACACTAACTATTCAGATATGGCTGGCTGGCTATCATAATTCTTGGCATTCAGTATCGTCTCAATGGACGTCACAAACAAGGAATTCGCCAACAATGCCGTCATTTGCGTTCAGTGTGCATTTCCAATTAAATATACATAATAATAAAATAGACATAGCCAAGCCAATATGGTAACATTATGGTTGTGAGTTCTGTATGTGCAAGTTGTAATGGGCCTAAAACACCCAGTAACCTACAATATTCGGCCCAGTGGTAGTGAATGTTTCGGCTGTAATACGGTCGCGGCATAACACTAGTTTCCTTGTGTAGTGTTTATTTATGTTGGCGCACCGCCAGCGTTGTCCGGCCGCCGCCGCCCGTCGCTGCTCCCTCTTGTCTAAACGCAAATAAGACACAGCTCCTCGCCTACGCCACCCCTAGATCGATAATAATCGCATCGATCGACGTGTTATATCGATAGACGCATCGATCACGTCTGCCTTCGTCTATAACTCGTTATGCTACGTCAAAGTTCGTCACCCACCTGGCGTCATAACACCGTATTTTTCACGACGCGCTGGCTATTCAATCAGTTCTCATTGTTGTATGCTAAAAGCAGTCTGTTAACGATGTCATTTGAATCTTTAAACGTTGACCGGGGCGCGCTTTGGGCGACTGAATTAGTGAACATTTGTGATGTCAACCGGGAAAATGATAGGACTAAGGAAAACGTGATGGTATTTGTTGTGTACATTATGTGTATGTCTGTACAGTTTAGGACAGTTCCTTATCGTCGTTGTTTTGTTTTGCAGCGTTAAAAGTGAAGCTGATGATGAGACGCCCCATCACGCAGCTGGTGGCACAAGGAATTATGCCGCGTAAGTAAAAATACCTATATCTTTTAATTGATTACGTTTGCTATTAGTGATTTGAAATTGGTAGTCGGCAATTAATACTGGGTGCCGCCGCCCGCGCGGAGATCGCGGCTGACTGCCGCGCGTGGGTGAAAGAATTTTATTTACGATCTAAACGCTACGGCTAATGAGAATTTCTAACTGGGCTCATGTAAAAGAAATATTTTTTACGATCATGTTACGAATCGTTTAAGATAATAAACTAGCCATAGTAATAATATTTGTTGCCAATAATGTCCGATATGCATTACTAATAACGTCTTTTGTATCCAAATGGGATATTTTCTTGAAAATTTCCTTAACTTCAAGCATCGTTATTTGTTAGTATATAAATGAAATTGTTTTTTTTTTCTTTTATAGCACTCAAAACGCCCCCTGCTTACTTTGAACAATGCAAGCAACTGGAAAGAGCGAAAACTGGAGATTTGCTAAAGGCAAAAATACAACGACGACCCGATCGTCAAGAACTGGAACGACGACACATATTAGAACAGGTAATTTGACGATAAGCTATTGTTGTTAATGATCTTTCTTGAGACTGATTGATTTTGTACTAAATATTTTTTTTCTTACACAGGAAAGTCATGTAGACCCAAGTCTCGCAGAGAAGCAGCGGATGCTGAAAAAGGCCCGACTGGCGGACCAGCTCAACGACCAGTTGTCGCACCGGCCGGGCCCTCTCGAGCTCATCAAGAAGAACATACTACACACGGAAGAGAATATCGAGACTGCGGTTAAGACCGGAGTGGTATCTTTCAAAGCGACCAGCGAGGGAGCGTCGGGCAGGCCCCAGCATCCCTCGTCGTACTGCGGCCCGCCAGAGGAGGTCTCACCCTCCCCCTCCCCGCCCTCGACCCTCTCGCCCGTCAGCGTCGCCTCCCCGCCCCAACACCCGGCGCCGGGAAAAGACAAAAACCGCAAAAAGAGCAAGCAGAAGCAGCAGCCTAAAGCGCGGTTCAAGTTCCACGAGTACAAAGGTCCTCCGAACGCGCAGAAGGCGTCCTCGCCCCCGGGGTCGGTGGAGACGCCCTACGAGCTGCTCCTGCAACAGCAACAGCTGCTGCTGCAGCTGATGCCCGCGTCGCCGGCGCCCTCCTCCGCGGCGTCCGTCGCCTCCGACTCGTCGGACGCGTACGCGCCGCCCCCGCCCCCGCCACCCCCCGTCCCCGCCGGCCCCCTAGCGGTCGCCGCCCGGTTTGAGGACATGAAAGTGTCCGACCTCCGCGCCGAATGCAAACGCCGAAACCTGCGCGTGTCGGGACCGAAACCGCAGCTGATCGATCGCCTGCGCCCGTTCTTGGTGGAGAAGCAGGAGGAGCCGCGGTCGCCGGCGTCGGTCGCGTCGTTGGCGTCGCTGGCGTCGCCCGACCCGCGATCGGAGCAGGAGCCTCCCGAAGATATAGTGCAGTCGCAGCGGAGGCAGATAGAGGAGCTCGAGCGCAAGCTGGAAGCTTCCCGGCAACAGCTGGAGGCGGTGCGGCGCGAGGCGGCCGGCGCCGCGGCCAGCGACCAGAGCCGGCGCCTGCTGCAGGCGCACATCTGCGTGTCGCAGCTGCGCGCGCAGCTGGACGCGCTGCAGCAGCCGCCCGCGCCCCCCCCCCCCCGCCTCCCGCTACGTCATCGCCGCCTCCGACGCCGCGCCCGACAGGCTCGTCCGCGTGTTCGCCGTCGCGCCCTCCCCGCCCGCTGACGTCACGCAAGACGTCACCCCTCAGAAGACGGCCAACCCCGCCTACATCCTCAACGGCGTCAAAGTGGTACCGATCGCGATCCTGCCGTCGCCGCACTATGAGCCGGAGCGCGCCGCGCCGCCGCCTCCTCCCCCGCCGCCCCCGCCCCCGCCGCTGCCTCTCCAACAGGTGCACCTCCACGATCACGCAGAAGACAGCCAGATCATGGACGACGTCCTCGAGATCCTCGTGGAGAACGGCGAGCTGCCTCCGTCGGCGGTGGTGGACCCGTCCGGCAGTGCTTCACTGAGCGGGAGCTTCGTGGCGTCTTCGGCGGACGCGTTCTCCCCGGCCGACGTACTCAGCGATGATGTTTTATGCGATACGCACGTACGAGACTCGCTGGCGGCGGACGAGTTGCAGAGAGAGCTGGACGACATCCAGAATGAGATCATGAGCCACGCCGATCTACAAGCGGTCAACGGAGTCGTCGACCGTTGCGACGTCGATCCGACCACTGATATCGACGCCGAATTGAGCGTGGACCTTCTGTCCAACAGTGATTTTCCTACTGAGTTCGGCGGTTCCGACCCTACCTCCACCGACCACGATGATTTCTTCGGTAGTTTACTATCGGGTGAGAGTCGGCACGTCGACGATCGGTCACAACCCACCATCATGGAAGTCGGCGACGACGTTACGGAGAGAATGAGTATGACTCCGTTGACAAATGGGGATTTACTCGATCATTCTCGAACCGGATTCGAATATATGGATGACTTATCGTTGCCGTCCTTTCAGAACGACGATACACGGCACGGGCCGTTCGACGATCGGTCGTGTGAAATAGACCTAAAAGAGTTCGGAATCGACACGCCTACTAATATGAACGTGGACAGTGACGCGTACGATTATTCCGCATACGACATGGACACGGAGATAATTCCAAACGTGTTCGGTCGCGGGCACGTGCCGCAGTGCGACCCGCTGCTGGGCGGCGTATTCTCGCGCCCGCCGCCGCGGCCGGCGCACAAACATTATTCCTGGGACAAAATAGAATACGACGCCACTTGACCCGCGCTCGCTTGCCTCCACGAGCATCGCTCGACGATGCTCAAACTATGATCTCTCGTCACACCAATCCATGCAGTAACTGGCTACGATGTGCTCTCTTTGTTTAACGGCGTATATGCGCAAATGTTTAGCAGATGTGCAACTGAGTGATATTATTCGTATTGGTGCCGAAAAAAAATTAAATTAATATCGGCCGCTACCGAGTGGACGGTCCGAGTGTAACGCTAGTCTCTTCAGTGACTCGTTCTTCCAGGGACTTACGGAAGTAAGGACAGATTTTAAAAAGTTATATAATTAAACACATAGTGTTGTCGTTATTTGAAGGACTCACTTCTTACTACTTTGTACTTAATAGATAATGTGAAATGTTTGTGTCGCTAGTTGATAAATAGATTAATGAATAACCATATTCTCGGTGAGTATATGCGCACGTAACCACCGCGTGCGCTACGACGCACTTAGCTCACATATTATAAATCCATTTTATTTTCTATTTATAGGTATCTAATTATGTATATATTGAAAGTAAAAATACTCAACATAGTTGTGGATTTCTGCATTCCGCCCGATGACTAAACCTTAGGGAAAAATTATAATAAGGAAGAGTCGTTTTGTTGGGACACAAACGATCAATCTGCGGGACACCTGCATGCGTAGATGTTATGATTATGATAAAAGTATATCGATTGATGTTGTGTCAATTACTAAAATCCGCTTTGTTCTATCGGACCGGATAAATATTTCCCAAATCAATAAGTGACATTCCAGTCTTGTTGAAGTGCAAATTGTGGCACAGGAGCACTCATCTCTCCATAGAATCCTTTATATTATGTTGCTTTATAGAATCATGTTACCTTTTGTTACGAGGAGAGTATGAGCTGCGCATTCACAAGCCATCGTCATGGGTGGGACCAGCTTGGGAACAATGTTAAGATTCATTTAGGTAAACTAGGGAGTCGGCTCCTCGCACACGAGCGATTATGCAAACCTTCCGACCGCAGTACTCTATCCTATAGCGCGCCTTTACTTAACGACCATTGTAGTGTTTGACACAAGCTTTTGCCAAATCATGGTACTGACTTACTAAAGTATTTAGAGGAATTTAAACAAATTAAAACAACATTCTTGAAAATGTATCATTCCAGTGTATTTTCTAAAGTGTAGATTAGGTAAATGTTATAATTAAGTAACTATTTGGTTATATCGCTCTTGTTACCATTTTATCAGGGGGTTATTGTGAGGATGATTGCATAATTGTTTGTGTGCTTTATTTATATTTAATATTTATTTGCACCTTAAATAGTGTACCCACAGTTTGTTTCTGTTATGCGTTCATTAATTTTAATTGTATTGTTCCACTAATTTATATCATTTGTCATTTTCACTGAAGTTAGATTGTTTAAATGCGGAATTCGTGAATCGATAACATATTGCCATTATTTGCATTTATATTACATTGTAATAAAAGTACCAACAGGTACATTTCAGGACAACGAATGAGGTTCTAGCCTCGTGTGCCAGCCAGCACTCACGTACGCGTTACGTGGCATCAAAAATGTTTCCATATTATTTATTGAACCCATTCATAGGATAAGGTTTCAGCAATACATAGTATTTAATATACATACTTTGTGGTTTGAGTGTATCGAACGTGTCGGTGGTAGGATATGTGATTGTACTTCAAAAGTTTCTTTTGTAGTACTATCATGTATGGAATGGTGCTATAGTTGTCTAAGATATTATTTTAAAATTAAAAAAAGTAAATCAATGCCACGGAATGTATATTGAATAATCAAGTGGCGCAAATCTACAATAATCGATTTAGACCATTTTAAACATGAGAATATTGAAATTTAGAATTATTTTACTAACGTTAATGGATGTGAGTAACATTGCTGAAAGATGAAATTGTATTGTTTGCAATTTTAAGTAAACATAAGTAATATTCCATTATCTAAGTGAATTAAAATTCCTGTTTTCTAGCTAGACGTTAATATTAAAAAATCTATTTGCTCATCTATCTAAATTTTTTACATTTAGCAAATTCTACGTATTGATAAATATTTGTATGTGTTATGGAGTTTCGCTTGAATATTGTAACAATGTTTAACATCTGCTTGCAGCAAGCAATATGATTCATATTATTTTGATATTATATAGTGACGAGATTAATGGGGCTGTTTCACAGTGCACAACAGCCTCGCGACTCCATTATCGTAAATGGCCTAGTGTTATTGTAGCTTTTCTTTCAGTATAGTTTATGTATTTAACAAGAAACTAAGTGAGATTAATGTTTTGATATAGCATACATACTATCTGCATATTTGTTATTATTGTTGTAATTATTTTAGGAGAGTTTTAATATTTGTTTTATAGTAGGCTTTTATATTCTGATCCGAAGTGGAAAGCTGGTTTTTGAAACTAAGTAAACATTTTGCTCTCTGCATATGTAATGTAGGATAACAACTTATCGGCTTCTTTATTATCTTGGTATTGTTATTAACCACAACTATATTATTCATGTGTAACTGCTTTAGATACGTATTTATGAGTTACTAATAGTCGGTAAGCAATATGGCTTAAAGCCCAAGTGTGTTAGACCCAAATAACCGAAGTAATCAATAAATGTTATGATGTGATATACACAGGAGTCGGATCTAGAGTAATTGGATAGTTTTGTACCTTGCCCTGTAATAAATGAAGCCTTGTAAATATTCACCAAGCCTTTACTAGCTTAAGGAAAGAATGTTAAACAAAACTTTTGACACAAAATATTGTTTCTTTTACTACTTAGGTACATTTTTTTGAAGTGAAAACTTCTTTAGCGGCGTTGTGCGCTTTTTTGTAATGGGGAAAAAAGGCTAAACTCGCGTCAGTAAGAATCACGTGACCCTGATCGGAAATTCGTAAGACGGATGGAGAGTAGACAGCCGGCGGCGGAAGTATCCCCCTCTATTTTTCATGTCAGTGCCCATCTCTAAGCCCCTTCTTACACGACGCGACTCAAAACTGACTGACTGATTCGTACACGGCGCAAGGTACCAAATTTAGTTGAAAAACCTACACAAAGCGCCTATTACGATAAAGTATCGCGATAAACGTACGATGTTCGGTCCCACTCCTTGGCATTATTAACTCATATATAAGGTTCAAAATCAAGTAAATCGATCAAAAGATCGTCCGACTATCGTAATTCTTTTTTGTTAAGCCCCTTCTTACACAGCGCGACAAACTCTAATCACCAATGAGTTGCAAAACAGTCACAACAGCACTAGTATTTCAATGGCGGATCGTACACGACGCTACCAATTGCCAATTGGTTTGCAATGCAACGCGTCGGCAACGCGTTGGCAACTAATCACTCGCAGTCGCAACCGGTCATGCTGGTCGCGCGCAACTGATTGCCAACTGCAACTGGAAACTGAGGTCTATTAACAAAAAATAATTACGATAGTCGAACGATCTTTTGATCGATTTACTTGATTTTGAACCTTATACAGGAGTTAATAATGCCAAGGAGTGGAACCGAACATCGTACGTTTATCGCGATACTTTATCGTAATAGGCGCTTTGTGTAGGTTTTTCAACTAAATTTGGTTGCGCCGTGTACGAATCTTTGTCACTAACTAGTTTCCTACTATAGTTTCAAACTGGTTTCGTCAGTTTTGAGTCGCGGTTGATAATCAGGGTGCGGTTGCGAGTGATTAGTTGCCAACGCGTTGCCGACGCGTTGCAAACCAGTTGGCAATTGGTAGCGTCGTCACAGAATAACTAATAGTACAAGTACAGAAGCAGCACTCGGCAAAGTCATTTAAATAAATAGCGACTTTATCTCCGACACAATAAAGTGCAATTCAGGTCGCGCAGTTCACCTAGTAGTTGCCTCTCTTTCTATCGCGTGCTCTTACCTTTTCTGACGACGCAACGTTAGGGTTGTCTTCTTTTAAATGAACTGCGTAGCATATATCATAATGTGATAAACGACAATAATTGTTTATTGGTTTTTTGATTTTGATATCCGTACACGGCACAGTAATGTTAATTCGACATTGTTACTATCATAAAGTAGCAATTTCTACGCAGGGAATAAGATGCCGCGCGACTACGCAGGCGGGCGTGTGGCGGCCCGCTCACAGATATATGTGGGCCCGCTGCTCACTTGTTCGTTCGAACGAACGGCTAGCGGTAGGTGCTTATCGCGCGACCTTGAGCGAGTGAAGGAGGCCTGGCGTCGTGTACGAACCGCCATTGAAATACTAGTGCTGTGACTGTTTAGCAACTCATTGGTGATTTGAGTTTGCAACCAGTTTATTTTCAGTCGCGCCGTGTAAGATGGGGCTAAGGGGCGCGGTGAAAATGGCGGCGCGTCATTTCAAATCGTAAACACTTGTGTCACCATAGCAATGCGCTAATGGGGAAGGCAACTGTCAAAATGGCGCTGCGCACGCTTGTTCCACGAGAGCTATGAAAACAAAGGACTTTTACTTAACAAAATCGTTTTTTTATCTTTAAAATTATTAAATTTTGTGTAATAGGCTTTAAAAATTAATAATTTATGGATCTGTAGGTCTGTAAGAAACTATTTTTTTTGTATGCAATATAAATGTTTATGACTGTTTGTGTCCTAAATAAAAAAAAAAAAAAAATAAAAAAAAAAAAAAATGTTGGCACTTACATAATTCTGGAAAATCTGGATTTAGAAAAAAATTATAAATTCGGTTAGAATAAAAACGTCTTATACTGCCCGGCATATATATTGGCAAGAGAATGAAAGAGACAAAAGATGCGCAGTAGCCATAAACTTAGTGTTTATGGCTACTGCGCATCTTTTGTCCTTTTCCTTCTCTTGCCAATATATATGCCGGCAGGCATCTATCTGTAATTTGGCTTTAAATTCCGGCATTTGCATTGTAGAATAGTCTTATATATCCATTTGGGGTCAATGGGTCTTTTTCGTCAAAAAATACCACAAAATAAATACCTATTTTCCCATACATTTTGTTCTGAACGTCTACTGTCTTAGGAACAAGCGTACGCAGCGACATCTACAATTAGCTTTGCGTTGCCAACCCCATTGGTAAATTGGCGCTAAATGTCAAAACTAGATTTTCTGTCAAGCTATGGATAAGACTCGTACAATGTTCTGTATTCGTAAATTCAAATGCAGAGTTAAATTAATTGAACATTTCATACAAATTACTTTCCATGGTTAAAATTTACTTTACGGCGATGGATCACAGTATTTACCATGCGTGTAGCCGTCGCCTTAGTAAGTACGTACTATGGGCAACAGCGTCGCTTAACCAGTTTGCATTAAAATTCGCATGCGCGCGTATCGCCCCTGCAGGAATTAAACGTATGTGACAGCGGGCGCGGCGTGCAAGCGATTTTAAACTTAGCGGTGGTTAAGCGACGCTGTTGCCCATGGTACTTACGTATGTACAACAAAAGTAGGTAGAATAGAATAGACGTACTTCATTCAGAGCGCTTAGCGCTTGCGGTGCAAATTGACGTATTTCAATCTATTTTAATCTGTAATATTTTCATTTCACTTTGGCCTTCGAGCAACGACAGCTTCGGCTTCGAAGGGAGGAGCCGTTATAATTATTCTGGCATTTTTTGCGAGGGGGGGGGGGAAAGTGCACACAAGTGCAGTTCCGCATACTCGCATACAAAAACAACTTCCGTAGGAAGCCGGCGCGTTGCTCTAACACTTTGCCATACATTCGAAAGAAAAAAAATTTTCATGTCAGTGTCCTAGAGGAATGATGGTGCATTGTCTTAAAATTGGTGCAGTTTTGTGGTACACAAGTGTCTACGCAACTGAACAATGTATACCTCGGCAGAACTTACCGAGTAAACTGTCTTGATATACTTGGTGCCAAATGCTCCAAGCAGTATTAGAATGCAATGCACCCGCATTCTAATGTTAACTGAAGTCTGAAACAATCTACCACTGAACTATTAAAAATTACTTTCAAGAGGAAAGTAGATTGCCAAAACAAAAATAAGAAGAAATAAATAAAAAAAACAAACGTCAAATATGACAAGTTTGGGCTACGGTCCGCATGGCGATTACATCGATTACGGCGTTTACAACGCTCACACGAGGTCCGCATTCGATATCGCGCTCAAATCGACAAATGACAGTTGGCGAATGCGAACCGCTCGTAAGCGCGCTAACGTTTTATTCTAACCTCAAATACAAGATGGAATGATTGCAAGATACTATTTTTGCTCTCTAAAGCGATGATAATGATGAAAAACGTTTTATTATTGAGTCGTGTGCACCCAACATCATTTTTTTTCAACTTTTTACATCAACCACCTTTTTGGATAAGCTCCAAATTAATATTAACAAAATATTAACCAATATAATGCTCTATCCTTTTGTTGTGAAGTGAGGAAAAGATCTTTCTATAACGTACTCTCTCATTTTTTGATTTTTTGACGAAATAAAATTCTGACACCTGTTTCGTTTGACAGTCACTTATAACTTTTGACAGGACGTTCAAGTGATTACGCTCCGAGGCATGGTCGCTGTAAGCCCAAGATGGCACTGGTAATGACGTCATGACATGAGTGAAGTCACGCTAGATATTGTAAACGCGCTAACGTGCATGCGGACCGGCTGTTATCGCGATAATATCGATATTATCGCTATGCGGACCGCAACCGCAGCCGTAGGGCTGCGGTCCGCATGGCGATTAAATCGATTATAGCGCGAATCCGACCAAATTAAGAAGTCTCAAAATATTACAAATTAATAGGGTTTTTGTACCATGGGCAACAGCGACGCTTAACCACTGCTAAGATTAAAATCGCTTGCACGCCGCGCCCGCTGTCACATACGTTTAGTTCGTGCAGGGGCGATACGCGCGCACACGAATTTTGTTGCAAACTGGTTAAGCGACGCTGTTGCCCATAGTACCTACTACATCTATACGGATTCGCGATAATATCGATATTATCGCCATGTGGACCGTAGCCTAGGTTTGACAAAACTGACATTTTGGAGTTTTTGGCGGGATTTTGTCGAGTTCAGTTCGGTGACTATTTTAATTATTCGCAAATTGATTCATAGTGGATATTGTGTCTTAAAATTGGTGCAGTTTTGTGGTACAAGTGTCTACGCAACTGAACAATATGTGGGATAATGGAAATAGGCGCGATCTTGGTTGTGTGAAGCTGAGACTTTTAATGTAGTGGTCGCTACCTCGGCAAAACTTACCGAGTAAACTGTCTTGATATACTTGCTGCCAAATGCTCCAAGCAGCATTGGAATGTGATGCACCCGCATTTTAATGTAAATTGAAACAATCTACTAGAAAATCTAGAAATACTGAACTATTCAAAACATGACACTGGAAAAAATTACTTCCAAGAGGAAAGTAGATTGCCATAACAAAAATAAGAAGAAAGAAGAAAACTGACATTTGACAGACAAGACAAATTGACACTAGAGAATAGAGAAAGATTTTTCTTTGTGTTTGCTCGAGCGAAATAAATAATGTATTTTAATTAATTCTTTCAGGTTTAAGCATTGCACAATTTTTAATTAAAACTAGTAATTAATGAGCATCTATTTGTTAAAGAAAGCATAAAGTGTTAGTTATGATATTAGCTGAAACTTTGTTGTTCTCTCTATCATTGATCGATACCGGTGCAATTCTATTTCTCCTAGTTTATTATATCATTACTTTGTCAGATTTAGAATGTGATTACCTAAATGCCCAAGAGTGTTGTGAAAAGCTCAATTATTGGCTACTCCCGAAATACATAGCGCACTCTTTCGTTACTTTTGTGTTGTTACTCCATGGTCAGGTAATACTATTTTTGTTGAATCTGCCTATGTTTATATGGTTGACCTTTGAGTATTTAACTATACCTCAAGGTAATCTAGGAGCTTTTGACCCGGCCGAGATACACAATAGGGGGCAGTTGAAGAAACATCTGAGAGATGTTATGATAAACATTGGATATTATCTAGTGTTCTTCTTCATTTATCTATACTGTTTTATCCTAGCACTCCTGAAAGGAGATCCACTACAAAGAGCTGATGATTATCAAATTGTAACTGAGATCTAAGTATGGATAATATAGATGTTGATTTTGAGGAGGCGAGTGCAGGTGATAGTGACAATGAGAGTAGCTCAAGTGAGTCCTCAGTCTGTATAAAACTGTCCCTCCCGGAACATATTGTTGCATATATCGAGAACCGACAGTTATTACGTGACACGGAAGAAGTGGTCTGTGACAATGCTTTGAAAGATAATGTTATGAACAATTATATTATAGTTAAGCGAATTTTAAGTAACTTATCTTGGCAAGATAAATTATTGTGTAAACATGTGTGTACAACGTGGCATTCCGCAGTTCTCGCTCTTCAAAAAGAGCAGCTCAGTGCTGTGGATTTTGTGATAGATTTGCATTTAAGCCAGATAAAGAATGGTGTAAAACTGAAGCAGTCGGGAGAATTTCACATAGAACCTCTAGTGGTGTTTACATTTATCAATAGTACTGGAACTGGAGCTACTAGTAAATGCTTGATGCTGCTGCCTTGTCCGTGTGATCCGCCCTGTGAAAAAGAACATTGCTGTAAGTTTTATTTTGAAGCAAGATTTTCTGTCTACATTAAAATGTTTTACATAATGTAACTATCAGTCATATTGATATATTCACTTCTCAAGCTTACACGCTCACTAGACATGAAATAAAAAACTTTTTAACAGATACTAGCATGGTTTTATTGAAATTACTTTGGTATTTGGTTTGATTTTTTATTTTCCCGACGTTTTGGCACCTTTGCAGCTGCCATGGTCATGGGGAACTGGAGCTGCTCGTAAGCCTACCCTCAAGCGATGAGTTTTTAAAGACGTTCAGAAATCAATATTCTGAATGTCTTTTAAAAATAAATAAATAGGTGCCGAAACGTCAGGAAAATAAAAAATCAAACCAAATACCAAAGTACTTTCAATAAAACCGCGCTAGTATCCGTTAAAAAGTGTTTTATTTCAAGTCATATTGATATTAAAACATAGTACAAAAATGATAAATTGTAATGCAAAATTAATATAAATTTCTAATAGGCAGATTTATTATTCTGATTGTGTGATATTTGTTTCAGTGTTGGATTATGTGCAACATAAGGTGACTGCTCCAAAAGACTGCATCCTCAATGTGCGGGCTCCCTACCTGTCATACCGCCCATTAGCACACTCCACCACCTACGAACACACCAGCAGGCTGCGAATGTTGAGAAAGACTTTCCCATTTATTTGTGGAATTTATATACCATTAATTCCAGACGTCAAATTCCATGTAATTAACATCAAGACTAACACTGATATGCAGAAGGAGTTTAACGATATCATATCTGATCTGGCGCAAGATCGACTGTTTAAGGGTATCTTGGTTTATGTAACTGAAAAATTTATTCTTCAGTCTTTCATAGAGGAATGTGCCTATTTAAATTACTTCAAAGAGGTGTAAGTTATATAATTTAATTTTATTAAATTTTAATTATAATTCAATAGTGTTGTTGATCCTGAGATATGAATAATGGCCATCCAAAATCTGCTTAGCAAACTAATAATCCATCACAATGATGGGCTTGATTATTACGATTTTTAGTTTATTATTAATTATTTTCTTTTTAGAAAAAGTTCTTTAAGAGTGCATAGGGTGCACACTAGCGCTGCCATTGAAACTAGAATCATAGTACTTAAATAAAGATGAAATTGTGAATTAACTATGTAAATGTAATACATGTTATTATTATTATTATTAATTATCTCTATAGTGCACTCTGAAGAAGCATTATGGTACTTATTATCGCTTAAACAATATTTTCTAGCTTGTCGCCACTTTTAGCAAAAAAACATCCATTAAACTAAACAACAGGCTAGAAAATATTGTTTAAGTGATAAGAAGTACCACAAAGCTTCTTCAGAGTGCACTACAGAGAGATAATTCACAATTTTGTTTTTATTTAAGCACTATGATTCTCGTTTTAATGGCGGCGCTAGTGTGCAGACTTCGCGCTCTCTTAACAGTTCCTTGAATGTACTTTTTTCAGCCAACCGGATGTGCCCTATGCACTAGGCGGATGCATTGTTGAAGACACATTGGAGAAAAGTGACATCCATCAGATTGTTGACACCCTGCACAATCCTAGACCACCTAATGATGAAGGCAATGATTTTGTCAGTGAAAATCTTATAACCATAGGCATGTTTACTATACCAAAGAGTGCCAGTAACTCAGAACAGGGTGATAAATATAATTTTGATATGTTTTCCCTTGTCATTGAGTCACCTGACTGGAGCAAAACTAAAATACAGAAAACAATCAGTGAGGTAATAATATGGGCATAAAATTAAAATGATTTTTAATATCATATCAAGTTGAGCATATTTTGGAAGTACATAATAAAATCACTAAAACTAATGCATCCAATACAGAAAATTACAGTATTTATAATAATTTATTTCACAGTTCTATTTGTTTATACTTTACCTTTTGACTACTTTTCTTACTGCTAAGAATTATTAAATATGCTATAAGCTTAAAACCAATTATTTCTGTTTCAGTTTGCAAAGAAAGTGCCGCGGTTCGAACACAGTATAGCACTTAAATTGGCTTGCGTCGGGCGCGACTTGAAACACGAAATCGAAGAGGAGTGTTTCCGAGCTGAATTTCCTAATACGAGGATCATAGGGTGCTTCGGCAACGGCGAGCTGGGCGTCAACCACCCGGCCCGCCCCCCCACTGACCCTCCCCCAATGAAGAAACACCGACACACTCCTCCACCTCTAGGCCTACTCTATTCTTACTCCACAGTCTTCGTGTACATAGGATGGGGTAAAGTGACACCTGTACAATCTTGAAATGCTCATAGACGTTTCTAAGACAAAAGACAAGAAACAAATGTAGATAATAAATTGAATGATAATTATGGTATGTATAAGACATTGTAATTAAATTACGAGATCCGTGGTGGTACAAGCACATTTTAATTTAATAAGGTTTTGAAGGCTTCGCAAAACGTCTACTTCGCGGAATGTCTACCAGTCGTAAAATGTCGCTTTCTCATAATGCCTCTTTCGCAGAATGTGCCTTTCGCAAAATACCTCTTTCGCAAAAGGTCGCTTGTACACAATGTCTCTTTTACAGAATGTCACTTTCGCAAAACGTTGCGATAGGAACTTAAAATAAAAATTACGTTTTATAAAAAAATAATGATATCAAACAAAAGAATCAAAATTCTGTATGTAATTTAGTTCATATCATAATTGTCTACTTTGTATTAATCGATGTATTTTTTTTTATTTGAAACATTATTTGATTCATGTTTGTTTTTATATTATACATAGGTAATGAAAAAAATGGAAGTAACTAACATGAAGACATTAATTCCTTTATAAGATTTTTTATTTTTCTTTAAAAAACATTTATGCTAATTATACGCGTATCGATGTTTGTACCTACTTTTTAGACTTACTTTTTCTTTGGTATCACACCAAAGATTATTAAATAACTTTAATAAATGTTTTTTTTTATTAAAATGACGTAATTTTATTCTAAGGCCCTATCGCGTCATTTTGGGAAAGCGACATTCTGCGAAAGAGACATTGTGCGAAAGCGACCTTTTGCGAAAGGCGTATTTTGCGAAAGCGACATTTTACGACTAGTAGATGTTTTGTGAATAAACGGTTTGGCAATAGATGCTATGGTGTTTATTTAGTGTGACTTTTGACTATTCTATTGGTGTTTTTATTTGTTAACATTTTAAGAAACGATTTTTTAAAGTCTTTTATTGTTTTGTTCTGTGAAATGTTTGATGGATTGAAAGGATTGATTCTGATGACGCAGGCCGCTCTTAAATTGACTAAGTTAAACCAAATATGACATGTTTAGAGATGCCTTAGTACAAAAATCTTATGCATTCGAATAATGTCTGTTTTATTAATTCCAATTCTGTATGGTAGGATATAAATTTCTTAAAAACGACACTTTTGTTAAATTGCTTTTGTACTATGCGATCACTTAGAAGGCGGCGGGCGTTGTAATATAATGTGAATTTATACGCTTTTTTCTTTGTTTGTTTTTATTACCATTTACCAATAAGTAAAGGATATAGAATGTAATAAAATTTGTAATTATTTAGCCTCTGAATAAATTTTTTAATATAATTTTCCGTTAATTTATACTCCCAAGAAAGCCCCAAGACAAAGTCTCATGACACGCATGCACTACAGCTTACTCAAATTTTTAAAATGTTTTCTATCGACTTTACTCTAAAATCTCATAGATTTTAATCTACCTGTAAAAAAACTGAACTGAACTGAATTGAGCTACGCTAATTTTAGTTAGTCTTATTCGATATACAATATCTGTTTATACGGTATTTAATGTAGCATTTATTCAATTTGCTTTCTATGATGCTTTAGGCAACCGTAACGAGAATATAATAACGATAATGCTCGCATAGACTATCGTTTCTTGAGATTAGGTTTCCACGAAGATTTAGCTTTAGAGGTTAACGATCGTTTCATATTTAACTGTCTAGTTTTAAATACTACTAATAGGTACTTAGCCAACATTTTCCAGTTTCTATTTCCTACGCCCAAATGAATTGGTGGTTCGGGTGGGGTTTAAAAATTTGGAGGGGCTTAGTAAACTAGAAAATCGCATGTTTAAACGCAATAGTTTAAACTTTTAGATAGGTATTTATAAAATAAGAGAAAACTTTGTCCAAAATCTATTATTCTAGACCTACGTACTTACCTATAACGTTTTTTTAATGCTTACTTATTATTATGGTGTAGGTAAGTACGTGGACCTATATTTTTTTGCAATTAAAAAAAGAGCCTCTTCTAAAAATGTCTCGTGTGTGACTAGGGTTTGTTTCAGTGGGTTTGATTCGAATAGCACTTCAACTTACTAATTTTTAAAAATGAAACTGAATTTTCATGAAACTAACTATCAGTTCAACAAATTATTTGGACTTATCCAAAACCTATGAAACTGTTCATAAAGTTCGTTTTATGATATTTAAATCCTTCGTTGCCCGTGACACTACTGCGTGGCACTATCAGTAGTGTCATGGGTAAATTAGTATCATGGTGCTCAATAATGAAACTCCAAAGCCACTGTTTATGTGACCCACCGTGCCAAAGCCCGAAAAATGTTAATTGATCTCGTAGTCGCATTTTATTTTCGCAAAACTGTTACGGCGAACGGTTCGTGAACAATAACATGCGACAGCGGTAAACGTTATGATGATCGTGGTATCGGTATCGCGTGCAGAACGGTCCGTGGGTTTAACAGAAAAACTTGTGAAATTTCTCTTCTATCGAGATGCAGCTAGGAATGTAATGGCGTTTACCCGATTTGGGGTTGTTTTGCTTGGCGAGAAATTTCGCCGCGGCGAAATCCCGGTGTCCTAGCCGTACGCGGGTCGTAGGTATGTTGTGGAAATTGGCTTTGATAACTTTTTGAACATGACTGGAAATCTCAAAACCATTTCGAGGAATAAGCTTTCGGTACAGTGTCTACTAATTAAATTTAAAAATAAGTCTATATTTTTAAAGATATTTATAATATTCAATAAAAAGCTTTAACCTTCAAATGACCTTCATATGACGTCATCACATACAGATCTCCCAGCCATAATAAAAAAAAAGAAAAAAGGGCAAAGACAATTTTGACAATGAACTTGGCATTAGGGATGGTGGAAGGTGGAAGTGAAAAAATATCGATATAGGTAATATTTCGCAGAAAAAATGGGATGAAACGGGATGATGACTAAGTAATGGATTCTAATTTTAAGGTATTGTAAAACATAAAAAATAGCAAAATAAACCCCTACGCAAAATTTTAGCTCGATTTGACTAATTTTACGATGATTTTTAAGACTCAAAAGTTGGAAAAAATCAAAATGCGCCAGTGACAAAATAGTGTCGACTATTAATATCCATACGTAATTACAAAAAAAATGTTTTGGAAAAATTATTGTAAAAACATCTATCGATATATCAGAGTATTTAATATCACCCGAAAAATATCGATGAACTTATCTCGTAATTTTTTCCACATCCCTACTATTAAATGTTTGTAAATAGAAATAAAGTATGCACATATTTTCACAATGTTTATTATGTTATCCTGCAAATTTATCAGTCCACAAGCAATCGTTACAATTTCATCCATGTAGCCTACATCCAAAATAGACACAATACATACAATACATTTCGCAATTTGGGTAAATTGGGCGTGTCAGTTTTTACAAAGTTTTTCAGCGAGTTTCCACTGGTAAGCATTTTTATTATAATTTTACCACCTCAAAAATTATTGCGGCAAATTAAGAAGGTAGGTTAGAACCGTCACAACTGGATTAAATGAATAAAATAGAAGAAATATTAACTATAACTTATTTGTTTACAAACAACCATAAAGTCATTATGACAGGTAATGACACTTGGCCGTTCTTTTTCTATAAGTAGATGGTAAAGGTTTTCCTTCTTAAACTTTCATGCCACTAATGACGTCATTCCGGTTGACCATATCCGCTCGGCAAATATATTTATAAAAAAATAAATACGGGACCAAATGTTAAAATATTCAAATTAGTTTCTTAAATTGGCCTAATCTGTAGTAAAAAAATATAAAAAAAATACCTTTTATTTTTTAACCAAAGCCAATTGGTCGAAAAGTTTTTGTCTCATTAAGGCGCTTTTCAAGGTCACTAGCTATATACTCATGTCTACGGCGCCTTGAAGCTGTAAAAAAAATCAAACTACTAAGTTTATGGGAAAAAAGATACGGCGGAATAATATTCGTAATAATAAAAACACGTCTATTGAAGTCGGGTGGAGCTGGAGTACAAATTCCTTTTTTTTATTCTAAAAGCCCCACCCGACTTCAATAGACGTGTTTTTATTATTACGAATATTATTTCTTGCTTTTTAGAGGTAGGTTTTTTGTTTTCTTAAACAATTTTTAATTTTTTAATTTTTAGTGTAGGTACCTTTTGTATTAGGTAGTGTAGGTATATTATTTAGGTAGAAAAATCGGCTCAGCCAAACGTGAGTTAATCGCGGAGAAACATACATACATGCGGGTCAAACTACGAGCCTCCTTTTTTAAGTCGGTTAAAGAACTACACTTAAATATCCCTTTTCAAACAAAAAAATAATTATCTTATTCAGTTCATAAACAAAGAAGTTATTGGCTCCGTGCACGCTTTTTGCGCCACCTAGCGTGTTGCAACTTTGTTGTCTCTGACCTTACCGTTTTGACGTTTTGATATGTAATGGCGGCATTGTGACAAAATGTTAAAAAATACTATACATATTGTGTTATTAATGTAAATTTCAAAATTACTGTGATTTGGGTGGACAAAGTGTTGTGAAATCATTTTTGGTCATTTAAATTAAATATGGCAAGTAAGATCTCTTCAAAAAGAGTGTTCTATTTTGGTTATATTAGGGTTTGTTTACTTCTTTTTTAGTTGTAGATTTTGTAAAACAAGAGGATAAAGCTACTTTAATAATTTTACTAAGTGATAATAAACATATATAATTATTCCTGTATCGCTAATAATAAATTATATATCGTTATCAAACAGATTACAGAGCCTTCATTATTTCTACTTTTTGCCACCATGAGCGCTGCGATCGATTATTATACCTTCGCACCCTCCCAATACGACTGATCATCAAGGCACAGAATAACAAATAGTTCACACAAAAAATTGTTTAAAAAAACAAAAAACCGACTTCAAAAAACCTACCTCTAAAAAGCAAGAAATAATATTCGTAATAATAAAAACACGTCTATTGAAGTCGGGTGGGGCTGGAGTACAAATTCCTTTTTCTTTATTCTAAAAGCCACACCCGACTTCAATAGACGTGTTTTTATTATTACGAATATTATTTCTTGCTTTTTAGAGGTAGGTTTTTTGAAGTCGGTTTTTTGTTTTTTTAAACAATTTTTATTTTATTTTTAGTGTAGGTACCTTTTGTATTAGGTAGTGTAGGTATATTATTTAGGTAGAAAAATCGGCTCAGCCAAACGTGAGTTAATCGCGGAGACACATACATACATGCGGGTCAAACTGAGAACCTCCTTTTTTAGGGTTCCGTAGCCAAAATGGCAAAAAACGGAACCCTTATAGATTCGTCATGTCTGTCTGTCTGTCTGTCTGTCTGTCCGTCCGTATGTCACAGCCACTTTATTCCAAAAGTATTAGCACTACATAGTTGAAACTTGGTAGGTAGATGTATTCTGTGAACCGCTTTAGGATTTTTACACAAAAATAAAAAAAATAAAAGATTAAGGGGGGCTCCCCATACATGGAACTGAAACTGAAAATATTTTTTTTCATCAAACCAATACTTGTGGGGTGTCTATAGATAGGTCTTTAAAAATGACATTGAGGTTTCTAAGACAATTTTTTTTCAAAGTCAACCGTCTTAAAGATATATGCCGCCAAAGTGGTAAAATGTGTGTCCCCCTTTAACTTTTAAAGTAAGAGGGTGAAAAATCTAAAAAAAATATAAGCTATAGATCTTAATAAACACTTTCAACGAAAATTGGTTTGAAGGAGATATAGTAATTAGTTTTCAAGATATAGTACATTTTCCAAAACCGCAAATATAACTTTGTCATTCATACAAACACTGTGAAAAACAAAGTTATTTTTTCAGACGAAAAATGATAGCGGTATTAAAATATGGTATGGTATAATGTACCTACGGAACCCTTCTGCGCGTGGCCCGACACGCACTTGGCCGGTTTTTTAAGTCTTTTAAAGAACTACACTTAAGATATCCCTTTTCCAACAAAAAAATATTATCTTATTCAGTTCATAGCAAACAAGTTATACGACTGATCATCGAGGAAGTTCACACAAAATCATACTATTTTCGTGCTTTTTTCAAGATTACTTGAAAAGTACTTAACCAATTTCAAAATTTTAAAAAATGGGACCAACTTGGGAGTTTACCTAATGTAATAACGTTTGAATCGTTTCAATCGGTTCAGCCGTCTTCGAGTAATCGGTGTACATACAAAAAACAAAAAAAAAAAAAACGGGTCGATTTGAGTACCTCCCTTTTGAAGTCGGTAAAAATCATACTATTTTCGTGCTTTTTTCAAGATTACTTGAAAAGTTATATATATATATATTACATATTTTTTTATATATATTATTATATATATTATAGTTTATTAATTTCCTTTGCCATATATAGTCATATTTTATGAATCTAAGTCATATTTAACGTATCTCATATAAAATGTATGCATTCGTTTTCGGATCACCTGTTTATTGACATTGTTGTTCTTTGACATTCTATTTCTATGATTACTTAGAGCATCGCGGCTTCTCTGGGACAGAAGCGCGTCTTACTCTAAGTATGATTAAAACCATTTACTCAAATATATGGTCCCTTAAAGCTGTCAAAAAACATAACTTCTAAGTTTACACAGAAAAAAGATACGGCCGTTTATGCAGCAAAAAAGCATATTTCGCTCTCCAAGGAAATCAAAATTCATAGGGTAGGTACTTCCCGTTGACCTAAAACTATGAAATTTGGCAAGTAATATCGTCTTATATCTACTACAAGTACAGGAAAAAATCTGAAAACTACACATTTGTAGTTAAATAATAAATATTAATAGTCGAGGGTTCCGTAAAAATTTGATAGTACGTAAGTACAGTCAGCAATGAAAGTCCTTTATCACTTTGGTACTTTGTCATAGAATTTTTGAAGTGAAAACTTCTTTAGCGGCGTTGTACACTTTTTTTGTAATGGGGAAAATTTTTTAAACTCGCGTTAGTCAGGGTCACGTGGCCCTGATCGGAAATTCGTAAGACGGATGTAGCGTAGACAGCCGGCGGCGGAAGTATCCCCTCTCTTTCTACGGGGCGCGGCGAAAATGGCGGCGCGTCATTTTGGCGTTCGGCGGGTTGATTTTTTTGAGAGATAAACTTTTTAATGTAATATAAATTGTCATGTTTGTGTACGATAACGTAATAAATAAATATTGTATTCTACCTCATAAATGATAGTACTTTTATACTGATAATTAAATCAATTCGTGCAAAATTATTCCCTAACCATTCCAAAATATCAAAAATGCACAACGTTAATATTAAAGTTTTCACTTCTGCCGGCACTCCCGGAGTGCAACCCGAATTTTTTTACAGGTGTCTCACGGTTTGAAACATTAGTCAAAAAAGTTACTATGACAAAGTACTAAAGTGTTAAATAACTTTCGTTGCTGACCGTACCATCAATTTTGTACGGAACCCTCGGTGGGCGAGTCCGACTCGCACTTGTCCGGTTTTTTTTTAATGTTGACCTGGTTAATATTAAAGTTTTCACTTCTGCCGGCACTCCCGGAGTGCAACCCGAATTTTTTTACAGGTGTCTCACGGTTTGAAACATTAGTCAAAAAAATACTATGACAAAGTACTAAAGTGTTAAACAACTTTCGTTGCTGACCGTACCATCAATTTTGTACGGAACCCTCGGTGGGCGAGTCCGACTTGCACTTGTCCGGGTTTTTTTTTAAATATTGACCTGGTTTATGTAAAATAAAAATAAATGAATTGGCGGCGCTAGTTGACGCCTATAGGGGCCTTAAGGCCTTTACATCTACTGTGTTATTCAGAGTGCATTCGTTTAAACTAGGGCCAAAGTGAACATGGCGTTAAACTGCGGACTAACGCCATTTTAGCGCAAATCGTATTCAGAGTGACAGTTTAACGTTTAGTCCCACCGTTTAAGGATTAAAAGGTGCATTGTGATTGGTTTACAAGCATTAAACCAGGTTTTGTTAGAACAGTCTTGCACCCCAGTTTTGTGAAACATCGCTGAATAAGACAGTTGGTGTTTAAGCACTAGATTCCATCTGCGTGGATATTCGAAAAATCCCTAGGGAACCTTTGGCCGGGATAAAAAGTATCCTATATTTTAATCCAGGCTTACAACTATCTGTTTGTCAAATTTCATCCAAATCAGTTCAGCCATTTTTGCGTGATTGAGGAACGTGAAGTATAGGATATTTATTAGTAGGATTTAAATGCATTAGTTTGGTCAATTAAACGAGTTACTTTTTTCGGGCTATTAGTGTAGGAAGGGAAGGTATTGGATCCCCCCACAGTAAATTTTTAGTCAACGAAACTTTACAGTATGATAAAATACTCATAGCATAAATAAAATGTACTTACTTTGCAAATTATAAACAAAAGATAATTCATAAATCGTTGATATCTTACATAATATAAAGAAGGTTAACTTTTCGTCGTTGCGCGTGCAAAAGTTGCTGTTTTTTACATACTTTACAAGAGACGCAAAAAACTGATTTACTCGAAAAATTGTCAGAGCATCTAGATAATTTATATTTACTTAAATACATTATAACAAATTTACGTAGTTTTAGATTACTTTTGAATGTATAACAGTATTAATAATGCTTTAATTAAACATAATAGGCAAATTTGACACATAGAGTTATTTATCTGAGACGTAAGTAAAAGCTATGTCTTACTAAAAAACTCGCGAAGCGACTCGAAAAAGCGAAGCGACTCGAAAAAGCGAAGCACATATCGGGCGCAATTTCTGCTTCCGCTTTGGTAAAACTTCCGCTGAATGTCACATAGCTACTTTCCTTACCCTTCAAATATTGCATTTATCACATAGCTGTTTTTACAGTATGTGTGTAGGTATGAAAATAACGATTAAAACTGCATAAAAAACCGAAAATGAAAAAAAAACACATAGCGACTTTTGCACGCGCAACGACGTTTTGTAATTTTCAAAACTCGTGAAACCTTTAATCTTAGGTATTATTTTAAACTTATAAATTTGAAAATTGTGAAAGTTAACCTTCTCCATATTTATGTGATCCTGGTACTTTGGAGACATTTCTATTACAAGAAAGAAAAACAGAAAAATATTTAAAAACGGTTCTGGCTAATACAAAGCACAAACTCTCTTGTATCGTTTTTGTTTATTGTACTTCGGATAAGTCTCGTGGACCCATTGGGAATTCAAATATGAGAGTTTTAAAAATATATTTTAAAATTTCATGGACCCGCTGGGAAATGAAGAACAATAGTCATGGAGCTTTGGGAATAACCCACCAAAAGTACTCACCAAAAATACTAAAGTATGAAAACAATATGTGAAATATCCAAAGACTTCTAAGTGTATACTACACTAGACATGCTGGTCAAAATACAAATTGTCTCACTACGCAGACGTGCGCGGGCTGAGGTATTGGGGGGCGGGAGAGGGGAAATGTGCAAAGAATAGTTCAGTGTTAACGCAGATGCGATACTTACGTATTCTTTGCCTTTTACCTGTTGGACTCTGAGAGTACTTAGGTATAAAACTTTTAATAATAAAATTTAATAATTATGTAGGTACTCATTCATTGTATTGTAATAATATTGTGTCTACCTAAATTATCAAGATACAAAAATTAAATGAATAACAGATTATCTTCTACTGTTATTTTTTTATAAGAGTATGAGAAAATCATAACCAAAAAACCGGCCAAGTGCGAGCCGGAGTCGCGCACGAAGGGTTCCGTACCAAAAAACAGCAAAAAAAAAATCACGTTTCTTGTATGGGAGCCCCCCTTAAATATTAATTTTATTCTGTTTTTAGTATGTGTTATTATAGCGGCAACAGAAATACATCATCTGTGAAAATTTCAACTATCTAGCTATCACGGTTCATGAGATACAGCCTGATGACAGACAGACAGACAGACAGACGGACAGCGGAGTCTTAGTGATAGGGTCCCGTTTTTACCCCTTTGGGTACGGAACCCTAAAAAGACAAATAATAATTATTGAATTTTTAGATTTAAGGCATTCACAATGTTATTTTTATATTAGCAGAGCGGTAAAATAGGGTTTGAGGTTAGTTTTCGCACAAGTCATCACGAAAATACGAAAATGTGGTATCGATGCATTCAAATGATGGGGGTAAAAACTGTGACGTCATAAAGTTTTCAGTACAACGAAAACTTTTTTTGTTGCCTAAAATCAATACCTCATCCTTTTTGTCCTCCCACTACCAATTTCCGAATGTACCTCTGACGTCGGCTGTCACGCCATGTGGCTATCATGTGAAGTTTGTGAGTCGCTAGCAAAAACCGGCAGGCTGATTATCTAATTAGATAGCACCTAGCGACCGGTTTCAGTTCACAGATGAATATGATACATTGCTACTTTTCTTTGGTATGTTTTTTTATACCCCAAAAAAAGTAGCAATGTATCACATTCATCTGTCAAACGAGACCGGTCGCTAGGCGGTTTCTAGTTAGATAATCAGCCTGCCGAGCTGTATCGTGCGCGCACGCCGCTGTGTGTTTATCAAAAAAATCTAAATTAAGTGAAAATCAACAGGCAGCTTTGCCAGTGAGTACCTATCCTTTGGTTTTCAAAGTTGTGTCATCGACCTGAAAAAGCGACGTCAGGTGGGCGATACTTGATAAATCTAAACATCCCCTCATACCATCGTGGTTTAGCGTTCATAGTAATTGCAACCTCTAATGTTGCAAATAGATGTTTAGTGTCTTGTTATCCTGCATAATACCTTTTGAAAATAATTTAAAAATTAGGTGAAATTTTCTGAATTTTCATTTTATGACAGAATGAAACAAAATACAAACACAAAACACGTAGAAATTACTCATTCGTGACTTACATCAAGGTGAATTTGCTCTTCTGAGAAACATGGTATAACATTAAACAGTAGAAACCTCTTTCCACATTTTAAGTGCACATCTGTTTGAATAATTTTCTTAATCTTTGACAGCGATTCGGTAGTAAGTACTGCTTGCTCCATAGAAATAGAATGTCAAAGAACAACAAAGTCAATAAACAGGTGATCCGAAAACGAATGCATACATTTTATATGGGATACATAAAATTTGACTTAGATTCATAAAATATGACTATATATGGCAAAGGAAATTAATATACTATGTTCCATACTGTTTTCTTCGTCGATAAACGAATAAATGTAGCGAAATTGGGTTTTAAAGAAATGTGTGGCAATATCTTATTTACCTGTGAAAAGTGTGATTACTTGGATTGTTTATTTTTGTCTCATCACAATTACTTAGAGCACAAGACACCATGGCTCCACAACACCTTTATTTTAAATTCTAATTAAGATTAACAAATATTTTAAACAAACTGTGATTGCTCATTTGCTAGGCGGGACGCTAGGGGCTCTTACTGTAAAAAATGTTGGCACATGTCACTTGCTCCTTTGTCTCTTTTTTACATAGACCGTGTCCGTATGATGTTAACTTCTCTTTTCCACGCTTTGTTGGTCTTCTTGAGCGCAGCGAAAATTTTTCTATGTCTATGGCTTGCTCTATAATATTTCTAGTTAAGAGTAAAAGAAATGTCAATATTAAGATGGCAGTTGTCAGTTACGCCATAATGTGTCATTTATAAATATTGTTTTGTCGGAAATCAAGAAATAATAGAGTTGATTACCTAAAATAACATGAAAAGGCGATGAAAAAAAAATCGCAGGTAAATAATATCAATGTTTTATTGTTCCCACTAATCGATTTAAGTGTTAGTTTGCCGACTACAACCTTCGCGGCCATCAACTGTTCTTCACTGTGGCTCGCAATAGACTAAATGAGTTGTTGATCATGCACCGTAACTCTATGAGCAATTTTTCGGTTCTGACCAGCATATCTAGTGTAGTATACACATAGAAATCTTTGTAAATATCCAAAAAAATATCTTTTCAATAGACACCCAATTATGATTATATCATATTTATCTTACTTCGAATTTCTTTTGGCTGTTTGTGTGTTACTTAGGTTTTGGCTCACACTATTTACATCAACAAAGTTTCATCTACTGAGGATTTAATGTTGGGGTCTTCATACAAAAAATCGCTTCATTTCCTACACTATATTTTAGGACAGAAAATAGGGCCTTCATCCAAAATCTTCGTTAGGCGTTCTTAAAACAATACCTTACTAATTATATTATTATTCTGTGAAATCAGGTAAAATAAAACCGGTCAAGAGCGAGTCGGACTCGCGCACCGAGGGTTCCGTACCATCATAATTGCACCATTAAATCACACTGCAGAGTAGAATAATAAAATTAGTATTGCAGTTTTAGGTCAGTGCCATCTCTTGACCGATAGTGGAACTAATGTTAACTTTTTTAGAAATTTGATAATTTCTAAAGAAGTGTGCTATATTGAGACATCGTTTTATTTTTCCTGTAATCTTTATATAAACTGCTATCACATAGAATTATTTCAGATTTTTCTCTTTGTAAACTTCGGATAAGGGGGGGGGGGGGGGGGGGGGACGGTATTTTTTTTTTACATTTTTCATGTAAACTACGCAGTCTAGAAAAAAAATAAAAAATGATTGAAAATGTGTAAACGGCGCTCTTTCATATGATACCCCACATGCTCTAGTAGCCCCACTTCAAATTTTTAAGACCCCTTTTCAGGCCCTGTTGTAAAATAGTACATTATGAGACAAGTTAGCTTAGGTTGGTCATTGCACACAAGGCTGTGGGTTGCAGCCCGAGCCGCAGGCGAGGGCGTAACTCAGCCGAGTGTGCAATGAGTAAAAGCTCACGAGTTTCATACGACGTTTTTCAACACATTTGCGAGGAAAATACAATAGTACATTATGATACAAGTTAGCTTAGGTTACTTATTGCACACAAGGCTGTGGGTTGCAGCCCGAGCCGCAGGCGAGGGCGTAACTCAGCCGAGTGTGCAATAAGTAAGAGCTCACGAGTTTCATACGACGTTTTTCAACACATTTGCGAGGAAAAAACAAAGTAATTTACCACACAGCAACAAATACGACAAAAACAAAATGATAACCATGCTGAGAAAAGGCGCGCAGTTTTTTTTTTGTTTTTTCACACGCCCAATGCAAGAATATTTTGCGAACAAAGGGGTTAGTGAGCATACAGCTTACTTCAAAATTATAAATTTAAGTGATAAAATGCTAATATTTTAATATTTTTTAACAAAATATTGTAAATTAGGAATAATTTGATAATAATAAATATTTGTTTGACTAAATTAAGGACCTACACATTTTTAAATTTGAGATTTTTTTTTGCATTTACAATGCTATTTTTAAATTCTACACATTTATTTATTCCAAAAAATTGTCAGCGGCATAAAACCTCTTTGTTTTTACTCAAAAAATAAATGTATTACCCGGTTAAATTGAAAATGCTCTGTTTACTCGCATAGAACTTGCAGTAAGGTACCTATTTAACTTTGTAGGGATAATTCTATAACCAACTAGTGTTTTATATATTATTGCACGCGTTTGTTATAGTTCGGTTTATGGCCCTAAAAGCGATGTATTAGGGCTCACTTTACGAGCAAGTGTGTTGAAAAGTAATTTACCACACAGCAACAAATACGACAAAAACAAAATATGACAATTATGGGAAAAGGCGCGTAAGTGTTTTTTTGTTGCGTCATTGCGGGTGAGTGAGCATACAGCCTACTTCAAAACTATAATTTTAAGTGATAAAATGCAAATATTTTAATATTTTATAACAAAATATCAGGAATTATGAATAATTTTATAATAATAAATATTTGTTTGACTTAATCAAAGACTTACACATTTATTTATTTCAAAAATAACTGTATAACCCAGTTAAATTGGGAATGCTCTGTTTACTCGCATAGAACTTGCAGTAAGGTACTAATTTAACTTTGTTGGGATAACTCTATAACAACCTAGTGTTTTATATATTATTGCACGCGTTTGTTATAGCTCGGTTTATGGCCCTAAAAGCGATGTATTAGGGCTCACTTTACGAGCAAGTGTGTTGAAAAAGATATTAATTTTTTTATTTATTTCTTATTTGCAAAATAGTTGGGCAAATGTCATCTTAAACCATTCCAAATTTCAAGTTGATACCATTAGTAGTTCTCGAGATATCCAGCTGTGACAGACAGACAGAGAGACAGACAGACAGAGAGACAGACACACAGACAGACAGATTGAGTCACACCATAAGGGTTCCTTTTTTATAATTTTGGTACGGAACCCTAAAAAGCAGAATTATTTATCTCACAAGTTTTGAAACTTGTAAAACTAACCTACGTTATATTCTCATAGGAAAGTAGGTACATTCCTCAATTTCCTACCACTGACTGATAGATGATGACTTACATACCTAAGGATGAGGGTTCTATGAATAGCAAACCCTTTGTAAAACCTAAAACGTATTTACCTTTAATAAAAATCTATTTAATACGTAGCTTCTCTTTTGATAAGCTTAGTAAAAAAAGGATAGGCTGAATGGGCTGAAGAAAGTTTGATCCCGGGGAGAGTCGCGAGGCGAGTGGCGCTCTCGCGGACGCCAGTGCTTCGCTACATGGCTGTACGGCCGCACGCCTTCGCCTACTTGCGCGCCACAACCGGGAAAACACGCGCGAGTGAAAAGCCGCTTAAAAAAAATAAGTTCATATAAACTTGCCAGTGAAAAATAAAATTTTAACACGGTATGACATTACAGCTAGAATAAAAAAGTTAATAATTATTTTAGACCCAATTCGATTAAACTTTAAAATAAATTAATCAGCTAATAATATAATTATTTTTCAATTAATCGAAATTCAAATAACCAAATTCAATAAAGTTAGCTATAATCGTCGTACACTTTATCATGCGGGTTCTGTTTTGTTAAAGTTTTACAAAGTTTGAACAGTGAAAAGGCTTTTTTAAAAGCGTGATTAAATTAACTCTATCTGCAATTAAGGCAGTTAATTTTAAAATATTGTATGCGAAATTGCAGTAGGTAACAAAACCGCTACCTAAAGAATTTATGCACAGGGCAATAACTGGAATCATTCAGCTCCACAGTTTGTGCTTTGGATAATACTGTAGTAAAAGGTAGGAATTAGCTTCTAATTACTGTATAAATTAGACGAGAAGTACTTTTAATTAGTATTAGGTCGTTAGGTAACTGAAAGATATAATAATAAAAAAGACACGATCCTTTCGGAGCGCAACTGCATATTTTAATTATATATTTTAGTTACAAAGGCTTTGTAAATTAAAAACTAACGTAGAAAAATAACTTTTAAAATTACATCACGCGTAACTATGCTTCTGTTTTTTTTACAATAGGTATACGACGTGTTAATGAATTAACGCAAAATGAGAAAACCGTTTCTTCGGACCATCAAACTGAACAACTTTTACTATGGGACCAACTCTGAAATCGCGAAAAAAAATCTGCTGCTTCATACAATTTATATTTTCGTTATTAATTTTTGTATGAAAAAGCTGATTTTTTTCCCGATTTCAGAGTTGGTCCCATAGTAAAAGTTGTTCAGTTTGATGGACCGAATAAACAGTTTTCTCATTTTGCATTAATTCTTTAACACGTTGTATAATGGTAAAATCGCTTATTTATATTTTTAAGAAAATGACAAATTTTAGGTAGTTTGAAATGAAAAATCAAGTTTTTAACGGTGACATAAAAATAAATAAGATTTCAGGTAAATTAGGCATACCTACATATTTTTAAAATTGATTTTAAAAGGATGACTTTAAGATAAGAAAGAAGTCATTGTATTGTATTTTGCTCCATAATTACTATTGATCACAACTTGATTTTTTATTTAGGTAACATAATTGATTATAATGAGTACAAAGACGCAAGTGTGGGAACCAGTAGTCACATTGTTGCTTCCAAATGAATTTTTATCATTGATTTATAGATATAATTAAACATTGTGATTACGGTGTTTTGCAAATTAAATGTTTTTATTAGGTTAGAAAACGTCATTAGTAAAACTAAGCAAGCTTATAAGAATGTTTTTATTTATAATAAAATAACTTACTAAAAATTTTCTACATGAGCGTCCTTTTTCTGGCATTTACTGACTAAAATTGTAGCCAAGATTTGCTCGTGTTGAAAATTATTAAATTTTTCTAATAAATGTTGAAATCCGTTAAACCGTTTAGATGATTCTAGTCATAAAAAATTAAACATTACTTTTCTTGCAGTCTGGTAATAATAATGTGTTATACGTAGAGATTCGGATCTTGTACGAGTAAGTAGATGACAGATAAGGATTTTAAATTATAAGGGTTCCACCAGCTATGTGATTGGATTATAGGTACTTATAGTTATCTGAATTCCCAATTATTCTATCTTATCTACTATAATTCAGGGATCCACAGACTTAAGGAGACCATGGGCCACTTGGGCAAATGTTGAACTTATGGCGGGCCACCAGCAAAATTCAAAAACATAAAACAAGGCCTTTTTTTAAATGTACAAGGCAATATTATTGCTGGCGGGCCACTGGCATATTGCTGACGGGCTACGTGTGGCCTGCGGGCCACAGTTTGTGCATCCCCTGTACTAGATGGGTGATAATAAGCGCAACTAATGATTAATTTATTAAAAAGGCATAAGAAGTATAGGTGCAAAGTAATTTGTAAAACACCAACAACTTCGCAGGAGTACCTAGATTAGTAACATCATAAACAACAACGTTTGTTCTACGACTTTCCGAAAAACACATAAAACGATTTTTCATTGAAAAGAAAACCCGATGCTGTTCGGACGTTTTTATACGGAAAGTCGTTCTTTTTTAATTTTTTCGCAAAAGTCGTAGAACAAATGATGCTGTTTATGATGTTAGTAATCTACTGCTGCGAGGTTGTTGGTGTTTTACAAATTAACTGCAACTTTTTAGTTGGTCATTTTGACTTTCATAGTTTTACAATATGACTTATATCCAAATATATTTGTATCAATATTGTACACACACCTATGTTAGAACTTCCCTGTAATGGAATTTTAGATGCACGAAACGGTATTAAACAAACATTAATGGTCCAATATATGTATTTATTTATACTCGTACTTACTTAATTTAATTTATTTGGTTTTAGTAAAGTACTTTTTAAAGTAGCTAGAGTTCTTTTTATTATTTAACTTTATTTTTTTTTTATTATTTGTGTAACTAAAGTATGAAAAATGAAAATTCATTTTTAAATTAATTTTGTCACTTACCTTTCGGTTACCTCGACATGAGGAAGAGATAATATTTATCACTAATTAAAGACTCAAAAACCTTCTGTTTCTTTGTTATTCCGGGACAAGACAAACAAACAAACCTTGGTGATACATTATGTATTCTGTGGTGATACACACAAGTTTCACACGGTTTCTTTTAACTATCGTTAAGGTCGGTGACACTGATTATTGATAAAGCTCTAAGGGCGTTGACGAAAACGGCATTTCAAACAAACTTTCGAGTCCTTTTTTTAAATGAATGAATCGATTTTAATGAAACTTCATACACATAAGCAGGATACATTAGGTCTAAAAGTTAGCTAAGAACATTTTTGAAATGTCGTATTTAAAAAAAGATATTTGGAAATTTTTGTTGCTTTGGAAAATTTAAAATCGGTCTATTTTAGCTGTAACAACACTATTTGTCGAAAAGGTATACACCTTTTCGACAAATAGTGTTGTTACAGCTAAAATAGACCGATTTTATATTTTGTATGATGTTATATTTAGTATGATGTTTCATTAAAATCGGTTCATTCATTTCGAAAAATAAGTACTTGAAAGTTTGTATGAGATGTCGTATTTCGTCAAATAAAAAGTTTCAGTCTAACCATATTTATGTATTGTATACAGTCCACTTTTAATAAAAATATGAACTACATATTGCTAAACGGTTCTATACTATTTTTATTCAGCCATTGATATGTATAGGGTCAGTGGAATGATAATTTAGTTTCCGCTTTCAATGGCCATTGTCGTCATGACAACTCATAGCGGAGAAAGTTCAAAAGCATAAGTATTAAACATCATCATATAAAATAATTACGCTCTGGCATGAACTGGCATGCATTAGTTGTATGATTCGCGAATTACACGTGAATGTGAGTGCGGGGCGGTGAGGTGCGCGCGCGCAGTTGACGCGGCGACCGGGCGCCGCACATAGGGGTATCAGATGAGGAAAGCTGATCAAAATTCAAATTTATTGATTTTAAAGTTGGATGATTGTAATGACTTTTAGGGCTAGGAGAATAGATGGCGCATCAAACAGCAGTAATTTTGAGACGCTGTTATAAGCGGTTGTTACACAGCTTCAGTTGGAATCTCGTCTTCGTTTACATGTACAATTCAGTTCTAGGCACTTAGAAAAATACACACTTTTAGTCTTCCTTTATGTTATTGATACTTTGATTAAGTAAAGATTTTTGATATGGATATTGAAAATGAAGGTAGCTATGTAGTCTATTATTTACTATAAAACCGTAACTTATGTGATAACACAATTTTTAAGCTTTTTTGAAATAAGAAAGTTTATAGTAAAATTTTATTTTTTTTGATAACTTTTTTTACAAAATAGTAAAAAAGTTATATTTCCGAGTTCGTCCGAGTAAAAAATTAAAAAGATTATTGTCCAGACTATCTCAATGAGTAATATAAAAAGAAAAAGTGGCGGAAGTATGGCGTTTTATTTACTATATATTTTTTATATGAGGTGCCGCTAATTGTGGATTCCATCATTGCTGAGTGTTTATTGTTTTGTTTTCCAAAGAAACCATCGATCTTCTTCTGCCACCAAAATCAGCAACAACTTCAACTAAAGAAAGTCCCAAAAGTGACTATAAAGACGATGAGTCCACTGAGAAGAGAAGAAAGAATCATACTAAACTTTGTACTGTGGCATGAGATTATTTTTTTATAAAAATCTAGTGTTGTTTTAATTTTTAGTTTTGTTTAAGTTTCTTATGGAAAAAATTGCTAATGTAACGATTTTACTGACATATAAATATAAAAAGAGTTTTGATCAACTTTTGATATCAAATACCCCTATGTGCGCCGGCGCAAGCGTCAACTTACTTTCACTGGTAATTGCCGCCAAAAAACTAGTTGGAAATTACCTTATCACATTCACAGACAAACGATAAAATATAGTATGTAATGGCTGTGACTGTGAAATGAGTACTTTATAAATAGAAATATATAAAATTCTATTGATGTTGCGATGATTTTTTTGCTACTGCTACGTAAATGGTTATCCTGGTTATCCATAATAAAAGTAATTAGTTTTCAAGCTATTAGTACAGAATACTAAATTAGGATTTATTCTACCTATAGTTTTATTGGTGAACACAATCTAGATTCTAGTCCTAGTCAATCTTACCTATAAGTCCTTGTTGCAAGTTTGGGACTACAATGTGGGATTATAATCTATTCTATACCTACTTCGATCAAGGATTCTATACCATAAAAATATCTATGTGATTATAGTAAAGTTTATCAGAGAATACATAATAGAGAGTACTAAAGAAATAATATTTTTTACGTGTTTTTTAATTTGTTAATTGTTTTATTTATTGACTGCAATTGTTGAAGTTCCATTAAGTATTTAGTTTTATTTCATAATTATCAGCGTTATGAGCTTCTTATTTTATTTATTTCAACAGTTATCTCTATTTCTTCTGATCAATCACTTTAGGGTTTATTTGCTAAGCTACCAAATTGGTTATTTGAAGTTCGATTGAAAACGTGCTCGATTAAGCGTGGGATAGAAATGTACCAGTAGAATGTAAATGTATTATAGAAAGCCCTCGAAATTATTCGGTAGCGTCAGTATTTGATTTTTAATTAATTCATTTATTCCACATTATTAACAGATGGACTGTGTACCTTTGCTCTAAATACGTTTGATGAGTGTGTGTAGTGTTGTGCAATACGAGTGACATACTTAGAACACAAAGCTCCTGCGCGGAACAACCCGAGATTAAGTGAAAGTCTGTAATTTCCCCATTTGTGTGGGAGTCCGAACTAAAGTGGAAAAAACAAAGAACAACTTAGGAACAATGGACCACCTGTTCCGGCAGCGACGTATAAGCGTGCCCAAGCGGTAAGTACTCGCGCACTACTTTCTTTAACACTTTAATCCTGTAATAGAGTCATCTTGTTAAGACAGCGAAATCATCTCAGTTTAGTCACTCTCTGAGATTGCAATTATTTGCAATTTCACTTCTTTCAAACCCGGACGGTGGCGATTAAGTGAATTAATTGCAATTATCCCAACAAAACGTCGGCGGAATGGAACGTAGTTCCGATAGTACCTATTCGCAGAACAAACGTATAGAGATGTAAACGACGATTTCCTGTGAGGTGAACGACATGCGCGAGCAAGCGCTTTTTGCCAGAGATAGTTCGCTCGGTAACGACAATGGAACTATTGCTAACTATTTGTAACATCACAAGTTCAATTCGCACAAACAGATCTTGTTATGGAAGAAGAAATCGTTAATAGTACATTATGATACAAGTTAGCTTAGGTTGCTCATTGCACACAAGGCTGTGGGTTGCAGCCCGAGCCGCAGGCGAGGGCGTAACTCAGCCGAGTGTGTAATGAGCAAAAGCTCACGAGTTTCATACGACGTTTTTCAACACATTTGCGAGGAAAATACAAAATAATTTACCACACAGCAACAAATTCGACAAAAACAAAATATGACAATTATGGGAAAAGGCGCGTTTGTTTTTTTTTTGCTTTTTTCAGACGCCCAATGCAAGAATATTTTGCGAACAAAGGGGTGAGTGAGCATACAGCCTACTTCAAAATTATAATTTTAAGCGATAAAATGCAAATATTTTAATATTTTAAAACAATATATTTTGAATTATTAATAATTTGATAATAATAAATATTTGTTTGATTTAATTAAGGACTTACACATTTATTTATTTCAAAAATGAATATGATTTTTCAGCGGCATAAAACCTCTTTGTTGTTACTAAAAAAATAACGGTATTACCCGGTTAAATTGGGAATGCTCTGTTTACTCGCATAGAATTTGCAGTAAGGCACTAATTTTACTTTGTAGGGATAATTCTATAACAACCTAGTGTTTTATATATTATTGCACGCGTTTGTTATAGCTCGGTTTATGGCCCTAAAAGCGATGTATTAGGGCTCACTTTACGAGCAAGTGTGTTGAAAAGTTTATTATACTTCAATGAGGAAAAGCTAAAAGAGATCTCTTATTTATGAATGAAAGGAAATGAGGTAATAAGAGATACTTAACAAAAACTTTTTAGTAAATTATGAATCACAACAGAAGAATCTAAGTAGGTTGTATAGTAACTAATATTATATTTTTTGCAATAATTTATCTGAATCGATTAGCTAGTTTTGATCGATTTACGAAAATTAGTCGAATATATTATGGAGGTATAAAATCATACGATACGATAGTCATTAATCTGGTCTTGGATCATCAACTGAAGGTACTAATTATTATTAAAAATCAAACAGATTCGATATTGTTATCTTACTGCGATCTATGGATATCATCGATCAACGTAAATGGAGCAACCTTAAGCAAGAACAAATAAAACTTAATTGAAAATAAATGCAGTGCGGCAATCTAGCATCATTCTGGTTCCAGCTATACAAATAGCAGGCATTGTTGATAATTATTAACCGGGTATTTATTTATCATCTGCATCTCAATTTGTCTTGTCACTTTAATTGGTCATAAAAACATGCAGCTATAGCGGCGAGTGTGCAATTTTTGCAATGTTAAGAAAATTGTATTTCATGTTCCCTATTTAGTTAAGAATTTTGTAAAGTTTTAAGCTCAGTTTCATGCGAAAGTTTTTGACATACCCTATATAAAGTAAGTAACTACATAATATGAGAATATAAAGCGGTTTATATTTGAATTTGATTGGCTATAGCCAATAATATTAATAATAATATAATATAGCTAATAATATTTGTTATAACAAACACGATTGTCTATGCTGTTACGAACGGAAACTTTCATAACAAAACTATATGGAAATTAGGAAGGAAGGAACTTGAGGAAAAGATTAGACAAAAAACTGTAGTAATTTATGCAACTAGTGTTATAAAATATATATCGTGTTAGATGTGTATTTATCGTTTCGGTCGTGATTGTTACGAAATGGACGAATAACGTAATATAATGCCAAAATTTCGCTGCAACATGATATAATGAAGGGAAAGTGATAAGTTTAGTAAATTTGTGCACAACCATGTGTGAAGAATTAGTCTGACTGCAAACTGTAAGTAAGTAGGCTTATCTATAAATACATTGTATACAATTACCGAATGGCTGAAAACATTTTTAACGTGAACAGGAAAATATCTGAAAGCAAATCTGAGTGGTTATTTTTTTCAGTCGTATTATTTTAAGTTGCAACTGAATAATATAATTATAAGGGGTTACCTCTATCTGGCAGAATCTTCTTAAAACGAATATTTTTAAGGCATAAAAATTGTTTAATATACTTAATTATTGTTTGGCCGAATGTTAATATCTCCGAATTTACAATGGCATACTATTCAGATGGCCGAATTTCATTTCATAAATACCTTTGGCAAAATTTTTATATGCATAATTTCGTAAGTTTATGCCGTACGCTGTTATACATGATAAAATTATGACATAAAACGCTCTGCCAGGGAAAGCATCAGTCTGAAGATCTATTTAAGTTTTCTGTAGGTGTAATAAAATGGTTATTTATTAAGCTATGATATTATTTATTAGTTAAGTATCTGAGTGTACTCTATTTCTGCCAAGTTTTTTTCGGCAAAACAACATAAAAGTTCCTTAACTATAAAAAAATCTCACAACATGTAATTCATGAGTTTTCCATACTGATGTTTCACTGCAATTTGCACATTTTGCACTTTTATTAAATTATAAATCGCTGCGGAGGCGACAACGACCTGCGCGCGCAACTAGAGCAGAAACGCTTCAAACATAGTTTCTATTCTATTCTACTCAAGAAGCGGATTCGGATTTATAAAATGATCGGCACTCGTTTTAAAATAAACACGCAATGCCGAGCAAGCGTAACGCCAAAACAAATTGTCGTTTTTGCTGTAAGTAATTACATACGTTTTATCACCATATTCAATCTCAAGCAGTTTCATTATGAAGTTCTTTCACTGTTAAATTGTAGAGTAAAATGTATCAGAACTCAGCGACGTCAACGCCTTTTTAGTTCCGCACATCTATCAATAATTGTACCTATGTAGTTTTTATCAAGTAGATCTTCTACCCTATCTATAATCAGAGATTCATCAAACTGTTGTGTAATTTTTTCATCAATTTATTGCTTTAAAAAATCACACTTTTATTGGACAGTCGTGCAAAAACAGTCAGGTTACGACAGATTTTGTGGGCAGTACTTGATGTGTGCATTCAAATGCATTTCACCTTAATCATGATCTAGATTTATTTATAAAAAGATGTCAATTAAAGCTTTTTACCTAGCCAGGTATTTTACGATTTGTGTAGAATAAAAAAATCGAAAAATGTTTTAATCTTATCCCGGTCATCAAATATTCGTTTAGAAAAAAACAGGTATTGTATTATAAACATTGCTTTACACAAATCACTTAATTACCATTTATTTAGCAGAACTATTTTTAAAACAATGTGAAATTAAAATACTTAGTTTTGCTTATTGAACTGCATAAAAAGAGGCTTCTGAGAAAAGAAATGAGGAACATAATAGAAAGATGCCAAAGAATGCATTCGCAGAAAGCCGAGTTTACATGTTGATAATAACAATTAGAATGTGTTATGAGAAGAATTATAGTCTTTCTAACAGTGGGAAATCTGAATTAAAGATCTGTCTTTGACATTGATTTTTTAATAAAGCTGAAAGTATAAGATCATTGTTAAGATTGAAAAAATCACTTTAGGTGTTATAATAGGAAACTGGAAACTCAACGTCTTGAATTTCAAACAATGGAGAGTAAACGCTGTATATCGATCGATCGTATTACCTTATTTCGATTTCACGACCACTTCAACTGATTGTTTGATTTTGATCAAATATAAAAAAAATACTAATAATAATTACTTACTAAAATAATTGTACTCTAAACTGTAAAAGAACTGTTTTGACTATGAAAAGAGACTATTTCATCTTTGCAAATACACGTCCTATACTTAGATTATAATGAAATGAGCATCAACATTGTATGTACCATGAAATGTATGGTGTACGTCAATAGATGAATAAGCTAAGATATTCCTGTTAAACCTCCAACGTAAATGAAAAAACAAATCATATGTTTCATAAAATAGAAGGTCTACCTACTCGTAATTAGTGTTTAAGGATGATAGTCAACTGTTTTTTTTAATAGTACTCGTATACGGCAACAAAGCCTCCACTTTGAATTCTTGAAAGGTTGAGTACGTAAGGTACTAGATTATAAGGATGCGCAAGAACCTCCGAGGCTCCGACAGCTGCGCAAACAGTCGTTAAGACCTTGGAGACTCTCAAGAGAAGTCATTGCGTTCTTCGAGCCAACCCATTGTTAAATCTCCAACAGTGCGTAAATATGTTGCACATAGACGAAATTGAATTTGCCTTCACAAGATTCTCACATTTTCACCTAAAAATCTGGTTGACTTCATTTGTGCTAGTTAAGACCTTTGCTCCCTTTTAATATGAACTAACGAATGGGTCAATAAAGCTAAGCGTCCACTGGTGGGGATTAAGCATAAAACAAATCAAACTGATTTTGCGTTCTGTTCGTTGCGGATCAGTGGACGCTTTTGTATGACTATTGACTTCATATTTGAAGAATTAATAGGTACTAAAATCCGTTTGATGCGACATACGATGCGACCGAGACGCCTAGCTTAAAATGTTCAAAAGAAATTATCATATTAAATACTTATCTACATAAATGCGATTCTTTTAAAAGCTATTGATGTGAGCCATCATTCTACATAATTATGACTTGTCATAATATAAAAACTGACATAAATTATTATCTTTCCTTAGAAATTAATAAATATTTCTTAGTTGTACAGTAGTGTGTTAAGTATCAGCCGCCACACTGCAGACAGTTATAGCATGCTTCACTTCCTACCCTCACAGCATTGATCTTTCATGATTACAGGGAAGTTATTATAGCCAATCATACCGACCAGTATTATTTTCCGATTTGTTACTCTTTAAAATTATTTTTATCTATATATTCCTATCGCCAGTCCTAGAAAATGTATTTGTGGAAGACAGGTTGTGTCTTGTGTGATTGTTTGGTAAGTATAAAATTTGTGAGCATTGAGAATAATTGTCACGGAAACATTATATTTTTTCATTATAAAATATAAATAATGCCAAATTCTCTGACGAGGAAAGTCCTGCCTGTCATTATAGGTATCTACCAAAAATATAACGTCGTGTGACGTATTATGTACGTTCTTGTTTATGTTAAAGACCACTGAACCTATTTCGAGTTGTGAATGCAAATTGCTCCAGAGTTGTACCTATTTTTTTGTGGCAGCCACTACAAAGGAACAATGCAGTTTTCTCCAAGGCGCTATCACTATGGCAACTGCCATGCCAAGAGTTTACTTCCACAGCATTGTAGCTCGCGCAAGGATTGTCTCATTGTATTGTATCGAGATCAAAGAGCGAAACTTGCAACTTTTGAAATCTATTCACGTCCATCACCTACTGCAGAAGCGACTTCATAGAAAGTGCCATTGTTTTGATTTGGCACCTTATTCATCGCAATCGCAACTCATTCATCTGAATGCGTCACTTGTTTTGGAATAGCTAATAAGCTCTATCGATCACAAAATGTAATAGCTTATTTTATTACTAACTAATTCCAAACTGTAATGTGGTCTAAATATAAACTGTAAACTATAGCTAAAAAACTAAAACGAGAAATGCAAATCAAAATTAAACATCAATAAACATTAATTTAATATCGCATTAGTGTTTTCGAATGGAAAATGCGTGTTTTTTATTAAAAAATCAGTGAAGAGCGAGTCGGACTCGCGCCCCGAGGGTTCCGTACCATCATAATTGCACCATCAAACCACACTTCAGAGTAGAATAATAAAATTAGTGTTGCAGTTTTAGGTCAGCGCCATCTCTTGACCGATAGTGGAACTAGTGTTAACTTTTTTAGAAATTTGATAATTTCTAAAAAAGTGTGTTATATTGAGACATCGTTCTATTTTTTCTGTAATCTTTATATAAACTGCTATCACATAGAATTATTTCGGATTTTTCTCTTTGCAAACTTCGGAGATAACCCGGGGAACGGTATTTTTTTACATTTTTCATCATAAGTCGAAAACTATGCGGCTTAAAAATAAAAGAAAAAATGGCTAAAAATGTTCGAACGGCGTTCTTTCATATGATACCCCAAACTATTCCAAATTTCAAGTTGATACCATTAGTAGTTCTCGAGATATCCAGCTGTGACAGACTGAGTCACACCATAAGGGTTCCTTTTTTACCATTTTTGTACGGAACCCTAAAAAATAGTAAGGGATTGAGAATGAGGAAGGAGGAGGTTGATGAATTGTTCGCATTTATGGAGTTAGTATATTTTCAATTTCCTAACTAAACTGATAGAAACTGTTAGAACATATTTTTTGTCTTATTTGTGAGACATCAGACAAATATAGGACTACTGTCATTATGAAGGTTTTTATGATATGGGCACCATATACGGCACCAATAAAACGTTTTGATGGCATCGTACGTTGCCGCATGCCGTGGAGTCATACGAGATACGAGAGATTGGTAAACAGAGCTCCTCTGAATGGAATGTAGAGCGCATACCTGTGCGATAGGCTTTCTTGTCGGAAACGTGGACGCTAACTAGCATAATAGATAGATCCTTTTGTTGTGGACTACGTGCGCTGGGTTCCATAATCGAGTGACGAACAGTTAGATAATTTCGGACCGAGGTCAGAGTCTTTATGCATTGATGGAACACTTTCAATTTGTTTTTTTTGATGTTTTCATTATGGACTTGGGAAATTATGTAAATTAGTTTTTTTTGTGATCTTTGTTATTTGGTTATGTATGTATTTTATTTGTTTGTAACCGAATAAATTTGACTTTATTTATTATACACATAATAATAAAAAAGATTGATCTTGTATGTATGATACCCACAAACATTTTTTTTGTTTAAATTTTTTGAAAAATATTTTTTTTTGTCCGATAATATTATAAACGCGAGAATGCGTTTGTTTCTTACGCTTTCGCGTCACGTCTTAACTTATTCAACTGAATTCAAGGTACCTTTCATCCATAAAAGTACTATTCCCGAGAGATAAATAACTATCCACGCAGACGACGTCGCAAGCGGTCGCTAGTAAATTATTATTGTTTGTTCAAACTTGATTGGAAACTTGTAACCTAATAAACAAATGTTGCAATACCATGTTATTAAAGAGATTGATCGTGCTATCACATAGGTGTGAAGCATTCGTTTGAATCTGTTGTTACCGTTCGATGCATTGTGCTGACGATTAAAGTAACCATGTGCTTTTCTTTAGGGTTGTCGGTAAACGTACTTATATTTTAGACAGCTACATGTTTGACGCACTATTATTAATGTTACAATAGTGGCTCTAGACCTCGCGTTTAATAAATTTTTGAACATTTTTCGAAATGGCTGAAATATGTTTTATTCTTCATATCTTTGCCAATAAAGTTTTTGCTTTGCCATTTTAAAAATTTTCAAAAAACGGAATAGTCAAAGAATTAAATATCAAATCTGCTCATGTAACACGATTCGGTTAAGAAATGCGACCTGCAGAGGAGAACAGACGGACAGCGGGTTTTAAAAAAGCTTGAATCTTTAAATTTCTTAATACCTCATAAAGCTTATTACTCAAAGCTTTGTTATTTTAGCAGCCCTGGCATTTAATTCGGCTATCAGGTCAAGTGTGATGCGATGACTTCCGTTCTTTATTCGATTACAAAGTCACTAGTACGAGTACTCGAAGTGTACTGTAAAAACCGACTAACTATAATTTTGTCTATTTGTGGTATAGGTAACATCTTCCGGCTACATGTTAACTAAGTATGCATCATTAGACGTGGAATAAGATTGAGTTGTCTTATATTTGGGTTACTTTTTATCAATAAGTTCGTTAGACTTATTTATTTAAGTCCGGTAATTTAGTAGTAACAAAAAGAATGATATAACGTTAATACGTTAAAGCTTTTGTTGGTGGAAGGGTGTGGTACAATGGCTGATGTTACATGATAATAAAGTAAATATTAAATTATATTAATAACGGATCTTTTTGGATCAAATACTTTCTAACCTTTCTTATACAACTCGATCGCTTTTACAGTTTCCAATAATTTATACTTTTAGAGTTTACAATAATTAATGTAATAACTTCCAATCTTACTTGCTGTAAGTAAATGTGATTATGATAATCAAATTTATTGATAGAGGTGTAAACCTGTGTAAACATAATATTAGTAAAACAAAATACGGTACTTCAAGGGATTATTAATATAATAAATAAACTTTCCACTTAGGTACTGGAATTTCCGGCACTTAATTTTAACATACCAAGTAATTTATAATAAATTATAATTTTATAAGTGTTATTTTCTGAAGATGGCAAAAGATGGTTGAAATTTTCCATCTTTCAGTTACTTTCACATAAAATGAAATTAACGTGTTATTACAATAATGAACCATAAATGTGGCTTATGTTTACACTCTTGTCATCATTAAAGAAAATTAAATATCATGAAAACTTATTAAAGTTGTAAAATTGTGCCTGAAAAAAATACGGATTCCACCACCTTATACAAATCACATGAATGCTCAAACCAATCACTTTAAGTCTTTCTTTCACAGTTTCACTAAACACATTTTGAATAACTATATTAGTAAGTAAGTAATAAATAACTCATTAACGTATCGGCTAACTTCAGTTGTTTCCACTTTTAATTACGTCATTCTGTTTCTTCAGACTAAATTCTAACTCCTTTAATATTTTTCTATGTTTATGTTTCACCCCTGAAGCCAAAATATTAATTAAGATGAAACAAAACATGAGTCTCATTTAGAAAGTTTATTAGTTTTGTAACTAATTAATTTTATTATTTAATCCATCTTTCCATTTTCTCTGAAAACTAAACTATTATCTCTTGTATTAATGAATGGAGTATGAACTTGCTTTTGTTTCATGACGCTCGCTAAGAGTTTTCGTGCAAAGAAAGTTAGTACGGAATGTGCTCGAACCAAGTCACACAGTCATTCCACTTAATGACTGGCATGTAAATATGTACATGGATTTATTAAAACGAGTGTATAATGTTTATGTGGTATGTAGTACCTTTCGTTGTGATTTAAGCAGCACGTTTGATAATTGACATCGTGGGACTATTAATTTAGAACTATAATATTTTAAATGACATACTAAGTTATTTATATACTTGTACCCATAGCGAAATGAAAAATACTTATTATAAATAAAATTCATGGATCTCGTGCTCTATACGACGTAAAGGGCATTGAAAATGAATCTACCTATTATAGATTACTAAAATAAAAACATGTTTGTAAAATAAGTAAGAACGCGTAATTTTTCAGTCAATTTTTTTTTATTTTAAACCATTTTTTTTTTCAAACCAACTTTTCCTAAATATTTGTACACTATCTTAAAGCATTCGAATTCCGCGTCTTTTGAGCTCTCATACGTCCTCGTGGCCGCACGCGAGCCGCCCGCTGCGTGATATCGCACCTCGCGCCGCGCAAAACTCGCGGCTAAAGCATGTTCCAGACGGATTAAATCACGCCTCCCAACAGAGGTGACCTTGCTTGATTTAATCCATCTAGACGGCAGATTTAATCCAAATTTCTCCAACCAATCCAAATGACCTTCAACGTCCTTGGTGGAAGGGCGCGAGTTCCAACACAGGCACGGTAATGATATTTATCAGTACTCCAACTTCATATACTGCCCGGCATTTTATTGGCAAGATAAAAACGAGACAAAAGATGTGCAGCGCCACAAATTTTAGTGTTTGTGGCTATTGCGCATCTTTTGTCTCATCTTTCTCTTGCCAATTTATATGCAAGTGTCATCTGTACAAATAGTCGAAAAGCGAGTCGTACCTACGCGCCTCGGCCCTCGAGTTCAGTCTGCAGTCTGCACTCGGTACACAAACAGTCGCGAATGCGCCGCAGTGATGAACGAAAGATGTACGAGGTAATAAATATAATAGAAAAAATACTATAAAATATCGACTCAGCCCTCGCAGTTCAGACGGGCTCAAATGGCTCGGCTGCTACGGGTTACGGGTGAGTCAATTTTTTCTAGTATTTTTAGGGTTCCGTAGCCTAAATGGCAAAAAACGGAACCCTTATAGATTCGTCATGTCTGTCTGTCTATCTGTCCTTCTGTCACAGCCATTTTATTCCAAAAGTATTAATATTACACAATTGAACCTTGGTTGGTAGATGTATTCTGTTAACCGCTTAACGATTTTAACACAAAAATAACAAAAATAAAGATTAAGGGGGGGCTCTCCATACATGGAACTGCAACTGCGAACGTGTGAGGTGTCAATAGATAGGTCTTTAAAATTGACATTGAGGTTTTTAAGACATTTTTTTCTCAAAGTCTAAGGTTTGAAAGATATACTCCTCCAAAGTGGTAAAATGTTTATCCTCCCCCCCCCCCTTTAACTTTTGAAATAAGAAAGTGAAAAATCTAAAAAATATATATGCTGCATGTAGGTCTTAATAATTACTTTCAATAAAAATTGGTTTAAATGAGATATAGTAATTAGTTTTTCAGATATAGCACATTTTCCATAACCGCAAATATAACTTTGTCATTCATAACAACACTGAAAAACAAAGTTATTTTTGCAGACGAAAAATTATAATGGTATTAAATATGGTGTGGTATAAGGTATCTACGGAACCGTACGGCGTGTTGCCCAAAACGCACTTGGCCGGGTTTTTTTCTATTATATTTATTACCTTAATATAGAAATAACATTCTGAATGCCAAAAGTCTAAAAATTCAATAGGTACTATTGATTGAAATATAAGTTCTTACTATTGCAAAGTGCAGATTGTGCTGTTTTTATTATAAATATAATTAACCAATAATCCAGAGATACCTTACATTTTTAAATACCTGGAAAGTCCGAAAGCTAAGATTAAGTATACTTAAAATATTATATAATACGTAGGTATTGTACTAAGGATTATTAAATAATTTGTTTCTCCCATCAATAATGTATTTTTTTTTTATTTTTATTTTACCATTAGTTTTGTTAATCTAGTTATATTATTGCCTTAAAATTAATTGATTGAACCAGCGCGGGTTTATTTAGGTAATTATTTCAAGGACAGGGCCGAGTTACAGTACTGATAGATATCTTTACCGTGGAATGGGAAAGAGTGTCGGCGCTAGGGTTGCCAACATGTCTAAGGCGAAATACAGTATTTTTCAAATAAGGCTAAAAAAATTAGTACACTTTAAAATAATATAGTAGTTTATGGAAAAGGCAAAAATTAGGCAAATATATTATTATATTTTACTTTTTATAAAAACTATATTTTTTGAACTTTTTGCATTTTTGAACAATGTTTTGGTCAAAATCATAAACCATAAATAAAACAATCATGAATCAAAATAAAAGTCTCATATTATTTTCTACCATCAATATTAATTAAATATAAGTAAATTAAAAACTCGTTTTTAACTTACTTACGATTGTATCAGTATTACTGATTAAGTTAAGACATGAAAGAAATTCGTCCATGGTTAAGATTAAGATATATTTCGTCCATGGATTAAGATTTAATTAAGTTGTCAATTTTATATTGACAAGTTTGGAACGCAATAAGACAGATAGATACGTTCAGAATTCAGATACAATACACTATACACATAGTATTTGTTATATGGTGTGACTATACACTACACGCTATAGAATCAGTCAAAATTCACGATCACAAATTAAAAAAAAAGAAACATTTGTTTCTTAGCGATCGATGTTGAAAATATAGTATTTTTGCGTACTATATATTTCTTCAATAGTATATAGCACGCAGACCCGAAACATAGTATAATACGACATATTATTATAGTATGGTTGGCAGCCCTAGTTGGCGGCGCTTGGATGTAAACTCGTGTAGCCGCAACACAATCCACGGATGGAAACCACGCCCCCATCAAGCTTCCACCAAGGTGACCTTGGTTGGGAGGCGTGATTAAATCCGTCTGGAACGTGCTTAAGGGCACCTCTACAGCCTCAACCGTCATCAATATCGAAAAAAGTGTAATGACTTAAGATGTTCCTTGGTTCAATACCGAGGTGCTTTTTTTCATATTTTTGAAATTCGGTTCCGTTCTCGAGATATCGGAAATTTTCTGTGAAAACACACGATTTTTCAGTTGAAAAAGTCGGTTTTATTCGTTTTCAATAAAAGTTATTGACTTTTCCAAAATAATTTTTACATTTCCTTAAAGCCCTTTAAATTCCGCGTCTTTTGAGTTCTCATACGTCTTCGTGGCCCTAAACCTCAGGGTATCACGGGCGAGTCGCACTTCCAGCAAAAATGGGGGCCTACTGGAGCGAAAGATAAAACATTTATATTGGTTAATTCAGGTGTTATTTTATAGAGTACTTTTTCCTATGGAATTCGACATCATTGTCAGCGGCATGGGCGTGGGGTTCTTTGGGAATTGGTAATTCGAAATTAAATAAAGAGCCAATCAACCGTTAGTTAGTTGGAAGAGAAACCTCCCTTCTTACAGAATAGAGGTAGTTTTTTATGGATAGTTGGTTATTAGTTAGTTATTGTTTTTCGGTGGAAATAGGGTTTGTAGATAGTGCAATCTTCGCAAATTAGAATTTTTAAAATAGACTGCAAAAACAAAAAAAAAAACGATAAAACTGACGAATATAATGTAAAACCTTTCATAGCTTCGCATAAAGGAAGTACCTACTTAGCTTAAATGTGTTAGCATGCTACCGATCACGGTTCAAACCCTCGATTATTGGAGCTATCAGCGTAACGGATAGTTCGTATTTATGTACGCCCCTTACACTGACCGATATAGGCCGAGCTATAACGACCCGATTTGCATTATAGGCCTTTATATCCTATTAATTTTGCGGACACGATAGTAATTTAATTTTGTAACATTATTGGGTTATTCCCTGAGGATCTCATTCCGGATCATGTCCCGGAGGATCTCGAATGTGTATTGTTTAAGTTCATGAAGACAAAAACGATAATTCGAGATTCTCCGGGATATGTCCTTGGGGAATGAGATCCTGAGGGAATAACCCCTATTATTTAACCTAATATTTAGCAAACGTATTAATCTATATCTATAAAACTCAAAGGTGACTGACTGACATAGTGATCTATCAACGCACAGCCCAAACCACTGGACGGATCGGGCTGAAATTTGGCATGCAGGTAGATGTTATGACGTAGACATCCGTTAAGAAAGGATTTTTCAAAATTCACCCCCTAAGGGGGTAAAAAAGGGGATCAAAGTTTGTATGAAAGTCCCTCAGTTATAAGAAGTTAAGATCTTCAAATTTTGTGTTTAGGCTGACGATTGAAAATTAATATATGCATATCTCAGCTTTTTTGAAAATTCTACCCCTGAAGGGGTGAAAAGGGGGATGGAGTTGTGTATAGAAAATCCTTCATTTTCGAAGTAAAAATCGCTAAATTTATAATTTAGGCTTATGGACGGAAATCTAACGTAACGTAAATTGTTGTTGGTAGTATTTCAACCACTATGGGAATGAAATAGGGATGTCGTTATTGGGGTTTTCTGGGATGACGATTCTGATTATTGTTATAAACTAGCTTCCGCCCGCGACTTCGTCCGCGTGGATATTAGAGAAAATCCTCAGGGAACCTTCAACCAGGATCCGACCAGCCGTTTTTACGCAATTAGGCGAGTCCCCAGTCCCCACCAAGCAAGCGGCCTCGTGCGAGGCCCGCCACACGTGACAAACGTCTTGCCTCGCAAGGCAGAGCGCTTGGTGGGGACTGGGGACCTGCCTAATCGCGTAAAAACGGCTGGTCGGATCCTGGTTGAAGGTTCCCTAAGGATTTTCTCTAATATCCACGCGGACGAAGTCGCGGGCGGAAGCTAGTTAAGTATAATATATAATATGTTCGTGTGTGGCCTAAAAGTCAAAAACACTAGTTTCACTCCACATTTTCGAATCTCTTACAGACAACCTGAATAAATATATTATGCTGATTGATACACTTTATAATTGTGATAGTTTCTCAACGAGAAAGTCCAAATATTGGGTCTCTGCATAACAAACTGCGAACTAAAGTGTAAAATTTATACTTATTACCTCTTTAGCTAAAGAGTTTATTTCACGTACCGTTATTCATTTTCAGTCTGGCGTACCAACAATGGAAACGCTATTAAAAAGCATTAATCACGAGTTTGAAATAGTTCATCTACTTGTTTAATGGACGCTAAGATGTCCATTGTTGGTCACCTATTTGCTGAGATAGAAAATAATGAGTCTGAAGACTGGCGGTCTACTATAATAGAGATCACTTTTTCCTCAGTTGAGACGTCACTAGTAAAAATAAACACACATTTCTTTTGATTGGTCATCGGTTTTTGCAAGCAGCAATGGTCACGCACGCGTCGTCGTGTGGCAGCTAAGATTTAGAATAAAAGTTTTCGTTGTCTAGAAAGTGGTTCGATCTTTTTGCCGCATTAGTCGAGGTGTAGTAGAACTGTGTCAGGAACCGTCATTTCCCTAGAAAGCCTCTCTATCACGGATTCCATTAATGTATCGGAAAATTGTTTTTGTATCTCTTTGATTGGCTTTGGGGATGACCGTGAAAAGGAGGGTGATTGGATTTGTTATGGCGTGTATTCGAATGATGACCACCAATTTAGGTGTCTTTAAAAAAATTGAGGTAAGTATAGAACTCTATGTATGAAAATGTATCAGTAAATTCAACAATATTGCAGCTCTAATTGGGTGTTTTTCTAACGTTATTTTTATAAATAATAATTGAAATTTTTAATGTGAACATCGTGTTACAGTCTTTGCTGCACTTCGAATATTTAATTAATTATTTTAAGACAATTATTTTAGACATTGACTGTTTGTAGTGCAAGTGAAATACCCATAAATAATGGTTGTTATCTTTTGGAACCTCGAGGATGTATCATATAGGTACTACTCACGACAAGCAACCGCAACTGAATATCTCTTATACCTTGGTGCAAAAGGCATATACTACAAATCGCAACTTATGGATGCTACATGCATATTTCGTACCTATTAAAATATTAGTAGGTAATAATATGTACAAGATTTTAAAATAATTGAGCAAAATTACCACCAATTATCATCGTTTTATGTCACATTACCAACCATCTTGTAACACTGACACATATCTAAGATAAGAGTGCAACACGAAGGCATTCTGCGGAAACCACGGCGGAACGTGACGATGGAGCTTCAGGTAAATTGAGCTTTAAAGATATACAACGTAAGGCTTAGATTGGGAAGTAACTCTGAGCTATTTTTCTATAAACCGCAAGTTTCATCTAGTTGCGTCAATAAGATTGAAAATCGCATGGCGTAGTTCCTGTAGCCCTAGTTTTTGAAACGACATACAGCGTATTGTGTTGTCTAATTACTATTTCTCATCACGGAATCGGATAATGGACTTTATAGCTGGTTCGTAAAGACTATAATTAAAGTAGTGATGCTAATTGGAGTGTGTTGTGCATGCCTGGGGTGCATTGAAAGGTTGCCGTAGGATATTTTAATTAAGTAACTGTTGTGTTGATGACAAGAAGTTGTCTGACGGTAATTGTTTTACGATGCAATTAACACTGGGGTGGGCAAAATGCTTCCCATTAGTAAAAACAAAACTTGTTAGGTAGTAGGTACCTACTAGTAACAACAGTAAGTAAGATGTGACATAAAGTTTACATAGTATGTATTTTAATTTCTTATGTTGTATTGTAAGATTGTAGCGCGTTGATGTCTTTTGTACTGTGATGTGTGATGTGCTTTGTATTGAATGTGAATATGAATAACTGTTTGAATACAAAATCATAATAATGAGTAGTTGTCAGTTAGCAAAGGATACTACATAACATTTTACTACTTCACACTAATTTTCTACGGTGAACCTGGAGATGGGTGTCCGCAATAAGTTATCGCTTTTTAGGAGTGCTGCTTTCGGTTTTGTATTTTTAGTTATCTTACTGTGATTTGTTAATTCTTAGTTTTTATGTAAAAAACTTGGGTAAAAAAGTTACAGATAAGATTCACATTTATGTAAGTACTATCATTTCATCCGATTTTTATTTTTTAACCAGTCATCAGTAAAGTCACGAGCAATAAGATGTACACACTTTAGAACTATGTCACATTCAATCAATATATATCAGTGTGATAATGTATACCTAGGTTATTCAAAACGTAATGTGCCAAAGTCCTATAGTGTGTACATCTTATTGCTCGTGACTGTACACATATTTCATGTCCTGGGACTTCATTATTGGTATGACTCATCGGAAATAACTATTTATTATTTATGTTAATAAAGCTATAAAAGTTTGGAAGACAGTATCATCATCACCATATTCATCATCATCATCACCATATCAGCCGCACGACACCCACTGCTGGGTATAGGCCTCCCCTAAGGATCTCCACGACGATCGGTCCTGCGCTGCCCGCATCCAGTGGCTTCCCAGTGGTATTAACTTATAATTGTTTAACTGTCGTTGTGTAAAAAGAAATGTTAATGATTTAATAATCTCAAGGTTGTAAAAACGCGAACTTTGGTAGTAAAAACGTGAAAATCTATTGTTTGTTTTTCTCTATTCGTCATAAGTTCGTGAGAATCAGAATACATTTCCCAGTCCGTACAAAATGTCTATAACACTTGATTTCTCCGCATCAGATTACAATGAACTTTGAATTTGAAAGGGGCTTTTAAGCGAAAAAGCGGCAATCATTTCATTGTTTGTCGAAAACAAACGATAGAATTTCGAACGATTACATGATGGCGATTTTCTTGCGTGAACTTCGTGATTGCGAAGTTTTTGTGTGAACTTTTACAAACCTACGGTAAAGATAACGGATTAGCAATAGATCTAGTTTTTGTTCATAATAATAGAATGCAATATTTTCCTGTTTCATGGTCAGTACCCCTAGCACGAACATCTACCAAAAAAAACGTGTGTAAAAGTTTCGATAAAGTTGTCTATGAGAAATTTCATTTCGTTTTTCGGCGGTAGGTGGCGCTGTACAAATTTCCCGTACAAAATTACTGTATCGAATATGTTTACATCGAAAAAGATAATAATACAAGGTTATTTTTAGTTAATACATAACCTCTCGTGGGCTTGATCAGACCATCAAACTGAACAACTTTCATTATGGGAACAACAATGAAATCGCAAAGAAAAACCAGTTGTTTCATACATTTCGATGGAATAGGATTGTAATTTTGAATGGAACACCTGATTTTTTTCGTGATTTCGAGGTTGGTCCCATAATGAAAGTTGTTCAGTTTGATGGTCTGATCAACTCCATAAGAGGTTTTGTATTAACTAAAAATAACCTTGTATATACACATATAGGTAGTTTTTAGGGTTCCATTACAAAATAAATATTATAATTTTCCAAACAAAGTTAATTAAAAAGTAAACAAACTTCTAGCCAACGCGCAATTAGATACGATCTTTTTGCCAAGCCGTTTTCTAAGGAACTAATGTTTAGAAAACAGACATACATTAGCATGCAATGAAAGTATGACAAAGTTATATGCATCAGGGTCATCAGCGACAACGAATTTCGCTGAAACCACGTCCGTCAGAGCGTGATGTACTGATCATTCGGCATTGCGAATATTGCGATATGAACATACTGTTGATGGCTACACAATTTTATTTTTGAACTCAAAATCTTAAAAGAACAAAATCATAGTTTTGTCTGATGTACCCTGAATGAAGTAATTGAAGTCATTAAATTATTGTGTTTCATCCATTAATACCGTTAGCAGTTATTTCTTGCCGTTTCTTGCATATTTTTCTCTTGCCAAGTAGGGTTAAAGAAGTGCCTTGTAGAGGAAAACAATTCTTAAAGTAACATTTAAAAACAAACAGACCTCAAAGTACCATTAATTGATACAAACAATATATAATTGTGCAAGATTGTGTCAGATGCTGTCATCTTTGTTTTTATTATCACTGTTCGTTTATTAATTAACTAAAATGTTGGATTTTTTTTATTATCAATCTATTATGCAACCAACTTAATTATCTACAAATAAATCAATGTGCGGATTACTAAATTGGCACAGTTCCTATACGATGCCATTAATTATCAGTTCACTCAGAAGCCAGCTATTAAGGTGTACATAAAGATGCACGATCGGGAGAAACGCGACGGTGCGCGGGCGCACGCTTTCCTCGGCCGACTTGCGCGCACGCCGAACGCTGTCCTTGATGCTAATACTAATTAGTCTGCAGATTTGTTCGATAATGTAGCAGTAAATGTTTATTGAGTAGAAGCATTCTTATAATTAAATTACGTCTTGTTCATAGGATGTACGGAATTGAGGTAAATTCATCAATGTCATTGTCAGCCGCACGCGCACCGCACGGCACGACCGTGACAGATCCGCCCCGCCTCGTGCAGTACCGTTAGTACGAAAAACTATCGAGTGCAAATCGAATTTTGTATTGGAAATCTTAGTTACACTTAAAATTTTGTACTTTTTATATATTACTGTAAAACCCCGAACTTATGTAAATCTTAAGATTTTCCAGCAAAACCTGATTAGAAATACTCCTAAGATAAAAAAAAATATTATAGTGGAGGATAAATGAATAATGAAAAGTAATTAAGGATTTTACTGATAAGTAATTTGAAATTTATGACTAAGTTAAGATAGCGAATTCATTGTTTTATTTTAAAAAATCCAACATTCGCCAACCGTCGATGGTAAAACCTAGCATGTGCCAAATTCTGATGGTAAAAGCCCGAAAAATGGTCTCCCTTTTATAAAATCCTTACATTTACCGACTCATGTTGAAAAATCCTAAGATTTTCCAGTAAAATCTAAGATTCACTAATTTTACAGTAACATATACACACATTAATATTTTGCTCGTTATGCATTTGATTTGCACTCGTTCGTTATTCATTCAAAGTATACATATATTGGGGGAGTTCTATTCAAACCAGTGGGAGTCTTATGACTTCAGATAAAGTATGTAAGTACTAAATGTATATTTTATAGGTATAAAAATATTAAAGACAAGATAGTGGTGATGTGTTTTTTTGTCTTTTAAAGGAAGTTTTGAAAATTACTGTCAGTTTCAAAAATCTAGTAACATAATAACAAAACTGTAAATATTAAATGTTTGTGCGCGCATCACGCAAAACTTTTGTAAGGCTTTTCACAGTTTCGTTGTTTGGGATTCAACTTAAATTCTAAGCTATGTTTCATCTAATTCGGTTGGATAGAACCAGGGAAACAGCTTGAACTCTCCGTAGAACTAGCTTTATACACTAAGGAGGTTATTTAAACTGGTCATCATATTTTTCTATTGTCTACGCGGACGAAGTCGTGGATTAATCATAATTTCAGCCAATGATAGGATTTTATGTAAGTACACTACATTTAGAACTTAAGCTGGTCATAACGTTTACATCATTCAAGCTTTACTTTATAGGTTTAAGTAAAAATTAAACGTAAAATACTAAAGTTTTACTTTATTTTATTATTAACCGTGGTCATCTGATTTATTAAGTAAAGTTTTACTAACCCTATTACGATTGTATGAGTAGTTTTACGAACCTTATTACGATTAAAAAGCCCACCCATAAACAACATTATTTTTCGTAAATACGAAAGCCAAAACACGAGTCACATATTTTCATTTTCAGAATCAGTATAAAATAAAACCGGTCAAGAGCGAGTCGGTCTCGCGCACCGAGGGTTCCGTACCATCATATTTGCACCATTAAACCACACTGTAGAGTAGAACAATAAAATTAGTATTGCAGTTTTAAGTCAGCGCCATCTCTCGACCGATAGTGGAACTAATTTTAACTTTTTTAGAAATTTGATGATTCCTAAAAAAGTGTGCTATATTGAGACATCGTTTTATTTTTACTGTAATCTTTATATAAACTGCTATCACATAGAATTATTTCAGATATTTTTTTGTTTCTAAACTTCGGAGATAAGGGGGGGGGGGGGAACGGTATATTTTTTTACATTTTTCATCATAAGTCAAAAACTATGCAGTCTAGAAAAAAAAATGTATGAAAATGTGCAAACGGCGCTCTTTCATATGATACCCCACATGCCCTAGTAGCTCCACTTTAAATTTTTAAGACCCCTTTTCAGGCCCTGTTGTAAAAAAAATAATATTTTTTTTATTTATTTCTTATTTGCAAAATGGTTGAGCAAATGTCATCTTAAACTATTCCAAATTTCAAATTGATACCATTAGTAGTTCTCGAGATATCCAGCTGTGACAGACAGACAGACAGACAGACTGAGTCACACCTAGGGTTGCCAGACGTCCGGGATTTCCGGGATTGTCCCGGAATTACGTGTCTTGTCCCGTGTCCAGGAATTACACCTTACTGTCCCGGATTTTAAAATCTACCCCAATTTTTTCATTTATTTTGCGAGTAGGTTACGCTTGGTGCATAGCGTAGCGTACAGTTTGCTGTCCAAGAGTAATATAAATTCATTTGAAATCATTTGTGCACCCCCCCCCGCTATCGTTTTGTCCCGGAATTGACGTCAGCCAATCTGGCAACCCTAGTCACACCATAAGGGTTCCTTTTTTACCATTTTGGTACGGTACCTATTATTTAGTCAAAATATAACATGGATATAATTAATGATTAAACGAACTTACCTGTAAGTGAAGTTCTATCATAATTATACGAAGGATTCGTCCTCGATATTAGTATATTAACACATGTAGTACCGCTTGCATGTATCACCACTTAGCACGTTATTTTAAAGCAATAACCTAAAAAACCTAAAAAGAGAAGGTTTTTGACTTAAAATTGACAGATATTTTGACATTTCCGGTCCAAGTTCGCCCTGTCACTGCTACACGCCAACCACTTCATTTAGTTTAAAGTCCAAATCCTATGATATTTCCTCATTTTCTTCAGTGGGTAAACAGTTATTGTAATTTACAATAATGAGTAGGGAGGGTGGGATTCTATACTAATATCTTCGGACGAATCCTTCGTATAATTATGATAGAACTTCACTTACAGGTAAGTTCGTTTAATCATTAATTATACTTCAGATTCGTCCTCGATATTAGTATATTAACACATGTAGATGTTAAAAGCATTATAATAAGAAAATGGAAATATCATTTCTTGCGAATTAGTATTTTTTAAAAAAGAAAAGAATACCATTTAACATCATTCTGAACGTTTTACATGATTACATATACTAAAAACGGTACCTATAGATGGCTGGTACAATATATATATATATACATACACTTAATATTTTGCAAATATAGCGGAGTCATTGACCATTTCGCCGTGTTACCTGGAACATCTATAGTAATATTTTTTATTAGGGCTATAAAGGTATCGGCATACGTCGAGTACTAAAACTGGTTGGACACAACACAAGTCTACTTCATTTCATTAAATGTTTCATTTCAGCAATCTATTACTTACATTACATATAGAATTTAATTTCTTTCTAAATAAGAAGTGATTATGAACTGTTTATTTAATATAAATATGTATGATCCATTCTTGTTTTTTTTTTGTATTGTTTGCATTATTTGTGCAATAGGCAAGGTAATCAAAGTTAAACTTTTAAGATAAAAATGATGAAAAAAGAATAAAATTGGAAAATATGTAATAAAATGTCTTAAGTAATCTAAGATATCCATTGTATTTGTACAATGAAGTCTACGCAAAGGCGTACTTAGTTAAATTCTTTACCAAACCTTGAGATTAGCTCAATTTTGTCCATTCAATAATGAACGAAATATTATGTAATACTGATAATTGTGTTATACACATTTGTAAAAAAAAAATGTTTATTATGTCTAAATTAGTATTTGTTAAATAATCGAACCGTTTCTGTTACCAAACTCTGTACTTCCTGATAGTATTAACAGACAGCAGCTTCAATAATAACATAAATAATATACCTGTAAAATAATACCACCTTGATAATGTTATGAAAACCAATTTATTTGTGCGATTAATTTCCGTCCCTGAAATTAAAAGTTATAGAATGTTTATACTTTATATTAGAATAAGATATACGAAGAAGTACCTTACATGTGAATAAGAGGTGCCAAACCGAGGCTCAAGATTGTGACGATTATGATGGCACAATCGTTACACCTTCGTTTAAAAAACTGGTGGAAAAGAATTAAAATAATAGGTATCTTATTGTCAGAATAGTCTTTGTACAATACTAAACCAAAATAGCATTGTGAATGCTATAATCTCAAATTAGAAAATAAATATTTTTGAAATCAAATGCTAGAAATAGAGAAAAAGAAAATCTACTGCATTTTATCTCCACTGCTTAATTCGACTTGCATTGCATTTGAATTTACTCAATCTCAATCTGGAAAATAAAAAACCAAAACTGGTGATTAGTTTTTGAATTTATGAATTGAATAATTTCTATTTAGCGTCAGAATAATAATATCTAAAATACTTAACACCCCGCACTGAATACAATAAGAAAAATTGCAATGAAAGCAAATTGAACTGCATGTTCTAGATAATTGAAATGCAAATATTTTGCAATTTGTGATTTCTGATGTAACCACTAGTGTCTAGTCCACCCCATTGTTGAAAGGCCCAAAATAAAATATGTCGTCTCTAATTAGACTTACGCGGAATTCTGTGTAAGTATTGATGACATTCAACTAAGTGATTTCTGCAGTTTTGTGAACGTTTGTCTTGTAAAGATCATATTTGCTAATACATCTGTAATATAATGGAAAGTTGCGACGGTAGCTGTATATAAAAAAAAAACATTGTATATAAAAAGATGAACTTCATTTCTTTTAAAAATGTTCTGAAACCCTTATAAATAGTAAATATTGTCCAATAACAGGGAAATCATGCTATTTAGAAAACTTTACAGCCGGTGGCGGTAGTTTTGTAATAAAAATATGGGCACTAAAATGCCCAAAATGTATGATTTTAAATTCGTATATTACTATCACTTTCCTTATCAATATTAAAACCTTAAAGGTGATGGGATGTTTAGACTGTGTTTTTAAAAACAATAAGTTACATTTTTAATCGTGATAAAATTATTTTTAAGTACTTAGAGTACGTAATTTTTTGTAAAAGCTAAATTAAATGTTAAACAGTTCTTAACTAAATTTGATATGACAAGCTGTTTTTTTTTTTTTTTTTACTCATGTCACCTTCTGTTGAACTTTCAACATATTGTAACAAAACTATTATTTGTATGTATTATAACTGTTATGCATTCTGCTCGACTGGAGATGATATACTATAATATATATATAATAAGAAAAATATAATAATAATAATCTGGGTGACCTGTGTAGCGTGGCTAAATGGTACTTATATTCACACAGACGATTACCGGCGCAAACGATTAAGTGGACCTTTGCGCCTGTAGTCGGTGACCACTACCTGTATTCGCTGAATACAGACAGATGTCACACCAGCACGCACCCTCACGAATACATTATCTTAACGGGTGTCCTTACCTCACGTATGATGATTGAAGGCAAAAATTGATGATGCATCATCGGCAACTATTTGGATGGGCCGTAATGCCCGTCTGCGAGTCTGCTGTGACTGACGAAACAACAGCTGATGGGGCTTCCTCGCCGCGTCTCGCTGTTCGCTTGCCGTCGGAGATGAAGTATGTGACATACCTGCCTACGTCTTTTGTTGTCGTCTTTAAGGCAAATAAATATATAAATCAGTTTTAAAATTGTTTTATTGAGTACTGCGCCCGATTTACTTACAGTTTTTTTTGTTGATGGATATCGTTCACATCAGGCCTGTGGCCAATGCATCATTCATATTCGACTGAACTGTCGGTGGACTTTTAAGTGAGCAGCCTCAGCTACACTAGAGTTGATCGTGTACGGTATAATTGAACGTCGTAATGCCCCACATTATGTAAAAAATTCGAAATACTGTCACAAAAAGGTGTATATAGTTTTGTATTGGAAAGCTGCCTAAAACTTCACTGACACTTGTAGCTAATAATTTTCCCACATCAGAAACATTATTTTGTACACACTCACACAAATTAAATTTGAAAAGTAATAGAGATAATTTGTACAAGGCCATAGCTTAGAAAGAAACATACTAAATAATTAGTAATGAACATGTTCAACATGTTAGGTCTACCCGCCTGAAATAAAAGGTTTCCTAGTTAAGGCAAATTATTAAGTTTTTTACTGTATTCCAACAAACATAAATTGCATTTATGATTTACTAGCGGCCACCCGGGTTTTCACCCGTGTGATTCCCGTTCCCGTGGGAATATCAGGATTAAAAGCATTCTATGTTTTAATCTAGGGTACTCACCATATGTGTGCCAAATTTCAACCAAATCCGTTCAGTAGTTTTGGCGTGATTGAGGAAAAAACATCCAAACCCACAAACTTTCACATTTATAATATTAGTAGGATAATTGCATTGCAATTATGATTCTTTTATAGATAATAAAATGTAAGGATTCTGTTATTCCATTTTTAGTTGAAATTTCTATCAGCATGCCAGCAGCTAGCTATTTCAGCAGCTAAGCTATTTCACATAATAGGTGTGTGAAGTATCAGGTATGAGCTATTTGCTGTATAACTCAATATCTGGTTCCATTAAGTTATTAAGTTTTAGCATTTATAGCTAACTCTGTCAGTTTTGTAAACTATAAATTTATCTTAGTACCGATGGTACACTATAATACCGTTGAGATTAACTCAACACCAAGGATATCATGATGTCAAAATTCATACCTGATGAGCAACGCTGTTGTCAGGGCTGCTCTTGCAGCTCCAGCACAGCGGCCACCTGCCTGGAAGTTGGATGGTGGCGATTCAGCGGACGACGGAGTCACCCGATTGGTGCTCGGCAGCGGTTCCGACAACGTGGCAACCTTTGAGGGTAGTCTGCTTTTTTACAATGTCGCGTCGTCAACGGCACTTTGAGTTGCTGCAGTAGCGTTGTTTGACGTATCTATGTGGTGAAATAGTCCAGAATAACTATCTCGAGTGCAATAGATATTTAATTGTGTCTTAAACACAATGCTTTGACAGAAAGTACCCAGTATGGTAAATTCGCATCAGACAAATAAATAAACTGACAGAAAGTACCCAGTATGGTAAGTTCGCATCAGATAAATAAAAAACTGACAGAAAATACCCAGTATGGTAAGTTCGCATCAGATAAATAGCAGACAATTATGCTGTTTAACCAAGTAAACGGCATTTAAAAGTGTTCCTCTGTCTTGACTTCTTCTTCTTGTCCTCTTCCGTCTTGAAAACTTTTTTCTTTCTTCACGAAGTAAATGCTTAACTATAATTTAATTTTCACTGTAAAAATATAATTCTAAAGAAGTCTCACTTTGAGACTGTATACGTGCGTCCGTGGCGAAGCACGAAAAGCGAATGAAGTGGTTGGCGTGTAGCAGTGACAGGGCGAACTTGGACCGGAAATGTCAAAATATCTGTCAATTTTAAGTCAAAAACCTTCTCTTTTTAGGTTTTTTAGGTTATTGCTTTAAAATAACGTGCTAAGTGGTGATACATGCAAGCGGTACTACATGTGTTAATATACTAATATCGAGGACGAATCTGAAGTATAATAGTACATTATGATGGGAAAAGGTGCGCAGGTTTTTTTTTGTTTTTTTCACATACTTTCAATGCAAGAATATTTTGCGAACAAAGGGGTGAGTGAGCATACAACTTACTTCAAAAAATGTAATTTTAAGTGATAAAATGCAAATATTTTAATATTTTATAACAAAATATTGTGAACTATGAATAATTTGAAAATCATAAATATTTGTTGGACTTAATTAATGGACTTACACATTTATGTATTCCAAAAATGTATATAGTATTCAGCGACATAAAACCTCTTTGTTGCTACTAAAAAAATTACTGCATTACCCGGCTAAATTAGGAATACTCTGTTTACTCGCATAGAACTTGCAGTAAGGTACTTATTTGATTTTGTAGGGATAATTCTATAACCAACCTAGTGTTTTATATATTATTGCACGCGTTTGTTATAGCTCGGTTTATGGCCCTGGACCTGGACAAACAGTTTTCAGGTTTCGTATATACTAAAAATAACCTTGTATAATAGTGTACTTTTGCTTGTCTTCAGTATTAGTCGTACAATTTAAATACACTTTAATCTACTAGTACCGAGCCTTTTTTTACCTTTGAGACCATAAAGTTAGTCGTCATCAATTTAAATCAGTCTTGTCGGCGGAGCGTCATTCCGCGATTCTAAGAATAGCTTTATTAGCTATTCTGCTCTGGAGTTGGCGGGATAATTGTGTTTTTTTTATTTATATCTTAAATGGATTTATTTGTATCGAAATATTTACGAATTCTGTAAAAACTAGTAGTACTTAGCTGAATAGTGAAACTGACTTACACGGTATGACCTTGGGTATAACCTATATTAAATTTAATATCAGATATTTCAGCTTCTTTCCAGACGCCGTGGTCACCAGAAAACTGGCTTTGATTAATGGAAATAAATTAATGAAATTCATCCATCCCTTAGGAAGGCAATGCCCCAACAGAGAAATATCCCTATTTAAAAAAATACTTGCTAAATCACGTAGTAAAATCCGTTCGTTTCATCCTACTAATATTATAAATGTGAAAGTTTATGGATTTGGATGTTTGTTCCTCAATCACGCAAAAACGGCTGAACGGATTTAGATGAAATTTAGCACACAGATAGTTTGTAGCCTAGATTAAAACATAGAATACTTTTTATCCTGGTCAAAGGTTCCCTAGGGATTTTTTCCCAATAGCTATGCGAACGAAGTCGCGGGCTGAAGCTAGTTGAATATTACTTAAGGAAATATATGAAATGGATAGTAAAAAAACTAAATAATAATAGGCTCTCTTGAAAAATTCGAGCATCTCCATTAATTGTGTATATGGTATTTCGTAGCACATAATAAGACTGTAGGCATCACATTACTCTGATAATTATATGATGGCTTACTAAAAGCGGCGGACAATGCCCTTGCGCAATGATAGGTTGCAGTGCATACGTAATCAGCGAGGTGGCTACCACAAAACCATTACTTTGAGCCACTGAAAAGAAACATTACAATGTTACTAAGACTCAAGTTAATTATTTTAGAAGAAATACTTTTTTTCATAAATAAATAACTTTTTTATGAACAACGGGATAGTGCTTAGCCACCTGATGTTAAGTGACGATAAGGCCGAAGGTCGAAGTGCACTACACCCGGAATCTTCATCACTGAGGATTGGCTATCTTACCTCTAACTGCCGGAACACAAAAATGTTTAAATTGTTGTTATGGCGTCAGATTTGGCAAGATAGTGGTAGCTAGCCAGGCGGACTTGAAATAAGCCCTACCACCAACCAAAACGAGTACAAATTGTACCCTACCTGGGAATTGAACCCGGGACCCCTGCTTCTTACATGGGTGGGAACCACTAGAACACAGAGACGGTTAAATGGTCCATGAGACCATTTGTTATCTTTTTGTTTAACAAAATCCTTTTTTTTTTCAAGAAAACGTGGAAGTATTTATTTTGATATAATAAGAATTACTAATGCAAATTGTACCCTAATTGAAAAATATGTTTCTTTTTATGTTAAAGAAACACTATGTTCTGATGATTTTGATAGACGGGAATTTGTATTTTTTTATTTTTAACGTAAGTAGATTATTTAATCACCAGTTAAGTTTTATTAATAAAGTAAGCCTTCGCATGAATAAAGATCAAGATTGATCTGCGTGTTTGGTTTGCTCTCTTTTCTTTTTCTGCGGCGGCGCGGCGCCCCGCTCGCTGTCGTGCCTTTTCACGTAGAATGCAAAAAAGAGGTCGAATAGGGTCGATTGGCGGTTATTCCACTAACTTTTTACGGTTCCGTACCAAAATGGTAAAAATGGAACCCTTATGGTGTGACTCAGTCTGTCTGTCTGTCTGTCACAGCTGGATATCTCGAGAACTATAATGATATCAATGGAATAGTTTAAGATGACATTTGTCCAACTATTTTGCAAATAAAAAAGTAATAAAAAAAATCATATCTTTTTTATAACAGGGACTGAAAAGGGGTCTTAAAATTTTGAAGTGGGGCTACTAAGGCGAATAGGCGATTAGGCGCTACTAATCATATGAAAGAGCGCCGTTTGCACGTTTTTAATCATTTTTTTTTAAGCTGCATAGTTTTCGACTTATGAGGAAAAATGTAAAAAAAATACCGTTCCCCCCTTTATCTCCGAAGTTTGCGAAGAGAAAAATTTGAAATAATTCTATGTGACAGCAGTTTATATAAAGATTACAGGAAAAATAAAACGATGTCTCAATATAGCATACTTTTTTAGAAATTATCAAATTTCTAAAAAAGTTAACATTAGTTCCACTATCGGGCAAGAGATGGCGCTGACCTAAAACTGCAATAATAATTTTATTACTTTACTCTGCAGTGTATTTATTATGATGGTACGGAACCCTCGGTGCGTGAGTCCGACTCGCTCTTGACAGGTTTTTATTTTATAAATGTCTTGTCGGCACCCTCTTTTCCAATGAGTGGGTTGTGCTTTAATGGGAAGGGATGTTTTAATTATTTATTAGCTGATTTTATCTAGCTATGTAGCGAATAAAGTTACTCTTAAGGTATCTGTTTAACTGATTAAATATCTTCGTTTTTAAAGTTCGTGGACACAGGAAAACAAAAGTAAAATGCTCAGAACAGTTATGCAGAAAAAGTATCCTTGATTGATCTTAAGTTTAATCTAAGTTTATTAATAGTGATGCATCAAACAACGGTTATTTGACACGATGTTGGTCCTGTCAATTACCATTCGTTTCACTTTGTTTTGACTGGTCCAGGCAGGCTTCGCACATTAGTGCCGAGAACTTAGCACTCACGTCATGTCACTGTCAGAGTCGCAAAAACAAAATGGACGAATGGAACAGGAGGCGAAATGCCGGCGTAAGGAAAGTAGTGAAGGTTTTGTAGCTAACTTCTTATCGTTCTTGAACAGGTTGTTCACCTCCAGAATGAATTGTTCTCCATCTTCCGAACACTTGTTTCTTGGTTTGAGCTGAAAGTTTTACCGAAGTGTGTTGGTTGGTTACCGACTGCCGCATGAAGTTTTGTTTTTTTAATATTTATTTGTTATTCATTAGCTAATGACATTTATACACATAGACATAGAAAAATTTTCGCTGCGCTCAAGAAGACCAACAAAGCGTGGAAAAGAGAAGTTAACATCATACGGACACCGTCTATGTAAAAAAGAGACAAAGGATCAAGTGACATGTGCCAATATTTTTTACAGTAAGAGCCCCTAGCGTCCCGCTTAGCAAATGAGCAATCACAGTTTGTTTAAAATATTTTTTAATCTTAATTAGAATTTAAAATAAAGGTATCGTGGAGCGATGGTGTCTTGTACTCTAAGTAATTGTGATGTGACTAAAAGAAACAATCCAAGTTATCACACTTTTCAAAGGTAAATAAGATATTGCCACACATTTCTCTAAAACCAAATTTCGCTACATTTATTCGTTTATCGACAAAGAAAATAGTATGGAACATAGTTTATTAATTTCCTTTGCCATAATATAGTCATATTTTATGAATCTAAGTTATATTTTACGTATCTCATATAAAATGTATTGATTCGTTTTCGGATCACCTGTTTATTGACTTTGTTGTTCTTTGACATTCTATTTCTATGTTTATACATCTAGAATTTCCACTACAATAAGAAAAAAACTAAATTGGTGTAAGCGAAGATCATCAAAAACTATTTTTTACCAGAAATCGTAAAGAATGTCGCTTCCATTTAAAGATTTTTGTAAGATACAAACTGTATTACGCAAGAATTACTATATAACTTTCAGTGATTAATGACGCATTTTATCCTGACAATAGTATCTCCAGATATTATAACTTATTTTTTATATTAATAATTAAATGAACTAAGATTTAAATCCTATCAAGAATCCAATACTACTCCGCAATGCAATCGATTCAGATAATAATAGTTAGCTAATAGGAAGTAACAGTACTTTATAACTTAGTGCAAAATGGAGTTGTAAAATCCATCACATGTTTTTTTTTAGTTTGGCTACACCGCCATTTCATTTTAGAATAAACACCTTATAGATTGGTTAATTTCCGGTACATCATTCTTTCAATCAGCAAGCGTGAATTAATTAAACAATAAATTGATGTCGGTTTTAATTCAGAACAACTTTGAAGCTTATTAAATTGAAAAATGTACCCAACGTTGGTTTTAAACTGACTGCTTTAAAATTATTTTTTATTTTCATTAACAAAGGACTTTCATGATGTTACAAAAAAGTTAATGTTTTAAGCTGAATTAGTAAAAGCACTTTTTTTGAGTTTATTTCCGATTCATTGAATTTCTTGATCATTTATAATAAACTGTTAGGTAAAGGACACAAAAAATTCGCGATGATAAAGCTTACGCTTAGATATAAAGAAAATTATCTAATGACGTTAAGCCTTAGTGTAGCTCATTATAAAAAGATCAAAATAAAGTTCCTATTAAATTACAATAAAATGAAGTAATAGGACACTCTTAACATTAGTCACTTAAAGATTTATTTAATAGTTTAACTAAATACTAAATAACCACTTTGCTTAAGATCACACATAATCTGTTAAGGCAAGCAATGAACTGTCCGTTTTCACTCTTTAGTCGCGACATAATGATACACATTATCTCGTATCTAGAAGTCATGATTCATGTGAGAAGATATAGCTAATTAATAATAATGATAAACTGATACCAGAGTTGACTAATAGCCGTTATGTGTACAAACACTTGGTAGTAGCGTACTGAGGTTGTTAAACCAAGTCACTTATTAAACTAATCGACTGGTAAAAAAACTTGACAAAAAATTAAGTGATATGCCTGTTATAGTCACTTTAATAACAAGAAGTTACTTATTTTTTTAAACAAAATGTTTTATAAACTAGATAGGTCAGGACTTAATTATTAGTATCTTTATAGGAATAAATTAAAAATAGGTACCTATACAGGGTGTCCCAAAACTTTGTTGCTTGAATAGAAAGTACTTTAAATATTGAAGATTGGAAATTTACTAAAAGAAGACTTCATTTTGATTTGATTTTAAAAATAGTTGGAACTGCATTCAAAGATTTTTGCATAATCCCCTGCCGTAACCAGAAATGGGTTATTCCCAAAGCTCAATGATTCTACTGTTCTTCATTTCCCACCAGGTCCATGAAATTTCAAAATATATTTCAAAATTTTCATAAATGAATTCCCAATGGGTCCACGAAACTTATCCGAAGTAAAATCAACAAAAACGATACAAGAGAGTTTGTCTTATTTGTATTCGCCAGAACCGTTTTTAAATATTTTCTATTTTGCTTTCTTGTAATAGAAACGTCTCCAAAGTACCAGGGTCACATAAATATGGAGAAGGTTAACTTTCACAATTAAAATAATAAGATTAAAGGTTTCACGAGTTTTGAAAATTACTAAAGTTAACCTTCTTTATATTTATGTGATCCTGGTAGTTTGGAGACGTTTTTCTTACAAAGGATATATATCCAAAACTGGATTATAAAGACTGTACCAAATATTCTCATGGACCCGCTGGGAAAGAAAGTATGAACTTGCATTTTTTGAAAATTATGGAGCTGTGGAGCTTTGGGAATAACCCGCAGAAATCGAACCCACATTATTTTTACGATACTGATAAAGGGTTACTCATAAAGAAAATTTTGAGAAACACAGCATATCTGAAACAAAAGAAAGAGCATGAAATTTACATTTTTTAATTTAATCAATACGATTCGTATCCATTTGTAAAGTATTGTCTGAGATTTAAATAAAAAAATCTTTGAATGCAGTTTCATTTTTTTTCAATACTTATCGAAGTTTTCTTTCAGAAAAAATCCTATCTTCAATATTTAAGGTACTTTCCCTCCGCGTGACAAAGTTTTGGGACACCCTGTATATTATACGGTGTAAAAAATAAATAGATTGTGGGAGATGTGGATAGATAGCATTATCTTTTGCGAGTTCAATTAACACAGCACTCGTATATTGTCGGGGAGCTATATTGTAAAAGAGTGTTTAATTTTGAATAAAAAGACATTCAATCACGTCTTTATATAAAATACACATACATACAAGGTGTCCCAAAACTTTGCCACACGGAAGGAAAGTATACCTTCAATATTGAAGATAGGATTTTTTTCTGTATTTGGAACTTATCATGATTATAAATTACACTTATATTATATTAATTGCACTTATATAGTAAAAAAAACCCCATAATTCTCTCTCTCCGGCCAACGAGATCACAAATTATAGGTATAGAGATGGTATCACTCAAATTGAATTTATTGATTTATAATAATTCTGTTTGTGATGTTTTTATATATCGCTTTTGCAACAAAATAACAATAATTACTTAGTATTTTTTTTTTTGATGGGCTTAGCTCAATCACTCTCAATTTATTTATAATATTTCTATATATTAGAATAATTATGCAGGCATTAGTCATACATTCTCCAGGTTTTGATTTATTTATTCGAATTTATAACTATGAGGAAAAAGTGTAGCGTCTACAAACACTCGGAAGCGAAAAAAAAACAAAGGAAGAACTGTACGTCTCGTATCAACTTGATTAATTAAATCGATCGCTCGATATGAAGATATCTCCAATCTGCCTGTGATTGGATCCCGATTGTCCATTAGTATAGAGTTTAGACCCCACCGCGTAACCGTGAGGATTTAGGCAAATTGGTTCAGTTTAATTTGTCTTTTAAACTAAAAAGGATTCCGTACTCATTATTGATCGATGCATTTCTTATGTAGGTAAGCGTAGCAAGTTTTTGTGCTTTATAGTAACATGATTTTATTCAAGGCATTACTTATATTATATCTGTTAGGCTCAAAGATCAAAATCGGTCTTTGAGCCTAACAGATATTATGGTTGCATCAACTATTGCTCAGAACGCGTCATGGCTTTTCTTCATTTCCACAACGCGTTGTGGTCGTTTGGTATGTTGACCACGACGCGAATTTCGCTTTGTGGTATTTCTATGATTACCACAACGCGTCCTGGGCGTTTTTATAAGAGCCATGACACGAATTTCACGTTGTGGCATTTTAGCAGTGACTAGAACGCGAAGTGAGCAGCAGTTTTTGACTCAAAGATCGAAATCGGTCTTTGAGTCTAACATATCCACAGAAAATAACTTTCACACAGTTAATTTATTACTTTTAACATAAGTCAGTAGGTACTTAAATTATTTAAAACACAAGATAAACCCTTGTTTTTAATTAGTTTATTTTGGAATATACTATGCTATATTTGTCTCAGATTAAAATAAAAGCTCAACAAGGGTCTTTCCGTCAAGCCACGGATTTCTAAAAGCTTGGGTCGTGAAATTTCAACGCGTATTGATGTCGAAATTAAAAGCGACCGACTTAATGAGCTTTAACAAATTACTGTTCGATTTATCTTCTTATTGTGAAGTCGTACCTGATATTATCTTACTTTACTACTTCATACATTTAAATATCCCATCAGTTATGGTGTGACTCGCTTCTACGTGTTAATTAAAACTGTTGTTGCGATAATTTTTAATTATTTTTTGCGATACAAGTGACTGCATATAATGTTGTTTTTTGCAGACCTTTAGCAATCTAGGCTTTTTAATATGATATAACTGTTTAATGAGTCAGCAATACACAGGTAACTATATTGATAATGATAACTTTAGATAAAAAGTGTGTAGTATAATTATTTGTGCTTTTGACAAGATATTTTTTACACTAAAAGTTACTTATTTAACTTAATTATTTTTACGTTTTGGATTTTGCATTCACTATTAGGTAATTTAGTATTAGTTAAATGGTATCTAATGTTAAATTTTAAATAAATGAAAAAAATAACCACTCCATTTTCACCATTATTTTAACCTACAAAATAAAAATTTCTTTATTTGAACAGCCAATTACAGAATAATGGTACTCTGCTCCCATTAAAAGATGGATCCCCGTGTAATGAGAGTCAGGCTTCTCGTTGAGATTATCAAAAATATTGCTGTTCCCAATATAAACTTCTTAAATTAAGGACACCCATTTAACATGCAAATCTAGTTAATATATTTTCTAGTATAATCCTTTATCTTGATCTTAATATAAAAATAACATTGTGAATGCGAAAAATATAAAATTCAACAAAACAACAAGTAAACCTACACAATTTCGTTAATTTTCTCTGTGGATTCATAATATAAATAAATAAAATAAATAAATAAAAACATGATGACCTAAATTAACTTTCAGAAACAGTGGTGCAATTTTAAAATAAGCAATATGCTACAAAACTTTCCGTATTTTACAAAATTTTGTCAAACGAACTGCTAAGTGGCAAGGATTAGACCATCAGCTATTTTTAATGTCTCCACTGCTGGGCCACAGGCCTTCCTTATCGGTGGATAACGAGGATTGGCCATAACCCGCCACATGGGCCCAACGCGGATTGGTGGGTGTTAACGAGTGCAAATGCAGCCGGGACCAACGGCATAATGTACCTTCCAAAGCACGAGGAGTTCATAATAATAAATTTTTGGTCACCCATCCCATGACCGAATGTTGCGAAAGTTGCTTAATCTCAGCAATCACTGGCGCCCCATTTAACTTAAATTCATGTCTATAGTCAGAGTTTTTAGTTACTGATAATAAAATACCTTCAAACCATATCTCTGAGATATCGTAACCGATAAAAGATAAATTCATCCATTTACCTATTACATTATTTTTATGATGGGAAGCGGAACGAGTTTTTTCGGTTTTACGCAAATTCAAGAATGATGCAGCTTGTCTAATGTGTACTCTAAAAATACATAACTATTTATGTAACTGACGTAATTAAACACCATCATGTTACTTCGTTAATATTTACGGTGAAGGCTTTTTTGGAACGTTCGTATTCGTGTTACGAAATAAAATGAGTAGGTACTTACTTAACGATGGCAATTTAAGAAGAGTGTAAGTATTATATTTATTTCCAAACAAAAAAATATATAAAATAATTAACATTGAAAAATAAGGCATCGTGGGTCAAGCTCTGAACAGTTGATAATATAATCATTACAAAACTGCTGCCTGGCTGGTAACGTCATTAAAATTTGTGATAACCGTATCATTATACAGGGTTATTTGTAAAACACCAACAACCTCGCGTAGACAACTAACATCATAAACAAAACGATATTTCTATGACTTGTCCGAAAAAAGACAAAAAAAACGACTTTCCATAGAACATGTCCGAACCGCTGATTGAGTTTTGTATGAAAGTAGTTGTTTTTTATTTTTGTCGGAAAGCCGTAGAACGTCGTTGTATATGATGTTAACTAGAAATCCACCCTTGTTGGTGTTTTACAAATAACTCTGTATAAGTATGTATGTATGCAGTGCAATTTAATAATAATAATATCCACGCTGCGCGTCAAGATCGCAGTGCGCCGAACCACAGTCAAACCAGTTATAAAACTAAATAAATTCTAGAAGGCATAGTATAGTGATAATTTATCACTTAACTACAAAACTAAGTTTATCACTGATAAGCTTAATTTTGTATGAACACCATATAAATCATGACAATAGTAATACGAACGCACAGCCATTAGTTTCGTAGCAGGTAACTAACCGTTAAATCTGCAGGTTAAATCAACACGGACTTTTAATGTAATAAAAATAAATTTTACATTTTTTATAAACACTTTCAGTGCTTAAAAACACTTAAATATCATATTCACTCATTCGCTAACCCATCTTGTATCCTCATTCGTACTGCATTGCAACTAGACGAGAATTTAATCAAACTTAACTCAGTCAGTAATGGACGTACAGTTATGGTGGTTTCTTTCCGATTCGCCGCGTTTTTTTACAGATATAATAACATACCTAGGTACAGGAATATGACCGTGGGCGTAGGTGATTGTTTGCATGTTTGTTAATATCTGCTCAAGTGGAAAATCATCTTGCTAATTAGAAGGAAATTGCATTTTAACAAGGTAATTTTTTGGTTGTAAATTGTCTGCTTACTTTCTTTTTTGTCTCGATTGAGATCAAATTAAGGTTGTGTGTATTTTGTTCATAGAAATGCCAAAGAAATACAGTTACGTCTTTTTCTAAGACTTGTGGGAAAATAATAAGATACAAGTTAACAACTTTAGATTCTTTACCGGCAAAAGTAATTTAGTATTGTAAGTAATTTCAAATGATGTTTTCAATTATTTTGTATATATGGACCTTATAGACCTTAGTTAGAGGACCTGAACACAATGCTCGAAGATCTCCGTAGTGTTTCCCAAAGAGTGGGTCTTAAAATGAACATGGATAAGACGAAAATCATGTCGAATGCACATGTTGTGCCCGCTCCAGTTCATGTTGGGAACACTACACTTGAAGTTGTTGACCATTATGTATACCTAGGACAGGCAGTCCAGTTAGGTAGGTCCAACTTTGAGAAGGAGATCTCTCGTCGAATCCAACTCGGATGGGCAGCATTCGGGAAGCTCCGAAAAATCTTCGTGTCCGATTTACCTCAGTGTCTCAAGACGAAAGTCTATGACCAGTGTTGCCAGTGATGACTTACGGCAGTGAAACGTGGTCGCGCTTACTATGGGTCTCATAAGGAGGCTCAAGGTCATCCAGCGTGCAAAGGAGAGAGCCATGCTCGGCGTTTCCCTGCGTGATCGAATCAGAAATGAGGAGATCCGCAGGCGAACTAAAGTAACCGACATCGCTCGAGGGATTGCTCAGCTAAAGTGGTAGTGGGCTGAACACATAGCGAGAAGAACCGATGGCCGTTGGGGCGGAAAGGTTCTTGAATGGCGACCGCGCACCGGACGACGCTTCGTGGGTAGGCCCCCGACAAGGTGGACCGACGATCTGGTGAAGGTTGCCGGAAGCCACTGGATGTGGGAAGCGCAGGACCGATCGTCGTGGAAATCCTTGGGGGAGGCCTATACCCAGCAGTGGGTGTCGTGCGGCTGATATGATGATGATGATTATGATGATGATGATGATGATATATTATGGAATTTCAAGGAAATAGAAAATCTGATATTAAATATGGAAAAGTATTTTTTTATAATGCATTACACACGAGTCTATGTAGGTGAATGAGATTCTTTTCATTCAAAGTGTTTTGAGTTATAAAACCCAATGGTTTTAGAATCTTACCACTTTCCTCGTTCGTCGAAAAAATTGGAGACAAACAAAATTTAAGTGGGGACATTTAGATGAACCGTTTTCCAGTATTTTTTTTGTCATATTTAAGTACCTAATAAATATTTGTTTTGTTGATAACAATTTTAATTCCTAATCTACTCTACTGCATTGTATCTACATTCCTACTTGATCATTTTCTTCGTTGCTTGGAAAAATCTCTGGAAAAACTTTTGAATATTTACCTAATCACTTTACAAAACCAAGTAGATACAAAGAATAGGTACTTAATCAAAATCCAGGTTCACCACAAGAACTTTAAATAGAATGCCACCAGAAGTTGGTTAGCGCACTTGGTTACCAAAATTAATACAGTACTATTAGTAATGAATGAATCTGTGATACAGTGCCTAACCGCAGCGCAGGCCTGATTTTTCTGCGATTGTTCTGACAAGAAATCATGTCAGGGCGCACATTATGAGCGGCTTTGATCTAACAACTTTGTATCTATCTTGGTATCTATCTATCATTGTGGGGTGATAATTTATTGGAAGAGTCATTCTTCATGAATCGTCATGAAGAATGACTCCCTATGTCCCTATAGTGATACCCTATAGGTTAAAAGAGTGGAAAAGAAGTCCGATTTAATTTTATCAATATTTTTTGTCATAAAGAGTTTTAGTAAATACCCTTACTAGGCATTATAGGAATATATTAAAGTTACTTTTAATGTACTTTAGTAATTGTAACAAAGTATACATAATGTCACTCTGTTTAGCTGTTTGAAGTTTTTTTATACTAAACTTTTATTATTCTTTCTTTCGGCACAGTTTAAAGTAACTCTGTATGTTTCTGACTTTCTGTTAAGAGTGTAAAGCCTGTAGTACAAAGTGTACAACCAAATATTTTCATGTTGTTGGCTTGTAAGTGTTGCCACCCCTATAAAGCGACAATTCCGTTACGTCATTGTACGATGACATTGCACGGAGCACTGCGCTGGCGCAGGCAGGTCATGCGGGTTGATAGGTTACTGCGTCATATTGTTCACGGAAGAAATGAGAGCAAGCGTCTTAATAATGTATGAATGAATGTGTAACTAAGGTAATAACAAATTGAAACAATGATCTCAATAGAAAGGTTTACACATCTGAGGACCTCTGCATGAACTAAACATTTTTATCTCTCCATTTCTAAGAAGACTGGTACCTAAAATATAACTTTTGTTAATTCTGCCAATGAATATGGTAGCCAATCTCAATAGTGTTTGCTCAAATTAGTGTAATTTACTACAAAAAAGCAATGTTCGTCCCACTCCGTGGCACTATTGACTCACTAATATGGTTCAATATCAAGTAAATTGAACGACGAATTGCGTCCGACTTTCGTGATTCTTTTTTGCAATAAGGCCTCTGAAATGAATGCAAGACAGCTGATTTTTTTCATTGTTTTGTGGCTGAATACATGAACTATCTTCAGGACTCTACGGTACATTTCCACTTTCGGACATATCAGAAGTTAAAATGATTCATTGATTATTAAATTAATTAAGCTTACATAAATGTTTACCATCTTTGTAACATAACCGTGGTTACATTTAGCAATCTTCATCTCAACAGCTACCACCTATGTAAAAGTAAAAAATCACGAGACAGCAAAGCAAACACGGCACCGTGCAGCAAATGAGGCAATTATGCAACAACACTTTCTATTTCTATCTAAACTTTACTTTGAAAGTACATACAATGTGATGATATTTGTGGTCAAACGTAACAAATGATGTCATACGAGATCACTTCAGAAATGATAGGATCGAAAGTAAAAGTCTTCGGTTTCGGTTGTCGGGTCCCAATAGAATGGATCATAAAACGAATGTGATCCCACGCCGAAACGAAAGTGAGAGGACGAAACCGATAAAAGCGTAATAATCAACATTTAACTTCGAAGATGCTTCGTAGAAAGCTGCATCATTGGGTAACAGTCTGCATCAAATAGTTGGGTGCGTTCACTCTGGTTTAAATATCGCACTGGTGATGCAACTTCGATACGATTAGCCTACATTATTTATAATGGAGTTAACGCATCTATACTATAGATAACCCGATTACTTGGGACACCTAACTATTTACATAAGTTTCTTAGTTTTTAAGCTTAGATTTTTCTTACCTTCTTAAAACTTTTTACAAAGTTACAAAGAAAAAATATATAATTTAACATAAGTTTGCGACATGTGATTTAAGCGTCTATTGCTCTTATTTCAGCTTTAAGAGTAAGCGTAGCGTTCAAACGAATAGAATGTTGGCCATTTGAGTAGGGGGGCAGTTTGAATGTTTTGAGATTAAGAAGATGCGAATAATGGATGCAGGATAGCTGCGAACAAATATACCTATAATCTAGAATTAGTCTAGTCTAGGACCACTGTAGCAAATTCTTGCAAACTTTATTTAGCGTAATCGTATTTGGTTTCGTTTTTTTAAATCTTTACTCTTTATTAAAAACTTAATAGCTTAGGATAGCGGTCAGCATGTTCTGATTTACTGAACACACTGTTTAATTAGGTTGACCACGTTCACATCTGTTGATTGACGGTGTGAGCACAATGTCAGTGCTCACATCTCCGTTATTATTGTAATTATACGAATTACGCTCGTCTGCCATTAACGAAGGTGTCAAATTAGCTGTTACAGTAACAGCGGTGTTTTATCTCATGTCTCGTTTGGTGTGAATGGATGTCACTTCAAGCTGTGTTTAATTTGATACGAATCAAAGGTTAATATTAAAAGGTTTGCCGCTTGTAATCTTGTAGGTTAGCTAATTATGATAAGATAATTGTTTAATTTATCAAGTACTTACTCGCAATTTGACTTATAATTCATTTTCCTAACGAATCCTACGATTCACACGGTCTTTCGTTTTGAATATTCATTAGGTGAAGACTGCCGTTCACAAGCTATGGAATGGAAATAAAGGGTTTAAACTAGGTCCTCTGAAATTAGGGTTTATTTAACAATTCAGATTAAATTTATGTCCAAAAGCTTTCTTTCTATTGAAAGCTTAATAGCTCTAGGAAGCTCCGCAAATGATTTGATATTTATAAACAGACTTTATTGTGATTAATGAAAGATTTAAAAAAGTAAGTAGCGAAAATGTAGATGTTTGAGACTAACAAATTATCGCATGCAATTATAGGCACATACATTTTTTGCCTATACCTACTTGTAAAAAAACCTGCTGACTAATTGTCTAATTTCAAAATCTATCGCATCGCAATCGCTTTCATTTGACAGATGGATGTGAGGTGACACAGCTACATTTCTTAGGTAAGTTTTTATTTGTACCAAAAATTTGTGCCAATGTGTCACATCCATCTGTCAAATGGAAGTGATTGCCACAGAGGAAATAATCACTTGTGATTGCGATAGATTTTGAAATTAGACAATTAGCCTGCTGTCTGAAGCTGAAAGAATCTATTCCTATTTAGTGTAGGAAATAAAGCGATCTTTTGTATGGAGACCCCAACATTAAATCCTCAGAAATGAAACTTTGCAGGGAAACCTATGTACAAATATCCAGAAACAAAAAAAAACAATTTGGATTATTTAAAAGAATATGTTTCATTTGTGATACTTTATCATACTGTAAAGTTTCGTCTACTGAGGATTTATTGTGGGGGTCCACTACCTTCCTTTCCTACACTAATTGAGCAGCGACAAGTGACGATCGGGCACATGCGTGATGAGCCCCCACGATTTCTCGTGATCGCCAGATCCCATCCTCTTAGTCTGCGCTGCAAAAAAAGTTTATTGCAGCTATTAACTTGCTGACCTTGCAGCCTGATTTGCTGAGTGCCAACTGCCTGCTGAGACAATGGGCAACACTTTCTTTTTAAATATCTGTTCTGAGTATGTAATTTTATATAACAGTGGAGTGTAACACCTACTATTGTCTATCGGGACATGATCGGGGGCAAGTAATTTCAGTGATGATTAATTATATCATTGTGTTAAAAAAAGGCCGGAATTTAATGAAAAAATAAACATTGATGGATGGCAAATTGGTCGGCCGGCGGGAGCGGGAGCGGGGGTGTATATTTGTGGTTGTATATTACAGTCTTTCCGAAATATAGGCATTTAATGCAAATTGTTTTAATCTATTCTCCTGGATTCAAGAAAATTCCTTGTGAACTAATCTTAATTACAACTAAGATTAGTTTAGTATTCTATAGAATAGCAGAGTATAATAAAAATAATACCAACTTTTCTTGTGAAGAATGTAGAAAGTTAAAAAAATATGACAAATGAAAGTCGAATTTTGTAATTCAGCTGACATAATAAAATGAGGCTGATTCAAAGTCAAAGCAAATAAACTTAATTAATCACTTTTTCTAACTATTTTCCTACCACCCGTACCAGACTTTTTTAACTGACTAGAAAAACGGGCCCAAGAAACTTATCAGCTTTACTATATACATGGACGAATATTTTCGTCCATGTATATATATTAGATTTAGATTTTAATCATATGACGTCCTCCGCATTTAAAAAAAAAAATACAAAAGACCGACTTCAAAAAACCTACCTATAAAAAGCAAGAAATAATATTCGTAATAATAAAAACACGTCTATTGAAGTCGGGTGGGGCTGGAGTACAAATTCCTTTTTTTTATTCTAAAAGCACCGCCCGACTTCAATAGACGTGTTTTTATTATTACGAATATTATTTCTTGCTTTTTAGAGGTAGGTTTTTTGAAGTCGGTTTTTTGTTTTTTTAAACAATTTTTTATTTTTTTATTTTTAGTGTAGGTACCTTTTGTATTAGGTAGTGTAGGTATGTTATTTAGGTAGAAAAATCGGTTCAGCCAAACGTAAGTTAATCGCGAAGAAACATACATACATGCGTGTCAAACTGAGAACCTCTTTTTTTAAGTCGGTTAAAGAACTACACTTAAGATATCCCTTTTCTAACAAAAAAATAATTATCTTATTCAGTTCATAAACAAAAAAGTTATACGACTGATCATCGAGGTAGTTCACACAAAATCATACTATTTTCGTACTTTTTTCAAGATTACTTGAAAAGTAGTGAACCGATTACAAAGTTTTAAAAAATGGGACCAACTTGTAGTTTACCTAATGTAATAACGTTTGAATCATTTCAATCGATTCAGCCGTTTTCGAGTAATCAGTGTACATACAAAAAACAAAAAAAAAAACGGGTCGAATTGAGTACCTCCCTCCTTTTGAAGTCGGTAAAAAAGGTTTGTGGCTACTTTACATTAAGTGAATATTTAGTAGGTAGTAGATGAAAGTTTCCATAACTTTGACATTTCAATAAAGTTTAGAACACTTGTTTAGTTGGTTTGCAATCATATTATTGAAATGCTAAAGTTGTCAACAAAATGCAAAATAACCGTAGTTATTAACTTATATCTGGCTTTAGTTGGTGTGGCAAAGTTTAAATAAAAATGTAGCTACTTCTGACTGCTGCTGACCTTACACAACGCATCTTATCCACACAGCCTTTATGTGTGTTCGCAGTACGTGTGTTCAGTTGTTCAGTTTATCATATTTTCGTCCATGTCATCTGGAATGATTTATGTGTCGTTATTGATGGGCAGCCGACAGGCAGCCGTCTCGGGCACGACAAATGACTGCGAATTCTTTTATCATTAAGGACAACAGTAGGTATTTCTTTGTGATAATCTTAAAACTAGAGAAGCGGATAGTCTCATTTCGTTTGGTTACATACTGCATATTTATTATAAACAGTCATATAAAACAGTTTTTATAAGTTAAGGAAAAAGCAGTTCCAATAAATCAAATACAAACGTAATGTCCACCAGTCTAATAGGTAAGCATGACTTCGTCAACTTTCTGTAAGATTATTAAGTAACATTAAAAATAGTTTATTTATTTATTTATTATGTGCATTGCATGTCATCTTCGAGATCTTTACGTTATAAATAAATAGGAACTTAATTTTGTGGCTAGAAGTTGTGTAATTCCCTTTTACTTTTGCAAAAATCTATTTTCCTGTTTCATATATCTCGCTATTGATTATGATCACTATATACTTACAGCATTAGCCGAATAGCCGCTTCCTTTTATAAGGATAAATGCATGCTTTCACCTTTATGTGCTCATTTAGGAGGCTATATCGAAAGCGCATCTTGGCGGGAAAGCCAGTCGGGAACCGGCTGCACCCAGCTTTCCAATCTAGACTCGCCACTAGAGCCTTCAACGTTATGTATCAAACTTTCTATTAGCTATGAATCTGCAACATTCACCACCCTGTCGTCATACATATTAGGGCTTCATTTAACTTTATGCTTTTCTTTGTTGAGTACTAATAAATGTCTATCCTTTATAATCCATGACTTGATTACATGTATTTGGTAACTTGGTTTGTTAAATAAATTTATCTAACAATGTTGTTATTTTATCCTTTTTGGAATTTAACTCTTTTATTATGGCTAATAAATTAAACATCAAAATACTAAATGAAAGTTAGTTACGTTCCGATGACAGTCTGTCATAGGAACGTGAAGAATTTCAGTGTGATTTTATTAAAAGATTCAAAAGATTTCACCATCTAAGTGCCGGAACGTCAAGTCTGCATAATTATCGTCTCTGATCCATTCCTTTTCACACTGTGTAGTGTGTACGTTGCGTAACTTGCAATTTCCACATGTTTTTATACTACAAGATTTTCTCCGTAATATGCGTTTGGTGTTACGTTTGAAGAATTTTAGCCTGCTGCAACAATTTGTGTCATTAATGTTGTGATAGTTTATTACACTTAGATAGGTAATTATCAGAATTTAAAACATTCCAAATTCTACAAAAGGCTTAGATTTTCGAAATTATTGGCTACTTTTTAATACACACACATGTCATGTGCTAATATTTATTTATTAATGTATGTGAGGTTACTTAGTCGTGCCTACATCGTCATAATTATTATTGAAATGGAGTAGGTAGGTAACTTGGTTTCGCAGTGGTTATGATACTTATTATTTACTTAGAAATATATTCTTTTATTTCCGTCTCTTCTGTATTTTAAAATGCTCTTTAGGACTCAGTTCAGACAAAGCGGAAAATTGGTTTCTTAGGTAGGTTACGACGCAGCCGGCGGCGTACGGAAAAATAAAGACGGTTTTTTATGCACAATGGGATAGTGCTGCTTGGCCTTCACCTCATGTTAAGTGACGATAAGGCGAAGGTGGAAGCGCACTAGATGCTCCCAAAACCCTCATCACTGAGGTACGGCTATCTTACCTCTAACTGCCGGATCATATTTTTTTTTAAATTGTTGTTATGGCGTCAGACTTAGGTAAGATGGTGGTAGCTAGCCAGGCAGACTTAAAATAAGCCCTACCACCAACCAAACTGAGTACAAATTGTACTCCCTGGGAATCGAACCCGGTACCCCTGTGTCTTACATGGGTGGGCGAACCACTAGACCACAGAGATGGTTAAAAAACAGTGTGGTCTCAAGCTCAACATGTAAAGTCTGACGTGCCGTAGGAATATTATTGCATTGCAGTTATAATGCATAAAAATAGTAACTTAACTGGTTAAATTCATTAATAAATTTAATAAGCTGTGACACTGACAATCGCTAAGTATAGACCCAGTAACTTGCTAAGTGGTTTTAGATTAAGAACGTCATCCTTAACACGGGATACCCATCCACCGATACACATTTAATAGCTCTTAAATTAAGGGAGATAAGGTTGCCGATATTTCAAAAGTGCATATTGGTTTGAGTGTATTTAATAGCTCTTAAATGAAAGGAATAAGGTTGCTGATACCATGTCGGCATTGCACTAGTGTTGCGTGAGGGTATCGGGTGGCAGTAATGAGACGCCAATCACCCCGCCCCGATGGACATCCACGCACATCACAGTGATTGCTCCGGGTCGTTATTAGTAGTTATTAATAGCGGGCATTATAGACCCATATCCTTGGGATATGATGCCTGCCACCTTTCACTAAACGGTTAACCGCCTATAGCTTGTCAGATTCCTTGATGCACTGTAAAATTTTATGTTGTCTACGGTTACATTGTATATGTCGTGGGCCAATCATTGAACTGGGCCGATCGAGATCTGCCTGGGCAGATCATGATACGCCGGCATTTCTTGATTTGCCTTTGAAAACAACATATCGTTTAAAGCATAACGTTTGACGATTTGCCCGGCCATGCATGGGCAAATCGATTTTGTAGGGTAGCCAAAGTACAAGCAAATAAAATGAAGTTTAGAATTATTCTACTAGATAATAAAGATATAACCAGCCATGCTGGAATAAATAGTCTGTAGGGTGACCAAAGTATTAGTAAAACTTTTTTCTTCAACGAACTCACTGTTATTGTTTTTATTATCACAATTTTAACTCAAACTAACTCTAAGGTTCGGATCGATCAAGATCTTTAAATGTCACTGTACAAAGTCTTCGTTTTAAATTTGGAAGACGAATAAATTAAACTTTCCTTTATTCTAAATTAAATAAAAACTGATTTTTGAGAAGCTTAACCAACCATGTACTATTTGAAACTTAAACACTAAAACATCAAAATACAAAATAATGTCAAATGACATTGTCATTTTTTCTATGGATAAATGTCAGAGCGTTTTTCAACCACCGATTTTGATGGTTAAAAAGTTGCAACGCTCTGACGTTTGGAACGGGAAAGTTGTGTCAACCGAACGTCACGCTCTAATGTTTGGAACGCCGTTAGAGCGTTTGGTTACACTCGGAGCGTAGGTTCTGAACGCAACCCAGCTGACAGAGCGTAAACAGCGTTACAGCGCCACAAGCGTCGCGAAACGGAAGTATATTACGATGCGCCCAGCCATATCTCGATGTGGCCAAGTACTAGTAGGGTAAATCGACGAATAGGATGCTTTTATCGATCTGCCTAATTTTTTATTTGGCACATCATGAAATTATTGGCCAGATCATGAAATGCCGGCAAATCGTGATCTGCCCAGGCAGATCTCGATCGGCCCAGTTCAACGATTAGCCCACGACATATACAACAGGGAAGTATAAAGCCGAAAGCTCTCTAAGCACTAAGTTAAACGTATCTACAGGACCAAATAGAATTAAAAGTCTACTCCTTTTAAGAGTTTTATAAAAAGGAAACTAGGCATAAACGCATTATAGATGATAGCTTTTATTTTTAAAAGACAAGTGCCGAAGTTCAAACAAAGATGTCATAAATTTCAAATTAATGGGCTTATTTAATAACTCAGACAGGTACTTAATGAAAATATTACACTGTTTCATATAAGGAATAAGCTTATATAGGTAGTCCTACGATACTACTGGCCCGGTAGTGTTGAAGGGAAAAATACATTCGACACTACCAGTAGTGTGCCTTGGTAGTGTCGTGGGGAAGAAGGGGTATGTATTTTATTTTGTGTTTGTTGACTGTCGGTCAAAAAGACAACATTATGTTTAAAGTTTTTTTTCATTGGTAGCAATGGTAGCAAAAGAAGGCCCCAAAAATTTAAATGCACGCGTTAAACACAATATATTGGTTTAGATGATATTAATAGATTGGCTGCCACATTAGCCAGTAGTATTATTCATGGGCTGGTCGAGGCTTCCTCGCTGCGAGATTGATGTAAGATCGAACGCCTCGAAAGGGGTACGTATCAGAATGTCTAAAGTTAGAATGTCTAAACTTAAAATGGCAAAGTTCATAATGTCAAAAATTTGAATGTCTAACGATTAAAATGTAAAACGTTCAAAATGTCAAAAACGAAAATGTCAAACGGTCAGATAGTCCTAAATTAAAATGTCTAAGTTCAAATGATCAAAACTTAAAATGTCTAATATTCAAATTACCAATTCATAATAAATTTCAATTACATTTTTTCATACAAAACTGTAAATCGCAATAATTTTTGTTTGGTTTGGTATTTTGGATTTTTTATTTAGTTAAATATTACTAGATAAATAATGTCTTTCTTTATCCAATTATAAACATCACACAAAAGTTAATTATGGTTAAATTGCGAATCATTTTGGTGTTATGTTAATGCTTTGTATGGGAAGCTCACGGTTCGCCGGAGTAACGGATACTAGCGCGGTTTTCTTGCGGTTTTATTAAAAGTAGTTTGATAATTAGTTAGTATTTGGTTTGATTTTGGATTTTCTTGACGTTTCAGCATAGCAATAGTCTAGGGGGACTTTGTAAATTGTTGTGTTCCGGCAGTAAGAGGTAAGCCAGTATCTCAGTGGTGAGGATTAAATATGTTCCAATCGCAAATCATTTTGGTATTACCTACCACAGATAATTATGTATTACGTTTGTATGGAAAGCTCACTGTTTGCCGGAGTCTTTTTTCATGGAGGGGATCGCTTATTCTCCTGCTTTAATGTTTGGTGATAAGTGTAGCAGTTTACCAAAATTGAAGTTGAGAAAGTGTGTTTGAATAAGTTAAGAAATAATAACAACTTGATTACGAAAACGTCAGCGCGTGCACAACATGGGCGCGGTGCATTGGTCGAGCGGCGAGCGCTCCACGTGGCTTAGTCTTGACTGGTGATCTCGGCGAGTGCATCAAATTGATATATTGCAATGAATCAAAGAAATACACACAAAAAACTGGAGGACAATAGGCGCACGTTAAGGTGGGTACTCACTTAGGTTCGCGAACCTGCAGCAAAAAAAATCCTGTGCTGAAAATAGTTTGCCATAGTGTGTACGTATGCGAACTTGATTCGCACAGGTAATACAATAGCAAAAGTGAAAATAAAAGGGAACAAAATTTTCTGTCACCTAAGTTTAGATGTGTCACTAATCTGCAATACCCTAATAATAATATCTATCTCCAAGAAATATATTAGTTATCATATTTACCAAAACTGTCTCTAAAGTATAAATCATCGAATGTAAATATGTATCTTAAATTATAGTTTGATCACTTTTTTCTATAGCCTGAATATAGCTAAGATCTATGCTCTAAAAAGTAAGTTACGGGCAGGAATAATACACCTACCTAAAATAATAAACCTGTCACTATAAATCTAATCATCTAACTATTAGCATCGATTAATTCGTTCAATTATCGAAATTATAGATCTGTTACCTAATTAATAGAAAAATTCCTAATAGGGGCGGAGTTTTTATAACGGAGTTTTTAAAACCATTTTGATATTGTTTGGTGATTCAATTTCAGTGACACTTTTATTATTTTGATAATTGATATTATTTCCAAGTAATTTTTAATTAATATTTAGGTAATCATTTTAACATTATTTGGTGATTCGATTTAGGTGAGAAGTCTACTATTTTAGGAACAAATATTATTAACTAGGTCACTGAAAACGCATTTATTAGGTAATGGATAAAATCATGCCCTTAAAATAATAGGAAATAAATATGATAAAGAGGTAAGAAAATCATCATTTATATTTACATAATAATATGAAAGCTTTACATCTAAGTACCTAAATAATCACAGTAAGTATATTATAATAGTAAAAAAAACATTTTTTGTACACAATAGCGTAATAATGTTACATCTTAGGTAAATAATCACAAATTGCGAAAACGTAAGTATACCCTCCTCCATGTCACAATTTAAAAATTGTAACGCAATTACTAGAAACAACAAAGAATTGCTCACAAAATTAAAAAAAAAGGCAAATTGTTGTTTTCAAATCATTGTAAACCTTTGACTTATGGACCATTGATATTTTAACTAGTTTGATGTTTGAACCATTTGACATTTTGAATTTAGCTATTATGAATTTATACATAATGATTTTTGACATTTTAAACCATTTGCATTTTGATTTTTGACATTTTGAACTTTGCCATTTTAACTTTAGACATTTTAACTTTAGACATTCTGATACGTACCCCTCGAAAGTTATTGATGGTGAGAAACTGTCTTCATAAACACGACCGATGAGATGTATCTCGACTTGTGTGGGATGTTGGATGCAATGTGAGGGACATGTATTGTGCAGAGGTTTAAATTTAAATGATCTAAAGGTTTTAGTTTGAAGAAATCGGTAATAAGCAACAATGTCTAGGGTACACTGTACAGGGTGCCCCAAAACTTTGCAACACGAAAGGAATGTACCTTAAATATTGAAGATAGGAAATATTACTAAAATAAGACTTCATTTTGTTTTAAAAATACTAGAAACTGCATACAAAGTGTTTTTTTTAATCCATACGATACGATGATACAAATATTGATACATTATGTAATAATTAAAATACAAATGTTATGTGATCATCCTTCTGTGTTACTCAAGAAAAAATAACCCTAATGAGTAACTCTTTCGATCGGTAGGTATCGTAAAAATAAAAGTTTTTTTTATATTTGGTAGGTTCGCTTCCTGGCTAAAGGCAAGCGATTTATCAAAAATCTTTGCAGTTGCAATTATTTTATAGATAAAAATGAAGTCTTATTACATTAAAAATATTTAAGGTGCTTTCCCTCCGTGTGTCAAAGTTTTAGGACATCCTGTATACTGAGGGCTTAATAAACAAAACACGATAGTCGGACGCAATTCTATCGTGATGCTTTTTTATAATAGGCCATCGTGTCCAGAAAATAAAAAAATTGTACGTATCCATATCAAAATGTCATTTGAAATGAGGTCAGTTTTAAAGCAGTAATGCAATTAAAAGGCGACATTTTTGGTTCTAATTTACGTAGTGTCAAATCGTGTCGACAGCAAAGAAAGATTCATTGTCCAAAAAAAAATATACCAGCCAAGTACGAGTACTACTGGTATGACAAACTACTTACAATTAGTATGATCACGAGGAAAAAGGTTGTTGAAGAAGACCGAATATTTTCCTTTGCCGGCAATTTTCATGATTCTGTTCATTCATCACAATACATCTTCTTTTAACTTGATGAATTCTAAACAGCAAAGGATTAGATAAGCACGATTTTTTCTTTGAAGTACGGAACCCTAAAAATCGACGTTAATTTTCGTTCTCATTGACGTATGACATGCTGACGTATAGTTGCCTTTACATTCAAACTTGCAGCATGCGATGGGTAAGGAGCGTTGACTGGTCGATTTGTGTTTCACGAATGGCATGAACAAGCAACGTTTCTAAGTCCTACTTTACACATTTTTAGATTGCTTATTTGTATTTTTATTTCGTCGAATCCTATGACGGGAGTATGAAGTTCCCTCTTTGTATTTCGTTTACTATTTTCTAATATTGACCGATATAAATGATGCATTTCATTTCAGCAGAGCATAATTTGGTCTGAGTACAGCCAAAATTACCGAGATGTTTTTTGTTGACAAAATAAGTAGACACATCCAAAGAGATCCCATCCAATCCTTTTTAGGTTCAAAGTAACAGGTCTGCAGGTGGCACAAAGTGCAAAAGACGTCTTTTCGTGACTTCAAAAACTGTGGCAAAAAGCACAGTCACTGCGGCCAAAACCGCAATGCACTCAGCTCAGCCCGCCAGATTTCTCCACGAAATCGCATTTCACGCTAATGACTACGAAATTAATTCACCCAGTTCCGTATTGCGAGGACAGGAGAAAAAACCGGTCAAGATCGAGTCGGACTCGCGCACCGTGGGTTCCGTACCATCATATAGTATAAATACACTGCGAATTATATCTATTCTGTGAATTTTGCAGTTTTAGATCAGCGCCAACTCCCGACCGGTATGGTGGAATGGAATTATGGAATTAATGTAATTTTTGATGATGATTTCAGACAAAAGTGTGGTAGAGACATCGTTTTATTTTTCCTGTAATCTTTACATAAACTATTGTCACATAAAATAATTTCAGATTTTTCAGAAGAAATAAGATTATTATAATTGCTTGGAAAGAAAGAAATTTGTTTTGGCAAAAGTTCTGAATTAAATGTAATACGAAATAAAATCATCATAATTAGTTTGGTGATTTGTACATCTACTGAGAGTGGTGAATAGGTATGAACAATCATTGTCAATCAAATTAACGAATTGGGAAAATTAATTGCTAACGGGAATTTCACGTACTTGCCTACCTATACCTCTTGGGTGTAATCCTGTGGTAATCTTAAGGCGATTAAAATATAAATCTTGTAATATTTAATCATTCAAAGGCAGCAAAATACAACGTGTTACAAAAAAAATCCCATAATGCCGAATATGAAACCAACGGTGAAATCGCGAAAAAAAACTGCGGTTTCAGACAAAAATTTATAACGAAAATATCAAAATGTATGAAACAGTTGATATTTTTCGCGATTTTAAAGTTGTATAAAATTAAGCTATGGCGTAAAAATAACTTTTAGCCATATCCACTGTAATAGTTCATGTACACTAAAAGTGTGCATGAACTAAAGATAATTTGAGAGCTTCGCACTTAAACCTTTTTCTATTTGGTTTTGTCAAACAAATAAAAAAGAAAACTATTATGGTATTTTGTCAACCAAGGAAGGCAGTGCTTAGCCGAATATGGACATAACATACCTACTTATTGTTCAAACCACGTCTTAAACAACTTAAGGTCCACTTTTATTGTCTGACTTTCCTTTTTTATTGAGCTACTACCTATTAGGCGAATGCTACACGCAAGATCCATATTGTATTCCGTCAATATATACTGTCGGATTACGATAGGTATACGACCTGATTTTAAATAATCCAATTTTGTTGGGTAACGTTTTCCCTTTTGTGCCTATGTGTAACAAATTGAAATGGATTTCATTATAAAAAAAACAGGTTTTTAAAGGAAAGGAACCGAAAGACCAGTCAGTGTTAGAACTTATTTTTTCGTCTCTAAAATAAGAATTTCATGTTTTAGAATAAGTAAGTATACCTACCCTTAGTGACCAAGGTCTAAGTACATTATGTCCAAGGCTTAGTCAGTGAGGTGCAACTGCAAATCGTATTTGTGATTTCTACCTGAAGTCCCATTCATTGTAAGTTCTGGACGTAATTAAAAATATTTTTTAGGTAGACTGAAAGACAACTGCTGTTTATTTTATATTCGAATATATTTTATTTCGTAATAGTTTCGTAATATGTATTTTATTTGGTAGGTATGTATTTTTTATATTCGTAATCTCAAGGTAAATCATAGGATTTACATGTATTTTATATGTACATAGGTACATACGTCAGTGCGGTACTGTACATAATTTAAATCGTCTGTAAATTGTGTTTGCGAGACCTTACGTTTGTATGTCCGTCATTATGCGCTATTATTCAACAATAGCATTCCCACAATTATTTTGGTTTGGCAGCATTTCAGTTTGAATATCGAATTATAATGTTTTTCAATGATTATGTTTATAAGCTAGAAATAATATCACTAACCTTTACTAGGTTAGGTGTATAGATACCGTTGGTTGGCGTTTTATGGTTTATATTTTTTTAATTATTAAAATAAAACTTTTTAATATATTAAAGTCTTAACTCCGGTTTTCTCGTTTTTAACACGTTTTTATTAGGTTGCTTTCTCGTTTGTATGTTTGATTGTTTGTTTGTTTCGCCACAAAGTTTGCGAACGATTTTATACTAGCTTTCCGATGAGCTAGGCAGCGATTCTTAACCTCGGGTCGCGACCCAAATTCGGGTCGCGAGAGTTATTGTGTTGGGTCGCGGGCCCCCAAAAGACTTTAAAAAGTGATAAAATTTTACATTTTTAATTACGAATATTTTTATTTTTTATCGATAGGTAGATCGATGTCATTACTCAAAGTGTTCTCAAATCTATTATTACTCATAATTACCACATAATCACAACAACTTTTTACTATAAACAAGCAAGATTAGTCGATAAAACTGAATAAAAATCGCGCTGCGCCGCCTTTTTTTCTTTAAACAAGCGAGATTACAAGATATTAGTAGATGAAACTGACTAAAAATCGCACTGCGCGGCCATTTCTTTTTTAAAAACAAGGGAGATTACAAGATTAGTAGATAAAACTGACTAAAATTTGCGCTGTGCGGCCGTTTTTTAGTGTAAACAAGCAAGGTTACAAGATTAGTAGATTAAACTGACTAAAGATAGCGCCGCGCGGTCGTTTTTAACCAACAGGCAAAATTGAAAATCTTGGAACCTGTAGAAATGTCGCCCAGGGCGCTGGTAGTGCTAAAACCGGCACTACTTTCACGTCTTGACTACTGAACCGATCATGAAATTTTGCATACATGTTGTCAGGGGTACAGAAAAGGGACATTCAGTTCCCGAGGGATAGCAAAAAAACTGTTCACGCAGACAAGTCGCGGGTGGCCACTAGTCAAAAATAAATAGCAGGTAATTTTATTACCACTCACTGGAAAATAAGAAAATAATATTAGGATTAGATTAGGGTCGCGGACTTCAAATATATTTCTACTTTGGGTCGCCAGGCAAAAAAGTTAAGAACCACTGAGCTAGAGACTTGAAACTTTGAGCATAGGTAAGAACTGGAAGGCAATGCAATATTATGGTGTCATTGAGCTGATCTGATGATGAAACCGGAAGAAAGCTACAGGAACTCTATGATGAAACCATACTACCCCATCGTGTTTGGGTTCGTAAGAATTGTCTTGATGAGTACTCTAATGGAAGATGAGGTCCAGGGTCTGATGAAGAAGCTGAAAGGCCATGCCATAGGAACTCAATATTGAAAGCGTGCAACCCTATAAAATTTGGGCTTGTTTGAATCGTCTTGACAGGTCTTTGTTGGGAAATTGTTTCCAGGGTCTGATGATGGAGACGGAAGAAGGACACAGGAACTCTTTAAAAAAACAAAACTAAAAAAAATCGGACTAAAAACATTAAAACGGACTAGTAAAAATAGTCTAAAAAGTACAAAATAAATTCTTGTGTAAATATTTATAACCTACAGAAACCTAAAAACGCGGGGCGCATGCTAAAGACAATATGGATGATAAATTTTACAAAATGCACGCCACGTTTTTAGGTTTAAATTTTCTGTTTTAAAGGACATGTCCCATCGCGCCTATGTCATTTGCCTCACCATTCTCAAAAAATGAAAGTCTATTGCGTCTTAATCATAGTAGTATGTCAGTGTAGGTATTTTACTCTAGAATCAGATTAATAATTATTTTCTGCATTAAAAAGTGGGATTTTTAAGTTAAAACGCTTTTAAATCACATTTTTTTATCATGATAGTACTATTTACTTACATTTTTTTCACAAAATACTTCAGAAACTTCAACAAATAGTTAAGTGGCTGTACCTTTCTCTATAGTAGTTAGTTAAGCACTCAAATGTAATTATAATTAAATAATAAGGTAAACAATCCGCGCGGCCAAATGTGTGTCGCAGCGTAAGCTAAAAAGAGGTAGGTTTAGTCATGTGCAGTTTAAGACTGTACAAACTCAATGTTTTTGTAATTGTTTTTCTAAATATAAAACAATTCTTGACTGATACTATACCTAAATAAAATGTAATTAGCATTTTTTAATTATGAAAGTAATAGTACTGTAGCCCGTAGAACATTTAAATCACCAAAAAGGTTACCGTTTGCCGTAATTTATTAGTTATTTATTACGAAATTATAGATACTTTAACCCAAGTTTTACAGATCGCAACCCATCGTAACCTATATTTGTATTATTCCAAAAATGATTTTTTTTTTCAAGGTTTACCACATGGTTTAGCTATTGTCGTGTTCTACAGCTTTGTTTGATTGCCACTGATAATAGTTAGACTATGGAAAGTGATCATACACAGATTTAAGACCAGATAAAGACCAACCATTTTCATCAGGTCTTAAATCTGTGTATGGCTACTTTTTGTAGACTTACTTTTATCTGTAGCAATTAAACCAAGCTGTAGAACATGACAATAGCTAAACTATGTGGTAAATCTCGAAAAATAAAAAATATCAATTTTGGAGATATACAAATATAGGTTACGGCGGGTGGCGATCTGTAAAACTTGGGTTAAAGTATCTATAATTTCGTAATAAATAACTATATCACAATGGCAAACGGTAACCTTATTGGTGATTTAAATGTTCTACGGGCTACTGTACTATAATTAAATAAAATTAAACTGGGGCAACGCTGGGACATCTCCTTTTCATTATAAATTATTTGTTTGCCTATTCATAGTAAGCGAAAAATGCGAAAACTCTTAACTGACATAACATACAAGAAATGTGATTTACAGCTTGGAGTTAAATTGATGCAACACGTTCGAGAAAGGAAAGCGAGACAGCAGTGAAAGGATTCCTTCATACCTGTTACCTTCAAGGCAAAGCTTAAAATGGTCTTTACACTGACCAATCAAAATCCATAATTCTCAATACAAAAAAATGCTAGTTATAAAAATTGAACTATGTAAGTGTTAAGTTTATACAATACGAACATCTGTCGAGAAAAGACACGCGCGTAAACTCGATAGAGTAATTATCTATGGAAAATTTAGTTTCCCTTTTCGGCGGTAGATGGTGTTATACACATTCCCATACAAAATTACTCTATCAAATGTTTTTACGCGCGTTATTTTTTCGATAGCTTTTCGTGCTAAGGGTACAGATAACTTTGCGGACCTAATTATTTTAATTACTTTTTAATAGTAGATAACATCATTGCTCTGATTGCAAATTAAGTAGCTAAAGCACTTGATTTTCATAAAGGTGCTCCCTCACCGGGAGCATTCACGTGTAATGTAACGTTACAGATTTGAGCATTACATCAGTGAAGGAGGAGAACCGAGCATTATAATGCGCACCTTGTAATGATACAAAACGGGCATACATCAGTGAAGGAGGAGAAACACGCGAATGCTCGTCAGTCAGGGAGGTATTATTGTAATGTAATGCTCAAAGACGAATCTATAATGTTACAGTACCTACACGTCAATGCTCCCGGTGAGGGAGCACCTTTATGAAAATCAGAGACAACGGTGAAACTACAAATACCCAGACCTGAGCCAATATAGAAAAGTAGGTTTTCTAAATTGGCCTAGCCGGGGATCAAACCTGGGATAGATGACGACACCTTGAAAACCGGGGTACAAACCATCCGACTACGGAGGTCGTCACTTCTGACTTTATACGGTGATAATTTTATTAATCTATCTAATAAAAAAATCGGTTGGCACTCCGGGAGTGCCGGCAGAAGTGCAAACTTGAATTAATGAATTAACGTTGTGCATTTTTGATATTTTGAAATTAGCGGCAAATGATTAAAATTATTTCTTTCCTATTACTATACAGTCACACAATTCAATCAGTTTGTAATTAGAGAAAAATTCTAAAGATTTCGCGCCAGTTGCCTTTTTTATTTCTACATGCAGGCATTCTACGATTTAAACTTATGGTCACAGAGTATAAATAAGTCTATGATTTCACCGAAGAGATCGCTGCTATTAGTTCCATTTTCAAAATTAGCGCGTTGCTGGTGACACAAGTGTTTACGTCTTAAAATGACGTGCCGCCATTTTGAACGCGCCCCGTAGAAAGAGAGGGGGATACTTCCGCCGCCAGCTGTCTATTCTCCATCCGTCACATCCGTCTTACGCATTTTCGATCAGCCACGTGATTCTTACTGACGCGAGTTTAGCATTTTTCCCCATACAAAAAGCGCACAACGCCGCTATAGAAGTTTTCATTTCACTTCAAAAAGTAAACTAACTTTATTATCGCAGACGCCCGATAATCATGTTTATTTGGAAAAACAATAGTAGATTATACAACAAGTGAATAAAAAGGGAATTTAGTTCGATAGACTAAGTTGGATCCCGAGAGTAGCGAAGGATTCTAAAGTTGAATCCAGAGCGTAGCGAGGGATTCAAAAGTAGAATCCTGAGCGAAACGAGGGATACAAAGGACGGAGATGAAATTCTTTTTTCACGAGTTGTGTACTCTACTTTTTACCATTGACTGCGAGGAAACAAATACTAACCAGTACTTATAGTATTTATAGTTGACCATCTGCCATTTTGAATGTCCCCACTGCTGGGGCACAGGACTTCGGATGGGCCATAACCAACCACGCGGGCCCAATGCGGATTGATGAGTGTTAACGACTGCAAATGTAGCCGGGGCCAACGGCTTAACGTGCCTTCCGAAGCTCGGAGGAGCCCGAGATAATACATTTTTGGTCACCCATCCCATGACCGACCCCTGCGAAAGTTGCTTTACCTCCACAAATGCTGAGCCAGACACTAAACCACTGTACCGTCGAGCGCCTCTTTATAGTTATCACAGTTTATTATTTATTATTTAGGTAATCGCTAATATTTAAACATAGAAAATTCGAAGTTTTCCAATGACATAAAACAACCATGCCAAGAGAGAGATTACATGATCAGTCTGACATCAGTCCATTTCATCAGTTTGTATAGACAAGACAGTTAGATAGAAAAGAACCCAAAGATACTAAGAAGACACTAAAAAGAACCTAATTAAATTTGGCGGGATATTTTTTTTTCGATTGATTTTATTGTGTAACTATGGCTCTATGGAATAGCTCCATAGCAGCCAGTACGTACTTTCTTCAGCACTTCTTGTACAAATTCATGATTGGCGCTTGTTCCAAATTCAAATTATTTTTATTCACTCGGAGAATAAAATCCCTTATTATTCACTCTTATCGTTGAATTAAACGCACTTTTTCGAGTGGCGATGGTAAAAAATAATTTAAGGATTATCCAATGAATTTCTTCACGTGCCTACTTCAAAAGCAATAAATCTTCAATTCCTATCACAGACCGTGATTCCTATATATTACCGATGCCTCGCTAGCTCAACTCGCATAATTATTATTAAGGTACAATTTCGACCGCCGCACGAAAGCTTACATAATCCAGTTCATTATTAATAATAACACGTAATTAATACAGAAACACCTGTGGTTCTGTATAGGGTGGAATCTAAAATATACGTTATGAAGTCTTATTTCTGCGTACAAGATCCACAACAAAATGCATGCATATAATGCGTGAAAATAAACTACTTTTTTACAACATGGATAGAATATGGGTTTGTGGTGGAAAATCAGTCAATCGTGTTATTAATTACCGACATGATAACTTTTTCCTACTTCCTCTTCAAAAGAGTTTTCTATTGCTTGTATGTTAAAGCACGAATTTTATTAAGATCCATAATCATATCAAATAATTAAAAAAAAAATGTAAAGACGCACACTTCAGATTCTATGTCGCATTCCTAAAGAAACATTATCAATTTTTTCAATGAAAGAAAGAAAACATGTAAACTTTGTTACGGTTTGGAGTTCTAATATACTGTAGGCATCTGTATACAATTTGATATTTACTTCAAATGTATTTGCGTGCTAATAAATTAGTAGAAAATGCGAAATGTGACATTTCGTTGTCTTTCGACTTCACTTGTATTAACGTTTAGTTAAATCATTAATGAGTCTAAACTAAACACAGACCTCATTTCAAATAATAGTGGATTTAAATTTACATCTTGACACCTTTTCTGAGCTCATAAGCTTAGAAAGACGGAAAGAGAAGCCATGTGTGAGTGTGTGTGTGCCATGCCATGTGTGTTTTTTATGTGTGAGTGTCGTCATTACAGTGTTGTTTTTGTATGTGGGTATGCGGAACTGCACTTGTGTGCATTTCCCTCCCCCCGCAAAAAATGCCAGAATAATTTGAATAGAGTAATAATCGCTAAGGCTTCTCCCTTCGTGACGAAACGAAGCCTTTGTTGCTCGAAGCTCATAAGCTAAATCACTGTCAAAACTTCTTTAAATAATTGACAAATTGTGAATAATGTTTAACACGCATAGATGTTAGCAGATTTCAATTGCAGTAGGTAGGTAACGAAAAAAAAACTTGTTATTGAACTTCATAATATTATTGGAATTCCCTCCGGTAACAGCGTATTGTAATAGCTCCTTTAAATTACCAATTCGCTATGACATGTACAATTCGCAAATAAATTTTCTATACGAATCTAAAAGAATTTATTAGACCGGAATAGATGAAGTGTAGGATTGTAGAGGGACTAGAGGGCCTTTAATGAGGCGGTTTGTAGCAATCGGCGGGATCTGTAGAGTGTCGGGTCGGCAGGAGCGAGGACGGGCTAACGGGCCGCGCCGGTGCCGAACAATGGAGGTCGGGGATCAGCCCTCGTTAGATAACACACCGGACGATGGTTTATGCGTTATGTTGATATAATTACGGCCGTTTCTGCTAATTGCGATCTTTGTGAAGTGATATAAATGGTATGCGATAGTGATAAAAAGAATAGAAGGCCTACTCAAAGGGCAAACGTTAAAAGCGTTTCTCTATTCTACATATTATTGACTATCGCTTAAGTATTTTTTTGGAATAATTCAGATCAGTTTTGTACAAAGATCATTTTTTCCTCGTTGGCAACGGCTACGAGCCAATGGTTTCGTACGCGGTCAAAGGGATCCTACAAGTATAGAAAAACTAATTTTCCCACAAAAAACGGAAAGTCACTTAAGTAGATGAGAATCTGTTTACTATTAGATAGACGATCGAAGACTACTCGTATTAGGTAATTTTATTTACATGTTTAAATGTGTCATCATCTTAAATTAATGAAAAGTCCGTATTCAAATGTCCGGAGGTAAATTACATATTTAACATTTGGCATACGTGATTTTCTAGCCTGGATAACAAAGGATACTTTATCCCGGTCAATGGTTCCCTAGAGATTTCGCGAATGTCCACGCGGACGAAGTCGCGGGCGAAAGCACCTTATAATCTGTGATTATAACAAAACAAAGCGGCCATGCGGTCATCATAACTCATCTTGGGAGCCTAAGCGTGCCCGCAGACTACAGACTTTCTATCGACCGATAGTTAGTTTTTATATGAAGAATCGGCCGATACTAAATCGTTGTAGTGTGCGCACTTGCATACTTCTTCATACATACTGATTAAAGGCCCGACCCAACTATCGGCCGACAGTTTGGTCCGTAGTTTGTGGGGTGCCCGACTTAACAAATAAAGATGAAACAATAATAAATGTTGTATTCTAGGACGAGCGAACTGGTGGCGCTAGTGGCGGTGTCCTGCACTCTGTTCCTGTTCCTGCACACGCGCGACCTGAGCACCAAGCTGCGCCGCATGCAGGGCCGGCTCAACGATGACGTCACCGCCTTCAACCACCTCACTGACAGTCAGTTCCTATCTTTTAGTATAGTATACTTACTAGTATACTTTTTATATCACTATATCCTATTCGTGTCTCTGATGAGTGAACTGGTGGCGCTATAGTGGCGGTGTTTTGCATGCTGTTCCTTGTTCCTGGACACGCGCGACCTGAACACCAAGCTGCGCCCCATAGCACTAAGGCGGAATGAGGAAGCGCACTACACCCGGAATCCTCATCACTGAGGAACATGGCCAATGGCCATCTTAGCTCTAACTGCTGGAACACAACAATTTTTAAATTGTTGTTATGGCGTCAGACTTAGTATAGGTAAAATGGTGGAGGTAAGGAGGTGGACTTGAAATAAGCCCTACACCAACCAAACTGAGTACAAATTGTACCCCCTCCCCCCCTGGAAATCGAACCCGAAACCCCAGAGTCTTATACGGGTGGACGAACCACTAGAACACAGAGGCGGTTAATATTCTTTTTTTATTGTTGTCCGGCCGCTTGCGGGTATTGATGAATAGGGCCGGCTCAACGATGACGTCACCGCCGTCAACCACTTGACTTCGAGTCAGTATCATGAGTACGACCATAGCACAGGCCACTGTCATCGTTCTTTAATATTTTGCTGCGGGATACTGCTTTGGATCAATCATCGAATCCTAAAAGTATATTCCGCGAAGTCATAATTGTGACTGAAGTACTACGTCAAATCTTACGAAATTCTGTGTTCATCAAATACACATTCCATATCACAACGAAGGAATATACAAATTCTCCTACCTTACTCAAAGAGAATGTAAAAATAACTAGCGTTATAACCTTACCCTGTGGTTAGTAAAGAAATTTAACTTTTGAAGGTTAGGCTTATATGTAAATAGTCGCAGTATACAAACGTATCCAAATCCTAGCCTGTGTAAGGTAAGGAACAATTTTGCTGCACGCATGCGCGTCGGTTACCGTAAATAGGGCGTAATTACCCATTTGTTATTGCGATCGACGCTAATACCTATGCTTCACGCGACCGTGGGACGGAAGATTTCAGGAAAACCATTATTATTCCATTACCGTTAATACAGTCTTTAAGCAGGTCTATTATAAAAAGAATCGCGATAATCGGACGCAATTCGTCGTTCAATTTACTTGATATTGAACCTTATTCGTGAGTTAATAGTGTCACGGAGTTGGACGAACATCGTCCGCTTATCGCGATTGTTTTTATGTAATAGGCCTGCTGGGCTCGTGACATGAACACCTTTACACGACGCGATGCGAAAATCAAAATATCTCCCAAATATAATATACGGCGTTTTGTACCTATGGCTATTAAACTATCTGTAAGTAAATTGTGAAATGTTAGAAAATTAAAAGATACTCACCATTAATTTTATTTCTAAGACCTAATTTCATAAATTAGATAAGGTTATTAATAAAAGCCTAACAATATAATGTTCAATTAAGTTTACATTCAAAACGGTATAACTACTTAATTTCAAGAGTTTAGTGTGTCACTAGCACCAAGCGCACTAAGTTAAGAATGCACATAATTATTTTATGTGCACTGAAATAGTATGATAATTTAATGGCAGCAATTAAGCAGTTAATAAACTCTCTAGACTGCTTTCTAGATTCTAACGGATTCTAGGTAAACTAAGACGGTAATGTGGTCAAAAATGCAAGTGTTACCTTATTTAGTAGGCGCAGATGGTATTGTCCTACTAATGTCGCGTGCCACTCGCGTGTTTCTGTACATTAAGTTCACTGCCGCGGGAACCCGACCAAACTTTCACTGCCACGAAAAAATATAATATTGCGTCTGCGCAGACGCGGCGATACCGTTCACTGGGCCGACGATTTTTTTATTCCAACGCCCTGCGAGCGGTCTCTTAATATCCTATTATTTATCTTGGTTTTTCTCCGACTTGTCAGTTACGCATCACTGAATTTATAGAGTGCTGCGGCGATCTATCGAGTCGAGGCTTTCTTTCCAATTTACTCCAATTTTCTTGATTTCGCTTGAATGGGTCGCCTTTATTAAATTAGAACCGTTATTCTCTGAATCACAAAGAAATGAACGGTAAGATTTTTATAAAATTTTGAATTTGTTTAATAGAAAAAAAAGCGTTTCTACCACGTGTAGTTGGACTTTACAATATCTTTGTTTCGGCGAACGAAAATATCGTGTACATTGTTTCATCAAAACAAATTGCAATTTGTTTGATTGAAACTGTAATTTGCTAGCAATGGATTCGTAAATTGGAATAGCAGTGCAATGCAAGCTTGCAGGCAGATGTGTCGCCGCAAGCCGCAGCGCCCGCGCACACTTCCTTATTGCCGCTGGCCTTAGGGCTGCAATAAATGTTCCTAATATCAAATCTTAGGGTAAAATTAAAAAAAACGGCAAAAAAATTACGTTTGTGGTATGGGAGCCCCCCTTAAATATTAATTTTATTCTGTTTTTAGTATTTGTAGTTATAGCGGCAATGAAAATACATCATCTGTAAAAATTTCAACTGTCTAGCTATCACGGTTCATGAGATACAGCCTGGTGACAGACAGACAGACAGACAGACAGACGGACAGCGGAGTCTTAGTAATAGGGTCCCGTTTTTACCCTTTGGGTACGGAACCCTAAAAACGAACATCGTGATCATGTTCAATGATTATAAAATTACCTATATATGCCGAAGAAAAGAACAGTGTATTCTTGTATTTGCTGTAGCTCTAGGTTTTCATCTCTTTCATTTCTTATTTGTCCAAGTTTGGAGGATTTCTTCAGTCTTTCATTGCATCAAAGTCTAGGAACCTGTGGATTAGGAACTCTTACCGCTATGCACATCCTAGACTTGACTAAGTCAAGTCTGACTATTGAAGTGTTGACCACTGCTAGACCTAAAAAAAATTTAATGATAATGATAGGTATATGAACCATTTAAACGCGTTACTGCAAAGTACATATATACATCGAAATGTACATACATAATAATAAGAGTACCTACCTACATAAGAATAAATGTACCTACCTTAATTTTATTTTCAAGATTATTCATCTTCATCTCATTTAAAATCATCCGGTGTACCTATAATATTAATATCAAGTAAAATGTAATAGAGTATTTCTGAAACTTAAATTTAAATTAATTTATTTTGCTAACAGACAGGTAACATCAGACTGTCTAACGGTTTGAGTTCCCAGTCGAAATCAATTTAGCGCGTACGAAATATGAATGAAATTTAATAAGGACCCAAAATACCTTTTGTGGTTAAAAATATATACAAATTATTTGACATCGTCTTGTATTCGTGCGAGCAATATTTATCAACTTGCTAGATAGTGTAGTTAGCATTCTATTAGAACAACGCCTATTTAACAGTAGGTTAAATAAATTACCAAATAGTTTTTTTGGAAAGTGTGAACCACAGTTCTTTATAGACACACGTGACATGGCCATTTTTTTAAAGTCGCGACGAATATATTCATACCGTAAATGAAAAACAAAAGCATGATTAGACTAATGAGAGATTGTTTGAATAACGGTGAGATCCTAATATAAGATAATAGTGAGGCTGCGATATGTATAGAGGAATTATTTAACGATTAATTTGTTGTTAAAATAAATTGCAAGGTTTTTCATATGCGTTATTTTGTTTCTATTGCTGGCAAAATCATACCTATACTACCAATAGAGCGGCGATAATCTCTAAAAAGACGCTTAGAAAACACTTTTCGTACAAGTCATCTCGGAAATATGAAAATTTGGTATCGTTGCATTCAGTACGATGCCCTCATCACAAATATATAAGATGACAAGTGCGAAAGTGGTGGGGGTAGAAACTGTGACGTCATAAAGTTTTCAGTACAAAGAAATATTTTTTTCATACCATGTGGTATATCAAATGAAAGGGCTTTGTGAGTAGATTGCGAATATATAACACACTATAACATTTTCACTACTTGGTCTAACAAATTATTAGCAAACGTCGGAAAATTTCACAATTTAGAGTCGCCATTGAACAGGTCTAGATTGAAAACCACTGAATTGATTTTTACAAAATACATAACAAATAACTCTGCACATACTCTTTTCGAATGTCTAAAGGTAATTGACTAAAGACATTTAAAAATAAGAAAAGTACATCAGTTTTAATAACAGCATAATTTTCTGCTTTTTCTAAATTCTCAGATTCCTTTAATAAATTAATAAAAAATAAATAAATAAACTTTCGTATGTTTATCCTTACTAGGACAAGTTAAGATAAACAGACGAAGGTTTGAATAACCAAATTTTGACACTTTAGATACTTCTTTTAAACTTAATCACTATTTTAAAATATGTTGTCTTGTTAAATCAAATATTATAAACAATTTACAATATTTTTGGTATTCTATGCGTGGTAAAACATTTGTTGTATATTATGAATGATTATTTACATTAGTGTGTTATATATTCGCAATCTACTCACAAAGCCCTTTCATTTGATATACCACATGGTATGAAAAAAAAATTCTTTGTACTGAAAACTTTATGACGTCACCGTTTCTACCCCCACCATTTTCGCGTTTGTCATCTTATATATTTGTGATCAGGGCATCGTACTGAATGCATCGATACCACATTTTTGTATTTCCGTGATGACTTGTGCGAAAACTAACCTCAAACCTTGTTTTACCGCCCTACTACAACCTGAGTACCAAAGAAATTAAAAGAAATCTGAAACTGTACATATTTTGGATTGTAAAATTACGTTGATTTTTTTGGTTTGATGATCTAGTAGGAAATACAAATATTTTTTTTCTTCTACATCCAAGATATCCTTACTAATATTATAAATGCGAAAGTCCGTTTGTTTGTTTGTTTGTTACGCCATCACGTCTTTACTACTGAACCGATCACCATGAAATTTTTGCATACACGTTGTCAGGGGTACAGAGAAGGACATACGGTACCTTTCATCCCGAAAAAGTATTGTTCCCGAGGGATAGCAAAAAAACCATTCCACGCAGACGAAGTCGCGGGCGGCCGCTAGTAGGAAAATAAAAAAAAATCCTAGGCAGTTAGCTTATTTCAGTATATCATTTGCCTTAAAATGAAGTCTGTTTTAACATCGCATTAAAAGAATATCCAAATACCTTACTCAGTATATTTTGAGATCACAGTAATTTGTTTCTAAAATAAAATAATTCCACAATTCATATAAAGGCGGGACGTGACAGGGCAGAGCGAATGCAGCAAAACGCGTGCGCTCCAGTTCCGTTAAAGAAAGATTACAATTTATTACGCCGACGTCCGCCATATTGTACGCCAAAACATGTCTTTGTAAAAATTTGATAGTATAGACTTTAAATTAAATAGAAAAAAGGACGATTTTTTCTAAAAAACAAATCTTCAATTTTTTAACAAAGTTCACGGAACATCATCGGACACAAAACGACTGTTTAGCAAGTGCGTTGTATTGTTTATATTACTTCATAAAGTTTAACTATCCTTACTTCCTTACTAATATTATAAATGCGAAAGTCCGTTTGTTTGTTTGTTTGTTACGCCTTCACGTCCTAACTACTGAACCGATCATCATGAAATTTTGCATACACGTTGTCAGGGGTATAGAGAAGGACATAGGGTACCTTTCATCCCGAAAAAAGTATTGTTCCCGAGGGATAGGAAAAAAACTTTCCACGCAGACGAAGTCGCAGGCGGCCGCTAGTTCAAATATAATTTTACCCAAATGTTATTTTATTTTGGGAGAACGTGCGAACTCATAATTCGTACAAGAATAATCATAATTTCAGTACGGTAGTTAATTCTGTATACTTATTACGAATTAACTACTAATTATAAACATATATTTTAAACCGCAATACTTAGGTACATTCAAAACACAGTTAATAACATTAGCTGCTCAGTAAATGAAATACATTATCCACCCTGTGACCCTGCAACTAACTCAAGGGTCAGGACAAAGTTACAAGGTACAACACAAAGGAACAAACAAACAAACAGCCGGGAAATAGTAATACATACTGCGTTTGGTTCTCGCGGCGCCGCCGGCGCATCGCCATTGAACTACACCTTGCATAATTTAATGCAGACCTAAGAACAGGCAGACACGGCATGATTTACACCGCTTGAAGAGTTTCTCAAACTTTCAGCTTGATATAGCCAATGTAACCATTTTTAAATTTGATATTTTTGCATTCACAATGCTATATACATACTAAATAACATACTAGAAAAAAAATACGACTCACAGTGACTCTGACCGCTGAGCTACCGAGTCACAGTGTCACGGGTCTAAAGGTCACGGGTTCCATTCCGGTCCGAGAATTGATTTGGTGCAAGTCGTATTTTTTCTATATATTATTTAGTACAATGTAAGCATTATTAAATTTTCCAAAACTGAAAAAGCCATAACTTTGCAACTGCGTAAAAATATTTTTATCTAAAAAAGTGATACAACAATGTAACTTTTTTAATAAAATTATTTGTGATGGGTAAATAAGCTTCTTTAAAAGTATTATCAATATTTGATACAAAAAAAGAGTGTGTTGGCGTCACTAGCCAACAAAGAGTCAGCGGCTTACTGTGACATATATTTGAATACTCCCTAACTTTTATCCCGATACGACCATCAAAATCCAAACCACTAGGTATTTATAGAGTTTTGAGAAACCTTGGCGTATAATAAGTGTGAATCAGCCTCTGCGCCAGTACTATGCCGTTTCACGCTTTAAACGAATTATAATACATTCACATCTCTTATTTGTATTTATTAATCATTTTGAGGTTTGATCTGACAGCGTTGCAGCTATGGACGTGTTTGAATAATTTATAATAAGTGATTGTAGATAGAGATATATTGAGTACTTACATTTTGGTAAAGTCAGTAATTTGTAATTAGTGACAAATATTAAGTTATGTATTGTTATTTTAATTTCACTAAAATTTACTGTTGTCTTTTATCGTATTGCACGTATGCACGCCATCTATCCGTTTGATCAGTGTATAATTTCATTAGATTTTATTACCTATCAACAATATTATGTTTGGTCCGGTGTAAGACACAAACTGAAAAGCCACGAAGACCGCTATCCACTGAATATGTAATAAGTACTATAGATGGGACCTCTACAATACTCTACATGTACACAACAACGGCTTTAGTTAGGACTTTTCTAATGCATACTAATAGGACAGCGCGAATGGTCTACACGTTGGGCAACGTGTTCCTGTTGTTTTGGCATTTACACTTTAATTGCGAGGAACCCATCACTAAGTTTTAAGTTAAAGCTAATCCAACGGATCAATGCTTGACATGGAGATTTTAGTGACAAAATCACGCGCATAAATGCGATGTTAGTGTGTCACACCACGGGTGATTTCCATATAAACTATTGGTATTTTATTGACCAAAGAAGTATTTTATCGACTGTCTTTAACACTCAGCTCTAATGGCCACTTGATTGTGTTTTAATTTAGTTAATTCAGCCATTTATTCCAATTTACTACGTAATTGGGAAACGTCAGAAAAAAATGACATCTAATCACAATGGAAAAAATCTGATAGGGCGCGAAAAATGTAGAGTATATCAGTAGGCATCATTGTTTTAGTTAACTACATATTGATGATTTTCAAGTTTAATTGTTTGTGTAGTTATCTTGAAAATCTTGTTTTTTTAGTTTAACTCAAGTTTATTTAAAAAGAAGAATAAATGAATATTAATTGTAAAAAAAATACGTTGCACAGTCATTAAATACTTTTGTAAAAAAAACATATTATACGCTGCTTCACCGCCGTGACACCAGTCACAACAACTTAGCGTTCTTCCATTGTATTGAATAAAAAAGTACTGATTCTTGAAGATAAGCAGAAACGGTTACCTCTGTCGGAAGCAGGCGTGAGATGGTATCTGTTTGGCTTTCAACTCAAACCTACATAGCCAAGGGTATCTCTTAAAGCTAACAGGCAGTCTCGTCATTGTACTGAGCGACAGATCTAATATAAAACGACTTCAACGATTCAGTCGTAGCAAAGAATACATAATATGTCGTAGCAGAATTTAATTGTGAGGGGTTAAGGTATGAAATAACCCTTTTGTATGGAGAATATTAAAGAATTTGCATTTTCCATACTAACATTGCTTTCGTTAGCAGAAATGATCATTTAATTCGTTGTAACCTTGGACGGTTTTATTCGTCTAAGGTTGTAACTTAGTCGATACTAAAATTTTTTCTTTGTGCATAAAAGTTTTAAAACATTGGCGTTCATGGTTGTTAAACAAATTAAAACAATGTTAGTATCTATGGAAAATGCAAATTCATTAAAATACAAAAGGGCAATTTCATACCCTTAGTTAGAATAATAACACCTAGAACGATAGTTCTCTACAAAGCGCACTGTCAAAAGTGAGGCAACTAAAACAGTCAAAATGGCTCTGTTTTCAGATTGTTATTCTCCATTATTACCTAATCATACCGAATAAGTACAAAACAGTTTCAATTTTCCTTTATTTATTAGATTGGTTACTATATTATTGGGTTTTAATTACGATTAGGTAACGTATGAAGGATATAAATCAGGGGGTCTATTACGAAAAGTTTAATGCGATACACGCAGCTGCGTCCGTGCTTCGTTTGGATTGTTTCCTATTACAAATCACTTTCGTATGCAATATTGCGAAGTGATTGCGTTAGTTTGACAGTTTCTCTCTAGCGTATCCGACATCGTTCGTTTAGTAGTCGATGTACTACGATAGCCAAAATTCAAAATGTTTGTTATAACTACAACCAACGAACTGCGGACGACTATCGTGGCCAAGTGACTGCGTTACGCATATTGCGTACGTTATTTTCGTAATATGAATACTAAGCCATTCTGGCTTGGTATTAGTTGCCTCACTTTGCATAGAAGGACACGGTTTCTAGGTGTTATTATTCTAAGCTTAAACCATATTCGCCATTTCCAATAACTCATTATAAACATTAAAGTTTGAACGAGCAAACTTTTCTTTTTGCCATTTATATTTCGAACCATTTCTTCAAAACGATATAACATACAATCGGTAACTGTATTGACCGATAGTATCGATTACTATCACTGCGAGTCGAGACCAGTCCCAGGTGTACAATATTGCCGTCCACGGTCGATTCGTATCAGTGTCCGGTAATTGCAGTGACCAATCCGGAAACAAAATAAATCGTTCCCTTCTATAGAAAGCAAATAAATAGAGCGACTTTCTACCTCTAAAGTGATGGACGATATTTAATTTAACGGCCATTTGCAGTAGTGTATGGTAAATTTATAACAACAAAGGTGAACTTTCACCTTTATTCACATTGCGATGACCATAGAGCTTTTTATCTTGGTTTAAGTTTCACTTCATCAAGAGCATTATATATGTTATGGGCTCCCTTTGCTGTCGATTTGTTTAACATTGTTACTATTTTGGAGTGATTATAAAGTTTTGTTCGTGTCATTTGTTATTTATTAGTATGAAAGATGCAGTTACGACACGCTCTGTGTGCTTAGATAATTGAGACTCATAATTATTGGGTTAGGATTAACTACTTATATACAAACAACGTGAAGACACCGCATTTTATTTTAGCTCTATCTCTTTACACCACTCGGAACCAACATCCGATAGAGTAAAAAACTATATTTACGAGTGACAGAAAGGCTTTGCTATGGGAAAATGCTGTGCAAAACAACCCAATAGATTATTCCTAGGTTTCTGAAAATTATTCCCGGGTGAGAATCAGAACAGTGAAATATATATAGTTAGATAGTTGTAGATCAAATCGGAGTGCAGTCCTCGTCCTGTTTCGAAGGCGGAAGGGCTCGTGACTTCTTATCACGTGCGCCTGCGCCGCGACCGCTCCGATATTGCACCATTTTAGGGGAATGCAATTTGAATTCGATGTTGTATTATATTAAAGTTTGTAGTCCCTATATAAACAACAATACACCTATCGTTTTGAAAGTTTAAATTGATTAAAACTTATAAGCAAGACAAACGGTTTTGTAATACATTTTTAGTACTCAGTGAGAAGAACAATCCCTTTTTTTGCTTTATTACACAATATGTGTGGAAAAATAGAAGAGAAAACAGTAAAAGCTAGACCAAGCTAAAGACCACAAATAATAAAATAAATATCTACTCTAATTAGATGTACGCTTTCCAAGTACTAATTACAAAACTAGAATGTTTTAGATATATTATATTTCCTGTAATAAAACGCGCGGAAAAACATTTATTTTAACGCAACTAGTGTAATATTATATGACATAAACATAAATGCGTAATTTAATAGTAATAAATACAGCCTAACGATTAAGCAAGTAGCTTAAAGCATATAATAAATTTATTAAAGCTTTAATATGAAAACTTTAGAGTTGGGCTAGAGCTGAGAAATGCACTAAAGTTATTCTCAGTTAAACGTGGTATATCCAAGATACAGAGCAATAAACAAAAATAATTCCCGATGCTTTCCCGCGAACATTACCGGGTGGAATTCACCCGGTAACGGTAAAGGCGGCCGGTCACGCCTCCGAATGTCATTACCGTGCGCTCCAGTCTAATAGTTGCCGTGAACATTGTGTTTCAACCGTACACAAATAGTGGCTGGTTGAGATCGTGCTGTGTTATTGATATTCATAGAAACTAAATAAGAAAATATGTGCTTATTACAGACGGTTCATAAATAATGTGCACTAAGTAATAACAGATGCGTAAGTGTTAGAATATTTTTTTTAAGAATATCCAGTAAGATGGTAGCAGAAGTCAGGCAGATTCTTATTTAGAAATTCGTGGAATATTACACATATTTATAGAAGGCATTATACACAGACATTTTGTAGAAATTTTAATTAACTTAAGGAAGTTGTCCATCAATGAAACTAAAAATGTCAAAAATCGATTTTCGACCTATGTTTCTTTGGCAAAAAAACGAGTATATTGAGATTCATAATGGATTTAAACTTTTAGTATCAATATTACGTGTGTGTAATAGTACATTATGAGACAAGTTAGCTTAGATTGCTCATTGCACACAAGGCTGGGGGTTGCAGCCCGAGCCGCAGGCGAGGGCGTAACTTAGCCGAGTGTGCAATGAGCAAAAGCTCACGAATTTCATACAACGTTTTTCAACACATTTGCGAGGAAAATACAAAGTAATTTACCACACAGCAACAAATTCGACAAAAACAAAATATGACAATTATGGGAAAAGGCACGTAGGTTTTTTTTGTTTTTTTCACACGCCCAATGCAATAAAATTTTGCGAACAAAGGGGGTGAGTGAGCATACAGCCTACTTAAAAATTATAATTTTAAGTGATAAAATGCAAATATTTTAATATTTCATAATAATGAGTGTATAAATTAATTATGAATTATGAATAATTTAATAATAATAAATAATTGTTTGACTTAATTAAGGACTTACACATTTATTTATTTCAAAAATGAATATGAATTTTCAGCGGCATAAAACCTCTTTATTGTTACTAAAAAAGGTAACTGTATTACCCGGTTAAATTGGGAATGCTCTGTTTACTCGCATAGAACTTGCAGTAAGGCAATAATTTAACTTTGTAGGGATAATTCTATAACAACCTAGTGTTTTATATATTACCTATTGCACGTGTTTGTTATAGCTCGGTTTACGGCCCTAAAAGCGATGTATTAGGGCTCACTTTACGAGCAAGTGTGTTGAAAAAGATATTGTCATTCATTACAACATTAGCTTTGCGTGTTATGGTCCCCACCATGTCCCCACCATTTATTATCAGAATCATGTCGTACTGCTGTAATTTGATGGCATTGAAAATGTCTCACAAGTTCATGAGCATGAAGATTATTAAGTAACTTAGCTTAGAGATTCAAAAGGAGTTCTTTTCGTGAGATTTTGTTATGAAATACGTAGTTGCTATTCTGCTATTATTCTGTATTTTGAATTTGATTGAATTCGTTCAAAAAAATTACATTATTGGAATATCCCATGTAGATACGTACATGAGTTTTGAGTTTTTTTTTCTAATTTTATTTAAAGTTGCTACATATTACAACAGGCACGTTATCCCCTTCTCATCCGCATTACGTTATGAAGGATGATGTAAATCGCGGGCTACAACATAAAGGCATTATTCCGTTCCTGGTAAGGCGGTGTGTAGTTGGATGAGAACCTGATTTATACGAGGGGCATGCTGAGTATCATCTGTAATCTGTGGGCATGCCAAAAGTTTTTAGATACTTATTCATTAATTTGATACTGGCTAGTTATATCGTAAACACTGGTTATTTAAGAATAAATTTAAACATGAAACATACTTGAATTCAAATTTTTTATGTTCCAAGCAGCATTGGAATGCGATGCACCCGCATTCTAATGTAAACTGAAACGATCTACCACTGTACTATTTCAACACTTGACACTGGCAAAAAATACTCCCTAAAGAGGAGAGTAGATTTCCAAACTGAGATAAGAAGAAGAGAATTCATTTTTTTTTCTTTCAAATGCTTTTATTTTTAAAATTCTGGGGCCCTATAGCCACTGACGTCCATTATACAATGTATAATGGACGTCTTGAATTCAAATAGTGTTTTCATAAAAATGCTTCTATTTGTAAACGTCTGGGGCCCTATTTTTCAATCATTTTTTGAGTTATTTTGAGTCAATCACAATTGACAACTAAATCGCACTCCAAAATCGTAGACCAAAGAGACTGACTGACAACCTACTGACCAACAAGCGATTCCAAAATATAGATTTTGCTGTGTCGTAAATTGTATAATGGACGTCAGTGCATCGACCACTCTTTACTACTTATTTTCGTTTCTGTTTTCGACATAGCAAAATCTGTATTCGACTATAAGCATATTATATTTATTCTTTGCTATTAGTCTGAAACTCTACGCATTATGTTCTTGACTTCCTGATAAGCGGATGGATATGATTTGAGATCATGCCGCATCACCATGACGTGCTTTGACTCGTCTCATAGGCCTTAACTGACAGATTACATGTAAAGATCATTTGATATGATATAGGTACATTTATTGTACGACCCACAAACCTCATAACGTGAATTCATCTCCGAGTTCGATTTGTTATTAAAATGTCAAGTTACGTTAAAAAATCAATTAATCCAAATAAAAAACCATCAGTTTACGGTTTTACTTACATTTTTTGTAAAGAATATTTTAAGTACAGTACTTATACAAAAAAGAGTATCTAGTTATACTTTACAGAAAGCTAAAAATAAAATAAAAATACGTTAGTATTTTTATATTTATTTAACGCCATTTAAATAACGAGTTAATATTAAAAACTCATTAAGGGTTATTGAACTACCTGCTTATTGCTTGAAGTGCTTAACTATTTTCTAAAGATGCATTTTAACATGCCTTTTGCAAAATAAGTTGGTTTATTTTATTTTATTTTATTTTATTTAGAACGGCACAATGAAAGACAACAGACAAAATTACTTAACAGAAAAACTTAAATAAAATTAAGTGCATGCCTATATCCAATTACAAATTGTGCAAAACATTTATAGAAATGACAATAACTGTACAGATGTTTAAAATACAAATTAGTACAAAAAAATATACAAAAATCAGAATAAAATGTTTTTTTATTATTAATGACTGTGTTGAGTCATTAGTTAGACTGTAGCTAGCTTTCATTAGATTTCTTGAAAGGTAGGGTCTCTACAAATAAATATGTCATAGTTTAAACAGATGGTATTATAATACAAACACATTCTATCCAAAGGATTATTCCTAGATACATTGTTAGTGTAGTACACAAAATAAATGTGGCTTAATTTTAATTACGCACACACAGACCGCGTGTATATTTTCTTTGGCACAGAGCGAGTCTGTACTTTGAATTTTAATGATTGAACCAAACCGCTATCAATCCCCGATCTATTGGCAATCCGATGAAGAGAGCACAATAGGGAATATGCATAAGTCACCTATTTTGATAAATTTGAGCTTGATCGCTACGGACGCCATTTCTTTACGCGTCAATTAAACAAACCTAAGCATTCCTGCTTTTCAACCAGCGAACAATATAATAGAATACGTATTCGTAAGAAGAAATTCGACGATGCCACTAGTGACTCGGCAGCTCAGCGGTCAGAGCATTGGACCGGATATACAAAGGTCGCGGGTTCGATTCCCAACCGAGAATTGATCTGTTGCGAGGCGTATTTTTTCTAGTATATTATTTAGTATTGTATAAAAATAGCATTGGGAATGCAAAACTCTCAAATTTAAAAGATATGTTAATACTACATGAAAAGATTGGCAGATTTCATTATTACGTTAGCGACCCTTAGGTAATGCTTTTTAAAGAAAAATCCGCCTATTTGTGTGGAAATTGGTCACAAATGAGGCAACTGGAATGATCGCTGGGTAGACCACACTCAAGTGGGCCACCGGGGTCACTAGGGAAACATACGCATCTAAAACAATGAAGAGAAAACACGTGAGAAGTGAAGAAGGCGGCCTGCGCAGTGCCACGCACTTATTTGTTGTATGGTCTGTTACCACGTGAATGAAACCAATGACAAACTGCATTATAATGACCCACAGGCTTAATCACGTGTGATTCTAAGCTACGACTTACTAATATGGGGCAATATAAAATCCTTACCTAAGAAGTAGGAGCATTAAAAAACATAAATTTGTTATTATTAGTGATGAACCCGGTGGGAAATGAAGAACAATAGAGTCATGGAGCTTTGGGAATAACCCATCTCCGGAACGGTGAAAGTATCGAGTTGAAATTAAAGCCAATACTCAAGTCTACAGTACTCCCTTAAAGCTGTGAAAAAATCAAACTTTTAGGTTAACTTAAAAAAAACCGGTCAAGAGCGAGTCGGACTCACGCACCGAGGGTTCCGTACCTGTGGTGGGCGCGGCGGGCAGACGACGACGAGAGCACTTAAAAGATCGTCCACACTAAACCACACACGTCACAAATAATAATACCACTCGATAACTCTCAATTAGTCGACTGTAAACACTCAAAAGTCTTCATAGGATTATCGCCGGCTGGACGAGGAAGGCGGTTGAACACTCGGTCGGAAAAACACTATCACGGAACACACCAGTCAACAGTGTTCATAAACTAATGCCACTTCACATAAATGTCACACCAACGAATCACAAATTCTTTTCACCATTTTCACATTATTTTGTAGTCGGCGCAGTCAATGTTCGTAGCAAGACACGTAGCTCCGTAGCAAAGCACTAATTCACACTTATAACATAGTCAAAGTTACTAATTCACCACATTGAAGCACTTTGAAACATATTATTTGGAGCACTAAAATCTTAACATTGTCGCGCTTACTGCCAGGATGCACCTTGGGACCTTTACTTCATAATGAAACCACTATTTACTGTTTCTTCTTTTATTTCTTCCTTTTTCTTCCTTTTACAATGATATCTTCATTATTGGAAAACTATCGGAAAACTATGCGCTTACTTCGACCTCTCCGATTTATATATCGATCGAAAATTAATCCTAGAAAATTCGGAACCAATCAGATTTCTTGGAATTTTCATGAAAATCAATCTAGAACTTTCTAGTTTTTCTAGAACTCGGACCTCTCTGTCGCACAGTACGTCTGTCCTGTTCACGCGCAACTGTCTTTGTCTAATTCTAAACAAAACTATCTCTATCTCTTTCTAATATCGAAAAAAGCGGTTGTTTTTACAAACCTTTGATAAAACTAACTCAAACTTAATTTCTATAGATAGAACTATAAACATCTAATCGATTATTAACTTATTTTAAAACAAAATCTCAAAAATCTCAATTATTTCAAAAGATATTTACAAAAAACCTTCGGGGGCTTTCTATGTGGGATTGCCCCTTTGATATGCCTAATTTCCAAAATTGGGGCTTTGTCTTTAAGGTATTGCCCTGTTGGTACACCCTATTTTCCCACTGAAAAACCTGAAAATTACTTACAAATAGCAAAAACCTAGATTCTAATAAGAACGTAAAGAACTAATACAAGGTCTAACTAACAAAGTCTTACATCTAAAGCGTAGATTCACTAAGTTAAAGTCCTTAATTTATTATTCATAAGTCTCACTTCACTAATTGCAATTCACTATTATAAGTTTAACACTTATCACTTTAAGTATTAATTTTATCACTTATAATGTATCACTAACACTCATAATTCTCTTGCGTCGCTAACAGTACCATCATAATTGCACCATCAAACCACACTGCAGAGTAGAATAATAAATTAGTATTGCATTTTTAGGTCAGCGCCATCTCTTGACCGATAGTGGAACTAATGTTAACTTTTTTAGAAATTTGATAATTTCTAAAAAAGTGTGCTATATTGAGACATCGTTTTATTTTTCCTGTAATCTTTATATAAACTGCTATGACATAGAATTATTTGAGATTTTTCTCTTTGCAAAATTCGGAGATAAGGGGGAGGGAAACGGTATTTTTTTTTACAATTTTCATCATAAGTCGAAAACTATGCGGCCTAAAAAAAATGGTTGGAAACGTGCAAACGACGTTCTTTCATATGATACCCCATATGCCCTAGTTGCCCCACTTTAAATTTTTAAGGCTCCTTTTCAGTCCCTGTTGTAAAAAAGATATTTATTTTTTTATTTATTTCTTATTCGCAAAATAGTTGAACAAATGTCATCTTAAACTATTCCAAATATCAAGTTGATACCATTAGTAGTTCTCGAGATATCCAGCTGTGACAGACAGACAGACAGACAGACAGACTGAGTCACACCATAAGGGTTCCTTTTTTACCATTTTGGTACGGAACCCTAAAAAGATATGGCCGTGCCGTAAAAATCTCAAGGGAATCAAAATTTATAGTTGACCTAAAACTATGAAATTTGGCAAGTAATATCGTTTTTACGTTTTGAAAAATCTGAAAACTATACATTTGTAATGAAATCATAATAAAATGTCTTTGTTTAAATACCTACTTTGTACGGAATCCTCGGTGGGCGAGTCCGACTCACACTTGACCGGCTTTTTAATTTTTTTCTTTGTTATGTGGCCACGAGAGATTTAAAAATCAAATAAGACAAATGTTATCTACTTAACAGTCATTTGTTTTTTATTATCATTTTATTAATATTAAATTTTAAGTTAAGTATAAAGTTTAATTATGATGTTTTCATAGGTAAACATAAAACTTATTCAATGTAACTATAACGTTTATATTTAACAGTTTAGTATTACCGTAACTTAAAAAGCTTTGCCATTAAAATCTCATTAATAAAAAACACGCGTAACGCGCACAAAGATACTCGTTCCACGCAAAAACGGGCTAATGTAAAATTACTTTTGTTTTTGTGCCTTCGAATTATTTCAGCTAGTGTGACATAAAAAATAACGGAAAACAATGATTTAAGTATTTTTATACAAGGTGAAGGACAACTTTAAACTGCTTAGATACAACACGCACATCTGGTGCAAGAACGTCATAAATAACAGTTTTCGTTTTTTTCAGGAGTTCGATTTAAAAGTTATTAGTTTAATAACATGCAATGTATTTATAATTCTGTGATACATCGATTACAAAACTATTCCTCATAATCTATAATTTATAGTTAAGATTGTTTCGGAAATAAAAAAGCTGTTTAAAAAATATTTTTTTAATAAATTTCCTTATGGAAACCTACATTTATAACATTGTTGTACAGAAAATTATATTAAATGTGGAACTTTTCGTACTACAACGTCATTAATGCCTGACAAAAAACTAATCAACCATAGAAATTAAAAAATAGCACTTGCATTACTATCTTATATTAATGATATTCATGAATCTCAATTAACTATCCATTATTAAGCTTACTTTTCCATAAAACAGACTTTTATAGAGGAACTTAAATTCATAACTTACTTTAAAAAAAATCATTGGTTTTTTAACAACATGCTTAACTTATTAGTACACGCTTGTACTAGTTTATAATTTTCTTAAGTTATTTTGTCATTGCCCTTGTCTTTGTGCCTAATAATTAGTCTTACATTTATCACAATTTTCAACAATGGTAATCTAATCTAAATAGTGTTTTTTTTTTCTTTTGTTAGCTAAAGCTGGTTATAAAAACACTCATAATATCGAGGCACAATTTTGTTTTTATAAGTTCTAACAGATCTTGTTTTTTTAATAATGACATAAATGTAATAATGAATAACAGTGCCAGTAAGTATTCGCAATATAATTGCACTGCACATTTACGTCGTTATTGCCTCAAAACTATGGAAAAATTTGTCATAGTTACCTTTATGTCGTTGATGCACCTGCACACAAATACTTCCAGCTTGGGGCCACACGCAACTGACCAATCATGACGTTCTCGCGCTAGCGCTCATAAAATCGCGCCAAAATAAAAACGACACTTGCGCCGCCTGTGGTTCATTTTAATAGTTACATTTACGATATTCTTGCACCGGATGTAGAAGATTATTTGCCATCATTTGTGACCAAAAAATTGTTTTTATATTTTTTGCATTTGTGACGTTATTGCACCAGATGTGCGATTACAGTTTTTTATTTGCTCTAACTCTATTTTATTATAATTAATACGACGGATTCGATAAACGAAACATTGTAGTTCATTACGGATTGTAACTTATACTTAAGTTAATATTTAAATATACTACCAAACGATAAACAGTTAACTGTTACTACGGCCCAAACAAAAACTAAGTAATTTAAGTTTGTAAAACATTTTTCACGGTTGCTACGCTCATTAAAATTCTTCTCCAGTAGTTCAACCCAATTAATACCTAATAATAATTGAAGTAGTTATTTTATCCAAGAAAGTCTTCGGAACGGAATTTAAAAAGCAATCAAACACATGACAGGTGAAACTGAATAAAAGCTTGTAATGAGTGAGTTTTGGATTCCACTATAAGCGAATTAAATGAAATACTTAATTAACTTTTAAGTTGCATTATAGGAATATGACCACGTGACCCTGAGGGATTTAATCGCGCAGGAAATTCGTCCAGAAAAGAGTCCATTGTGTTGTAATATAATTTTAACTGCTAGGTTGTAGGTTATAAATAAATGACCATCAGCCATTTTTAATGTCCCCACTGCTGGGGCACAGGCCTTCCTTATGGGTGGGTAAGGAGGATGGGCCTTAACCCACCACGGGGCCCAATGCGGATTGGTGGGTGTTAACGACTGCAAATGCAGCCGGGACCAACGGCTTGACGTGCCTTCCGAAGCACGGAGGAGCTCGAGATAATACATTTTTGGTCACCCATCCCATGACCGACCCTTGCGAAAGTTGCTTAACCTCCGCGATTGCCGGACCAGGCGCCAAACCACTGCACCACCGAGATCCTCATTAAATAAATAATGATGAATAATATTGATCGCAGGCACTTTATGATAATAATATCCTGTATAAAACTTTACATTCAAAGCTCTAAATAAATAAGTTTTAGTACGGGCCTTTTGAATATTTATTGTAATGTGTAATGATGTGTTGTTGGTAAATCTTTTGAAATAAATAAATAAATAATTACTAGGAAGTTAATCGTAAAAGCTGAGTATAAAATCGATGTAGGCTGCAAGGAAGACAGAAATAAACTTTTACTAAGTGGAAACGAAACGATAATTGTAAGTGACCATTTAGTGCTTAAATTAGAATAATTAGGCGTTGTTAGTATTTTTTTCGCATTAACTAGCCTCAATGGCCATTTAAATAAATGAATAGGTAGTAGTGGAAGGCAATTCAAATGGATTGCCTCGCATTTTTGTTTAGAAATCTACCCGACAAAAACTTGGTACACTAGAATGTCGTTATGTGACCAACCCTACCCTTAATGGGGCTAGATAACACGTTCATTAGTGACCTAAGACTGAGAGCCATTTGCGATAGTGGTTTTCTGCCAGTCCCACTTGAAAATAACAAGCTGAAATAGATATGGTTAGTATTTTTTCCTAGTAGATTTTTCCTAATAAGGACTGCTTAAAAAACATCAAATGGGCAGCTTACAATTGTTTTTTCAGTAGAAAATAGTTATTTGTTATACAAGTGACCAAAATCGATTTGTGCTAGCGAGTGATTCTAATATAGACTACTGAGCACAGTGAGTGATTTAAAGTCACGAGGCAGAACAAAATTTTGGTCTCGTGTAAAACATACAACTTTTCACCTCTGCCAGCGAGAATTTTTTTACATGAGTTTCCTGGTAAAAAGCTAAAGAAGATCGGCGAACTTCTATGTAATTTCAGACCTCTACTTAAGGGTCCCGTTCATGAAAGGAATTGACTGATATTTATAGACCTACGCCAGACTAACAAAAAAGTTAATCGTTTTAACTATTTCAAAGCTGGGATTAAAAAGATATTAAATACGCACGATGATACGAAAACAAACACAGAAATTCAAACGTGCATGAGTGTTGGCTTGCCAGTAGTCGTTTCTAAAAAAGTACGCCCAGGCTCCTAGAATAGTACGAAAATGACAAAAAGGGCACACAAACCAATAAATCAAGGTACAAATTCTTTTTTTTTTACTGTGTTTTGAGAAACATATGCCTATTTATACATTTTGGGGTTCAATCGTTAAAAAGTATTAAATACTGTGATGTGAACCATAGTACGACACACGCTCAAATAGTACGTAAATCGTACCAAAAGGTACGAGATCTGGCAGCCCCGAACGTCAATGTCAGTGATAGATTTGACCAATGACGAAGGAATAATATGGACCTGACATACCTACGAAAAAAGCTATTTCATTGTTCTCCATTCAAACGCAACTAAACATGGCGGCTTAGCTTAGTGTACCCCTTATGTAAACAGGAGTCGAAATTGTAACATGTAAACGCAAAACAATATGGCGGACACGGTATGCGCCTGACGTCACGAGTCACGAATGCTTTGTTATTGCAGTTTATGCCACTTGCCACTTCCATAGGTTTCCTTTTTCAAAGGATTTGACATTGACTGACATTGTTGAAACAACACACTTTTATTAATGGGAAGGCAAAGAAGTCTATGTTCATACAGCCACATTCTTCAGTAATTTTTTTTCTCTTTGCAGTAGAATACATTCAAAATACGGGTGTATCGGTTTCTAATGTCTCCTAGAGTATTGCTTGATGTTTGATAGATCAAAACATTTTAAATATACTTTAACATTATGCATATTGAAAATGGAATTGATTACTTTAGTATTAAAACTTCTGCGTTGATTGGAACATACTCTTACAAGAATAAATCGTTTAGTTTTTGCATTATAGAAACGTTTTGTTACAATATAATTGAAAGTTATTTATCTTTTGACTCCCTTCTTTTAAAATCATGATTTTGTGGAATTAAATTCTATGAATTTAACTTTATTTATATAACATGTTTCCGATTGTGAATGTTCTTGTAAAATAGGAAGTCGAGTTTCGCCGATCTTCTTTCAGCATTAGAAACTTGTTCACTCAATTCTTTTGGAGTTAGACAACTATCTTCATCGTTGGACGCACTCATTTTGTGTAATTTATCACAAAAATAGTTCGATCAAACCTACGCTGAAAAAGAAGATCGGCGAAACTCGACTTCCTATTTTACAAGAACGTTCACAATCGGAAACATGTTATATAAATAAAGTTAAATTCGTAGAATTTAATTCCACAAAATCATGATTTTAAAAGAAGGGAGTCAAAAGATAAATAACTTTCAATTATATTGTAACAAAACGTTTCTATAATGCAAAAACTAAACGATTTATTCTTGTAAGAGTATGTTCCAATCAACGCAGAAGTTTTAATACTAAAGTAATCAATTCCATTTTCAATATGCATAATGTTAAAGTATATTTAAAATGTTTTGATCTATCAAACATCAAGCAATACTCTAGGAGACATTAGAAACCGATACACCCGTATTTTGAATGTATTCTACTGCAAAGAGAAAAAAAATTACTGAAGAATGTGGCTGTATGAACATAGACTTCTTTGCCTTCATATTAATAAAAGTGTGTTGTTTCAACAATGTCAGTCAATGTCAAATCCTTTGAAAAAGGAAACCTATGGAAGTGGCAAGTGGCATAAACTGCAATAACAAAGCATTCGTGACTCGTGACGTCAGGCGCATACCGTGTCCGCCATATTGTTTTGCGTTTACATGTTACAATTTCGACTCCTGTTTACATAAGGGGTACACTAAGCTAAGCCGCCATGTTTAGTTGCGTTTGAATGGAGAACAATGAAATAGCTTTTTTCGTAGGTATGTCAGGTCCATATTATTCCTTCGTCATTGGTCAAATCTATCACTGACATTGACGTTCGGGGCTGCCAGATCTCGTACCTTTTGGTACGATTTACGTACTATTTGAGCGTGTGTCGTACTATGGTTCACATCACAGTATTTAATACTTTTTAACGATTGAACCCCAAAATGTATAAATAGGCATATGTTTCTCAAAACACAGTAAAAAAAAAAGAATTTGTACCTTGATTTATTGGTTTGTGTGCCCTTTTTGCCATTTTCGTACTATTCTAGGAGCCTGGGCGTACTTTTTTAGAAACGACTACTGGCAAGCCAACACTCATGCACGTTTGAATTTCTGTGTTTGTTTTCGTATCATCGTGCGTATTTAATATCTTTTTAATCCCAGCTTTGAAATAGTTAAAACGATTAACTTTTTTGTTAGTCTGGCGTAGGTCTATAAATATCAGTCAATTCCTTTCATGAACGGGACCCTTAAGTAGAGGTCTGAAATTACATAGAAGTTCGCCGATCTTCTTTTATTCATAAAGTAGATTCCCGCCGTTTTGTTTTGCATTATTACGTTGTGATTTTCTCTTATTCATTAATATCCCATCTTATTTATTTATTTATAATCTTAGAACACTAATTTGTTAATAAATTTCATTAATTTTTCTTATTTTATATTTATTTCATACATGCGACCTCATTTCGTCCATGCTTTTTATTTCGAAATATCAACCTTCTTTTTTAACAATCCTCATTTAAAACTCCTTGGTATATCCGTGCATTTTATTTGTTACTTTTTAATCCATGTATGACACCATAAAGCATTCTATCTATCTCTTTCTCACATATCAATTTTACACATGTCTCATCCTTGTCACTTTATTTCTTTTTTCTTTATTATTTTAAAAGTTGGTATTAGAAATTAAAAAAACACTTTGCCTCACGCTCGCAGCAAAAATCGATTTTGCTGCGAGTTTTTACGCGCCAAAAGCACCCTTTTCGTGCTGGAGAGGTGAAAAAACAATTGTAAGCTGTACCCTTGTTTTATTTTTACACGACTGCCCAAAAAAGAAGAGTGTGTTGTGTTCAAGGTATGTTTGTATGTATGTGAGTTTCTTTATTCCACCATAACTTCTAAATGCCTGAACAGATTTGGATGTGTGGATCGTTAGAATCCTTAAATGTTACATCATCCTGAGTGACACTGGCTATGGATAAAAAAAAGTCCATATTAATCTAAGAAGATTGTACTGTGACACTTGTTTTTTTTATTTTTATTAAATTTTTAGTTCGTATTTGGACAGGGCAGTCGCTTTTTAATATTTTTTAATTCTGCACATTCCTAATCATATTACAATTTTATATTTGGTATAACAATTAATAAATTAAATGACTTGAAAAAAGTCCCTTATAAGACAGTTATGCAGCGTAAACTTTTTTGTAATAAGAATTGGAGGTTGGACATTAGTGCCGATAATTTGCAATTTATCTTGCCGCGACGTGGACAACATGCCTTTCGCAGGAATTTCGCAAATAGAACAAAATTACTTACATGATTAAATACTTAAGTGTATAGCCGTTTTACAGGGCCAATATTTAATTATGAATTACCGACAAACAAGATTTTCTTGATCATTATCTTTTATGCTAAGTAATCTATAACTTACCTATATAAATATTTTTTCAAATTACCTAATATAATTAAACTAGACATATTTTCAATTAAATTCAAATTGTGACTACCACATATTAATGAAAGATTAAGCCTTCGATCATCTGTACGATTAAGCGGACAAGAAAAGACAAATAATTTTCAAAGACACGAAAAAATATTTGTTGTCCTCCGCTTCTGTTAAATACAATAATACACTACACGGTTAATTTATAAGTTTACCTAATCCTATCTAAAAATTAAATGAGTTCCCTATTCTAATCGCGTACCTATGCACCTACAGTTAAAAGTTTCAATATTTAATAATTATTGCTCAAGATATTGAGGTTTGTTTATGTCCCAAAAATTTACATATTTCTGGATTTAGAGCTCATGTATAGAATTTCACGCGCGTTATCAAAAGAGGTGATCTTGTTTACCTTAAATAATGAAAATAATGAATCTACGCACGTGTCTTGCTATTTTTGTGAGTTTGCCGATTAATCAAGATCTTTTTCCTAAATTTTCAAACTATTAATTTTTTACTTTTAACTGCACGTTCATATTCAAAAACGTGGTCTGATATCCCCATTTAATTTTTAGATATAAGTACCTACTTAAAAATTAACAGTGTTTAACTAACTATTAATACCGGGATGATATTGGGACCTATTAAGGGTGCTAGTCCTCCAACACAAATACATAAACTATATTTCGACGTGGCTAATCCTGATAAAGGCATGGTTAGACTGGCCCGGTATGTGATTGCAAGCGTTCGGAAGATTTAGAGATTCGCTTTATTGCATAACGTGAGTTAGATAGTGTACGGATTTGCACTCAGGGTTGCCATGTCGGAAGATATAATCGGCGGGCTGATTATCTAATTAGAAACCACCTAGCGACCGGTTGCAGTTCACAGATGATAGTAATCCATTGCTACTTCTTTTTGGATTTAAAAAAAACATACCAACGAAAAGTAGCAATGTATGTGGAATGAAACCGGTCGCTAAATAGTTTCTTTTTAGATAATCAGCGGGCCGGACTTATGGGCCGTAAAAGAAAGAAGATTTCGAGCATTTGGTCTATTCATGAACCGTAACGCTCCTCAGTCGAGTTTATTGGTAACAGGATAGTTATTTAAATATTACATTTTTTTTTTATTTTAACTGGTCCTTATAAACAAAAAAATCGCGAAGGACATGTCCGGACAAATCAGGACGTAGTTTCACCCAGCTCGTTGCATAAACAGAACACGTACTTGATTGTGTGAAGCTTTGTACTTATAAAGATATAGACACTAAGCTTAGGAACGTGATGCGGAGTTTCGGCCGTTAGAGGAACGCTAAACTAAAAGCTCTGCTCCTTATGTATCCACAAGGAAGGCTTGTGGATTTCCTATGGAATTTCGAATGCCAAAAAACCGAATAACTAATCGTCGAACACTATTGATAGAAGCTTCATTATAGAGAAACATTTAAAACGTCGATAGTTCGATATCTCGAAAGCTCATTACAAACAATACGGAAGGCGCGAATTTATTACAAAAATACGAATAATATAAGGCCGAGAAACAATTTTTCAACAATAAATATTCCTCCAACTTAACGACGCTCAGATTAGGTTTTTTAATTTGCTCCAAGCTTTCGGTAGGTATTTTAATTAGGTATTTTAAAAGTAGCTATAGTAAATGCACTTTCAAACCAGCATTATCATGTAACTCAAAGGAGGCAAAAACAATTATGTTTTCAGACAAACTAGGTCAGGGATTAGGTTTAGCTCTAAGAGATAAGCTCTCTAAAAAACTTATTAATATTTGTACTCCTGGTGTATCTTTTAACCAAATTGTACAAAATATTAATAAGTCACATATTGATGAAGCCACAACAGTAGTAATATTATGTGGGGACAGTTCCCATATTACAAAAAGGGGCATTCTTAAAAATATTAATATTTTATTAACATTACAGTCTGTAACAAGATGTAAAATAATAATTAGCGCTTTCCCTTATGCAAGTAACTTTAACTGGGATCAAAATAAGCGCATTTTTGATTTAAATTTATATATATATAATTTGATAAGTCGTCACAGTGACGTTATTTTATACTTTGACGTTAATAAATTTATTAACACTTTTACATTGACTCCAGATAGTATGTATCTGCCGAAAAAATGTAGGATGCAAATAGCTAATTTGTTAGCTTACAATTTACAGGACTCTGTTACAGCTTGTAATGTTATTACTTTTAGGAGGTCCTTTGTAAACGTTCCCAAGAACGTAAACTGAAGGAAACTATAAAACCATATGTATAAATAAGATAAATAGGTAATCTAGTGTAAATAAAGCTAAGAAACGGTGTGAGGAAGAATATGTACCTTAAAGGGCTTGTATCATAGGAACGGCCCATTATAGGGCCGTGAGATTTTTCCCATGCATTTTGTATTTTGCATTTTGTATTCTTATGTCGGTTGGAATCGTATTTAACACAATTTTTATTCTTTGCTGAGAAAATTATTTATTTGTAAACATATGTCTGTCACTATAATTGTCATAGCAACGCGCTAATTTTTTAATTCAATGTCAAAGCCATAGATTTCCAGCTTGTCTTCAGCCTAGCTATAGATAAGAACCTTTGTACAATATTGTTCTGTGTTCTCATATTTGAATGTAGAGTAGAATTTTAAAAAAATAAATACCGACGGTATAAAAGCGCGGTCGGCAGCTCAGGTGAGTCAGTCTTTCCACGAGCTTGTCCAGTTATTTTTATTATAGCTGCCGTGCTATAACTGTAAAAAATATATACGTCCTATTATTCTATAATTGTAAATAGCGGCTTCTTCGGGGCACGGTCCTCGACCTTCGACCTTCGGCACGAACAACGTCAATAAATCCCGGACGTGTCCTCGACCCACCTGGACGTCGTGCACCTTTCCGCCTGACCTGCAGAGGGAGCTCTCCCCTGGGCCCTTGCACTATTCGCGCCACCATCGACGTCGGTCTACACGAACACGCGCCCGGGCCCATCAGCGCGTCCCGCTGGTACTACGCTACGGTGCTACGTCGGGGAGTCTGACTGCGTGCCACCCCTGCGCCGTCACGCTGAACCACGTCCGTGCTTAACCACGTGCCCTCCTGTGTTCCGCCGGGACTCCATATCTGCCTGCCTGCTTCGTGCCTGCTTCCTGTTACCCCTGCTACCTGGATCCACGTCTCTGCGTGCCTGTCCTGTTCCCGTCTACGTCCCACCCTAGTCATACTTTGTTAGTCCTACCTAGTTTTTAAATTATCCAAATTTCTGTGCTAGGACGTGTCATTAATAAACTCTTGAACTTCAACTTTATTTTTTTATTTAGCTTTCTTCCAAATTTTGCTCCGTTACCTTCCGTAACGCGACAAGCTGTAACTAAGTCCATAAAACCGAGTATTAGTACTTCAACTTCTACTCGGCATATTGTTTCAAATAAAACAGTGACAAACTCAGATTTAAACTGAGGCACAAGACAACAGCCAGGCCTAATTGTATCAATATAATTAGTCAAAATATTCAGGGCCTGTCTGGCAAAGATCTAGAATTAGAATTATTTGTTGAATGTAATAATATTCAAATCATTTGCATTACAGAACACTGGCTAAAGCCTGGTGATATGTCATTTAATCTAAATAATTTTCAACTAGCAAGTGCGATGGTTAGGCAAACAACTATTCGTGGCGGTTCTGTAATTTTTGTGAATAATAATATCCTTACTAATATTATAAATGCGAAAGTCCGTTTGTTTGTTTGTTTGTTTGTTTGTTTGTTTGTTTGTTACGCCTTCACGTTCTAACTACCGAACCGATCATCATGCAATTTTGCATACACGTTGTCAGGGGTACAGAGAAGGACATAGGGTACCTTTCATCCCGAAAAAAAGTATAGTTCCCGAGGGATAGCAAAAAACCTTTCCACGCAGACGAAGTCGCGGGCGGCCGCTAGTAAAGTATAAAGAAAGAAAGGATATTGTGAACCTTACATCAGAGCGCCATGTGGAGTTGTCTTGTATAGAATTAGATAGCATGATTATTGTGTCTGTATACCGCCCCCCTAAGGGTATCTATGAAATATTTGAATCTGTCATGGAAGATGTTCTAAAAAAGTTAAGGTTAAAAAATAAACCAGTAGTAATTTGTGGCGATTTTAATATTGATATTCTTGAGAGCAATTCTTCGACCACTCGTTTTCTGGCATTATTTAAAAGTTTTAATTTGCATAATAAATTTTTAGAACCCACTCGGGTAACTGAACACTCCGCCACTTGCATAGATAATGTTTTTTCAGAATGTGATCCGGAAAACAAATTCGTTTTTAGTAATATTTCATCCGACCATTACGGTTTGAAAGTTTCATACGCTGTGAACGTTATAGATACACCTAAGACTGTAGAATGCAGACCTATCACAAAAAAGGGATTGGACAATTTTAAAAACAACATTGATGAACAAATTTCTTTATTGCCATGGATTTCAGATAATCCTGATGTTTTGTACGGGAACCTCTTTCATTTAGTTACTAATGAGTTTGATAAATCATTTAAAATCAAAACTATTAAATGTACTCAGAAATTACGGTTCTGCGATTGGGCTACGACAGGTATTTATAAAAGTAGAAACAGACTTTATGAACTTTACAAGCTTAGAGAAACTAACCAAAGCCCAGGTTTTTTAGAACATGTTAAAAAATACTCGAAGACTTTCAAAATGCTATGTGCAGTTGCAAAGTCTAACTGCATTAAAAAGCAAATTAAAAACTCGAGTAACAAAACTAAAACAACCTGGGATATCATTAATCGTGAAACTGGTAAAACTAAAGCACGGGAAAATAGCCTAACGCTTAATATTAATAATGAATTAATAAAATCAGATAAAGAAATTGCTAACATTTTTGATAAGTTCTTTGTAAACATACCAGTAGAAACTACATCAAATTTGGATTCCTCACCAGCGGCTGCTGTATCTATGCTAAAAAGACATGTGGCTGAAAGTGATTCATTGTTTAATTTTAAATGTATTAATGCTTTAGATATAATAAAAGCTTTCAAATCTCTAAAAATGAAAAGCTCCACTGATTTATGGGGCATATCAGTTAAGGTTATTAATAATATTGTGCATACTATTGCCCCTTATCTTGCTGACATTTTTAATCGGTGTATTGATCAAGGAATATTTCCTGATCTTATGAAGTTTAGCAAGGTAATACCATTGTTTAAATCAGGAGATAAAGAAGACCCTAGCAATTACAGACCAATATCGATATTACCTGCCCTAAGCAAGATTTTTGAAAAAATAATACTTGAGCAATTATTAGGTCATTTTAATGTAAATAAACTTCTGCACAATAAACAATTTGGCTTTACTAAAGGTCGTTCCACAACTGATGCTGGGGTTGCGCTTTTGAAGCATGTCTTTGAGGCTTGGGAGGGGTCTCAGAATGCCCTTGGCATTTTCTGCGACCTGTCCAAGGCTTTTGATTGCGTGGACCACTGGACGCTGCTGTTGAAGCTAAATCATTACGGTGTAAAAAATAATGCCCAAAAATTAATACTGTCGTATCTCAGTTCAAGGACTCAAACAGTTAATATCAATGGAGTAAGTTCATCAGGTTCTCATGTAAAAATGGGCGTTCCGCAAGGCTCCATTTTGGGCCCTTTTTTATTTTTAATATATATAAATGATCTACCCTTTTTTGCAGAGAGGTTCTGTGATATTGTTTTGTTCGCAGATGATACTTCTTTAATATTCAAAGTTGACAGGAATAAAACTGATTTTGACGATGTGAACAAGGCACTCTCGCAGGTTCTTACTTGGTTTAATGTAAATAATCTCCAGCTTAATGCTAAGAAAACCAAATGTGTTAAATTCACTTTACCTAATGTACAGGCGTATCCCACTGAAATTGTAATCAATAATGAGAAATTAGATTTGCTCGATTCAACAGTTTTCTTGGGTGTTACTCTTGACAGTAAACTTCAATGGAATATGCATATCGCAGCTCTGGCTGGCAAGCTTAGCTCTGCTGCCTATGCTATTAGAAAAGTTAGACAGTTAACAGATGTAGAAACTGCTAGATTAGTGTATTTCAGCTATTTTCATAGCATCATGTCATACTGTATTCTTTTGTGGGGGATAGCAGCCGATATAAATACTATTTTTGTTTTACAAAAACGAGCAATAAGAGCTATTTATCAACTAAGTTCTAGAACATCTCTTAGGGATAGATTCAAAGAAATTGGTATATTGACAGCAGCATCACAATTTATATTAAACTGCATACTTTTTGTGCGTCGCAATATTAACTTATATACAAAAAATAGTGATTGGCACAATCGGAACACCAGAAATAAAGACAAACTTGTAATGCCTCAGTATAGATTAGAAAAAATCCGTGGTTCTTTCATAGGTCTTGGTATAAAGTTTTATAATAAAATTCCAAGTAATATTTTGGATTTACCATTTGAAAACTTTAAGACTCATGTAAAGAATTGTGGTACGACTTTCCATTAGTTGACGTGGAATTTCGGGGGGGGGAGGGGGGGGGGGAGGGGGAGGGGGGGCACCCCCTACCCCCCCCCCCTAAAATATGAGAGTGCGGAAACACATACTTTTTTTTTAAATTAATTTTCAAGTTTTACCAAAAAAGAGTGTTTTCAGCCAAATTACTGTTATTTTTTGCAAGTTTTCGGCGATTTAAGGTAGGGGTAGTGGGAGGGGGGGGGGGGTAAAGGGGGGAAAGGAGCCCCCCGACTAGGGGGGAGTAATTTATGGGTATAAAAGTGGGGGGATGACGGGGGGAAGCCCCTCTTACCTAAGGGGGAGTAATTTTTGGATACAAAAGTTGGGGGTGTGGAGGAGGAAGCCCCTTACTAAGGGGGAGTAATGTATGGGGTATTAAAGTTGGATATGGAGATGAATAATTATTTAATAAAAGATTTTTATTTTAAAATTGAAATGGAAATAATCTTTATTCAAATAAACTTATTAAGTGCTTTTGAATTGTCTATATTTTCCTACCACCCATTCGAGACTTTTTTAGCTGACAAGAAGAATGGGCGCAAGAAACTTATCAGCTTTATCAAAAATCAGAAGTAACTATATTTACAAAGAAATTATATTGATACTAATTATATTCAACACATTATTATTATTTATTCCTGGGGCAGCCTGTATACATATTGTACAGCTGTAAGCAGTGATTCAAATTTATCTTTATGTTCTATTCTCAGTCTTCGTCTCCATGACTCTTCCACTAACCAATCTTCAAAATTACCCTTATAGCTTCCTAATTGAAACTGCCTCTTAAGCCCTCGCCAATGGCTCTCAATCCTTTGAGTGTGCGTCCCATCTGGAGCAATAAAACGATTCTCTGGGTCACTATGATTGACCTTTTTATGGATGTAGCCATGTTCGGAAAGGCAATCGTACGCTCTCCAAAAATCGGTATGAATAATGGAACCCTCCCGAACATGTTTTTTAATAAGAGGTATTAGCACTTCAGCTGACCTTTCATTATTGGGACATACCTCGACGCGTAGGTCGTCACACTTATCCTCAACCATGCCAATGACCCAGTGACCCTCAATATGACGTCCTCTGTTGTATTTGCGTTTTCCGAACTTTGATTCGTCAATTTGTACAATCTTACCAGGGCCACCGATCATTGGCCTTTGATTTTGATTTTCCAGTTCATATATTACTATTGTCTCTCGACAGTACGAATACCAATCAGAGATTGTTCTGGAGGACAGGGTAGTATTATTTTCCACATCAGATGTTTCCAATCTTGCTACTTCATACGCCACATTATTGGCAAACAAATACATCAGTTCAAAAATTATATGTAAGGGCAGCCTCGCTTCTTCAAACCAGGTGCCCAAAGCCTGGCTATAAGATTTGCCTCTACAATTACTTTTGCGGCACCTGAAGCTCCCCAGTTGTCGGCTAGTCTTCTCTAGGCACATGGGACTTCTATGACGCCGACACATCTTCGAGGTAGCTATAAGGCCTCTCTCCGCTGCAAATTGAATGCAGTTCTCCGCAGAACCCAAAGAATTGTGGATCTTCCTCAGATTCCAATGCGTCAGAACCTCTTCGGAGTACAAATGTTTGCGCCTCCCTGAAGATCCTGATTGCTGCGGCTGAGCATCCGAATCTTCACCTGAAAATATAAAATAGGGGCTTGCTAAGAAGGAGAATGAGCAAAAACTTCGCACGTAAAAAAGTCGTTTCTGGTCTGGTTTTTGGTCACCATACTAACCTAACCTGAGCTAATGAGCTCTTGAAGACTTCTCGTGGCGGGAGCTTTGACACCCGAGCCCCCCTTGTCCCCGTCCCCCCGATTCCGATTCTGTCACTAATTTCGCACGTAAAAAAGTCGTTTCTGGCGCTTCGCCGGCCGCTCCCGCGGCACGCTCGCTCCGCTCGCTCGGCTCGCGCGTTTTTGGTCACCATACTAACCTAACCTAACCTAATGAGCTCTTGAATACTTTTTTCATGGCGGGGGGCTTCGCCCCCCGAGCCCCCTGGTGGGGGGGCTGCGCCCCCCCCGTCCCCCCGCTTCCGGTTCTGTCACTAATGGTGGGAAGTCAGAGAGGGGACGTAAGTACAAAAACTTCGCACGTAAAAAAGTCGTTTCTGGCGCTTCGCCGGCCGCTCCCGCGGCACGCTCGCTCCGCTCGCTCGGCTTGCGCGTTTTTGGTCACCATACTAACCTAACCTAACCTAATGAGCTCTTGAATACTTTTTTCATGGCGGGGGGCTTCGCCCCCCGAGCCCCCTGGTGGGGGGGCTGCGCCCCCCCCGTCCCCCCGCTTCCGGTTCTGTCACTAATGGTGGGAAGTCAGAGAGGGGACGTAAGTACAAAAACTTCGCACGTAAAAAAGTCGTTTCTGGCGCTTCGCCGGCCGCTCCCGCGGCACGCTCGCTCCGCTCGCTCGGCTTGCGCGTTTTTGGTCACCATACTAACCTAACCTAACCTAATGAGCTCTTGAATACTTTTTTCATGGCGGGGGGCTTCGCCCCCCGAGCCCCCTGGTGGGGGGGCTGCGCCCCCCCCGTCCCCCCGCTTCCGGTTCTGTCACTAATGGTGGGAAGTCAGAGAGGGGACGTAAGTACAAAAATTTCGCACGTAAAAAAGTCGTTTCTGGCGCTTCGACGGCCGCTCCCGCGGCACGCTCGCTCCGCTCGTGCGTTTTTGGTCACCATACTAACCTAGCCTAACCTAATGAGCTCTTTAAAACTTTTTTCGTGGCGGGGGGCTTTCACTATTTTGTTGCGTCTGACTGACGAGTGCAGCATGTGTTTACGTGTCGTGAGACTGTGCCTGACTAATTGAAAGTCGGGCAATTACCTGACTTTCGTCATCCCATTGTGAAGTGCGGGTAACGTGTCTATACTTCTAACATCATTGCAAAATATCCTTTTTTTTTTTTCTTCACAGCACTGGATTCGAGCTATTTACAACAAGTTAGCAGTGCTACCAACCTAGAAAACTTACTTGACGGCACTGGATTCGGCCTTTTTAGCAGTGCTACCAACCTAGCGCGCTCACATCAAACGTCAAAAATGACAACACAGTCTAAAAAAATTCATTTTTAACCTAAAAATTCTCAATTTTCAGAAATTTATTTCTCGCGTCCTATTTGTTTCCGCACCTTAATATTTCGTATTCGTGATCTAAATTATGAGTTCTTTACACAAAAAAAATATGAACTCTTAACTCCACGTCAACTAAAGGAAAGACGAGCCAGAATGGTCTTCTTAAAAAAGGATACTATACCGTTAAAGATTACTTAATTGATAAAACAGCTTGGTCGTAGATTTTTCTATTCTATGTGAAAATTGGGAGAATTGTCCTACCTACTTAAAATGTATTGTAAGCTTTTTGACTCGACGCCTTAATGCGGGTAGCTTTAGTATGTCATGCTCACTTTAAACATTTCTGCGGTGGTGTCGTGTGAGGCGGGTCGTTACGTTCCCTCAAATATGGTTGAGCGAAACGATGGCTGGTTCATGCGTCATGCTCGTGAACGGGTGCTGCCAGTGGGAATGGGTCTGCTTCTGTCTGCTTGTACTTAGGGGGTCGCATATTTTTTTTTCCTGTTTAATATTATCAATCAGTATGGCACTTCTTACTCAAAACATAGAATTAATAACTAATCCTTGTTTTGATTTCTCACTTTTTTATTGCTAATGACCAAAATGATTATTTGGCTTTCGTTATCACGATGTTTTCGTATTTTTTTGTCTATAGTTTTGTAAGTAAAGGCCTATGAAAAGCTTTTGGATATTAGTTTTCAATTCGGTGCCTTAGGATGGGTAGCCTAAGTATGTCATGCTCTCTTTAATCATTTCTGCGGTGGTGTCGTGTGGGGCGGGTCGTTACGTTCCCTCAAATATGGTTGAGCGAAGCGATGGCTGGTCCATGCGTCATGCTCGTGAACGGGTGCTGCCAGTGGGAATGGGTCTGCTTCTCAGTACCTATCTTAACGCATATTGAATTGTAAGAATTGCGTTTTATTTTTATGTCTTGTATCAAGTGTTTTTTTGTTAGAGTAGCAGACAGAGTGATTTCTAAACTAGTTGAAAGTTATTTACTCTCACGATTATCTAACTGAATATAGTAGATATTTAATTTTAACCTAACTACCCATTGTGTGTAACCTTTTGATAACTATTGTGATGGAAAATGACCTCACTTTAAATGTGGAGCTCATTTTTCAATCTTGACGACTCTGTATGAAATATACAGGGAGAAAAAAGCAGCCCTTGACGAGTTTCTTGCCGGTTCTTCTCGTTACAAGGTCTCCCGCTTAGGGTTTGCGAACCGATGGCGTAGCTTCTATGACATTCACAAGTGCTTGTAACAGCCTAGACTGAATAAATTAATTTGAATTTTTTTTTTTTTTTTTAAATACATAATTAAAATTTCATTGAAATATTTTTTATTTAGATTCTAGATTCTAGAAACAAAACTATTTGTAAAACTATTTATATCGTATACTTCTAAATACATTTCTCGATAATGAAGAGCTTTTCGTCTAACAGACATATTTTCAAAATAGTTGTTTAACGCGTTTAATAAAATTACGTGATTCTAAAATCGTGCTCTAAGTAATAGCTTACTAAAGTATACTTTTAATGCTCAGCTTACGGCTACGTGAAGCTTTGTGCATGGATCACGCTACTCAGACTTGTTACTATTATGACAGCATTCAATGCTAATCGGTGGATCTGAGAACGTGCCAGCAGCAATAGGGTATTGTTTCACCAAAGGAATGTTTAGTAAATTTAAGGACGAATATTGTGTTCATCAAAACTTTTATTACAGGTAAACAGATTGCATTATATTCGTGATTTTAAACATCAATTTCTTAAAAAATATTATTACGGCACGTATGTTTTGGATTTTTATCATTGTACACACTTTTTATATAGTTACTTTATAACCTTCAATTTACGAAACGTAATAATGCATTACGATTTTATTCTTCAAGTCGTGATCTATTTATATTTTTATAGAAGAATATACACCAATTATTTGTTGTAATGGCGTTTTTAAGATTTAGCGTCATGAGAAACGCACATAATTATTATGTGAGCATTTTAATGGCTGTCTAGAACTCCTATAATTTTGTAAGATTAAATAATAGATAGGTATGTTCTTATTGTATCATTCTCAATCATACTCCTCGTTATTTTATGTAGTCCGTAAGTACTGAAGTGGCGAAGGCGCTAAAATAAGACTACCGAACGTTAGAATTTCGACTGGATTTTTATTCGGAAACGATTACACCACATGTAAACAGTGCGGGCTCCAGTTCTGGAATGCCCTCTCAAACAAATAACTATCGGGTTGCGGCTGTTCTAAAAAATTCAAATACGAAATATTTTTCGTCTGTACTTTTTTTTTTAAACGCGCAAATGCAAATAGTTCGCATTCGATGCCAGCCAGGGCGTCACAGTACTTAAAGTTTTGTAGTAGGTAATAAGTGCCTGAAATCACTCACGGTCACATACACATAAGTTGGGAATTTGTTTTTTTTTAATTAATTTAATTTAAATACTAATTTTGCCATAGGTAGTGTAGCAGTATCACAGATACAGAATTTTGAATATTGGCACTATATTTTAGTCCTTTATTTTTATTCCAAACTTAAAATGTAAAGATATTAAATAATATCACATGATGCTTATAAAAATAATTAAAAGGATGTGGTAAAAAAATTGCAATCTGCTGCAAAACAACAATAAAAACATAAGACTGTAAAACTTATTGTTAAAAATCATGGTTGACTTGTTTATATGAAATTATTATGACAGCATAATTCTATACGATTCCAAAAATTAACATGTTCCGCTTGGAACATAACGATATGAACATACACCGAAGAGCGGAGAGCTAAATACATATTGCATTAGAGTAAACACATCATGAATAATGAATATTATGAATAACTATGTTTAGCAGCCTGGGCGGTTCCGCGGTGCAAAACTGCAACATAATGTAGTTGGGCGGTAAACTGTAATATTTATGTCTTGCAAATGTTACGTCTCCCTTTTGCCATTACACATTCTCTATGGTTTATTATGCAACACGAGAATTCAGATTTAAATTATTCTTCAATACTTGCAAAGTAGCCGTTTTGAGTTTATACATATTGGAAGTGTCAATGTAATCTATGTTGTATTGTGTATGTCTGTTACCCTTTTACGCTTAGATAGCTCTGCCAATTACACCATTTTACACGGAAAACTTGAAGAAGAAATTATTGATGGAAAACTAACATAATCTCTATAGGAATACTAAAGTGGTTAGTAATGTACATAATTATTATTTATCTATCTTCACTGTGAATGTGTGTTAAAAACTTTCTTTGTCGAATCTTTAACCAAGTACTCAGTGCTATATTTTCTCTTTTTATACAATTATAATTGCATTAGGTATTAACCGTTTTTTAAAGTGCTCTTCGATAACTTTTCGTATTAACTTTACTATAATGGGCAGTTGTCACACAAGGCTTTTTTAAATAATTAAAATGTCCGCTCTATCTGCATTGATAAAAAATGATAGGCTGTCACGAGATACAATAACGGTGACAAGTTACTATCACCAGCTTAGAAACTTGAATAAGCATCAATCTTATGAATAAGAGAGCCATGTAGATGAATGAAAGTTGAAACTTACTAATTAAACTTTATGTGCAAAATGAATATTATTCATGTTATATTTAAGTGAACGTTAAAAAGTAAATAAATAAAAAAAATGTGTTTCTCACACGTTAAGCTATTTCTATTTTAAATGTTTAATATAAGCGCCCTTCATTCATCTGTTCGTGTTGTTGGCAAGAAAAAGGCGGATCTTGATGTGGAACCAATTAAAGCAACTGGCAGGTTTCAATTAAAAAATAAAAACTGGCCCTTGAATATCCTGCACGTAAAAGGAATGTACCACAGACTTATGTTAGAGTCGCATATGAAACCTCAACAGAAAATAAAGTAAAAAAACCGGCCAAGTGCGTGTCGGGCCACGCGCCATAGGGTTCCGTAGTTACCTTATACCATACCATATTTAATACCACCTATCATTTTTCGTATGCAAAAATAACTTTGTTTTTCACAGTGTTGGTATGAATGACAAAGTTATATTTGCGGTTTTGGAAAATGTGCTATATCTCAAAAACTAATTACTATATCTAGTTCAAACCAATTTTGGTTGAAAGTGTTTATTAAGATCTACAGCATATTTTTTTTTTTTAGATTTTTCACTCTCTTATTTCAAAAGTTAAAGGGGGGGGGGACACACATTTTACCACTTTGGCGGTGTATATCTTTCAAACGGTTGACTTTGAGAAAAAGTTGTCTTAAAAACCTCAATGTCATTTTTAAAGACCTATCTTTAGACACCCAACACGTGTTGGTTTGAAGAAAATTTTTTTTTTCAGTTTCAGTTCCATGTATGGGGAGCCCCCCCTTAATCTTTTATTTTTCTCATTTTTGTATTAAATTCGGTAAACGGTTAACAGAATACATCTACCTACCAAGTTTCAACTGTGTAGTGTTAATACTTTGGGAATAAAGTGGCTGTGACATATGGACAGACAGACAGACATGACGAATCTATAAGGGTTCCGTTTTTTGCCATTTAGGCTACGGAACCCTAAAAAGAACTCGTCGTGCTCTAAATTCTTTACTAAAGAGTTAATAACCTTCTTAAAGTTTAGAGGTGTAAAAATAAATAGCGTGTGTAAAGAAAGACGATCGATTAAGATAGGTTCTGTCATATTTAAAAAAAACCTCAATGAATGTCAACCTAACAATAGTTTGTTTATTTTTGTATTAAATAAAGGTGGTAAACCACTAACTTAGTTATATTATGTAACTTCACAAACTAATGTTTGTAACTTATTTTAATAATTAAGTTACAAACATTAGTTTGTGAAGTTACATAATATAACTAAACTGTTACTACAAAAGTTTTACATTTTTACCTATCGATAGCAAAATTTGAAGGTAAGATTTTTGTTAGTAATATTTTATATATAATACGAATCTTTGACTATATAGAGCAGCGTCTAGTTTTGTTTTGCGGTCCCCCGTCGTAATGGGATTTGACATTATTTACTTTCGTTTCAGACTCGTCAGAACTTTTCTAACGATTCGAGTGCAGGACCATTTAAAATAGTAATTGCAGTGCAGTGTCTGTTTCTAGGAAAATATGTCATAATAAAAAGGACTTGAGAATATTACGGTTTTTTTAACGTCATGATACTGTCAACGAACTCATTTCTTCGTGGGCATTCCAGACGGCATCTCTGAGCGGCTAGTTTTCCTACAAAGCCAATTACTTTGTCAGTCAACATGCGTGGATAACATTGCTTGATTCAACTGACAATGGATGTAACTTTTATTTTTGTTTTGTTGTTGTGTTACGAGGAGTTTAATATGAATTTAAAGTTCTTGATGATGTTAACCATGTTCCATATGTTTACATTTATCACTAAATAACCGGTATTAACGATGGTGTACATCTTGCCAGTATCGAATTATTGAGTTTTAAGAGTATCTAATAAATTTTCAGAAGGTGGCTTGCTTAGCGCCTAACGCCTTAAATAGATAGTCACATAGCGATAGCGTACAGCGAAGTAAAAGAAACATCCACGAATTCGGTGCGTCCGTGGCCAGGGTTGTGTTTACTAATCTAAACTTTTCAGATTCGTAAGAATATGACTACAGTTAACTTTTCTAGTCTTTTAAATTGCTTATATACAGGGTTATATATAAAACACCAACAACCTCGCGGGAGTAGATTACTAACATTATAAACCAACATTTGTTCTACGACTTTTCCAAAAAACAGACAAAAAAATGAGACTTTTCATACAAAACTCGAATATGGAAAGTCAGATTTTTTTTGTATATTTTTGGAAAAGTTTTAGAACAAATGTTGTTGTATGATGTAAGTATTCTACTCCTGCTAGGTTTTGGGCTTTTACCTGTTTAGTATACTATCAGCCGCATGACGGTCATTGCTGTTTGCTGGACATAGACCTCTTCAGGATGTACTGGACATAGACCTTTTCAGGACTTTCAGTCTTCGCTGCCCACATCTAGTGGCTGCTTGCGACCTTTACCAGATAGTCAATCCACGAGCTCAATGACGCAGTGGGTTAGTGCATTTAAACAACTTTCGCAAGGGTTGGTCTCATGGGATGAGTGACCAAAAGCTTTTTTCTCAAGCTCTTTCGTGCTTTCTGGTCCCGACAGCGTTACCACCACCAATTCGCATATAAAAGCCTGTGCCCCGACAGTGGGGACCCTAAAAATGGCCGATGTGCAATCCACATTATAGGGGGCCTACCATTGTGATAAAACATCGTCCGGTCCGGTTAACAGAATTCAGTAATTATATTCTGCTATAATTACAGCTTTTGAGCTACCTGACGAGCGCTCATCGCTTTAATTGAATGTAAACTCAATAAAACTGTTGTTAACAGCTGTTATGGTCATTACACACTACTTTATGTAAGTAATATAAGTAATGTTTATTGAATAAACAACAGTGTTTAAAAATTATGTTTTATGTTTCAAGTTGTTATCTCTTTGTCAGTTTGCCGACTTATGGGGCATTTACACGGCTCGATTTTAGGCAACTTTAGTCGACTAGGGCTTTTGATCGACAATGTGGATCAGTAACGAGTTTTGTTTAGTTGCTTATCAGAAAGCTTATGCCACCACATGATAAACTATGCATTTTTTTTCGATATCGCTTAAACCTGAGAAGATATACGAGCTAAAACACTGTTTTTTTGGGGTCCTTATGACGTCATCGCGAACCTTATGTCGTACGTGATCAAGCACATATTGCATTGAGCTTGGCATCTCCTTCAAACCCTATTAACTAAACCATGTCTATACGGATTTCAAAAATCTTTCACTAAGTTTCATAGCTAGGAATATGTTTTTATTTTATACAAATTGAACTATAGGATTCAAACCTGTTACTGATACTCATTGCTTGTTAAATCAAATCGTCACTTCATTGAAATTAGGTTTGCATTATGATATTAAGTTCTATTCGACTAGTCGCCAAGTCGTCCGGAAAATCGACCCATGTAAATACCCCATTAGCAATGAATGCTACCATCCTTGACGTGAATCAGAGATTCGAATATTTTGATGTTCTACAGGTTATTTTGTGTATAGACAATTTGAGTAGGCTACCTACTCACATTTTATTACTATCAGAGTCATAAGTTAGATAATGCCCAGCTTTTGTGATATGCCAATGAACTTGGAGGCTTTCAGTTCTTACTTTGGAACAGCCGTTATTTTTACTAAATTGTTAGTTGGTAGGTATACTGTATTTTTAACCAACAGTAAGGCTAATGCGCAAAAAGTGTATTATAAAAATGGCGTTTTTCGTTGATTCAAGCGGTTTCAGTCGCCATTTCACCTGCGGCCAATGAATCATGAGACGCTGCGCACGCGCATCAAAATCGCGATCATTAGGCACAAATCATCTTCATTATAGTCTCACGCTTTATTTCGGTTCTGCTATATTTGCTCTATGTCTTCATTCGCAATTTGGAAATTAATCTTCTATGTAACATGTAATTTGGAAGCAATAATCGCGCGCAAATTATGCTAAAGTAACAGTTATTCTGCAGTATGGTAATACAATTTGACATAGCGTAATTTCTTTTATTATCTATTTTCCATGAGAAAGCATTTGTGCCTCCATTTGTATTTACGGCAATATATTTTTTGCTCAAGTCAATGAAAGCTTATTCTTTTTAACGATCCCTACAAAAGGTTCTTTGCCTCATTATTTTCAATTTATATCACTAGTTCTTTCCTTTACGATCGGTTTACGTCGCCACTATAGTAAAAGGGTTAAACTATAAATAAGCCTGGAATAAATTCACTAACCTATTGTGGATGTTGAAGTTTTATCGTTTTTAGTGCAATTTCTCTCGGAGAGCTCAATAAACTACCGCACGTAAGTACGTTCCACCAAAAACATCATTTTACTAGATTAAGTTTATTGTAAGGAGGTGGAAAATCAACCTTAATGGAAATCGGTCTCTTGTATAAAAAATAACAAAGCAATGACTGGTTAGATATCGATCAAACATAAAAAAAATCTAGTTAAGGCACTAACAAACAATCCGACAGCAGCAGTTTTTATAGGCAGATTTTTTGTGGAAAGTAGAAAGACATCCATTTGGTGAGTGATCCTATTTATCTATCAGCCGTATAAAAAATGATTCAATCTCTTGGCTGGACTTATTGAATTTCTCTACGTAACTTCAATACACAGACCAAAAAGCATTCTGTAAAATAGTACATTGTGTTTGTCCAGTGTACAGAAACAAGTTTGCATCAAGTGCAAGATGTCAATTTTCACATGATTGATCTGCGCACACTCTCGCCGTGACCAAGCCATGCGCATGCATGACAATGGGATTCCGCCGGATGTGATCCGCTAGAATGGCTCTCTTATTCATCTCCGAAATCATTATTTTAACATATATCAAAGCCACCGTCTTATTGACTTTCTTAGTTGCCATTATTCGGCATGAAGATGTAGTTTTTGCGGTTCAAAGACGGCTTAGTACAGTAAGTAAGTAATAAGAAGTTTTTGTTTCATTTCTTGCTACGATCGTATGCTTTTATGGAAATGTCTGAGTGAATAATGAATGTGGAAGTGGTGAACTATATCGTGATTCTGAGTGTCAAATTAGTACATTTTTTTCCATGTGTCCTACATGCTTACAGAATGTAACTTTATGTTAATTCTCCGAACTTATCTTGCAATTTCTAAAGCTTACAATTACAACTTATTTTTGACTCTCCAAATCAAGTAAGTATACCAACCTACAAATAAATTGTAATTAAAACGTTTTTTTTTATATGAAATTAAAAGTACTTATCTAGTTATTTATCCATTGAATAGGAGAATATAAAATGTCAATGACTTAGAGATTTATCTATTGAAGATATCGAATAGACTGACATTATTTTTTTTAGTAGCAATTCGATTTGATATCTCATTCAACACCTTCGCGCCTCACTTCGTTGATACAATGGCGATCTATTGTGTTCATGTTTGTTTTAGACAAATAGGTTTTGATTAATAGGAGTCGCATGACAGACAAAATATATTTTAGCTCTAACATCCTTCTCACATTATTTCATCGTGCTTTTTGACAAATAAATTCTCAGTAACATCAATTAATCATGTTGTATTTTGTTCAATAAAAATGAAAACACTACAAAATATAAAAATTATAATATCTTTAAAACCATTCCAAATAGTTCTATTAGAAACAACCCTTAATACCCTTAATTCTACAAGAGCGTTGTTATCTAAAAGGATCATCTTGTTAACAGTGTTAGCGAAAGTCCGAGACTTAGGCTAAGTTCATATGAACGCGCGGTGCCGCGCGTCATCGCGCGGTGCCGCGCGTCATCGCGCGGTAGGAGCATTCACATGAGCTATCATGTGCACGCTAGTGCACGCGCGGCAGTCAGGCATCAACATCACTGAAAATGGACGTGGCTGAAGCAATTTGTTCATCGATTTGTTTATTTATAAAAAGTTATTTCAACAAAGTATGTTTAATATTTTATATTTGATTAATTTAACAAAGAAATAAAACTAATTTGTAGATTAAACTTACCCAAGATATTCTTTTGTTTTCAGAATCATTATTATAGGTGAAAATTAAAACTAATTCTTCCCAAGACCTCTTTAAAAAATATTTGAATACATAGTCCTTGGAGTTAAGATTCCAAATGGCATTTCTTTTTTCGACTTCGTCGATAAGCACATCGATAGAAATATTCGTCTTCGATACTTATTTTTCTAACTAACTAGATCCGTTCGTCTGAAACCGCGCGGCCAACTAAACGAGTCAATGCAGGCTTGTAGATCTTGAACCGCGCGGCACCGCGCGGTTGTGGCGCGGCACAAGGTCTTGCGCGCGGTGCATGGCGCGCCGCGCGGTGCCGCACGGCATCGCGCGGTAATGTAAACGATATAACACAGTTTAGTATGATCTTGTGCCGCGCGGTTGGCACTGCCGCGCGGCGCCGCTCGGTCATATGAACTTAGCCTTATATAAACTTTCCAATGCAAACGCACGTAAGAACGTTTAACACTTAAAACCCTGCGAGAAACTTATTTCACCACTTTTAATTTTCTTGACCGCTAAATTATTATGTACGAAACATAAAACAAAACAAAGAGCTCTTTGAGAAATAAGCTCATTTTCGCTTCATGTGAAAACGTTTTACAGCTCATTGTCCATTATTTGAATGTTATATTTTCTCGTTAAGACAAGTGAAATTTTAACTTAAGTGATAAGTATCTCACAAATCTCTGGTGCATCAAATACTCTGCTTCCATATTATTACTATTTGCAAGAAATTGGATTTATTTCTTATTTAATCTTGTAATTAATTCTATCCTTTTCCATCCAATTACTCCAGTCTATCTCAAAGAATGTTTCTGCTTTCGCTCCGCATTCACACTGTCCTCACTGCGATCTTCTTCTAATCTTACTCTTGATATCAATCGCCATTCAACTGATTTCCTCTCATATTCCTTCTCTGTGCATGCTGTACGGCTGTGGAGTATCAGGAAACCTCAAACTCCGAGATCGTTTCGCGATCAAGTCAGAAGACATTTCCTCTCCTCTACCTAATACACTATCGTATGTCCTGATCTTTCTTTCACTGTAAAGTCTATTCATAATTCCTCTTTTTATTATATCTATATCTATCTATATCTGATATCTCTTCCCATAATTGCACCCACTCCCCCCAAAATCCTCTTCTTCTTGTCCCTTTTACTACGCAAGGTTACCTGGAAGAGATTGCTATTTAGCATTAATTCCGCCTTTTATATGCTTACTTTCTGTTTATTGTGTCTGTTTGTAATTTTTTCCTATCTTGTGTGCAATAAAGTGTTTATTATTATTATTATTAAACCTACGAGTAATTTTAATAGGTAATGATTTAATTTTGACATGTAGCCTAGTGTTGCTTGCTCTCAGCACAAAATGGTGCTTTAAGTTTTAAGTTAACTGTGGAAACTTTTCATTAACGTTGCATACACCGCTATTAACTTAATCGTACATTTAATATCGTACGTAGAATACAAACAAAATAATACAGAATGTTTTTAAATTATGTTCTTTCTATGTTGATATTACAATACTTTTCGTTTTCTTATTAAATTAACTGCGTCCTTTTATAAGTTCAAGTGGTAATTTATTTCGACCGATTAGTTCTAGAGTCGTCAGTCGCCGTTGGCCTTGACGAATCATATCGGCTGTCGCGAAACGCTTTTTCTGCACACACGAAATTAAGCGAACCATTGCGAACTTTAAAAAAAGAAAAAAGGAGCTGCGGTTTCACGATCGCATCCAGAAAAAAATGATGTCACTGAACAGATAATTCTCGAAAATCATGATGACAACGTTGAAGCTTGAATGGGTTCAGCTACAAGTTCATATTATATTTTAATAATACTTAGGAAATAATTATGCTCCAAACTGTTAATGTTTTTATGTTTCACTATCTTCATCATATCAGTCATAATATAGATAATTCATAATTCATTTATTTGCTAAATATGGTATATACAAGTTGTTATAATCACAGAACATAGAAGTAGTTAGAAGTAGTATGAGCTCAATTTTGTATGAAAACCAGTGTAACCAAACTAACACATTAAAAATCGAAGCCAAGCCCCCCATTTAATAGTTACATGCTACGCACACACACTTTGTGAACACGTAATTGGATAAAAATTAAAAATGTATAATATCCAAAAGGTCATAAATCACAAAGTTTATTTATTTAGATTCAGCCGTATTACCATAGCACTTGGTACCAAATTAAATAATACGTATATTTATAACGCTACTACTCAGCCGCTAGATGGCGCAAGCAAGTTTTAATAATGCGATTTACCACCTTATTTGTTATGACATAAAGTACTTTAAGAAAATTTAACGAGATAAGGGAGACCAGGTTGGTTGACATTTTTCACTTAACTTATCCTAATAGTTTCAGATCAAATATTCGTTAAACTCTTTTTCACAATTCGGTGAAATCCTGACATTTCTTAGTGTTACTAGGCAACAAATACATATATGAAATTCAAAATTTAGAATTCCAAATAAAATAAATGTATCGGATATCGATTAATATGTTCAAAAATGAAAATTCGAATTTCGCATAGGTATTTATTTATGGAAAAGGTACACCAACAGTATATATATTTAACATTGTTGATATCAGTTATACAATAGAGCACAATACTTATTTATAAACCTATTATAGGCGTTTACAACACTTAAAACATTAATTGTGTCAAGTACATGCTAAAATAAATTTAAAAAATTAATAATTAAAATGAAAGAAAAAAAATTAAAGCTATTAACTTACACTATTATTATTGATTATTAGAATCTAATAATTTGAAGATACTGGACTTAAATTTAGGCAATGAGTCGCGATAAACGATATCATCAGAGATCTCTCTTTTGAGATTATTATACTGAGCACAACAGCGAAGCAAAGGGACGTTTCGTTCAAGTTTGGTCTTAAAAGTAGGTAGCGCAAAAGTTTTCTTTATTGGCTATCGAGGAAGACGATATGGAACACTGATTGCGATGTTGTTCACGAGCTCATTAGATTGCAAAGATCCATTGAGAAGTCTGTGCAGAAACACTAGATCTTGGACAGTTCGCCGACATCACACGGGTGGCGGACGCTGCGTATAACTTATCGGTTATAGGTTTGAGAAAGCCTACAACGAGTTTGGAATTCTAAAATATTACCGATCTCAACTCAACACTCAAACTCAGTTATGTTTTCAAATCAACAACTCGTCTTGCTATAGTTCCTAATTATAACTTATTTAAAAAATTTAAACTTTATTCACTGAAAATACTACATAATATTAATTTTATCTTAGGTGTATATATACATATACACCTTAACAAAAGTCCAAGCTAAAACAATATAATTAAAGTCTAAAATAGCTATTTCGCAGTATTTTGAGTGAATAAAGTTTCAAAGAACAATAGCGACCCGCACCCTGATTATCTAAAAAGAAACTATTTAGCGACCGGTTTCATTCCACATACATTGCTACTTTTCTTTGGTATGTTTTTTTTAATCCAAATAGAAAGTAGCAATGGATTACTATCATCTATGAACTGCAACCGGTCGCTAGGTGGTTTCTAATTAGATAATCAGCCCGCGGCAATACATGACATGAATTTATTTGATTTAAAATTTTAGCGTTGATAAATGAAAAACTGCCTAAACGATCCAGAATTCATTTTTTGGGAACTTAGCATCAACATTCTTAGTAGGAAATTTCATTTTGTATTTTGAATCCGTCGTAGCAAAAAAGTTGAATTAAATAATTTCTTCTGAGGTCGGATATAATCCGTTCGAGTTAAACTGAATGTTGATGCCCATTCAGTACCTACTGAAAATAGACTCTTACACCTTACTGGGTTATACTTGGAAGTCAATTTGACTATGACTGTCATAGACCAAAAATATAGTGATTATTATATTTTATATTCTCTTTGATATGACAGTTGATTTCTCTGTGGTTGATTGATACTTATTTGGCATATAAGGTTGGCTTATAATAATTGAATTGGTCATTTAAGTTTTTTTTTAAATATTATTTTTATACAGATTTTCTTGAATTCAGTTGAAGTCCTGATAAATCCTTAAACTATGATTTCACTCAGACTTTTAAAAATCATTTTTCTAAACGCTAAACGTTTTAATGGGTATATTTTCGCTGTTGTTCTTTTTGCGCTTCCGGCGGCGAGTATTGTCAGTTTTTGTTGCGGGTTTAGGATGACACGACTCTTTGGCCAGACTCTAATACTTTTCAACTCTTCACAGTCACAACTTTTCTCGGTGTCCCCTATTGAGTAACATTTCCGCTAGTCTATATTTTAATGTTTATGGAACTTCAAGAATATGTCAAATAGCGCATTGGAATATGGATCTTAAGTGTATACCGCATAAAGGTGGATATTTATTGTTTTGAAATTTAAAAGGAAAAACTCAGTTGAATTTTTAATTAAAATCAAAATAAATTAAATAAAGCTTCCCTCTGATATTTTATGCACCCGTTTGCTAAATGATATATGTGGATATTGTTTTTGATCTTTTATATAATGCAACTCGGCGTTTTTATATGTTTTTTGAAGATGTTTTTGCTTGGCGTTCGCTCACACGACTGACGTAGCAAAATTCAGAAGTATGCGGAGCTACGCTCACTTGAGGTTACACGGGTCCCGCCTACTTGCGACTTCTACTGGGGGGAAAAAATTTTTCTTTGTTCTGTGGTTATAATAATATTTCCAGCATATTCTGTCGAATGTTTCAACGTGCAAATACTTAGATCTAAGTAGATAATACAATTTTATTACATAATGTCAACAAATCATATTTAAAACAAAATTAAATCACTAAATTAAAAATGAAATGAATTTTTTGGAATGTCAGCAATAGAAAATGTAGATACAAGATATAAGAGACCTTCCTGCTGTTTAGCTGAATCTTAACTGAAAGTGATTACTTATCAATTTTGTGTTTTTTTTTTCAGGAACACAAACAGACCTCAGTGAACAGGCATTTGCGTCGGCGCAAGAATATAAAGAAGCTTTAGATGCTTTACGGAGGCACACCGGCGCTGTAAGTCAAAATTACTATTAATTTGTCGAAATGAAATCGAATTCATAATACTTAGTGTAGGAAATGAAGCGATCTTTTGTATGGAGACCACAACATTAAATCCTCAGTCGATGAAACTTTGCAGAGATGTGGTATAGTATGCACTTTGGCTTATACAATATCACATCCCTGCAAAGTTTCATAGATTTTAGACCTTTGTCCAAATATCCAAAAACAAAAATAAAACTAAAAAATAATTTAAAAAATATGTTTTATTTATGATACTTTATCATACTTTAAAGTTTCGTCTACTGAGGATTTACTGTGGGAGTCCACTACCTTCCTATCCTACACTAAATATTATAAGGCAGCGGTCAGGCATTTACACAGTCCCTGGATCAACTAAAATCCATTGTAAAGATCCATTGATGGTTCTTTTTGCACTTTTATGTCCACTTTAATCCTTGATTCAGGATTTTTGCTAAGTGGATTTTTTAGAACTAACGTGTGTCTAAAAATCCACTAAAGGATAGGTGACACATGAAATGTTATTTTATAAAATACAGGATTTTTGCCAAATGGATTTTTTAGAACTAGCGTGTTTCTGAAAATCCATTACAGAAAGCGTTTCCGGTTCAACCCACTGCACTAAATAGTTGGGATTGAGATTTAAAAGCATTTTTTTTAATGTTATTTCGAATAGAATAACTAACAAGGATTTGGTTACAATTATTTTAAAAAGTACCAGGGTCACATAAATCTAGAGGAAGTTAAGTTTAACTTTTAAAAATATTTTCAATGTAATAATAATTTTATTTTTTCCAAGAAGTTCATAAATCTATCCGTTATATAATGGATTTTTAGAAACACGTTATTTCTAAAAAATCCACTTTACAAAAATTGTGTATTTGATAAAATAACATTTCATTTGTCATCCATTCTTCAATGGATTTTCAGACACACGTAGTTCAAAAAAATCCACTTTGCAAAAATACTGAGTCAAGGATGAGTTTTTGTGGATCACGGTTTAAAGTGGACATAAGAGTGCAAATAAAATTGTTTTAAAAAACAAAAAACCGACTTCAAAAAATAAAATAAAAATAAATAAAAATTTCTTTATTTGAACAGCCATTTACAAAATGAAATGTTAGTCTGCTCCCATTTAAGGTTTCCCTGTGTAATGAGAGTCAGGCTTCTCGTTGAGAATTAATACACGTCTATTGAAGTCGGCTGGAGGACATTTTTTTTTATTCTAACAGCCCCACCCGACTTCAAAGACGTGTATTACGTTTATTACAATGATAATGCGTATCTACTGATTTCAATATTATTTATTGATTTTTAGAGGTAGAGTGGGGTTTTGAAGTCGGTTTTTTGTTTTTTAAAACAATTTTGTTATTTTTTTATTTTCAGTGTAAGTTTTAGTGTAATACCTTTTGTTTAGATATATTAGATATCTAGGTAGATAGAAAAATCGGTTTGGCCAAACGTGATATAATCGCGGACAACCATGCATACGGGTCAAACTAAGAAGAGAACCTACTTTTTTGAAGTCGATTAAAATACCAAAACCTTGTCCTAAGTGTAGCAAATACTTTTCTGAAAACCGCATCAAAATTAGTTCAGCTAAACGCGAGATAATCGCGGACAAACATACATACATACGAGTTTAACTCAGAACCTTCTTTTTTGAAGTCGGTTAAAACACTAAAATCTTCTCCTAAGTATAACAAATACTTTTCTGAAAACTGTATCAAAATCGGTTCAGCCAAACGCGAGATAATCGCGGACAAACATACCTACATAATACGAGTCAAACTCAGGCCCTTCCTTTTTTTTTGAAGTCGGTTAAATTACTAAAACCTTCTAAGTGTAACAAATACTTTTCTGAAAACCGCATCAAAATCGGTTCAGCCAAACGCGAGATAATCGCGGACAAACATACATACATACAGGTCAAACTGAGAACCTCCTTTTTGTGTTTTTTGAAGTCGGTTAAAAAGATCCATCAATGGATTTTTACAATGGATTTTAATGGATCTAGGGTACACAGTACAAGGGCACAGAATACAAGAAAATGCGTTGGCTGTCTCAACGGTTATATTCGCAAGAATTTACTTAAGTACCGTCACATTATGATAATATAAAGGATTAGTAGCGTTGAAAATAATGCAAGGATCATTAAGCATAATGTAACGATAGGATGCTCAAGGCTTGTAGTTTCGATTCAAGCTGATTGCTGTCCCCGGGCAATCTATTGTAGAGACCAAGATCGTAAAATATGGCTATGGATCCTATAAAATGAAGAATAGGTTTTGAAATAACAGCGAAGCGCATACCCACTTTAATCACGTTGAGATTTTCCATTTTTTATCGTGGCTAAGATGCAACCTGTTAGTTAGTACCTATTAACTAACCGCCGCCGCCTGCGATTTTGTCCGCGTGGAAAGATTTTTTTTGCTATCCCTCGGGAACAATACTGTTTGTCGGCATGAAAGGTACCCTACGTCCTTTTCTGTACCCCTGACAATGTGTATGTAAAATTTCATTATTATTGGTTCTGTAGTTAAGACGTGAAGGCGTAACAAACAAACAAACTGACTTTTTTATAATATTAGTAAGGATAAGGCTGATGTGTGTTATGTTATGATATTTCGTATAGCGAAGGAAAATTAAATAAACGAACGCCGAAGTTAGTTTTGTGATATATCTTATAGAAGTAGTTTTGGATATCTTTCATCGGAGAACGCTGCTGCCCGCTTTCTGGTCATGAAGTGTTAGATCTACTTGCCTCTCGGCTTCTAAGACCATCTGAGTGTAAAGGGCTGGCTGTGTTTTTCTACTCTACTGGACGCCACACGGCTGGTATGCTTAAAGAAGAAGAAAAAAAAGGAACTTCAATACCATCATCCCTTTTCTAGGAGCGCAGTAAACCCCAGCGGACTCTAGAAGCAGAGCCCGAAGAGTCCCACCAAGAAGAACAGGATTACCTGGACGAGCTCCTGGTGCCGGAGCCATGGGAGCTAAACAACACTGCTCGCGCGGCCATGGAGCTACTGTTCTTCAACCGCGTGCCCAAGGTCGGCAGCCAGACCTTTATGGAACTGCTCCGGCGGTTAGCCATAAGGAACCAGTTCGGTGAGTGGTTCAAATCTGATTGGAAGTCGTTTCACTCTTGGCATAGGCAGAGTGGTCGTGGTCGTCATCAGCGGGAGTGGAAGTAACATTGATATACATTTTTATTAATGGCAGATGAATCGTTGCTTTTTAGCTAACGTAATCGTTAGCTAAAAAGCAACGATTCATCTGTGGCATGACGACTAAATAGAGCCAAGGGCCTGGTATCATATTATGGGTCTTTTTCTATAACCAAGGTGCCCGGTAGGGCTTTTAGAGGTCACATGATAAATTTTTGACAGTCTTCCTTACTAAGCCAACGGAAATACACGCCGACATAGAATGCTAACCGAAATGAATAGGTGCTCGATGTGTTCGAACGGGAATATAACGGCATCCTATTCCAGGTATAACAAACCATCACTTATTATTACAAAGCTGATTCATTTCTTTTAATGTAATGCAAGACTCTAAGATGTTCGCAGAAATGATTCTTTATGAAGATAGACGATGATAACAAATCAATTTTGAAAGCATCACTTCGGCCATTGCCACTCTATGAGTGTTCTGAATTTAAGTAGTGACTGTAATATTCGAACCTAATAATCCTGATATTATATTTATCAGCACACAAACAGTTAAAGTTAACTGAACTTTAGAAGAAGTAAAGTAACACTTATTAAATCGTGGTAGTTTTTATTACTTCCACTGAGCTATTTGTGGTAACAGTAATTAGACTAGGTATAGATGCAGATAACAAAGCAAACAATCGAGTATTAATTAGCATGAAGGTAAACGTCAATTATAAGAAAAATATCGCATGATGCCTGTATGAAAATGTTTTATCGCTTCAGATTGGTTACATAACACTTATATTGGTAGCAAACATGATCAAGATGCTATTAGTAATTTCATTAGGTATATTCAGAAATGCAATCATCCTAGACATAAAAATGTTATAGCCTAGATTTAAAATTGTATTGTGAAAAATACTCATAATTTAACCACTGAAGAATTTTAATAACAGTTGTAGACTATAATTAAAATTGATTCGCAGAAGAAATATAGAATTGATGTTTAATTTGATAATTTTAAGAAATACTGACACATTTTATGTCTGTATAATAATACTAACATAGATTATTAAATAGATCTGCCAAAGGCAGTACCTAACTTTAATTTGAGGAGGTTGGTAAAACTGGTAAATTGAAATTTTTAGTATTCTAAAGTTTTACATTTCTTTATTGCTGCTCTAACTACCATACGATACCTACTGTTGGCTGGACATACAACTCCTCCAAGGATCTCCACGATGATCGGTCCTGCGTTGACGTGATCCACAAAATATACCTATTAAGTTTTTGTCTCAAAAGCGCCGCTATGGGTTTTGGTGCACTAGGAAGCTGCTACAGTACTGACTACTGACTATGTACCGATTTGGTCCCAGATTGCAGGTAAAAGTAATGTCTATGTTGAAAAATCTATGCTGAAAGCACGGAAAATGTGATTACCGAGCGGCTCTTCTGTTACAACTCCTGCCGCATCCAGCGGCTTCCTGCGCTTTCATTGACTTTCCTTTAAGAACCATTGGTACGATAGACAAATATAACAAAGCTACCTTCATTTCCAGGGTTTCACCGAGACGCGGTGCAACGGGTGGAGACCATTCGGTTGGCGCCCGCTGACCAGCAGGTGTTGGTGAGCGTAGTGTCCGCGCATACTCCGCCCGCCTCCTACATCAAGCACGTCTGCTATACTAACTTCACAAGGTATGTAATGACTTCACTCTTATCAACTTGCGCATAACCCCTTCAATGGAACAAGAAACCATCAAAAATAGTTGATTATTGGTAGGTAGTGGAAGATTTATCAACTGATGATAGACAGCCAAACGTTTAATCTTAAAGTGTTAAGATTTATTATGCCAGTTAATTCTAGGGTTTCTTACAAAACAAGTTTTTTTTCGTCTTGTTTTGAACAAATAGCATTACCACCTTCTTAATTTCAAGCTTCGTTAAAAAACACTAAAACATCAATCACAACTGTAACTGAAACATATTGGCATAATCGGGGCGTGATGCCAGCATGACATGATTAATGCAACAGAACAGAACATTTATAGCCTTAGGCTTAACGACCGTTCCCTTATTACCGATAATTGCACAACGCCACGTGCATCCAGTCATCCTATTGTTTCCGATACAAGGAAAATGAGAACACGACACTTTTGGCAAGTTTTTGTGTTTGAACAATGCCTCTAGTGAAAGTAGAGATTCTTTGAGCACTGCACCAGATCTAAAACCAATAAGCAGATAAGCTCTTATCACTATCTGTTTTATTGAGTTTAGTCGTCCTCATTTCATTTCTATACTAAACTTAACTATAATTTTGATAAATTTCTACTCTAATAAGTAAAATACTTTCTTCAATGTTATTTTACCTCTACCTATGCAATATGAAGAGAAGAGGATATTTGAAATCTGTATGAGCAGCGATGCTCTATTTCATGCTCATTATGCTCCACAGTTACTTTTCATTTGAATAACGCCAAAAGATTTTTAATTTTTAATGTCAATTTGAACGCTAAGTATGACATAACTATGCTAAAAAAACCGGCCAAGTGCGTGTCGGGCCACGCGCCATAGGGTTCCGTAGTTACCTTATACCATACCATATTTAATACCACCTATCATTTTTCGTCTGCAAAAATAACTTTGTCTTTCACAGTGTTGGTATGAATGACAAAGTTATATTTGCGGTTTTGGAAAATGTGCTATATCTCGAAAACTAATTACTATATCTCGTTCAAACCAATTTTGGTTGAAAGTGTTTATTAAGATCTACAGCATATATTTTTTTTAGATTTTTCACTCTCTTATTTCAAAAGTTAAAGGGGGGGGGGACACACATTTTACCACTTTGGCGGTGAATATCTTTCAAACGGCCGACTTTGAGAAAAAGTTGTCTTAGGAACCTCAATGTCATTTTTAAAGACCTATCTATAAACACCCAACACGTGTTGGTTTGAAGAAAAAATTTTTTTTCAGTTTCAGTTCCATGTATGGGGAGCCCCCCCCTTAATCTTTTATTTTTCTTATTTTTGTATTAAATTCGTTAAGCGGTTAACAGAATACATCTACCTACCAAGTTTCAACTATGTAGTCTTAATACTTTCGGAATAAAGTGGCTGTGACATACGGACAGACAGACAGACAGACATGACGAATCTATAAGGGTTCCGTTTTTTGCCATTTTGGCTACGGAACCCTAAAAATGGATAGGCTCAAAGTAAACTGGATCTATATTCTAGTAAAGTTATTTACACAGTCCGTACTGATTCCAGGTTCGGGTTTCCATCGCCTATCTACGTGAACGTGGTCAGGGATCCTGTAGAGCGAGTGATCTCCTGGTACTACTACGTCAGAGCCCCCTGGTACTACGTCGAGAGGAAGCGAGCATTCCCAGACCTTCCGCTGCCGGACCCGGCCTGGTTGAAGAAGGTATATTGTTAATAACTAAATGAAAGTCATGATGTGATACCATGGATATCTAAACGACATTTTTTACGGCCAGACAAATGACTAAGTTTATTACGAGATTAATCTGACAATACCACCAATACATACTAATATAATATTGATATAAGCTATGAAAAGAGCCACTAACTACTACTTAAGGGTGAGTGAAGTGTATACTAGGTACCTATAAGTCCAACCTATGCTGAGGTAATTTCGGATTAAACAACTCTCTCAAGACAAGTGACTAAGAGCTATTATTTTCCTTGTTCATGCAGTATTTATAGATAGACTCGTTTGTTTGACGCAAAGACTATTTTGGAATCAATCAGATAATATCTTATTTCATGAGGTCTCGTGACTGAAGGCTATGAGAAAAAAGGTTGATTGCATTATTATAAATGAAGCCCTCAAGCGATTCTCATTTATAGGCACTTCTCATGTCGTTCATTATCTCATTGATCGGATCGCCCTATGCCAATTTGCGGATCCATCGCTCGACAATCGATCACGTGCGCGCTAACAACGCCTGCATTGATCCAGAACATAAAAACCGTGCAATTCGTGTTCGTGAACGAGCGATAATAGTCGAGCTCATGTGTTTTTACCACCGAGCCTCTTATTCGGTGTAATTTGAAAAACAACTATTTTATTTCGTGTCTATCTTTAACTTTTTTACCGTCGTCGATGTCAATGATGTCTTTTTGTTCATCTGACAGTAACGAGATCGATATCGTTAACAATGACCGGTACTCGTGTCTTTTCAGTGATGGTAAAAATCAATAGGTATCCCGGATTGATGTCTTTTTATTTTAGAATGATTATCCCGTTATAATTGGAGTGAAGGAAGTTCAGATTTTATGGTCACGGACGCACGACTGTGACGCAGCGCGGAAAAAATCGATGATCACGATCCAGATCGACAAGATCTGTAGTGTAGTGGCAAATTGAATTCGAGAATGGGGGCGTTGTTAAGGTTAGTTCCATTGATTCACGCACCATGACTCGCTATCGAACGTCCCTACCTCAATCTTCGACATCTTAAAATCTTGTTACAATTTCAAAAAAAGTGAGGAGAATGATTTGCCTTTGATTTGATTATACAGTTTTCAACTGACAGCTGAATAAGTGGATAACCGTCTTAGTCCGTCTTGTCGAGTTTATTTTACGACATCGACATTTAGCTTCCTTTCACGGTTCCAGTCATTGACTGTCATAATAAAATAGAACATAAACTTGGGAATCGATACAAATGTTACTGCTTCATTATCCTGTCGGCCTGCAGCTATCGAACTGACAGTTCACACCGGCCTCTTATGAAAATAAATAGTATCGATTATTGCACAAGTCGAGTGCGGATTTTCCTAGTTAATTATTCCTATTGTTGAATAGTGTTTGCGTACATACCTTGTGTAGTTAGTGCCCTGACAATGTTGAGTGTCTAGTTAGTGGGAACGCAAAAAATAAATTAGTTTTATGCCAACAAAAAAGATGACGTTTTAATTAGAGTTTGGAAACAGCTATTCGTAATATCTTTGCTGGTATTTCGCTCATATCTTTTGTCTATACACTCGGCCCGTAACTAACACTAAACGAAGATGACTGTTAGGTATCCATCCATTAGTTTTGCTTCTCAGAATTTAAATAGGTAGCAAATTATTAAAATTAAATGTAGCGGAACAAACGTTTCAATCATTTTGATATGGGAACGAAAATTATAACAGCTTGCGGTTTGAATATAGATAGGGGATTGTTTAAGAAAAAGGTTTAACTGTAAATCAGAAAAATCTGTATGTTTATAACGCAAATAATTAATATTGTAGACAGCTCTTATATTGGATCGTAAAAATTCGAAGACCGCAGTTACCAGAAAGGAACGGTTCACATGACAGTCAGATTTGCACTTGTCTATAAACACATTGTGTTTAGATTAGATAGTAATATTAGAGTACTAGTAGTAGAAGAGTATCAAAATTATAGTTAAGCTAAGTATAAAAAACCGGCCAAGTGCGAGTCGGACTCGCGCACGAAAGATTCCGTACCAAAAAACGGCAATAAAATACGTTTGTTGTATGGGAGCCCCCCTTAAATATTAATTTTATTCTGTTTTTAGTATTTGTTGTTGAATCGGCAACAGAAATACATCATCTGTGAAAATTTCAACTTTCTAGCTATCACGGTTCATGAGATACAGCCTGGTGACAGACAGACAAACAGACAGAAATACAGACAGACAGACGAACAGACAGACAGACAGACGGACAGCGGAGTCTTAGTAATAGGGTCCCGTTTTTACCCTTTGGGTACAGAACCCTAAAAATGAAATGAGGACGACTAAACTCAATAAAACAGATAGCGATATGAGTCTTATCTAATCTAAACACAATGTGTTTTTATACCGGACAAGTGCAAATCAAAAAATAAACACATTAGATATGAGTCTTATCTAATCTGAACACAATGTGTTAATAGACCGGACAAGTGCAAATGAAAAATAGACACATTATGTTTATAGACCGGACAAGTTCAAATCTGACTCACGCACCAAAGTTTCGTTTAAATATTTTTTAATATGATACAATATTATGTCATATGACAACTGTTCCTCTTTACTCAACATTGCATGCAAGCAAATGTAGATCTCAGTATTTGATTAAATACTTACCTAACACAATAAAATACTGAATATATTTGGTGTACGTTCCAGGACTTTGAGACGTGCGTGCTGAGCGGCGACCGCGAGTGCCGCTACATCGAGGGCGAGACGCACGAGGGCATCGGCGACCACCGCCGCCAGACGCTCTTCTTCTGCGGACATGAACCGCAGTGCACGTAAGTCATATTATCACCAAGAAGCTCATCGGTAACGACATTATTTTCTGTAATAAGCTCAAAAGCCTCGAGCATAGACAGACGCAAGGTTGCAAGCTTATCGGTTTTTTATCGGCTATACTTCAGAGAGTGTACTCCGAAATGTAGCTGGAAGAAGGGAGATGGCAGAATTAGGTTGTGTAATTGCACAACCTAATCCCGCCTACCTACCTACATAGTTCAATTTTTAGATCTCATTTTAGTTTGACTCATCATCCGATGAGCTCGTCGAAAAAATCTCTTATCCAGTTTTGTTTGTCCATCTGGAAATCGCACCCAGTCTGACGACGCCTGTCTGGGTGCGCTGGTTCTATGAGTACTCTGCGACCACGGAGGCGTCAAAAGGCCTCAATCTGTCTAATAGGGAAACATGATCAGCCTGGCATCAGTCTATTCGATTAGTCTGTATAGACTTTGATGTTTGCCAGACTAATTTGTTTGTTCAAAATGTGTACCAGACTGATGCCAAACTGAAAATGACATGTGTAGGTAATCTTCCTCTAAAGGTGGTTTCTATCTTACGCGGATGCAGGTGCAGATGCGTATTCCGCCCGTATGTTGTTGGTCCTTTCTTAGTTCTTTTTATCCGGACGCCTGCTTCATTTATAAAAGTGCCTACTAAGAAAAAAGCATTCGCGCACCAACTGCATGCGGTATTCGCAACCGCACTCGTATCCGCGTAAGATAGAAACCCCCCTAAAACAATATTTATATCCTTGCAGGCCGTTCAATAGCGTGGAAGCGCTGCAACGCGCTAAGCGCGTGGTGGAGCAGCAGTACGCGGTAGTGGGCGTGCTGGAGGACATGAACTCCACGCTGCTGGCGCTCGAGCGCTACATCCCGCGCTTCTTCCGCGGCGCGCTGCCACTCTACTGGGGTGAGCGCTGTTATTAGTTGAATGCTGTATGATGCAGCGGTAGGTATGTTGCGTGCTGGAAGACATGAAAGCTACACTGGGGATATCGGGAAAAATTTTTTTCATACTTTTTTCCCCGATATCCACCAGGGGCCGTACCGGCTAACGAATCGATTATCGAAAAATCTGAATCGGTTTCAACTTAGAACTGAAAAATCAAAGTAAGGAATTTCGTCTTGTACTTTCTGTTGACGTAATTTGGAAGATAACGATGTTCGTGTGACATCATGAAATGGGGTTCGCCATTTTCGCTCAATTGGGGCTCGATTTATCTGTTTTAATTTGAAACCCGGCAGACTTTTCGAAGCTCGATTCGTTAGCCGGTACGGCCCCAGTGGGGGCAACGGAATAGGCCTTCAATGGCCTTGAGGGTTTCTACATTATTCTAATGGTTTCTAGACACTAGACAACATATTGTCTAGTGTCTAGAAACGCTCAAAACATACGGTCGTAGGTCGAAGTAGATCGAGGGTTAAAAAAAATAGGTGTACCTATCTATAGACAGTATAGACTATACACCTACTATAACGTATAGTGCATATTTTCATTATAAAAGTTATTTGGCTGCAATTCTGCAGTCTAAATAAATTTAATAAAAAGATCATATTAAATCTGGTAAACATCTTTGTTTGATCGACTATTTTGGTAGGAACTGTGCCAAATGGCAAATAACTAGGTATGTTATGTCTCGTGTCATGACTCTTGGATATTTCATCAGTTTTAATAAAACGTTTTTCTTGCATGCGTCAGACACTCGCGTCATATATGTATATAAGTAGTTTAAATAAAATATTTAAATTTAAATTAGTAGGTAGGTAGTTTCCAACACAGACCGCAGTTTACTTGATCATGCTCCTTCGATTTTACTACAGGCAACAAGCCCACACTTAATATTTGCTCAAACTTTCATTAACTTTGCATAGCATCCATTTGATATAAATTACATGGAATAACAAAGTTTAGTATCATAACATAAATAAATTATATCGGTATGCAATTTGTACTAAAATTTACTTAATATAAGGAATCTTCTTGCACATCGTTTATTATCACAACAATAAAAGGCTTGGATTGTACCTATAAGTATGTGCAGGTAACTGCATGCAGATAAGGGTGGCTAGAATAAAGCAAAACCAGTAAATATTTATTTATTCTTATGGCAGAACCTAATAGTAATTCTGCTCGCTTCACGAACCAGCCCCCATATTACAACCTCTTAAAACTTGCCAGTTTTCTGAATGGCTATCAGTGCGTCCCTTTTATTTGCTATACACCAAGGAGGTTTATATAAGGAGTGAGTACTATACAAAAATTCTCACTATTCGTTTAAAAGAAATTCAACTTTATTGCCTTTGTCATAGAGTTGAAATTCTATCGATGACATTCACTGAAGACTCTACTGTGTGAATGAAACAACACCAGGTGGAGGTCGGTGTCTCGTTCGCACAATTGCCATTACTAAACAATAATACCACGATAGTAGGAAAAAGAAAATGTACGTTACCAATCACGTAGTGTATCAAAGTTAAGGATTCAGAGTGGAATATTGAAAATATACTACTTAAATGTTAATTTAGAATAACTTAAAGTAATTGTAAAATAAAACTGAACTTACTCTTTTGATTTTATTAGATTTCTACAATAATGCTAATCAGCATTATTGTAGTTGTATAAATTAAAGTGTTAATCCTGGCAACTCCGATCCGATTTTGACTTTGGCGCCGAATTTCAATTTTAGAATTTCAATATTTAGGAAATATTCCTTTACAAAACTAGGGTGACCATAAATACTACACCATTTCAGATTTCCCAAAAACGAAATTGTTCTATCAATTGAAATTACTGGAAGTCGCAGGCTAGGGGTAAAGTAAATATTAATAATCAAATTCATGTTTATGCGCCGATTTCGATGAAACTCGGTTTATGGTACTATTTTGATAAGAAAATAATAACGCCATATTAAAATATTAAAAAATCCAAGATGGCGGCTAACTTTTTTGTTTGTGGGCCGATTTCGATGAATTTCGGTTTTTGGTACTATTTTGAGAAGAAAATAACAACGCATTTTTTAAATATTAAAAAATTCAAGATGGCGGCCAACTTTTTTATTTATGGGCCGATTTCGATGAAACTCGGTTTTTGGCACTATTTTGCTAAGAAAATAACAACGCATTTTATAAATATTAAAAAATTCAAGATGGCGGCCAACTTTTTTGTTTGTGGGCCGATTTCGATGAAACTCGGTTTTTGGCACTATTTTGATAAGAAAATAACAACGCATTTTTTAAATATTAAAAAATTCAAGATGGCGGCCAACTTTTTTGTTTGTGGGCCGATTTCGATGAAACTCTGTTTTTGGAACTATTTTGATAAGAAAATAACAAAGCATTTTTTAAATTTAAAAAAATTCAAGATGGCGGCCAACTTTTTTGGTTTTTGGGCCGATTTCGATGAAACTTGGTTTTCGGAACTATTTTGACAAGAAAATAACGCAATTTTTAAAAAACTAAAAATCCAAGATGGCGGCCAACTTTTTTGTTTTTGGGCCGATTTAGATGAAACTCGGTTTTTGGAACTATTTTGACAAGAAAATAACAACGCAATTTTAAAAAACTAAAAATCCAAGATGGCGGCCAACTATTTTGTTTTTGGGCCGATTTTGATGAAACTCGGTTTTTGGTACGATTTCGACAAGAAAATAACAACGCAATGTTGAAAACTTACAAAATTCAAGATGGTGGCCAACTTTTTTGTTCTTGGGCCGATTTCAAAAACAAATTAGCAGCCATTTTGATCTTTTTTGATTTTTCCTTCAGTTTACATTGAGTTGTTATTTTCTTGTCTAATTAGTAACCAATAACCGAGTTTCATCGAAATCGGCCCAAAAAAACAAAAAAGTTGGCCGCCATCTTAGATTTTTAGTAATTTAAAAATTGCGTTGTTATTTTCTTGTCAAAATATTACCAAAAACCTAGTTTCATCGAAATCGGCCCAAAAACAAACAAGTTGGCTGCCATCTTAGATTTTTAATTTTTTCTATACATATTGTGTTATTATTTTCTTGTCAAATTAGTACTGAAACCGAGTTTCATTCAAATCAGCCCACAAATAAAAGAGTTGGCTGCCATATTTTTTTTATATTTTTAACATTTCTTTGTTATATTTTGATCAAAATAGTAACAAAATCGAGTTTCATAAAATCGGCCCACGAACAATATAGTTGGCCGCCATTTTGTTTTTTTTTTATATTTTTAACATTGTGTCGTCGTAAATCTTTTGCACCCATTTTATTAATTTCACAAGTAAAGAAATTGGTACAAGTATTTTAGACAAATAACAGTTTTTAATGAAACAGCAAAGTAAATGTACAAGTATAATTATGGGAAAAAGCAATCGAATTGCAAACGTCAATAAAGTCGAAAATCGTTTCCATCTTTTTTTAACTACAGATCACTAGACAATGTTTTCCTACTTTTACTTGTTTTTCCAACATTTATTTGTTTTTCCGAAGTTCACGCACTTTGCATTTTTATTAAAAATTGGAATAAACTTTAAAGTTGCGTAATTATTTACACTTGAAATTAAATTGAATTGAATAAACTAGATTTTAATTGGTTGAATTACCATATTTAAAAAATAAAAACAAAAAAGCAACTTAATAAAAACGTGATAAATAATTTGTTCTTAAAAAATATTTTTTTTTAATAAATATTAATTTTCTTTTTTTTAGTTAACGAGCTAAACTAAAAATATACCACCGCCTATCAGAGTACTCGTCAAGACCATTCAAACGAGTCCAAACTCGATGGGGTTGAAAGGTTTTATTGCAGAGTTCCTGTGGCCTTCTTCCGGCTCCATCATCAGACTCTTGGATACTATTACCCAACAGAGCACTCGTCAAGACGATTCAAACGAGCCCAAACTCGATGGGGTTGCATGATTTCAATATTGAGTTCCTATGGCATGGAATCCAGACTTCATCATCACCTCGTCTCCCGTCAGAGTACTTGTCAAGACAATTCTAATAAGCCCAAACACGATGGGGTTGTATAGTTTCATTCATCATAGAGTTCCTGTGGCGTTCTTCCGGCTCCATTATCAGATCACCTCAATGACACTGTAATATTGCATTTCCTTCCATTTCTGACCTGTGTTCAAAGTTTCAAGTCTCTAGCTCATCGAGAATTTGGTATAAAATCGTTTGCAAAATTTGTGCTCAAACAAACAAAAGAGCAAGCAACCTAATAAAAACGCGGTAAAAAGTGTTAATTATAAATAAAGAACTACTTAGGTATTTAAGTTTATATTAAACAGTTTAAAGTATTATGTATGTCTCCGGCCAACCATACGGTTTGGTCACCCTAATGAAGAAAAGGACACATACATCTACTTGACCTCTCTGTCGGCTCGTTTTGGGGCGAAGCACTCATTCCGGTTTAAAGTACTATTTCCATGCTATACACCGAGAAAGAGATGTAACTAAAGCAAGTCATAAACCTGGCAAGTTTTAAGAGGTTGTAATACCTGTCCGTGTTTCCCCTCTCCGGCAGGTGGGCGAGTGGATACTGGATAGATGGTTCATAATTTGCCAAATAATAACCAAAATGGTCGAATTAAACTTACGAACCGGAACGCATTTCCTTCCGAACCTTCTGAATGATAGCAATAGCTACCTATTGATATTTTACCGGAATGATGCAAGAACTTTTCATAAACCGGAACGTCGTGGCGATCCGGTTTGTTCCGGTCCATTTCGACCACTGATAATAACCCAACTTTTTTAATTTGCAGATGAACTCAACACCTTCAATCGAATAAACCGCAACGCGTTCAAGCCGCCCGTCTCCGAGGCCGTCAAGCAAATAGTGCGCGCTAACTTCACGAGGGAGATCGAGTTCTACGAGTTCTGCAAGCAACGCCTGCACATGCAGCTGCGAGCACTGAGAGACCCTTCCATAACTCTCCCCACTACTAGAACCGTACGGAGACGAAGAGCGCAAAGGAGACCTGGTACTCTTTAGTGATTCCACTAGTAGTTTCACTAAAGAATGCGTAACAAAATGGTGCCGAGCAATTGAGATAGCTTTAGTGCGTGAGACAGATAGACGCAATTTTAATAAAAATATTCTTTAATGAATCGTGAATAAATTAGTTTTTATGTATCCTAGGCCGTCAATCAAATAGTTCGCGCCAACTTCTTAGGGGAAGATTGAGTTCTGCAAGCAATGCCTGCATATGCAACTGCATACATTGAGATATCCTTCCATCTCCCCACTACTAGAACCGTACGGAGACGAAGGGTGAAAAGGAAACTCGTAACTCTTTAGTGATCCCATTAGTAGTTTCACTAAAGAATGCGTAACAAAATAGCGCTGATTAAGCGAGATAGCTTTAACGAATCTAATGTAAGAGCAAGACGGATAAACGCCATTTTCTGACACATTCTTTATTGAAACGTGTAAGTATAAACAATTATGGATGGCTCTTCGTTTCCGTATGGAAATGAAGAGCGCAATGGTGACTCGGAACACTTTAGTGATCATATCTCTATATGGCCGTCGAGAAAATGCGTTTTGACTTATAACTCGGAAAAGAAAATAATCAGTTTAACTTGATAAAATCTGACCAAAACGCATTTTCTCGGCGGCCACACTTTAGTGATCCCACTAGTAGTTTCACTAAAGAATGCGTAACAAAATGGCGAGCAAGCGAGCTTTAGCGCAAGAAAAAGTGTAAGGCGAAATCGACGCCATTTTTATACATTCTTCATTGAAACGTGTATAAATTAGTTTTAGAGCCAAGAGCCGACAGAAGCCACAAAATGTTTATTTTACTTATTGTTATGGCTGCGCGTTCAGCGATGACTGAATTGACAGAGGAAAAGCAATGTTTTAGCCGAATTTGTTAAATAAATTATTGATAATATTTTAAATTATGATTTAAAAAGTTGTTTTTGTCTTTTTATCTCATTGTAATTGTTGCGCTTAACTTTTAAATATTAGGCGCTAATTATTGTCTTGTTTTACTTAAAGAAAAATGTTTTTTTTACACCTAATTTGGACAAAACGGTCACATAAATGGTGTTCTAATATTAAAATAAAATCACCCAGTAACACGAAGTAAAAAAAATTTCGCAAATGCTGTTATTCAAGTCATTTTGCATTTGCAGTGAACAGTCTTGTTCGCTAAAATAGCACTCAAATATTTATCTTCAATCATGAGAGTTCATCGTATTCAGAGACTGTGCTAGAATTTATTATTTACTCATTCACGTACAGTTTACCCACAGCTTGGGTATGTAAACAGTGGTTTATTTCATTATCTTTTATCTGTAAACTATTGCCTACATCTATGTTAAATAACTTTAGGACTTCATCAGTAAACTGAACACCTAATTTTCAGTAAACCCGGGAAAATTGCCTCCTTTTTCAATTACTTATATCAAGTTGAACGGACTTTTGTTTTTCACTAGGTACAGGAATGTAGAGGCATGACTGGATGGGATCCAATCATGAAAATGCAAAAATTCTCATTTTATACCCTGAAGAAACTTAATTCATTATAATTTTATTATTTTAAACGTTACTTAAGTTCTTGCCTCTTCGTAAGAAACTTTTGTTATGTGAATGTGACATTATTACAGCAGTATGTCATACCAACTTTTTTTGAAACTTACTGAATTATTTGAAAAAAGACGTCATAAAAATATGTTTTTACAAATAATTTCGTAATGAAACTGTTCAAAGCTTTCATAAAAATAACTGTGCCACCAACAGTTTATCGGAACGATGTATAAAATGCTTTACAAATAGTTAATTTTATATTAAGTAAGCTTGTGGATTTGTTATCAACATCAAGGGCTTATCCAGAGAGCGCCACCTAGGTCATGATACCCCCCCCCCCCCCTCCCCCCTACCCCTTGGTCAATATCTTTGAGACACATATTTTATACAATAAAATTATCTAAATGAAGAACTAATTTTCATCAAAGATATTTGACATATTTGACCTAAGTACTTGATGAAAGTTCGCGTACAGAAACCAAAACAGTTTTAAATTGAATAATTAAATTACACTTTTCAAAAGAACTATTTTATATTTTATGTACTGACCGGCAGAAAAAAAAGTTATTTTACGGTGTTATTATACAGGGACATTTTGAACTTACCATCCAAATTTTGAGGAAGTGTTTAGTTCATGAAACTGAACAACTTTCTCTAAGGAACACATGGTCAAATATGTAAAATAAAAATCGACTTTCCATACAAATCAAAGAGATCACGTGATCAATTTAGTATGGGATGACCAAAATTTTCTGGTGAATTTGACACATGTTTCTTAGACAAAGTTGTTTAGTTTCATGGACTGGACACATCCTTAAAATTTGGATGGTAAGTTCAAAATGACCCGATATATGTTTAATGTTATCAAAATTTTGTTAATAACACAGAAGTTTTTACTTTCAGCATTGTGAAAATGTGTGGTAAAAGCATAATAAACGTTTGTATTGTCTTTATTTATTATTGAAATGCTATGGTATAAATGATAATAAATTAAATATGGCCTGCAAAAATGCGACCCATACCACTGAGTAGCAAATACATTTATCTAAAATATCTAGCCCAACATTTGTGTACGCCGTAGTTCAAATGTCCGAACAAAATGCCCAATGACCTTAAAGGCGGAAATATATTATTCTATTGTGTTGTGTCGTATCGTGTCGCGATACATACCTATAGTATGACTAGAAACACACTATTGTGTTATGTTGTGTCGACACGACACACTGTAGTAATGTGTTTTCTAGCCATACTAAATGTATGAAACCGATACGTGACAGATTGCGACACGACACAACATAACATAATAGTGTGCCGGCACAATAGACACAATAGCGGCAACTTCACTTTAGCTAGAATGTGTGGCAAGGCGTAAATTTTACAGTTTTTTTGTACCGCAAGAGCTATGAAGTTGATCGCTTCTGTTGTACATACATAATTGTATATTATTTTTTCTTTGTTTGTGACCACCCCTGCTGGATCGCACACTGGATCCGCCTTTGATTAACATAGGCAGTAGGCAAGACCCTGTTATTGATGAATGTTGACTACATGAGATTCTTATATTCATAAGTATTACACTTAAGTTTAAGTGTCTAAAAACTTAAGTTCTCGCAATTGGTTGATGCAATTCCTTATTAGTTAGGTAGGCTAAGTTATTATTTTATTGTTGAAAGAAACCCTAAATTGTTAAAAAAATTGTTGTAAATAAAAATTGATGTTATTTCTGTTAGGTAACTGTATTTTTTCCTGCCTGCCTTTATTTTAAGTAAGAAAACTCAATATATTTTGGTGCTATAATCCATATTTGAACAGAGCTAAAAATTTCAGTTCCATTCACAATTTGTAAAATTATTTATTTATTAAAATCTTTTAAATTCATCATAACTTGTGATCATTAGAAAATATTATCTGGTTTTTTTTTTTAAATATAACTAGGTCTGTAGGTACTTAGTTGGTTGGTTGTTTTAAATTATTCCTACTGGAAAGACTATCTCTAAGCAACCGATTGAACTCAAGAAGTTGCAAACTTGTTTTTTCTTAACGCTGCTGCGCTGTATTTTGTTATCAAAAACCCATTTTTTCTACTATAACTCTTAAGAGAACTGTTTTATTTTCAAAACTCATTATTACCTACTTCGAATGAAGTAAAAGCAATTTGGAACTTGAAACCAAGTTTTACCAGCTTCAGACTATCGAGATAGCTTCAGAAATTTGCTAATTAGTCACAGAATAGATATAGTACCTACTTGATTTGGTGTAAAAATAATTTGTAGTTGTAAGTTGAACGTTGTTGAAGAGCTTGAATTCAAATTACAAAGTTGGCCCTAAGTGATTCATTATTAAAACCTTGAATATTGTATTAAAACATGCAATTATTTTATAAATATAATGAAAGCGGACTGATAATATTTTTAACATAAACAGACATTTACTTACGTCGTCGTCGTCCTTGATAAAGTATTTATTTGTATGAAGGTGAGACGTAGAGATAACTTTTTCTCTGCTGGAACAATCCTTGATTGTTTACGTTTATAATGTAAACACGTTTATTATAGCATTAAACGTTAAGATAAATAATATTTATTTCGATATCATCCAATGAATGTGATATATTTCGCCTTAAATATGAATAAATTGTTAAGGAATTTAAACTGAAACTGTTATGAAGTTTTATTTGTTTCATCTTTCGCCATTGGAAATCACTTATCCCGCCGAACAAGCTCTATCGCTTAACTTATATTTCTATCGAATCGCTTTGATTTGACACATAGATGTGATATATTGCTACTTTTCTTTGGCAAGTTTTTAATTGTTCCAAAAAGAAGTACCTAGCAATTTATCACATCCATCTGTCAAATCAAAGCTTGCCTGAACTTCATTCTTTTTAGCTGATAGACCAGCAGGGGCCCTCCCTACTGCGCTAGTGTCGTCGTGCACTTCTTTTTGACACAAATAAAAACTTACCAAAGAAAAGTAGCAATGTGTCACATTCACATCTATCTGAAAAATAAATGAAGCCGATCGTGATACAGAATACACTCTGGAACAAACGACACAATCAGGAATTTCTCACCCAAAAATATGTTACCACCAGGTTACGATTCGAAACCTTGGCTCAAAAGGTCAAGGGCTATTCTCACGTCATGGATTTTCTCCTACATACGCGTTGCCCGCTTCTCTGCGCAGAAGTACATCATCTGTGAAAATTTCAACTGTCTACCTGTTGTCCATAGATTATTTATATGTCAAGATAGACAGTCGAAGCAACGACAGCGTCTAAAAAAATATCACCCAACAGTTGGGTGACCAAAACACGCACACATTGTCAGTAGTGTGACCCGGCCATAGTTTTTATTACAATACTCTTAGGGCGCAATGATGCTAAAAATGCACACCAACCTCAAAAAGTTGCCCTGTTTTGTTTAGTACGTCAAAAGCGTAAGACTCTATCTGGACCATAGAAATAGAATGTCAAAGAACAACAATGTCAATAAACAGGTGATCCGAAAACGAATGCATATATTTTATATGAGATACGTAAAATATGACTTAAGCCCGAAGTACACATTGGGCCAACGCCTGGCCGAGCGCGTTGGGCCAACCGTTGGGCCAACGACTGGCCGCGCGCGTTGGGCCAACGCGGCCAGGGCATGTCGCTGTTTACACATTGGTGTAGGGATGTCGAAAGTGAAAAAAAAATATCGATATATCGATACATCGATATTTATAAAAATATCAATATCGGCCTCGATATATCGCGAAAAAAATATTGATATATTGGTCAAATTTTCAAAGAATATTTTCAGTTTTAAAATATAATGTATTTAGTTCAGCCTAGCTCAGAAATCTCAATAGAATTTTTGAAACTTTTCGTGAATATAAATTTTTCTTCCAACATACTGAGGTATTTTGGTTTCTTTATTTATTAAACGCACTGCTATAACTTTACTAAACATCTTTGATGTTAAATATGTTTTATTTATCTAGCTTAGTAACGTATTTTGTTTTTATATTGAATATTATGTTTGTTATAGAAGTGCGTTTAATAAATAATAGAAGGCAATAATTTGGAATCCAAAGCATATTATGCTCTGGATTCCATATTATTTGTTCATTTCAGTATTTAAAACTCCACCCGACTTCATAATACGTTGTTTAATATTAGATATGCGTACAAACTTTCGAGTTAGTTATTATGCAGATTTGAATATTTCATTTCTTGCTTTTTAGAGCCATTTATTTTCGAAGCTGTTTTTGTTTGGTTATTTTTAAGGTTTTTGAAGGGGGTTTTGTATTTTTATAAACTTTTTTATATTAAACTTTTTTGTAGTAGGTCTATTTAGTGACGATATTATTTAAGTTACAATAGCCTTATATAAACGGATTATCACCTTTTATAAAATACTGTTTTCCCGACGCAGGGACTTTAGTTGTTGAGGAGTTCTCCTTACTATCAGCTCCAGTTCACCTTAATATGTATTATGTTATAACGAACATAAAAAGCCTAGCAACCAAATTCAAGTACCTACTTAATCGTATCGCACTAGTGAAACACGTAGGTAGTATTGAATAAATCCGATGACCATCTATGGTCTTCATCATCAGTTTGATGATGAAGACCATAGATGATCATCGGATTCACCAAAATGGTATTTTCCATATGCAAATGCACAAGCTACTGAAGAAAATACCAAAATCGCTATAGGTGCCCCTATAATATTTGAAGAGTTCCCTTGATATCTCTAATATCCCATCATCAGACACTGACCTTATAACAATGGGACCAACTTGGAAGTAAACGCTTTCAACCAAAAAAATAATTTTTCAAATCGATCTAGCCGTCTTCGAGTAACATACATAAAAACAAAGATTCTGATGAATTAAGTTCCTTCTCCTTTTTTGAAGTCGGTTAAAAAGGCGCCAACGTGTGAACGCTGCGCCAACGCGCGCGCCAAGATCCTTTGATGTGTGCACGAAAAACCGACAATACTCGGTTCGCCGGCCAACGCTCGCGCCAACTCCCAACATACCGCCAAGTAGGTCTTTACACATTGGCCCAACGCGCTGGGCCAACGCGTTGGGCCAATGTGTACAGCGCACTTTAGATTCATAAAATACAACTATATACTTGAGCGCAGCGAAAATTTTTCTATGTCTATGATCTGGACATATAAATAATCTAAGCTGTTGTCGTTAATTTCGTTATTAAGATCGAGCAAGAAACGGCAAAAATCACTTTTGTTCTATGGGAGCCCCCTTTAATATTTATTTTATTCTATTTTTAGAATTGACAACATTTCATTTTGAGAAAGTACTAAAATTAGAAAACCATTTCGAGATTTTAGTGTTTTAAGCTCATATATTTCTTTTCAGAATTTTTAGATCAGTATTTTTTACGTAAATTAAAAAAATCTAAAATCTAGTCCATATAGGGAGTTTGAGTTGAGTCTCTTTGCCTTCTATTTAAAAAAAACAGTGGTGCCAGCTTAGGGTTATTTACCCTAGATTTAGGGTAAAAAAATATCCGGCACTAAGAGACGACACATTCCCCTTTCGAGTAATTTTAAATCCCGAAATTGAAATTACAGCATACCCATTACCCGATTAGTATAATTATTTAATTGTACTTGTATTTACAAGAAAAATATTTCTTTCCACTACCTATTTCTTTCTTTATAAATCAACAAACAATTCTTCCATGTACATGTAAGGTTGGGCGGAGAGTGTCCTTTCTGTACGGTAGTACTTATTTATTATTATTTATTTATATTATATATTATATCTATTCTGTGATCTAGGGTAAATTGAGACCCAGCATAGGGTAGTGTGAAAATCTGATCTGGCAACACTGAAAAAATCAATTGTCATAAATGTCATAATAATGACTAAATGTCTTTCGAGTGTATTTCTATGTTCAATAAAATTTAGATATTTTTAAAGTATTCTTGTAAGAAAATCAAAAGAAAGTCGTAGCATCGTTTGTGATACTTAAGCGTTACCTGTGACATTATGTTTTGTGTGATTGAGGGCTGGAAATCACTCACAGGAACATAAGAAAATAATCAATAGATATTATCATTTAATCGGTGAGTTCATATTGTTTTCATTTTTTTATGTCATGTAAATAGCCTGAAACTATTATAATATACTAATAATTTGTGAAAATAGTCGTTTGTGTCCACTTCTCTGTCGATTTTTGCAAATATCAGATCTGTTTATTACAGGTCTTTGAAGTGTGCTTTTTCGCATAGTGATGTGCATTTCTATATCGATATTATCGATATATTTATCGTACTTTCTAAGGTACTTTATGTTTGATGCGAACAAAAAGTAGAAAACCATCACATGGCTTGGCTAGCCTGGCACATCTTTCTTTTAAATAAATGATAATCAAGTTATTTAATTCAATTTAACTCAAATCAGTTTCAACTTAATGTTCTGTATGTAGATACTACTACAAGCTCAATTTCTTTGTTTTAGGAGTCGATATCCAACATACCGCAAAAATGTAATGAGCCTGCGTGATGTCGACATGAAGCAATGATTACTAGTTTGCAGCGACAACTAAAAAGAGTTAAAAAAGCCTTCAAATAATAAACACTGTCATTTCACCTGTTCTTTTATTTCCTTGTCTTTGTCTGCATGGACATTCGAGAAAGTTCTTAGGGATACCAGCCCCCCTTCTCAAATGGCCAACTTTCTATTCGTTTGAACGCTACGCTTACTTTTAAAGCTTAAATATGAGCAATAGATGATTAAATCACATGTCGCAAACTTATGTAAATCACAAACTTCGCAATACATATTGTATGAAATTGTCAAGCTTACGGCACGTAATTTTATAGTTTACTGCTTATTTTAAAGTTTTAATAGTAAGCGTTCAAACCAGGGAATGTTAACGTTATTTTTAAATATAACGTTAATTTTTACTCTTATTACCGTTAATTTTAACATTAACGTTATGTCAATAAATAACGTTAAATTTAACGTTATTTACAGAAATAACGTTAATTTTAAAATTTACGTTATTCCAGTTAATAACGTTAATTTTTTACCGATAATTTTACCGGTACTATATTTAACGTTAATTTTACCGGTGAAATATTTTTAGCGTTATTTTTACCAGTAAATTTACCGATAATATGTTTTAATGGTATTTTTAACGTTATTTTTTATCGTTATTTTTTTTAACGGTATTTCAATCCCTGGTTCAAACGAATAGAATGTTGGCCATTTGAGTAGGGGGCAGTTACCAGAGGTCATACTCTGAGCTCTTATAGCAACCTCAAAGTGATGTTGTTTTGTTATAGGGACAGAACTATACATCGCGTATAGTGCACTTCTCAATCACAACATCGCTTCGATATTACTTTTGACAGTCTTTGGATGGGGGCTTTTAGTTAAAACTGTTTTGAGAAAGCGATATTGAAAGTATAATGACCCACCTCTTCTTAGAAATTTACTCATACCCCTTAAGGTACTACAATAATTTACTAAAGTTGTTATTGGGGTTACTATAGTTGTTATTATGTTTCTTATTTATTATGAAACATGAAACAAAAATACCATTATTATCGATATAAAAATTAGCGTGCCCACATCTCTATGGACATCACAATTCACATCAAGGACAATTTTTTTTTTTAATTGACGTTTTAAGAGGCAAGGCAAAGGCATCGCTTATATTTTACCTATATCTTGTACTTACGTCCTTTTAGAATAAACCGTTTTTTATTAATTAATATCTCAGTAATGTATGAAAATAAATGGAAAAGAAAAAATACGTGTTGCCTAAAAAACGATAATTTTTCATTATATCCATAAAAACATGTACCTAAAAATTTTGAAATGTTGTCAATTTGTAGTTATAGCGGCAATAGGAATAAGAATAAGAATATTTTATTTTGCAAGCATTCACAGTACAAAAAGTTGTAAAAATAGTTGCAACAGAAATACATCATCTGTGATAGCTATCACGGTCTGATCGAAGATCACGGTTCATGAGATACAGCCTGGTGCCAAAGCGACAGACAGACAGACATCGAGTCTTAGTAAATAGTCTCCTTTTTACCCTTTGGGTACGGAACCCCAAAAAAATTCACGTCATAACCTTGTCATAACTAATTCATTTCCATTTCCAATCATTTTACATAATGTCGACGTTTACGAAAGTTGTAATGTAACAATTTTAACTTTGTCTCTCTTTAAAACGAATACGGTATAGAACCCACCAAAATCATTTTCATGTATAATGTTGCCAAGACTCCATATGGCTTGCACTGTCATAAAGTTCTCAGAGAGACCTCATGTAGAGTCAAGCTTATAACTCTACGCGCGCCCTAACTCTACAAGACCTAACTTCAAAAACTCTTCACCTTAGTCAAACTATGTGGCTTGGCCGTTTCGTTACTACAAGAACTATTATTGTTGACCAGTGAATACATTTTTCCACGTAGCGAAATGGCCAAGCCCCATATTTTGACTAAGGTGAAGATAATAATAATAATAATAATAAATACTTGGACAATTTCACACAGCGTCATCTAGCCCCAAACTAAGCAAAGCTTGTAATATGGGTGCTAGACAACTGATATACTACTTATATACTTTTTTTTTTAAATATATACTTATTATACATAGTAACACCCAGACCCGTCACAGAAATTAAAATTCAACATTTCAATTTCTGCCCGGCCGGGAATCGAACCCAGGGGGCCAATCGCGCTAATATTTAGATCAACTGGACCTCGACTGAACCGCGATCAATCATAACTTTTGACATATTCCGTATCGCGCTAACGTTTTGACAGCTAGTTGAGACAGATGTCATGCGGAACTGGACCGTAACTTGCCGTCCAAGACAAAGTTAAAAGGATGCTACTTTTTTTGGACTATTTCTCAACTATTTGGTGTTTACTCTCACAATTTTGTGATATTTATTCAGTCTAAATGCAAAAATATACAATGCTTTTATGGTTATTGTAAGAAGATCTTTTGTAATAGTGCTAAATAATCTAAATTTAATGGATGAACTGTGAAAAAGTCGTGAAAAAGTGTATTCAAATGTCCAATCTGCAAATTTGTAAAAAGCTACAGACTATAAAATCATTTAGTTTGTTTACTTATGAGATATGAACACCATAATTATGCCAATTCGGATGCCTTCGGTGTGGAAACAAGATAAAGGTAAGATAACCATACCTAACCTAAAAATTTTCACTGTGAATAAATTTCATTCTTTCTTTGTTTTTGTATTAATTACTTACTAGTATAGGTACCTTGATTTTGTTGGTATTAGCCATAAAATGCCACTGGAATCTAAACTTCTCATTAAGTAAGTTAGGTAAAAGTACCTACCTATTTAGGTATTACAATTTTAATTTACTCGCCCTTGTCCATACATACAACTAAAACATTTATGAGTACCTAGGTATACTGCCCGGCACGTAACTTGGCAACATAATAACGAGACAAACGATGCGCAGTAGCCACAAACACTAAACTCGGCACATCTTTTGTCTCATCTTTCTCTTGCCAATTTATATGCCGGCATCTGTAATAGGCTAAGAACAATGTTATTTATTTTAACATTATTGTTGAATCATCTATGGTCCTTTAACTTTTAACATGTTTTGTTTTAGGTGCCTACGAAGATAACCAATGCATGCTGTGTGCTGCATTAGACATAAAGCACAAAGAGGCAATGCGTTATTTACTCTGTTGGTGGCAGAATCCGTGGGTCTGAGCAGACTGAGGACTAGTGGAAGTGTAACATACTAGCTAGGTTTGGTGCTCGCTGATGCTCTTGACAAAATTAGAGTTGTTTACCTAATTCATCATCATCATCATCAGCCTATCATCGTCCACTGCTGAACATAGGCCTCTCCGAGTGCACTCCACTGAGCACTGAGCACGATCCGCGGCTACACTCATCCAGTTTATACCAGCCACCTTGCGAAGATCGTCGCTCCACCTTGTCTGAGGGAGTCCCACACTATGTTTGCCAAATGTGGTCTCGTTTACCTAATTGTTTCGGGGTAATAGGACAGCTGAATAATAATAATAAATTATTTTAGAAAACTTTATTAATGTTATTTCTTATTAATTACTAACTAAACTGCTATGTTCTCCTCCAATTGCATATCCTTGTTGGCAATACTAAAACAAAACATAAAAAAAATGTTAGTCAATTTTATAACATAATTATTTTAATAATATGATTCCAAATCAGCAGTTAAGTAATAAAAACATAACTAGATGTAGATCCAAAGGCTGTGGGTTCGAGTCCCATCTGACGAGCTGGTGACGAGTCATTTTGTTCTAGTATATGATTTAAAATAAATATTAATCACACTAGATGCAAAACCTCAACTCTAATGATAACTAGATGTTTTGTATCTTTTAAACATAGATTTAATAATATTGGGGCATATTATTTTAATTCATTAGCGGTTGCAGGCGATCGGACAACAATAGAAAATCGATTGTGTCTCGTTTTATGGGCGTTGACGAGTTAATATCTAGATAAGATTAAAATAATATTACCTTTTTTATACATAAGGTCTCTGACTTCCGCCTTCTGCAAACATTTTAAATCTCTGCAAACTGCAATGTTGCTTCATTTTATCTATTGTAGAACCAATTTTTATTTATCTTAATTTTTGTAATGCTTATTATATTCTATAACCTGAAATTAATAAAAAATATTAGGGAAATTACATAAATAAATACTAAAATACTTATTGGAGTCGGAACTGATGTTATTAAATATTGAATGAAAAAGGGCACACTAATAATCAAAGGGCACAAAATATTAGTAGGAAGTTAAACGGAAGAAATTCTAAATTCTATTTATTGTTTCACTAGTACTTATTACCTTTCTAAAACAGAGAAGTAATAGGTTTTGATCTTACCGTTCATCATTATACATAAATTTCCTCTTCATTCGGTAATAAAGAAGCAAAATTCCTCTAATGCTGTTATAATGAAAGCTGCATCTTGATGGTTGTGTATTTTCTATCTCTTTGGTCAGCAATATGCTCAATTTTGATCTTGCTTTGCACTTCTGTAAAAAAATTCACTTTCATTATTACTCCTACATTTTGGCATAGCTATAAAAAGTTCACTGCTAATACATAATTACATACCTTTGATTATTGAGGTACCTAGTTGACTGGGGCTCGGTCGTATTTTGTTTATCGTTACACTTCAAAGAGTGGTGGGATGTTCGTTCGTTTTATGACTTTATGTGATCACAAATAAATCACAAAATACTAACAACTTAAACAATCGCTTCGTTTACAAAGATGTTTGTTCGTTTAGCAGCACTACAATATTTTCACAATATTAAATGATCTTAATAAAATTCACTCTCTGTTATGAAATTATTACTTTATAATTGCTTTATATTATAATACTTCATTAAATATTAATTCTACTTGTAATAATAACATAACCTCTGTTTCACAACTCAAAACAAACACTTAAAAAAAAGAAGCGTCAAATTACACCTAGTGATGTGGTAAAATTGTTAAGTCGACCGTCGATTGCTAAAAATAGCGTATGACATCCCTAACGTTTCAACTCTGACAGCCGTTCAACAATGATGGTAGTTTGGTTGGCGGTGGAACTTTATGGCGATACGGTTTTTCACCATAGTTGGATCATTGACAGAACTGGAACAAGAGCAGCCTAATGTGAACCTTTCACGTTGTAAATTAGCGCGATCGGCCTCCAGGACCTCTTGCGTGGTAAGCGGCATGTTAACCACTGCACCACGCAGGTCGTCAAGAGTTTTTGAAGTTAGTGCTTGTAGAGTTAGGGCGCGTAGAGTTAGAAGCTTGGCTCTGCATGAGGTCTTTAACTTTGTCTCTCTTTAAAACGAATACGGTATAGAAGATAGAAGATAAAATACCTAGGTACTAGTTGGCTCTGTGAGCTGTTGGCGCATAATGTGACATTATTGAACATTTTTTAAATGGCTGAAATGTTTTTTTTCGTATTGAAAAACTTAATTGACAAAAGGAAAAGGAAACTATATATATATACTTCAGGCAATTATCGAACCTGCTCAAAATTTTATTCCATACACTCCTATAATTCAAAGTACAGCCGCATGGCCGCATGGGCCGCAAGTGACGCATGACGCAAACCGCAAGCCGCACAGCTCCGAAGTCTTCCTTTAGGTTAAATAAAAGACCATGGGTAAAATATCTTCATTAATTTATTAGGTAGGAAGTTATTGAATAAAACAGGGCTCAAATAACGAGAATATCATTATAATTAATTGACAGGCCAGAGCACTCTCACGAATCGGTTCATAAAATTAATATGGCCACATTATAAGAATTCAGGTACACATAAAATAGAAACGGTGTCTAATAAATAATTTGTAATATATAATATGGCTTATAAGTAACAATAATTTAGATATCCCTAAAAGTCTTGTTGATTAAAATCCTCGAAACTGAAACAATAATTAATATGACTATCTATCAGTTCTTGTGTAGGAAAATATGTCATGCATTAATGTTTATATTATATAAAAATATAAAATATAATTAGGCATAACATCATTATTATAGTTGATAATATAAAACAGTAATTAGACAATCTCCATATAGTATTTAAATATTAGGAGGAATTCATTTCATAAAAATCTCCTCACCCGTTTACACAGGAATTCTATTATTAAACATAGGGAACATCGTAACAATCTAACGGGTTGGATGACATTATATCTTCACGACTACCTACTCATAATACCTATATAGTTAAGACATCCGTGTGAATAAAATCCTCTTACTACTTAGGTGATGCTTTCGTACATAATTTGAAATTAATAAGTAATTTAATTACATATGACTAATAGATTACTTATAAAATTCGTATTAAAATATCAATATCATTCAAATTCGTCCGTCATACTATGTACAATACAATAACAATAGGCAGCCTGTTCTGTGTCGGCACTGGCAGTTCGCCGCATCAGCTGTTTTATTGTCCTCTCATGGACGTTTCTTTTCGCAACAAAATTAAATTTCGATAGTTTACGTTATTTATTGAAACATCAATCGTTATTGCAAATGGCACTCTAAACGAGTCGCTCGCTCGTTGTAGTATTAATCTACGACTAAACTACTTTATATCACAAAAACGCTTTCTCTTCAAGCCTCATTGATCTTGTTATCACCGTCCACTCTCCTGATCACTAGGAACAGGCACAGGAATGTCGCCAGCAGCTGGCGCCGGAGCCGCGGGCTCCGCGCCCGCCCGCCGCACCCCCGCTCTGGGACTCTCGCCTCGCTCCACCTTCACCTCTCCGGTGATCCTGTACCGTGTCAGTAGAACGACGGGTGCCAGTCTACGGTCGGATGAAGTGGCCCAGATGGCGAGGGTGCTTGTTGCCCGTTTGCACCCAGAGCCAAACAATCGAAGCTATAATTAGCCCCGCTATTACTATCCCAAAATTGCTGACCCTTGCATTGGAACCGCACTGCCAATTCCAGTCGCTGACCAGACGATATGCACGGGGCGTATAACACAAACTGGAAACGGTCGGAATAGCCATCGCATGAACCCTGAACATACGTCGCCTGTAAATCGGTGTATGTTTTCCAATGGTTCATCGTGTACCGTATGTGCACAGTTTTATGAAAGTCCAAATTGCGCACTCTTACTGAACCACAAACAGTGACGTGAACACCGTCGCAGACCCGCGCACTTTCGAGGCACACACTAAACTTTTCAAGTTTTTCCGTAACGTCTACTGGCAATTGAAAGAGAGGGACTAGCGTTAGAGTACCTAAACGAGGCGTGCTACGCACTGGAGGTGAACTTTGTACATCGCAACCCGTGAGATCGTCGTAAGCAGACTTAGGGATAACAGGAATTTCATCCATAAAAGTTTTAACATCTGCTAAATCTAGGCCTAAAACATCAGCGAATCGAACAATTTTTTTGCGGCCAGGCGTGCCAGGTGGCGTCTTTCCTGTTTTGAGCGACGAACAACGTCGCACTCGTTGCGGCCTATCATCTTCCTCATCATGATCTTCTTTACCTTGTGTATTTAAAAGTGATAATTCAATTTCGGGAGCAGGAGAAACTTCCTTATCGGCAGGAAGTTCACTGGTTATAATTTCTAGCGGCTCTTTGGGGTCCCCGCTACATTCAGAATTTGGTTTGCCTGTTGATTCAATCGATGTTTCCTCTTCAATAGGAATCTCGACATCTGTGAGAGACAAGTTTTCAACACACTCGGTGATATCGTTATCCAAGCGATTTTCACTTTCTGACGCTTCATCAACGCCGTCGGAAGGATCGCTTTTAGCTGATTCGAATTCTGAATCACTGTCCAATGTCGAACTGTGGTTAAATAGTAAACTCAGTCTATCATTATCCGTTAACGCTGGAGGTAGTGCAACATTATCTACTTCATCAAAGCTATTATGTCGGGCACACCCTTCAAATGTTATTGCTGAATACAACGGTTTATCTGTAACTCCGTTTTCTCTTGGAGCAGGTTGCAGTTTTACCGGCGAGCAGTCTGTGAAAAAGGCGGTGGAGTATTTGAATCCATTTCTATGTTTATCCGGCTGCTGTAACATAAGTTTGGCTTGCTCTTTCATTTCAGGGTCGGAGTCGACATCGTAGAAAGGTGGTTCCTGGTCGTCGGTGGGAGAGCGTTCGGGAAAAGGTGCGTCGAATTCATCGATGGGGCTGGAGGGGCTTTCGCACTCGAGCTCGAAGTCGTAGAAGGTGTCGAGGTCGCGCTGGGCGGAGGTGGTCGGACGGTGCGCGTTGTCGCGTGCGAGCCAACTGCTTTCGCAGTCGTCGTCCTGCGCAGCGCCGAGGTTGCGCAGCCGCGAGTGCAGGTCGCGAGCGAACGCCGCCGCGCGGCCGCGGCACGACATCGGCAGCAGCGACGTCAGACCGCACTGTGAACCGGCGCGGTCACCGCTCATCTGCGTCTGGAATAAATGAAAACATACTTTTAAAAACACCGGCGGCCGTTGTCAACACCTTATCTCTGCGAGAGATTAGGTATCTGCGTATTCTTAGATTTTCATTATCAAGGTAACGCGAGTGCTATCGACGCGCCTTGATAATGGCTATGCGTAGTGACTGACTCTGAAGGTGGTCACCTTATCACCTATGCCACACAAAATTAATAAAGCAAAATCGTTTAGGAAGTACCTACACTGTACAATAGATCTTTTTGCATACATGCTAAATGACTGGTAGTGACTGAAATTCTAAACAAAAATAGAGAATAATGCCTGATTGTCACGACATAAAAGTTGAATGTCAAGTGTGAACGAACTCGATAAGATAACAAAATTACAAGTTTGCTAGGATCGGCGGCGCTCCGCACGTATCGAGTGTAACGTGTAGGTACAATAAATAAAATGGTGATACCAAAATTGAAATAATAACAAGATAATTTTGTCTAATATGTACCTAACTACTAAGATTATCTGTGGAGACTTGGCTTCTAATAGCTCTGTAACGTTAGCTGTAAGCCCCCAAATATTATAAAATAAAATAAAATATTTTTTTTCTAAACTATCAAAAACATTTACTTATGTACTTACCCGTACATAAGTAAATGTTTTTGATAGTATAATTTTGCATAAATAGAATTTGTGGACGCCCACATAAAATCTACTTTTGTTTAACAAAGATAAAAGTACCTAATGTAAAAGGCTATCTAGTTCTGTACTAGTGTGGCAGCTATAAATAGTGCCAGCCAATTTTATCCGTGCACGCTTTTAGCGCCACCTAGCGTGTTGCAACTTTGTTGGCTCTGACCTGACCGTTTTGACGTTTTGATATGTAATGGCGGCATTGTGACAAAATGTTAAAAAATACTATACATATTGTGTTATATGTAAATTTCAAAATTACTGTGATTTGGGTGGACAAAGTGTTGTGAAATCATTTTTGGTCATTTAAATTAAATATGGCAAGTAAGATCTATTCAAAAAGAGTGTTTTATTTTGGTTATATTAGGGTTTGTTAATTTCTTTTTTAGTTGTAGATTTTGTAAAACAAGAGGATAAATCTACTTTAATAATTTTATTCAGTGATAATAAACATATAGTATAATAGGGAACATGCATAAGTCACCGATTTTGATAAATTTGAGCTTGATCGCTGCGGACACGTATAAAAACATGATGGAACAGAAAAATAAAAAATAAAATGTATTACTTTAGTTTTATCACACAAGGGAAAATAACGAATTTTTTTTTCGTTTTCGGATATAATGCACTTAACAGTCTGATAGAACATCAAATAAGAAATAATATTTTGTATGACACATATGTACTTAAACGCAATATTTAGGGAGATATTTGAAAATTCTTGGCTAACTCCATACTAATGCACTGAAACGTGACACGAGTGACGTCACACATGTTGACCTTTTTGTATAGAGCGTTTTCGGCGGGTGCTGCTGCGTGCTAACTTCAAGTAACTATATCACGAGAAAAAAACACAAGAGAAAAATTTTAATATTACAGTTGATTTTCTCACGCATTATACTTTTGATTTTGATACAAAAAAAAATTGATGCATGTTCCCTATTGTTCCTGTATCGCTAGTAATCAATTAAATATCGTTTTGAAACAGATTACAGAGCCTTCATTATTTCAACTTTTTGCCACCATGAGCGCTGCGATCGATTATTATACCTTCGTACCCAGCGATATTTGGAGATATCTTCATCCTAAATATAATAAAGGACATCATCCATTTTGGTCCAAATGTGAAAGTGCCGGCCAAAAAGCAAAAGTGATTTGATTCCCGTCTGAGTATTGATCTGGTGCGAGTCGTATTTTTTCTAGTATATTATTTAGTATTGTTTAAAAATAGCATTGTAAATGCAAAAATCTCAAATTTTAAAAAAACTGATTTATTCTGATAGATTTGGTCCACCTAAGCTTTTCTTATTATGGCACCGAAGCTGTAGCACCGCTATAAGTACTTGATTTTAAATAAGTTCAAAAAGTCTGTTTTTTCATACATTTTGGCACAAATGTAAAAAAAAAGTCGGCCAAAATGCAAATTCTGATAGATTTTGTCAGCTTAAGCATTTATTATTATGGCACCGAAGCTGTAGTACCGCTGTACTTGATTTTAATTGAGTTCAAAAAGTCTTTTCATAGATTTTAGCACAAATGTGAAGCGGTGCTACAGCTTCGGTGCCATAATAAAAAATGCTAAGATGGACAAAATCTATCAGAATCAAGCACTTTTGTCTTTCGGCAGGCACTTTCATATTAGGGCCAAAAATGTATGAAACATAGATGATGTCCTTTAATAAATAAATATTGGACAAGATCACATACTTTGCTCCGATTCCAAAGTAAGTATCACAAACACCCAGACATGAGCCAATATAGAAAAGTTCCTAGTAAGCCGTGACGGAGGTCGTCAAAATCCTACTTACTTAATCAACAAATTATATCCACACATGAAATCTTTAAAACCTTTAGCTAGGGAATTCGAATGGAAGGAAGTTGTTCCTAACGCTTCCAGAGTATAAGTCTAGATTATTTATTGTTGCTGCTGGTTAGCTTTGGTTTGCTCTTTCAATTCAGCTAACCAGTTACCTAACGCCTAAGCTAAACCGTCATTCTCAAGTTCTCACTAGAGCGAGCATGAAGGTAAATTTATGACATTGATGACTTAAATATCTTAACATCCATCGTCTGAGTGTGCTATTCGTTAACTCTCGGTACTAGCACAGAATAATTATAATAGTAAGTAAGTACTAGCCCTAATATTTTTTTTACCATTGAAAATGGTTATCAGATGCAAATCGCCTGAGACGTATTTTTGGCCATATCTCCGAGGATTTTGGGAGGATCGAGATGGGAATAGTACCAAAAGTTGAGGAATTATCGAGACACGTGTGAATGTGAACGTTTGTTGAAAATCTACAGGTAGCTTTTTTGGAATTTTGCAAACCTCGGGTTTTTTACAACACAAACACCCCCCGTTTGTTAGTAAAATTGTAAATATTTCGGGAAAAAAACTGACTTAAGAAAAAATAAATAAAAAGGGGCCTCAAAAGTTATGAAATTTTTAGATTTGGAATTGCAGAAAAACGGGTGTTTCCGTACATACATAAAAAGTGATGTAGCTTCTATGATTATTGACCGATCGTCATGGTAATAAATAAATAAAATAAATATGCTTGGACAATTTCATACAGCGCCTGCGTGGACTGCAAAATCTGTGAATTTTTCTTTATCCGTATCTGCAGAATGGTTTATTTACAAGTCGGTTTCCTGTGCCTGTTTTTGCATTCGCATTTACATAGCCCGAAAGAATCTTCCAGCGTCATCGGGCTTAAAAAGTTGGCACGAAAACCATATCTTCGCCTAAACTATTCTGTTATTGACAATTATATTTAGACGATATAAATTTATGATTTTTTCAATAGCGATAATATTTTTGGAGGTAGGTTCATTGGTAGCAAAGTTTTTAAACATATCTTACGTAGAACCAGTTCTAGTGATGTAACATTAAAAATAGCACCGTTGTTTTTATTTCTAAATTTGTTTTTTTTTTTCAAAAATACAATCTTTTGAAAATAAATAACTTATTTTATCAAATTAAATTATATTTTTATTCTTCGTTCTAATGTTCATAGGTATGTACTTCAAAAAAACATAAACTGAATGGAGATTTCACCGTGGGTGTCGCAAACTGTTGAACTTGGTAGGTACTATTCAACCAAAAAAAGAATGTAGGTTCGAGAATGATCAGAAAACTATAATTATGAACTCATAAAGTTCTTTAACGGAAACTTCCTTAATAATTTTGATTTCTGTACTCTTGCAAAAAAAAACATGCTCCAGAAAAAACCACGTATATTTCATGGTTTTTTTTTTCAGGTAAGAAAAAAAAATTATTTTGCAACACTAAGCAGTACTAACATGTTATATTTTATTTTATACAAAAAAATTTCAATACAAAATGTCAAAACTTTTTTTTAAATACTTGCTTATCTCCATTCTGTTACTTTCGTACATTTGTGAAGTCGAAGAGATTTTAATTTTTTTAAATGTTTTCACGCTACCGAAAATTCTGAAACCTTTTTTCTATTAATAGCCAATTTGATTTTTTTCGGACATTCCCCATTGCATAGTTTCACGTCCTGTTTAGTTAATGAAGGAATTAAAGAGGAAGAGCTCGAGCTAGTTTCTAACAAGCTACAGCATAAACAGCATTCCATTAGCAAAATATGACAAATATTTTCAAATTTTTCAAAATAGATGCACGCATTATCTTTCACACTTGACACACTTTCGAGTTATTCGCACGGTCGCTTCCAGAATATTTTATTTTCTCGGCGACGCTTCAGTCTCCGTGAAGGTCGTACCAGCACTCGAGGTCACTGTCCTAAATCTAGGACAAGCGACCATGACCTAACTCCACCATGATGTGATGTCACATCTTCGATCAAGAACTGTTACAATAGATACTATAGAGCTACCATATAATTTGGACGCCGCCGCATCAAAATTTTTTAGGGATTTATCTTATCACCTATGAAATATTTTGTAACGTTTTTTAGAATGCTTTTTCAACACTGACAATATCAAGGTGGCACAAAGTCAATAATCAAATGGTTTTATGGAAACCCTAACTACACAGAAGTACAATACAACTCAATATCTGTGATACAACTGAACAAGGGAACGCTTTATAGGGAAGATTATTAACCCTTATAGATTCGTCATGTCTGTCCGTCTGTGTGTCACAGGCACTTTATTCCAAAATTATTAGGATTACACAGTTGAAACTTGGTAGAAAAATAAAAAGATTAAGGGGGGGCTCCCCATTATATGGAATTGAATCTTAAAAAATTTTTTTTTTCTTCAAACTAATACGTGCGGGATGTCTATCTATAGATAGGTCTTTAAAAATGATATTGAGGTTTTTAAGATTATTCTTTATCAAAGTCAACCGTTTGAAAGATATACACTGCCAAAGTGGTAAAATATGGGCACCCCCCCCCCCCTCCAACCCCCGCGCTCTAACTTTTAAAATAAGAAAGTGAAAAATTTAATGCTAGATCTTAATAAACACTTTCAACGAAAATTAGTTTAAATGAGAAATATTAATCAGTTTTCGAAATTAGCGACAAAGTTATTTTTGCAGACGAAAAATGATAGTAGTATTAAATATGGTATGGTATAAGGTAAGAGGTAAATACGGAACCCTATACTGCGCGTGCCCCGACACGCACTTGGCCGGTTTTTAAATAAGGCAATACCAGTAAAAAAACTGTACCTACTGACTGTACCTAAGTACCTACCTATGACGATAAACGCAATGTTCTTCTCATAAATGGTATACTTGTTTATAAAAATACTATCTGACTTTCACTTGACATTTTAGCTTTGTTTACATTGATAACGTCGTTGACTAAAACGTTTTATTGTACGCTGAAATTGGTCTGAATTAAAACGGGCAGTAGATGTAAATTGAATTCTCGTGACAACTGGCGTGTTTAGCGTCCACAATCAAAAGTTCTGAACATGAACACTCATCATGACTTCAACATGTTAAAAGACAACATTCTTCTTTACAGCGAAAGAAGGGAAAATATTACGATTCAAAAATACTTCAAAAAGTTTATTCGAGTTATGAACCTACAAATTACAGTATTCGAAAAACATCGATATACACTTTCAACAATATGATTATGTTTGAATAACCTTATTAAGTTATCTCAAATCTAAAGATAGGCTACTTGAAATACTTCAGCTGGTGAATCAGATCGAGTATTTGGTGTAGATGTTAGCCAGACTGGAATATGGCGTGCAATGATAAGAAAGATAATAATTATTTGATTTTGATAATTAATTTAACACTTCATTTAAAAGGATAAAGTGTATAAAAGTTGTATTTCTTTTCTTTAGAATATGTATCTCAAACTACGCTAAATAGAGTTACTGAAATCTTGTAAAAAATAAATATCTGGGCGACCGAGCTTTGCTCAGTTATTACTATTTATTGTAATATGGTGTTGTTTAGGTGATAATCTACATTGTTATTTTTTTTAAACTTGTCTAAAAACAATAAAAATAAGAAAAATATAAACTTGAACATAATATAAAAAAAAAAAACAAAAGTAAGTCACCGAGACGGATTCGAACCCGTAACACTCTTTTTTTGCCGTCCGCGTCTTAATCCGCTGGACCAGACGGACAGTGGCTGGCTGGACGAAATTAGCGAGCATTTTCTGCGTCGAAAGAAAAACGCATGAAAACTCGAAAACAGGCGTTTTCCCAAACATAAGAATAATACCCCCATATACCAAATTTCAGCGAAATCTTCCAGAAATTAATAAATAAATATACAAGAATTACTCGTTTAAAGGCTTAGTTAGAGCATCGCGGCTTCGTCTCGAAGAAGCGCGTCTTACTCTAAGGTCTCGAAACAGAACCGCGTCTTACTCTAAGTTTAAAGGTATAAAATTTCGGACACTTTGTCCGAAATAACACTTTTTTAATTAAATAATTTTTTCACTGACGATTCGGACACTTTTATTTAAAGTAGCGGTTTCACACAGTAACCTATCCTCGGAGAGCTAGGCCACAGAATACAAAATTTTACAAGTTTTACTAAAGATTTGTTGCCTAGATATTTCTGTTAAATGACGGGAAATAACAACAGTTGCCTAGTAACAGATCCATAGTAGACCCTTACCATCCTTACTAATATTATAAATGTGAAAGTCCGTTTGTTTGTTTGTTTGTTACGCCTTCACGTCCTAACTACTGAACCGATCATCATGAAATTTTACATACACGTTGTCAGGGGTACAGAGAAGGACATAGGGTACCTTTCATCCCGAAAAAAAGTAAAGTTCCCGAGGGATAGCAAAAAACCTTTCCACGCAGACGAAGTCGCGGGCGGCCGCTAGTAGTATAATAAAGAGGACTTGCGTATAGTATGGCCGCTCCCTGCCCCCTTAGCGCTATCGCACACAGGCAACTTAGTCGCCCAGCAACTGTTTTGTCTCTGTCTCAAATCCACAGGTTTAAATGGAGGCGCGCACACGAAGCGACGCAGTCGTCGGCAACTTTTCATACAAATCATGTGAGAGACAAAATAGTTGCGGAGACAAAAGTCGCCTGTGTGCAGTAGCGCTTACTGCCTAAAAATGTCCAAATCGTCAGTGAAAAATAATAAAATTAATACCTCAGATAATATGTATATTTAATTTACAAGTCTGAAATATGTTTAATAAAAAAACATTTATAAATAAGTAGATAACTAAAGGAAGAGAAAATCTTGTTGTATTTAAAATAGAAAAAAATAAGTAAATACATAATTAAGGTCGTTTCTGTTCGCATTCGTACATACATCTTATTCATTCAATCATTAATCATCTTCGTCTTATTATCCAATACCAAACACCCAAACTGCGCGAGGAAAAACGGAAAAACACGGTAGACATGTATATTTACTGCGACGTTTTTTGTCGTTCAATGACAGACACAAGTGATCTATTTTTATTAGAACAGACATCCCGAAGGAACGTATAAAAAACACAAACATTGTCTATACATAGCCGTGCTTTATGCATGCTTGTGTGACGAAGTGTCGTTATTCGCGTTACGTGATTGGACAAAGTGCCAAGTGCGAAACGTCACGGAATGTGTGGGCGCACACGTAAATAGCCTGCAGCTAATGTCGGTCTTTCCGGTTATGTCCAGCTGAAATTTTTGGTAATTAATAAAATTGAAGGTTAAAATTCATTATTATGATTTGCTTTGGAATGCTCAATATCTATCTATACTGTGACAGTACTCAACAGTGTATGAACGAAATGTACTGAGCTACGCGCAGAATTTATAGACATTTTCTTAAGTATAAATAGCCACAGTATAAATATTAGTTTTCCAAAATATATACATATTTACTGTGGTATAGCCTTTCAAACTTTATGACTTCTTTGAAGTTAGCCACTCACTATGCGCGTAGCCGTGCCCCACCACACCTCTCTCTCACCATTCTCTCACACTTACATCGAATTTGTGTTCTGCGCATCTCCTTGATCGCGCGATGTTCACAGAAGTCATAAAATTTTAATCTGGCTATACCCGCAACCAAGTATAAACGTAATGAGTTAAATTAAATGCAAAACGTTATAGGTATCTGTGTAAGTCCTAAGCGACTTTTTTTAGCATTTTGACAGGTAGTGTAACTTTTGTGAACTTTCGATTAGGTACTGAAAGCTGTAAATAGCTAGACATATTTTATAGTAGTGTGTAGGAATGGAAGGTAGTGGACCCTCACAGTAAATCCTCAGTAGACGAAACTTCACAGTATGATAATGTATCATAAATGAAATATATTTATTAAATTATCCAAATCCTTTTTATTCTCGTTTTTGAATATTTGTAAAAGGTTTTGGTTCATACTATATTACATCCCTGCAAAGTTTCATCGACTGAGGATTTAATTTTGGGGTCTTCATACAAAAGATCGCATCATTTCCTACACTATAGGCTTTAGCACAATACTTATTTGTCTCAATATGCTTGATTATTAAATACCATGTTTAAATTTGCCATCATTCTCCCATCTATTATTTTATACAAGGTTGAAATTTAAAATATTTTAAAATTGAAATATTTAATATTGTTGTTACGTTAACCGTAATCTTTACAACGTCCATACTACCTATGTCAATAAAATTATAACAGCTGTATGAAGCTATTACAGTTCATCGTAAAAACATTGGCATTGTACTTTACATTATGTTAAGTAATTAAATTATTTGTTATAATGCCTGTCGGATATGAAATAACTATAAAAATACAAATAAAATATGAAATTACATAATCTATTGTTTTATTCATTTATTATTATTACTCGTATATTATGTATGACTGTATTTTATGTATGTAAATTGTATCGCAAACAGAATCGTGTTTGGCCTAAAATAATATTTTCGAACCACAACTAACATTATTACAGGCGCAAACTACTGCCACGTTAGAAGTTGTTTTGTCAAGTGCCAAAAGTATTTAGTCAAAACACTTGACAAAAAACTGGCCAAGTGCGTGTCGGGCCACGCGCCGTAGGGATCCGTAGTTACCTTATACCATACCATATTTAATACCACCTATCATTTTTCGTCTGCAAAAATAACTTTGTTTTTCACAGTGTTGGCATGAATGACAAAGTTATATTTGCGGTTTTGGAAAATGTGCTATATCTCAAAAACTAATTACTATATCTCATTCAAACCCATTTTCGTTGAAAGTGTTTATTAAGATCTACAGCATATATTTTTTTTAGATTTTTCACTCTCTTATTTCAAAAGTTAAAGGGGGGGACACACATTTTATCACTTTGGCGGTGTATATCTTTCAAACGGTTAACTTTGAGAAAAAGTTGTCTTAGAAACCTCAATGTAATTTTTAAAGGCCTATCTATAAACACCCAACACGTGTTGGTTTGAAGAAAACATTTTTTTTCAGTTTCAGTTCCATGTATGGAGAGCCCCCCCTTAATCTTTTATTTTTCTAATTTTTGTATTAAATTCGTTAAGCGGTTAACAGAATACATCTACCTACCAAGTTTCAACTGTGTAGTCTTAATACTTTCGGAATAAAGTGGCTGTGACATACGGACAGACAGACAGACATATATGACGAATCTATAAGGGTTCCGTTTTTTGCCATTTAGGCTACGGAACCCTAAAAATGAACATCAGACAATAATGGAATTTTTGGTAAACACCGGCAATGGGATTTTTGGTAAGAACGACCACTTTGAGCAAGATTCATGGACCTTGAGCAAGATTTGAAAAAAAGGTGGAAAAAAGTTTTTTTTACACGACACCCCAAAAGATCAGAGAGTGTAAGTATTCAGGGTTCAAAGTCAAAGTGAAAGTCAAAAAACTTAATAATTTAGCACTTTTCGATCGAATATTTGAATCGGTTCATGTATAAATAACGCACTTGAATAAATAGGTACGTAGTTGATGTTGATCACTGATATATAAAAATAATATACTTAGTTCAGTCATACACAGGGCATTATTATCCAACTAGCGGCCGCACGCGGTTTCACCCGCGTGGTTCCCGTTCCCGGGGGAATATCGGGATAAAAAGTATCCTATGTTTTAATCCAGGCTATCTACTATCTGTGTGCCAAATTTCAAGTAAATCCGTTCAGTAGTTTTTGCGTGATTGAGGAACAAACATCCAAACCCACAAACTTTCACATTTATAATATTAGTATGATATAGAGCGGTCACCGATCCAGGCCCGGACCATGACACTCTTTATTGTCTATAAATAATACATTCCGCTCCTAATGGACCATTACTATATGTATTATGATTTGTAGACATACTGTATACGTATACGGCTAACTGTTGGAGCTAAAAATGAAAATGTCCACTAGATGGAATGCGATATTTGTGATTTTAATTCAGTTCATCATCCAAGAAAACATGGTCTGGCATTCCTGGAGTGAACTTGCTTACGTAGTTACATCACTATCCAGTTGCACGACTTTATACATGCAAAGAATGAAGGTTTTTATACTGTCACACTCGATTTGTTTTTCTTAGGAAACGAAACAGTTCAAGTTAAAGAACGAAAGTAAATTACAATACCGGTAGCGGAGATGACAACTAAGTGTTACTAACCCAAAGATCTACGCAAGCTGTAGTTAGTTATAAAAGTTAAACATTGATAATAAGTACATTATTAGAAACCATTTCATATCCATTATCCTCGATTGTAAAAGAGACAGATAAAGCCTTTCCAAAAACTTGTTGTAATCGATCGATAGTGACAAAAGTTTTATCGCGGTAAAACAACATGATTCATCTTATCTATTGAGTGGTATTAACAATGTGCATTCATGTAGTACTTATGACGTACGTTATAATAAAGTTACAAGAAACTAAATAATCCTAGCACACAAGCACAACGTAATGGGGAATGTCCGAAAAAAGTCGAATTGGCAGATTTTTTTATAGGTAGGAATAAGCTCCCTTAGTAATAGAAAAAAGATTCAGAATCTCTGGTTGTATGAAAAAAAAAATAAAAAAAAAGTCTCTTTGACTTCAAAAATGTACGAAAGTAACAGCAGAATGGAGATTATACCTTTATGCTACCACCTGCCACAACAACCACACGTATTTAAAAAAAAAATGACATTTTGTGTTGAAACTTTTTGAATACCATGTTGTGGTTGTGGCAGGTGGTGGCAAAGGTAAGTATAATCTCCATTCTGCTGTTACTTTCGTACATTTATTTTTATTTTATTTAATCTTTATTGCTTAAATTAAAACAGCAAATGGCGGACTTAATGCCCAAGGGCATTCTCTATACATTTGTTAAGTCGAAGAGACTTTAATTTTGTTTTGTTATTTCACGCAGCCGAAAATTCTGAAACTTTTGTTATTACTAAGGCAGCTTATTCCTAGCTATAAAAAAAATTCAGCCTATTTGATTTTTTTTTGACATTCCCCATTTTGAATTACGGAGCAGTGAAAGAAATGAATAGAAACTACAGTCGGGAAAACAGTCTGAATTAATTCATATTTCGAATTATTGGAAAAAGTTACGGTAACAAAAAAGTAGGTAAGTAGCTATTCTTATCAATACTTATTTTTAAGGTTCCGTATCAAAATGGTAAAAAAGTAATTTATGGTGCGACTCTGTCTGTCTGTCCGTCTGTCACATGTGGATATCTCAAGAACTACTAATGCTATCAATTTAAAATTTGGAACAGTTTTAGATGACATTTGCCCAACTGTTTTGCAGATAAGAAAGGTTTTTTTTACAACAGGTACCTACTGAAAGGGGGTTTTAAAAATTCAATCGTCATATCTTCGAAGTTTGCATAGAAAAAGTCTAAATGTGTGAAAAAAGTTTATGTTAAGATTACGGGAAAAATGAAACAATGCCTCTAGTTTAAATAGCACAATTTCAGAAATCATCAACAAAAATTGCATTAGCTCTACTATCAGTCAAGAGATGGCGCTGACCTAAAATTGCAATATTCTACATCGTAGTATATTTATATTATGATGGTACGGAAACCTCGGTGCGCGAGTCCGACTCGCTCTTGACCGGTTTTTTAACGTTCGTCACAATCACAATATCGTCACGGCCACAACTGTCAATGACCGTATTATTAATAACATTTATTTTGATATGTATGTATTGTATAGTCTTAAATGAGGACCAGGGTCGCGTGTTGTTACCACTAGTCACGTTACAGAGCACGCTGGTTGCGTTATCTAACAAAAAGTAAATAAACACAGTTTTGACAATCCTTATCAAGTTATCAGGCGAGGTGTCGCCAATCTACATAGACTAAAAAATTGGAATTAATTAATTGGTTGACTGGAAATAATTAAAGGCGACTGTTAATGGGATACTTAAATACTAAACCTAGCAGCGGTTTATTTTTTGGGCGGCTAAATAATTAAACGGGTGACAAACTGTGGATTACGTAAAAATACGTAAAATGGGCGACAACATGTGGGAGATAAATAATTAAGTTAGCAGTGAAAATTCTAAATGAGTGACAAAAATACTAAGTGGGCAACTATTATACCAAGTAGGTAACTATATAACTGGTTTAAGCGGCCCAACTTGGTATTTTTGTCATATCGATTAGGATTATAGTCACCTTTTTTACCCGACTACGGCGAAGCCAAAACGGAGGGTATATGATATTGTTAAATAAAATATACTTATGCCAAATTTTAAATATTTTGTGAGCCCTAAGGTTGTCGCCCAAATAGTAATTTGGTCGCCTGTTCTGAATAACTAGTTCCTCAATTTGTATTTTAAAGTCACCCATTTTCAATATTTGTAGTCGCCCTCAGTTCGTCGCCCACTTAGTATTTCGTACGCTATATTCAGTATTTTTGATACCAAAAATGGGAATTAATTAAATGGGAATTAATTGTTACCCGATTAAATACTACCCCTAAAAAATAAGTTGAATTATTGTGAAGTTACTTGTGGATGATCAGCAGTACATTTTCTGCATTATGTATACAGTACAGGGTGTCCCAAAACTGCCATATCGGAGGAAAAGTATCTTAAAAATGGTTTTGGTGGTTATTATGGTAATGGTTTTATTCGTGCATGGATTCGTCACGGCATTTCATACAAACTTTTAAGTCCTTATTTTTCGAAATAAATGAACCGATTTAAATGAAACTTCATACTCATGAGCAGGATACATAGGTCTAAAAACAGATTTTGAATCATTTTTGAAATGACTTATTTCTAAAAAAGATAATTGGAAAAATCTGTTTCTTTTCTATGGAAAATGTAAAATCGGTCTAATTTAGCAGCAATACTTTTTATCTAAAATATTTGTAATAAACTTTTTAGACCACTATATCTTGCCTGCTTATGTGTATAAAGTTTGTAAATCTTATGTTTGTATATTTAAGTTATGTTTGTATATTTAAGTTTGTATATCTTATCTTATGTGTATAAATTTTGTAAGTAAATCAGTTCATTCATTTCGAAAAATAAGGATTTGAAAGTTTATATGAAATGTGTCGAATCAACGGTCTTAAGGCTGTCCTTTTGACATTATGCGATAGGTTTGTATGGTATGTATGTATTTAAGTTAAATAGTTTTAACGTGACTTTTAAACTAAAATTATGTATCCCGAAAACTATGAAAATGATTTTATCGATACGCTTTTATCTTAATAACAAAAGTACCTAATCACCAAATATTAACAGAATTTTATGAGTGATATAATAATAATGTATAGCTGTAATTATAAACAATGTTAGATTTACAACCGTGACGTCACAAGAGGCTCAATGAAGAAGTTTGATAAGGCGGTCATTGAACCGGCGATAAGGCACGTCTGTGCGAGCGATTACAGTACTGCAGATATTGCAAACCAGCTTTGTAGATATGGCCCCCGTCATGCCGAGCAAATTTGACCCTCGATGGTTTGTAATGTTTATGTTAAAGTTACCACTATCCCATGACTACTTTCATATTATTTTTAGTACTCATTGAAGGAGGTTGCAATGCAAAGATCAGCGAGTTCGAATCTCCAACCAGGAGCAATAATATTGCTAATTTTATTATTACGTGTTTAACGATCATATTAATGTATAGGTACGCAACTTCTTATAATAAATAAGATGTATTATTTTGACCGCGCCAAATTTTATTTTCAATCTATTTATTTTATTATGTTTTCAATCTTGTTTTGTTTCTATTCTATGTGTCAAATATTCTGTTCAATTAATGCCAAACCGACGACAAAGCATAAACACGATTTATGTTGAAAAAACGAAATATTCTTTCATAACAAAAAAAAATAGAAACATTGCTCGTCTAGTCATGTCCCAATAAAAAACAAAAGTAACTGTCACATCCTAATCATACAATCATCTGTAGGTATGCATCATATATTTCACATAACAAGAATCTTGTTTAAGACTCCAGACAAAATAGGTACTTCTCAAGTCTAGACAAATTTTAACGGCTCTAATGTGTTTGTCGCTAAGAATTTCTCAGCCAAGACATCATTTGTTTTCTGGCAACTGAATCAATTGTTATAGCCTATATTTTCCCAATATTTCACGAACGATTTTTCTTTCAAAAAATCAAAGCTGATTGATGCATACCTATGCAAGTAATTCGTATTATGTGAAAACTTTAACTTCTCCTAAAAATAATGAAATGTGATTGTATCAATTTGCTTTTCGATCAACTTATCTGTGAAATGTAGTCTACAATCGTAGTTCCATCTTTCACCATTTTGCAGATAATTTGGTCGAACAGTAATGTGATACTGACACAATATCATGAAGGTCAGATTATATGACAAGCGACAATATAATAGATAGCGGTGTTACCTGGATAACTTTCCAAATTCCACCTTACTCGCTTGTACTGCCTATGTAGATATTAAAAATATACCTACATTGTTTTCCCGTCGCGGCTCCGAATTACATTCGTATCAGCCGATAATGGCTTTTACTTTAATTTACTATTACATTACAATATCAATGATGAAGAAAATTTATAATTACCTTGTACAACAAACACAATAATAGGCACAGTAGCACATTTCTATTTTTTTTTTAATTATTTTCGAAATTATATTTTGTTCATTACTAAACATTACTTACTTATCCAATTTTAAACGACTACAAAATGTGCGATGAATGGCTGATAAATAAGAGAGTACCTCATTACTTCTATGATTTGAAACATTTATCAATTACTTGATATTATAATTTATATCAAATAGTGACTTTAATATAGTCAACTATCAGTGTAATAATCAAATCCTTATATTAGTTTTCTTCTCTTATTTTTTTCTTAGCAAAATTAAATAACTTGTAACATAAGCGTTCACTTTTTTTATATTTGAAAAATACAACTTCCCGGAAAATCTTCATAAGAATCGGCGATTTGTAAAATCAATGATGTGGTCAATTTTACTAACAGAATAAGGAGTCATTTTTAAGCTTTTTTATATTAAGAAAACTTAAATAAGGATTTTGTTATACTGATAATAATGGTCATAATTTGATATACTTAATAGAAAGTAATTGATGAATATTTTAAATCATAGAAGTTATGAGATGAAATTGTCGATAATTTTTACAAACTGAGAAGTTTGTAAAAAAAAATATTTTGTCCAATTAATTATAAGTCGCTAAAAGAGTAAAAAGTATAAGCAAAAAGATAATAACAATAAACAATATATGTAAAAAAATCGGTTGGTCGGGAGTGCCGGCAGAAGTGAAAACTTGAATATTAACGTTGTGCATTTTTGATATTTTGAAATTAGCTGCAAAGGATAAAAATTATTTCTTTCCTATACTTTCCTATTCTGTACTATACAGTCACACAATTCAATCAGTTTGTAATTATAGAAAAATTCTAAAAATTTCGCGCCAGTGGCCTTTTTAATTTCTACATGCCATGCACGCATTCTACGATTTAAACTTATAGTCACAGAGTATAAATAAGTCTATGATTTCACCGAAGAGATCGCTGCTATTAGTTTCATTTTCAAAATTAGTGCGTTGCTGGTGACACAAGTGTTTACGTCTTAAAATGACGCGCCGCCATTTTCAACGCGCCCCGTAGAAAGAGAGGGGGGATACTTCCGCTGCCAGCTGTCTACTCTCCATCCGTCACATCCGTCTTACGAATTTTCGATCAGCCACGTGATTCTTACTGACGCGAGTTTAGCATTATTTCCCCATACAAAAAGCGTACAACGCCGGCGCCGCTAAAGAAGTTTTTACTTAAAAAAAACGTGATTTTCGAAACACGAAGGAAGCCTCGAGATCGGAGGAAAACACATGGAATATATGGAAATCAACAACAATAGAATCTCATAAGCACAATTTATAGTGGCATAAGTATTAGAAAGGACCCCAAACTTATAGTTAGAAAAATGTAGTTTCAGTTAAATGTTCTGGGATTTTGATATGTTATATATTTCGGTGCCTTGAGTAAAAGTCTCTATGGGTGCTACCACTGTTTCAGAGTCCCTTTCAGAGATTTTTCAGATTTTGTACCATATTTAACAAAGTATTAGTACTTATAAGTTCAAATTCCCTACTACTTATTTAAAACAATTGACATTAGATTCAACATAATTTAACATAATTTGTAGTAAACTGGCCATTCAGAGAAAGATGAAATGGCGGAAATGTCAACTTCAAATGCACGTCGATGTGCATTTATAGATGTACCTATCATTTCATGTCTATGGTAATAATGTAAAAATTAAAAGTTAAGTTAAAAGTGTAACATTTATAAAAAAATATGATTTGGTAGAGGTGTATTATGTTAATATAGATTGATAATATTTAATCTAAAACACTGCTTTTCTTTCATTTTGTTGGTTGTTTATAGTTTTTATAATCTGATCAGGAGGGTACATCATCAGACGAAATTCGAAAAGGGACTCGGAAACAGTGGTAGCACCCATACAGACTTTTACTCAGGGCACCGAAATCAATAACATATCAAAATCACAAGACATTTAACTGAAGCCACATTTTTCTAACTATAGGTTCGGGGTCCTTTTAAAAACATAAGAACTCATTTTAGGTAAGTATATGGATTTTTTTTTTACTGAAATACAAAATTAAGCTTAGTGTACAATCATTCATAATTATGTAATTTATAGGCAACCTTGTAGAACTACATTACACATACTTAACACATTTAGTTGATCCGAAATAATTAATACCACATGATTATTTTGTTCCTGATTGTATAGACAAAAAGTAGTTTAATATTACGTTATTTCTATGGACGGACATAACAGATCACAAGAAAAATTTTAATAATCAAAACCTGTGTGTCACTCGTTATCATAGAAACTCGGATCTTCATGTTATTTAATACATTTACATAATTATGAAAGTAGGTAAACAGTACGCAGTTATTGAATTGATTAAAAAATCACGCATTAAAAGCGTTTTGACTGATGTAAACGAAATTTAGTACACAGATAGACCATGACCTCAGATAACATAATGGAAAAATTTTATCCTTTAAAAAGGAGGACAACTGAGACACAATTGTAGCAAAAGCCAACTCTTATCTTTGTTCGTTTACCTAAGAATGTGCAGAGTGAATCTTGATTGCAATGCAAACAGACAAGTGTTCAAATCATTTCACAAGATATCAACAATACACTGTTTGCATAATTGGCACCGGACAATGTCAAAAAAATACGATACTTTTATGTCTACGGGGATTACCCCGTATTATGAATTTGGTTATAGAGGTATTATTAAATACCCCTATAACCGAATATGGTAGATAGGATAGGGTAACAATGCATACAACTCCGGAAAATTATTAAAAAATATATTTTTTTTGTATTGAAGAAAAATGCAAAGTGAAAACCCTAGATGCAGATAGATGTTTTCGATAAATGGGCTTAAAGGTTCCCTAAGGATTTTCTCGAATGTTCATGCGGACGAAGTCGCGGGTGGAAGCTGGTCTAGCATATTCGACTTTATAGGGGTATTACCAATATCCTGTTTGTGTAATGTATAACGCCACTGTGTTCAACATTACCTGTTAAGTATGTTATTATGTTTGAAATTACCAGGATTTAAATCATTTTTTTATTTGAATGAGTGGATGCTGCTGATATAGGGCGTCTTACAATATTCTTTCTCGTCCTTATCAGTTATTTTTGGTTGTTTTATTTTAAAACCACATATTTATAAAAGTGTTATTAAATTTTAGTGGTCGTTCGAGTGGAATAAAGATCTCAACCTCTGTCGGCAGAGGTCGCCCAGCGGACATTTTCAAACGTGTGTGAGTGCGTAGTAAACGAATCGTGAGACGTTCAGTAATACTATGTATTCTATGTAGTGGGCTCTGAGCACAATGCCAGTAAAATACATATATGTACAACGAATACAGCAGAACATGGAAAACAACTAAATGCTATTGTTTCTGAGACTTGTCTGAGATATGAACAAATGTAAAAGCAACAGAAAATTCACGGCAATCAGCATAAATTTCAAACTACTGGCATTATTTTAAATTGAGATTATATTAGAAATAGTCGAGGACTAGACGTTTACTATTTTACTTTGTTCGATTTACAAAACTATCAATATTTGTTTGAATCTGACTTTATATCTTTTTTTTATAGATATTATTTTGTTTTCAAGTTATCGTTTAATAATTTGTATGTAATAAAACACCGATCAGATCTTGTTAACATTAATACATACGTGTTTAATTAAAGATATAAATTTTTACCTAAAATCTGCGACCTTTGGCTTTGATAAGAACAAACTACTTTGATTCAGCTAATTTTAAATATTTCATAGTGATATCAAAGTTAATTTCCAGTAACAAAATCGATGAATGAAATGCGTGGAATTGTTACTATTATTATTCATAAAACATGCCGTTTTATTACAAAAGATTTTTAAACACTGTTTAACTTAGACACCTGTTTAAATGCGATGCTGTCTTTTTCAAACATATTGTCAAAAATGTGACAGCGTCACATTTAAACAGGGTACTATTTCATAAACATTCTGTAATTTACCAAGGTAAATCGCATACATTGCGGTGTCTGTGAGTAGTTTATTTTATAGTTTCAAATTAGCGACGCAATGAACACCAAACGACCATTGTAATTTACTACGGTCATGTTTATGAAATAAGACCCAGTGTGTCTAAGTTAAAGAGTGTTTAAAAATCTTTTGTAAATAACACGAGTGAATTTTAATAGGCTATAAAAACCCTTATTACTTAAAAAGTGCCTTATTTACATTGTAATTTTTGTAACTTTCCCATTCACATACAACTATTAAAACGCGTGACTCAATAACTGCTTCGACACATCAGTGCGTCGACGAAGACAGAAATAGTTAGGTGTGACAGCATTCGGCGGGCAGCGAGTTTCACTTTGTGCCCTGAAATAGTATGCACGCGTAAGGATATAATTAAAGATAAAGATCACCGCGCTTGTGTAGTTAGAATTTCAGGACTGAAGCCGTATAACAAGCTTTTAAATCTTGCCAGTTTTATGAATGGCTATAATTACATCTCTTTTTTGCTATACAGCAAGAAAAAGATGTAACTATATCAATTGAATTCATAAATTCCTTTCAAATTCTATATCATATCATTTACCGTGCTATTGCGATTGCAAAGAAAATTCAGAGAAAATTAAAAAGTTAGGATTTTTTCGCGTATAACTAATCAGTTTATTGGTGAAAGATGTTGATTATTTTGAGTAGGTGCAGGTGTAAGTACCTAGTTTAAGTCTTTTATTGCATTACTAGCGGCCGCCCGCGACTTCGTCCGCGTGGAAAGTATTTTTGCTATCCCTCGGGAACAATACTTTTTTGCGGGATGAAAGGTACCCTATGTCCTTCTCTGTACCCTTGACAACGTGTATGCAAAATTTCATGATGATCGGTTCAGTAGTTAAGACGTGAAGGCGTAACAAACAAAGAAACAAACAAACGGACTTTCGCATTTATAATATTAGTAAGGATGCTCATATTTACCATACAACTACCGAAGTTAAGAAAATAATTCACTACTGTAATTGATCAATTACTTTCTACTACATCGTTTTAGAAAACAAGTGACCAAAAATCATGTCAGTTACTTTTTATATTTTGAATATTGAGACTTATAAGTATTAGAATTTCAATAGGATTCGATAATTAATTGCTCTGCTCCCCTTGCATGGCCACTGAAACGCGTTGTGATAATTTTATTTTGGAAGTAGCCTCCTGGAAGGTTGCGGTTTTGGAAATATCACATTGTCATCGCACAGAGGCGATATAGCTATAATATAACACCTTTAACTGTCAAAAGACAATGGATTTTCACAGTCGAGTGTCGATAAAATGCTACATTACGCGATAGTCATGCTAGGATGGCTGTGTTTTCGGAGCATCTGCCAATAATCAATCACGTGGGACGAAAGCGGCCGCAAGGCGGTGCATTAATATGAAGTACACAAGTTGATTGTCCGCCGGCGACCGGTTTCGAAGAAAACTCAATGCGCTTTCACGACTCGACATTTGGTCCGAGTTTCCAATAAAGAATTTCACATACATAGGACTTTAGATATTTCGCTCGCCTGAATGCTTCAGCATAAAATAGTTGGCATAGAAAAGATAAGAACGTATGCGGACAAGTAGTCCGCGAAATAGAACACCAATAAAATATTATTATAATATGAAAGAGATATATAGGTCTACTACTACCTATTTAATCGCTCTTGGGCAAAATAAGAAATTACAGTTTTAACATTATTAAAGCGAAGAAATAATCTTCATCGAACGTATTTAGAAATCACATTCCAATATTAAATTTTGCAGAAAGATTCAGATAAAATTCTCACTAAGATTTTACTAATACTCTAGACTGATTAAATTACTTTGAATTATTTGGCGACTTAAAAAAACGTTCGTAACTACCTAACCTAACTGTTTTGCTTTAAATCTACTTGATACATTATTTTCTTGTGTGATTTCTGATGTTCGCGATCATTCAGAACGCAAACGTTGCACCAGTGACTCACGACCGCCAACCAGCAATTGTATCCGCGCCAACTATTCTCAATGAAGGTCCAAAAATACCCAATTGGCGGTTGTCATAAATCGATAAATGGATGTCGAAACTGTTTAACATGTATTCATAAGTGATTTAATATGAGTGTAAATTGAAAATAATTGAAAATCATTCGAAGATGAACAAATCAAGTTTTGGTCGTTGTGGCTGCTTGTTGGAGTGTATTATTTAAATATTTGGTCGTGGCGTGATTAAATGATGACGATGATTGAATCGACCGTGCCGTGTCGACTTTCTGTTTGTAAACGGCCATTGGAAATCTTGTCACTACAACGCCAACGTCACTTGAGAAACACGGCGACATATCAAGAACATACAGTCGGTTCACAGTTATAATAACAGACTGTGAACAGAGACTAAATTGATTTGCTTAGAAAGCAGCACATCAAACAAATTATTAACTATTAATGAAGATTTTTACAGATGCCATGACTGAAAAGTTTTATAATCCCATTATATTTTCTATAAACTTCTTCTTTTTTCATCGATGATGTATTTTTTTATGCACAACGGGATAGCGCTTGACCTTCACCTCAACTGATGTGAAGTGACGATAAGGCCCAAGGTGGAAGTGCACTACACCCGGAATCCTACTAATTATCTGCCTCTAACTACCGGAATACAACAATTTTTAAATTGTTGTTATAGCGTCAGACTTAGGCACGATGGTGGTAGCTAGCCAGGCGGACTTGAAATAAGCCCTAACACAAACCAAACCAAGTACAAATTGTACCCCTCTGGAAATCGAGCCCGAGACCCCTGCGTCTTACACGGGTGGGCGAACCGCTAGGCCATAAAGGTGGTTAATAAAATAAAATTTAATGTAGATTCAAAAGACTCAATTTAGTGACTGACCCGCATCTCTCCATCTGTCATGTGACGCGAGTAATTTTGCTTCCATCCCACATAACATAACCCCCGAACGTCCGACTCCGAATCCGTAAAATGTATTTACATCATCGTTAAATGTTAGATTTTTAATTGAACATAAGGCGTTCGTTTTATGCCCGATTTCCCGGGAATTTGCGTCAGGAGCATATTGATGCATGCCTATGTATATCTTGTAAGCTGAAAATATGAATCACTTTCATTTTTGGAACTAGAATATACTAGAATCTTTATAGAAAGCTTTATAGAAATCTTTATATAGCGTTCACTAAAAAGTGAACGCAACAAACGTCTAAACGAATTTAATTTAGCACTTAAGCCGTAATACGGAACATTAATAAGTAAATGCAAAACCTCAAAAAAGCCTTAAAAAGGCATTAGGTCTTTACTTAGAGCATTTAACCGAGGGTCTTTATATTTTACCTTTTTTAGTTTTTATTGCCACCGCCATTTACTTAATTTAAATTAAGTTGCACAATACAGTGTGTTTTTGAACAGTGATCAAATTTTGTGGTGTTGCTTAGACCATCAAACTGAACAACTTTGTCTACGGGACCAACTTAATCAGAGAAAAAAAATAATAAGCTCATCCATACATTTTGGTCGAGTAGATATTGATGTTTTCCATAGAACAGCTGAATATTTTATTGATCTGATTAAGATAAGATAGACAAAGTTGTTCAGTTAGATGACCTAAGCCAAACCACAAAACTTGATCACTGTTCAAAAAAACACACTGTATATGCGTGTGAGCAAAAGCAAATACACAAAATGGATGCATCATAAGCGATGCGATGTAAATATAAACTTGCCCTACGACTCCTACCACAGATCACAAAGGACCGGTCACGAGGCGCCCTTGATGTGGTAAGTGCGGAAGGTGAGTGCTACTCGATGTGTCTGAGTAAATATGTATAGTCTACCGTGTGAAGCAGCCACAAACGAAAAGCTCAAGTGAAGCTTGACCAGAAATATGATGACTTGCACCCAAGGGCACTGGGCACCGAATTAGCTTTTTCGTTATTCTTGTGTCAGATTTACGTGAGTTTCAGTCCAAGAAGTAAGTTTTACAACTAGCGCTGCCAATACATTTATTTTTATTACACGTAAACCAAGTCAATATTAAATCAAATCAAATCAATCGTTTATTTGCAAACATGTGGTTAAACAAAGATCTTAAACATAAAATGTGCCGTTACATGCTGCCGTATGCAAACAGAGTGCAAATATTTGATATATTAATAACTATTTAATAGCAAATAAAACAGAATAGGGCAAGTATCATTCATTACAAATTGCAGCTGTCTTAATTATATAATGTCTAAAAAATATCATTTAGGCATTTAAAAAATACACTCTTATGCATTACTAAAAATAATGAATTAATTGAATATCGCAGAACATAATTATTTACTTAATTGTTTTGTCACTTAAAAAATCAGAAACACAGTAATAATTTTTCGTCAATAACAATTTCCTAAATTTATAATAAAATATATAAAAAAAGGAAACAAACATGCTCTACTAATTGTGTCTAATATTTTTTGAATAACTCTAATAACATTTTTCATTGTTTGTACTAGTTTTAAAATGCAATAGAAACGACGGTGGCCACTTTTGGTTTAGTTGGATTTTAAAACTTACAGAAAGAATAAAAACTATTGATGAGTGATTCAAAAAATATTAGACAATTTAAGAGGGCATGGTTGTTTCCTTTTTTTAATATTGCCCTGGTTTACGTAAAATAAATATAAATGAATTGGCGGCGCTTGATAGCTATTAGGCGTCTAAGGGCTGATTTTTCAATCGTCAGATAACAGATATCAGTCCGTTTAAATATTAACCAAATAAAATAAAAGTCATTCAAAAATGTGACAGATAAATGAATGACAAGCATTTTCAATTTGACAGTATAATACGCTATCAAACGGATAAAGCTCTATCTAGGCATTGAAAAATCAGCCCTTAAGCGAGGTTTTTTATTTTGTTGATCAAGCTTTAACAGACTCATTAACTCATATTAAAGAAAAAAGTAACAAATGAAAATACTCTAAACCTCCTTGTTTTCATAATTGGCCATCATTGCTCATCATGATTAAAAGAAAAAATATCGGGTTCCACTCCGGGAGTGCCGACTGCCGGCAGAAGTGAAAACTTGAATATTAACGTTGTGCATTTTTGATATTTTGAAATTTGCGGCAAAGGATTAAAATTATTTCTTTCCTATTACTATACATTCACACAATTCAATCAGTTTGTAATTAGAGAAAAATTCTAAAGATTTCGCGCCAGTGGCCTTTTTAATTTCTACATGCACGCATTCTACGATTTAAATTTATAGTCACACAGTATAAACAAGTCTATGATTTCACTGAAGAGATCGCTGCTATTAGTTCCATTTTCAAAATTAGCGCAGTGCTGGTGACACAAGTGTTTACGTCTTAAAATGACGCGCCGCCATTTTCAACGTGCCCCGTAGAAAGAGAGGGGGATACTTCCGGCGCCAGCTGTCTACTCTCCATCCGTCACATCCGTCTTACGCATTTTCGATCAGCCACGTGATTCTTACTGACGCGAGTTTAGCATTTTTTCCCCATTACAAAAAAGCGTACAACGCCGCTAAAGAAGTTTGCACTTCAAAAATAATAATAACAAATAATAAGGGGGAAAACCAATTAATGAGTATATAAAAATATGTTTACATCTTTGATTGCAAGAACATTATAATTTAGGAGTTTTAAAATAACTCCCTTTACATAACAAATGTCACCTACATAATTTGAGATAAATTCGATCTTCCTTCTGACCTTATGATGCCATAACAATAACAATAGCCTATCATCTTCACCTTTGTGAATAACCACGCATCGACGCATGATACCTATGATACATAGTAAGTATATTTGTAACGTATCGCATGCGTACGAGCGCCTGCGCATCTAAGTGCTGAATCACATAAAGACGGATAAAGGATAGACTTATTAAATGACTATTTATTAAAATGCCAAAAACAATCATCGATTTTAGAACGTACCTAAGCTATAATATACATCATGTATCAAAAAACCCTATCAGATCCTGAAACAGGTGATAGTATTGCTGAAACTGAACAACATTCTCCATGAAACATAGGTCGAAAAACAAAAATTTCATACTCCCATACAAAATGGTCAGCTGACCGACTTACTATGGAAAGGCGAAAAAAATGTCGACCTATGTTCCTCGGAGAATGTTGTTTTAGCAACACTATCACCTGTTTTAGGATCTGGAAGAGTTTTTTGATACATGATGTATGTATGTGTTATAGAAAAACGCCGCAAACGCCGCAAACGCCGTAGCTCCGGCGCTCCTAGGTTTTGGACTTTGACTAAGCCTTCTTGTGAAACCTGAGGTATGACTAGTCAAACCTAGAAGCGCCGGAGCGCGTTTGACTATAATATATACAGACAGGATGTCCCAAAACTTTGCCACACGGAAAGTACCTTAAATATTGAAGATATGAAATTTTACTGAAAGTAGACTACATTTTGTTTGTAAAAAGAAACGGAACTACATTAAAAGATTTTTTTAAAATTGCATACAATTCGATACAAATTGATACAATCCGTAATAATTACAATTTAAATGTTAAATTTGATGGTCTTCCTTTTGTTTTGTTTAGTTTTGGGACACCCTGTATACTGTGCTAAGTAGGTATCAGTAACAGTAACTAACTTGAGGCAGGACATGATAGTAGCTATAGCTATCTGATGTGATGGGCTTTCTATTACACCATAATTTCAAAATCGCGAAAATAAAACTTAATTATATAGGTTTTATTGCTACGATCATTTGTCATTTCCATTAATTGTAATTTACGGGTGTGTAGGTGTACAAGTTTGCTAACGTAGATATATGAAGCTTAAAAGTAACCAACCGATCGCTTGGCTACTCTTGAGATGCGACGGCTGTTGATGTGTCTCAATGTGAACCGGTCCTTAGGCCTGAAGCCGGGCTATGCCCCCGTGATGGTAATGATGAAATTAAATTGCTCTATTTTTACCCAACTGACACTGATTCCATTACGTCACTGATAAGACGCATGTGCTTCATGTCATGACATATTTTATGGTTGATTTTCTTTTGCACTACACGCTTATACACAGCTGAACGTGTCAATAATTCCTCACAACAGTCACAACATTACATAATGTGCCTCATCAGTAAATAATCAGCTATCACTCATTTCCGTAGTAAGATTATCCATCACATAATTAGCTACGATAAACAAAAACTAGTCACTATAGTAAACAATGTTCCAAGATACTTAGTTGTTGTTCTCTTGCTTAGCAAATAAAAAACTCCCTCCCGATAGCATTAAACTGTTTGTTATTGCTCTAAAATAATTATGTAACCTTGAATATATTGTTTTCAATGAAAAAGTTCAACGACCGAATTAAGTATGTACTTTTACTTAACTATTTATTTTTGTTCAAATTAGCATTAACAACACCTTTTGTTCACAAAATAAACATGTATAAGTCAAAAACTTTTTCAATGTATCATGATATGATTCATTGCATTTTTCCATACAAATAAAAAAACTATATTTCTCAGCCATGTAGCAGTTTTCAGGGTATACAACCTGTATTTTTGCTATCCCATAACTCTGAGGTCTATATGTCAAAATAATCAAAAAACTCCTAGAACATGTGGTCCAAAATAGCATAATTTTGGAGATTTCATCAATCTTAATTAAATTACTTCAAAAATTATTATTACCCTTATGACGATTCTTTATTTTTGCGTAAACATACTTTTGTACTATTATCAATGATCACAAGCGTTTAGCTTTCATTGACAAATACTACTTACTACTATGATTTTCATTGATGACTTAAGTAATTTATATTAAGTATTTTTTAGAGGTACGGAAATGCGACGTTGCCATATTTCACATAAAGGTTTTTTGCATAGGTCATAGGTCATACATAACTTTATTGAATTATTTTGTATCAAAAATGAAAATTAAAAAAACATTAAAAAATATTTCTTATGCTATTCGATTCTATTTCATGGTCTCATTAATACCCTAGAGTTGTGGGATATCAAAAATAACAGGTTGTATAGTAATTTTCCGAGGTTGTATACATGGTACCCTATTTACCATATTCGAATTTATAAGGCTATAACCAAACAGCCTGTATACTGTGCCATTACCTCCTTACTTCCCTCGTTACAATTTACATCGTAGCAATCTCGGTGGTTAATTGAAGCGAAGCCATAAACCGCACCGTCACTCAATAACCACCCCTAGGCAGTACTCTAAGGCTAGATTACAGGCTGACACTGCTGATTACGGCCGGGCGTCGTAAGTCAACCGCCTGTCCCCGCCCAGGCAAGCCTGCAGCCGCGCTATTCTGAAGCCCGACTCGAATTCACCCATAGAAAACCGTCGAGAAATGGGGCGCCCCTTTCTTTGGCATAAACTTATTTAGGTTTAAAAAACTTATTTTTCAAAAAAGATTTTCATAAGTCAGTTACATAAAAATAAATACAAAAGTTTTTTTTTTCATACATCATCACCAAACTTTAATATTAGTAAGTATTATATTTGTACTTGAAACATAATTTCGGAAATGTCACAAAACACGAACTCTCGTGTTTTAAACGGAACAAGGTTAACAACGTGTTCGGGTGTTACTTGTTCCCTTGAGAAATTAGTGGCAATGGCATCACATAAATAATACAATGACAATCAAATCCACTCGAATTCGAGCAATCAAGTGACAACGTTTTCGGCGAATTTTCTCACATTTTCCGATAAAATTGCGATCGAAAAATGTATTGAGCTTCTGTATCTCTTTCTATTTTGTGCTTATACCTACACTAAGACCTAAATTTTATAAAGATATAAATTTGATAAAAATATATTCCGCACTCTCAGAAAATCGGTTATTTTCAATATACTGAATGTTTCTGCCAAAAATATTCTCCTTCAAACAAAAAAAAGAACCATCAAAATCGGTTCATAAACAAAGAAGTTATGGTTGATCATCCGTATTTTTAAATTCATATAAAGGTAACTGAAAACTAGTGAACTGATTTCAAAATATCAAAAAATGAGACGAACTTGGGAACAAACCTTATGTTATCCTTACTTAATATTATAAATGCGAAAGTCCGTTTGTTTGTTTATTTGTTTGTTTGTTTGTTACGCCTTCACGTCCTAACTACTGAACCGATCATCATGAAATTTTGTATACACGTTGTCAGGGGTACAGAAAAGGACATAGGGTACCTTTCATCCAAAAAAAACATATAGTTCCCGAGGGATAGCGAAAAAACTCTTCACGCAGACAAAGTCGCGGGCGGCCGCTAGTATATAATATTATTATAACAATTGAATGATTTCAATCGGTTCAGCCGTCTTTGAGTAATCGGCAGACAAACACAAAAAAAAACATACAGACGAACATGGTACCTCCTCCTTTTTTGAAGTCGGTTAAAAAAGATAAGAAATCAAGTACGTACCGGACTTATACTAAAAAAAATGTATTTTCTTTGGCTGTTACAAGTTCTTATAGAATAGTTCTGTAGGATTTGCACCCACAGCCTACCCACTGTGCAATAATTTTTAACGGGATAGATAAGCGATGCAGTCACATTATACCGCCTTCTACAGCAATAGAGAAATGAACCAGAAATATTCTAGCTGAACTATCTACTAAAATGTTCCCTAATAAAATACTCGTACATTGACTTCACTCTTAAAATATCAGAAAAAGATCGTAATTCCTACGATCTTTTTCTGCATCAAATATAAAAATAGATGTAACGTTAAGAATAATTTATGCGGTCAATCTTGGCTGCCTTATTTTAGGATGGGAAATAATTTGTTTTCATATCGATAAAAGATTTATTTATGTTATTACTGAACGACATACCTATATTTTGTTAAGTTAGTCGGTTCAGTACACCAAATAATGACCGCAATGGCAAAATTGTTTTTTAAATGCTGTTATTTTTAAGGATTGTTCTGTTTTAAATTTAAAGTTAAATATGGAAGGTACTTAGGTATAAACCACATCGAAGGTATTTTATGACTACTTAAGTGGGTACTCTTGTCAATGATGCATAATGAGATTTTATCGATAAAATACGAATCTATTAAATTGAAGATTATATCTTAGCTTTATAACACTGTCTTCGTCGATAGTCAAAGGTCGTACGTATCATCAAGAAAAGGGACAAATATAAAAAAAGTTATTTCTTTCTCCTTTAAACAACGCTTTCTTCATCTAGTCCCCCTGACGACTTCGTCATTTTCATCTATGTAGCCAATGTCACATTTACAAATTTTCGCTATCGCTTCGCTCCAAAAAATGTATGGATTTGACGTTTTGAAATTCGATAATTAACGAAACCTTATGTCAATCCCATACATGTTTTGAAAGCGAAACGATAACGAAGATTTGCAAATGTTACTTTGGCTAGGGGGTCAGGTCTAAAGATGCAAGGTCATCATTGATCACCAAAAGGGACAGATACCTAGTTCATTCATGAGATGAGATAGATAGTTCATTCATTATCTTTTAAAGCAAAAAAAAAGTGTAATAGATACTGACGATCGAAATCTAAACATCCACAATTTTGTGGTAGAAAAAATGTGTCCCCTGACCAATAAACAAACTATTTTGTTCCACTCTAATATGAAAAATATATTTTTTGTTTCTGTCGATTCGGACACAAAATTTGTAAAAAATATTTTTTAGCTTTTAGGTAAAATTAAATACCTTTTTCATAAGCGCAGGAATCTGGTGCTCTAGCGACATTTCTAGCCCCGGGGAGCTCATCGGGAGGGCAACGGTCCAATCTACACTGGTCTCTACTATCACACCCTGTCTGTTCCACTTTTAAAGGTTACTTTATTTACAGATACTTATTAATTATAATGAACGATGACACTTTAGATAACTGGCACTCGGTACATGCATGTGTAACGCGGTTAACGATTGTTTATTATTATTTATTTTTGTTTTTTTATTATATTTATGCAACTGTTTTGAGGGTAGGTGATGTTATAGAAAATGATAAGCGCAATGCGCAGCCGCCCGGCGCTTGCGCAGCGATCGAATGAGCCGCCGAGTCGCGCGCCAGCCAACCACGTCGCCCGCGCAGCACCGCACAGACAGCACCAATTTCAGATAGCACAAAACTGTAAACTAATGATCTACTTCATTAACTATGCATGTACCAAGTTAATCCTACGATCCGATAATGTACATGTCTCGTGTGTATGACATATTTCTTTTATTTATGTATCATAATTAGATGAATAAATAAGTGTCACGATGGCGCCGCGTGATGCGCACGCGCCGGTCGTGTGATGTCTTGGCGCCCTCGCCGTCTCGGGGAGCTCGATGTGAACAGAATCGTAAATACGAAAATTTATGAAATCGACAAGTTGCAAAACGAGAAGAACCGCAAGTTCAGGTGTTACACGTACACTCTCACGCAACACGCAAGGACTACTGGATGGCAAAAAATTAATATAAATAGTGTTAACTAAAATTACTTTTTCGTTTTTATGTAGGAATTGGTAGTATACGAACCATTTTTGAAAACAAAACTTCTCACTTCATATCGAATTGGAGTGTACCGAACTTAGTTAATACACTGTCATAATCATAACATAACTGAATACCACTGTAACACTTCAAGTATTATAATAATGGGATACCTAGATAGTTTTAAATAATTTTGATCGCTATATAATATTTTTTTAAATATTAATGACAAAGTACTTATAGATAAAAGTATCTACTATATTGAAAATTACAAAAACATTCAACCTAGCTACGCTAATATTATAAAAAGTGACCGAAAACAAATCTAATGATACCGACGAAATGTTGCATATAAATGAAGCTTAATTTTTATTGCATTTTATGGATGACTTTTGAGGGCATTACCTGCTGTTTATAGCATCTTTATATGGCTCTGATTAAACCTGTTGACTTTAACCTCGCCCCCATTTGTCTGCTGATTAACTTGCCCAAAAATAAAACGGTACATTTTATCAGAGACCCAATAATATTATTGTCTGATAACCAAGCAACAATCCTTCATACTTTCTCTTTTCAGTTTGTATATAAACATGAAAACATTTATTGATAATAAAAAGTTGGTATAATAAACAACGTTTGGACAAGTAAGTGACTTTCCTCTTACTATCTTTTAATAATAACTATTTATTATGTTTTAATTGCGACCAATTTTCCATATTAATTATATCGTATCTAGCATAACAGATTTCAATATATTAACAATTAATAATTACTTATCAATATTTTAAAGAACACCGATATTTTCCGATTAAAATCGGGAAATGGTAAATTGCAGAGAGAAAAATACAAGTATCTTATTATTATAATAAGTAATCGTATTTACAATTAGAAAAAATAAGTACTATTAAAACATAAAGGATTAAGTCTTCCTCCATTCCCTTAAAACTTAAAATAAAGGAAAGTAGGTTCTAAAAATAGTTCTGTTTGCTGGCTGTCGGTTTTCAAAATGGAGGGGAAATGGACCAGGGTTACCATATAGAAAACTCAAAATTTCTGGACTACAGTCAAAAATATCAGCATTATTCAACAGACACTCGAAAGATAATGGGGAATGTCTGAGAAAATCAAATTGGTATAAGCTTCCTTATTAATAAAAAAATTAAATAAATATATTTAATTAAAGTCGTTTCGTCTTCACAAATGTACGAAAGTAACAGCAGAATGGAGAATACCTTAGCCACCGCCGGCCACAACCACAACATGTAATTTTAAAAAAGTTTTGACGTTTTGTGTCGAAACTTTTTTGAAATACCATGTTGTGTGTGTGGCAGGTGGAGGCTTAGGAATCATTTCCATTCTGCTGTTACTGCCATACTTTTTCGAAGACGAAGTTAATTTATTTTTTAGAATTTTTCCTACCTATAAAAATTATTCAGCCAATTTTTTTTTTCAGTCATTCTCTATTACGTAGTACCTACTTAGGTATTATTGTAACAAGCTCAAAGTACAAAAACAGAGGTGGTTTAATCTAACAAAATAACAAAATCGAGGAAATGAAAGTAGGCGAGCGGGAGTGGTGGGTGGACTGCGATGCTGGCCGAGTTGAAGTTTAAAGCAAAAAGCGCGTGTGTTTCATTGTTAGTTTGACATTTTTCCTAAAACTGAAACACTGGTGAAATAGCTGGCCAACCCAGGCAAGTCCAGCCCAACTGGCAACTCTAAGTTGGACCCATTACTCATCAAGGAGGTCGAACGCGGGTGTCGTTTCTTGATAGTACGGGTAGTACCGGAACACGCTGATTTACAATGTACCTATCACATGAACCATTAAATACTTTAAGGAGGAGGGTTACTCCCAATCCCAATGCGATCGAGATCAAGTTCGAATCGTGTAAACGTCAAAACGGTACTAATGAGAATGTATGGCAGAGACAATTTTATAGATAAAAATATTTCGTTTTATACCGCAAGCGCTCTGAAGTTGGTCACTTAACATTGTTATATTAATCGCATTATCCAACTTGGTATACAGATAAAACCTTGTCCACTTACGCATGCGTGCTTGTAAAGATATCATCTCGATAATGGAGCTCAAAAACAGAATGAGTACATGGGATGATGTCAAAACTATCTTATTAAATTATCTTAATTAAATAACCAGTAATGTAATACTGTAAAGTCCCGCGGCAAAATAAATCTGAAGAACTTTGAACATCTTGTAAAATGTTTGCTTCTTCTCTGTGGATCTGTGAGTTGAAGCATAGCCTAAAAACGGATGTAAAACAACATTGAAACAGTCCACAGTTATTTAACGTTCCATTAAAGGTCCATGATTTATCTTATACGGCGCATTGCGTAGGCGCGGCTGCAGTGTCGGTCGGCGCTATTATCTATGACAATGCAACGTCTAAAATATTCATAGAATTCTTACTTATACCGCTCTGCTATTCGATACCAATTGTCGATAAGGTCGTATGAAGATGACTGACAAAATTGTGACACACGTTATTATCAATATTTTGTTAGATAGAGTTTTGGTAGTCGGGAATGTGGCCCATTCCATTGTCGAACTATATTATGACTACGGATAAGCTTGTTTTTTTGTAGCGTAACCAGTTACTGTCTTGTCTTACAGTCTTCTTTTGCTAGGTTGTTTAAAATTTCAGTGTATATGAAAACACACTACTTACTAGACGAAAGAGATCATTAAAAACTAAAAAAATTCTCAAAAATTTCATAAAATCAAATTGATCGTGTTTAACCATGTCTGCCTATACAAGTTTAGCAAGAAATCGTTGATAGAATTAATTATAACCCTATGAAACGTAACTTCTAACTTAACTCTTAACAAAGTCAACACTATGTTTACGGCAAAGAAACGACCGCCAAACGGCCCAGTCGCCCATTGATCGCTTCAGGCTTGATATTAAAAGCAATCAAAGCCTGTACTTCGGGCTACTCGATTTCACTGACGAATATTAATCGAAAAGATATAAATAACAACGTACCTCTTGTCATAATATAACTTGTGTCGTGTCTGCGCCTGTTAATTGATTGTAATTATTTTTTAAGTACGATGTCTCCCTACGTGGACAAAAAAATTTTTACTACGAAACTGACTCAGTGACAAGACAATAGACAAATATACAATGTGTAACAGTTTCTGACATATGAAATTTGTCCTCTCAGAGGACGCCGAGCGCTTCATACTCGCGCGCGGAGGCCGCGGAGTGACAGATCCCTGCTTTTACGTTCAAGAACTTGTGCCCCGTGCGTGGCCCGTACTGTGCGACAAAAACTTACAAATCAGTTTGCCAGTTTTAAATCGTTAAGAGCAAGATCTAGAATTCTAGATCATAAAAAGTGAAGAAAAGAGATCTGATAGTATTAGTAGTGGAGCAGGAGCTTAGATCGAACCTTCAAGATGTTGTGTCTGTTTACCATATCAACATAATATCGTTAATCTTATCAGTATTATCTTAAGCAATCTTTTTTCTACGCCTACATCAGAAATGATGGAAAACTAGCAAACACTTACGGGCTACAAAATGTTTTTGTTTACGTATTTTGTCATTTTTGCATTGATTGATACTTACCTAGGTATATCAATAATTAAAGCGTTCTTTTGAAAGATTGTTTGCGACATCAGTGACCAATCAGAGCTAATGTTGCCGAATGGCGGAATGAATTAAACTTGCTTAATTATCCCATTTAAAGGCGAACATCTAATGTCCTGATCAAAACCAATGGAAGCCAAACCGGGTTGTAGAAAGTCAACAACCGCTTCTGGCGTTTATTTATGGGCCCAAGTAGTTTGTTTAGCACATTTTTGTTGGAAGTCACGCCATAGGAACTTTATTTTGAAGTCGTAAAGATGTTAGCAGAAACAATACACTCCTTTTTGAACAGTCGTGTGAAAATCCCTTTCGTGAGATTTGTAGATAAAGAACATGTTTTGCGTAGGTACCTACTTGAATTGAAAGGCTATCTCAATCACCCCCTTACCTATACTTACCTAAAATATGAAAATAGTTTTTCCGGATCCCGAAATCTTGATGACATAAATGATTACGCACTGTGTGTTTTGACCTAATTAATTTGCCCTTTCGGGTTAAAAATAATCTATCATTACAAGAGCATAATTATTATGAGCCCTATATTTAACCGACTTCAAAAATTTAAAACGATGAGGTTATCTATTCGTTGCGTACCTACGTTATAAAATACACCGATTACTCGGAGCCGGCTGAACCGATTGAAATGATTTAAAGTTAATAACATCAGGTACGTCCCATTTTTTGATATTTTGAAATCGTTTCAGTAGTTTTGAGGAAATCCTGAAAATACTGTCGTTTTCATTATTACCATTATGATGAACTTATACGGATTGACCTTATGGTCAATCATCCTTATGGTCATAAGGGTTATCCCTTATATCTGTTCTGTGCCATAACTTATTTTTTGATCTTTCGGCTGGCGTCAAGCGCTTTTCACTACTCATTTTCATTCGACAAAAGCAAAATCTGCTGCATAATATGCCGCGAACTTTATTTTTGTTGACTTTTTAAAGCGATTCTTAGCAAATGAAAATGCCACAAGCTGTTTAAATTTAGTACATAATATATGATGGAAAGAAAAAAAATACTATAAGGCGAAACTTTTCGAAAAGTAAATAATATCAACGACATATTATATCTGATAGCAAAATGGCACTGTTACTTCGAGGTTTACTGGAAACCGTTTCTCTGGTTTCAACAGACTGTGTCGGCACAAAATATTACACAGACTTTTATTTTGTGCTGTCGGTAAGCCGTATTTATTGCACAAACTAAAGGAACAAAAAATCAAAGAAAGTAAGATAAGCCTCTTGAAAGGTTCAACAATCTAAGATTCACCAAAACATTTAAACGTTTATTATTATATTCAAAATCTGGCTTTAGATTTTTTTATTCCTATAGGTCTTCAGCTACACTTCAGTTACCTATTTGTAAGTACCTATAACCAATTGAAACGAAAAAAAAAAACCGGCCAAGTGCGTGTCGGGCCACGCGCAGTAGGGTTCCGTAGGTACATTATACCATACCATATTTTAATACCGGTATCATTTTTCGTCTGAAAAAATAACTTTGTTTTTCACAGTGTTTGTATGAATGACAAAGTTATATTTGCGGTTTTGGAAAATGTACTATATCTTGAAAACTAATTACTATATCTCGTTCAAACCAATTTTCGTTGAAAGTATTTATTAAGATCTATAGCTTATATTTTTTTTAGATTTTTCACCCTCTTACTTTAAAAGTTAAAGGGGGGGGGGGACACACATTTTACCACTTTGGCGGCATATATCTTTCAAACGGTTGACTTTGAAAAAAAAATAGTCTTAGGAACCTCAATGTCATTTTTAAAGACCTATCTATAGACATCCCACAAGTATTGGTTTGATGAAAAAAAATATTTTCAGTTTCAGTTCCATGTATGGGGAGCCCCCCCTTATTCTTTTATTTTTTTATTTTTGTGTAAAAATCGTAAAGCGGTTCACAGAATACAACTACCTACCAAGTTTCAACTATGTAGTCTTAATACTTTTGGAATAAAGTGGCTGTGACATACGGACGGACAGACAGACATGATGAATCTATAAGGGTTCCGTTTTTTGCCATTTTGGCTACGGAACCCTAAAAATACGTTTTCAATGCCCAAGTGGATAGTGAAATTGCAATTAATCTGATTCCATCATTATGTTATATTAGCAAACTTTACAAACATGGACTTCCTTTACTATTACAACTATCGCATTTTCTTTTGTTATTTTGCGAATTATTTTGTAGACAGTTTACGGTGTTTCTAAGAGATAAGGGCTAACATTAAAATGGCGTAGATTCCTTGAATAATGATGCAAATTGTCTGTTTATAGCTACACGGCATCTGGAGAGGTGTAAACTACTTGCTAGAATAGGGCTGTCGCAACAAAACATTGGTTTATTTATTTTTAACCAAAGATACTCCATCACTGCACAGACGTCTTATTTATGATAAAATAATAAGCTAAATTGAATGGTTTTATTTTTGTTTTTTTAACAGTAACTACGTCTATTACCCGTTTACACAGAGCAATCTGCCTACACTTACCTGCATAACCTTTTCCACGTGCATTGTAAGTACACAGTGTGTATAAAATAGAAGGGTTTTTTATAAAAAAATCCATAACTGAATTGCTACAAATTTTTCAGGAGATACAAAACACCATCTCCCGTCTTACGGTTTAATTTTATCACAAATATTTGCATAACTATTTTTGTGGATATATAGAAAAGAAATCATTATCAAGAACATTATTATCTATTACCAATATTCCAGAAATTGTGAAAAAGTAAGTTGAAGTTACGCAGTTTTTGTAAAATTTGATAAGTTATGCTGTTTTTGTAGAAAAAAATCACAAGATCATGATAACAATCTTCCAAAATTTATATTACCCAAGTTTTATTTTTCTTCATTGTCAATTTCCACATCATCTGTTTCTTTTTTTTCTGCCGCTCCAATGATATTATTTAAAACAAAATATTATTTTTGAAGTTATCAGCCTCCCTAGCATGACCGACGAAACACGATATATATCGCGTGATATAGCGTTTTATCGACACCCAACTGTCAAAATACATTGTCTTTTGACAGTTAAACAAGATAAATCGCTATATCATATGGTGTTTCGGTGGTCATGCTAGGAGGGTTGAGATAGGTATTTTGACAGTTTGATAAATCTTAACTTTATTGGGATTAAGTAAGTACACTAAAATCTCTGTAGGAAATGACGTTTTGAAAGTACTTTTCCCTTTTTATTACATTTTCCTTATCTTCAATTCACTTTATTTTGTAGATTATTATAAGCACCAATGTGTTTTTTTTACAAAGTCAAAAACTACGTAAATACGTGTAGTTACATCATTTTTGTAAAAATCTTCTACAGTTAAGTTGTTTTTGTAAAAGTACCAAAACTTTTACATGATTTCAAGATGAATACGCAATATTTTAGTCATAGACATTATGGTCACTTTTTGGCCTAAAGCTGCATTTTGTGATGGAAGCAAGCCGCTTTGCACAGTGATAGTGGGAGCCAAATTAAGCGATTTCATCCGAGGATAAACGAGATTCACCCCTTAGAAACAGAGATGGCGCCACTTGTTTAAAAAAATCTTTAAAAATTTCTAAAACCTAAACGAATGATCCGATTTTGATGATTAAGGTGTCTATCGACAGACAATCAGTTGTTTTACTATTTAAAAAATAATAAAGTAGCAGAAAATAATAATAAATACCAAAAAACCTTCATTATTAAAGAAAAAAAATTTTTTTCTTCAGTATTTATTTAATTTTATAAAAATAATGTATGAATATGGTACTTTTTTATTTATTCGTATCATTACCAATTTAGTTGCACGTTTAATAAAAAATACCGCATATCAATATCTTGTATAGTTCCAAAGTTATTGAAGAAAACACTGCATGGTGCAGGTATATCCCTTGATTCGCTGAACAAAAAAATCCCAAAATTGATATTTTTTTCTTTACATATGCTTTATTTATAATCTCTATGTATACAGAAAAATAAAATAAAAAATCTATAATATACCAATTTCGAGAAATTATATGTATAATTCGACGATTGATCTTTATTCTTGAGTTTCGAAGGTGCTGGTTACCCTGAAAATAAAATAGCAATGAAAAATATCATAGTAATAAAAGACGCTAAATAACATTTGAACTAAATCTTTATTTTACTTACGTTTTATTTTCGCATTCGCCTTTGCAGGTTTTGCACTGTAAAGTGCAAGATAGGCCAACGCCTCGGCAGCCACCACGCATTGTGTCACAGTTCAATTTACATCCACAATGGTCAAGGAGGCTTAATTCTGGCCAAATTGCAGTAACCTTCGACCATCGTGGAGTCCATCTATCTTTGACATCTTTCCATCCCCAAGAAGATGGACTTTGGATTGATTTATCCATAAGGCATTTCCCCATGCACGCAGATCATGTTGTTCAAGGGCAGCTGAAGTAGGCGTAAGACTTGTCACTAGCCTGCTTTTAGTCGAAAACAAATCTTTCCGAACCGCCATAACAGTAATGTTCTCTGTTTGTGCATCGTACAGCTGGCAAGTGCATCTGGAAGCAAGATTAGCTTTATTTGAGAACGAGTGAAATAATTATGTTAACTTACACTATATACAATAAAACAATGGGTACAAACCTTTCCAAATGAGCCAATATTTCTTCAGAGGAATTTCTATAGGATTGGACTCGACATACTTGCAAAAGCAGTAGTTACTTCAGGGTGTGAAACCCATGTTTTAAAACAAGTGTTTTACCTTTTTTATTCAAATAACACCCTGTGAAAGCATGAAAGCCTCGAAGCGCAGTTGACATTTCATGACCTAAAGTATAAAGCTATTTTTTGCACTACTGCTACGTAACGGCGTTTGTTAGCTGTCCCCGTCAACATCGACATTACCAGCAGACCTTCATCTTTTAAAATTTCGTACTTAGTACGAAATAAACAGAACCAACACATTTGTGTCCAAAGATCGCATTAACATATGGGTTGCTCCTTGCCTATGCCCAGCGATCTCTATCAATTATAATCATCGACTAAAAGCAGGCTGGTGACAAGTCTTCCGCCTACTTCAGCCGCCCTTGAACAACATGATCTGCGTGCAGCGTCTAAGAGGGCGACATATATTATGGGGAAATGCCTTATGGATAAATCAATCCAAAGTCCATCTTCTTGGGGATGGAAAGATGTCAAAGATAGATGGACTCCACGATGGTCGAAGGTTACTGCAATTTGGCCAGAATTAAGCCTCCTTGACCATTGTAGATGTAAATTGAACTGTGACTCAATGCGTTGTGGCTGCCGAGGCGTTGGCCTACCTTGCACTTTACAGTGCAAAACCTGCAAAGGCGAATGCGAAAATAAAACGAAAGTAAAATAAAGATTTAGTTCAAATGTTGTTTAGCGTCTTTTATTATTATTTTATAATTATGATATTTTTCATTGCTATTTTATTTTCAGGGTAACCAGCACCTTCGAAACTCAAGAATAAAGATCACTCGCCGAATAATACATATAATTTCTCGAAATTGGTATATTATAGATTTTTTATTTTATTTTTCTGTATACATAGAGATCATAAATAAAGCATATGTAAAGAAAAAAATATCACTTTTGAGATTTTTTTGTTCAGCGAATTAAGGGATATACCGGCACCATGTAGTGTTTTCTTCAATAACTTTGGAACTATACAAGATATTGATATGCGATATTTTTTATTAAACATGCAACTAAATTGGTAATAATACGAATAAATAAAAGAGTACCACATTCATACATTATTTTTATATAATTAAATAAATACTGAAAAAAAAAATTTTTTTTTCTTCAATAATGAAGGTTTTTTGGTATTCATTATTATTTTCTGCTACCTTATTATTTTTTAAATAGTAAACAACTGATTGTCTGTCGATAGACACCTTAATCATCAAAATCGGATCATCGGTTTAGGTTTTAGAAATGTTTAAAGATTTTTTTAAACAAGTGGCGCCATCTCTGTTCCTAAGGGGTGAATCTCGTTTATCCTCGGATGAAATCGCTTAGTTTGACCCCTACTATCACTGTGCAAAGTGGCTTGCTTCCATCACAAAATGCAGTTTCCTTTTCATAATTACTATGACTATTTGTACAAATTGATTTTAGTAGCATGTAGCATTTTTTCTAAAGATTTTTTTGATACCTTAAACACGAAATTGCAAAAAGTGTCAGTTACATAGTTTTTGTAAAAAAACCCTTTAATATATTAGTTTTGTGATTATATGCTAGCTTTACCAAACCAATCGAACTCATGCCAGTATTTTGTTTGTACCCACGTCGCATCGTTCTCATCATATTGACTGTATTGTAAAGTAATTTATCGATCTGAAAATTTTACCTTCATTATAGATCTGAGAAACCTACGATTGAAAATTCGAATCCCGCATCCCGCATGGTATTATGCTCGCAGCACCAGCTATCGAGAAAAAGCGTACTCGATAGAGTTTATTACTCTATCGAGTACTTTTACACGCGTTTTCTTTTCTGGATAGCTGTTCATGCTACGGATAAATAAACGTATTCCTACACCTCTGCATTCGCATTACTTACTTTTTATGAAACATACCAAACCATAATCTTATGAAGTTTGGGTTAAGTAACTAGTCCGGAATTTATATTTCTAACTACATTTCCGGAGGCAGCCCTTACAACTCGGTACCGGTGCGACCAAGCTGTCCCGGGCAAACGGAATGCGCCAGGAACCGGTCGCGGCGCGGGCGCCCAGCATGCGACCGCCCGATCTCACGCAATAACCCAACATTTAACTTTGAAAACCTAATTACAATGTTACTCTATATGCATGCGTGTAGTTCGCCACATACCTACCTAATAAGTTATTCAATAAATAAAGAATATTCATTTCATTCCCACAAATAAATCTGCAAGTTTTTTTTATTATTTATTTAAAATTTATTGCATAAGAAAATACATAAGGCGGACTAAATGCCTTGAGGCATTCTCTAACAGTCAGAAAATACAATAGGCGGACTAAATGCCTTGAGGCATTCTCTAACGGAAAGGGTGTTAAAGAAATCGTGGCAGCAAAAACAATATTCGAGACAGTTTTCTATGATTAACTAAGACATTCATAACTACTTATACATTATCCATTTATATTTTTTGTTTACCTATTTACGCGTGTACTATCTATACACTGAATTGAAATAATACACTTTTTATAGATACAGCCCGGTTTTATATAAAAAAAAATCTCCAGAATCGCGCTAGTACCTACAATTACCATAAGAATAAATAAAGTTTGATTTATTCTTATGCAGTTAAATCTATAAATATGTATACAGTTTAGAACTTTGTCACTCTAAAAGCTATTTACTTTTTTGAACAGAAATCAATGACAAATGCCAACTGCAACAAAGTGACAAATTTTTAAACCGAATAGGTACTTTTTTTAAGACGTAACTGTACCTATCCTTAAAATTTGTTAATTTACTTAATCTAACTTTAGTTAAATAGAAATGGTTATTAGTCTGCCCCTTTTTAATTAGTTAAGTTCATACGCGTAAGTTTTTTTTTGCTGAGGACAAAAATTATGGTATTAAAAACATAGTATCACATTGTAAAAGCGATAGTAGTTTTTATTATTGTCCCACCCAACCATAAAGTAAAAAAACTAAAAAGAAATATTTAGTGGGACATGACAAAAATTGCCGTAAAGCAGTGACTAAATCCACAAAGTACTTCATTATCGTGCACAATATAGATAAGTGCCATTAACAAATGCCTGTTTCATATAAATAAGTATGTACCTACCTAAATAACGGCTTCAGGCTAAAGTGTGAAATTCATTCAGTGTTCGCTTTCCTACGTAAAACAATGCTATAAATATTATTTAATCTGTCTGTAATGTCGGCTCAAAAGTGTAGGTACTCTGTCACACAAACTTGAATAGCCTTATTCACCGGCAATCCTACTATTATGAATGTAATATGTTGGTGTGACATGATATTAAAGTGTTCAACACGAGCCCGACTTTACAATGTTAAAATTGAGGCCGCTCAATTATTACCATGGCTCAAGGCACGATCTCGCAGAGTGCACTGTTTGTCACAGTTTACTCATTAGCAGTGCACATTAAATAATGTAGATGCAATAACTGCCTTGAGTCTACATATAATTCAAGTTTATATGAGGATGGTATGATTAAAAAAAACTCTAAATTCAAAAAACCGTTTTGTTGGTCAGGAAAAGTTGGTGAGCTAAAAAGAACTTCATATCGATGCAATTCATTTTACACGCGATACGCACAATGTTAGTTACCAAAATTACACTAAAAGACTAAAGTTTGTCTGTAAAAATCTAAAATTTTACCAAATTTTTAACAACTTAAAAATATTTGCTGATTTTTACAAATTGTGATCGAAGAAAATTCTTAATATTCAGGTCAAAATAATAAATTGACATGTTACCTAATTCAAAAGCGTGTTTCATTTCAATGAGCTAATTTTAGCTCACTGAAATGAAAGGTTTAAAGTTTAAAGGAATAAATCCAATATACAGGGCTGATCAAAATATTCCACAGGCGTAGCGCGAAAATACAGCGCGGGGTCATTACCCCCTGAATGGTTTTGTTTGTGGGCGGGCGGGCGGCGCGCGCGCACGACTTTCGGCGACATTCACGATTAATACGCATTTTCGCGTTTTATTCCTGGCGCTACTCGATTTAATTATAACATTGCCATACTGTCTTTGTTATGTCATGTGATTATTGTTTTATGAGTAAGCATGAGTAATGCTACTACCTAGTCTACCCACACATTTAATTGCTGCGTTAAAAAGTTAACGAAGTAGATAAACTTTATTAGGTTTAAACCATGAATCTACTTTATAGATAACTCAAATAAGTATTATTCTCTGCTGATAATATTTAATAATCATACTTTTAATGATAGGTAATTACATAATACATTTTGCATCTCTCATATTCGGTAAGTAGGTCCTTATTACTCCCAAATGGGGCTTGTAGGTAACCAATTAGCGCTCTAAGGTAATAATGTAGCTAGAAAAGCCCTAGGGCGGTAAGTGATTAAAAAAGTCCTGTAAGTAAGTAAAAGTCCGGTAAGTAATTAAAAAAAGCCCTAGGGCGGTAAGTAATTAAAAAATCCTGTAAGTAAGTAAAAATCCGGTAAGTAATTAGAAAAAGCCCTAGGGCGGTAAGTAATTAAAAAAATCCAGCAAGGTGGCTGAAGGTTACATTGAAGATTCTATACAAAATAAAAGTAAAATTACCAACAAAACAACGGAAATTATTCAGCTTTCAAAAAATGAAATATCTTTCTCAAGAGATGATCCGCAACCATCAACTTCTACTGAAGAAAGTTTCATCCCGTCAGATTTTGTCCATGACCAACAAATATCACAATCTCAAACTATTAACATGCCCAAAAAACACCTGTCCCTAAAATTTGAAAATTGTTCTCATTTCACTATAAATTTAACTAATAAAATGTTTTATTCTTGTAATGCCGGTTTTTTCTACTTACCTTACCATCGAGATGTAAAGCAGAGTAGTTAGCTCGGGTGTAAGCATCAATTGCACAGCCCTTGGCTACTAATCTACTATTATTTCGGAAATTTGTTCTCCCAACTTTAAAGGATATAATTTGAGAATTTTCGCCAGTAATCTCTTATAAATCAATATTCAAAAATAAATTAAAACTATCGTTGGTGGTGTAAGTATATCATATTTTACAGTAGCCCTTTTTACCACATAGTTGTACTAAAGTTAGGAATGATTCAATGCGTTGCAGCCTTTATTTAATATCTTTGTTTATTCGCCACCGCAATCGGGGAAAAAGGCTGAATGCTTGTGCCGTCTAGCTAGGCGTTAGGTACGTCACCCCAAACTAAACCACTGGTGTGTAGGTAGGTAGCTCTATTCGAATACAGCACATTATAATGGTATAATATTTATTCTAGATTTTTGAGCGGCAAATAGTTAAAACAGACCGACGAACAGTAAACTTCCTATACAAGCGTAATACCAAAATGATTTGCAATTTGAGCATAATTAACTGTTCTTGTGATGTTATTCGGATTGAGACAGTATTTGTCTAGGGTTCTATTTTAAATAAAAAATACTAACCCAATTCTAAATAAATGCCAGCAGTATATTATTGTAACATGGCCAATACATTATTTTCATACAAAACTGTAAATAGCATTTTTTTTAATAGCCAAATAATCTTTATGCTTATCTAAAGCTGCGTACAAATAGCGCGTACCCTGGTACGCGTAGTCGGTTACGCGTGTCTTGGAACGCCATGTCCAGAGTTTCAATAATGAAAATATTGACACATTTAATAATTTCACCGGGTTTTGTGGAATAGCACACTAATTAATTAACGAAATAACGATTTACGCCAAGATGCATGGAAGGCAATTTCAAATGAACTGAAAATTCATGAAAATTCAATAATTATTCATGGCGAATGACTGGGTATCGCATAGCGCTCTGGATCGATTGACCTCGCTTTCAGGTTCGTGGCGATCCGTACAAGAGCTGTACGCGTATCCAATCTACGCGTGGTCACTAACCCAACTACGCGTAACACAGGAACGCGCTATCCGTACGCAACTTAATACTATACAACTTTGATTTCAATTCTAAACCCTTTACCCATTTATTTAATCATGATAAACCTTAGGTAAACATCAGATATTTAAATACCCAATTACAAAGTACTCAACAAAGGTGTGGTCAAAACTAGTTTTATGTAGGTAGACATTTGTCTTACTATACGTGACTGTTGTCACACGTCACCACGTGGCGTGACGGTCACGCAGCGTGACACGGCGTCACTCGCATGTGACATACATTGTAATGTATTTTCAGACGCTGCTCTGGCTAAAGCTCACAAGTAAAAGGTAAGTGATAAGTATCTGAAGGAACAAGAGCTGAAGTTAAACGATGAGAAAAATGTTGAGCAGGAAGGCTTTACCGGAAAAACTGGTGGTCGAGTAAGTTGAGAAAGTAAAACAGTATAGAAAATATTTCTTGGTTTACTTTGCTTTAGATTATAATAAGATAATACAGGTACGTCTACGAATTACGAAAAGAACTCATTTGTACTATATTTACTACACCTTAAGTATACAGAAGCTCAGAATCTCTTATATAAAAATGAAGGGGTGACTGACAGACTATTGCCCAGCCCAAACCACTGAACCTAGAGGCTTAAAATTTTGCACATAGATACTTTATACAGAGTAAACACCCACTAAGAAGGGATTTTTGGAAATTCCATCCCTAAAGGGTTACAATGGGGGTACAAAGTATGTATGGAAAAAAAAAATTAATAGACATTTCGACTTGAAACGTAGGAGTACTTCTAAAAACAAATAAGCAAACACGTGTTTTGTGGTTTTCCGAAACTTAACCCTTTTGGGGGTAAATAGGGTAAAAAAAGCCCAATATCGATATAGGTGAGGTTATCGGGATTTTATGGGATGTTGATTACGAAAATAGCATTTATTTTTAAGTGGTAGACATTATTCAACCCCTAAAGGGGTCAAATGGGGTTCAAACTTTGTATGGAGAAAATATAAAATAGACATTACGACTTGAAACTTCCTAAGAGTACTTCTATAAACAAATAAGAAACAAATGATCAAACATTTATTTTGTAAATATCTGAAAATCAACCCCTTATGGGTAAATGGGGAAAAAACCCAAACTCGATATGGATGTCGATATTGAAGTTTTATGAGATGTTTATTGCAAAAATGACATTTATTTTAGGGTCTAAGACCACACAGTGGACATTATTTAACACCTAAAGGACTGAAATGGAGGTAAAATTTTAAATGGAAAAATAAACCGGCAACGGGAACAGGAATGAGAACGATAACGGGAACTAATCCTTACTAATATTATAAATGCGAAAGTCCGTTTGGTTATTTGTTACGCCTTTACGTCTTAACTACTGAACCGATCATCATAAAATTTTGCATACACATTGTCAGGGGAAAAGAAAAACCGGGAAAAGGACATAGGTTAACTTTCATCCAGAAAAAACGTACAGGTTCCGAGGAATAGCAATAAAACCTGTCCACGCGGACGAAGTCGCGGGTTGCCGCTAGTACTTAATACAAGACTTACAAGACAGAAGAAGGACGGAAGCCGGAAAATTAACGGCCTATGAAAAGCTGCTGAACTTTCCCATTAGGTGACCAAAGCTATTGACTATCGTATCGAGTACCATAGAACTCAAAGGCATGATAAAAAGTAAATCAGAACATAATCTACTCCACATTACGACGTGGAAAACAATGTTTAGGAACTGGTGTTGCGACTGGCGCGTCGTGACGCAATGTCACGGGGCCTGGCCGCCGACCAGCGTGACGGAAAACAGTGCATTCCGTTTAACACATTCTCTGGTGCATCCATTAAAGAAAATTATTTCATTCAGTTTAGGTTTTTCGGTTATTACAGGCAAATATGAGCCTTCCTGGGGAGTCAAGTCTGCTAATGTTTTCGTCAAAATCATAGTTCAATGGTGTTCCAATGGTAATGCTTTTGCACACAGTTCTTGTTTCTTAAACCCAAAATCAAGACACAATATGTTTCCGTTTTGGGTTTAAGAAACACAATGTGTTTAAGAAGTTTTGGGTTTAAGAAACGAGAACTGTGTCAAAAAGCATTACCATTCAAATGCCATTGAACTACGATTTTGACAATAACATTAGCAGACTCGCCTCACTGATCACGCGAACCTGACAAACATTTTGTCTACATTAAAATAATCATCATTGGCAATTAAACAAAAGGGTTTGTCTGCATCGAGAATATCGAGATGTCATTGCGAAGTAGACAAAAGCCCTCTCGAGCTCGGCTAGATTGGTTGCCAGTTAAATGGCAATTATCAGAAATATTTTGGCTTTTTGCTGCAGAACCCCCAGGCCCCAGACTCTAGACAAGGAATATTTACTGTGTAGATGCCTAATAAACAGGTACATTGGCGCTTACATAAATTTATTTAAAAGTATAGAGTGCTGTTTTATCGAGCCCTGCTGTAAGTAAAACATTAGTGCCGTCCATTCGGCCAGTTATGGGCACGCCCGCTATCCTATCTTGTCTCTTGTACCTTATTTGGTGACCTCTAGTTTCGCAGAAGCCATTTCACAACATAAGTAAGTGGATTATGATGCAAAATTGCAAAGCAAGTACAAAGTAGTACGTAACGTAGTACAACGTAGAAATTCGGCTGAAAATTTGTAATTTTTTTTAATTAAACTTTTTGTGATTCTTTAACTAACCAACTTTAGGGGTAAATAAAATGACGAGGAAATCTGAGATAAAGATAAAAATAGGTACCTAATGTAGTTTATAAGTTTTAACTTACTCCCCTCACCGCCTTTTAACCGCCTCTGTTGTCTAGTGGTTCGCCCACCCGTGTAAGACGCAGGGGTCCCGGGACTCTCGGGTTCGATTCCCAGGGGGGGTACAATTTGTACCCGGTTTGGTTGGTGGTAGGGTTTATATCAATTCCGCCTGGCTAGCTACCACCATCATACCTAAGTCTGACGCCATAACAACAATTTAAAATTGTTGTGTTCCGGCATTCGTCCAAGGTTCCGGCAGTTAGAGGTAAGATAGCCATTCCTCAGTGACGGGGATTCAGTTTCCGGGTGTAGTGCGCTTCCACCTTCGGCCTTATCGTCACCTAACATCAGGTGAGGTGAAGGCCAAGCATTATCCCGTTGTGCATAAAAAAAATCACCCATACACATAAATTACAAATTATTTTAGAAACTTGCAACATTTTAAAAATATATGTCTTAGTCTAGTTCTTTTTTTTTATTGATTGGTTTGGTACATCATCGACCTATATTGTAAATCAACTAAAAATAAAAAATCTAAATTCATATTATGGTACAGTACAATACTCAAAACAGTTAGAAAAACTCCATTTGTTGCTATGATATGATCATCCAATTACAAACTTAACTAAATCCAAAATCAGGCTGTAAAATGTTATTCGTCTCGAGCAAGTTTATTACAGTCTATTATTATTATGTCTTTATACTTACTTAATAAAATTATGGCCAATACTAAAGAAAAAAACAACCAATAGTGCTATAAGAATTAAACAAAAAGAAATAGAATGTTATTTTGATTACGAAAATAAATGCACTTGGATTCTACAATTTTATTTATACACCGACTAGACAGAGGACATACCCGAAGCCGAAAATAGCCTCAATATATTAATATGCATACATGTACGCTATGTCACTCACTACACACATACACAGTGTACATATGTTACGGCTAATACCCGAAGTGCGGCTAAACCTAGTTTTAGCCGGCTAAAACTAGGTGTAGCATGGGGTATTTAAAAAGTAATTTCTGTTGTCTGTTAAAAAAAATAACTTCGAAATTTGAATTACTAACCTATATTCGGGACCTACAGGGGTAAAGCAGATCGGTTCACCTAGTTTTAGCCAACAGCTATCGGCTACACCTAGTTTTAGCCGGCTAAAACTAGGTTTAACCGCAATTCAGGTATTAGCCGTAACCATGAATTTAGTACATCCCGCCGTAACATATAACACTGTTCAAATAAAATTAGTTCTCAAAGAAAATCCACCCATAGATAATAAAATAACGTTAACATCACGTTAATTGATGTTACATTTACGTTATTTAGTTAAAAACGGTACACACCAAAAAGTTTTTATGCATATTTCACGAGCTGACCCGACAGACGTTGTCCTGTGTTAGTAATATGAATATTAAATTCGATTTTTAAACGACATTCAGTTTTTTACACCCTCTTTGACGATATTTGCAGAACGCATTCTGTCAATTCTATGTCAAAACTCAAACGTCATAAGGTTACATTAAAAAAGTTTACGTTGTCCAAAATAATTTTATATAGTGGTTAAGTATTCTTAAATTTTCTAATTTTCCGTGCAATTTTCTTAATTTTTTCTTTCATAAGAACCTTCTCCTAATAATAACAAACACAATAAAAGAATTAGCGAAATCGGTCCAGCCGTTCACGCGTGATGATGTGACCAAGGGATATAGGGATTCATTTTTATATATATAGATTATGAATTTAAACTTCTTGGTGTGTTTGTGTACACACCAAATCTTTTCCAATACGTCAATTCAAGGAGTTCTCGGTATAGTAGATTACTGATCAAGCTTCGATCATGTGATCAAGACCTATTCTAATAAATTTAAACTTCTTGATACTGCACATAGATCTAGATCGTTAGATGTGCCCCTAACATAGTATGAACTCACCGAAATGTGTCAACATTCAAATGAGTGAGCCTCACTTCTTTGCTCTTAGTGTTGGTTTGAACACGGTGTCAATCACTTCTATATATTTTAAGAAAAAACCAAGAGAAAACTGTCTTGTGCCTTTCATCTCTGCACCAATAATTCTAGGAATACAATTAAATCAAAATCGTGTAACATATCACGCGTAAGTATTTAGATTTCAATTATTATCGAAATTTATTTTCCTTCCGTTGTCAATTCCGATGGACGTAAACAACGCATCACGCATGCGTGCGCCATTTTGACAGATTTGAAACAATCCAACAGATTTTCAGTACCAGGGCAGATCTAACGATCTAGATCTATGATACTGCACTGCACTGGTATATGTGTAAAGGTAATAGATTGTAAGATGAATAATATGAGAGCGCGTTAAATGATAAAATCAAAACCATACAAAGTAGGTACTAGGTATTTAATTAAGTACTTCGATTTCGCCGTTTTCACGATCACAACCATGTCTTAGTACAATTATTTTCCTATGTACTCGTATGTAAGCAATAAGTCATACATTGAGATTATATAATTATGATTTCTTACAACAACAAGGTCTTATCGTATTGCACGTGAAAATAACAAGACCATCTAATTCTAATGTAATGGACTCTTGGCCTAGGGTCATTTTGTGACATCGATAGCAGACATACAAACTATACAAAACATGCAATCAATACGATGATAAAGGACCAAAAACAGCTGCTTAGTAGTTTCCAGTAGCATCACGATGAAACAAAAAATAAATGTCATTTTGTCAAAAAGTGGTCATAAACACTACGCGTCGTGAATTATTTCAGTTCCATCATGGATGCATAAAGAGAAATGAACATATAGATGAAACCTTAGACGACCTTATATTATGGAACTCAGTCTTGCATAAATTAATTGACTATTTAGAAAAAAACATGTTGTATACTTGTAGATTTGTTAGTTTTGATAAACTGTGCAAGTATAGGAAAACAGACGGACAGCATTCGAATGACGCGTACATATTGATTGACATTTAATAAAATTATACGATTGACACTGTAAATATTGTAAAGTTATCTAAATAAATAAAAAATGTATTTACTTGTGTATGTTTACCAATTTAGAATTACCTAATTTTTGTTGTTAACATTATAAATCCTAATTTGACTTAGTAGTAGGCCCTTTGTTTCATACAAAGAGAATGTAAATCACTACGTTTGTTTCATAGTCAATTTTTTAATTTGACACAATTGCTTCTTATTGTTATTCTATTTTCTTTGGACATTATTTTGAATTTTATTTTGCATTGCATGATTATTATTTGACATTTGTTGTTTTTTTTTAATTAATTTGTTAGTGTATTTGTAATTATGGTAAACTTTAATTCATTCATTTATATTATTGTTAGATTAAGCTTACTGGCGTTTTGGAATATTCTATAAGCCTGTAAAAGTACTGCTTGTATGGTCTGTGGCCTGTAAGTATTTTGAATAAATAAATATACCTAAATATAAAATATATAAATCATACGATAGCACTCTTCGCGCTCGCTTGCGGGGTCGTGTCGTGGACGTCGTGGTGCTAATCTATATATAAAAAATCAATCCAATTTCGCGTGGTCAAGCCATCACGCGCGAACGGCTGGACCGATTTAGCTAATTCTTTTTTTGTTGTGTTTGTTATTCAGGAGATGGTTGTTATGAAAGAAAAAATTAAGAAAATTCTGTGGAAAATTAGAAAATTTAAGAATGAGCTTAACCACCATATAAAATTATTTTGGACATAAAAACTATTTTAATGTAACCTCATGACTTTAAAAAATTTAATAATAAGAATAATTATTTTGGACTATATAAACTTTTTTTAGCTCTATGACTATCGTCATCTTTGACGAAATTAATTTTGGTTCGATTCGAATTCAATATTCATAACTAAGACAAGACTACGTGTGTCTGGTCAGCTAGTAAGTAACAAATAAGTAATAAAAAGTATTTGATATGACATTTTGGCACAATTTGACAGTTACCATATACTATCAGAGAAAGTAGGTTATAATAAGATAAATATTATTTTGTGTAAATACTAATCTGATAATGTTTGCTTGTCCCTAATGCACCGTTATTCATTGTACCAGAAACATTCTAAGTAAATAAATATTAATCTTAAAAATATTATTATGGTGTCTCTGAGTCTGATAGTAATTTAAGTGTTTCCAAATAATAGTTATAATTAGGGGGCGTTCATTAATTTCGTGAGGTATTTAGGTGGGGAGGGGGTCGAGCCGAATCTCACGTGAAGGATAGGGGGAGTCTTAGCAAATATCACGTAATTTATTTTTCTGCAGAAACAGTGTAAAATATTGCTAAAATAGGAAAAAAAACACAGTCTAATTAAAAACCTGCTCCTTTTTTGAAGTCGGTCAAAAAATAACTTAGCAATGATATCTTTAAGTAAGTAAGTACTTATTGTATCAAAAAATCTGCTGTTTTATACAATAATTAATAATGAAAATATTAAAATCTAAACAGTAGATTTTTTTCGCGATTTCAGAGTTGGTCCCATAGTAAAAGTTGTTCAGTTTGATGGTCCCTATCTACCATATTTAGCATTAGGGGTATTTTTGTAACACGTTGTTTAATAATAAAATTCCCGACCTACCCCTACCCGTGGTCACACCAACTTACTGACCTTACTGTGACTACGGATCGCCTAGTAGTCTTTAGGACCATCCATAAAATGAGTTCTATTCATAGACTTATTATATTACGTTCTATTGTTATCTCAAAGGAACGTCACGTGAATGGTACAAAAACGTCACAAAAACTTTTACCTACGGCATGCTACCCAAAATACTTTCTGTTAACCCACCCAAATCTGTGGAACCATAGTATTTTAATTTAAAATTTAGGACCTATTACATACATACTTTAAAAATAACACCAAATAGAAAACAATATTTTAAGTACCAAAACTAAGTAATACCAAAATAATAAATGAATCAAATCATATTAAATGAAAAATATTTTTCTCTATCCACCATAAAAAGTAAGTTAGTAAAGATATTAAGTAAATAATGAGCAGGTAGCTATGTGTATAATAAAACATATTTAAATCCAAATAAACAAGGAAATTCCTAGTTAAAATACATTTTTCAAAAAGCTCCCTGTATCGCTGGCATTGGCACCTATAGATTGCAAAAAAAATGTTTTAATACGTAGCACGTAGGTAGATATGTCATGTGAGCACTGACCTGCGTATATTTACACAAAATTTTTTTTCATGTCAGTGGATGTGAGTGATAATCTGATAATGTGATTTGTTGTCATTAAACTAATAAAACAGAAAAACTTCTTTTAGTAAGATAATAGACAATTTTATTGACATGCTTACCCGCAAATCCATTTCATCGCAAACACTCACACGAGAACTTATGGCACACAGCGCTCCGATAAACTGTCTCAATAGTATAGCAAATGTTCATCAATGATATATTGGTGTTTATAGTGATGTCAAACAACTGCAAGACAAGACAAGGAAGTAGCGTCACAAAATAAAAAGCATGTGTCTTAATATTTTGTGGGAGCGTCTGACTCGCGCTAGAATGCACCGAACTACTGCGCGCGCGCGTGCAAAGAAAGTTCCCTCCCGCATCCTGCCTGCATCCTTTAGCTGTCACCTATATCAAAATGTCGCAGACATTTGTGACGAACTTCGGAACAAATGAAAGCAGCCGATATCGAACATGCACATTATTATTGCAGAAAATTAATGTCTAGTAAGAAGTTAACATTTTTTTGTTTTGTTTTTGGTCTGTTTTTAACTTATTTTGTTTTAACTTATAATGTAAAATATAGAAAGATGTATCCATAAATTGAAGTACTTTTACTGTCACATAAGCACTTGAGGCTGGAATTGTTAAAAGTACCTAGATAATTTACTAAAATATCTATAAGCCCAAGCATAAAATAACCAACATCGTCCGAAAACCTTGAAAAATCAATAAACTTGTCATCATCATTCTCTCAGTGATCATTATTATCTTGAGTACGACGACGTGTGCGCCGGCGCAGGACAAAGAGCAAAGGAAATTCCCGGGACTAACGAAAAAAGCTCACGCCACGAAACATACTCGTAGAGATGTAACTGTGTCATTCATTACTAGTGGCTCCGTGAGCTGCAGACCTCACGATAAAATAAAATAAAATGTCGCCATGAAGTTTTCAAAACACTCAGTAGGTACGTGAGTATTCACAGCTAGATGGTGCTTCTAATTTTGATAGTTTTTCAAAATGGGTGAATATTTTTTTATAAATTTGGAAAAAATGGCTTGACTAAAGAGTTATATATAATTATCGAACCTACTCACAAAATTTCACCAGAATTGGTTGAGAAATGCAACCTGTAGAGGAGATCAAACAGCCGGTAAGCTGGACTGAAATATGTTTTTTTACATATCTCCGTCATTTAAAAAAAATTGAACAATCTATACAATTTTCAAACCTGCTTACAAAATTTCACGAGAATCGGTTAAGAAATGCGAGCTGTAGAGGAAAACAGACAGCACTGGAAAGCCGGACTGAAATATGTATTATTAACATTTCTCCGTCATTTTAAAAAATTTCAAAAAACTGGCGTGACAAAAAAATTCTATATTATTTTCGAACCTGTTCACAAAATTTCACGAGAATCGGTTGAGAAATACGACCTGTAGAGGAGAACATACAGTGCTGGAAAACCGGACTGAAATAGGTTTTTTTTTTAACATATCTCCGCTATTTTGAAAAATTTCAAAAAACTGGTTTGACAAAAAAATCTACATCATTTTTAAACCTGTTTACAAAATTTTACTAGAATCGGTCGAAAAATGCGACCTGTAGAGGCAAACAGGCAGAGCTGGAAAACGGGCTGAAATCTGTTTTTTTGACATATCTCCGCCATTTTGAAAAATTTCAAAAACTGGCTCGCCAAAAAACTTTTATATAACTTTCAAAGCTGATCTCAAAATTTCACAAGAATCGGTTGAGAAATGCGACCTGTAGGCTGGAACAGACAGCCGGACATACGAAAGAATTTTTGCCCAAGCTGAAGCAGAGACGCTTCGCTCGCACTTCGTGCTCGCTCGGTCAATTACTGTGTAATTATAACTGTGTTACAGAAAACTATAAAATGGTTCAATCATAATATTACTGGGATGTTTACTTTTAGCTAAAAAGATTAAACTGTTTAACTTTCTGAAATTATTGACAAATAATCTTAATTAAAAAGCTTCAGGGTAAGAAATTTGAGTGCGTAAGAGTGACATTAGGATTTTCTGAAAATTACAATAACATTTACATAACAAGGTAGAACGATTACAATAAAACAATTGTAAAAATGATTTCTTATCTCTACTTTATTTATTTGCAGATGATTTACATAGAACATTTAGTTGATAGCTCTTTTATTATTAGAATCATTATAGTAATTGTCTTGCACTTTAAATTAATACACAATTTACGCTACAACTATTAAATAATATCTTATCCTATTTTCAACTTTATGTTTACGAAGTCAAGAGTACGAGGCGGCCATATTTGACGACTCTCTCTCTTATCACTTGGGGTTAACGGTTTTTGCATGGAAAAGTACTGCTGTGATTACTAAGTCAAATAAATAAATACAGTGAGTTAAGTATTATTTATAGTACATACTTTTATGTTCCTTGGGAGGTGCCTACACATACAGTACTTCTATTGCAGTTACGTAAGTTACGTTACGAACATGCATGCTGAAGCAGGGCGAAGGAAGCGCATGAGCGAGATTTGGCACGCACGTTTCAAATTTTATGTGCATCTAAATTTGACTGACACCAATTTGATCAGCCGTTCCATGTCCTCTTAAACAGCATTTGGCACACTCTATATTTCTTTTTAAAATGGATGGAAGGTACCTACGTGCTTTTCCAAACAAAGGCTGGATCAAAAAGAGTGCTAATTTCTAAGATAGTTATTATACTCGTATTTCTTTCTCGACACCGCCGCACCTAGATTCAAGTAACATCAAAATGGTTTTATTTTTGCTAAATGTCGTTGAGTAAAAAATAACCAAAAGCTAAAAACAGGAATAAACATCGGAGACAACCATTAATTATTAAGTTCTTAACCTTACGACTTGAGCTTTATCTTGATACGCAACAATATTGCAAGTAGAATAAACGGTGAACACATTTCCCTGCCTCATGCGAAACTTTTAAATGTAACTAAAGTAAATGTACTTACTGCAAGTGTTATTAGGTAGTTACCAAAGAATGAAGATTTACTTTCATTTTTCTATGAATCTAATTTGGCTAAATTTGATTTCACAATTCCGAAACTGAAACTCAAAAAAAATTGCCTTACTTAATTATCACAATCATTGCAAACTGCGCCGAAATAGGCCAAGTTGATAAATATTTTGGAACCATAACTCATACTCCTCTTATTTTTTACTACTTACCTACTTAGATCAATATTTAGGTATGCATGTTTGGCTCATACTGTACAAATACAAGGTAAGCTTGACTTTGCCTGACTTTGGCAGTTTGACAGACCAAAGAGTCACAAGAGACTCTTTATGAAATTGACTTGGTGAATATGCTTGAGGTTCACAAATACTGAGTGCATTCAGAGTCAATACAACGTAGTGATTTCTTGCTCAGCGAGTCAATATTTGACGTGATTCCGAGACCCGAGTTTCGCCAATAATTTCTTAAGTTATTTGTTAAAAACATTTGCATGGTATAATATTGTTTTAAGTTTATAAAGTTTGCTTTTCCACCAAGCATCGTAAAAGAAAAAATATCTTTTTGGAATTCTTAGGTAATTTATACATTGTAAAGCTCAATTTTGAAATTATATCTAAATGGTACATGAATTTTACTAATTTTAGCTTGCCTTAATTAGTTGTTAATTGTATTAAATAAGATTTGTTTTGCTTCGGAGATGTTTTATCAGTTAATGAGACCACACACACAAGTGATCTACTTTAATTTAACAAATGTACCAAATATAGATAGGTAATAATAATAACAACAATTATGAAGAGTATCCTACTTTTTTCTCTTTTATTTATCAACTCCATTAAAATAAAACCATAAACTTAATATTGGAACATTAAGTTTATGGATAAAACAGACGGTGAAACAGACGTCATTCATTTTAAATAGCGTCTCTACGTATTAGAGTAGCGCAATACAATATTCATCTATGGTAGCGCAAATCGAAACCAACAAATCGAATGCTATAAATAATGTTGTTTATAGTTATGACAAGAAGCCGCAACGGCCCGTGCGTTTGCAGGGAATCGAACCCGAGCTGTGCGGTCAACCGCACGCCTCCGCGCTCACACAAGTCTAGCTAACACCCGACACCCAAGACCCGCCTTCTCATTGCCCACCTAACGTACCTTGTAATTGTCGCCTTGTTATTTTAAAGCATCTGAGGCCAAATGACAAACTTTCTATTCGTTGGAACGATAACGCTACCTAACTGGGGTTAGGGCACAAGAATAAATTATGGTTAGGGTTTCAGTTTTAGTTGCTATAAGACATGCAGTATTGTAAAGGTACGGTACCTCCTATAATATAAAAATAATAAAACCGGTCAAGAGCGAGTCGGACTCGCGCACCGAGGGTTCCGTACAATCATAAATATATTTGGATATGTTACGTAAGTACAGTCTTTAAAAAAGTAGGATAAACGGCAGACAGGTGGAAGGGCGAACAGGCAGACAGTTAATTTACAAATCTTAACCACAGTTGCTTATGGTGACTGAAAAACGTTTCAGCCACTCCACATTGCAAACTGTTTATATTACTAAGTGGGAACTTATTCTTCGTTTTTAAAAAAGTGTGCTATATTCAGACATCGTTTTATTTTTCCTGTAATCTTTACGTAAACTACTATCACATACAATTATTTCAGATTTTTCCCTTTGCAAACTTCGTAGATAAGGGGGGGGGGGGGGGGGGGGGGAACGGTATTTTTTACATTTTTTATCATAAGTCGAAAACAATGCGGCCTAAGAAAAAAGAAAAAATGTATTAAAATGTGCAAACAGCGCTCTTTCATATGATACCCCACACGCCCTAGTCACCTCACTTCAAATTTTTAAGACCCCTTTTCAGTCCCTGTTGTAAAAAAAATATTAGTTTTTTTATTTCTTTCTTATTTGCAAAATAGTTGGGCAAATGTCATCTTAAACTATTCCAAATTTCAAGTTGATACCTGTAGGGGCAGTAACTCTTCGCCAGGTATTCAGCGAAAAGGGAAGTACTTCCACCGAGCTAGGTGACTGTGCTCGGGGACCGCGGTCCAACCGTTCTTGGTTGGTAGTTGTATATATGCTGAGTCGCTGAGAAAACTCCTTTAGCGAGATGTAAGATTTCCATACTGTTTTCCTTTCGCTTCATACTAATTCGTCATTTGTTTACGCATCAGGCGCCATCTAGTGAAGTCGATGTGTAATCATTGTTGTACGGTGTGTTGCGTAGTCTGTGATGCGCATAGTAGATGCCGCTGCGCTCAATTCATACTTTTCGCTGCTCCTGCATTTCTTCATAATTTATTATGTAGCGTATAAAATCTCGCCGCTACATCACTCCCCCCCTTTCAACTCTTGAGAGACTTGATTAGGCCAGTAACGCTCCATCCACAGAGACTCATAATATCTTCCAGTCTCCATCATGACGGGCGTGTGCTGCTGGCTGCATCGTGGGCGGTATGGCTACATATGCAGAACTGTCACGCCGATATCAGTCCGGCTGGGCTGCCGTGTTGCCGTCGTCCGCCAGTCCAAGTCATCGCCGCAGGACCAAACCAAGTCGCATTTTTCTGCTGATCGTGGACCTTGATGGCTGCTCCAATCGCGATCGTATGAGGGGTGATATACCTTGTTGTTGTTGCTCCATTTTGCTCCAGAAGGTTGCTGCTGTCCAGTGTCGGTGGTCACCAATGTAGGGGCAGGAACTCTTCGCCAGGTATTCAGCGAAAAGGGAAGTACTTCCACCGAGCTAGGTGACTGTGCTCGGGGACCGCGGTCCAACCGTTCTTGGTTGGTAGTTGTATATATGCTGAGTCGCTGAGAAAACTCCGTTAGCGAGATGTAGGATTTCCATACTGTTTTCCTTTCGCTTCATACTAATTCGTCATTTGTTTCCGCATCAGGCGCCATCTAGTGAAGTCGATGTGTAATCATTGTTGTACGGTGTGTTGCGTAGTCTGTGAAGCGCATAGTAGATGCCGCTGCGCTCAATTCATACTTTTCGTTGCTCCTGCATTTCTTCATAATTTATTATGTAGCGTATAAATCTCGCCGCTACAATACCATTAGTAGTTCTCGAGATATCCAGCTGTGACAGACAGACAGACAGACTGACTGAGTCACACCATAAGGGTTCCTTTTTTACCATTTTGGTAATGACAAATAAAAGCTATTATTTGAACTTCTTAACTGATCTTGGCAATGAATATTATAATGTAATTTTTCAAAAATTGTTGAGAAAATAAGATATAAATCACTATTCCACCCACTCTGTCAACAAAGCTTCTATTGTAGGTTGTAGAACGAGTAATTCAGTCAGTACCTAATTAGATACATCCGTCTGGTAATAACTTTACTATGGGTTCTGTCTGTAGATTATCTCAATAAGTACATAAAGCATTCCTGAGAAAAAAGCGCATGTAATCACTGTCTCATTAAGGAGTTAAAGTGACAAAGGTGTGATTTTATCAATTATGTGTTAATTTTCATAGCCCATTCATGGGCACGAACCTACATAATGTTCTTTGCACAGAAGTTAATCAGTAGATTGTAGATACAGCTAATTTCCAGATTGTAAGTGGGAACACAAAACTCTGGGAAATAACTGAAAATCAGTGCTTTTAAAGTAAAGGAATCACGGAGTTTTTGCCTTTATCTCTCGATGCGGCACATACCTAGTTAAATTTAATATGTTTTTTCTTTTTATGTTTGTTGTAATCATGAATCTGTGCAGAAAAAATATTAACCTTAACTTTTTATGTCTTTTTAGGTCTCTTTTCTCTACACAGATTCATGATTACAATAAACATAAAAAGAAAAAATATCAAACATAACTGTGTGACACTGTGTAATACAGAGTAGTACCTTCTACTGTATGTGATGGAAATAAAAAAATATATAGGTATGTTAAAAAAATATATAACTTATTCTTTCGCTTTTACTAACTAAAATTGTGCGGGTAAATAAAAAAATATCAGAACTATGGACGGACGCCTACTAAATAACGATAAGTCATTAACAAGAAACCTACCGAAGGTGAATTGGTTAATTAAAATATAACTTCCGTATTGCAACACTACTTTATTTAACATCTGAACCTTTAGTCTACCTTTTTTACAAAGTACCGCAATAAAAAAACAATCATAAATATTTTAATCTCTCTATACCTTATCGAGCAAGAGAACCGGATTACATTCCAATCACTTGCAACAGTTGCAAGCTAAGATTATGATAAATAAATTTTGGGCTAGTTTGCACGATTGCATTTCCAGTACAGAGGGCCCCTACGACATAATGTCACGATTATCGAGCGAAGTTCGTCGTTCAATTTATTGATTGGACCATATTCTCAAAATAATATTTCGAGAAAAGAAACGACCCTAGTCCGATTATTTTGGTGTAAGTAGTAGGATCTATTCTGTGCTTTGGTTCCATCCAGCGTACCAATTTGGGAAAATTCTTGTTACGTATCTAGCTAGTACAGCCTTTTACTGACTAGGTAACTCTACGTGTTTAAAATTATATGAAACTGTTTAAATTCATTTACATACATAATTTTCAGTGGTTGGATTATTTTCTAAAATTCAAAGATTTCTTTCAAACCCAAGCTCAATAAACTCATCTGTTTTACAAGCGCTGCGCCGGCGCAGCTGGCCCGCTGTTAAATGCGGAGCACTGATTGCCTCTAATCATTTCTCTCAAGTGGTTCGCTCAATTCGTTTGTTTGCCTTCCCAGTATGGTTGCCGACCCTCATATTCATAATACTTATAGTTATTTTCCCAAACTGCAAGTGCAACTACTAGTACTTATATCAATTTTTTATTTAAATATGAAATACTGGTAAATACTTTTTTTTAAGCAAACCCTGAAGGAAAAGTACCTACTCTAACTGAAGAAGATAATAAAGTTCCTTTATATTAAGATAATTAATAAAAAATCGACTCACCCGTAGCACCTCAGACGGGATTATTCTTAAGACGACTTAAAACAAGCAAAACTGCATTAAAGGTTTTTTTAATTAATAGAATAGAATATATTCACTTCTCAAGCTTACGCGCTCACTAGACATGAAATAAAACAATTTTTAACGGATACCGCGCTAGTATCCGTTAAAAAATTGTTTTATTTCAAGAATAGAATATATTTTATTGCCATAGGTATACTGTGTACATGCTGTGTTAAGCTTGCCGTAAATAGCAATCAAACTGACATCGACACTAAAGTCAAAAAAATTATGGTACCAAGTAATAGCCGATAGGGTTGATAATAAGAATGAAATCTTTTTAAGAAACATACTATCTTAAATTAAAGGAAGATCATGATATCTATTAATTATTAAAAAAAAACCACTAGGTAGACTGTCTAACCCACCCTTTCTGAGGTATTTTATCGGAGGTTGAACTTAATCGGAGGGGTCAACATTATCTGGTTTAAAGTAATAAAATTATCAGATAATGTAGACCTCTCCGATAAAGTTAAACCTCCGATAACCTCTGATTAAGTACCTACCTCAGAATCAGAAACCGAGGGTAAGGCGGCCCTAAGACTACAGTCTGCAATAACATTGTGCATAACTTTTTGCACAATTTTATTGACCGTTTAGGGTTAATATTGAAGATCGTTTGATTCAAAGTCTATTTCAATATTATTGTGCAATGAAAGTATTGTACAATTTTATTGTAGGTCTAAGGGGCCGCCTAAAAATAAGTTAAATTCTTTGCCCAACAAAGAACAAAACCGAATAATTTTACAAGACGGTGCCCGGCGCCCGCCCTAGCCCATTGTAGCATGATTACCATATGTTAATAACATCCTATATGTCGGTTTGGTTCCCGGATACGGCAAGCGTATTTTCAAAAATCCTTGAATGCAGTTTTTCCTGGCAAAAAATCCTATCTCCTTATTTTAAAGTAGGTAGGTAGTAACCTATTTACTTTCAAAGGTTCACCTAAAAAATCCACCTGTATACAGGGTGGAATCTAAGTCATTGATAATCTTTTAAACGCAATATTGCTAACTATAGGACAAAAAAAAACTTAAGGTAATCAAAAATTCAAAATTAAAGGTGAAATAATCACAAGAAGTCAATAAATAAAAGATTACTGATGCTAAAAAACATGAAAGAAACGATAATTTATTTTACTAGAAAGCTTATAAAGTTTCATGTTCTTTTGCATCAGTAAATTTTTACTAAAGACATCTTGTGATTTTTTTTAATATATTTATTTCACCTTGAATTTTGATTGTGTCCTAAAGTTATCGATATCACGGTTAGAAATATTGCCAATGACTTCGATTTCACATAGTTTGGTACGCTTTGATGTTTGGATTTAATTACCGAACTACATATTTGATTTCAAAAACTTTTTTATTATCAGAAACTAAACTATGCTTTGTGTAGCAAAGGCTAAGGTAAATTTTTATCAGGTTTATTTGGAAAGTGGAATCCAAACGCAGATTAAGTCGTATTAAAGACTTATACAGTTTTTTTGGTATTGTATCTACTAGCGATAATTTAAAAGCATGAAACACATCTAATTTTATCGACAAAAACACCCGCCGCCGCCTTTTGTGAAATGTGACTTTTTATTCCGAAGAATATTAATTTCACCAGATCTCGATGTCCTACAATTATAAAAAAATACTATTTGAAAGTAATACTATTAAAAAAAACTTTTACACAAAGTTTTTTTTCAACTTTAATACGCCTAAAAAATTATTAAAATTTTTCCTACATGTGTTTTTGTCGATAAAAATTAGGTGTATTTCATGCCTTTAAAATATCGCTAGTATCAAAACAATAATTTGGCAATATCCCAATTTAATTTATTCAAATTACTTAAATTAAGTTTGTAAATGCAAAGTTTTCCACAAAAAAAAAAAGAAATTGGCGTTAGGACTGAGGTAATCAATACTGGAGTAGGTAGGTGCGCAATATTACTTATTTACAGTGGTAATGTGTTTATATCCGGGATGCTACACGATATCGATGAAATATATTTTTGTATTAAAGTTGTAGTTAATTTATCGTTTAATTATGATAATTAGTCATAAACACCTTAATGATCAGAAACTCGTGGTCTTGGGGCAGGGTTGCCAAATTGGCTTTGATAACTTTTTGAACATGACTGGAAATCTCAAAACCATTTCGAGGAATAAGCTTTCGGTACAGTGTCTACTAATTAAATTTAAAAATAAGTCTATATTTTTAAAGATATTTATAATATTCAATAAAAAGCTTTAACCTTCAAATGACCTTCATATGACGTCATCACATACAGATCTCCCAGCCATAATAAAAAAAAAGAAAAAAGTGCAAAGACAATTTTGACAATGAACTTGGCATTAGGGATGGTGGAAGGTGGAAGTGAAAAAATATCGATATAGGTAATATTTCTCAGAAAAAAATGGGATGAAATGGGACGATGACTAAGTAATGGATTCTAATTTTAAGCTATTGTAAAACATAAAAAATAGCAAAATAAACCCCTAAGCGAAATTTTGGCTCGATTTGACGAATTTTACGATGATTTTTAAGACTCAAAGTTGGAAAAAATCAAAATGCTCCAGTGACAAAATAGTGTCGACTATTAGAATCCATACGTAATTACCAAAAAAATGTTTTGGAAAAATTATTGTAAAAACATCTAACGATATATCAGAGTATTTAATATCGCCCGAAAAATATCGATGAACTTATCTCGTAATTTTTTCCACATCCCTACTATTAAATGTTTGTAAATAGAAATAAAGTATGCACATATTTTCACAATGTTTATTATGTTATCCTGCAAATTTATCAGTCCACAAGCAATCGTTACAATTTCATCCATGTAGCCTACATCCAAAATAGACACAATACATACAATACATTTCGCAATTTGGGTAGATTGGGCGTGTCAGTTTTTACAAAGTTTTTCAGCAGAGTTTCCACTGGTAAGCATTTTTATTATAATTTTACCACCTCAAAAATTATTGCGGCAAATTAAGAAGGTAGGCTAGAACCGTCACAACTGGATTAAATGAATAAAATAGAAGAAATATTAACTATAACTTATTTGTTTACAAACAACCATAAAGTCATTATGACAGTTAATGACACTTGGCCTTTCTTTTTCTATAAGTAGATGGCAAAGGTTTTCTTCTTAAACTTTCATGCCACTAATGACGTCATTCCGGTTGACCATATCCGCTCGACAAATATATTTATAAAAAAATAAATACGGGACCAAATGTTAAAATATTCAAATTAGTTTCTTAAATTGGCCTAATCTGTAGTAAAAAAATATAAAAAAAATACCTTTTATTTTTTAACCAAAGCCAATTGGGTATTTTCCTCGTAATACTAGGTTCTTGGAGATATTTTGTAGAAATGGAATGTTTGAAGAAATGTTTGGAGAAAAATAATAAAAACGTAGAGAATTTTGGGTAACAACATTTTGAGTTTTAGAAGTATAAAATATATGGAACGAACAAAACAACAGCATGGTTTTGATGTAGGTATTACTTTATTATTATTTTTTTATTTTGTTTATATTAAGTTATAGTCAAAAATTAATAGTTATCTAAATAGTCTCTTCGCTGAATGCGTGGTTTATCATAATATGTTTGACGAATGCATAACAGCAAAGCTCAAAGCAAATTCCATTAGACCACATGACTAGGTGGTAATGTATTTTTGGGCTAACCTAGGCTAGGACCTAACCTACCTAACTTTTTAGTCAAACGCCAAAAGCAAAATAATCTGTTTCAGACTTTGCCTACCCTATTCTAGTACCTAGCAAGTAAGGAGAAACTATCAGACGACTATTTGAGCTGCTCAAAATGTCAAAAATTTACAAAATAATTGTGCTAATGTAAAAAGATCACCTCGTCAAAACAAATTGTAAAAAAAATGAAATTCTCATTTGGCAACCCTGTCTTAGGGATAAACAACAATCCTTATCAAAATTACAATTTGAACCTTTCTTAATTGGTCATATCAACTACTTTGTTAAGAATTAGCTTTAGGTACCAATCTAGTTCTGCTGGACTTAATAAAGTTGCTAAAGAAACGTGACTAATAAGATTTATCTTGTTTATTTATTTTTACGTATTATTTATTTATTGCCCAATGTTTCGGTTTAATATCACTTTCACATTTTTAGGTGTGTTTACAAATGTGAATTGTCTGATTTATTAGGTACCCTGAGAGGGCAAATATAACTTAGTCTAGTTAAAAAAATATTAACACATAAAAAACCATTTGCTTCAAAAGCTTTCCAAGAATTGAACAGTCTTAACATTTCTGTGTGAGATTTATTTTTAAATGTAGGTAGGTACTAGGTAGGTACCTACTAAATATACAGGTTGCATTTTTATTCATTCTCCAAATTTTAAGGATGTGTTCAGTCCATGAAACTGAACAACTGTCTCTATGAAACATGTGTCGAAATACGCCACATTTTGGTCAGCCTTTACTACACTGATCACGTGATCTCTTTGATTGGCATGGAAAGTCATTTTTACATAGCTATTTGGCAGATAGGTCCATTATGTTTTGCCAACACGAACACAACCTATAAACACAGGAATTCCTTTTTGGCGGGAGTATCTACGTACCTATCTACCTGATCCATTAATTTTTACTATATTCATAATCATCATCATCATCATATCAGCCGCACGTCACCCACTGCTGGGTATAGGCCTCCCCCAAGGATTTCTACGACGATCGGTCCTGCGCTTCCCACATCCAGTGGCTTCCGGCAACCTTCACCAGATCGTCGGTCCACCTTGTCGGGGGCCTACCCACGGAGCGTCGTCCGGTGCGCGGTCGCCAGTCGCCATTCAAGAACCTTTCCGCCCCAACGGCCATCGGTTCTTCTCGCTGTGTCCAGCCCACTGCCACTTTAGCTGAGCAGTCCTTCGAGCGATGTCGGTTACTTTAGTTCGCCTGCGGATCTCCTCATTTCTGATTCGATCACGCAGGGAAACGCCGAGCATGGCTCTCTCCATTGCACGCTGGGTGACATTGAGCCTCCTTATGAGACCCATAGTTAGCGACCACGTTTCACTGCCGTAAGTCATCACTGGCAACACACACTGGTCATAGACTTTCGTCTTGAGACACTGAGGTAAATCGGACACGAAGATTTTTCGGAGCTTCCCGAATGCTGCCCATCCGAGTTGGATTCGACGAGAGATCTCCTTCTCAAAGTTGGACCTACCGAACTGGACATAATAATAATATATATTTGGCTGAATAACGCAGATACAATTTCATTGACTAACTCTCTTGGATGATTATTAAATTAAACCAAGAAATAACCACTTATTATTAACGCATACATCATCATGTCATGTATCAAAAAACCCTTTAAGATCCTGAAACAGGTGATAGTGTTGCTGGAACTGAACAACTTTCTCCATGGAACATAGGTCAAAAAAAAAAAGGAAAAACAAATAGGGAACATGCATAACTCACCAATTTTGATAAATTTGAGCTTGATCGCTGCGGACACGTATAAAAACACGATGGAACAGAAAAATAAAAAATAAAATGTATTACTTTAGTTTTATCACACAAGGAAAAATAACGAATTTTTTTTTCGTTTTCGGATATAATGCACTTAACAGTCAGATAGAACATCAAATAAGAAATAATATTTTGTATGACACATATGCACTTAAACGCAATATTTATGGAGATATTTGAAAATTCTTGGCTAACTCCACACTAACGTGACATGAGTGACGTCACAAATGTTGACCTTTTTGTATAGAGCGTTTTCGGCGGGTGCTGCTGCGTGCTAACTTCAAGTAACTATATCACGAGAAAAAAACACAAGAGAAAAGTTTTAATATTACAGTTGATTTTCTCACGCATTATACTTTTGATTTTGATACAAAAAAAAATTGATGCATGTTCCCTATTATACTCCCATACAAAATGTATTTGACCGACTTAGTATGGAAGGGCGAAAAAAAAATTCGTTTTTCGACCTATGTTCCTTAGGGAAAGTTGTTCGGTTTCAGCAACACCATCACCTGTTTCAGGATATAACAGGGATTTTTGATACATGATGTATTAAAAGCGGAGAAGTAAATTCACTTTTTTATTTGACACAACAGCTCAGTAATATCAACGTCAAGTAAACTTGTATTGAAAACTTGAGTTGACGTGACTGAGTTGTGTGAATGATCCTTAGAGGCGGCCGGCCCACCGGCCCCTAGATTTTTCATTTTTATTTTTTAAGGCTCCGTTATGCGAAATCATTTGTCTCTATCTTTTTCTTTAGGTGCAAAGAGTATGGAAAATAACCTCACTTCTGCACTTTTTCGATGTTTTTCGTTGTTTTTTCATCATTATCTTTAGCACAATTATCTTTCTTGAAAAAGAGTTATTGGAGCAACTGCATAGTACGTAAAAGTGTATTTTGATGTAGAATTCAATACGTTTCCGCTATTATTTAGGCCAAAAATATGGCCCGCGACAAGCGCTTTTGATGATATTCTGATTTTTTTTTACAATCATCTGTGAGGTTTATACGCAATTTAATACTTGTATCAACTAGATAATCTCTTTAGCTTGTCGTATATTTTTTTTTGTGGCTACAACTTTACGTTTTCTATATGAAAATATGGCCCGCGCAAACCATGTTTTCGTATTATGGCCCCTTAATAATAGAATTGTAATCTGCTTTATACTTCATATACCAAAAATGGTGAAACATAGCACTATAAACATTGTTTAATGTATAAGTATTAACATCATTAATGTACCTATGTTTATGAATAAATGAATTTTATTATACTTATTCCATTCTAGACAACACAATAATAGGGATGTTGACTTATGAATAAAATAACGAAATACTAATAAAAATCGTAAACATATCAAACTTTTGGAGTAGCTTGTATACCTCTTGGTTTTATATATTGCGTATTATTTGTTTTATGACCCTTCAAAGTTGGGTGGACAAGTCCATTTAAAAAGTATAAAATTTGTTAAAATAAATAATGCATTTAATTAGTCCGTAAAATTTATAGCAAATTTGTCAAAGAAACCATTTTGATAAACACAATATTTAATATAGCTGCCGAACAAATTTCCTACGCGTTGTTTACAACGTAGGAAGGCGTGACGTCATAACTTGGTAGCCGTTAGTATGGAGCGTTTTTGGGTGAGTCCAATTTTGTGCATTTCAAACTGTGATATCTCGGGCAGTTTTCATGCTAGCGTAATAATTCTTATACAAATGTTTCCTTTTTTTTACGGGTAATTTATGTAACATAAAACAAAAAAATAGTCAACATGCCTATATTGCGCAATATTGAACCCTTTGTAGACTCGTGTGATATTTTTTTAACTCACTCTAAGGTTCGGAACGACCAAGAACTTTAAAGTTCATGGTAGCTTCTCAAAAAACAGTTTTTATTTGATTTAGATTATAGGAAAGTTTAAAGTATTGGATTTAGTTTATAGGAAAGTTTAAAGTATTGGTATTCCAAATGGAAAACGAAGACTTTGTCCTATTAATGACATTTAAAGTGCTTGGTCGTTCCGACCAAGCACTTTAAATAACTGTATTGTGAAGAATAAATATATTAGCAAGAATAATAAAACAAGCACCCCATTGAAACCTGTCACTAAGCCAATTTCAGATGAGAGTGTCATCTTCCACTCTCCATTAGATAATATAACAAGGAGAAAACCCAAAAAAGACAAAAAGCTAATATCATGTATTGCAGATATTAAAAATAGCTCCTTAGGTGTTAATAGCATACACCTTGCGAATGGGTCTAAGAGTGTTTCTACGCCTATACCAATTACACGAGGAGTGCCTCAGGGCTCCATATTAGGGCCGATTCTATTTAATCTTTACTGTGCGGACATTGTTCAATGCATACAGAAATGCAAATATCACATTTATGCTGACGACACCCAAGTTTATATATCCTTTAAACCAAGTGATTACCTAGCTGCTATTAAGGACCTAAATGAAGACCTAGACAGAATCGCTGACTGGTCTAATACAAATTGTTTGTTGTTAAATCCTCTAAAAACTAAGTATATGCTGTTTGGCACAAAAAAACAACTGAGCCAGCTACCAGCGGATTTAAATGTAACTTTGAAGGGAGAAACAATAGAGCGTGTTACGTCAGCTCGTAATTTAGGTCTAAATCTTGACGAAAACTTGAGGTTTGAGGAACATATCGCAGAGTCAGTAAAAAATTGCTTTTATCGTCTCAAGATTTTATACAGAATACGACCATTCTTGTCAGAGGAGTTACGTGTACAGTTGACCGAGTCGTTGGTCTTATCCAAGCTAAATTACGCAGATGCTGTATATGGCCCGCGTTTGCTGGGTAGAACTGAGCGACTCATTCAACGGGTACAAAATGCATGTGCTCGATTTTGTTTCTCCGTACCTGCTAGAGCTCACGTCACGCCATTCTTGAATAATAATAACATACTAAAAATGAAGTCGAGGCGAAAGCTGCACCTGGCATGTCTGCTTTTTGGGGTAATAAAGTATCATGAGCCACCATACCTATATCTTAAGCTTGGCTGGATCGGGAGAAAGTGTGAGAGAAGGCAGTGCTCGCGTCAGTTGGCTACACCTGCGCATAACTCTGCATCGTTTAGGGGCGCCTTTCGGTACGCTGCCTCTAAAATATGGAACAATATCCCACCTCCACTGAGACAAATCAATTCGATCCATACTTTTAAACTGCGCATAAAACATTATCTTCTTAATGCACAGCGCGATATGGAATCATACAACGTCAACATTTCATTTATATAGGTGATATTGTTTCTTGGTTGGCCTTAATATCTTTTATATATAATAATACATATATACTTATATAATAAATACATATCTTCGGATTTTATATACTTACACAATTTTCTATTCATAATTTAACTTATCTATACTTATAATTTAATAATAATTTTATGAATTGCACATATTTTTTAACTTAGTGTGTTGTTTTCGTTTGAGACATCCAGCTGTCAAAAACAAAAAGGTGCCAATTGAAAATCAGCGTCGGGTCTCATCAGCCCGACACATGCTGAATTGGCTTCCGAGTTTGGCGCAGCCGTGAGATCCGTTTTTACTTAATATGTTATGTTTTAGATTTATTTTTAATTTTTTTTTCCCTTTACTAATGTACCTGTAGCATGTATCTTATTTTTCTCATGTCTGTGTCAAATAAATGTATTTTCTTTCTTTCTTTCTTTCTTTCTTTAATGACACTTTTTTATCGAACCAGTCAATTTTAAGAAGAAGTTTGCCGGATCTTTCTACACGAGACATTGAAGATATATCTGAATTAAAGGAAATCAATAGCGAAATAAAAACCAAACTTGAAAGCGCTCACGCTGAAATCGAAAACCTTACTAAAGAAAAAAACAAACTGCAAAAATTAGTAGCTGAGCAGAGGCAAAAAATTTAGATGTTGCTAAAAATATGTTCTTCGACAAACATTAATAATACTGACTTCAATGATGCAGGAAGTGACGAAATTCAAGTACCTGAAATTTTATCAGACTCTCAATCAGATTTGGGAAACAGTGTTTCATCTGAAGATAGAGAGAAAAATAATTCTACCTCTTTAATAAAAGTCACGGAACTAAATACACCAAAAATAGCAATAATTGGCACGCAGCAATGTGTTGGGTTAGCTGCTGCCCTGATTGATTCCAGAACTGATTCAAAATACGTAAAACACGATGTCTACGCATGCACCAAACCTTACGCAAGAACTGAAGAAGTCCTGAAAAACTGCAATGATCTTGTACTCAAAGAAGACGATAAAGTAGTCATTTGTGTAGGTGAAAATGACTCAAATATTATAAACATACTGTCAGAATTATGTGTAATCCTAAAAAAATTTAAAAACTGTAATGTATTAATTCTGAATGTCTTATATAATAATTATTTAAATGAGAATAAGATTAATAATAAAATAAAATTGTTGTGTAAAAATTATAATAACTGTCACTTCATAGAAAATAGCACTGAGAGTATAAATATACTTGATGACACTTGTAAAAAAATTAACTTTATTGTAGATTGCTTAGATTACGATCGAGTTTTTCTGAATTATGCTGCATTGAGAAAACGTCTACAAATGAGCAAGCCTACTCGGGCAGATGTCCCCCAAAGCAAGACCAATCTTATCCAAAAATCAATTACCGACTATTTTACAAATATCAATTTAGAGAAAAGTATCGTTAAAACTCCTATTATGAAACAAAAATCCATTCTAGACTATTTTTTAAACAGCCTCTTACGGGTCTATCACATTCAAAACATTTAGAAAATAAAACCTCTGAGAGTTTGTTTTTTCGAGAAGCCCACTAGCGAACATTCACTAACCATTTTACATCAGAATATAGCAGGTATTTTAAGTAAAAAGGAACGTGTTGAAATCACTCTTCAGGAGCTATCTGATTCAGGTCAAAAGGACGTCGACATCTTATGTTTGTCTGAAACTTTCGTGAAAGCCGGAGAAGAACCTAACTTACGCCTTAATGGCTTTCAGCTGGCAAGTTGGTACTCGAGAACTAAGCATAGACGTGGTGGTGTTTGCATATTGTGTCGAGATTATTTGAATTTTAAAGTTATATCTTATCTTTCAGACTTCAACTCAAATTCTACATTTGAGTCGTGTGGAATTGAAATTCCAGAACATAAATGTATCATCATTTGTATATATAGAGTCCCAAACAGTAACCCTAATATCCTTCTAGAAAAGCTTGAGTTACTAATGACGAAACTTAAAAGAAGAACCAAATATAGAATCATTATTACCGGTGATTTCAACATTGACATTTTGACACCATCTAACACACTATATATTAGGAGATCATAACAAATTTCGTAACGATCGCGTAAGTAGCTGACTCTGGGTTCACAGGATGGAGAGGCACTCTCTGATGCTAAATATGTCAGTCTGTTTGCCTGAAGTGGTTGCGTTCTTTTTATATGCAGGTTGAAAAATGTGTTATCGTACCAAAAAAAAACCGAAGAAGGTAAATGGCTGACAATAGTACAGCAAGTGAGTACTAGTTGTACTCACGTGAACTGTGTAAGGACTGACCAAAATTCGGTTGCGTTTCGTAGGTATAAGCGATTAAGTTTTTGTTTGTTTGTAATGTATAAATTCAAAAAGTACTGATCCGATTTTGAAAATTTTTTCACTCATAGAAAGCTACATTATCAGCGAGTAACATGGGCTATAATTTATTTTCAAAAAAATTATATCCTTTATTCAGCCTGCATATAAAAAGAACGCAACCACTTCACGCAAACAGACTGACATATTTAGCATCAGAGAGTGCCTCTCCATCCTGTGAACCAAGAGTCAGCTACTTACGCGATCGTTACTAAATTTGTTATGGCCTCCTAGTCTACTAGAGGATTTTAAGAGAATAGTTGAAAATTATAATTACATAATACATATTAATAAACCCACAAGACTGAAGTCGTGCATTGATCAAATATTAAGTAACATTCCGAACGCAAAGGGTGAAGTCTTACCATTATATCTTTCTGACCACAATACGGCTCAACGGCTCGTAATACCAATTGAAAATAAATACATGCCACCACAATTTTTCTATATATATAAACGTGACTTTAATTCGGAGAATACAAAGAAATTTTGTGATTGCATGAATAGTTTATCATGGTCGGAGGTCCTTCAGACAACTGATACTAATGAAGCATTTAACATATTTCATGACACCTTAAAATTGTTTTTTGAGTTATGTTTCCCTACTTATAGAATTAAGATTAAAACCCGCGCAAAACATCAACCGTGGATGACAAAAGGTATTAAAATTGGGGCAAAAGTGAAACGAACGTTAAGGTATCGTTACTACAGAAAAAGTACTTCACACAACAAAAACATGTATCGGAATTATACTAAAATTTACAAGAAATGTATTATAGCGTCTCATAAAATCAATAATGGAAAACTTATAACAAATGCCAAAAATATTGGTTTAGCGTCTTGGCAAGTTATAAAATCTAATACTGGTGGGACAAATACAAATAATAATAATAATAAATTAATTAATGAAATAAAATATAATGATATAATTTATGATAATCCAACTGACATTGCTAATTTATTTAATAACTATTTCATTAATAGTTCACATGAAAATCAAAAACCTGTTAATAGTAGGATTACTGAGGGTATTCATTGTATTGATCAGAGTATGTTTTTGTTTCCTGCCACTAACGAAGAAATTTCTGATGCTATTAAAAGCCTTAATAATACCTCTGCTGTAGGGTTTGATGAAATTCCTACAAAATTAATTAAATTATGCTCGAAATATATTACTCCAGTACTTACTTATTTGATTAACCTATCATTTCTTAATGGTGACTTTCCGGAACGTCTTAAGTTATCAATTATCAAACCTTTGTATAAAAAGGGAAACAGGCTTGATATGAATAGTTTCAGACCGATAGCGCTCATATCAATTTTATCTAAGGTACCTGAAAAAATTATGTCAAAAAGAATTCTGTCTTTTTTGAATAAATTCAACATAATTAGTTCCAATCAATATGGATTTCAAAAAGGAAAATCCACAACGATAGCTGCTTTTATGTTAATGAAAAAAGTAATTGAAAACGTTAATAAAAAAATACCAACGACAGCAGTTTTTTTCGATATGAGTAAAGCGTTCGATTGCGTTTCTCACGAAATACTATTAAAAAAATGCGAATCATATGGCCTACGTGGGCAATCTTATAATTGGATAAAAAGTTACTTATCAAATCGAAAACAATACGTAGAGGTAACAAGTATTGATAAAGATATGCAACGAAACGCAATTCAATCAGAAATAAAAGATAATAAATTAGGAGGGCCACAAGGTAGCATACTGGGACCACTTTTATTTCTCATATATATTAATGACCTACCAAATTCCACAAAATATCACTGCACTCTTTTTGCAGACGACATTTCAGTAGTTATTGCCAAAGATCCACTATCGAATTATCAAAATGATGTAAATCAGGCAATTTCCAATATAGTTCAGTGGATGGAAAATAATAATTTAAGAGTCAACGTGGATAAAACAAAATGTATCCAGTTCAGAAATAGAGGTGGTGCTATCCATAATTTTGAGCTAAAATGCAAAAATCAAGATATTAAAACAGTTAACGAGACAGTGTTTTTAGGCATAACTTTAGATGATTGTTGCACTTGGAAGGGTCATATTGAGAAGGTCTGCTCGAAAATAAATCGCTTCGCATATGCTCGATGGCGCCTTACTAAACTGACTAATAAACAAACGGCCCTTAAGGCGTATCATGGGTATGTTGGGTCGAATTTGAGATACGGACTTTTACTATGGGGCAATTCAGTAAAAATTAATCGAGCTTTTATAGCCCAAAAGCAATGTGTTCGAGCAATCTGTGATGTGCCGCCAATGACTCCTTGCAAACCTCTTTTTATCGAATTAAAATTATTGAGTCTTCCAAGTTTATATATTTTTGAGGTTTCAACTTTTGTTAAAACTCATATGAGCCTATTCTTGACAAAAAAAGAGGTTTGCAACTTTAACACAAGATTCCCACATAGTAGATTGATATTGCAAAACTGTGGAACCGATATAGGCAGAAGAAATTCTTACGCTATGTGTGTTAAAATTTTTAATAACCTGCCCATAAGTATGCAAAATCTGCCTGTCACAAAATTTAAGCGCAGTTTACATGAATGGCTTCAGAAAAAGTGTTTCTACAGCGTCAAAGAATTTTTAGATTGATTTAATTATTTACTGACATTTTTAAATATTTTGGTATTTTTTTTGACATTTTCATTGTACTTATTATAAACATTTTGACAGTTTGTGCTTATTGTAATTATTTTTTTTTTTTTTAGATGTAAGTGACATAATTTGTGATTTATTTACTGACATTATGACATATATTGCGTATTTTTTTTCGACATTTTTATTTATTGTAGGAAAAATTTTGACATTTTGTGCTAATTTCGATTTATATTAATATTATTCTAAGCAACTATGTTCTTTTCGATTCAATTCCATTTATTAATTATTAGGTTAGGTTAATGTGCACCTTGTTTAAAGTTGATGACTGTGATATTGATTAGAAGTGACGGTTAATTTTATGTACTTACTTATTACCTATACTCATTTTAACTAAACTACTTTTTACTAATTTTATAAACTCGTAGCTTCATTTATAAACATCTCTAAAAATTTGCATGCTAGATGTAGCGAAATGTGTACGATCTTTTAATATAACACCACATGTATATAAATACAATGCGGTATAAACCGCATTTCAAGCAAATAAAATATCTTTATCTTTATCTTTATCGAACCTTAGAGTAGTGAGTTAAAAAAAACGGGTTGCACTCCGGGAGTGCCGGCAGAAGCGAAAACTTGAATATTAACTTTGTGCATTTTTTATATTTTGGAATGGTTAGGGAATAATTTTGTACGAATTGCCGTCTTACGAATTTACTCTGCATTTGAATTTACGAATACAGAACAGTATTGTACGAAAGTCTTATCCATAACTTGACATAAAATCTAGAGTTTTGACATTGAATTAAAAAATTTGCGCGTTGCTATGGTAACCAAGTGTTCACGTCTTGAAATGACGCACCGCCATTTTCACCGCGCCCTGTAGAAAGAGAGGGGGATACTTCCGCCGCCGGCTGTCTACTCTCCATTCGTCATCTTACGAATTTTCGATCAGGGTCCCGTGATTCTTACTGACGCGAGTTTAGCATTTTTTCCCCATTACAAAAAAAGCGTACAACGCCGCTAAAGAAGTTTTCACTTCAAAAATGACACACGAGTCTACAAAGGATTAAATGGGAGTTTTTTGGCGCCATTTGTCAAGTTCGGTTTGGTGTCTATTTTAATTATTTGCAATTGATTCATAGTGGATATTGTGTCTTAAAATTGGTGCAGTTTTGTGGTACAAGTGTCTACGCAACTGAACAATATGTGGGATAATTGAAATAGGTGCGATCTTGGTTATGTGAAGCCGAGACTTTTAGTGTAGTGGTGGCTACCTCGGCAGAACTCTTACCGAGTAAACTGTCTTGATATACTTGGTGCCAAATGCTCCAAGCAGCATTGGAATGCGATGCACCCACATTCTAATGTAAACTGAAACAATCTACCACTGAACTATTCAACACTTGACACTGGCAATAATTACTTCCAAGAGGAAAGTAGATTGCCAAAACAAAAATAAGAAGAAGAAGAAGGATTAAATATTGCGCAATATTATTGTGTCGTCTAGGGCCCGTCTTATAGGTACCTAACCTCTGCTGCGGACGCTATTTTCTGCTGCTGAAAAATAACAGGAAAAAAATGAACGGTTTCCTGAGACATTAATGCAATTTTCTTTTCTTTTTTTGCTAAGCAAAACAAACGGGGAAGATTGAAGTTTGCAGCTATAAAAACAGCGACGCACATAACAGCAGGCAGACAGCAGCGACCACGATTGCACGCAAATGCAAAAAAAACATCATGTTTGGAGTCGGTCCAAAACGCACACAAACTTTAACGATTGTGCTTTTTAAAATTCTTTTCAGTTTTACAACACGAATTTTGTAAGAATAAACACAAAATCAACAAGCAATGTTTAATTAAGATATTGATCTAATGAAAATCCTAGCTAACGTGCTATTTGTACAATATATTCTAATCCTTACTTTTATATCATAAATGCAAATTACTTACCTATGCGTTTATTTGTTTGTTACGCTTTCGGTTTCGTCTTAATTGGATACCTACTTAACGAGCATCATGCTAGTAGGTACTACACGTTGTCAGGGGTACCTACCTACAGAAAAGGACATAGGTAGGTACCTAGGCTAAATTTCATCTAAAAAAACAGTATTGTTCCCTAGGGATGTGAAAAATAACTGTCCACGCAGACGAAGTCGCGGGCGGTCGCTAAGTGTAGTAAGATATCACTTTTAGTCGGGGGATTTTCATAAAACTTATTTTACTCTTTTTAAATTATAAGAGTAACAACTTTAACCGTCGTGGTTTTGTTTTGTTTTATTTTTTTACTTTCGAGTAGAACCGCGTAACGTTTTTTTTAGTTAGTTTTTGTTGTTAAATTTAATGAAATATTTCCATAATCACTACAACTAAAACAGAGTAACATAGTTTTATCATTCCAAAATTACTTGAACTGAAATAGCTAATGTCTATTAAATGTACTTTCTTTCAGGTAAAACTAATTAAATGTCTCCCCTTGTCAAACTACTCCTAACTACCCATATTTCGAAGCGTCATATCTTGGGAACAATTTATTATAAAAGGATGATTTAAAAACAAGTTGTAGCTTATTTAGTCTAGTTATTTCTCCTTGACGACAACTTTGCTGTAAAATCCTAGCTTTAGAATTTATTTAACTAAAACTGAAAAAAATACTAAATTCGGTCAAAAACTTATTGTACTTATCTTTGGAACAGCTGATTTTTTTTCGCTGTTTCGTTGTTGGCTCTGTTGTAAAAGTTGTTAAATGTACTTCATTCGCAATATTTTGACAAAACACACTGAAAACTGTAAAGATTAGCAGATAAGAGGTTTTCACATTTCATATTTAGATATTTTTATACAGGTAAAACCAAATAAATATTTCAATAAAAATATTTATTCTGTTTCTGTAGTACTTACAGATTTCGAAATTTTATAAAAGATAGCTATTGTTTAGAACGTCTTGCAAAATATTTCTAACAGCGATACGCATAATTTATTACTTTAGGAAATACAGCTGCTTATTTTTTTTTTATTCAGGTAAAACCAATTAAATGTCTCCCCTTGTCAAAGATATTTTTACATTTTTATACATTTCGAGCAAAAATTGGCAGTTTTATCATTTAGATCTTCAGACATATAGTTTGTCCTTCATAATAGTATCTACAACCAGAAGGATTATTTAATTGTAATGCCTAAAATCCTAAATCTACTCTCAAACTTTCAAATTGCGATACTGTAAAGTTGGTTTTTGCAGATAATCGGTTTTACCTTTAAGGGTACGATATATGACTATATTTACGTAGTTAGGTGCTAATGAAGTCGTCGTAAAATCTTGATCCAAAGATGAAGACTGTGATCCCTGAGGATATAAAAGCTAGACGAGTTCATTGCACCTATTATATAGACAGGGCAGGGGTGACGTTTGATGCAACCGAAGGTCAAAGGTACATACACACCAAAGAGTAAGAGTAAATTAATATATGTACACACTGTTAGGCTGCAGCCTAGGGGCCCGCACCACAGAGGGCTTTCAAAGTGACATTAAAAAATAAAAATAGTAACTATTTGCCTCACTAGATGGCGTTGGCGATGGAAAGAGAAGTGTCAGAATTGGCTTTTAAAAATTAACGGCCTGTAATGGCCTGTACTATAGAGGAAAGTAAGCGCTCACTGGCTGACATCTGATTCTGCCCAAAGAGAAACATTTTAGGGTTAGATCTGCCTGCCTACCTGAGTAGGTACTCTTCGAAGCTTAATAAAAAAAATGCATTGACTTTGACACATACATTTTTATCAACGCCATCTATCGAGTCTACAGTTTTTTGTCATTTTGAAAAGCCCTCATTACGCCTTAGAGCATTTAACCCATTACGCAGATGAACAAATTCCACAGATTACAAAACTAGTGGATGAGACTGACTGAAAATCGCGCAACGCTGCCGTTTTTTCACTTGAGACAGGCAAGATTACAAGATTAGTGGATGAAACTTGACTATAAATCGCGCTGCGCGGCCTTTTTTTACTAAAGATAGGCAAGAGTACAATATTAATCTATAAATCTGACAAAAAATCGCGCTGCGCGGCTGTTTATTTACGAAAGACAGGCACGATTACAAGATTAGTGGCTGAAACACACTGAAAATCGCGCTGCGCGGTTTTTTTTATAATCGATAGGCAAGATTAGTTGATGAAACTGACTATAAATCGCTCTTTTACAATAGACAGGCAAAATTACAAGATTAGTGGATAAGGGTCCCCCCCAGACCTACCGGTTTCCGTTCTTTGCTTTGCTGTTCGGCAATGGACCGCCGGCCAAGAGGCTCATTTTCAATCTATCGTATATTTTCAATCTAAGTACATTTCACATATAAGAATGTTCTTGTGAGCTTTGTTCCTTAAACGATCGTTATGAAAACACAAAAAAAAATAGTTCAGATAAGTAATGATGACACCCAAAACCCTGTTCACTATTTATATGTATATATGCGATCAATTTATTTTTAGTAATCGGAGACCATGTTCAGGGTGACATATCTCCCAGAAGCTTCCTACTTCGCAACCCAGACGATGATATTTGATAACACCAAGCTAATGGCTATCTTGCCAATTTGGTCTGGTCCAAATATGCGATAGATTGAAAATGACCCTGGTTGGCCGGCGGTCTAAACAGCAAGTAGAACAGCAAAGCAAAGAAACGAAACCGGTAGGTCTGGGGGGACCCTAAAACTGACTAAAAATCCTGCTGCGCGGCTATTTTTTTAACTATATGTAGACAAGACAGGCATTTCTCTGAAAAATCGTGCATCCTCGACAAGACAATATATTGTCTTGATTTTAGAACTGTGTCAAAAAGCATTACCAATCGTGTATTATCTAAGATAATACACTTATAATTCAAAAGCATTACCATTAGAACACCAGCTCCATTGAACTACGGTTTTGACGAAAACATTAGCAGACTTGACTTGACCCCCTGTTCTGTAGTGCACTCCGAAGAAGCGAGGCCACTAAAGTAAGTAGGTACCTATTTGACTATAATTTGAATTTAGGGTTCATAATTGTAGGTACGTGATTATCATCGCAGGTTTGTTATCAAGTTGGTCCCATTTTTTGAAAAAAGAAATCTGCTGGTTGCATAGACTAACGAAGCGTTGAAAATTATGAACATGAATTATTACCTAAGTATAGAATATTAAGTATGATTTTCTAGGTAGGTAGGTAGGTACCTACTACCACAGAATACGTAATAGTAGGCATAGATAATACACTTGATAGTAGGTAGGTAGGTACTTACCTACAAGTAAATACGAGCTCTCTATTGCGTTACATTTCAGCATCGAAATATTATTTCAGTCTTTATTTTACCTGTGAATTGTCTTTACCTGTGAATAAAATTCACTTTGTCATTCATTCATGGGTTACGAACTTACGAGGTACGATTGTAAACATTGGTGCACGTGTTTACATTTACAAACCTATCCAACTCATTTAAAAAGTTAGTTGAATGAATCGCTTATCATACTAGACTTAGAGTATGCTCTAAGATTCTAGATAAGCGATAGGTACCTATTATTTAACCAACCATAGGTACCTACCTACCCAAACCTACGTAGTTGCGCAGCATCAAAAATCTTTAATACCTACATATTGGATACAGAAGTCATTGAACCCGAGCGCAAAGGTCAAGGTCATGACACCAATAACAATTGCTTCAACTATTAAGATTACGACAAACATTACTATCGTCTGAATTAAAATGCCGTCACTACGGAAAAGGAAATTTATGTTAGGTACGTACCTACAACATTTTTTACAGTTACATTACAGTAGGTAAGGTACCTAACTAATATTATTGTTGTGCAAAAAGTGAAGTGCATGTTCGTAAATTTTAAATAGACAAACCTTTGGTACCGGCGACGTCAGCTTAAAACCACCAATGTGATGAAAACCACATCACCACTGTCCGGCTTGTCCGATACACGATCGCAACAAATTCAAATCACGAATGAAAACGAAAGCACGTCGCGAATCGCGATGTTTCGGGTGTTGTGTACGTCGTCGCGTCGCCGTCGTCGTGCAGTCGTGGACGTCCGGCCCTCCGGCGGCCGACGACTGGCGGGGCGGCAAGGAAGGACGCGGGAAGGTCGCCGATGCGCGCATGCGTCGTCGTCGACACGACCGCCGTCACGTCACGTCTGTGCCGGCCACCTCCACTGGCTACATCAGTGGCTATGCTATGGCTACTGCCAACCTTCCCACCAACCCCTGGCAAACATTTCCCACTCCAACTACAACGTATATGTGTGCCAAACAAATGAAACTCACTGGTAACTCATATGATCAACACTCAACATATACAACAAGTAACAACTAGTTAACTCAGTTCCAAGATCTTGGAATTAAATTTTAAATATACCTTGGTAGGTACCTACTACCTACTATACTTACCAAAAAAGTCAAGCGACGACAGGCGCCCAGATGAGCGAATAAATAGTTTTTAAATATCATGTTTAAACCAACTAGGGGCCATCCATAAATTATGATGTCACACGAATTTCATGATTTTTGACCCCCTCCCCCGTCCTTGTCACAGGGTCACATTTGTTTGTGAGGAACCCCCCTCCCTAGCGTGACGACATATATTTTACAATTTTACATTTAGAAATAATGATTTAATTAAAACAACGTACAAAAATTTGTTTTATTTCAATTTAAATGATTTTGAAATGTGACGTCACAAAATTTAGGACCCCCTCCCACCCCCTTGACGTGTGACGTAATTTATGGATGGCCCCCTAGGTACCTACACCTAGAACTAAGTAAGTGCCTACATGGTGCCTACTAACTTTCAAACTTGACTTGGCCAGTGGCCAGTAGGTAGGTAGTTGGAGAATTTAACAAAACAAGACATCAAGATGAGGACACCACACCATGGCCACTGAAATTAAGTAGGTACCTACCTACGAAAATGATTTTTGTCTTACAGGATACACGCATCCTTCATTATCCAATGGAATAATACCTATACGTCTTAACTTACTTCATAAAATAAAAAAGTGGGTAAACAACTAAGTATACTCCAACAAGCTGCGCATTTTTTGTAATTGTTCCACGAATACAAGTTTCAATTCATTAACACCATAATGTACAACTTGCAAAGATTTCTATGTGTATACACATAGAAGTCTTTGACAACTTGGACAACATAGACATAGGCACAGTCAGGTGCTTTATAATACTGTGACGTAGGTAAGCTATCAATGAATTCATAATTTTATGAAACATGCAATAGAAAAGTACTTTTGAGGTAAGTATCGGTTTTGTTTGTAAACATTCGGGATTCTTTAAAAATGAAACAACGTTGCTCTTTCTGGCTAGATTTAATTTTTGGAAGTCATTGATGGAAGTTTAGAGATGAATACAATATTTATTTGACAAGATGGCGACATTTAGTTCAATTCATCAGGGTTCATTCCATGTTCATTCTATTTTAATAACATTATCTATCACTATCCAAGAGTTTAAGAAGTAAAAAAACGATAATTGAAGTATTACACTAATCAGTAGTTATTAACTAGGTGCCTACTTGATTGCAGTAATCAGATTAACGATTACTATAAGTAATATGATTATTTGTAGTTAGATTACATGTAATCATAACTACTTGTAGTTAACGATTTGTAGTCGTAGTTAGTAATCAGGATTACAAAAAGTAGTTGATTACGCCCAACAACACTGATACCCTGATATCTAACCTCAAGTACAAATTTTGAAAATATTGACATTTAGTTTTTTTTTTATTTTTTTTTTCACATAATATATAACTATAAGTATTTCAAAGTAATTAGTTGATTATGTATGATTATGGCTAGTAATATAATAAGTCTATGGATTATGGAGCCCTTTTTAAAAATAAATCACAATAATAACATTTCAGCACTTAATTACACCAAAATCATTTTCAAAAATACCCTTCAAACAAAAGTTTAAAAATAAAATACATACCAAAATGTAAATACTTTCGCTTTCTTGAGATATAAGGATATTATGTATTAGTAGGGCGGTAAAACAAGGTTTGAGGTTAGTTTTCGCACAAGCCATCACGGAAATACAAAAATGTGGTATCGATGCATTCAGTACGATGCCCTGATCACAAATATATAAGATGACAAGCGCGAAAATGGTGGGGGTAGAAACTGTGACGTCTTTTTTAAGATTACCGCCGCTCTATATCATTTGAGGTGTATTTTACGAAAAATTATTCAACAGCATCGGATCTGGAGAACCCCAAACTTGGTATGTTTTGAAAATATTTTTTTGGTTTAATTTAAAACAAGTGACCTTTTATTTTAATCATCAAACGCCGTGTATTGCCATTTTTTGTCGTGTAGACTCACTGACGTCCATTATACAAAGCGTACCTACTTTGTAATGGACGTCAGTGTACACACTGACTAGTCTACAGACTAGACACACGGCTTATGATTTACAGAAATAATATTACAATTTTATTCAGTTAAAGTTGTCGATTTTAGGAGCACTCAGTGTGCCATTTGTGTGGATTGAGTGTTCCTAATAAGCCCTTATAAAATCCAAATTAACCATGATAATGAATTGAATACTTCGTGAATACTGCCGCCATAAGGAAAAGAGACATATCTACCTTTACCTTCCAACCGAGAAAAAAAACATTTGTATTTTTTTGAAAAAGAATCGCTGGGCGATAGCAAAAGTAAATGTTATAAATTTTAGTATGCAAAGTTGTAGGTCATAGTTTAAGCTATTTTTTGACATATTAAAATTTAAAAAATATTTACATTATATACTATATAAATGTGATTTTCCTTTTCTTCTTAGTAAAAAAAATTTGAGAAAATTCATAATACTACGATGAAAAGACGTATCTACGCATAATCGGCCTTTTGTTTATTTGGTTTTGGTACACAAACAGATTAGAGTCGATACATATTTTAAGAAAATTAATTTAACTTTAAAGTAAAACAAAATATAAGAATCAGACTTTATATTTATGCCATATAAAAATAATTGTCAAAAACGTTTCTGACCTCCTCTTTTACCCCACACAACTAAGAATACGTAGTAGAAAAGACGCTCCTGCCACTTGCACCTACCAATTTTTTTATTATACTAGAATTTAAAGACGCATCTACGCAGAAGCATCCTTTCTACTTCCTAAGCATTGTGTTTTGAAGCAGATACGTCTTTTTATGAGCGAGAATTTGTGGGTTGCTGTCACAATTATGAAATGAAAAAAATACTAGTAAATACGTCTTTTTTTACTGATAGCGAATATGCATGTAACTCAATTTTGAAAAAAATGTTAGATACGTCTTTTCGTCTTATGACGGCAGAATAGTTGACACAAATTCAGCACAATTTTTCCAAACCGTCTACAGAATACTACACTATGGGCCATAAAAATTTCACGAGAAGTTTTATTAAAATTGTTTATTAGAATTACAATATTAAATAAAATTCACCGCGGCGCCACTTTTGGTCACTAAAGCGCCTTATATACTTCATATGGTTAAATTAATTTCTAGGACAGGAACACTTATACCACACGCACATAAAAATAAAGGATAAAAGACAATCACTGCAATAAATATAAAAATTCAAATTCAAAATTCAAAATAATTTATTCAGTCTAGGCTGTTACAAGCACTTGTGAATGTCATAGAAGCTACGCCATCGGTTCGCAAACCCTAAGCGGGAGACCTTGTAACGAGAAGAACCGGCAAGAAACTCGTCAAGGGCTGCTTTTTTCTCCCTGTATATTTCATACAGAGTCGTCAAGATTGAAAAATGAGCTCCACATTTAAAGTGAGGTCATGTTCCATCACAATAAGTGTGGGGAACTACCAATTCCACGTTGCAAAAGCGCCCTGGGCTGTGCATGTGCACAGTTAAGATAGTGTATAAAGCTCTGAAAAATATGAAGTATACATAAAAACACTATTTATAGGTACCTAAATAAAAATTCATTTGTAAAATTATGTAATAAAATTAAACTAAGAACATTAATTAACTAAAATAATACTGAGCTAATCGATCACAGTGCAAATTATAAGACATTATTAGACGAGATTACAAAGTATAAAGTACAAGGCAACCATTTTTTAATTATTGGTATACTGCCCGGCACATAATGGCAAGACATAAACAAGACAAAAGATGCGCAGTAGCCACAAACACTAATCTCGGCGCATCTTTTGTCTCATCTTTCTCTTGCCAATTTATATGCCAGCATCTGTATGCAGTGCATATTTGAATATTAAGATTTGACAATCTATATAATTTTATTCCATACTAATTGACTAGATATAAACAAATCTGAGCAAATCTCTATCACAGTGTGAATTCTAAGACATGATTAGGTGACTTAATAAACTGTAGAGCCTATCTCGTATTTCCTTCTTAGCAGGGGCTCTTGGGGTGCCCGAATCACTTGCTGGGTTGGCACAAATCTCTAAAAGCTCTGTGAGTACCCTAGGAGTCCTAGGACCCAGTAGCAGACCTGGTACCATAACTTTTCCAGATAGCACCCAGCCTAGAAATATCCTCTCGCATACCATTTGTAGATTATTATTAACAACTCCGTACTGACATTTAAATGTAATTAAATTACAAAATGATCGGCAGTCTAAATGATCACAATCACTGTGCTTTCTGCAGGTAGCACCATTCGCTGTAAGACTATTCGCTATACTGACTGGATGCACCGAATCTACATCAAGATACATCACTTTTTTGAAGTCCTTTGTCACTCCAAAGTTATTCATTTTTATATCACATAAGTGCAAAGGTTCTGGCAGTCTCTCCTCTAAAAATAAAAGAAAGTCCAATATCATTAGTGATATCTTTATACGTCTCTCCCATTCATGTTGACTGTCATAAAGAGTCATCAAATGCCAAAAGCCCGATATAGAATTGAGCCTCTGAACAGCATACAAATCACCACAAGAACCAATTAATTTTGGAAATATGTCATATTTCTCGTAAAGTGTCAGAGCAAGGTATTCATTGTTCTGCAAGAGTGACCATGCATTTTGCTTTTCCACAAATCTGTTCAGTCCTCTTTGATCGTATTGAATCAATGTCATTTTTTTTGCATCAACAACATCTATCGTTATGTTAAATCGTAACCTGACATTATTTTTAATCAGAATCGCAAAATCTGTCTCGGATAACAGTACACTTTCTTTTAATTTTGTGAACTGTTTTGTGGTTTTGAAAACCAAGCTTTGATTTTTCCATGTGCCTAAGAATACTTGGTCTTGTTCCACATAGAATGTATCGCAAGATATTGATGAGATTCCATCTGGGACACACAGATCAGCACATAAACTTCCAACTGACTTCCCATGCTTGTAAGCTGAGCACTGAAACACCAATTATAGTATTTGAATAATAGAATTTTAGAATTTATCTGTCCAAGTTTTCTGCAGACTAATATTTTTGGCTTAGTAGCAAAAGCACCTATTCGCAAAATGCCACATGGCCAAAAAAAGGCCAAGTTCTCGGAATGACTTGTTCTCGAAAGGTCCTATTCGCATAATACCTCATTCTCGAAAAGACACATTCGCATAATGCTTTATTCACGTAATGACCTATTCTCAAAAGGACACAATTTTTTTAATACCTGCCAGCTTTAACGTTAACAGCAAATGATTGGTAATTATCATGTATTAATAAGAAAAATACATTTTTATTACATTTTAATCCATCAGCTCCGCTATAGATATAATATTTGATAAGAAGTTTTAAAAAATATTGAGTAAATTAGAGACACAGGAAATTACTGTGGAACAATTCTTCAAACAAATTATTTATTTGCAACTTTTAATGTAAAATTGCAATACAATTTTTTATAATACATCTACTTCTTACCAAATAATTATTGATATTACAAATAATAATGATTATAAAAAGAAAAATTCATACCATTCCTTTAAGTATAGTAATCTGGCATACTCTTGTTGATTTTTAATAAAATGATAAGAAATGATGATTCATAAGTTAGTACTTTTTCATATTTATATGTAGGTAGGTATATGAATTATTTTACCTTTCTGAAATACTCAATTTCTGGTTTTATAAACAATACAGTGTGTCCAATCTATTTTAACCCCCTTTCAGGATTGCACTTTATCGAGGGACACATTGTATACAGGCATAGTTTCACTAACAAACAGAGAAAAATGAGGCATTTTGAGAATAGGTCATTCTGATAATAAGTCTTCTGCGAATGAGTCCAAAGGAGAATAGGGCATTCCACGAATAGGGCATTTTGAGAATGAGGCATATCGCGAATAAGGCAATATGCGACTGCAGGGCATTTTGCGAATAGGTCCTATAATACTTAGCAACCTTCTTAATGGCTTTTTTTAACTTATTATTTATTTTTTTTAAATTTAGATTATTCTAAAATAAGTCTAAAATAATACATAACAATGAATATCATGATAAATTACTGAAACTTACTATTTCTTGTATGTGCATTCTAGGTTGTATATTGAGGCACAAAAACTTCCATCTTATTATTAAAATAAACGCCCACAGCATAAGAAAAATTAAGAAAAATCGGCGTCTTAAGGTTTTATAAACAGATGCTAACAAGCAGTTGCATAATAAGTTGTTACTATCATTATAATGCAACTTAGGCAACCTCTTCATTTTCACTACGCTTGAATCAGTTTACACTACACTGTAAAGAAACATTTTACTTTATAGCCACTAAGCTAAAAAGTCTATTCTACTAACAAGAATCTAAATATAATTAAAAATATTTTTTACATTTATAAATATTGCCCTAGGAATTTAGGAAATGTCAAACCAACCAAACAAAAAACGAAAAAGACATGACAATGGGTGGATTCCAGTTCCAGCAGACTAATCCCTGAGTCATCGGTAGCCATGGTATTCCATTCTGTGTGAGCATGCGACTCTCCGTGCCACTGAATAATTCCATTCTAAAACTACCTAGAAGTAATGTACCGATGATATACGTTCTTATTTCAGATATCAAATCGATTGTACCGGCTTCCCGGCAGAATGATTGACAAAAGCATGTGGCACGGAGATCCGCATGCTTTGAGGTTATGTTTTTTGTTAAATCGTCGAATTCCAGATCAATCTGAGTCTGTACCGGTGGTTTGATGTATTTGTAGCCGTTACATATTCATTGTAACAGCTACAAACACTTTCGTTGCTCATGTAACGCAACAGGGTCAAAGATATCGCGATCTAAAGTTTTAAAAGCATGCGACTCTCCGGCCCACACACTTAAGTCTAAAATATTGATGAAAATTGCATTAAGATTAAAAATAAGCAGGTTTTTGTAATCGTTTGATCACGATAAACGACCCGAAAACATATTTTCAGAATATCTTTACTCGTTTTAGAGAAATTTGCAAATTTATTTACTATGAACAATCACAGTGTAGGGTTACCATATCGTCGGTCGGTCAGAATCATTAGGCTGTTTCTAGAAAATAGACCGATCGGAATACGTTATTTTGAGGGTATAACCTTCAAGAATTCTAAAGTTTATAAATTCTTGCCTGTCGATACATTGGCATATAATTAGTTTATTTTTGCGTTTTGTGTCACATCTAGCCGATGCATCTTGAGAAATTCGATTATTTGTGGTGGTTATAAATAATTGGACTCTAAGGCGATTCTCCCACTGCCAACGCGCGCCGTCGTCGCGGGGCGCGGTTTGGCGTTTCACGCGCGCGGTGACGGCGCAGCGCAACGCCTGTTCGGGCGGTTTTCTCCGCGCCCCCGCGCCATTCGGCGTCTGACGCGTCCCCGCCGCTTGTTTTTTAGAGGCATTAAATTTTGAAGTTGTTTTGTTTTAATTTCCAGGTTTTTAGGGTTCCGTACCTCAAAAGGAAAAAAAACTGAACACATATAAAATCACTCATGAGATTAAAACGTCCAGACAAATAATTAAGATTTGCCATCTCGATATTAATGACGGAATTTTAATAACATACGAGTAGGTAGGTACGGTCAACGGCACGCTGGGCTTCCACGACAGCGTAATGATATTCAATCAAATAAATAACAGATTTTTTACAGTTTTGTATAACCTCATGTGCTGCATAATGTACCTACCAAATGGCACTAAAATGGGCGTATATCCAAGCCACGAAACATTTGAAAACCAGAGGAAATCCCGCCATCGTAACGAAACGATCATCGAAAACCAGCCGCGGGGCGCGTCGCAGTGTGTTGTACCCCGCGGTAACGCGCCTGCTGGCGCAAACTGCTCGCGGATCGCCGGCGGCACGCGGCGGTGCGCGCTCACGCGCCGTGGCGCGCCTTGGTGTGTTGGACGAGGCGGTTTTCTGTACAAATTAATGTACTTGCAAACAACGTAAAAGACGCGCGTGGGTACGCCGCGACCGCGCGCGTCGCCAGTGTGAGAACCGTCTAAACTGTCAAAATTGTTTTAAAGTAAAAAGAAACAATAGTATTGTATTTAAGATAGCCTGCGTAGTGTACAAACCTAATTTGTGTCATTTTCGTCCATGGAAACAGACGTGGGACCCGTACATTAATAACACCGTCAAAAAAATATTACAATTTGAAAAACAAGTACCATATACCTCAGATCACTTAAAAATCCCTATGAAATAAATTTGTGCCAAATTAAGGCATGGACTTTTAATATTTTCAATTTTTTTGTTTGTCCGAGCCATTGATGCTTATAAAAAATATTAGTATTATTAGAGTTTACATATTTAATATCTTAAATACATGAGTGATGGACAGAATGAATTTGTGTCATTTTCATGCATAGATAATACCTAGGTAGGTAGGTATTCAAAAAGTTTGCGGTCGAAGCGAGTAGGCGCGGGCGCGTGGCGAGGGACGACGAAGCTCGTCCGTTTCGGTTGGATACTAAGTACGTACATACCTATAAGTCTCACGTCACGATACGAACGAACACGCACCTTTCGTTTGGTTAAGTAGGTACTCTATAGAATTACATCTCCTGTTTTAGAAATTCATACAGATGTACTATGGACAACAACGTCACTTAACCACAACTCTTAAGGTTAAAATCGGTTGCACGCCGCGCCGCCGCCGTCATAACATAATATATTTAGTTCGTGCAGGGGGATACGTGCGCACACAATTTTTTTGCTAACTTTTTAAGCGAAGCTGTTGCCCATAGTACATACATATCTGTTCTGTTTCCATTCTAAAACAACCTAGAAGTAATGTACCGACGATATACATTTTTATTTCAGATATCAAATCGATTGTACCGGCTTCCCGGCAGAATGATTGACAAAAACATGTGGGCCGGAGAGTCGCATGCTTTGAGGTTATGTTTTTTGTTAAATCGTCGAATTCCAGATCAATCGGAGCCTGTAGCGGTGGGTTGATGTATTTGTAGCCGTAAGGGTGGGTACCCACTTAGGTTCGCGAACCTCCGCGCTCCGCGAACCTGCACCGAAAATATCGTTTATCCTCTGCTGAAACAGGGCGCCGAGGTGTGTACGTGAGGGAACTCGTATGCGAAGCTGGTTCGCACAGGCACACACTGTAGCCAAAGTAAAATATTTGTTTTTGCTATGGATCACTGTTCTAGGTTCGCGGAGCGCGGAGGTTCGCGAACCTAAGTGAGTACCCACCCTTACATATTTATTGTAACAGCTACAAACACATTCGTTGCTCATGTAACGCAATAGCGACCTAAAGTTTTAAAAGCATGCGACTCTCCGGCCCACACGCTTAAGTCTAAAATATTGGTGAAAATTGTATTATGATTAAAAATAAGCAGGTTTTCGTAACCGTATATAATAGGTCTTTACCTATGAAATTGCCGATTTGTATGGAGAATTTTCAAGAAGTTGCATTTTTCATACTAGCATTTTCTTTGTTCATTTAACAACCGTTAACACTCTTGTAACAAAACTTTTATGTACTAATGTTTGAACACTATGCTAACCTATTCCATTTACGATAAGCGAAAAAAATAAGTTTTGGCTAAGTTACAACCCCTCCGGTCACCCTTTTTTGGCTCACAAAAAAAAGAGTAACTTTCAAGATCTTTTTTTAATGCTATGAAAGCTTAAAAAAAGGACTTTATTTTTACTGATAGTTGACTATCATGGTCATAATTCGACATACGTAAATCAAGATATTGTTAAATGTTTTAAAACATAGAAGTTATTATTTTCTCTGTATGTGACAAAATATCGGCAAGTTCATAAGTAAAGACCTAATATTTATAGATATATATTGCGAACGATTTTATCCTAGCTTTCCGATGACCTAGAGACTTGAAACTTTGAAAATAGGTCAGAACTGGAAGGCAATGCAATATTATGGTGTCATTGAGCTGATCTGATGATGAAGCCGGAAGAAGCCCACAGGAATTCTATGATAAAACCTACAACCCCATCGTGTTTGGGCTCGTTAGAATAGGCATGACGAATTTTTTTTTTATTTTATGTTACATAAATTACCTCTTTTCACGCTACCTTTCGCTAGCGTGAAAACTGCCCGAGATATCACAGTTTAAAATGCACACAAATTGGACTCACCCGAAAACGCTCCATACTAATGGCTACCCTAGTTATGACGTCACGCCTAGGTGTTTGTATGCAACGCGTAGGAAAGTTTGGCAGCTATATTAAATATTGTGTTTATCAAAATTGTTTCTTATACAAATTTGCTATAAATTTTATGGATTAATTAAATGTATTATTTATTTTAATATATTTTAAACTTTTTAAATGGACTTGTCCGCCCAACTTTGAAGGGTAATAAAACAAATAATACGCAATATATAAAACCAAGAGGTATACAAGCTACTCTAAAAGTTCAATATGTTTACGGTTTTTATTAGTATTTTGTTATTTTATTCAGTAGTCGTCATCCCTATTGTTTTGACGAGTACTCTAATGGGAGACGAAGTCCAGGGTCTGATGATGAAGCTGACAGACAGAGTATGTTCATTACTTTTAGTCGGAGGATTTTTGTAAAAATATTAACCAAACTGTTTTTCAATTAGGGTTTTTCAAAATGACAAAAAACTGTATGCTCGATAGATAAGATGGCGTTGATAAAAATGTATGTGTCAATGTGATTTTTTTACTCAGCTTCGAAGAGTACTCAGGTAGGCAGGCAAATCTGATGTTACCCTAAAATGTTTCTCTTTGGCCAGATGTCAGCCAGCGAACGCTTATTTGCCTCTTTGGTACAGGCCGTTTATTTTTAAAAGCCAATTTTTACACTTCTCTTTCTATCAACGCCATCTAGAGGCAAATAGTTACTATTTTTTTAAAATGTCACTTTGTAAAGCCTTCATTAAGAATAATTGTCCTAAGTCGTGGGCTTTTAAAAAAAATGCTTTTTTGACAGTTGCCTTTCTCATCGAATGTGTTTTTTAATCAATATATTTGTACCATGGAAATAGTACTATAAACCGGAATGAGCGCTTCGCCCCAAAACGAGCCGACAGAGAGGTCAAGTAGATGTATGTGTCCTTTTCTTCATTAGGGTGACCAAACCGTATGGTTGGCCGGAGACATACATAATACTTTAAACTGTTTAATATAAACTTAAATACCTAGGTAGTTCTTTATTTATAATTAACACTTTTTACCGCGTTTTTATTAGGTTGCTTGCTCTTTTGTTTGTTTGAGCACAAATTTTGCAAACGATTTTATACCAAATTCCCGATGAGCTAGAGACTTGAAACTTTGAACACAGGTCAGAAATGGAAGGAAATGCAATATTACAGTGTCATTGAGGTGATCTGATAATGGAGCCGGAAGAACGCCACAGGAACTCTATGATGAATGAAACTATACAACCCCATCGTGTTTGGGCTTATTAGAATTGTCTTGACAAGTACTCTGACGGGAGACGAGGTTCAGGGTCGGATGATGAAGTCTGGATTCCATGCCATAGGAACTCAATATTGAAATCATGCAACCCCATCGAGTTTGGGCTCGTTTGAATCGTCTTGACGAGTGCTCTGTTGGGTAATAGTATCCAAGAGTCTGATGATGGAGCCGGAAGAAGGCCACAGGAACTCTGCAATAAAACCTTTCAACCCCATCGAGTTTGGACTCGTTTGAATGGTCTTGACGAGTACTCTGATAGGCGGTGGTATATTTTTAATTTAGCTCGTTAACTAAAAAAAAGACAATTAATATTTATTTAAAAAAAATGTTTTTTAAGAACAAATTATTTATCACGTTTTTATTAAGTTGCTTTTTTGTTTTTATTTTATAAATATGGTAATTCAACCAATTAAAATCTAGTTTATTCAATTCAATTTAATTTCAAGTGTAAATAATTACGCAACTTTAAAGTTTATTCAAATTTTTTATAAAAATGCAATGTGCGTGAACTTCGGAAAAACAAATAAATGTTGGAAAAACAAGTAAATGTTGGAAAAACAAGTAAAAGTAGGAAAACGTTGTCTAGTGATCTGTAGTTAAAAAAAGATGGAAACTTTATTGACGTTTGAAATTCGATTGCTTTTTCCCATAATTATACTTGTACATTTACTTTGCTGTTTCATTAAAAACTGTTATTTTGGTAAAGATGTCAATAAGGTCTAAAATACTTGCACCAATTTCTTTACTTGTGAAATAAATAAAATAGGTGCAAGAGATTTACGACGACACAATGTTAAAAATATAAAAAAAACAAAATGGCAGCCAACTATATTGTTCGTGGGCCGATTTTATGAAACTCGATTTTGTTTCTATTTTGATCAAAATATAACAAAGAAATGTTAAAAATAGAAAAAAATATGGCAGCCAACTCTTTTATTTGTGGGCTGATTTGAATGAAACTCGGTTTTTAGTACTAATTTGACAAGAAAATAATAACACAATATGTATTGAAAAAATTAAAAAATCTAAGATGGCAGCCAACTTGTTTGTTTTTGGGCCGATTTCGATGAAACTCGGTTTTTGGTAATATTTTGACAAGAAAATAATAACGCAATTTTTTAAATACTAAAATTCTAAGATGGCGGCCAACTTTTTTGTTTTTTGGGCCGATTTCGATGAAACTCGGTTTTTGGTTATTAATTTGACAAGAAAATAACAACTCAATGAAAACTGAAGGAAAAATCAAAAAAGATGAAATGGCTGCTAATTTGTTTTTGAAATCGGCCCAAGAACAAAAAAGTTGGCCACCATCTTGAATTTTGTAAGTTTTCAACATTGCGTTGTTATTTTCTAGTCAAAATAGTTCCAAAAACCAAGTTTTTATCGAAATCGGCCCAAAAACAAAAAAGTTGGCCGCCATCTTGGATTTTTGTTTTTTAAAAATTGCGTTGTTATTTTCTTGTCAAAATAGTTCCAAAAACCAAGTTTTTATCGAAATCGGCCCAAAAACAAAAAAGTTGGCCGCCATCTTGGATTTTTAGTTTTTTAAAAATTGCGTTGTTATTTTCTTGTCAAAATAGTTCCTAAAACAGAGTTACATCGAAATCGGCCCAAAAACAAAAAAGTTGGCCGCCATCTTGGATTTTTTAAATTTTCAACATTGCGTTGTTACTTTCTTGTCAAAATCGTACCAAAAACCAAGTTTCATCGAAATCGGCCCAAAAACAAAAAAGTTGACCGCCATCTTGGATTTTTTAAATTTTCAACATTGCGTTGTTATTTTCTTGTCAAAATCGTACCAAAAACCAAGTTTCATCGAAATCGGCCCAAAAACAAAAAAGTTGACCACCATCTTGGATTTTTTAAATTTTCAGCATTGCATTGTTATTTTCTTGTCAAAATCGTACCAAAAACCAAGTTTCATCGAAAACGGCCCAAAAACAAAAAAGTTGGCCGCCATCTTGGATTTTTAGTTTTTTAAAAATTGCGTTGTTATTTTCTTGTCAAAATAGTTCCAAAAACCAAGTTTCATCGAAATCGGCCCAAAAACATAAAAGTTGGCCGCCGTCTTGGATTTTTTAAATTTTCAACATTGCGTTGTTAATTTCTTGTCAAAATCGTACCAAAAACCAAGTTTCATCGAAATCGGCCCAAAAACAAAAAAGTTGGCCGCCGTCTTGGATTTTTAGTTTTTTAAAAATTGCGTTGTTATTTTCTTGTCAAAATAGTTCCGAAAACCAAGTTTCATCGAAATCGGCCCAAAAACAAAAAAAGTTGGCCGCCATCTTGGAGTTTTAGTTTTTTAAAAATTGCATTGTTATTTTCTTGTCAAAATAGTTCCAAAAACCGAGTTTCATCGAAATCGGCCCAAAAACAAAAAAGTGGGCCGCCATCTTGGATTTTTTAAATTTTCAACATTGCGTTATTTTCATGTTGAAATAGTACCAAAAACCGAGTTTCATCGAAATAGGCGCACAAACATGAATTTGATTATTATTATTAATTTTACCGTCTCGCCTGCGACCTCTAGCCATTTCAATAGAACAATTTCGTTTTTTTGGAAATCTGAAATGGTGCAGTATTTATGGTCACACTAGTTTTGTAAAGTAACATTTCCTATAGATTGAAATTCTTAAATTGAAATTCGGCGCCAAGGTCAAAATCGGAGTTGCCAAGATTGACACTTCTATTTATTACCACCTCACCGATGATAGCTGATTAGCATTATTTTAGATATTTAATTAAATCAAAAGAGTAAGTTCTGTTTTATATTACAATTATTATGTGTCATTCTAAATTAATATTTAAATAGTATATATTCGACTTCCCATTCCGAATCCTTAATTTTGATGCACTACTTGATTGGTAACGTACATATTTTTAGTCCTACTATCGTGGTATTTATTGTTTAGTAATGGCAATTGTGCGAACGAGACACCGACCTCCACCTGGTGTTGTCTCATTCACACAGTAGTGCCTTCAGTCAATGTCATCGATAGAATTTCAACTCTATGAGCAATGAAATAAAGTTGAATTTCTTTTAAACGATAGGTGAAAATTTTTGTAGAGTACTCACTCCCTATTATAAACCTCCTTGATTTGTACATGTATCATAGATTCACGTGGACTACATTACCACAGAATAACTATGATACTACCTAATAAATTGTTCGATTTTGGTAGATTATTTTTTGATGTTATTCTAAAATACCCCAGGTGTCCAAGAATGTCACAGCTCAAGGGTGGACACAATGTAACAGTGTTTCCACTACTACTACCTAATATTTGTGATTTTCAGACTCATTAATCTTTTAGTATGTAGAATTTTACCTGAGACATTAATGCCTATTATAAGTAATTGTTGATTTTAAATCGTTATTGCCTATAAAAGGTACATAACTACGATTTAAAAAAAATTAGACTCATTTATCTTTAAGTCACACACAAATCATTGTACCTGAGATAAACCTATAGGTACTTTTAAAGTCTGAATAATTGTGCAATACCTTGAGAAAACCTTTATCGGTTGGAATTCAACAGATTTTGTCATTTACTTGTTCCACTAAATATGAAAATGTCAAAATTAATAACAGTGTTTCATTGTTGGACATAGGATGTTTCATTGTGTACACCTAGGTGGACACAATGAAACAATTCCCATTTTCTTTTAAAAGTCTTCTTATTGGTTTATGTATCTATTTATTAATGAAACTATAACTGCCATTTTATACCTAATTAAGTAGATTCCGTCCCTCTAAAAACGGAATTCATATCTTTAAAAATGAGAGAAATATGAGACTCAGAGCTTTTGGTGTTGCATTGTTCCACACTGCTCTACGTTTGTATGTATGTGAGTTTTTGTATTGTTACTTGAGACAAGTTTCAATGGTTGTAAAGTAATTTATGCTTACTACATAAGTCAAAACTTGAAAAATTAAACTTTAGTATTTACTTACCTTTTAAAAAAAACTAAAAACCGACTTCAAAAAACCTGCCTCTAAAAAGCAAGAAATAATATTCAAATCATTAGATATGCATTATCATTGTTATATGATAACAACACGTCTATTGAAGTCGGGTGGGGCTGGAGTACAACTTCGTTTTTTTATTCTAAAAGCCCTACCCGACTTCAATATACGTGTTGTTATTATATAACAATGATAATGCATATCTAATGATTTGAATATTATTTCTTGCTTTTTAGAGGCAGGTTATTTGAAGTTGGTTTTTTGTTTTTTAAAACATTTATTTTTTATTTTTAAAACAATTTTTATTTTTTTGTTTTTAGTGTAAGTACCGTCTCTATTAGGTAGTGTAGTGTAAGTATATTATTTGGTAGAAAAATTGGCTCAGTCAAACGTGAGATATTCGCGGAGAAACATACATTCATACAGGTCAAACTGAAAGAGAACCTTCTTTTTTTTGAAGTCGGTTAAAAAGACTAAAAGTACCTCTTACCCAACAAAAAGAATCATCTTATTCGGTTCATAAATAACAAAATAGTCAAGTTAGTTGATGCAAAATCATAGTGTTTTCAGGATACCTTGAAAACTACTGAACCGATTTGAAAAAAAAAAAAATAGGACCATTTCGCAAAAAAATTGAATCGAACAAAAAAAGAATCATCAAAATCGGTCCATAAATGTCGAAGATACGCGCGAACAACGATAAAAAAAAACATACAACCAAGGATGTAATAAAACAGATGCTTCGTTCGGAGTTATTTTATTAATAAAATACATGTAAAATAATTTTTTTTTCTTACAAAGAGGTTATAAGAAAACTGAATTTCTTAGTGCTCATCACGGTTAGTTCAGAGCCATCACGCCTTATTAGTAAGTTTGGATAGACTAACATACACGTTACTAACATAACAAGTGATGTATAGGTACTTGGTTATTTATAAAGCTGTTGGGTTTTAAAGTAAATGGGAACGGGAACGAGAACGAAAACGGAAACGGGAACGGTACTTACCTACTAATCTCTGAACTAAACTTTTCAATAATTTATACCAATTCGAATTTAATATTTATAACTAAGACAGGACAACGTCTGTCGGGTCAGCTAGTAAAATAAATATTTGAGGGGGCTCCCATACAACAAACGTGATTTTTTAGCCGTTTTTTGGTACGGAACCCTTTGTGTGCGAGTCCGACTCGCACTTGACCGGTTTTTATTTCCTTAGCCTCAAAAAATATTTTGTTACAGTAGGTAGGTAATCCTTTCTTTTTAAACTTTGCAAGAGGTAGAGTACAAGAATGTTAATGATGTCATCTCATCAATGAGACTGTAATTGACAATAATAACACATGCCTACTTCCAAATCACGCCAACAGCACTGTTAGCCTATAATCCATTAAATGAAGTAGGTACACAAATACCCTATCTGTGTAATATTTTGTGACTATTTAATTTGGTCGGATACGCGCTAACAGCTCTGTGAGCGTGATTCGGAACGCGGCCACAGTATCATCAAATGTATTTATATTCGTTCGTATACTTCTTACCTACCTACCTACTCGTTACTTCAAATGTGTCACCGAACTTCAGTACCTATGCTTAGGCGTCACTTAAGTCACTTACTTATTTTAAATTAGGCGAATTAATTTGAAGTGGGATATTGTGCTGGCTCAATACGAAATAGAGGCTACTTTTTACAAATTCTTTTACCCAAAGTCACTCGAACGGCAAAGTACGTAGCAGCGGTGCTCGAAGTACGCAGCAAACAGCGGTGCCCCGGCTCCCACCCCCCACCCCCCCCCATTTTCTTTTGTGACTTTTACAGGGTGTTGAAAAGAAAAAAATAAAAAGCTGAAAATTCCATTGATGAATTTAGCACAAAACATTATGTACAACAGATACTATTGATCTAAAACATTTAACACTTATTTAACCAATTGTAATATTCTTTTGGAGTTACTAAGGTAACGCTTTAGGTAATAGTCAAATAACAGTATTCCCGTGGACAAAGATGACACAAAAAGCTCAAGTACATCGGTTACAACTTCATAATCATCATGAAAGTAAAATTTTCAACTTTAATTTTCTTTTCGTCCGATAGCGTTAAAAAAGACAAAAACCTAAATTGTTACTTATGCATCAAACCAAAATGACACAATTTCATGTATTAGGCTAAGTGAATGGTGCAGAAACTATATACGAAAAAAACAAACTTTAATATTTTTAAAAGCTAAAAACTTATCCCGATCGGTCTAAAATGCAAGTGGAAGTGTTTTTAGATACCTATTTTGAAAGACTAATACTTCAAAAAACGAAGGAAGTTCTCAGTTCGGTTGCATTCAACCGAGACCTAAATTAATGGGTGACTGATACTGATGATGATGGGTGACTGGTACTGAGTGGGCAATTATTATACCAATTATGACGTTCACATTTTTAACACGTTTTTATAAGGTTACCTACTTTCTCATTTGTTTGTTTGTATTTTGTCATCTCGATTAGGATAAAAGTCACCTTTTTACGTCCCCTAAAAAATATTGCAATATTGCATAGTCAGTAACAGTATGATAGTAGGTACGATACGTACGAGTATGTAGGCAAATCAACCCTCAACATTATGTAGTTCAACTTGAATTTTATTAGAAACAGCCTAATGATTCCTACGGACCGACGATATGGTCACCCTACACACTGATTATTCATAATAAATCATAGTAAATAAATTTACTTATTTCTCTAAAACGAATGAAGATATAGTGAAAATATGTTTTCGGGCCGTTTATCGTGATCAAACGGTTACGTAAACTTGCTTATTTTTAATCTTAATACAATTTTCACCAGTATTTTAGACTTAAGCGTGTGGGCCGGAGAGTCGCATGCTTTTAAAACTTTAGATCGCCATATCTTTGTCCCTGTTGCGTTACATGAGCAACAAATGTGTTTGTAGCTGTTACAATGAATATGTAACGGCTACAAATACATCAACCCACCGGTACAGGCTCCGATTGATCTGGAATTCGACGATTTAACAAAAAACATAACCTCAAAGCAGGCGAATCTCCGTGCCACATGCTTTTGTCAATCATTCTGCCGGGAAGCCGGTACAATCGATTTGATATCTGAAATAAGAACGTATATCATCGGTACATTACTTCTAGGTAGTTTTAGAATGGAATTATTCAGTGGCACGGAGAACCGCATGCTCACCATTCTGTGGTAAAGGTCGCTACAAGGAGGTTTATATAGGGAGTGAGTACGTGAGCATGCGAATCTCCGTGCCACTGAATAATTCCATTCTAAAACTACCTAGAAGTAATGTACCGATGATATACGTTCTTATTTCAGATATCAAATCGATTGTACCGGCTTCCCGGCAGAATGATTGACAAAAGCATGTGGCACGGAGAGTCGCATGCTTTGAGGTTATGTTTTTTGTTAAATCGTCGAATTCCAGATCAATCTGAGTCTGTACCGGTGGTTTGATGTATTTGTAGCCGTTACATATTCATTGTAACAGCTACAAACACTTTCGTTGCTCATGTAACGCAACAGGGTCAAAGATATCGCGATCTAAAGTTTTAAAAGCATGCGACTCTCCGGCCCACACACTTAAGTCTAAAATATTGATGAAAATTGCATTAAGATTAAAAATAAGCAGGTTTTTGTAATCGTTTGATCACGATAAACGACCCGAAAACATATTTTCAGAATATCTTTACTCGTTTTAGAGAAATTTGCAAATTTATTTACTATGAACAATCACAGTGTAGGGTTACCATATCGTCGGTCGGTCAGAATCATTAGGCTGTTTCTAGAAAATAGACCGATCGGAATACGTTATTTTGAGGGTATAACCTTCAAGAATTCTAAAGTTTATGAATTCTTGCCTGTCGATACATTGGCATATAATTAGTTTATTTTTGCGTTTTGTGTCACATCTAGCCGATGCATCTTGAGAAATTCGATTATTTGTGGTGGTTATAAATAATTGGACTCTAAGGCGATTCTCTCACTGCCAACGCGCGCCGTCGTCGCGGGGCGCGGTTTGGCGTTTCACGCGCGCGGTGACGGCGCAGCGCAACGCCTGTTCGGGCGGTTTTCTCCGCGCCCCCGCGCCATTCGGCGTCTGACGCGTCCCCGCCGCTTGTTTTTTAGAGGCATTAAATTTTGAAGTTGTTTTGTTTTAATTTCCAGGTTTTTAGGGTTCCGTACCTCAAAAGGAAAAAAAACTGAACACATATAAAATCACTCATGAGATTAAAACGTCCAGACAAATAATTTAGATTTGCCATCTCGATATTAATGACGGAATTTTAATAACATACGAGTAGGTAGGTACGGTCAACGGCACGCTGGGCTTCCACGACAGCGTAATGATATTCAATCAAATAAATAACAGATTTTTTACAGTTTTGTATAACCTCATGTGCTGCATAATGTACCTACCAAATGGCACTAAAATGGGCGTATATCCAAGCCACGAAACATTTGAAAACCAGAGGAAATCCCGCCATCGTAACGAAACGATCATCGAAAACCAGCCGCGGGGCGCGTCGCAGTGTGTTGTACCCCGCGGTAACGCGCCTGCTGGCGCAAACTGCTCGCGGATCGCCGGCGGCACGCGGCGGTGCGCGCTCACGCGCCGTGGCGCGCCTTGGTGTGTTGGACGAGGCGGTTTTCTGTACAAATTAATGTACTTGCATACAACGTAAAAGACGCGCGTGGGTGCGCCGCGACCGCGCGCGTCGCCAGTGTGAGAACCGTCTAAACTGTCAAAATTGTTTTAAAGTAAAAAGAAACAATAGTATTGTATTTAAGATAGCCTGCGTAGTGTACAAACCTAATTTGTGTCATTTTCGTCCATGGAAACAGACGTGGGACCCGTACATTAATAACACCGTCAAAAAAATATTACAATTTGAAAAACAAGTACCATATACCTCAGATCACTTAAAAATCCCTATGAAATAAATTTGTGCCAAATTAAGGCATGGACTTTTAATATTTTCAATTTTTTTGTTTGTCCGAGCCATTGATGCTTATAAAAAATATTAGTATTATTAGAGTTTACATATTTAATATCTTAAATACATGAGTGATGGACAGAATGAATTTGTGTCATTTTCATGCATGGATAATACCTATATAGGTAGGTATTCAAAAAGTTTGCGGTCGAAGCGAGTAGGCGCGGGCGCGTGGCGAGGGACGACGAAGCTCGTCCGTTTCGGTTGGATACTAAGTACGTACATACCTATAAGTCTCACGTCACGATACGAACGAACACGCACCTTTCGTTTGGTTAAGTAGGTACTCTATAGAATTACATCTCCTGTTTTAGAAATTCATACAGATGTACTATGGACAACAACGTCACTTAACCACAACTCTTAAGGTTAAAATCGGTTGCACGCCGCGCCGCCGCCGTCATAACATAATATATTTAGTTCGTGCAGGGGGATACATGCGCACACAATTTTTTTGCTAACTTTTTAAGCGAAGCTGTTGCCCATAGTACATACATATCTGTTCTGTTTCCATTCTAAAACAACCTAGAAGTAATGTACCGACGATATACATTCTTATTTCAGATATCAAATCGATTGTACCGGCTTCCCGGCAGAATGATTGACAAAAACATGTGGGCCGGAGAGTCGCATGCTTTGAGGTTATGTTTTTTGTTAAATCGTCGAATTCCAGATCAATCGGAGCCTGTAGCGGTGGGTTGATGTATTTGTAGCCGTTACATATTTAAGCATGTTCCAGACGGATTAAATCACGCCTCCCAACAGAGGTGACCTTGCTTGATTTAATCCATCTAGACGGCAGATTGAATCCAAATTTCTCCAACCAATCCAAATGACCTTCAACGTCCTTGGTGGAAGGGCGCGAGTTCCAACGGAGAAACGGTAATGATATTTATCAGTACTCCAACTTCATATACTGCCCGGCATTTTATTGGCAAGATAAAAACGAGACAAAAGATGTGCAGCGCCACAAATTTTAGTGTTTGTGGCTATTGCGCATCTTTTGTCTCATCTTTCTCTTGCCAATTTATATGCAAGTGTCATCTGTACAAATAGTCGAAAAGCGAGTCGTACCTACGCGCCTCGGCCCTCGAGTTCAGTCTGCAGTCTGCACTCGGTACACAAACAGTCGCGAATGCGCCGCAGTGATGAACGATAGATGTACGTAGGTCAGGTACTATTGAGGTAATAAATATAATAGAAAAAATACTATAAAATATCGACTCAGCCCTCGCAGTTCAGACGGGCTCAAATGGCTCGGCTGCTACGGGTTACGGGTGAGTCAATTTTTTCTAGTATTTTTAGGGTTCCGTAGCCTAAATGGCAAAAAACGGAACCCTTATAGATTCGTCATGTCTGTCTGTCTATCTGTCCTTCTGTCACAGCCATTTTATTCCAAAAGTATTAATATTACACAATTGAACCTTGGTTGGTAGATGTATTCTGTTACCCGCTTAACGATTTTAACACAAAAATAACAAAAATAAAGATTAAGGGGGGGCTCTCCATACATGGAACTGAAACTGCGAACGTGTGAGGTGTCAATAGATAGGTCTTTAAAATTGACATTGAGGTTTTTAAGACATTTTTTTCTCAAAGTCTAAGGTTTGAAAGATATACTCCTCCAAAGTGGTAAAATGTTTATCCTCCCCCCCCCCCTTTAACTTTTGAAATAAGAAAGTGAAAAATCTAAAAAACATATATGCTGCATGTAGGTCTTAATAATTACTTTCAATAAAAATTGGTTTAAATGAGATATAGTAATTAGTTTTTCAGATATAGCACATTTTCCATAACCGCAAATATAACTTTGTCATTCATAACAACACTGAAAAACAAAGTTATATTTGCAGACGAAAAATTATAATGGTATTAAATATGGTGTGGTATAAGGTATCTACGGAACCGTACGGCGTGTTGCCCAAAACGCACTTGGCCGGGTTTTTTTCTATTATATTTATTACCTTAATATAGAAATAACATTCTGAATGCCAAAAGTCTAAAAATTCAATAGGTACTATTGATTGAAATATAAGTTCTTACTATTGCAAAGTGCAGATTGTGCTGTTTTTATTATAAATATAATTAACCAATAATCCAGAGATACCTTACATTTTTAAATACCTGGAAAGTCCGAAAGCTAAGATTAAGTATACTTAAAATATTATATAATACGTAGGTATTGTACTAAGGATTATTAAATAATTTGTTTCTCCCATCAATAATGTATTTTTTTTTATTTTTATTTTACCATTAGTTTTGTTAATCTAGTTATATTATTGCCTTAAAATTAATTGATTGAACCAGCGCGGGTTTATTTAGGTAATTATTTCAAGGACAGGGCCGAGTTACAGTACTGATAGATATCTTTACCGTGGAATGGGAAAGAGTGTCGGCGCTAGGGTTGCCAACATGTCTAAGGCGAAATACAGTATTTTTCAAATAAGGCAAAAAAAATTAGTACACTTTAAAATAATATAGTAGTTTATGGAAAAGGCAAAAATTAGGCAAATATATTATTATATTTAACTTTTTATAAAAACTATATTTTTTGAACTTTTTGCATTTTTGAACAATGTTTTGGTCAAAATCATAAATCATAAATAAAACAATCATGAATCAAAATAAAAGTCTCATATTATTTTCTACCATCAATATTAATTAAATATAAGTAAATTAAAAACTCGTTTTTAACTTACTTACGATTGTATCAGTATTACTGATTAAGTTAAGACATGAAAGAAATTCGTCCATGGTTAAGATTAAGATATATTTCGTCCATGGATTAAGATTTAATTAAGTTGTCAATTTTATATTGACAAGTTTGGAACGCAATAAGACAGATAGATACGTTCAGAATTCAGATACAATACACTATACACATAGTATTTGTTATATGGTGTGACTATACACTACACGCTATAGAATCAGTCAAAATTCACGATCACAAATTAAAAAAAAAGAAGCATTTGTTTCTTAGCGATCGATGTTGAAAATATAGTATTTTTGCGTACTATATATTTCTTCAATAGTATATAGCACGCAGACCCGAAACATAGTATAATACGACATATTATTATAGTATGGTTGGCAGCCCTAGTTGGCGGCGCTTGGATGTAAACTCGTGTAGCCGCAACACAATCCACGGATGGAAACCACGCCCCCATCAAGCTTCCACCAAGGTGACCTTGGTTGGGAGGCGTGATTAAATCCGTCTGGAACGTGCTTTATTGTAACAGCTACAAACACATTCGTTGCTCATGTAACGCAATAGCGACCTAAAGTTTTAAAAGCATGCGACTCTCCGGCCCACACGCTTAAGTCTAAAATATTGGTGAAAATTGTATTATGATTAAAAATAAGCAGGTTTTCGTAACCGTATATAATAGGTCTTTACCTATGAAATTGCCGATTTGTATGGAGAATTTTCAAGAAGTTGCATTTTTCATACTAGCATTTTCTTTGTTCATTTAACAACCGTTAACACTCTTGTAACAAAACTTTTATGTACTAATGTTTGAACACTATGCTAACCTATTCCATTTACGATAAGCGAAAAAAATAAGTTTTGGCTAAGTTACAACCCCTCCGGTCACCCTTTTTTGGCTCACAAAAAAAAGAGTAACTTTCAAGATCTTTTTTTAATGCTATGAAAGCTTAAAAAAAGGACTTTATTTTTACTGATAGTTGACTATCATGGTCATAATTCGACATACGTAAATCAAGATATTGTTAAATGTTTTAAAACATAGAAGTTATTATTTTCTCTGTATGTGACAAAATATCGGCAAGTTCATAAGTAAAGACCTAATATTTATAGATATATATTGCGAACGATTTTATCCTAGCTTTCCGATGACCTAGAGACTTGAAACTTTGAAAATAGGTCAGAACTGGAAGGCAATGCAATATTATGGTGTCATTGAGCTGATCTGATGATGAAGCCGGAAGAAGCCCACAGGAATTCTATGATAAAACCTACAACCCCATCGTGTTTGGGCTCGTTAGAATAGGCATGACGAAATTTTTTTTTATTTTATGTTACATAAATTACCTCTCAAAAAAAGAAACATTGGTAAAATAATTATTTCGCTAGCGTGAAAACTGCCCGAGATATCACAGTTTAAAATGCACACAAATTGGACTCACCCGAAAACGCTCCATACTAACGGCTACCCTAGTTATGACGTCACGCCTAGGTGTTTGTATGCAATGCGTAGGAAAGTTTGGCAGCTATATTAAATATTGTGTTTATCAAAATTGTTTCTTATACAAATTTGCTATAAATTTTATGGATTAATTAAATGTATTATTTATTTTAATATATTTTAAACTTTTTAAATGGACTTGTCCGCCCAACTTTGAAGGGTAATAAAACAAATAATACGCAATATATAAAACCAAGAGGTATACAAGCTACTCTAAAAGTTCAATATGTTTACGGTTTTTAATAGTATTTTGTTATTTTATTCAGTAGTCGTCATCCCTATTGTTTTGACGAGTACTCTAATGGGAGACGAAGTCCAGGGTCTGATGATGAAGCTGACAGACAGAGTATGTTCATTACTTTTAGTCGGAGGATTTTTGTAAAAATATTAACCAAACTGTTTTTCAATTAGGGTTTTTCAAAATGACAAAAAACTGTATGCTCGATAGATAAGATGGCGTTGATAAAAATGTATGTGTCAATGTGATTTTTTTACTCAGCTTCGAAGAGTACTCAGGTAGGCAGGCAAATCTGATGTTACCCTAAAATGTTTCTCTTTGGCCAGATGTCAGCCAGCGAACGCTTATTTGCCTCTTTGGTACAGGCCGTTTATTTTTAAAAGCCAATTTTTACACTAAATATGAAAATGTCAAAATTAATAACAGTGTTTCATTGTTGGACAGAGGATGTTTCATTGTGTACACCTAGTAGTCCAATTAATGAGCATATTTGTTGTATGGAGACTACCGAATAATTCTCCAGTCAATGAAATTTGGCATGTGATGACGTTAGGTAATACAGATTACAGATGCACAATAAGCCAATATTTTTTTTTACGAGAAGTTAGGTATTTTTACCTAAACATAAAAATCGCTTATATCTCTCTGTGAATATTTCCTCGGGCTGAAACACTTTCTGTTTACGTACTTATGTACTTGTTAGAATAAGTATGTAAAGGAATCCAATCTATTTTCGACTTCAGAAATACCCCAAATTTAACTTTTAACTTTTTTCAATATATCTTCTATTGAAAAAATTATCTGTTGATTATTCTTTTTTAATATGTTTTTATATCCTTAAATACATAGCTTTGTTCAGTAAGCCAATAAATTTTCTTCTTTAATCGTATTTTTTTTATTTTTTTAACTTAAGTGGTTATTTAGGTAATGTGTACAAATACTCGGTCCATTTTATACTTTTATTAGATAAATTATTTTATATTAAAACAGATTCATTAATAATCCAAGATATTTTCGAACGCGCATATATTTTTTATGATAATCGCCGATTTAGGATAGAGCGTAAGGGTTGACCTTCACTTGACTACTTGGAGCTGCTTAGCCACGCACTTTTAGAGTAGTGCGCGTAGTAGTAGTAGTTTAGAGTAGAACGCCACAGGTCGTACTTCGTACCCTGCGTGAAGGGTATCTCCAGAAAAGACGCCAAATTTTAAATTTGGCCAATGACATCAGTTGATGTACAGAGGTCGTTTTCGGCGTTCAAATTGATACTGGGTGATAAACGTTTTTTTTTTATTTTGCATTGTGCATATTTTGGACATTATTAACAGTTTTTAGTGCATATTTTGGCCTTTTTAGTGCATTATTTGCATGCATATTATTTTGGAACTTTGTTAGTGCATACTTTGTCCGATGTCTAGTCTATTCAAAAAGATGAGTGTATTGTGTTCACGGTTCATGTATGTTTGTATGTATGTACAACAGATTTGGATGTGTGGGGTATCGTTAGAATCCTCACATTACGCTAACTAAGTGAACATGGCCTTTTTTGAAAAACCCCCTGATGCCAAATATATTAGATATAATATAGTATAGTATAATATAGTATAATATAAATAATATATAAATAAATATAATATATAAATAAATATAATATATAAATAAATAAATATATAAATAAAATATAGTATAGTATAATATAATATAGTAGATAGGGACCATCAAACTGAACAACTTTAACTATGGGACCAACTCTGAAATTGAGAAGAAAATCAGATGTTTCATACAAAAAATAATGACGAATAAAATTTTCATATAAACAATATTAACGAAATTGTCAAAATATATCTAAGGCAGCCATTACAAATGCTCATGATGAATTCCAGCAGTCATGTCAGTCACGGCTGTGATTGACGATTAACCTACCGTGTAATGGGGTGACTGATGGTTGCATGAAGTTGATTACTTCTTTCCATCAGTCAGTCAGTCAAACGTAATTCATGACTGATGGAATTTGACTGACGCGTGCATGAGCGTGTAATGGCTGCCTAAAAGCTGTTTTTTTTGTGGTTTCAGAGTTGGTCCCATAGTAAAAGTTGTTCAGTTTGATGGTCCCTATCTATCAAATTCAGCATTAGGGTTTATTTTTTGATATCCCATTACTCTCGTATTCCGGAAAGTAGTGACACTCAACTCAAGGTATGGCGAGGTCAAAATTTTGTCATTAGATGAATTCACATTTCACATGCCAATATTTAGGCAGTTCAGGTAAAACTGAGCTGATTTAACTCAGTAGCCATCTGCCCCCCCTTGGCAGGTAAAGGGGTGGCATTCATAGTTTCACGCCGCCACCGCACTTCAGAAAAAAAATCGGGTTGCACTCCGGGAGTGCCGGCAGAAGTGAAAACTTGAATATTAACGTTGTGCATTTTGATATTTTGGAATGGTTAGGGAATAATTTTGCACGAATGGCCGTCTTACGAATTTACTCTGCATTTGAATTTACGAATACAGAACGTCTTATCCATAGCTTGACAGAAAATCTAAGAGTTTTGACATTGAATTAAAAAATTTGCGCGTTGCTATGGTGACACAAGTGTTTACGTCTTGAAATGATGCGCCACCATTTTCGCCGCACCCCGTAGAAAGAGAGGGGGATACTTCCGCCGCCGGCTGTCTACTCTCCATCCGTCACATCCGTCTTACGAATTTTCGATCAGGATCACGTGATTCTTACTGACGCGAGTTTAGCATTTCCCATTACAAAAAGCGTACAACACCGCTAAAAAGGTTTCACTTCAAAAATCATAAAAAAAAAACGGTCATTAAATATACTTACCTTATTCAAAGCCTAATAATACACATTATAGTATTATACTTGACTTCCGGCCTAAATTCGTGTACAACAATGCCGTCCATTGGCTAAAATCATCCAATCAGCGATCACTTCTTGTTCGCGCCAAAACTTCCACTACCGGGCATGGCATTTTTTGGGGTACCTACCCAATTTATGTTGGTGTGACAGCTTGAGTTCACTATGGCTTCTGTTACTTAGCAATAGACTGTTGATAATGTTTTTAATTTGTCTCTTGTTTTAATGTCAATATATTTTTGGATTATAAAAGAACTACTGTTTTCTTATAGCTAATACCAAACTGGAAGTGAGCAAAAAGAATCAATTTAAAAAAAGAAAGTGCTACAAAAGTTTTTCCGAGATGGATATGGACCGTCTACCAACTAGGGTCATTTCCGATCTATCGCATCAATATGCGATAGTCCCAATGGACCAGACCACATTGGAAAGATAGCCATTAGCTTGGTGTTATCAAATATCATCGTCTGGGTTGCGAAGTAGGAAGCTTCTGGGAGATATGCCACCATGAATATGGTCACCCATCGCTAAAAATATTTTGATCGCATATTTATATAAATGGTGAACAAGGTTGTGGGCGGCATCATTACCTGAACTATTTTTGTGTTTTCATATCGATCGAATAAGGAACAAGGATCAAAAGAGCATATATGTGAAATGTACTTACCAGCCCTGACCTCTTAGACGCTTTCTGAAAGCGACACAAGACTATGGTTTTATATACACCTGGGACCAGCCCCACCCCCTACCTGAATGTCATAACATGCCAATATGTAGGGTAGGTGCACCAGTGAATGAACACCCCCCAGTGAATGAACAAATGTGTTATTTTTCTATAAAATAAGAAATCTTTCGTTCTCTACTCGTAACAGCATTTTTTTAGTGAAAATTCATACTTTATTACCTTAGCTGGCTGCACAGACGTCTATGTGTGTTCCGTAGTTTCTAAATGGCGATTGCTCAAAGGAGACACGTTGTGTAGTGTTCCTGTTTCTATAGACCAGTACTAAGGACAATGGTGCGACAGCATATTTTGATAATTAATAGCTTTCTCTCTTTCTACGGGGCGCGGTGAAAATTTCGGCGCGTCATTTCAAGACGTAAACACTTGTGTCACCATAGCAACGCGCTAATTTTTTAATTCAATGTCAAAACTCTAGATTTTCTGTCAAGCTATGGATAAGACTTTCGTACAATACTGTTCTGTATTCGTAAATTCAAATGCGGAGTAAATTCGTAAGACGGCAATTCGTGCAAAATTATTCCCTAACCATTCCAAAATATCAAAATGCACAACGTTAATATTCGATTTTTTTTCTGAAGTGCGGTGGCGGCGTGAAACTATGAATACCACCCCTTTACCTGCCAAGGGGGGGCAGATGGCTACTGAGTTAAATCAGCTCAGTTTTACCTGAACTGCCTAAATATTGGCATGTGAAATGTGAATTCATCTAATGACAAAATTTTGACCTCGCCATAGCTTGAGTTGAGTGTCACTACTTTCCGGACTACGAGAGTAATAGGATATCAAAAAATAAACCCTAATACTGAATTTGATAGATAGTGACCATCAAACTATTCAAACTGAACAACTTTTACTATGGGACCAACTCTGAAACCACAAAAAAAACAGCTGTTAGGCAGCCATTACACGCTCATGCACTCGTCAGTCAAATTCCATCAGTCATGAATTACGTTTGACTGACTGACTGATGGAAAGAAGAAATCAACTTCATGCAACCATCAGTCACCCCATTACACGGTAGGTTAATCGTCCGTCACAGCCGTGACTGAATGACTGATGGAATTCGAATGATGCTTGCATGAGCATTTGTAATGGCTGCCTTAGATACATTTTGACAATTTCGTTAATATTGTTTATATGAAGATTTTATTCGTCATTATTTTTTGTATGAAACAGCTGATTTTCTTCTCAATTTCAGAGTTGGTCCCATAGTTAAAGTTGTTCAGTTTGATGGTCCCTATCTACTATATTTGGCATCAGGGGGTTTTTCAAAAAAGGCCATGTTCACTTAGTTAGCGTAATGTAAGGATTCTAACGATACCCCACACATCCAAATCTGTTGTACATACATACAAACATACATGAACCGTGAACACAATACACTCATCTTTTTGAATAGACTAGACATCGGACAAAGTATGCACTAACAAAGTGCCAAAATAATATGCATGCAAATAATGCACTAAAAAGTCCAAAATATGCTCTAAAAACTGTTAATATGGCTAAAATATGCACAATGCAAAATAAAAAACCAGCCAAGTGCGAGTCGGACTCGCGCACGAAATACCAAAAAATTGCAAAATATCATATTTGTTGTGTGTGAGCCCCCCTTAAATATTTATTTTATTCTGTTTTTAGTATTTGTTGTTATAGTGGCAGTAGAAATACGTCATCTGTGAAAATTTCAACTGTCTACCTGTTGTCGTTATTAATATAGAGCAAAAAACGGCAAAAAAAATCACGTTTATTGTATAAGAGCCCCCCTTAAATATTAATTTTATTCTGTTTTTAGTATTTGTTGTTATAGCGGCAATAGAAATACATTATCTGTGAAAATTTCAACTGTCTAGCTATCACGAATACATGAGATACAGCCTGGTGACAGACAGACAGACAGACAGACGGACAGCGGAGTCTTAGTAATAGGGTCTCGTTTTTACCCTTTGGGTACGGAACCCTGAAAAACGTTTATCACCCAGTATCAATTTGAACGCCGAAAACGACCTCTCTACATCAACTGATGTCATTGGCCAAATTTAAAATTTGGCGTCATTACTGGAGATACCTTTTACGCAGGGTACGAAGTACGATCTGTGGCGTTGATGTAGGCATTAATGTTCTTCGTTTTCTTCAAGGCTCGGGTTTTTTACGCAAAATAGCGTCTAACTTTTTATGCAACCATTCGGCTAAGGAATGAGGAATGGCGTTCAATCATTGTTTCCAGTATTTCTATTGATTTAAATAGAGGCTAGCTTAACTAGCTCCCTATACGTAGCTCCCGCTACTAAACAAAATATGCACGATTGGGAAAAAAGGCTAAAATATGCTATAACGACGTAATTAGAGAGTGATCTATCTATCTAGATATCCGATATCTACTTATAAACACACTTATTAATTGTATTATTTAGAAATATCTACCACTACCTTTAAACTCTTGAAACATCATTTTTAATAACGGTGGCCACCAATCAAACTCGCTTACACTACTCCAAAAGTGCGTGGCTAAGCAGCTCCAAGTAGTCAAGTGAAGGTCAACCCTTACGCTCTATCCTAAATCGGCGATTGTCATAAAAATATATGCGCGTTCGAAAATTTCTTGGATTATTGATAAATCTGTTTTAATATAAAATAATTTATCTAATAAAAGTATAAAAATGGACCGAGTATTTTTACACATTACCTAAATAACCACTTAAGTTCAAAAAATAAAAAAAATATGATTAAAGAAGAAAATTTATTGGCTTACTGAACAAAGCTATGTATTTAAAGATATAAAAACATATTAAAAAAGAATAATCAACAGACAATTTTTTCAATAGAAGATATATTGAAAAAAGTTAAAAGTTAAATTTGGGGTGTTTCTGAAGTCGAAAAAAGATTGGATTCCTTTACATACTTATTCTAACAAGTACATAAGTACGTAAACAGAAAGTGTTTCAGCCCGAGGAAATATTCACAGAGAGATATAAGCGATTTTTATGTTTAGGTAAAAATACCTAACTTCTCGTAATAAAATTTATTGGCTTAGTGTGCATCTATAATCTGTATTACCTAACGTCATCACATGCCAAATTTCATTGACGGGAGAATTATTCGGGTCGCATAAGCCCCGTTGATCGGACTATAGGTGGACACAATGAAACAATTCCCATTTTCTTTTAAAAGTCTTGTTATTGGTTTATGTATCTATTTATTAATGAAACTATAACTGTCATTTTATACCTAATTAAGTAGATTCCGTTCCTCTAAAAACGGAATTCATATCTTTAAAAATGAGAGAAATATGAGACTCAGAGCTTTTGGTGTTGCATTGTTCCACACTGCTCTACGTTTGTATGTATGTGAGTTTTTGTATTGTTACTTGGGACAAGTTTCAATGGTTGTAAAGTAATTTATGCTTACTACATAAGTCAAAACTTGAAAAAATTAAACTTTAGTATTTACTTACCTTTTAAAAAAAACTAAAAACCGACTTCAAAAAACCTGCCTCTAAAAAGCAAGAAATAATATTCAAATCATTAGATATGCATTATCATTGTTATATAATAACAACACGTCTATTGAAGTCGGGTGGGGCTGGAGTACAACTTCGTTTTTTTATTCTAAAAGCCCTACCTTACTTCAATATACGTGTTGTTATTATATAACAATGATAATGCATATCTAATGATTTGAATATTATTTCTTGCTTTTTAGAGGCAGGTTATTTGAAGTTGGTTTTTTGTTTTTTAAAACATTTTTTTTTATTTTTAAAACAATTTTTATTTTTTTGTTTTTAGTGTAAGTACCTTCTCTATTAGGTAGTGTAGTGTAAGTATATTATTTGGTAGAAAAATCGGCTCAGTCAAACGTGAGATATTCGCGGAGAAACATACATTCATACAGGTCAAACTGAAAGAGAACCTTCTTTTTTTTGAAGTCGGTTAAAAAGACTAAAAGTACCTCTTACCCAACAAAAAGAATCATCTTATTCGGTTCATAAATAACAAAATAGTCAAGTTAGTTGATGCAAAATCATAGTGTTTTCAGGATACCTTGAAAACTACTGAACCGATTTGAAAAAAAAATAAACGGGACCATTTCGCAAAAAAATTGAATCGAACAAAAAAAGAATCATCAAAATCGGTCCATAAATGTCGAAGATACGCGCGAACAACGATAAAAAAAAACATACAATTAAGGATGTAATAAAACTAGAGATGGGAAAGTGTTTCTGCCCGGGCGGGAAAATTGGGAAAAAACCCAGGCACATTGGGCATAAATCTTTTATGCCCAAATAAATGCCCAATCTGTGGGCAGAAAAAAAACTTTTGTTCAACGACGAATAAATGAAAAAGTTTTAAAGAAATAAAACGAAATATTAGTTATTTAACAAATATTTATTATAATTTGTCTTTTGGGTATATATTTTACTGATTAGTCTAAGCAAACAAAGGTAAATAGAATCAACATTTTTAAAAACTCGCTTATATTCGCCTTTTATCTATTCCGTGTCGGTAGGGCTGCCATCCGTCCGGGTTTTCTCGGATTTCTCCTAGTTTGGAGGGCGTCGGGGGAGCGGAGGAGGAGGTTCTCAGTTCGTCGGAATGTTTGTTTTTTTATGTATGTTACTCGATTACTCGAAGACGGCTGGACCGATTTGAAATATTCTTTTTTTTGTTTGAAAGTATACACTTTCAAGTTGGTTCCAGTGTCATGAGGTCAGGATCTAATGATGGGATCCTGGAGAAATCAAGGGAACTCTTCAAATATAATAGGCACACCTATAGCGATTTTGGTATTTTCTTAAGTAATTTATGCATTTGCTTTTAGAAAGTATCATTTTGGTGAAGTGGAACTGATGATGAAGACCATAGATGACCATCGGAATTATTCAATACTATTTCACTGGTGCGATATGGTTACTTTTACATGATTGCTAAGCTATTATGCTCATCATAATGCATATGGTGAAGTGGAGCTGATAGTGAAGTATCAAAAGAGCTCCTCAACAATTAGCGCCCCTGCGTCGGGAAAAGCAGTATGTTGTAAAAGGTGATGAGACGTTGACATGAGGCTGTTGTAACTTATATAAATCGTCACTAAATATACCTACCACAAAAAAAGTTAAAAATACAAAACCTCTTTAAAAAAATAACTTAATAAAAATAGCTTTAAAAATAAATGGCTCTAAAAAGGTAGAAGTAAAATATTCAAATCTGCATAATTACTAATTCGAAAGTTTGTACGCATAATATCTAATATTAAACAACGTCTTATGAAGTTGGGTTTGGTTTAAAACCTATGATTGATGAAGTTTAGATAAATAAAATATTTCCTCCCCCCACCCGACTTCAAAAGGTGTTGTTTAATATTAGATATGCGTACAAACTTTCGAATTAGTAATTCATCATATCAGCCGCATGACACCCACTGCTGGGTATAGGCCTCCCCCAAAGATTTCCACGACGATCAGTCCTGCGCTTCCCACATCCAGTGGCTTCCGGCAATCTTCACCAGATCGTCGGTCCACCTTGTCGGGGGCGGGGCCTACTCACGGAGCGTCGTCCGGTGCGCGGTCGCCATTCAAGATCCTTTCCGCCCCAACGGCCATCGGTTCTTCTCGTTATGTGTCCAACCCACTGCCACTTTATCCTTCGAGCGATGTCGGTTACTTTAGTTCGCCTGCGGATCTCCTTATTTCTGATTCGATCACGCAGGGAAACCCCGAGCATGGCTCTCTCCATTGCAAAGAATTAGTAATTATGCAGATTTTTTATTTAACTTTTAAAAACATTTATTTTTGAAGCTATTTTATTTAGGTCATTTTTTTAAGGTTTTGTTTTTTTGGGAAAAAAGGCTTAAAATTGTAAAAGTTAACTAAACTTTTAAACTGGACCAAGCTAAAAGTGAATATAAAAAATTAAATGTCCGTGGTCAAGGCTCCAAAGTCCGGGGTTTTTACGCATCCGGTCCTGAGCGGTAGGTTTTAGAGATGGCAGCCCTATGTGTATCGTAGAATGGAAAACAATATTTACCCAATGTTGACACACAAATGCAAAAAACTTCTGACGGAGTGGCTAAAGACCCTAGCATATTATTATGCAGAAACTGAAATAATTTTGGAAAGGATAAGTTAAAAAATATAATTTTAAATTAAATTTAAATCATATAATACCGTTTCAATTATGCATATAAATAATTAAATAATTCTTCGATAACACACACACACACACACACACACTTGTTTTTGTATTTGGGAAATAAAAACTATTTTTATTTTTCATTTATTTATGTGTCGGTACATCAAAGGGTTCTCGGGTAGTTACGCCAAGTTTTATGTATAGTAGGCAAAACTATCTCTCCAGATTCCCGCTGTCCCTCGCGCCAGTTGGCTGACATTTACCGTAGTGAGCCTAATAAAAGCATTTAAAAATGTCGGTAAATTGGACACTCGAACTATTATTGTATTTATTAGGAACTATTATTATTTTATTTCGAACCATTTTTATAATATTATTATAAATTATTATTATTATGCTATTATTATTATTATTATTATTATTTTGAACCATTATTATATTCATTAGTTCAAAATAATAATAATAATAGCATAATAATAATTTATAATAATATTATATGCAATGTAAAATTCTTAATGCTGAGTAGGTACTCAGCATAAGAATTTTATTGCGATTATACCCTACCTTTTTTTCTACCTACCTAATAAGAATAGTGGTAAGGTAGAAGAATAGTAGTATCTTGCATTACGGATGTCGGCAAAATGTCAGATAAATAATCGATACTTCTATAGGTATACCTAGTATCCCCGTAAATTGCAAAAAAATCTGGCGACCATTTTTTAAATTAAAAAAACTAAAAACAATTGTATTGCTTATATTTTTTATTTCCTAGACCCTATCTTATTGAAAATAATAAATAAATAATTAAGCGGATGACGTTAACGTGGATGTTAATGTAACAATGTTTTCGTATTTCCAATTTCGGGTATAGTTTCCACAATGAAAGAAAATGATTAATTTACTTCTTCGATTAATAAACCATTTGTACCAACTCGTTTATTGGACGACTTATGATAAGATTATACAGATTTATAGACAAAGCTTATGCCGTCATTTCGCATAAACTCGTCGTTCTCGCTATTCGCCAAAAATTTTTGCCTATCGGCGAACACCGGGAATGTAGGGAGCCGCTCTCGCCAATGCCGTTGTTTGACAAAAGTTTTGCCTCTCAGCAAAAACGATGAATGGCAACCTACTGGTATGAACCTCACCGAGTGGTGCGGGGTGGCCAAGAGAGTTTAAATCGGGAGTGTCCTTCTCTACTTGTATTTTCATATAATTATTTTCCTTTAGTAAAATTTTTACTACTTTCGAAGATTTTGTGATAAATATATACTTACGTCTACGATTCAAAGACAATATTTTAATTAGAACATCCAAATTCATGAAAATATAAGTTTATGAACAATAATCTTAACTAATTTAATTAAAATTAACTATATTTTACGTTTAAATAAATTTTGTAGATCAATTTTGTAACAAAAAATAAATGCCCAGATAAATGCCCAGTGGGCGGGAATTTATGGGCGTTTATTGGGAATATTCCCAATCTGCCCAAAATGCCCGGCATTTTCCCCATCAGTAAATAAAACAGATGCTTCGTTCGGAGTTATTTTATTAATAAAATACATGTAAAATAATTTTTTTTTTCTTACAAAGAGGTTATAAGAAAACTGAATTTCTTAGTGCTCATCACGGTTAGTTCAGAGCCATCACGCCTTATTAGTAAGTTTGAATAGATTAACATACACGTTACTAACATAACAAGTGATGTATAGGTACTTGGTTATTTATAAAGCTGTTGGGTTTTAAAGTAAATGGGAACGGGAACGAGAACGAAAACGGAAACGGGAACGGTACTTACCTACTAGACGTGTGCGCCGATCGGCGTGGCGCACGCCGCCGGTCATTTTAGCCGCGCCGCCGCCGCCGAAGTTTTCGTCGGCGTCATCGGCGTCAAAATCCAAGTGTAACATGTGTAAGAAACAAGTACAAAAAGCTGAAATAACTTGCATCTAGATACATAATTATCTCATATTTTTTATTCTTTTCCTCTCTTTTTTGAATTACTTTGATTGTTGCCATTGAGGTTTTTTTGTAGTGATTTATAATTTAATCTTTATCATATCATCCGCACGACACCCACTGCTGGGTATAGGCCTCCCCCAAGGATCTCTACAACGATTTGTCCTGCGCTGCCCGCATCCAGTGGCATCCCGCGACCTTCACCAGATCGTCGGTTCACCTTGTGGGGGGCCTACCCAAGGAGCGTCGTCCAGTGTGCGGTCGTCATTCCTACCTTTTTGCCCCAACCGCCAGTGTTTCTTCTCGCTAATATATCCCGCCCACTGCCACTTCAGCTCAACAATCCTCCGAGCGATGTCAGTTACTTTAGTTCTCCTACGCATCTCCTCATTTCTGGTTCGATCACGCAGGGAATGCCGACCATGGCTCCCTCCATTGCATACTGGGTGACCTTGCCTTCTTATGAGACCCGTAGTTAGCGACCACGTTTTATCGCGGTAAGTCAACACAACACTGACAACACACGCTGGTCACAGACTTTTGTCTTGACACACTGAGGTAAGTTGGACGCGAAGATTTGTCGAAGCTTCCTGAATGCTGCCCATCCGAGCTGGATTCGATGAGAGATCTCTTTTTCGAAGTCGAACTTACCTAACTGCACTGTCTGTTCTAGGTATACGTAATGGTCAACAACTTCAAGTGTAGTGTTTCCAACATGAGCTGGAGTGGGTACAACATGAGCACTCGACATGATTTTAGTCTTATCCATCTTCAAGTGGGTCTTAGACCCACTTTTTGGAAGGCACTACGGACATCTTCGAGCATTGTGTTCAAGCCTTCCATGGTCTCAGCCATAAGAACTATATCATCGGCAAAACGAAGGTGTGTTATGTACTGGCCATTAATGTTGATACTGAGTCCTTTCCAGTCCAAGAGCTTAAAGATGCCCTCCATCGCAGCTGTGAACAGTTTCGGAGAAATAACGTCTCCCTGTCTCACACTTCGCTGTAGTTGGATGGGATCTGTGCTCTGATTCTGTACTCGGGCCGACACGATATGGTGGCATTTTCTTATAAGTGCCTCAACACCTCGATATACCTAGTCTACTTGGTGCACCTCTGGAGACTGCAGCACTGCCCAGGTCTCAATCGAATCAAAGACTTCAACATAGATCACGAACGCCAAGCAAAGTGGCAGATTATACTCCCCAGTCTTCTGTATAACCTGCCGCAGCGTATGGATGTGGTCTATTGTGCAAAAGCCTTTTCAGAACGCGGCTTGTTCGGGAGGTTGGAAGTCGTCGAACTTGCGAGCGCGATGATTCGTAAGATTCGTATTCTTCAAGAGGGTCTTGTCACCCTTTTTAAAGAACAGTTTACCTCACTTTCACTTCACTTATGTTCCATGTCTTCGGCATTCTGCCTTCGATGATGACGAAATTGAAAAGCTTCTGGAAGTCTTCTATTCTACTTATTTTGACCATCCTCGCCGATTACGCCGATGACGCCGCCGCCGCCGACAATTTAGACGCCAGACGCCGCCGCCGGTCAAATGACCATCGGCGCACATGTCTATTACCTACTAATCTCTGAACTAAACTTTTCAATAATGTATACCAATTCGAATTTAATATTTATAACTAAGACAGGACAACGTCTGTCGGGTCAGCTAGTAAAATAAATATTTGAGGGGGCTCCCATACAACAAACGTGATTTTTTAGCCGTTTTTTGGTACGGAACCCTTTGTGTGCGAGTCCGACTCGCACTTGACCGGTTTTTATTTCCTTACCCTCAAAAAATATTTTGTTACAGTAGGTAGGTAATCCTTTCTTTATAAACTTTGCAAGAGGTAGAGTACAAGAATGTTAATGATGTCATCTCATTAATGAGACTGTAATTGACAATAATAACACATGCCTAGTTCCAAATCACGCCAACAGCACTGTTAGCCTATAATCCATTAAATGAAGTAGGTACACAAATACCCTATCTATGTAATATTTTGTGACTATTTAATTTGGTCGGATACGCGCTAACAGCGTGAGCGTAGTAGCGTGATTCGGAACGCGGCCACAGTATCATCAAATGTATTTATATTCGTTCGTATACTTCTTACCTACCTACCTACTCGTTACTTCAAATGTGTCACCGAACTTCAGTACCTATGCTTAGGCGTCACTTAAGTCACTTACATCCAATTGCACTAAACTTAAGAATCGCCTAAGTCTTTTCTTAACTACAACTCGACCAAGTTAAGTAGGCGAATGACAGCTACATGACCGCTAAGTTTGACACCGTTTTAATTTGGTCGTGTTGTAAGTTAGGAACAGACTTAGGCGATCCTTAAGTTTAGTGCAATCGGGTGTAACTTACTTTAAATTAGGCGAATTAATTTGAAGTGGGATATTGTGCTGGCTCAATACGAAATAGAGGCTACTTTTTACAAATTCTTTTACCCAAAGTCGCTCGAACGGCAAAGTACGTAGCAGCGGTGCTCGAAGTACGCAGCAAACAGCGGTGCCCCGGCTCCCACCCCCCCACCCCCCCCCATTTTCTTTTGTGACTTTTACAGGGTGTTGAAAAGAAAAAAATAAAAAGCTGAAAATTCCATTGATGAATTTAGCACAAAACATTATGTACAACAGATACTATTGATTAGACATGTGCGCCGATGGTCATTTGACCGGCGGCGGCGTCTGGCCTCTAAATTGTCGGCGGCGGCGGCGTCATCGGCGTAATCAGCGTGGATGGTCAAAATAAGTAGAATAGAAGACTTTTCCGTTTTCAATTCCATCCCGTCATTGTCGAGGGCAGAACGCTGAAGACATGGAACATAACATAAGTGAGGTGAAAGTGGGTGATTCTGTTCTTAAAAAAGGGTGACAAGACCCTCTTGAAGAATACGAATCTTACGAATCGTCGCGCTCACAATTTCGACGACTTCCAACCTCCCGAACAAGCCACGTTTTGAAAAGGTTTTGGCACTATAGACCACATCCATACGCTGCGGCAGGTTATACAGAAGACTGAGGAGTATAATCTTCCACATTGCTTGGCGTTCGTGGTCTATGAGAAAGTCTTTGATTCGATTAAGACCGGGTTCGATTGCGTAAGGTAATCGTATTCATTTGACAGTTCATATCGTATTCCATCGGCTGCAATTTGTATGGGATGACATATATTATGATAAAATATGAACTGTCAAATGAATACGATTGACTTTACACAATCACCTAACTGGACAGTTCTGCAGTCTCCAGAAGTGCACCAACTGGACTAGGTATATCGAGGTGTTGAGGCACTTATAAGAAAATGCCACTATGTCAGCCCGAGTACAGAATCAAACCACAGATCCCATCCAACTACAGCGAGATGTGAGACAGGGAGACGTTATTTCTCCGTAACTGTTCACAGCTGCGATGGAGGGCATCTTTAAGCTGTTGGACTGGAAAGGACTCGGTAGTCGGTATCAACATTAATGGCCAGTACCTAACGTACCTTCGTTTTGCCGATGTTATAGTTCTTATGGCTGAGACCATGGAAGGCTTGAACACAATGCTCGAAGATATCCGTAGTGCCTCCCAAAAAGTGTGTCTTAGAATGAAGATGGATAAGACGAAAATCATGTCGAGTGCTCATATTGTACCCACTCCAGCTCTTGTTGGGAACACAACACCACACTCGAAGTTGTTGACTATTACGTATACCTAGGACAGACAGTCCAGTTAGGTAAGTTCGACTTTGAAAAAGAGATCTATCATCGAATCCAGCTCAGATGGGCAGTATTCGGGAAGCATCGACAAATCTACGCATCCAACTTACCTCAGTGTCACAAGACAAAAGTCTATGATCAGTGTGTGTTGCCACAGTTGACTTAGCGCAGTAAAACGTGGTTGCTAACGACGGGTCTCATAAGAAGGCTCAGGGTCACCCAGTGTGCAATGGAGGGAGCCATGGTCGGCATTCCCTGCGTAATCGAACCAGAAATGGGGAGATGCAATAAGATAACTGACATCGCTCGGAGGATTGTTTAGCTGAAGTGGCAGTAGGCGGAACACATTAGCGAGAAGAACCAACGGTGGTTGGGGCGGAAAGTTTGGAATGGCGACCTCACACAGGACGACGCTCCGTGGGTAGGCCCCCCACAAGGTGGACCGACGATCTGGTGAAGGCCGCGGGAAGCCGCTGGATGCGGGCAGCGCAGGACCGATCGTTGTGGAGATCCTTGGGAAAGGCCTATATCCAGCGTGTAGGGTTGCCAGATCGAAAGTCCAAAATATCTGGAGAAAATTTTAAAAGTCGGGATTTTGCGGTTGTTGCCGGGAGAAATAATTATTTAAAATAAAAATGTAACTTAAATGTCTGTATATAGCAAGAAAACGGCAGCGCGATTTGTAGTCAGTTTCATCCACTAATCTTGTACTATTGCCTGTCTATAGTAAAAGAAAATGGCCGCGCAGCGCGATTTTTAGACAGTTTTATCCAATAATATTGTAATCTATGGTTTCATCCGTGAAAATTATTGCTTTCTAGAGAACTTTCGGAACAGCTAATTTTCCGGGAGATTTTTAGATTTTTCGGGAGTCGGGAGATCACTTGAAATTCCGGGCGAATCCAGGCGAATCCCGACCATCTGACAACCCTACCAGCGGGGGTGTCGTGCGGCTGATATGATAATGATTAAATTATAAAATCACAGTAAAGAAAACCTCTATGGCAACAATCAAACTAACACAAAAAATAGAGGAAAAGAATAAAAAGATGCAAGTTATTTTAGCTTTTGTACTTGTTTGTTACACTTGGGTTTTGACGCCGATGACGCCGACGAAAAATTCGGCGGCGGCGGCGCGGCCAAAATGACCGGCGGCGTGCGCCACGCCGATCGGCGCACACGTCTACTATTGATCTAAAACATTTAACACTTATTTAACCAATTGTAATATTCTTTTGGAGTTACTAAGGTAAAAGACCTATGCAACAACCACAATTTAAAAATACATATTGATGAACCTACCCGGAAAAAATCATGCATAGACCACATGCTTAGTAATATCAAAAATGCCGAGGCTAAGCTGTTGCCATTGTATTTATCTGACCACGAAACTGCACAGTTATTAAGCTTTAATGTTAAACAGATACCGTCAAAACAAGAAAGCTATTACATTTATAAAAAAGATTATTTTATTGAGAACATAAATAAATTCAAGGAATGTTTAGCTAGTCTTTCATGGCAGGACGTCTATGAAGAAACTGATTTTAATGTGGCCTTTTCTTGTTTTTATGACACATTGTGCTTATTTTATAATTTATGTTTTCCCACAATAAAAGTCAAGCGAAGAAATAAGAATATTAACCATAGATGGATAACTCAAGGGTTGAGAAAAAGCTGTAAAACCAAAAGAATATTACGCTATCGCTATTATACACATAAGACTATAACAAATAAAAATACATATTTATCATATTCTAGATTACTGAAAAGGGCCATATTAAAGTCAAAAAAGAACTCCAATATTAAATTCATTAATAATAGTGACAATAAATGTAAGGCGACATGGTCAGTTATAAATAATGAAGTGAATAACCTGAAGAACCCAAGTAATGTTACTGAGTTGAAGATAGGAAACACTTTATTAACTAATCCGGCTGATATAGCAAATGCCTTCAATAATCATTTTACTAACAACCAATGTTCTACGTCTGCAACTAAAAGGAAACATCTAAAATCATTAAGGTGTAATTCCATGTTTCTCATGCCCATGACAGAAAAGGAAGTAAAAACAGAAGTTTTGAAACTAAACAACACAAATACAGAAGGCTATGATGGAATTAACACTAAAATAATAAAATCATGTATTGAACAAATAATATCAGTGTTAACCTATCTTATTAATAAATATTTTTCCTCGGGAACATTTCCAGACTCTTTAAAGCTGTCAGTTGTCAGACCGCTTTTCAAGAAAGGTGAAAAAGATAATATAAATAATTATCGCCCTATTACACTTGTACCAGTTTTTTCAAAAAATTTTGAAAAGTGTATGCTTAAGAGATTGATGGCCTTTTGCAATAAATATAATATTATAAATAAAGATCAGTATGGTTTTGTAAACGACAAATCAACAACGTTAGCCATTTTTAATTTAATGAATACAATTTTGGATAAAATCAATAATAATTTCTGGACTACAGGACTATTTTTTGACTTGTCAAAAGCTTTTGACTATGTTCCACATAACCTACTGTTAGAAAAGTTGGAAAATATAGGTGTGAGAGGTATTACCCTTCAATGGTTAACATCTTACCTATCTAACCGTAAACAATATGTTACCGCAGATAGAGTTATTGAAAATGAGTTACTATCATTTTCCCCTAGTTGTCGTGAAATTAAGACTGGTGTCCCACAGGGGAGTGTGTTGGGTCCTCTTTTGTTTATATTATTTATAAATGACATATTTGACATTACCAACCATAAATGTATACTATACGCCGATGACATTTCTATAATTGTGACGACTGAGAAAAGAAATAATACATTGACTGATCATGAGACTGACATAAATAACACTATTGACATATTAATTAAATGGCTGAAATCACATAATATGAATATTAATTTAGATAAATCCGTATTTATTCAATTTAATCAATCTGAGTATAGCCATCATAATATTAATTTGAATAATATTAAAATTAACGAGGTGACAAATGTAAAATTTCTTGGAATTGTAATAGATAAACTTAGATTATTTATATGTCTAGATAGAGTCTTAGGCTTTTGACGTATTAAACAAAACAGTCCAACTTTTTTAAGGTGGTGTGCATTTTTAGCATCATCGCGTCCAAAGAGTATTGTAATAAAAACTATGGCCGGCTCACACTACTGACAATGTGTGCGTGTTTTGGTCACCCAACTGTTGGGTGATATTTTTTTCGACGCTGTCGTAGCTTCGACTGTCTATCTTGACATATAAATAATCTAAGTAGATAAATTTTTGAACTGGAAACTACAAATTGAAAATGTATGTAACAAAATAAACAAATTTAGTTATGCTCTGCGTCAAGTTACAAGAGTAACAAATAAAAGAACTGCGATTTTGTGTTACCGTGCTTATGTAGAATCGATCTTGCGATACGGACTGATGGTATGGGGTAATAGCACGGATTGGAACAGAGTATTCGTAGCACAGAAGAAATGCATAAGGGCCATATATGGAATTCTACCTGATGAATCATGTAAACCGATATTTAAAAACCTAGGTCTTCTGCCCTCTCCCTCGCTTTACTTATACGAGATATGTAATTTTGTGCACCGAAATAGATATTTATTTGCGAAAGCATCTGATGCCCCAAACACTAGAGTGCGAAGAGACAAACATAAACTAGTCATAAGAAATGTACCAAACACAAGAAAATATAGTAAAAGTTGTCCTGTAATGTGCGTTAGAATATACAATAAGATTCCCAACGATCTGAAAATATTGAACAACTTTAAATTTAAAAAAAGTCTCTTCAAATGGCTAAATGAAAATAATTTTTATAGCATTAAGGAATTTTTTGACAAAAAGTAATTTTATGACATTTATAATTAACTATTGACATCTTAGATCATTGATTGACATGTATATTATTATTATTGACATTTTGAGACCTAGTTTTTTTTTTTTATAGAATGCGCTGTTTTTCCTTTTTATCTTTTCGTGTACCTATATTAATAATTTGCATGCTATTTTAATAGTAAAACATGAGCACGTTTATTCACTTAATGTTACCATCATTTCATACCATGTTTGATGTGAATAAATGATTATGATTATGAACGCTTTAGGTAATAGTCAAATAACAGTATTCCCGTGGACAAAGATGACACAAAAAGCTCAAGTAAGTACATCGGTTACAACTTCATAATCATCTTGAAAGTAAAATTTTCAACTTTAATTTTCTTTTCGTCCGATAGCGTTAAAAAAGACAAAAACCTAAATTGTTACTTATGCATCAAACCAAAATGACACAATTTCATGTATTAGGCTAAGTGAATGGTGCAGAAACTATATACGAAAAAAACAAACTTTAATATTTTTAAAAGCTAAAAACTTATCCCGATCGGTCTAAAATGCAAGTTGAAGTGTTTTTAGATACCTATTTTGAAAGACTAATACTTCAAAAAACGAAGGAAGTTCTCAGTTCGGTTGCATTCAACCGAGACCTAAATTAATGGGTGACTGATACTGATGATGATGGGTGACTGGTACTGAGTGGGCAATTATTATACCAATTATGACGTTCACATTTTTAACACGTTTTTATAAGGTTACCTACTTTCTCATTTGTTTGTTTGTATTTTGTCATCTCGATTAGGATAAAAGTCACCTTTTTACGTCCCCTAAAAAATATTGCAATATTGCATAGTCAGTAACAGTATGATAGTAGGTACGATACGTACGAGTATGTAGGCAAATCAACCCTCAACATTATGTAGTTCAACTTGAATTTTATTAGAAACAGCCTAATGATTCCTACGGACCGACGATATGGTCACCCTACACACTGATTATTCATAATAAATCATAGTAAATAAATTTACTTATTTCTCTAAAACGAATTAAGATATAGTGAAAATATGTTTTCGGGCCGTTTATCGTGATCAAACGGTTACGTAAACTTGCTTATTTTTAATCTTAATACAATTTTCACCAGTATTTTAGACTTAAGCGTGTGGGCCGGAGAGTCGCATGCTTTTAAAACTTTAGATCGCCATATCTTTGTCCCTGTTGCGTTACATGAGCAACAAATGTGTTTGTAGCTGTTACAATGAATATGTAACGGCTACAAATACATCAACCCAGCGGTACAGGCTCCGATTGATCTGGAATTCGACGATTTAACAAAAAACATAACCTCAAAGCATGCGAATCTCCGTGCCACATGCTTTTGTCAATCATTCTGCCGGGAAGCCGGTACAATCGATTTGATATCTGAAATAAGAACGTATATCATCGGTACATTACTTCTAGGTAGTTTTAGAATGGAATTATTCAGTGGCACGGAGATTCGCATGCTCACGTGAGTACTATACAAAAATTCTCACTATTCGTTTAAAAGAAATTCAACTTAATTGCTTTTGTCATAGAGTTGAAATTCTATCGATGACATTGACTGAAGACTCTACTGTGTGAATGAAACAACACTAGGTGGAGGTCGATGTCTCGTTCGCACAATTGCCATTACTAAACAATAATACCACGATAGTAAGAAAAAAAAATGTACGTTACCAATCACGTAGTGTATCAAAGTTAAAGATTCGGAGTGGAATATTGAAAATATACTACTTTAATATTAATTTAGAATAACACATAGTAATTGTAAAATAAAACTGAACTTACTCTTTTGATTTAATTAGATTTCTACAATAATGCTAATCAGCATTATTATAGTTGTATAAATTCAAGTGTCAATCCTGGCAACTCCGATCCGATTTTGACTTTGGCGCCGAATTTCAATTTTAGAATTTCAATATTCAGGAAATATTCCTTTACAAAACTAGGGTGACCATAAATACTACACCATTTCAGATTTCCCAAAAACGCAATTGTTCTATCAATGGGGAAGGCAACTGTCAAAATGGCGCTGCGTACGCTTGTTCTACGAGAGCTATGAAAACAAAGGACATTTACTTTAAAAAGTCGTATTTTTAGCTTTAAAATGATTAAATTCTGTGTAAGGCTTTAAAAATGTTGGCACTTACAAATTTCAGAAAAATCTGGATATAGAAAAAATTGATAAATTCTGTAAGAATAAAAACGTCATAATTTGGCTTTCAATTCAGGCATTTGCATTGTAGAATAGTCTTTTATATCCATTTTAGGTCAATGGGTCTTTTTCGGTAAAAAAATACCACAAAATAAATACCTTTTTTCGCGGTGTTATTAAAAGTTGCCAATACACTTATTTATTACGTATACAAATTATAATTAGAAACAAATTACGAGACGTACTGCCCCCAGGAGCTGACGTTTTCGAAAAACTTTCTAAATAGGTATTAATATTTTCATAATATATTTTTAAACAAAATATATTACATTCTTTTTAATAGTTAATATTATTAAGAGATACCTATACAGAAAAGCCAATAATAATCAACAAAAAGCAACATTTTTCTTACAAAATGTTTTCAAAATCATGTTTGACTTCCGTAAATTTTCGTCTTGAAAGTCATTTCGCGCGAGGAACTGCTGTTAACACTGGTAATACAGCCGGCATTATCAAACTGCTTGAAAACAAGCTGCAACGTCCTCTTCAATGGCTAATATGTCAACTGCACGCAAATGAGTGAAGTTTAAGACATCTTTTTGAATACTTAGACGGTAGTACTACAGGGCCGAAAAGATTTAGTGGTCCGATAGGGAAGGCACTTAATAATTTTGAATGTCTTCCAGTCAAATCATTTACTGCCGTAACGTAAGCTATTGTTTGCACAGATATAACGAAGAGCCGTGATGATTTAAGTACAGACCAACTGTATATTTTAGAAATGTGTCCAGCAGTCAGCAAGGGCGAGTGTGATGAAAGATTGGCAACACATAAACTTGGTAAAGTATGTTATTCGAGGTGGTTTACCACGGCAAACAAAATTACCCACGACACTACCAGTAGTGCGCCTTGGTAGTGTCGTGGGGAAGAAGGGCGAAAATTGAACAGGGTAGGTGTGTCGTTAAAAGTAGCAAAAAATAGCATAATCTTATTTTTAGTACCGGATTGTGGTATTTTTATTTAATATGATAAAAAAATTGTCCTCCAGAATTTAACATGTTTAATAGTTATTATTTGCAGGTGCCATTTGAAAGAAGGGCATCATTGAATTTTGACGATATTTTGGACTGGTCTAAACCATGAAAAATTCAGACAACTTAGGGACCAAACGCCATCTTTAACAAGACGGTCTAATACACCAGACTTAGATTTAAGTGTATATTTGACGAAAATAAGAACAGGAGAGCCGAGCGATAGGCTAGGATCAGCTTTTTGCTTATCGAGAAGATGCATAGACAGAAAAATCCATTTGACTCGGGAATGTCTACTGGCCGATTTTGTGCCATTGCATATAGGCCTTGATCACATATCCCGGAGCGAGATAATAGAAAAAAATAGAATTCTTCCGAACTACATTTTCGAAAGTGATGAATCTCCTAAAGCAGTCATTATATTAGATGGCACTTACCTTTTCATTGAGAAAAGCTCCAACTTTCTGTATCAGCGACGCACATACAGCTCACATAAATATCGAAATCTTATTAAAACATTTATTATAGTTAGTGCCGATGGTCATATAATAGATATAAAATGACGATATGCCGCAACAACCACAGATGCGGACATTATGAAAAATATAATAATAATAATAAAGACTTTATTGCACACGACAAAACATAATACACAGAGAAGAAAAAGACAAAAAGAAAACATACAATAGGCGGCCTTATTGCTACATAGCAATCTCTTCCAGGCAACCTTGGGTGAAAGAGAAAAAATAAATAGGAGAAAGGGGAATGGGTGCATGGTAGAGGATAAATATAGATAATGAATATATGCTAGAGGATAAGTACAGATAGAAAAGAGAATTAGATAATAAAATATTATATATTAAAAAAATATATTAGAAATGACGACCAGCCGATTGAAGACTGCACATTTCACTATTTGTTTGAAGAGGATGATGTTCTGGTTTTAGACAGAGGATTAGAGATGCAGTACCATTCATAGAATCCTATGGATATGCTGCACATATGCCGATGACGAAACGGCGAAACGAAAGTCAACTGACGACTATAGACGCTAACAAGTCAAGACTAGTTACAATCTGCAGATGGGTCATTGAGGCCGTAAACGGTAAGTTCAAAAGAGATTTTAAAATCTTCAGGCACAGAATTTTCAACCGCGCCTCGCCAAACATCTTCAATGATTTTAAAATAGCCGGAGCTCTAATCAACTGCTTCCAAGAGCCTTATGAGGATAGCCAATACACAGCTGAATTCATAGAATCAATCCGGTTGAATTTAATAAACCAAATCTTCTGGCGGATTATATTGAAGAAAATAATATTAATCGCCAAAGAGTCACATTTCAAAGATTAAATGCTAATGACCAACATATTATAGATTTTCCCGAGCTCACACACGAACAATTAATTTTAATCGCAATAGGAACGTACCACCTAAAGTTGGCGCGCGCGTTCTTATTGCAGTGAGCATATGAAAAGGACGGGAGTATATTAAATTGAATACTATCGACATCCAGAAAGAATTCATATCAATAATGAACAAAGTGTTCTAATAAGATGTAAAATTCAATCGAGGCATGTGCGGAGCAAAACATATTATACCTACATTTTGTATAATCCTGAAGCACAGGATCGCAGTGTCATAAATGAATATTATTGCTCGTGCATTCATGGCCGCCGAACGCTTGGATGTTGCGCTCATGTTATGAGCATTTTGTACTTTCTTGGTTGAGCTCGACATAACCTAGAAGAATTTGCGCATCCAGGTTAATTTTTGGATAATCTTTTAATAGATTTGTAGGACTTGTGACTTGTATGTGGATAATATAAAACCATAAATAAAAAAATATGTTATGACGTTATTCTAATTTTATTTTTATTATATTATTATCAGACGTGATTGCACATCAGGCATTTTTATAATTTTATAATGTCCCCGCTGCTGGGGCACAGGTTTTTCTTATGGGTGGATAAACAGGACTGACCATAACTAAGATAAATAATTAGAAACGAGTTCATGTGTGCGGAATCCACACGAAGCGAAATATAAGGTAATGGTCAAAATGTACAAAAGGTCTTGAGTTACCTATACAAGAGGGTGTTCGGCTATTACCCATTTCTGTTTATCTTAAAGTAAGTTAACTATGTTAGTTATGTAATTGGGCGCCTCCCGTTAACTAATAATAATAATAAATAAATAATAAGGGGCCCCAATGCGGATTGGTGGGGTGTTAACGACTGAAAATACAGCCAAAAACAATGATATATCATAGGCCATAAATAACGGCTTAGCGTGCCTCCCAAAGTCACGGAGGAGCTTGAGGTCATTTTTGGTCACCCATCCCATGACCAAACCTTTGGAAAAGTTGCTTAACTGTCGCAATCACTGGGTGATGCGCTTACTTACTGCGCTATCTAGCTGGTCCGTCGTGATTATTACCTAATATTTTTTGTATATATACCTTTAGCTACGTAAAATATCAATGCCTGAAAAAAAATGCAGTTTTTTTTATGTTAGTCACCGATCACAGAGGTCCCATTTTTTTTATGTTATACACATAAAAGGTACTTAAACCTGAGATAGATTTAATTTGCGCCGGGGCTCGGGTAATTTTGTATGTAGCCTGCGCATTCACATTTGATGGCCTGGTAACTAAATGCGTTTTTGGGAGGTCATTTGCTTTTCGGCCGCCGCCTGGCCGAAAACTAATGTATGAGTTTCACAATCCATAATATTTGGCCGGCAATTATGGCCGAAAACCGGCTAAATCACCCTATAACATTGACATTATTTGACAAGTGTAATCCCCCCTCAGCCCGCAAAAATTGGTTGATCGTGATTTCATATATTTTTCTTACGTTACGTATCCAGTGGTTAATTCATCCAAGCTTGCTGCATATCACAACATACAACATCGTGCTATCGTTATAAGTTGCCGAAAATGAGGCGTGGCCGCTTTGCCTGCTATGGCCACATTGAGCTGACCTCCCCTATGCATCAGTTTCATAAGCTACTGTCATGATACCAAATGCAAAAATTAAAAAGATTGCCGGAATATTAGATGGTAAGTAAATAAATATTAACCCCGCAAATTGGTAATACGATAGAACCTTGTCACATAACATACACGTTGACGTCCTCCGCAACTAAAAATGACATGAGCAATAAAGTTCTTATAGGTAATTTAATGTATTGTCTACGCCAATGACAGATCACATTGATTCATGTTTCCCCCGTCGACGGCGCCGAGCTACCTACTCTGTGTTGATTTAGACATTTCCGTGCGGCCATATTTTATTTACATATTCACTTCCCTTTTGAAAACCATTGTAGAACCACGAAGTAAAAGTTTTGTCATAAAAGTCATCTCTTTTATTTGCAATTGTTCCATAATCGCCAACAATTTCTGGCGCCCGAACAAAAGTATCATAATTAACTCGCAAAAGTATTCGCGATCAAGATACGACGAGCGGTACAGCAAGGTGACGCAGCACGACTTGGGGTCGTGGCGTGGCGTGGCTTCGCAACAATCTACACCAGGATCAGGGGAGTGTCATTCCTTATTTCCTATCCTCTCATCTCAAGCTCGATTTGTTGTAAAAAGTGTTACGCTGCTGTCTCGCTAATTCACAGTTTTTTTTCGTCACGCACGAAGCACGTGGCGGGTGCCACCTTTGCTCGCGAGTACTTAAGTACTTACCTGATTTTCCAAATTCTAAGCATTAAGCATTACATTTCATCGTTATAAGCGCATTTTTACGTCAGCTTTACATTTTCATCAGCATTTTAATGCATTTAGGTACTTAACGTTATACCTAACCTAGCTATCTTCATTCGAATTTGTTTATTTCTTAAAATTAATAAGCAAACGCGATCATTTCATACGGTGCTTCTTAAAATAGCACAACACCAAGCTTTTCATAAATATCGTACATCATTTACTGCATTATTCGTAAAGTGAAACAATTAAACTTGCCCCTAAGCCCTTTAAGCACATTCATGTTATAGTTTCGTGGTTCTAATACATTGTTTTAAATTAGTGACGCTGAAACCCGGGCCCCCAGGGTCCGTTCCCGGTGAAATACATTTGCTGCGCGCGCGCGAGCCGCCATTTGCTTGCGCGACCACGCGGTCTTCGGTGACAGTTCCCAGCCTTCGTGCGCTCGGCGCACGCTTCTGCCTGCATTCCTCTGTCTGGTTTGATGCATTTTCTTTACTTAACGAGTGAACTATTGCATTTGTTGTTTTGACACTTTGTCTTTTGAGTAGTTTTTACTTTATTTTATTCTGTTTGTGTAATCAAGTGCTTAGGTTTACATAATGTCTGAAGACGGTAAGAGCAGTGTAAGTAAGGAAACGAAGGAAACCGATACCGAGCTTAAAGATCTTATAAAACAACGGGCTTCCATTCGCGGTCGACTAACTTTATTTGAAAATTTCCTTACCGACTTGAGGCAATTAAGCATTGAACACATAACAGAACCACAAAGAAATGAATTGAATCTACGAATAGAAAGAATAGAAGCATTATTCTCAGATTTCGAACGATGTCAAACTAAGATAGAATTCAAGTGCCCCGTTCTCGATGAGCAACTTCAGGAACGGCAATTAACTGAAACTCGGTTTTATAAAAACATTTCAAGTGCTCAATCTTTATTTAAATTACTGCCAATAGACAATGTTATAAGAGAGAACAGTTGTTGCTCTCATAAGGAAAGTCTTAATGTCAAGTTACCGATTATACAACTTCCGAAATTTGACGGCAATTACTTTACATGGCTTGAATTTAGAGACACATTCGAATCTTTAATCCATAAAAATGAATCCGTACCAGACATTAATAAGTTCCATTATTTACGTTCTTCATTATTAGGGAGTGCAGCTTTAGTCATAAAGTCCATAGAATTTACCGCTGAAAATTACCATGTTTCATGGGACCTTTTGTGTCAGAGATATAATAATAAAAAGGTTCTCATTAATAATCACTTAAAAGCTTTATTCAAAATTGAATCAATTTCTAGGGAATCTCATAAATCGCTTAGATATTTAATTGATGTTGTAACTAAAAACTTGAGAGCGTTGACCACTCTTGGTCAACCCGTAGATCAGTGGGACACACTCATTATTTATATGGTGTCCACCAAATTAGACTCTGTGACAAGCGGAAAATGGGAAGAATATCGTAACAATCTATCCGATTTGCCGCTCTTAAGTGAATTTATCGAATTTCTCCGTGGCAGGGCCGATATACTGGAAACGGCGCAGGCAAGCAGAAGTGAGAAGGGGTCTTTTCAACCGAACATTCAACATAATCAAATAAAGAGTGAAAGTAAAGGTTTATTTCCTCAGAGATTTTCAAAATCCTTTCTTACTTCTGGTTCTTCTAAAGCAAATGTTTCATTTTCGTGTCCCCTCTGCAACCAATTTCATAGAATTATAGATTGTGAAAAATTTAAATCCTTATCACATGATAACAAAATGAGTGAAGTCATAAAACTTAAACTTTGCATGAACTGTTTGCGCAGGGGTCATGAACCGAGTACATGTCGTCTTGGTTCTTGTCGATTGTGTAATAAAAAACATAATACCATATTGCATAAACATGAAAACAATTTGGCTTGTGCGTCTCCTCATGTGGCTCCAGCCAGCTCTCCTGTTCTTCAGCATACTCTTTCGGTGCAATCTTGCAGTCAAGTGCTTCTTGGTACGGCTTTAGTCAAGGTCACCAATCCTGAAAATAACAATACCTACGTTGCTCGTGCTTTGCTTGATGCCGGCAGCCAATCCTCATTCATGACCAACGAAATAAGAACTAAGGAAGCCTAACTCCTAACAAATATTGCTTAAAAAATGGCACCTTCGCATATTCTGTAACACAAAAAGGTCGCAAACTCAACAATGAACTAGTAAAAACATACCTTATTACAATGTACGCATAATCGGTATTGGGTTGTATTCTAACGCATATCACGTTTTCCATTGGCTGGGGTTTGAACGCAGATCAAACATGATTGGATATTTGGCTCGCGCCGAGTCACTCATTGGGCCGTTGTCGTGCCTTTGTCATTGAAGCGAGGACGGTGTAATGTAGAATGCAGTCAGTACACCAGTGGCGAGGGGTCGAAATATGGCGAAGGTAATCCGGACCAAAAAAACACCACCGCGTGGTGCAAGCTTTACGCGTTTCTTCAGAAGTTAGGGCCTCAATTTCACCATGCATAAAAGCACTGATAAAATAGTGACAGTCTAGCCCGCGCTACTCTATACTGAGTTGGAATCAGAAATAATAATCATGGAAAACAAAACATTTTATTGAGTTTGTAACTGCTTGTCATCCTTATCGTAGAAAGATGTATTATATTGAAAATGTTTAAAAAAACCCATCTTGCTAACGTAACCATAACTTCGTAACTAAGTTTGGAAAACAATGTTTCGCCGCGCTAGTCACTTAAACGACAATCCATATTAATTAAAGCCATTATGGCAAATAAAACTTACCGCAATAAACAAATACATGAGATAAACACATTAAAATAAACAAAAACCGGGAAAAAGTATCGATTCTCACTCACTAATTCACTATTTTGATAAAAACTAATCACGTTCCAAACACTCACATAAACAATGATAATGGCGGAAACGTACTATTATACTTCTAAATAAAAATATCTATTTTGCGATGTATTTTCTTCTATCGTTCTTATTTTGTTTATTTTGCATCTTAAAACTTATTCGTCTCTTCATAACAGAAAGAGAAAAGAAACGTTAAAATCGCTTCAAATAGAAAGAGAGAGAAAACTTAAGCCACAGCCGGCCGGCTTGCCTTTCACCATTTTCAACCGAAAGGCACGCGACTGTAGTGCGTTGGTGAGAAAGAGACAGAGTAATAACAATCAACCGTTGCCCTTGGCAACCGCGCCAAGACACAGTGCAAAAAGGAAGCTAAAGGACGTCGGCTTGCCTCAAGGAGATTTTGTACGAAAATTGATTTGATATTCCTTGCACGCGGGGCGCGGCGCGCGCGCGAGTGTTTTTAAAGTAGACAATTAAATACTTAGAAATTCATAAAAAATAATTGTAGCTATTATTAATTAATCTTACCGAAATGGCGAAAAAAATTAAGTAATGACATGTTATAGTGGATCGATGGGGATGGGATTTTAAAAGGTAAGCCGATGGGAATCGGCTTGTATGGACCCTTCGCCACTGCAGTACACCTAACCTGCTAAGGCCCGGCGCGGTGGGCGGCATCATAAAATTGTTTTATGAAATTAGTACATTATTATTTGTTAGATATAATGTTTGTTTTATTATGTAGACAGACGACTTGGTAAAGATCGCTCGAATACGCTGAATGTAAGTCGTCTGCAGCTAGTCGCTCCGGAAAACTAAAAGAGACATATTGTCAGGAGTGGATGTCTTTCGGCTGTGATGATTTTAATGTTATTTTATTTTATGAAAATTATAAAATGATGATGTTGATGAATGATGATCATATTAATTGGTAAGACAATTGATTTCAAGAAGGACTAGAATTAGGTAAGGTATTGAAATAAAATAGGTATGCTTAATAAAAGAGAATGTATTATGTAGGTAGTGATTTTTTTTTCATAACATGTAAGTACATAATGTGGATAATTATCACATTGGCGAAAGCAACGCCTCAATACGTCTTTTAGAGGTGTGACTGATAAAGAAAAACGTATTAATACGTTGCTTTATTTTTATTTTTCACATAAAAAAGCATGCTTTAATTGGCAGTACAAAATTCTTAAAGCGACATCTTTTTAACCGACTTCAAAAAAGGAGGAGGTTCTCAGTTCGTCGGAATATATTTTTTTATAGCAGCGTATTCCACCAAGTCAAAATTTATTCTTGCCAAAAATCTTTTTTAAATGCAGACTATTTTAATATATATTTATATGCTTATTGACCGGTGCGCGAATACCTAAGCTAGCAATATGGGAGATGGTGGATTGGAAGAGGTGGATCAACTCCGTAGCCAGCGCGATCGCCAGATTTGACACCCCTTGAGGTTTATTTGTGAGGTCATGTTAACAGTTGATGTTTAAAAAGTTTTTAATAAAAACAAAACCTCCTTCAAAAACCTGAAAATAACCTAACAAAAAACAGCTTCAAAAATAAATTAATGGCTCTAAAAAGCAAGAAATAAAATATTGAAATCAGCATAATAACTAACTTGAAAGTTTGTATGCATATCTTATATTAAACAACGCCTTTTGAAGTCGGGTGGGGGGGGGGGGCGAAGGATATTTTTTATCTAAACTAATATATCTAAACTTTAATCATGGGTTTAAACCCCACCCGACTTCATAAGACGTTGTTTAATATAAGATATGCATACAAACTTTCGAGTTAGTTATTATGCCGATTTCAATATTTTATTTCTTGCTTTTTAGAGCCGTTAATTTATTTTTGAAGCTGTTTTTTGTTAGGTTATTTTCAGGTTTTTGAAGGAGGTTTTGTTTTTATTAAAAACTTTTTTATTTTAAACTTTTTTGTGGTAAGTATATTTGGTGATGATATTATCTAAGTTACAATCGCCTTATGTCAAAGGTTCATCACCTTTTACATAGTACTGTTTTTCCCGACGCAGGGGCGTTTATTGTTGAGGAGTTCTTCTGGTACTTCAATATCAGCTCCACTTCACCATATGAATTATGATGAGTATAAATAGCCTAGCAACCATTTTAAAGTAATCGTATTGTACCAGTGAACTACTTCGTATTGAATAGTTCCGATGATCATCTATGCTGGTCTTCATCATCAATTCCACTTCACCAAAATGGTACTTTTCGAAAGCAAATGCACAAGTTACTTAAGAAAATACTAAAATCGCTATAAATGTGCCTATAATATTTGAAGAGTTTCCTCGATTTCTCCAGGATCCCATCATCAGATCCTGATTTCATGACAATGGGACCAATTTGGAAGTATATACTTTCAAACAAAAAAAGAATTTTTCAAATCGGTCCAGCCGTCTTCGAGTAATCGAGTAACATACATAAAAAAAAAAAAAAAAAAAAAAGATTCCGACGAACTGAGAACCTCCTCCTTTTTTTGAAGTCGGTTAAAAACATTTGTGAGAGTGAAGCCGTAATGCGTTTGCGAATAATAGCCACTTTTGTACTTGTTAAGTTGAATACAGGTGTGCTACAAAGTGTTCGAGACAATCTAGTGCACAGTTGTTGGGCATGTATTGCTATTGGTGGTGGAAATATGGAGTAGCATCTTCGCAGCAGATCTCACATTGGGGTTCCAGCAGAACAATCCGCGAATCAAACTCCATATTAAAAACCTGTTTTCAGAGCTGCATAAAAATTATAGTTTCTGGAAATTGTCATTACTTTGTGTTCTGACGGTCTTGACCTTATGACGTCACTACTTGTCGTGCCGTGCCGCTGCCTTCGGTGTTGCAATGTGAGTTCCCCATTTTTCGTTTATTCTATTTTAACCAGGGATTTTTTTTACTTGTTAATCAAAGAGGATTGCGTGAATAGAATCGAAACTTCATAGGTACCTACCTAATCATCCCTTCACGGATTGGACAGAGTTTTTGTTACACCCTGTATAATGATAAAAAGCAAGGAGATTACATCAGATTAATCGTTTTCTATGGATTGTATATTGCAGGACGCGCCATTTTTATAGCATTACAAAATTTTGAGTTTAATTTTCCTTTTTTTCTGTTGTACTGAATTTCATGAAAGAGTTTTATTCTTGTTTAAAAATCTGTGATAGCAGTGAACGTGAAGATTTGACTCTGCCCCACAAAGTGACTGAACACTTGTTGCATAATAGCTACCATAGTTTGCATGTATAAGCTCATAGATATTTCTAAATAACGAAAAATATTTTACTTACCAATGATATGATATGACCGTATTTGTTTTGATGCCTTCTATTGGTCTTTTACACCACTTGACCACACATGACGTCATTTTTTACCACTTTTTAATGATTTTTTTGTCGTTACGCTAACGACTGTCACCGAGCGCGTGACAGACATGACTAAACAGTGCTTCGGTTGTACTTTTTTAGCCCCGCCCACTCGGTTGTAGTTTGCGTGGTGCTATTTTTTGAGCAGAATTACACTTCCTTAGTATCTTTGTTCGTAGACTCACTGTGTGCTAACACTATACGTACCTATCGCATTGGTGTTGTGTCGTCGGTCGACGCAACTTCTTTTATTCTGTTCGATATCAAATTTTATAGTGTAGTGCTTGTGTAGTGTAAACGATCTACACTTTGTCCGAGTGAGATTTCATTAAATACCTAAATTTTTTTGATGATAGACAATGATAATATTAGTAGAGCAGTAGGTAGGTACTACATAATACTGTACCTTTAGTAAAACATTACTCATAATATGGAGTCCGTTACGCCAGCAAGAAAGTAGCTTCTAGAGGGAAGCGAGTTTGATGAATAATCTGTGCGCAATTCGGTGTAAATGTGCGCCAAATAAAAAATTTGTGGGCCTTATAGTTTTGGAATAAAACGGGAAAAACGAATTCTGCTGGGGTAACGGTACTCCAGCAGGAAGATTCTAAACTAATGATCGGAGAGAAATAAAAGATATATGGGCGGGTAGCTTGATACTAGCAAGAAATGTGCGCCAAATATATAATTTGTGGGCCTTATAGTTTTGGAGATATTTGATTTCCTGCTGGCGTAACGTTTTGCCGGATCCCAGATCTCGGAAACTACTAAATGTGCGATCTTACAGTAAACATATATAAGTAGCCCCTAATTTGTGCTATTTGTGCGGTAGAAAACATTTCAAAAATATTTACAAATTTTGAAGTAATCGGGCATTTTCTGAAAACAGAAAAAAAAATCTAGCGCCTAAACTACCACATAAATAAAGAAACCAAAAACGGTGTTCTATTCTTCTTATTATTTCTCATTCCTATAAAAATTTTGAAAACCGCACAGTTACACGTTTTTGAATAATACCCACATGAAGGTGAGACCGACCATGTCATGACCTTAACGGTCAGCAGGATAAAAATATCAGAGATTATTTAGATCCTGGCCCAATGAATAATCTGTGCGGTTACTGAAGTATATGCTCTGAAAATTTCAGCTTCAAATTCTTCGTATTATAGGAAATATCAATTAAAATCCAAAACAACTGTCAGTATTCCGATTAACCGCCCAAATTCGATAGACCACAAAAAAGCGACGCGTTCATACATATTGATGACCTCCTTAACTTTGTTGTCGAACAGAGGTGCAATTGTGTAAGGTAATCGTATTCATTTGACAGTTCATATCGTATTCCGTCGGCTGCAATTTGTATGGGATGACATATATTATGATACAATATGAACTGTCAAATGAATACGATTGACTTTACACAATCACCTAGCTGGTTTGTACACGTCACGTCTACGTACATTTAAGTGAAAAAGTGATTTGAGTGAGTGCTTTTATTTAAATAACGAATGAAGTTATTTCTGTTTCATTTAATTTTTACTTGAATTGAAAGAATTTTAACCATTTTAACATTATTTTAGTAAAAAAATAAAGGATGTTTTGTAATTTTATTTCGTTTTTTTGTCATATCTAACTAGGTACTTAATGTACCTACAATGCGATTAAATTGAAAATAGACAGTGATCACTTGCATGCAACTTCTACATGGATGTAGGTCTCTTCACAGAGGGCCTAGTACGAGTTGGTTTAACGAGTTGGTGTAACTCTCTTTCACTCATTCACTCACTCGCATGATTTCCTCTCTTTCACTCGATACTATTCGTAAAGTGAGGTGAGAAACACAACTCGTACCACAGAATACATAATAGTACAAGTACAGAAGATCCACTCCTCAAAGTCATTTAAATAAATAGCGACTCTATTCTAGACACAATAAAGTGCAATTCAGGTCGCACACCGCTCCCTTCGCTACAGTTATATTCACCTACAAGTTACCTCTCTTTCTATCGCGTAGCTCTTATCTCTTCTAACGACATTAGGGTTTCTTCTTTTAAATAATAATGAAATAATAGCTTACAATACTTTATTACAAGTTATGTGTTTGTGAAATAAAATGTGTACTTAAATACAGGCAACGCCACATCACACTATACATACTGATTTGAGGCAATTTGCTTTCTTACGAAATCAAATTGTCATTAATAATTAAGTTTATTTCGAAAGTGCGATGCAATATGCCTTCATTTGGGTTAAATATCATAAATGTACGAACGAACGACGCGACAATACGCGAATGCGGTGCGTGAGTGAGTATCGAAATCGAATTGCTAACGTGCGTCCCAGCCGGCACGCGGCGGCCCTCTGAAATTAGTCCGTCCGGACGGACCCGCCGGCTACTTGTAGCTTCGTACCTAAAGCGCGGAGTGCGCCTAGCCTGCTCGTACTAGGCCCTCTGACGTCCATTATACAAGTTGTATTCGCTGGGTGCGAAGGTATAATAATCGATCGCAGCGCTCATGGTGGCAAAAAGTAGAAATAATGAAGGCTCTGTAATCTGTTTGAAAACGATATTTAATTGATTACTAGCGATACAGGAACAATTATATATGTTTATTATCACTTAATAAAATTATTAAAGTGGCTTTATCCTCTTAAGTAAACAGATCTTCTAGTAACCTAAGAAATTTAGCTGGTTTCACAGTCACGTGTTCGAAGAGTGCCGTCCGCAAAATATATAATCTGGGTGTAATGTAACAGATCAACGCCACATTGTATTGGTATAAATACAGGCTCAAACTAACTATTTAAATGTTAAAACACTATTTACCCATATTTGCCAATAAGAAGATATGAACGCGACTGTACAAACAATTTTTCTGCATAATACGACACATTAAAGAAGGTCATCAATATGTATGAACGAGTCGCTTTTTTGTGGTCCATCGAATTTGGTCGGTTAATCGGAATACTGACAGTTGTTTTGGATTTTAACTGATATTTCCTTTAATACGAAGAATTTGAAGCTGAAATTTTCAGAGCATGTACTTCAGTAACCGCACAGATTATTTATTGGGCCAGGATCTAAATAATCTCTGATATTTTTATCTTGCTGACCGTCAAAGTCATGACATGGTCGGTCTCACCTTCATGTGGGTATTATTCAAAAACGTGTAAAAGTGCGGTTTTCAAAATTTTTATAGGAATGAGAAATAATAAGAAGAATAGAACACCGTTTTTGGTTTCTTTATTTATGTGGTAGTTTAGGCGCTAGAATTTTTTTTCTGTTTTCAGAAAAAGCCCGATTACTTCAAAATTTGTGAATATTTTTGAAATGTTTTGTACCGCACAAATAGCACAAATTAGGGGCTACTGATATATGTTTACTGTAAGATCGCACATTTAGTAGTTTCCGAGATCTGGGATCCGGCAAAACGTTACGCCAGCAGGAAATCAAATATCTCCAAAACTATAAGGCCCACAAATTATATATTTGGCGCACATTTCTTGCTAGTATCAAGCTACCCGCCCATATATCTTTTATTTCTCTCCGATCATTAGTTTAGAATCTTCCTGCTGGAGTACCGTTACCCCAGCAGAATTCGTTTTTCCCGTTTTATTCCAAAACTATAAGGCCCACAAATTTTTTATTTGGCGCACATTTACACCGAATTGCGCACAGATTATTCATCAAACTCGCTTCCCTCTAGAAGCTACTTTCTTGCTGGCGTAACGGACTCCATAATATGATGTGATATTGTATTTGACAACGATTCTTGCGCTTTTTTGAAATTTCAAACTTTAACATTGACTTTAACACTGATTTTTCCTGAAATAACAATGTGGTGTACTTATTATGTTAAGTAGGTATATAGAATAATTTAAAATGGTTTTCCAAAATCAGTCAAATAGCCTATGTATGCCAATGTCATCCTGACTTAGTTTTTTTAAATAGGCAAAATGAGGTTTAGGATTGGTGAAAGTCTTATATCTATGGAAATAGTACAGTCTTATATGTAAAGTCCTTATCCTTCCTTTAATAGAAATAGTACTGTTTTATATGTAAAGAAGTACCTTCCTTTAAATTCAACACCATCACGCCATCTCACCACCAACCACAAAAGGACCATTAGGGCCGAAAGCTGCCAGCATTATTGATACGGTTATCAATCCTACGATCTCCAGATAGGTAGGTAGAGCTCAAACTGGTCCCCATTTGGGTGTCATTTTAAACACACGTGTGCTTAACACTTCAGCCTCCATTGACTCTCCAATAAGACTTTGGTCAAGGGAAAATGTACCGTAAGATTTTATAGTATAAATGAGAATCGTAGAGGCTCTATTACACATAGGCTGTTTTATAACTGAACAAGAGTGTTTAAAAATTTTATGTCTCCTGTAGTAGTAAAGGAAGAAACGAACTTATATATCCTACTAGTAAGACTTAAGTTTCAACAGCAGATGGCTAGCTATAAGTTTTTCATTTGGTCCCATGAGCCGTATCGCCGCATCTTGACGACCAAGCAACCCGCGGCGCGGCGTGGCGTCGTTGTGTCTGTCTGTGGGTCTGATCAACGAAATAAGAACTAAGGAAGCCTAACTCCTAACAAATATTGCTTAAAAAATGGCACCTTCGCATATTCTGTAACACAAAAAGGTCGCAAACTCAACAATGAACTAGTAAAAACATACCTTATTACAATGTACGCATAATCGGTATTGGGTTGTATTCTAACGCATATCACGTTTTCCATTGGCTGGGGTTTGAACGCAGATCAAACATGATTGGATATTTGGCTCGCGCCGAGTCACTCATTGGGCCGTTGTCGTGCCTTTGTCATTGAAGCGAGGACGGTGTAATGTAGAATGCAGTCAGTACACCTAACCTGCTAAGGCCCGGCGCGGTGGGCGGCATCATAAAATTGTTTTATGAAATTAGTACATTATTATTTGTTAGATATAATGTTTGTTTTATTATGTAGACAGACGACTTGGTAAAGATCGCTCGAATACGCTGAATGTAAGTCGTCTGCAGCTAGTCGCTCCGGAAAACTAAAAGAGACATATTGTCAGGAGTGGATGTCTTTCGGCTGTGATGATTTTAATGTTATTTTATTTTATGAAAATTATAAAATGATGATGTTGATGAATGATGATCATATTAATTGGTAAGACAATTGATTTCAAGAAGGACTAGAATTAGGTAAGGTATTGAAATAAAATAGGTATGCTTAATAAAAGAGAATGTATTATGTAGGTAGTGATTTTTTTTTCATAACATGTAAGTACATAATGTGGATAATTATCACATTGGCGAAAGCAACGCCTCAATACGTCTTTTAGAGGTGTGACTGATAAAGAAAAACGTATTAATACGTTGCTTTATTTTTATTTTTCACATAAAAAAGCATGCTTTAATTGGCAGTACAAAATTCTTAAAGCGACATCTTTTTAACCGACTTCAAAAAAGGAGGAGGTTCTCAGTTCGTCGGAATATATTTTTTTATAGCAGCGTATTCCACCAAGTCAAAATTTATTCTTGCCAAAAATCTTTTTTAAATGCAGACTATTTTAATATATATTTATATGCTTATTGACCGGTGCGCGAATACCTAAGCTAGCAATATGGGAGATGGTGGATTGGAAGAGGTGGATCAACTCCGTAGCCAGCGCGATCGCCAGATTTGACACCCCTTGAGGTTTATTTGTGAGGTCATGTTAACAGTTGATGTTTAAAAAGTTTTTAATAAAAACAAAACCTCCTTCAAAAACCTGAAAATAACCTAACAAAAAACAGCTTCAAAAATAAATTAATGGCTCTAAAAAGCAAGAAATAAAATATTGAAATCAGCATAATAACTAACTTGAAAGTTTGTATGCATATCTTATATTAAACAACGCCTTTTGAAGTCGGGTGGGGGGGGGGGCGAAGGATATTTTTTATCTAAACTAATATATCTAAACTTTAATCATGGGTTTAAACCCCACCCGACTTCATAAGACGTTGTTTAATATAAGATATGCATACAAACTTTCGAGTTAGTTATTATGCCGATTTCAATATTTTATTTCTTGCTTTTTAGAGCCGTTAATTTATTTTTGAAGCTGTTTTTTGTTAGGTTATTTTCAGGTTTTTGAAGGAGGTTTTGTTTTTATTAAAAACTTTTTTATTTTAAACTTTTTTGTGGTAAGTATATTTGGTGATGATATTATCTAAGTTACAATCGCCTTATGTCAAAGGTTCATCACCTTTTACATAGTACTGTTTTTCCCGACGCAGGGGCGTTTATTGTTGAGGAGTTCTTCTGGTACTTCAATATCAGCTCCACTTCACCATATGAATTATGATGAGTATAAATAGCCTAGCAACCATTTTAAAGTAATCGTATTGTACCAGTGAACTACTTCGTATTGAATAGTTCCGATGATCATCTATGCTGGTCTTCATCATCAATTCCACTTCACCAAAATGGTACTTTTCGAAAGCAAATGCACAAGTTACTTAAGAAAATACTAAAATCGCTATAAATGTGCCTATAATATTTGAAGAGTTTCCTCGATTTCTCCAGGATCCCATCATCAGATCCTGATTTCATGACAATGGGACCAATTTGGAAGTATATACTTTCAAACAAAAAAAGAATTTTTCAAATCGGTCCAGCCGTCTTCGAGTAATCGAGTAACATACATAAAAAAAAAAAAAAAAAAAAAAAGATTCCGACGAACTGAGAACCTCCTCCTTTTTTTGAAGTCGGTTAAAAACATTTGTGAGAGTGAAGCCGTAATGCGTTTGCGAATAATAGCCACTTTTGTACTTGTTAAGTTGAATACAGGTGTGCTACAAAGTGTTCGAGACAATCTAGTGCACAGTTGTTGGGCATGTATTGCTATTGGTGGTGGAAATATGGAGTAGCATCTTCGCAGCAGATCTCACATTGGGGTTCCAGCAGAACAATCCGCGAATCAAACTCCATATTAAAAACCTGTTTTCAGAGCTGCATAAAAATTATAGTTTCTGGAAATTGTCATTACTTTGTGTTCTGACGGTCTTGACCTTATGACGTCACTACTTGTCGTGCCGTGCCGCTGCCTTCGGTGTTGCAATGTGAGTTCCCCATTTTTCGTTTATTCTATTTTAACCAGGGATTTTTTTTACTTGTTAATCAAAGAGGATTGCGTGAATAGAATCGAAACTTCATAGGTACCTACCTAATCATCCCTTCACGGATTGGACAGAGTTTTTGTTACACCCTGTATAATGATAAAAAGCAAGGAGATTACATCAGATTAATCGTTTTCTATGGATTGTATATTGCAGGACGCGCCATTTTTATAGCATTACAAAATTTTGAGTTTAATTTTCCTTTTTTTCTGTTGTACTGAATTTCATGAAAGAGTTTTATTCTTGTTTAAAAATCTGTGATAGCAGTGAACGTGAAGATTTGACTCTGCCCCACAAAGTGACTGAACACTTGTTGCATAATAGCTACCATAGTTTGCATGTATAAGCTCATAGATATTTCTAAATAACGAAAAATATTTTACTTACCAATGATATGATATGACCGTATTTGTTTTGATGCCTTCTATTGGTCTTTTACACCACTTGACCACACATGACGTCATTTTTTACCACTTTTTAATGATTTTTTTGTCGTTACGCTAACGACTGTCACCGAGCGCGTGACAGACATGACTAAACAGTGCTTCGGTTGTACTTTTTTAGCCCCGCCCACTCGGTTGTAGTTTGCGTGGTGCTATTTTTTGAGCAGAATTACACTTCCTTAGTATCTTTGTTCGTAGTTCATGACGGAAAACCTGAAACTTAAAATTGGTGTAGTTAATCGTAATCCTGATTTCATAACTATTTCAGGCATTAACAACATTCAGTTACCTATTTCAGACAGATTTGACATAAGCATTTCGTCTCTGTCAAACTCTTTTAATACAAACTTAAATTGTTTAATCATACCTCAAATCACTGGTCAATTACCTAATGTGTGGGTGAACATAAATCATTTAAACTTACCGGAAAACATTCAGCTGGCCGACCCTCATTTCTGTCAACCTTCTGACATTGATTTGTTGTTAGGCGCTGAAATATTTTTTGATATCTTGTGTCCTGAAAAAATATCTTTGGGTCCTAATATGCCCATCTTACAAAAAACTCAATTAGGCTGGATTGTAGCCGGCCCCTTAAACATTAATCGTAAAAATCCTTCCAAGTCAGTTCATTGTAATTTCACAGCTGAAATCAGTGAAAAACTTTCTCAATTTTGGAGTCTTGAGGAACTTCCACCTTCAAAATTGCCCATGTCAGTTGATGAGGAGTTTTGTGAAAAACATTTCATAGAAACTACCTACCGCCTACCTAATGGCAGATTTTGCGTCATGATGCCTTTAAAAGAAAAGCCTGAAACATCACTTGGTGATTCTTACAAAATGGCGGCAAAACGTTTTTATATTTTAGAGCAAAAACTTAATAAAAATCCTAATCTTAAACAACAATATAGTGAATTCATACATGAATATAAATCACTTGGTCACTTATCAAAAATCCCTAAGCCTGATTTTGGATATTATTTACCACATCACGCAGTTTTGCGTGACAGTAGTGAAACCACCAAACTAAGAGTAGTCTTTGACGGCTCAGCCAAAAGTACTTCATCAAAATCTCTTAACGACATACAGTCAATTGGTCCTGTAGTACAAGATGATTTATTTAATATTTTAATTAGATTCCGTCAACATAAGTACGTTTTTACAGGAGATATACAAAAATGTTATCGTCAGATTTTAATCGATCAAAGTCAACGAAATCTACAGTTAATATTGTGGCGTGATAATGAGTCTAGACCACTTCAAGTTATGGAATTAAAAACCCTAACTTACGGAACCGCCTGTGCCCCTTATTTGAGCACTCGTTGTCTTTTGCAGTTAGCACTCGAATGTCCTGATCCATTAATATCAGAAGTCATAAAAAAAGACTGTTATATCGATGACATTGTCACAGGGGCAGACGACGAGCCTACTTTAACTTATATACTTAATAACGTGACGAAGGTTCTTCAATCAGCATGCTTCCCCTTACATAAATTTCATAGTAATTGTCCTCAGATCTTTACAGATCCGACTATAACCAAGTCTCTCGATTTAAGTCAACAGTCCGGTGTATTGGGTTTGCAGTGGTCGCCTAAAACTGACACTTTACACTTTTCAATAAATATAGATCAAACACTTGAAAAAGTAACAAAAAGATCCATCTTATCTAATACTTGTAAAGTCTTTGACCCCTTGGGTTTGCTCAGTCCTTGCACAGTGACACTTAAAATTCTTTTACAGAGGTTATGGCAATTAAAATTAAACTGGGACGAACCAGTGCCATCTGACATTAAAAAGGTCTGGACAAATTTATCTGATAATTTATATACTTTGCTTTCAGTCAGTGTACCGAGACACATTCTATGTCCTGCTGTTGCTGCCTGTGAGCTCCACTGCTTCGTGGACGCCTCGCAGGATGCATACGCAGCATGCGTGTATGCACGCAGTACTGACAATTTTGGTCGTATAACCATTAAACTTCTTTGTGCCAAAACAAGAGTAGCACCTTTAAAACCTTTTCTAACAATTCCACGTCTAGAATGTTCTTCAGCACTTTTAGGTGCCCGTCTAGTGCATAAAGTTGACGAGGCTCTGCGGTGTACTATAGACAAAAGAATATTTTGGTCAGATTCAACGATAACTCTTGGTTGGATTAAAACACAACCTAAAATTCTTAAAAACTTTATTTCCAATCGTATTAATGAAATCCACGAGTTAACTTCTAGAGATTCTTGGAGACATGTACCCACCGATCATAACCCGGCTGACATGGCTTCAAGAGGCATAGATCCGCGTCATCTTCTTAATTCTTCTCTGTGGTGGGAGGGGCCTGAATTCCTAAAGTACGATGAAACTCAGTGGCCCACACCTCCTAACATAGATAAGACATCATTGCCTGAATTAAAAGTTTTAAAATCCATAGTCATACATGAAACTGATAATCCGTCTAACTTAATTAATTTTGAAAACTATTCTTGTTCATTAAAATTAATAAGAATAATTGCTTACGTAAATAGATTTCTACATAATTGTAAAAACAAAAATAATAAATTATCGGGTCCCTTAGGCCCAAGTGAACTTGAACAATCACTTACTTACCTTATTAAAATTGCACAAACAGAATCCTTTAGTAAAGAGCTTAACTTAATAAAAAATAAAAATAAACTTACCTCCTCTTTGTTACAGTTGTCTCCATTCATCGCTGAGGACGGCGTACTAAGACTAAATGGTCGTCTCAACAATACAGATTTTAATTTTGAGAAAAAACATCCTGCGTTATTAGATGGAAAACATCACTTTACAAAAATCCTAATGCGAGACGAGCATTTACGCTTACTACATGCTGGCCCTCAACTACTTCTGTCCAGCTTCAGAGACCGTTTTTGGCCTATCGGCGGACGACCATTAGCACGTAAAATCGCTCGCCAGACGCCAATGTGTTAGATGTGTTCGATTTAGAGCAAAAGCTATGGAACCGTTGATGGGCCACTTACCGTCTAGTAGAGTCACTCAAAACTACTTATTTCAAATTTGTGGATGCGATTTTGCAGGTCCGCTCCCAATTTCAAGCAAGAAGGGTCGTGGTAACAGGATATCTAAATGTTATCTTTGTTTGTTTGTTTGCTTCTGTACCAAGGCCATTCACTTGGAAGTTGTGAGTGATCTGAGTACTAATGCCTTTATTGCATGCCTTCGTAGATTCATTTCACGTAGAGGGAAACCTGCTCGAATTCATTGTGATAACGGTACAAATTTTGTTGGTGCAAGTAACGAGTTAAGTAGAGAACTAAAATCAGGCATAAATTCCATTTATAACTTTGCAGCAGAGGAAGGCATTAAATTCATTTTCAATCCCCCTTATTCTCCCACATTTGGTGGTCTATGGGAAAGCGGTGTAAAAAGCGCAAAGCATCATTTAAGGCGTGTAATAGGAAATTCTAGTTTAACGTTCGAGGAGCTGAGTACACTCTGCACTCAAATCGAAGCAGTACTCAACTCCCGACCACTTACACCTTTATCCAGTAATCCCAGCGATCTTTCTCCTCTCACCCCAGGGCACTTCCTGATCGGGCGGCCGCTGACATCAATACCAGCGCCCCCTGCTGCCACCGAGAGGAACATCCGCAACCGATATCAGCTGATCGAGACCCTAAGAGAGAGCTTCTGGTCCAGATGGAAAAGCGAGTACCTCTCAGAGCTACAACGGAGAACAAAATGGCAATCACCCTATACATCCCTAAAAGAAGGCGCACTGGTGATTTTCAAGGATGACCACCTCCCTCCGATGCGCTGGAAACTTGGGAGAGTCCACCGCTTCTACCCTGGCAAAGATGGCATTAACAGGGTTGCTGACTTCATCACAACCAAAGGCATAGAGAGGCGCGCACTTAACAAGGTGTGCCCGCTCATCCCTGAAGAAGATGCGGCAGCATCAGTTCCTGTGAGTCCTGCTGCTCCTGCACCGGGCCCCCGGGATGTCTACGCCAATGACAGATCACATTGATTCATGTTTCCCCCGTCGTCGGCGCCGGAGCTGCCTACTCTGTGTTGATCAACGAAATAAGAACTAAGGAAGCCTAACTCCTAGCAAATATTGCTTAAAAAATGGCACCTTCGCATATTCTGTAGCACAAAAAGGTCGCAAACTCAACAATGAACTAGTAAAAACATACCTTATTACAATGTACGCATAATTGGTATTAGGTTGTATTCTAACGCATATCTCGTTTTCTATTAGCTGGGGTTTGAACGCAGATCAAACATGATTGGATATTTGGCTCGCGCCGTGTCACTCATTGGGCCGTTGTCGTGCCTTTGTCATTGAAGCAAGGACGGTGTAATGTAGAATGCAGTCAGTACACCTAACCTGCTAAGATCACTACGGCCCGGCGCGGTGGGTGGCATCATAAAATTGTTTTATGAAATTAGTACATTATTATTTGTTAGATATAATGTTTATTTTATTATGTAGACAGACGACTTGGTAAAGATCGCTCGAATACGCTGAATGTAAGTCTGCACCTAGTCGCTCTGGAAAACTAAAAGAGACATAATGTCAGGAGTGGACGTCCTTCGGCTGTGATGATTTTATTGTTATTTTATTTTATGAAAATTATAAAATGATGATGTTGATGAATGATGATCATATTAATTGGTAAGACACTCGATTTCAAGAAGGACTAAAATTAGGTAAGGTAATGAAACAAAATAGGTATGCTTAATAAAAGAGAATGTATTATGTAGAAATTTCTTTTTCATAACATGTAAGTACATAATGTGGATAATTATCACATTGGCGAAAGCAACGCCTCAATACGTCTTTTAGAGGTGTGACTGCGTATTAATACGTTGCTTTATTTTTATTTTTCACATAAAAAAGCATGCTTTAATTGGCAGTACAAAATTCGTATAGCGACATCTTTTTAACCGACTTCAAAAAAGGAGGAGGTTCTCAGTTCGTCGGAATATATTTTTTTATAGCAGCGTATTCCACCAAGTCAAAATTTATTCTTGCCAAAAATCTTTTTCAAATGCAGACTATTTTAATATGCTTATTGACCAGTGCGCGAATACCTAAGCTAGCAATATGTGAGACGGTGGATTGGAAGAGGTGGATCAACTCCGTAGCTAGCGCGATCGCCAGATTTGACACCCCTTGAGTTTTATTTGTGAGTTGATGTTTAAAAACATTTGTGAGAGTGAAGCCGTAATGCGTTTGCGAATAAAAGCCACTTTTGTACTTATTAAGTTGAATACAGGTGTGCTGCAAAGTGTTCGAGACAATCTAGTGCACAGTTGCTGGGCATGTATTGCTATTGGTGGTGGAAATATGGAGTAGCATCTTCGCAGCAGATCTCATATTGGGTTTCCAGCAGAACGATCCGCGAATCAAACTCCATATTAAAAAGCTGTTTTCAGAGCTGCATAAAAATCATAGTTTCTGGCAATTGTCATTACTTTGTGTTCTGACGGTCTTGACCTTATGACGTCACTACTTGTGGTGCCGCTGCCTTCGGTGTTGCAATGTGAGTTCCCCATTTTTCGTTTATTCTATTTTAACCAGGGATTTTTTTTACTTGTTAATCAAAGAGGATTGTGAGAATAGAACTGAAACTTTATAGGTACCTACCTAATCATCCCTTCACGGATTGGACAGAGTTTTTGTTACACCCTGTATAATGATAAAAAGCAAGGAGTTTACGTCAGATTACTCGTTTTCTATGGATTGTATATTGCAGGACGCGCCATTTTTATAGCATTACAAAATTTTGATTTTAATTTTCCTTTTTTTCTGTTGTACTGAATTTCATGAGAGAGTTTTATTCTTGTTTAAAAATCTGTGATAGCAGTGAACGTGAAGATTTGACTCTGCCCCACAAAGTGACTGAACACTTGTTGCATAATAGCTACCATAGATTGCATGTATACGCTCATAGATATTTCTAAATAACGAAAAATATTTTACTTACCAATGATATGATATGACCGTATTTGTTTTGATGCCTTTTATTGGTCTTTTACACCACTTGACCGCACATGACGTCATTTTTTACCACTTTTTAATGATTTTTTTGTCGTTGCGCTAACGACTGTCACCGAGCGCGTGACAGACATGACTAAACAGTGCTTCGGTTGTACTTTTTTAGCCCCGCCCACTCGGTTGTAGTTTGCGTGGTGCTATTTTTTGAGCAGAATTACACTTCCTTAGTATCTTTGTTCGTAGGTGTTGATTTAGACATTTCCGTGCGGCCATATTTTACTTACTCACTTCCCTTTTGAAAACCATTGTAGAACCACGAAGTAAAAGTTTTGTCATAAAAGTCATCTCTTTTATTTGCAATTGTTCCATAATCGCCAACAGTATTAATTATTGAATTATTATTTTCAATAAGATAGGATCTGGCATAGAAAAATATTACAATTATTGTTTTTCGTTTTTGAGTTTAAAAACATGGCCGCCAGGTTCATTATCAATTTGCGGGGATACGTAATGTAATAATATGTAAACCAAATACCTACTTATTTCGATTACGTAAGTATTTTTTTATTTCTTAATGTAAGGTGCAATTCAGTGTTTTCTTTTTATTTTTCTGAAGAAGTGTCATCAATTATATTAAAATTTAATCTCCTCTTTTAAATTACTCTCAGAACCTGATGAAAGCATTATGAACGTGCAAGCGCTGCAAAGCTTCGATTGATACTGTGGAGAAAAAACGACAGAACGCTCTCTGTTGCGACAGAATAGTGTGCAAACCCACCGCCACGACACAACACAACACAATAGTAACGCTAGAAGCACACTATTGTGTTGTGTTGTGTCGTGTCGCAATCTGTCGCTATCGGTTTCATACATTTAGTATGCCTAGAGACACACTATTGTGTTGTGTGTGTCGTGTTGTGTCATGGCGCGGCGCGGACCGCTCGGCTGCGATTGCAACAGAACCCCCACCACCTATCTGTCGCGACACAACACAACACAATAATGTGTTTCTATTCTAGCATTGTATTGGCATCTGTCGCTGGCGGCGGACGCTCGCAATACGCGCATTGTAATTTTGATTTAACTCAAAATATGAAGATTTAATAGAACTTGTGCGTCAACGTAAAGCGTTGACGCACAAGTTCTATTAGTTATTATTAGTAAGTTTGATACCAAATGCAAAAATTATAAACATCAGTTTATCAGAGCTGCTGCTTGGGAATAGATTGTAGGGTTTTTTTATAAGTAAACAAATAGATATACAACGTGTTACAAAATAACCCCTAATGCCGTATATAGTAGATACCTAGGGACCATCAAACTGAACAACTTTTACTATGGGACCAACTCTGAAATTGCGGAAAAAAAATCTGCTGTTTCATAATTATGTACATTTAGATATTTTTGTTATTATTTTTTGTATGAAACAGCTGATTTTATTCGTTGTAGGTATTATTATCGTACTGAATTTCATAAGTTTTTTTTATTCTTGATTTAAAATGTCTGATAGCAGTGAATGTATTAAAGAATGACTCCGCCCGATATTTTAGATTCAGCGACGAAAATGACTCATAATCAAGATAACTAAATACAAGCAAAGTCTCTCACTCTTTTCTAACGTTGATCTTTTATTAAGTTGGTTCAGTCAGATAAAGTAGTGTATGAAACTGCACATAACTAGTTATTAATACACTCATTATGCATCAGTTTCATAAGCTACTGTCATGGTACCAAATGCAAAAATTAAAAAAATTGCCGGAATATAAGTTGGTAAGTAAATAAATACTATCCCCGCAAATTGGTAATACGATAGAACCTTGTCACATAACATACACGTTGACGTCCTCCGCAACTAAAAATGATATGAGCAATAAAGTTCTTATAGGTAATTTAATGTATTAATTATTGAATTATTATTTTCAAAAGATAGGGTCTAGGCATATAAAAATATTACAATTATTGTTTTTCGTTTTTGAGTTTAAAAACATGGCCGCCAGTTTCATTACCAATTTGCGGGGATACGTAATATAATACGTAAACCAAATACCTACTTATTTAGATTACGTAAGTATTTTTTTATTTATTAATGTTAGGTGCAATTTTTTCGGATGAAGTATCATCAATTATATTAAAATTTAAGGTCCTCTTTTAAATTACTCTCAGAACCTGATTAAAGCATTATGAACGTGCAAGCGCTGCAAACTTAACTCTTTTAATATTGCATTTATCACTTAGGGTAGAAATATATTATTGTGTTGTGTCGTGGCGGTGGGTGTGCACACTATTCTGTCAAGACAGAGAGCGTTCTGTCGTTTTTCTCCACAGTATCAATCGAAGCTTTGCAGCGCTTGCACGTTCATAATGCTTTCATCATGTTCTGAGAGTAATTTAAAAGAGGACCTTAAATTTTAATATAATTGATGACACTTTTTCCGAAAAATAAAAAGAAAACACTGAATTGCACTTAACATTAAGAAATAAAAAAATACTTACGTAATCTAAATAAGTAGGTATTTAGTTTACGTATTATATTACGTATCCCCGCAAATTGGTAATTAACCTGGCGGCCATGTTTTTAAACTCAAAAACGAAAAACAATAATTGTAATATTTTTATATGCCTAGACCCTATCTTTTGAAAATAATAATTCAATAATTAATACATTAAATTACCTATAAGAACTTTATTGCTCATGTCATTTTTAGTTGTGGAGGACGTCAACGTGTATGTTATGTGACAAGGTTCTATCGTATTACCAATTTGCGGGGATAGTATTTATTTACTTACCATCTAATATTCCGGCAATCTTTTTAATTTTTTAGGGTTCCGTACCCAAAGGGTAAAAACGGGACCCTATTACTAAGACTCCCCTGTCCGTCTGTCTGTCTGTCAACAGCTGTATCTCGTGAATAGCTAGAAAGTTGAAATTTTCACATATGATGTATGTCTGTTGCCGCTAAAACAACAAATACTAAAAACAGAATAAAATTAATATTTAAGGGGGGCTTCCATTCCACTCAACAAACATGATTTTTTTGCCGTGTTTTGGTCTATATTAATAACGACAACAGGTAGACAGTTGAAATTTTCACAGATGATGTATTTTTGTTGTCGCTATAATAAAAATACTCAAAACAGAATCAAATTAATATTTAAGGGGGGCTCCCATACAACAAACGTATTTTTTTTGCCGTTTTTTGGTACGGAACCCTTCGTACGCTAGTCCGACTCGCATTTGGCCGGTTTTTTGCATTTGGTATCATGACAGTAGCTTATAAAACTGATGCATAATGAGTGTTTTAATAACTAGTTATGTGCAGTTTCATACACTACTTTATCTACTCTCATACAATTGGGACTGAACCTACTAGTAGGTATGAACCTCTATACTAAAAAAAGTTGGGAGTTACAAGTCGTGATAAAGTTTGGCCACATGATAGAAACTGATCTGTAGGCTGTTTCTAACTAATATTGAGCTGGGCCAAGCTATCCTTACATACAGTTCCATACGGCGGCGGGTTGAATAGCGCACTTTTCCCGGCTTCATTTTAAAAACTATAACAATTCAGGTTTAGCTAATAGGTCAAATATGGTATCATTTTCGGATAAATCAATAACTTAGAATTTATTTCTGATATAAAAATAATCTATTTATTAAGCAGTTTCTGAAAAATTACACAATAACCAACATTTTTAAACTTCATTTTTGTAAGTTTAGGTATTGGCACTTGTTTCAGTATTTTCAAAAAAACTACTTTAAAGAAGCATTTTTCAGGTTAATTTGTTATATGCTTTTGTTATGTTAACTATATTTTATACAATTTGCGCCTAACCCAAGTAGTTGAGGTTCATTGTTTGCGGAAACACAGCTAGTCAAAAATATGCATTTTTTCACGAAATAAAAGGGGTTTCCGTTTCGTTCGGAAGTATTTCTCAGTTTTTTTGTTTATATTTCTGTAAAATTAATTAAATTTTCTACAATTTGAGCCTAATTTGAGTAGTCTAGGTTTACTAGTTGCAAAGACACAGCTAGTCAAAGATAAGATTTTTTCAATTAATTTCAATAAAAGACCCATTTTTAACCAGCTATGTGTCTGCAACCAATAGACCTAGACTACTCAGATTTAGCTCAAATTGTAGAAAATTTAATTAACTTTACAGAAATATAAACAAAAAACCTGTAAAATGTTTCTGAACGTAACGGCAACCTTTTTTATTTCGTTAAAAAATGCATAATTTTGACTAGCTGTATGTCCGCAAACAATGGACTTAAACTACTTGGGTTAGGCTCAAATTGTATAAAATATAGTAAGCATAACAAAAGCATATAACAAATTAACCTGAAAAACGCTTCTTTAAAGTAGTTTTTTGAAAATACTGAAACAAGTGCCAATACCTAAACTAAAAAAATGAAGTTTAAAAATGTTGGTTATTGTGTAATTTTTCAGAAACTACATAATAAATTGATTTTTTTTATATCAGAAATAAATTCTAAATTATTGATTTATCCGAAAATGATACCACATTTGACCTATTAGCTAAACCTGAATTGTTATAGTTTTTAGAATGGAGCCGGGAAAAGTGCGCTATTCAACCCGCCGCCGTATGGAACTGTATGTAAGGATAGTTTGGCCCAGCTCAATATTAGTTAGAAACAGCCTACAGATCAGTTTCTATCATGTGGCCAAACTTTATCACGACTTGTAACTCCCAACTTTTTTTTGTATAGAGGTTCATACCTACTATACTTAATAAAAGATCAACGTTAGAAAAGAGTGAGAGACTTTGCTTGTATTTAGTTATCTTGATTATGAGTCATTTCCGTCACTGAATCTAAAATATCGGGTGGAGTCATTCTTTAATACATTCACTGCTATCAGACATTTTAAATCAAGAATAAAAAAAACATATGAAATTCAGTACGATAATAATACTAGTTGATATTAAGGCTGGTTTACATTATCTTAGTCTTTAGTAGAGTGCTTTAGGAGAGTGCTTTAGTGGAAACATGTAAACGGTCGTCTTATGACTAAAGAGAGTAACGTTCTAGTAGCCTTTCTACTCGCTTTCCAGTAGCACCCCCTGCGCGCCCGCTCACCCCCCGCGCGATATTTTACTCGCACTCGCACTGGAAGCATGTAAATCGACATTTTAGTAGCGTCTTTAGTAGAGTGCATTTGCCGGTGAACGCGTGACGTTTAATTGAATTAAATAATAGGTATTATGTATGGCGAAAATGACACTCTACTGGAAGCGTGTAAACGGTCACTGGAAAGGCACCAAAACTACTAAAGCACTCGCATTCGAATCTACTCGCACGCTACTAAGCACTCAACTAAATACTAAGATAATGTAAACCAGCCTTTAAAGATGAGAAAAATATGAAATGCAGGTACAGTCAAGAACATTTTTTAACCTCTGGGGGGGGGGGGGGGGGGGGCTACTGCCCACCCTTGGCGACGCCCATGACTATGGAACCAACATTGAAATCGCGAAAATAAAATCAGCTGTTCCATAGAAAATTTAAAATCAAATAGATCAAAATGTATGGAACAGCAGATTTTTTTTTCGCGATTTCAATGTTGGTAAAAGTTGTTTGTATGCATGAGTACATTGACCCCTTAAAATTATGTGCACTATTTTTACGAAGGACCTTATATACGGCATTAGGGGTTATTTTGTAACACGTTGTATATTTATTTGTTTACTTATAAAAAAAACCTACAAGCTATTCCCAAGCAGCAGCTCTGATAAACTGATGTTTATAATTTTTGCATTTGGTATCATACAACACTTTACGTTGACGCACAAATTCTATTAAATCTTCGTAGTTTGAGTTAAATCAAAATTACAATGCGCGTATTGCGAGCGTCCGCCGCCAGCGACAGATGCCAATACAATGCTAGAAACACATTATTGTGTTGTGTTGTATCGCGACAGATAGGTGGTGGGGGTTCTGTTGCAATCGCAGCCGAGCGGTCCGCGCCACAACACAACACAACACAACACAATAGTGTGTCTCTAGTCATACTAAATGTATGAAACCGATAGCGACAGATTGCGACACGACACAACACAACACAATAGTATGCTTCTAGCGATAGCTGTTTTTACAGTATGTATGTTAGTAGGTATGAACCTCTATACAAAAAAAAGTTGGGAGTTACAAGTCGTGATAAAGTTTGGCCACATGATAGAAACTGATCTGTAGGCTGTTCCTAACTAAAATGGAGCTGGGTCAAACTATCCTTACATACAGTTCCATACGGCGGCGGGTTGAATAGCGCACTTTTCCCGGCTTCATTCTAAAAATTATAACAATTCAGGTTTAGCTGATAAGTCAAATGTGGTATCATTTTCGGATAAATCAATAACGTAGAATTTATTTCTAGTATAAAAAAATGCAATTTATTACGCAGTTTCTGAAAAATTACACAAAAACCAAAATTTTTAAACTTCATTTTTTTATTTTAGGTATTCGCACTTGTTTCAGTATTTTCAAAAAAAACTACTTTAAAGAAGCGTTTTTCAGGTAAATTTGTTATATGCTTTTGTTATGCTTACTATATTTTATACAATTTGAGCCTAACCCAAGTAGTTTAAGTCAACGAAATAAGAACTAAGGAAGCCTAACTCCTAGCAAATATTGCTTAAAAAATGGCACCTTCGCATATTCTGTAGCACAAAAAGGTCGCAAACTCAACAATGAACTAGTAAAAACATACCTTATTACAATGTACGCATAATTGGTATTAGGTTGTATTCTAACGCATATCTCGTTTTCTATTAGCTGGGGTTTGAACGCAGATCAAACATGATTGGATATTTGGCTCGCGCCGTGTCACTCATTGGGCCGTTGTCGTGCCTTTGTCATTGAAGCAAGGACGGTGTAATGTAGAATGCAGTCAGTACACCTAACCTGCTAAGATCACTACGGCCCGGCGCGGTGGGTGGCATCATAAAATTGTTTTATGAAATTAGTACATTATTATTTGTTAGATATAATGTTTATTTTATTATGTAGACAGACGACTTGGTAAAGATCGCTCGAATACGCTGAATGTAAGTCTGCACCTAGTCGCTCTGGAAAACTAAAAGAGACATAATGTCAGGAGTGGACGTCCTTCGGCTGTGATGATTTTATTGTTATTTTATTTTATGAAAATTATAAAATGATGATGTTGATGAATGATGATCATATTAATTGGTAAGACACTCGATTTCAAGAAGGACTAAAATTAGGTAAGGTAATGAAACAAAATAGGTATGCTTAATAAAAGAGAATGTATTATGTAGAAATTTCTTTTTCATAACATGTAAGTACATAATGTGGATAATTATCACATTGGCGAAAGCAACGCCTCAATACGTCTTTTAGAGGTGTGACTGCGTATTAATACGTTGCTTTATTTTTATTTTTCACATAAAAAAGCATGCTTTAATTGGCAGTACAAAATTCGTATAGCGACATCTTTTTAACCGACTTCAAAAAAGGAGGAGGTTCTCAGTTCGTCGGAATATATTTTTTTATAGCAGCGTATTCCACCAAGTCAAAATTTATTCTTGCCAAAAATCTTTTTCAAATGCAGACTATTTTAATATGCTTATTGACCAGTGCGCGAATACCTAAGCTAGCAATATGTGAGACGGTGGATTGGAAGAGGTGGATCAACTCCGTAGCTAGCGCGATCGCCAGATTTGACACCCCTTGAGTTTTATTTGTGAGTTGATGTTTAAAAACATTTGTGAGAGTGAAGCCGTAATGCGTTTGCGAATAAAAGCCACTTTTGTACTTATTAAGTTGAATACAGGTGTGCTGCAAAGTGTTCGAGACAATCTAGTGCACAGTTGCTGGGCATGTATTGCTATTGGTGGTGGAAATATGGAGTAGCATCTTCGCAGCAGATCTCATATTGGGTTTCCAGCAGAACGATCCGCGAATCAAACTCCATATTAAAAAGCTGTTTTCAGAGCTGCATAAAAATCATAGTTTCTGGCAATTGTCATTACTTTGTGTTCTGACGGTCTTGACCTTATGACGTCACTACTTGTGGTGCCGCTGCCTTCGGTGTTGCAATGTGAGTTCCCCATTTTTCGTTTATTCTATTTTAACCAGGGATTTTTTTTACTTGTTAATCAAAGAGGATTGTGAGAATAGAACTGAAACTTTATAGGTACCTACCTAATCATCCCTTCACGGATTGGACAGAGTTTTTGTTACACCCTGTATAATGATAAAAAGCAAGGAGTTTACGTCAGATTACTCGTTTTCTATGGATTGTATATTGCAGGACGCGCCATTTTTATAGCATTACAAAATTTTGATTTTAATTTTCCTTTTTTTCTGTTGTACTGAATTTCATGAGAGAGTTTTATTCTTGTTTAAAAATCTGTGATAGCAGTGAACGTGAAGATTTGACTCTGCCCCACAAAGTGACTGAACACTTGTTGCATAATAGCTACCATAGATTGCATGTATACGCTCATAGATATTTCTAAATAACGAAAAATATTTTACTTACCAATGATATGATATGACCGTATTTGTTTTGATGCCTTTTATTGGTCTTTTACACCACTTGACCGCACATGACGTCATTTTTTACCACTTTTTAATGATTTTTTTGTCGTTGCGCTAACGACTGTCACCGAGCGCGTGACAGACATGACTAAACAGTGCTTCGGTTGTACTTTTTTAGCCCCGCCCACTCGGTTGTAGTTTGCGTGGTGCTATTTTTTGAGCAGAATTACACTTCCTTAGTATCTTTGTTCGTAGGTTTAAGTCCATTGTTTGCGGACATACAGCTAGTCAAAATTATGCATTTTTTAACGAAATAAAAAAGGTTGCCGTTACGTTCAGAAACATTTTACAGGTTTTTTGTTTATATTTCTGTAAAGTTGATTATTTTTTTTACAATTTGAGCTTAATTTGAGTAGTCTAGGTATATTGGTTGCAGAGACATAGCTGGTTAAAAATGGGCCTTTTATTGAAATTAGTTGAAAAAATCTTATCTTTGACTAGCTGTGTCTCTGCAACCAGTAAACCAAGACTACTGAAATTAAGCTCAATTTGTAGAAAATTTAATTAACTTTACTGAAATATAAACAAACTGAGAAATGCTTCCAAACTATACGGAAACCCCTTTTATTTCGTGAAAAAATCCATATTTTTGACTAGCTGTGTCTCCGCAAACAATGGACCTAAACTACTTGGGTTAGGGTCAAACTGTATAAAATATAGTTAGCTAGCATAACAAAAGCATTTAACAAATTAACCTGAAAAACGCTTCTTTAAAGCAGTTTTTTTGAAAATACTGAAACAAGTGCCAATACCTAAAATAAAAAAATTAAATTTTAAAATGTTGGTTTTTGTGTAATTTTTCAGAAACTGCGTAATAAATTGCATTTTTTTATACTAGAAATAAATTCTACGTTATTGATTTATCCGAAAATGATACCACATTTGACTTATCAGCTAAACCTGAATTGTTATAATTTTTAGAATGAAGCCGGGAAAAGTGCGCTATTCAACCCGCCGCCGTATGGAACTGTATGTAAGGATAGTTTGGCCCAGCTCAATATTAGTTAGGAACAGCCTACAGATCAGTTTCTATCATGTGGCTAAACTTTATCACGACTTGTAACTCCCAACTTTTTTTTATATAGAGGTTCATACCTACTATGTGTGTAGGTATGAGAATAACGATTAAAACTGCATAAAAAACCGAAAATAACTAAAAAACACATAGCGACTTTTGCACGCTCAATGACGAATGTGAGTTTCTTTATTCCACCATACGAGGGCAGTTTGATATGTCCGTGACTTTAAGGTTGAATACAATATTTTTTCATAATTCAATTTTCCTGTCTTAATTTAGAACTCCTTGCTGAGCTTATGCTGTTACATTTTTAGGGTTCCGTACCATTCCGTTCCGTTGATAGTAATGATTTTGACCAAACTATCATCACCGTAGATATGGCCCGGAGCGCGCGGCTGCATAAAAGATTATGCACCGAAAAAAACCCGAAGCGTTTATTTTTAGTAAATAAATAAGGTAGGCTAAGAAGGTAGGTATGATTATTTTTTTAAAGATATTACTGATTTTTAGGGTTCCGTACCAAAATGGTAAAAAAGGAACCCTTATGGTGTGACTCAGTCTGTCTGTCTGTCACAGCTGGATATCTCGAGAACTACTAATGGTATCAACTTGAAATTTAGAATAGTTTGAGATGACATTTGCCCAACTATTTTGCAAATAAGAAATAAATAAAAAAATAAATATATTTTTTACAACAGGGACTAAAAAGAGGTCTTAAAAATTTTAAGTGTAGCTACTAGGGCATGTGGGGTATCATATGAAAGAGCGCCGTTTGCACGTTTTTAATCATTTTTTCTTTTTGTTTTAGGCCGCATAGTTTTCGATTTATAATGAAAAATGTAAAAAAAAATATCGTTCCCCCCCCCCCCCTTATCTCCGAAGTTTGCAAAGAGAAAAATCTGAAATAATTCTATGTCATAGCAGTTTATATAAAAATTACAGGAAAAATAAAACGATGTCTCAATATAGCACACTTTTTTAGAAATTATCAAATTTCTAAAAAAGTTAACAATAGTTCCACTATCGGTCAAGAAATGGCGCTGACCTAAAACTGCAATACTAATTTTATTATTCTACTCTGCAGTGTGGTTTAATGTTGCAATTTTGATGGTACGGAACCCTCGGTGCGCGAGTCCGACTCGCTATTGACCGGTTTTATTTAAATTGGCGCGAAAGTAAAAAATTGGAACCATTTATTCAAGTGAGGTCGGTATATTCTTTTATAATGGAGAAAAACGAATTTTGCGTATTGATAAAATACTACTTTTTACGTGGTAAAACCATTAAGCAGACGGAGGATAAACTGAAAAAATATTATGGGGACTCTGCTTCATCTCATGGAATGGTTCATAAGTGGTTTACTGAATTTCGTTGTGGTCGTACCACCACAACTGTCGCCGACGGCCCAGGAAGGCCGATTGAGGTCACCACTGAAGATATTGTTAACAAAATCCACGACATTGTTATGGCAGACCGTCAAGTGAAGATACGCGAGATAGCTGATGCTATTCACATCTCTACCGAACGAATTTTTCATATTTTGCTCGATATTCTCGGCATGAAAAACCTTTTTGCAAGATGGGTGCCGCGTTTGCTGACAGTCGGCCAAAAACGAACTCGTGTAACAACTTCTAAACAATGCTAGGTTTGTATAACCGCAATCCAAGTGATTTTTTTCGTCGGTACGTAACACTTGACGAAACGTGGGTCCACCATATACGCCAAAGACGAAGCAACAGTCAAAACAGTGGACTTCTACTAGACTGAGCGGTCGCGGGATTTTTGGTAACGATCAAGGAAAAGGTTAGATTCATTTTCATGGGTTGTAGAGTGGTCCCCTAATGTGAATGATCTCGGTCTGCCTGCTCTCAGTGGTTGCAACTTCGAATTATAGCGCTTACAAGAGGCTTCATTGTGACGAAAAAAAAACGATCAGAGAAATGGGTAGTTTTAGTACCTATTCAAAGTATGTCGTCTCTGTAGATGAAACAAGTTGGTCTGCCTGCTCATAGTGGTTGCATTTCTGAGCTATGACGTGCGCAAGTCACGTCATTGTTACGAAAAAAAAACGATAAGGGAAATGGTCAGTTTTAGTACCTATTCAAAGTATAGTATCTCCACGTGTCAAATAAGTTGGTCTGCCGGCTCTCAAAGGTTGTATTTAAGAACTATCATTGTGTACGCAATACGCTTATTTGTAGAGAAAGCCTAAAAAAACTTTGAAAAACGGGACAATAGGCGAATTTTTAAGTGCACGCCGGCCGCTTGCGTATCTGTGACTATATGAGTCCCCTCCCCCACCTTAAGGCATCTCTACACTCGCGCGCGAAAAGCCCCAAACCTCCCGCGAAGCAGTGTGCGTAGTGTGTACCCGATTTGAATCGAATCCACACACCCGCGCGTGAGTATGGAGAGGTCTTTATGCCTGTGCCACCGCGCACCCCCCATCCCCCCCACTTCCGGCTTTAGCGTCAATAGAGATGTTCAATCCGGGTGCCTTATATCGATATTCCGGATCGCCATGGATCGTAATTCACTGTATTGATCCAGATTATAGAATCTGGATTGATAGGCACGGCTACACGCTCGGTAAATAGTAAATACTGTGGCCCAGCGCCATAAATTTTAACCATGGAAAGTAAAATATTGAACATTCCATACAAATTACTTTCCATGGTTAAAATTTACTCTATGGCGATGGATCACAGTTAGTCTAAGCGGTCACGGGATTTTTGGTAACGATCAAGGAAAAGGTTAGATGCATTTTCATGGGTTAAAGAGTGGTCCCCTAATGTGAATGATGTCGGTCTGCCTGCTCTCAGTTGTTGCAACTTCGAGTTACAGTGATTATAAAAGGCTTCATTGTTACGAAAAAAAAACGATCAGAGAAATGGTCAGTTTTAGTACCTATTCAAAGTATGGCGTCTCCGTAGCTGAAATGATGTGGTCTGCCGGCTCTCAGTGGTTGCATTTCAGAGCTATGACGCGCGCAAGTTATAACAAAATATTTTTTTCGCCAAATTGTATTTTTAAAAATACTTATCGATAGAACTCTTTATTATAATGAAAAAAATGTCTTAAGCCATTTTTGTCTAAAATGAATAGATTGGTCGAAAAAAAATACTTTATGTTTTTTTTTTGTATGGAGTGAGATATTCAATGTGCTCTTTTGGCCAATTCCTAATTGTTTCTGCCTCAAAACTACTTCTGCGTCAATATTTTATTGTTATTTTAAACATTTAAATAATCCTACACTATCAACCAACGCGCGCCCAAAATTGTCCGTTTAATACATATTGGATTTCAAAACAGTATCGAATCGTAATTTTTAAGTAAAAACTGATTGTTTTGTCGTTATTTATTACTTTCTCATCAATTAAAATACAATAAAAGCCAACAAAACTTTCGGTCACTATTATTACTATGGATGACTTTTTTACCATAATAAATCAAATAAAACCAAAATAACATAATGCAGCGGGATGTTAAGTAAGGCCCAGGCGGGTTATTACAAACTAAAAAGTATGATTATTTTACAAGGAAAAAGAAAAAAAAAGAGAAAAGGTTAATTCAGATCAATGATTAATATCATATTCAAATAAATGAAGTTTTTAAAATATTAACGATAGAAACTAAATTTTATTATGATTTTTAAAAACCTTTATATGGTATGGAAATCCTGAAACAGAGAACTTTGGTACATACAGCTCTTAAAATGCCGTTCAGATCACTTGGGTGTATCATCATATCAGCCGCACGACACCCACTGCTGGGTATAGGCCACCTCCAAGGATCTCCACGACGAACGGTCCTGCACTGCTCGCATCCAGCGGTTTCCCGCGACTTTCACCAGTTCGTCGGTCCACCTTGTCGGGGGTCTACCCACGGAGCGTCGTCCGGTCCACGGTCACCATTCCAGAACCTTTCCCCCCCAACGGCCATCGGTTCTTCTCGCTATGTGTCCAGCCTACTGCCACTTCAACTGCGCAATCCTTCGAGCGATGTTGATTACTTTAGTCTTCCTGCGGATCTCCTCATTTCTGATTGGATCACGCAGAAAAACGCCGATTATGACTCTCTCCTTTGCCCGCTGGGTGACCTTGAGACTCCTTATGAGACCCATAGTTTGCGGCCACGTTTCACTGCCGAAGTCATCACTGACAACACACACTGGTCATAGACTTTCGTCTTGAGACACTGAGGTAAATCGGACGGAAAGATGTTTTCGAAGCTGCCCGAATGCTACCAATCTGAGTTTGATTCGACGAGAGATCTCTTTCCCGCAGTTGGACTTACCTAACTGGACTGCCTGTCCTAGGTACTTCTACGTAATGGACAACAACTCCTAGTGTTCCCAATATGAACTGGAGTGGGCACAACATGGGCATTCGATATGATTTTCGTCTTATAAATGTTCATCTTGAGACCCACTCTTTGGGAAGCACTAACGGAAATCTTCGAGCACTGTGTTCAGGTCTTCCAAGGTTTTCGCCATAAGAACTATATCATCGACAAAACGAAGGTGTGTTAGGTACTGGCCATTCATCTTGATTCTGAGTCCTTTCCAGGCTAAGAGTTTAAAGATATCATCCAACGCAGCTGTGAATAGTTTCGGGGAAATAGTATCTCTCTGTCCCACATCTCGCTGTAGTTGGATACGATTTGTGCTCTGGTTCTGTACTCGGATCAACATGGTGGCATTTTCGTACCACATCACCTCGATATACCTGTAGTCTACTTGGAAACTTTGGAGAGACTGCAACACCGCCCAGGTTTCAATCAAATCAAAGGCTTTCTCATAGTCCACGAACGCCAAGCATAATAGCAGATTTAATGGATGTGGTCTATGGTACTAATGCCATTTCGGAACCCGACTTGTTTGGGAGGTTGAAAGTCGTCGAACTTACGAGCAAGGACCGGAATCGCTTTCCGTTAAAGGGGTTTTTGATTGGGTATTTCATGGACTTGTTTTCAAAAACCCTATCAATACGGTAACCCTATCGAAAGGGTAACCCAAGTAAGCACTTACCGAATACGAAAACCCTATCGGGGAAACCCTATGAAGGCTTTATGAAGGGGTTTTAAAACGAGTTCAAGCAATTTATACCTAGTTCCACCTGGGCCGAAGGACCAGGGGGCCTATTGTTGAATCGCTCTTGAATCGCGACTCAAATGTATGGAGGTTGAGTTAAATGTCGAACGAAAATCAGTAGAAACGAACGCTCGACGCCAGCCGAGCGATTCAAAAATAGGGCCCCAGAACCGCTTACCGTTAAAGGGGTTTTGATTGGGTATTTCATGAACCACTTACCGTTAAAAGGGTTTTTGATTGGGTATTTCATAGACTTGTTTTCAAAAACCCTATCAATACGGTAAGCATAACGTCGACTAACCCTATCGAAAGGGAAACCCTATCATTTGGTAAGTTTTTATTAGGGTTTCCCTATCAATTGGGTTAACCAAAAAAGGGGTTTTCCGGTCGCTGTTAGCGAGCGAAACGATCAACGCATCAAAGTTACTTTGTTTGTATGAAAATTAAATTGTTTTTCTAATTATCCATATACATATTTAACATTATACATTGGGTCTTATTGTATGTCTCTAGTTAAGAAGCTAAGCCCTGTAAATTTTGGTAATCTTTATTTAATTTTAATTGTATTAGGTAGTCTATTCTTTAATATTAGTTAAGTCATGTTACGTGTGGTACTAAAAAGTTAATTTTCTTTAAATAAGGTGATACAGTTATTTTATTAAGCAAATCACTTAAAATTTTAGGTCTTCTTTGTTTCATTAAAATAAATGTAAGGACATCAGATAATGGTATTGAAATTAGCTTTGTAAATTAGCTTATTATATTCGTTGTGTTTTTGGATGAGTTGTTTAATGGTGATGTGATATATTGTATTGTAGTTTTTCCTGAGCCCAGCCTGTTTGATTGGTTGATTTTCATCAAGATTACCAGATACCATAAATAAATAAAAATAAATATTATATCTAGTAATGCCTTTGCAAAGACTTTGTATGTGTTTGAAATCAGTGAAATGGGCTTGTAGTTTCCTATTTCCTTCCTTGATCCTTTCTTATGTAAGAGTATTATGTGTGACTCTGCCCATTGTCTAGGTATAATAACCGTGCGTAGTATTTCGTTGAAAACTTTAGCCAGTATTGGCCCCATCTCTTCCGCAATACCTCTTAAGAGTTCGTTAGGAATTTGGTCAGGTCAAAACTATTAATGAAACAATTACAACTCAGATATTTATGGTTTTTTGTTGAGAACATTTTAGCTTTATATTTTAGTTGCGTTGTAATTATGGTAAAAACAATTGTATAATAGACCTTAACTGAACGTTTTGTTGGCTTTTCTAGTGTTGAAATTGATGAAAATAAAAGAATGGCAAAAAAAGTTTTTACTAAAAAATACAATTTCATACTGTTTAAAAATCCAAGCTGTGTGAATGTACAATTTTGGGCGCGCGTTGATAGTGTATGATTATTTTAAACGTTTGAAATAGTGACGCAGAAGTAGTTTTGAGGCAGAAACAATTAGGAATTGGCCAAAAGAGCACATTGAATATCTCACTCCATACAAAAAAAACAAAGTATTTTTTCCGACCAATCTATTCATTTTAGTCAAAAATGGCTTAAGACATTTTTTTCATCATAATAAAGAGTTCTATCAATTAGTATTTTTAAAAATACAATTTCACGAAAAAAATATTTTGTTATAACTTGCGCGCGTCATAGCTCTGAAATGCAACCACTGAGAGCCGGCAGACCACATCATTTCAGTTACGGTGACGCCATACTTTGAATAGGTACTAAAACTGACCATTTCTCTGATCGTTTTTTTTTCATAACAATGAAGCCTCTTATAATCGCTGTAACTCGAAGTTGTAACTACTGAGAGCAGGCAGACCGACATCATTCACATTAGGGGACCACTCTGTAACCCATGAAAATGCATCTAACCTTTTCCTTGATCGTTACCAAAAATCCCGTGACCGCTTAGACTATACCGGTGAACGTGCCACGGAGAAGGCAAAAACTGTTTTTTCGGCTGGTAAAGAGATGGCCACTGTCTTTTGGGACAGTAAAGGTGTTATTTACATCGATTTTTTGGAGAAAGGCATGACAATTACCGGAGCTTACCATGTTGCTTTATTGGATAGATTCAATATAGAGCTGCTGAAGAAAAGACCGCATCTAGCAAAGAAAAAAGTTTTATTTCATCACGACAATGCTCCGGCCCGCTCGTCGGCAACCGCAACATCAAAACTTGTGGAATTGCGATACGGCCTATTGCCACACCCCCCGTATTCACCAGATTTGGCCCCGTGTGACTTTTTCCTCTTCCCAAACATGAAGAAATGGCTTGGTGGACAAAGATTTTCATTCAATGTAGAAGTGATAGCTAAAACAGGAGCCTATTTTTCAGGGTTTGATAAAAACTATTTTTTGGATGGGTTGAAGAAGTTGGAACATCGTTGGTCGAAGTGGATAGAGCTGAAACGAGATTATGTAGAAAAATAAAACAAAATATTCTTTAAAAATTTTTTCCTTCTTCACAAAGTCACGGACTTATCAAACCACCCTCGTATCTTCAAATGCAACTTTTTGGGGGCGGCAAAATTTCACAAAAAATAATAAAAAAAATCTAGAAGTACCTATAGTACAGTAGCCCGTAGAACATTTAAATCACCAAAAAGGTAACCGTTTGCCGTTGTGATATAGTTATTTATTACGAAATTATAGATACTTTAACCCAAGTTTTACGGATCGCAACCCGCCGTAACCTATATTTGTATATCTCCAAAAATGATATTTTTTTATTTTTCAAGGTTTACCACATGGTTTAGCTATTGTCGTGTTCTACAGCTTTGTTTGATTGCCACATGGAAAGTGATCATACACAGATTTAAGACCAGATAAAATCCAACCATTTTCATCAGGTCTTAAATCTGTGTATGGCTACTTTTTATAGTCTTACTTTTATCTGTGGCAATCAAACCAAGCTGTAGAACACGACAATAGCTAAACTACATAGTTTTTTTTTATTTTTCGAGGTTTACCACATGGTAAACCTCGAAAAATAAAAAAATATGAATTTTGGAGATATACAAATATAGGTTACGGCGGGTTGCGATTGCGATCTGTAAAACTTGGGTTAAACTATCTATAATTTCGTAATAATTAACTATATCACAACGGAAAACGGTAACCGGGCTACTGTACTACTACTACACTATCATTGATTGTAATGATTTTAATCAACTCATCATCATCACCGTATGCCCGGAGCGCGCGGCGCGCTTCGCACGCCCGCCGCGACTAGGCTACACCAAAGAGTATGTAAAAATAACTAGCGTCATAGGCTACACTGTCGTTGATAATAATGATTTTGACCAAACTATCATCACCGTATGGCCCGGAGCGCGCGGCTGCATAAAAGATTATGCACCGAAAAAAACCTGAAGCGTTTATTTTTAGTAAATAAATAAGGTAAGAAGCTAAGAAGGTAGGTATGATTATTTTTTTAAAGAAATTACTGATTTTTAGGTTTCCGTACCAAAATGGTAAAAATGGAACCCTTATGGTGTGACTCAGTCTGTCTGTCTGTCTGTCACAGCTGGATATCTCGAGAACTACTAATGGTATCAACTTGAAATGGAAAAATAAAACGATGTCTCAATATAACACACTTTTTAGAAATTCAAAAAACAAACAAAAAAATTCTTTAGTTTCACTACCAGTCAACAGATGGCGCTGTCCTAAGCATACTAACCTAAGACAAAAAAATAGTACTACAATAATAAATTGGTGACTGGTTCTAATATAACTACCTACTATTTGCCGTACGAATAAACGAAGAATAAGTTCCTACTTAGTAATATAAACAGTTTGCAATGTGGAGTGGCTGAAACGTTTTTCAGTCACCATAAACAGCTGTGGTTAAGATTTGTAAATTAACTGTCCGCCTGTGGCCCTACCATGAGTTGTTGTAAACTGTTTACGTTACAGCAAACTATCGTTTTCTCTCTTTCACTCGTATTGACTGTGAGCAGTATATCCGACAGTTTACTGTAACGTAAACAGTTTGCATCAACTCATGGTAGGGCCACTGTTCGCCTTTCCACCTGTCTGCCGTTTATCCTGCTTTTTAAAGACTGTACTAAAGTAACATATCCAAATATATTTATGATTGTACTGAACCCTCGGTGCGCGAGTCCGACTCGCTCTTGACCGGTTTTATTTTTACTTATAATGCAAATACGGGGGCAGCACAAACACGCTACGCCACTGCATTTACCTGTGGGTAATAATAACGTGGGGTAGGTAGGTGTTGTAAGTAAATGATATGATAATTATGTAACCTAATCAGTCAGACGCTCGGGCATTGCGATGCGATGCGTGCGACTCAGAGTTACATAAAAGACAAAGTGTATCGCTACCGCTAGTAATATAATAAGTCTATAATCGCAACACAATATAGCCCACAGCACTCAATAGTTAAGATACTTATTAGGTTATCCTGACAAAATCAGTACTGCTTGGCTTGACATGCATGGCCCAAGAATACTACAGCTACAATACCTCTTGTCGCAATAACCAACAGTACCTACCTAACTGAAAAATATGGTTTTTTCGACAAATCTCAAGTTTAGTTCCCTGCTCAATTACAAAGTACCTACTGAACTATCCCAATTTTCCAAATTTTCACACTTCCTTACCAAAACAGTATAAAAAGATGTTATGGACGAAGATTTTGATTGTTCTGTAAAAACCGAAAATACATATAAGGAAAGAAGTAAAAGAAAAACATAATAAACAAGCTCGTTTTGACATTTTATTCATGTAAATTTGCAGATATAATTAATACAAATGGTCATGTAAATTGGGATCTATGATAAATTATATAATAATTATTAGCTGGTATAGAGGACACTGGCACATACTGCCTCACATTGTCCGACGACTCCAGCCATTGTTAATTTAGATGACTCATTGAATTATAAAAAGGCAGTCTCGGAGGTGTGGCTTTACAAATACTGTCTTACTCCTATAAAGTTTACAATATGAGATTTTTCTTGTGTAGTGACAAAACACAAACTTAAACTATGTGAACGAACATACTTCCTGAATGGCTACTGAATGCATGCATGACTTTACATTAGGTTCCTCACTTTCTAGGTGGAAGTGCTGAGCTATTGAACTAATAAATTCCTAAGAGATTAATGTGACAAAACCTATATTGTCTACATGTCATACATCACAATTTTCCTAAAGCTATCTGTACATTTTGGATAATTTAAGGTGTCTATAATAATGCCAATGTTACATGTTTAGTTGACCAATATATCTCTACAAACTTGAGCAGCGTGTATTATATACTTCGCTACTATCAATCAATACATGGTACACATTGTATAACAGCATTGCCCCAAATGATGCTCCATGGATTAAGGTAGTTAAAAGAAGTTAATCTAGATACAAAATTAAATTATTCACAAACAAATTCATAAATAAACTTTGATTCAAACAATATGTTGGAATAACTACTTTGTATGTTAACACTACTGATTTCATGAATGTATTATCATTCACTACAGAGAGCAAAATGATTATTCCTCAGACTCTTGCTTTTCTGGAATGGATGTCTTCAACCAAGGATGCTGAAGGCACTCGTATGCAGTAGCACGCCTGTTTGGATCAAAGTCTAGCATGGGTTTCAAGAAGTCAGCAAACTCCTCAGCATCTTTCTGATTCCATTCATACTTTTCAGTCAGAACAGAAACTAAACCCCATGGCTTCAGACCTGTGATGTTTCTCAACTCACCTTTTTTGTTAAAAAACATTTTTGAATACTTTCCAGAAGCAGCGATTCTCTTGGGAATGTCACCCAGTAATTCAATGATATGAGCTAAGTGGTCTTCATCTCGGCTGTAACCTTCTCCTGAATGAGGTTCAAAAAGATAATCTCCAGTAGCCAATTCAAAAGCCATACATGCGGTGCTCCATATGTCGGCAGAAGTGCCATATCCAGCACTGAGCAGCACTTCTAATGAGCGATACTGCCTTGTTTGAATATCTTCTGTAAAATGTCTGTGTACCCAACAGGCATTGCCCAGGTCTGCGATCTTCACTTCTAAGTCACATATATCAAAGGCTGGATCCGGTTCTTTGTCAGCATTTTTATCTTTTAATGATTGGGAATTGAGAGACGGGGGAGTATCGGTCATCTCCCCTTCTGACATAGGAGTGCTTGCATCATCACCACAGCCATATTGTTTGCTCCTTACCTGTACAGCTTCAGCATCTGTATCGAAAGCCTCGTCATCAGTTCTTCTTATATCAGTACAGCCATTCAGAGTCTCAATATCTGAGCGGGTAGTCTCAATAACACTTCCTTCTTCAGGGGTCTGCGGTGAGTCATCATTATCTTGGGACATCGGAGCCGACTCACTAACATCAACCTTCTTTTGCTCCTCAATTTCTTCTATTTGCTCCATTTGTTTTTTGAGCAACATTGATTGACGTTTAGCTTTTTTCTTTAACTTTTTCTTTTTATTTCTACTCATTTTACCTGTTACTACTTGCTCTTGGAACTCTTTAGGAGCTGTACTTATGAGAGAGTGTGGTAGTCTCAAGCCCAGCGAGTGTAACTCTGTAGCTTCAGCTGCCAGCCTACGAATGTAGGGTTCATCTACACAAACCAGCACATTTTCAGGTTTTATATCGGTATGAATTATCTTGCACTTGGTATGGAGATAATCCAACCCTTCTAAGACTTGACGAATGATGGTTTTAACATTATCACGTGGGATGCCTCTGTAGTTTGATTTGAGTATCAGCTTAAGGAGATGGTGGCCCAGCACTTCGAACACCATGCACACATGCGTCCCATTGACACCAGTAATTTTAAAATCGTTAAGCAGTTGCACGGTTTTGTTCCTTTTGGGGTCGGCAGGATCGCTATCGCGCACCGCTTTCAGTATTTTAATCTCATCTAAAGCAGTTTCTGTGAAATGAGGAGCAGACTTGACGACTTTTAATGCCACAAATCGCTTGTCCACAAGATCCCAACACAACCATACTGTTGAAAAGTGGCCCCAACCCAGTTTTCTAGTGACGTGGTACCGATTCAGGAACAAGTCCCCAATTTTGACAGGATGATATCCACCCTTGCAGTAATCGGCACTGTCTTCTTGCTCTTCGTCATCACTCGCATACTGTTCGAACACAGAGGCATCTTCTTCGATCGTTTCATTGGAAGAACTATGTGTTGGTTCCAAACGGTTCTGATTTTGGTTGCGCAGCCCGTTTCCTTGTCCACCACCGCCGTGATCCTCCTCACGGTTTTTCTTCTTGCCCAGTTTATGCCGTTTCTTCTTCGCCTGAATGGCGAGTACCCTTCTATTTACATCTGATTTAGAACTCATTTAGCAAATTAAAACACTTTCAACAACTTCCAATAAATATAAATTTATCTTTTCATCTCAATCTTTTTGTTTGAGTATGGCGGCCGGTCGCAGAACAAAATGCGCTCGACCACAGATCACTACACACGGGCGATGAACGAAGACGATCACCATTAGAGATGGGTAGGTCTGTGGGGCTACCGCCCAAGTAGCGTCGACTTCGCCGTCGGCTTCATTTGACATATGGTTGTAATACATTGCTACTTTTCTTTGGTATGTTTTTATTATATTATTTTATTACTAAAAAGAAGTAGCAATGTATCTCATCCTTCTGTCAAATGAAGCCGACGGCGAAGTCGACGACACTTGGGCGGTAGGGCCCCTGGTTAGAAACGCATCAGTGGACCTGCATCACATGCGCCAGTGATAGATGTACATCCAACGGCCAGTTATGGTGTGTCCCCACTTAGGCCTGGTTTACATTAGTCAAGTAGACGACCGAGTCGAGTAGCGAGTAGAAATACATTGCTTGGCATGTTCGTCGATTTTAAAAGAACGTCAAACACACCACGTAATGAACTTCTACTCTCCTAAAGCACTCTACTAAAGACTAAGATAATGTAAACCAGCCCTTAGGTTCGCGAACCGCCGCGCTCCGCGAACCTAGAACAGTGATCCATAGCAAAAACAAATATTTTTACTTTGGCTACAGTGTGTGCCTGTGCGAACCAGCTTCGCATACGAGTTCCCTCACGTACACACCTCGGCGCCCTGTTTCAGCAGAGGATAAACGATATTTTCGGTGCAGGTTCGCGGAGCGCGGAGGTTCGCGAACCTAAGTGGGTACCCACCCTCAGATACCGGTCCCCCGGAGCGGATTGCTCAGCGGTTGTGGAACTGAATCACGGGATAACGGACCGGGGGGAGGTGCGGTGCGGCGGCGGGGCGGGCTGGAGTCGGAGTGGGACGGTGGGACCCGCGCGTCGGGATATGCATCGTTCGTTCGCGCAGTCGATTCGATTCCAATCATAGTTCCGCTCCGCACGCAACGCAAGCACAACACGCGTCATACGATACGATTAGTACCGTTTTTGTTATTGACAAAAAAGATATGCGTGACATAACCGCTCTTCCGTACTATGTAAGACTTAGAGCATACAGAACGGGAGTAAGCAAGAGCGCTCTCCTACACTAGATTTTGTTCACCGATTTTGGGGGGAGACGAGGTATACACGCACAGCACACAACTTCATATTCACGCACACTTTTGAAGCTTAAAGTCATATTGTTACACACGCACACAAAAACAGAATGACCACAAAGTTATATTCTCAGGTGGTCAAATTCGGAACTAACCATCTTAGTACAAATTCTGACAGATCACGTAGACGGCAGCGCCAAACTTACCGACATAAATTAGTTTGCCCTTGCGTTAAGGTTAGTGATGGGACATAAAAAGACCGATGAAATTGAATGATTAGAAGCTTTGATTTGAAGATGAGTGATTATGATTACGACAAAAAAAAAATTAATGTCTTCATTTTGATTTGCACCAACAATCACTAAAATACGCATACAAATAATTGTTTAATAACATACTTAAAACATCGTTCTGCCCTTTTATCCTAAAATAATGTACAGAAATGAAATTCCGATAGTGAGTGTTGGCGCAAGATGCAAGTATAAAGGTGTGTAGGTTATCAAAAAAGAAAATAAATGTGATTAATAATGTAATCATTTATTTACAAGTATCTATGTACAGTCAGCAGCACATCAAGCTATACAAAACTGTCAAAAATCTCCAATGTATTTTGAACCTTAAATTGCTTGTTAGGGTTCCGTAGCCTAAATGGCAAAAAACTAAACCCTAATAGATTCGTTATGTTTGTCTGTCCGTCCGTCCGTCCGTATGTCACAACCACTTTACTTCGAAAGTATTAGGACCACACAGTTGAAACTTGATAAGTAGATGTATTCTGTAAACCGCCTTACGATATTTACACAAAAATAAAAAAACAAAAGATTAAAGGGGGCTCCCCATACATGGAACTGAAACGGAAAAAAAACATCTATATAAAAGTCTATAGATAGGTCTTCAAAAATGTCATTGAGGTTCCTAAGACTATTTTTTCTCAAAGTCAACCGTTTGAACGATAATATACACTGCCAAAGTTGTAAAATGTGTCCCCCCCCTCTAACTTTAAATCAGCTTTTAAACTATTGTTATTCTTCGTATATAGGGAATTTAAAAGTTTCCTACTGTTAGATATCAGGCGGCATCAAGAAAGGAAAGGTAAACAATATCAAAATAAAGATAAAAGAACCCTAAAAACAACCCGGTTGACGCATTGGATAAGATGAAGACAAGACAAACATTTGTGTGCAAGAACATGTCTGTTTGTCTTGGTATTTTTTATGTATTATAAGTGGGTACGTATCAGAATGTCTAAAGTTAGAATTTCTAAAATTAAAATGACAAAGTTCAAAATGTCAAAAATTAAAATTCAAATGGTTTAAAATGTCGAAAATCATTATGTCTAACTTCAAAATAGCAAAATTCAAAGTATCAAACGTATCAAATACTTGAAAGTTAAAATATCAATGGTCATTAAGGTTAAGTTCACAATGATTTATTTGAATTGGGTTGAATCTTAAAACGAATCATCTTCTTTGAGGTTGATTGAGTCTGTGGAGGTGTCTTTGGGCTTCGCCTAAAATGCGTTATAGCAAATTTAGCTGCCGGAAACGAGTCTAAACTAGTCTACTGGGACTTAGAAACCGTAGACCGCAGGTCACGAGATAGGTGCGAGGAGCGTAGCGACGAGCATGTTAGGTTGACATGAACCCAAAAAAATCTATTTCAAAGTCAATTGGTGGATTTTGTTCGCCGGCTACTGAATCAGTGACTGGCACCGGCTACCGAATCAGGGAGTGGCGCGGCTATGTTGAAGTGCGGCGGAGGCACAGAGGTTAACACACAGTTATTTAACCTTATTCATAAGATACCTAAATGAAAGAAAATGAGTAAATTCTATTCGTCATTATAATATGTATTTGGACTATTAGACATTTTAAGTTTTAATCATTTGAACTTAGCCATTTTAATTTTTGACTATCTGACCGTTTGACATTTTCGTTTTTGACATTTTGAACTTTTTACATTTTAATCGTTAGACATTCAAATTTTTGACATTTTGAACTTTGCCATTTTAAGTTTAGACATTCTGATACGTACCCATAAATAAACCATCGCACAAGTTTCAATTTAATAGAAAAAACACTAGAGAAAAATAGACACCCGTATTTTTTCTAGTGTTTCTTCTATTAATTATCTTAATATAAAAATAGCATTGTGATTTGTTAATGCCTAAAATCTAAAAATGCCAATAAATCACTTGTGTTTTTGAAATCAAGACAACATCAGAGAAAATAATGATTGAAAAATTTATGTTCTGATCAGATCACATTCATTCTCTTTGACTTCGTTCATTCGTCTTCTTTAACTTTGTCACAGCACTAAGACTTCTACCATGGTGTTTGGTATCGTTTTGCTATCGCAATTTCTGTCGTTGGCTTTACTAAACAAACTGGGTTTTCTTCGTGATTATATTATAGTTTGTTAATAAAATTATACTTACGTGTGAAAGGAAATCCCGTCCTTATTAAAATTTAAAGTTTCAGATCGCCTTTTGCACAATATCACCGCACAATTCACCATTTTCGCGGAGCTGCGTTCGGCGATATGTAGTCTTTCAAAATGGCGAGTGTTTGCGACCAACTAGTTTTTATAAACTGACACGACCAAATTGGTCATGTACTTTGGTGAAAGGGGGTGCCTGTATATGCCTACTCCCGTTCTGTATGCTCTAAGATGTAAGATAATGTTTTCTAAGATGGGACAAATAATAAATGACAGGAGAAGCAGGCTGAAGCCAGAAAAATTTTCTCAAATTATCTTTCTTGTGCATAATTTAAAGTAGTCATCACTGTTATGTAAACATAACATAATAAAACAATTAGTTTTACGAATATAGTAAAAAGGAAAATATTTTTTTATTCAGTTATCTACCCAATATGGGGGTTTTATGTTGATTTTTAGGGTTCCGTACCCAAAGGGTAAAAACGGGACCCTATTACTAAGACTCCGCTCTCCATCTGTCTGTCTGTCTGTCACCAGGCTGTATCTCATGAACCGTGATAGCTAGAAAGTTAAAATTTTCTCAGATGATGTATTTCTGTTGCCGCTATAACGAAAAATACTAAAAACAGAATAAAATTGATATTTAAGGGGGGCTCCTATACAACAAACGTGTTTTTTTTGCCGTTTTTTGCTCAATATTAATAACGACAACAGGTAGACAGTTGAAATTTTCACAGATGATGTATTTTTGTTGTCGCTACAACAACAAATACTAAAAACAGAATAGAAATATTATTTAAGGGAGGCTCCCATACAACAAACGTAATTTTCTTTGCCGTTTATGGTACGGAACCCTTCGTGCGCGAGTCCGACTCGCACTTGGCCGGTTTTTCAGTTTAGTTACCAAATAAGGGTATTTTTGTTTTTTTTTTACTTTTGATTTAATCATTTACAAAATATATGAGACTGATTTGTGCCATACTTATTAGTCTATGGTGGTGGGTGCCATACTACTTTTATTTTTTATTTATGCTGCTTAATCCGCATTCCGATCCGACTCCGTCTTGAGGACTCAACTCCGCAGATCGCGATTCACGATGGTTAGTTGGCCGGACCTATATGGGTCCGACGGACACGGGACCTGCGGGTCTATCGGCTAAAACCATTGAAGTTCATGTTAACTGTAATTTGACACATGGATGTGATACATTGCTATTTCATTTTGGCACAAATAAAAATTTATCAAAGAAAAGTAGCAATGTATTTCATCCAACTGTCAAATTACAGTTAACATGAACTTCAATGGTTTTAGCTGATAGACCCGCTGGATGTACATCAGCAGAACTGGATATACATCCTGATGCAATTCCTAACAAAGAACGGGCCTACCCATCTCTAATCACCATTTTCTAGCGAAAAGGGTTTTTGTTGCTACGCTAGAAAATTAAATGTCAATGATATACATAAAATTTTTTTTAGACTATTTTATTAAGGCGGAATGCGGAATATATTATTCTGAAGAAGTTCTGAAGTGTTGTGTCGTATCGCCACAGATTACTAATTTGTAGCAAGCTACGTATCGCGACAGAAGTATATCGGTTTCAATGGGGTATATTACATTGTCAATATTATCTGTCATCACTGACATGAATTTTTTTTTATTTGGTTTTTTTGGCGCCCTTTGTCAAGTTCGGTTTGGTGTCTATTTTAATTATTTGCAAATTGATTCATAGTGGATATTGTGTCTTAAAATTGGTGCAGTTTTGTGGTACAAGTGTCTACGCAACTGAACAATATGTGGGATAATTGAAATAGGCGCGATCTTGGTTGTGTGAAGCCGAGACTTTTAGTGTAGTGGTGGCTACCTCGGCAGAACTCTTACCGAGTAAACTGTCTTGATATACTTGGTGCCAAATGCTCCAAGCAGCATTGGAATGCGATGCACCCACATTCTAATGTAAACTGAAACAATCTTCCACTGAACTATTCAACACTTGACACTGGCAAAAATTACTTCCAAGAGGAAAGTAGATTGCCAAAACAAGAAGAAGAAGAAGAAGAAGAATTTTTTTTTTATTTAACTGGACTGGCTGTCTGTATGATTTGACAGCTAAGTTTTTGTGCCTATTTGAAACGCCACTAGCGTGCGTCTAAAGAACTATTTTTGACGTACAATATGAAAATGGTTGCCGTGATGGTCTCTCCAGACTTCAAACTTTAGTACCATGTCCCTCACGTTACGTCCTACAGCGCCAAAATGGCGGAAATCAAATAGGCACAAAAACAGTTTCACATAAGCCTGTCCAATCATGATACCGTGATAATATTGATAGTTTAATATAATATAAGATCAAACGAACTTCTAGAAGTGAAGTTCGATCGATATTATATGAGTCGCTTCATACGAAAGATATAAATAAATATATAATTATTTATGGTTTACTTGTAGTACCTTCCAGGTACTTGGCAGATTCGCACTATTTTAAAGAGTATGAAAACTACTAGTTTTAGGAAAGTGTCTCACCACTTCCGGTAATTACGTCACCAACACCCCACCCTAGCTTACTTGGTTACCGGTCTTGCGATCGTACCTCATTCTTTTAAAGATACAAATAAATTAGCAAAACTGACTAAAGGGTGCAAAGGGTGGGAGGGAAGCTTATATCTTTCGTATGAAGCGACTCATATAATATTGATCGAACTTCACTTCTAGAAGTTCGTTTGATCTTATATTATATTTCGTCGCTTCATACTCAGATATAAATAAATATATAATTATTTATGGTTTACTTGTAGATGTTTAGAGAGATATAAGAAAAGTTTTGCTAAACAAAAGATTCTTAGAATGTAATGTTATCAATTCAAAGCGTTATTATTCAACCATAATGTAGATAATTATTAATTATCTCAAAATTACAATAATAAAAGCTTGTTATTTGGAAAAGTGAATTGATTATTATTATAATTAGAATATTTTTAGGAATAAAAACTATTGTTTCTCAAAATTTATCAATTATAAACTCGAGCAATACATAAGACCTGTCCATCCATAATTTAACGTCAATTATAAAAACAACAAAGCAACTTGGGAAACTGTAAAGGAAATTTGCAACATTAAAAACCAACGAGTAAATGCATTGCCTTTGCTAAAACTGACAGCGTCGCCACAAGGGTCTCTTGACATTGTGAACCAATATTTTACATCAATTGGTGAAAATCTAGCCGCAGACATTTTAACAAAAAACAATGCGAGTGTCTCTCAATTAGTACATAAAACCGCTCCCTCAAAAGATTGTGGCTCAATTTGCCTATTTCCCACAGACTATATAGAAATAGAAAAAATTATCCTTAACCTAAAAAGCAACAGTGCACCAGGAATTGATGCTATCTCAACTAAAATTATTAAAAACTCACATACAGTTTTAGGTACTTTGGTTTCCCACTTATGCAATTTGAGCTTCTCGACTGGATCTTTTCCAGCCATATTTAAAAAAGCTGTTGTTGTCCCCATCTACAAGAGTGGTGGGCTGGATTCTGTATCGAACTATAGGCCGATATCATTACTTAACACAATAAGTAAAATTATAGAAAAGGCTTTTAACAATAGACTCACAAATTATTTGGAATCAAGAAATATCTTAGCTGATACACAATACGGCTTCCGAAAAGGGAGAAATACTGAGGACGCTGTCTCTAAAATGTCGGAGTTAGTTACGAAATCACTAGATATGGGAGAAATATGTGTTGGCATATTTCTTGATCTCAAAAAGGCCTTCGATACAGTTTCCATTCCACTACTCTTGTCTAAGCTCGAGAACATGGGTATACGCGGTCCTGCGTTGGAATGGCTAGCTGACTATCTCACAGACAGGAGCCAAATAGTTAGAGTGGAAAATGTCTGTAGCACTAGTTCACCAATCACATATGGTATTCCACAAGGAAGCACTCTTGGCCCTACACTCTTCCTGGCCTACGTCAATGATCTCTGCAGCATAAAACTCGATAATGGAAGTGTATTGGCTTTTGCCGACGACACTGCACTAATTTTTAAGAATAAAACATGGGCATTAGTTGAGAAATCTGCAGAAAATGGACTCAGGAAAGTCATAAAATGGCTAGACGACAATCTTCTTACCATCAACGTCCAAAAAACTAAATATATCTGCTTCAGGATCTCTGCTGCTACGAATCCGCCAGAAGACTTTACTATTAAAGCTCATTCCTCTCTTTGTGGCTCAGTAGGTGACTGTGATTGCGACACCTTAGAGCAAACTGACAACCACAAATATCTGGGAATAGTAGTTGACAAGAACCTAAACTGTGATCCGCAAATATTGGCGTTGAGTAAACGGATTAAAAAACTCCTACCTATTTTTAGGAACCTTAGAGATGCCGCAGAGCCTAAACTTGTCGTCAAAATTTATCTTGCCTTATGTCAGTCACTTTTGACTTACTGTGTCACTGTTTGGGGCGGAGCCGCTAATTCCTATCTTCTGCAATTGGAAAGAGCGCAAAGAGCCGTGATTAAAGTAATGTGCTTTAAGCCCAGAAGATACCCGACTAAAAAGCTGTACGAGGAAGCGGAGCTGCTCACCGTTCGGCAGTTGTATATATATAACTCGGTTCTCCGCTACCACAAAAACATAGATCCTACCCAACTGCCTCAAGGTAAACGGCGAGTTCGAACTCCTGTTCCAGACTTTAATAAAATGTTTACTAGACGTCAAATATATTATATGAGCCCTTATTTATACAGATATTTTAATGATCTACACAAAATCACTAAATTAAATAGAAATCGTCTTAAATTAATTCTTAAAACTAGTTTAATTGTACTAGATTATGATGAAACGGAAAATATTCTTAAAATAATACAATAAACATGCTTAAAGATACGCAAAAACAAACTCATAGTCATGTTTACATACACACACACGCACGTACGCGCACCACACACACACGCACGCACGCGCTCACACACACACATCCACACACACACACACACACACACACACACACACACACACACACACACACACACACACACACACACACAAACACACACACACACACACACACACACACACTACACAAACTATCTTACTGTTCCCCTTTTTAAAATGTTAATGTATAATATATATTTTTGTGTCCTTGAAACAACCTATATTTTCTAGACCATTTGTGGGGTGGAGGGTTGACTACCTGAGACACAGGATCCGTCCTAGTTTAGGTGGCAGCCCGCCATAGTAATTTTTTTTTCCTTCAATAGATAAATAAGTATTAGATAACTTTTTCACATTGTAACAAAAAAACTGATGCATTACATACTACTTACATTTTGTAAATTTTAAGATATGGTGAGAAATAAAGGTTATTATTATTATTATTATTATTATTATTATTATTATCCAGTCCTCTGTTCCTCCGATGGTGGCTCTCTATCTATAGAGACCCGCAGAAGCAAGATGGCAGACGTGGCTGCTTGTCGACGGCCTTGAACACTGAAAACTAGTTAAACAATTGAGAACTGATGCGTCAAACCCACTCTCGTCGGAAAACCTTTGCATGATCTACCGATCAATTTGATTGGTTTTATGTGTAAGTAAAAGATAATTTATGTTAAATAATAAACTACACAGGAATGAGATTATTCATGTTATTCGGGCCTTGTGTCCCGGTCACTGACAAATAGCCCTGTAGCATTACAGCAGGACATAATTATATTTTTATAGTCACCAAGAAAGGGAAATAGGTAAGAGTATATAACAATGATATTGTGCACGACCTAAGGTTTTAATAATATCTAAAATAGCAGTGTATTTTTTGATGTTTAGTTTATAAGTACCTATTTTTAGTTTTAATGAAAAGTATTTTGGGCTTTGTGGGTGGTACAAAGAACCAACAAATTCAGAAGTAGGTGTCTTCGGTAGGCATTAAGCTAGATTTACTTACCTAATTATAGATTTTTATACCAATTTGAAATCTATTATATATAACCTAATATCTAGGTCTAAGAGTTCTTCTGAAAACTCTTTTTGTAAGCGTTTTACCTTTTCATCAGCTCCAGTCAAGTTCCGTTTCCGTCAGTTCTTAATAGGGACAAGGCAGATATATGTGTTTAACAAACCATTATCAAATTGTTCACTTATAAAAAGTATTACATCTTGAACTGAATTTATGATATGAATCAAGTTTTTGCCTGAAAAAAGGATCTGCTTCCAAAGTTAAAGCTCGCTGAAAGTGAGACCGTCATCAGTTCTATCTACGGCCGCCGCGCCGCTAGTGTCGCCTTCTGCATGAAGGCCGCACGCAGAATGTGCGGTTATAAAACTACTGATGGTGCCTGTATTGAAAATATTAAGTTTATTTCAGGTTTTAAACTGAATATATACTTAGGTTCTTAACTAAGATATATTTTTGAAAGGACCAGAGTTGTATCAGCCACGTAGGTAAAATAGATAAGCGGAGGAAGAAAAATATATATATATATATACAACACACATACATAAATATACTTTGATCTTGTTTCCATGACATGGAGGTACCTAATCTACAATTTCGACGTGGTGCGAGATGCAAAGAAATCAACCTAATTTGAAACATCAATTAATACTGTGGTTATTTCAGAAATAAAACATAATGTACGGATAGGAGACGTATGCTTAATAGGGAATGCAAACCGGTTTCACCGAAACCGAAAAAACCGGTTTTTCGGTTGATTTCACATGCAAAATAAAACCGGTTTTTTAAACGAAAAACCGGTTTTAACCGGTTTTTTTAATTAAAATTTCATGCTCTGCAATACATTACAAAGGGAGTTTTTGGCGCCATTTAGTCGAGATCGGTTCGGTAACTATTTAATTATTTGCAAATTGATTCATAGTGAATTTGTGTCTTAAAATTGGTTTAGTTTTGTGGTACAAGTGTCTGCGAAATAGGCGCGATCTTGGTTGCTGAGACTTTTATTGTAGTGGTGGCTACCTCGGCAGAACTTACCGGGTAAAGTGTCCTGATATATTTGGTGCCAATTGCTCCAAGCAGCATTGGAATGCGATGCACTCGCATTTTAATGTAAACTGGAACAATACCTTCTACTGAACTATTCACTTGACACTAGCAAAAAATACTCCCTAAGGAAATGAGTAGATTGCCAAGCCAAAAATAAGAAGAAGAAGAATACGTACAAATCAAAAATGCACCGCCACATTTTGATTGATGCTTTAAATCAGGGGTCTCCAAACTACGGCCCGCGAGCACCAACAACCCGGCCCGCGAAAGCAGGCCGGATCGTACCAGTAATACTGTAATTTACAGTATGTTGGTACGGAGCTAGCTAGATCGTGGCCCTTGGAACTTGGTGGAGGAGTAAGTCTGGCCCTTTTGCTAAAAAGTTTGGAGACCCATGCTTTAAATAGTTCAGTTCAGTGACCTACTTTTGAGCGGCTGAACGGGTCGAATGTTTTTTTTTGTTTTTATAGCGAGAAAGTAAGTAAAATATGGATATTATTATAAATAAAGCAAAAAAGTTCTTATTTCATATTTATAGATAGATATTTGCTAAATACAATTTTATAATACGTAAATAAAAGAAAAACATTTTTTGATTTAAATAACTAACTAAACAAACAAAATAACATAATAATATTTCAGATAGGTACAGTCTCTCAAGAAACTCATGAAATTAATTAGGAGCTACTTTATTCTGCACTTGGCGTTATTTATTAGATATATAGGTATTTTGAAGGTTTTTTAATATTCATATAAAATGGAGTATGTATCGAGTTACTTATATAGTTAAAAAGATTTCTTTTACAGTTCACCCTGAAATATACTAAAAATATTAAGTATTTTCAAAATAAATCAAGCGTATGGTGTAAATTTTTAAGATACCTATTAATGGTGATTACTCTTAGAGACCTCCTTGGCCAAATGTTTATTTTCAAATAAGAAGTTTAATTTTTGTTAGATTTTGATAACAGTTTTAATAGATACTTCAGATAGCGAATTGTTCAGTTATAAAAGATACGTTTTGCTTTTGTTTTACTTCTAAGAAAATAATGAGATTTAATATAAAACGTTAAGACTTGCTGGCTAGAAGCTTATTACGTCTACGTGATCATTTATCTTTTATTTTATTTTTTGTATTTCAGTTTCACATATTCTTTTCTCAGACCTGCAATGATTTTCTATGAAATGTATCGGAAAAGGTTTTTTTGACCATTTTCTTGTTGATTGTACATTTTTTTGGAAAATTGTGCATGGGGATGCTCTTGAAATTGAAAAAATGTTCACCAAATCAATAAAAATGTATTATTACCCATGTTCCAATACTTTTCTTCAAAACCGGTTTAAAACCGGTTTTAACCGGTTTTGGATTGAAAACCGAAAATAAAACCGGTTTTCATTTCACTCCGGTTTTGCATTCCCTAATGCTTAACCATATGATCACGGTTGTCGCACCACTGCCAAATTATTAGAGAGTAATGCACTCAACACAATTAAATGAATCATAAAATGAATGGCTGTTGTGTTATTTAAGCCAAATAATACTAAACAATTAAACTACATGTTGGCAAATGTTTTTGGTGTCAAAAAGACAGCTGAAATTTCTAGTTAACTGAAAATTTATATTTAAATACATTGAATATTGTGAAAATGTTTTGTAACCACCAGGTTATATATTTTTATAATACCTCAGGAATAGTTATTACGGTATCATGATCGCTATTTCAGTATGTCATTGCAAAGTTAAGAACTTTGTCTATCTTAAACATGTGTGTTGCCAATCATAATACTCCATAAGCTGGGCAAGCAGCTGTAATGGTCCAAAATTATCTGAGAATCTTTATGCTACATTGTAATTTGAATTTCTTCAAGAGATGATACCGACATGGGTAGGTATGATTATGCAATTCAATTTTTTGATCAGTAGAAATAATGTCATGTTATTGATATTAAAATCAAAGCCTAAGGATTTGCACATCTGCATAATGTAGGCTCTAAGACACTCAACTAAGAATTATTAAAGTCAAAGCATTTTTGATACTTAAACTTAATACAATACCACACGAGTACATAAAATCTTTTCTAAATATATTAAAACTTACCTCTCAGGAAAGTTTATCTTACTAAGACACGAAGCTATTGAAAGCCCGATGACATGTATGACAGTCAAAGTAAGAACTTGTATTAAGATAATAATACAAGTTCTTACTTACATAAAAACTTTTAATTTTTAAATAATAACTAGCAAAAAATAGCATTGTAAAATGCTAAAATCCCAAAAACAATCTTAAAAAATCTCATTATTTTTTAATACTCACAGGGACAAATAAATAAATAAGTTTATTTCCAATCAATGTTACAGATTATATATGTTGTGTTATCAGCTTATTAGTCAGCAGTTTACTGCAGTTTGATAATTTTCCATCTTAAAATGATGTTTAAGATGTTAAAAGTAAAGTTGTACTTAGTTTAAACTAGTCTCAAGTAATAAACTGGTCAGATGCTTTAAATTAAAAATTATTTTGTCACTATTGAACTTACTTAGTAAAGGACAAAATATAAAGAAACTGATCTTTAGACAGTTGTCATTTTTTAATTGCTCCCAATTCTAATCAAATAAGATTTAATATAATAAATAGTTATAATCATGTTCCGTCGATAGAACACCATATAAACAATTTTGGTGACTATCAGCAAAGGGCAAAAACCCATTCTAATTCAATCTTTACTACTAATATTGGTTATTTTAAATAAGTCAATAAGTATTAAAGTATTGAATGCTGCCAGCATGTACCTTATTTAGGATGATGTGTCTAAGGGGCACCCTTGGATGCACTCTATCGACGATGTGATGGCGGAGGCTGTAGAGGCTGTAGAGTTACTCGAGCAAGCCTCTGCCTGCTCCGGTTGTTGTAGCGGTTTGCTAGGGGTCTCTGGACGCCTCCTCGCCCCCCCCCCCCCCCTTTTTCGTCGAGCGAGAAACAGGCAGTGGCTGGCCCAGTTGACCTGGTTGCTATTCATGGCACGGCATGAAGTGAGTCGAGGCATTCACGAACAACCTGCTGCCGAAAAGTTTGACTTTTCTAATGAAGGGAAGTCGCTCAAGAAGCGACATTTAGAGGCAGTTACTTTGCTTGCTTTTTATTAAGGCGGTCATCGCCTGACTTAACACGGGAATATCAATGCCCAGTTGTTGTTGGTTAGGTCAGACCCTAGCATAACAACAAAAATCTTAATTATGATTTAAAGATTAACGAGATCAGCTACGATACCTTCTACAAATGCTGGGGCCAAATTTTTGAATCACTCGACTGGAGTCGAGCGCTCGTTTCTACTGATTTTCGTTCGAAATCTCATTGTTTTGAGTCATATATAGAACGAAAATCAGTCGAAAAGAGCGCTCGACGCCTGCCGAGCGATTCAAAAATAGTGCCCTAGGTGCGTCATTAATAGCTCTTTGCAGCTATGGATCTAGCTTTATCTACCTGAGGAGATGAAGCCTTTTGAGAAAGTTGTTCGAGTGTCGGGGTTGAAGTTACAGCCAAAATGTTTTTATAACTGGTTCAGTTAGAAATGTAATAAGACAAGCTTCTCTTAATCGGAGTACTTATAATAGCCGCTTGTCGTACATGAAGGCACAAATGCCTAATCAAAATCTCTCAAACAGATCAGTGTTTAAACGCCACGTGTTGACTCGCAGTCAACCCCTAGGCGATATTAAAGCCATTGTGTTAGCTCGCGGCTAACCCCTAGGCAAAATTTGCTACTTGTGTTAACTCGCGGTTAACCCCGAGCATGGATACTTATAAAGCAAAGCGGGCCCTGCCGCGGATGTGTCGCGGTGTATTAGCTCAAAGATAACCTTTAGGCAAAATTATGCTATTTATGTTAACTCACGGTTAACCCCTAGCATAGACATTCATTATAAAGTAAAGTTTCACTTACCTTGTAAATTCTCATATTACCGAACTTTCTTCATTTCTTTTCGTTGCATTTAAATTCATAAAAAATACTTTCTTGAAATTTAGTAGCCTGTAGATATACAACACTTTTGGCGTGGTGAGTGAGACGTGCGAACACTGCCGCGCACCAAAAAAGAATGAGGTACGATCTCAAGACCGGTAACCAAGTAAGCTAGGGTGGGGTGTTGGTGACGTAATTACCGGAAGTGGTGAGACACTTTTCTAAAACAAGTAGTTTTCATACTCTTTAAAATAGTGCGAATCTGCCGAGTACCTGGGAGGTAGTACAAATAATTATATATTTAATAATATTTGAGTATGAAGCGACGAAATATAATAGGCCGTATCGCAGTATCGTGATATTATCACAATTTATCCAGAAATCTTGAAATCCGCGATACTGGCTTGATAATTTAAGTAGTGTTGCCAAAAAGATATTTTGAATCCCGCTTTTTTGAATTGGTATTTTCTCCGTCATATCAACCGCACGACACCCACTGCAGGGTATAGGCCTCCCCCAAGGATTTCCACGACGATCGGTCCTGCGCTGCCCGCATCGTGATTTTTCGCGACCTTCACCATCACCAGATCGTTGGTCCAATTTGTCGGGGGCCTACCCACGGAGCGTCGTCCGGTACGCGGTCGCCATTTAAGAACCTTTCCACCCCATCGGCCATCGGTTCTTCTCGCTATGTGTCCAGCCCACTGCCACTTCAGCTCAGCAATCCTTCGAGCGATGTCGGCTACTTTAGTTCGCCTGCGGATCTCCTCATTTCTGATTCAATCACGCAGGGTAACGCCGAGCATGGCTCTCTCCATTGCAAGCTGGGTGACTTTGAGCCTCCTATGAGACCCATAGTTAGCGACCACGTTTCACTGCCGTAAGTCATCACTGGCATGGCAACACACACTGGTCATAGATTTTCGTCTTGAAACACTGAGGTAAATCGGACACGAAGATTTTTCGAAGCTTCCTGAATGCTGCCCATCCGAGTTAGATTCGACGAGAGATCTCTTTCTCGAAGTTGGACTTACCCAAGGAGGATTATATGACTTACCTAATTGCGGGTCTACCGGCTAAAAAAATGAAGTTCATGTTAAGTGTATTTTGACAGATGTATATATATATTGCTACTTCGTTTTGCCACAAATAAAATCTTATCAAAGAAAAGTAGCAATGTATCACATCCATCTGTCAAATTACAGTTAACATTAACTTCATTATTTTTAGCCGGTAGACCCGCTGGACTGCCTGTGCCTGTCCTAGGTATACATAGGTAATGTCAACAATTTCAAGTGTAGTGTTCCCAACATGAACTGGAGTGGGTACAACATGGGCATTCGACATGATTTTCGTCTTATCCATGTTCATCCTCTCTCGGAGGAGCTCAGTGGCGCAGTGGTTTAGCGCCTGGCCCAGCGATTGCATGGGATGGGTGACCAAAAATTTATTATCTCGAGCTCCTCCGTGCTTCGGAAGGCACGTTAAGCCGTTGGTCCCGGCTGCATTTGCAGTCGTTAATACCCACCAATCCACATTGGGCCCGCGTGGTGGGTTATGGCCCGTCCTCCTTATCCACCCATATGGAAGGACTGTGCCCCACCAATGGGGACATTAAAATGGCTGATGGAGATGTTCATCCTAAGACCCACTCTTTGAGAAGCACTACAGAGATCTTTGAGCATTGTGTTCAGGTCTTCCAAGGTCTCAGCCATAAGAATTATATCATCAGCAAAACAAAGGTGTGTTAGGCACTGGCCATTAATGTTGATGCCAAGTCCTTTCCAGTCTAAGAGTTTAAAGATGTCCTCCAACGCAGCTGTGAACAGTTTCGGAGAAAAAACATCTCCCTGTCTCACACCTCGCTGCAGTTGGATAGGATTTGTGCTCTGGTTCTTATTACTTACCTAATTTAAATTTTGGTTATCGATTCCAATTAAAACTGAAAAAAATGCTTTAAAAATAATTTATTAATACAATAATACCTACTTTACGCTAAAGTCAACATTTCCCATCTTAATCATTGTAATAAATTAGATTGTAAAACCTATATTTATCCGGTAGATAACCGATCGACCAAAGCCGAACCGAAGCCAGAGTCAAGACCGGAGCTAGGCCGGAGTTCAACCCAATTACGCCTTACACTGACAGGGCAACGGGGTTATTGTTTTGCTCTGGTTGGCGAGATTACAAAAACCTGTTGATTTCGGCCAGGTACCTGGACGAAACGCTCTGCCTTTTGTTGTAAAAATTTTTACTACAAAAGCCAAAGCATTTCGTTATAGCTTCTCTGGTCTTTAAATGGTCGTCTGGAGTAATTTGTTCCAACTTAAAAAGCCTGTTGATTTCGTCCAAGTACGTGGCCGAGTTCAACAGGCTTTTGTAGTAAAAATATTTACTACAAAAGCCAGAGGGTTTCGTCCAGGTACCTGGCCGAAATCAACAGGCTTTTGTAATCTCGCCTCCGGTCGAGCTCAGGGGGTCAATTCTGCTAATGTTAACGTCGAAATCGTGGTTCAATGGTGTTAGAATGGAAATGCTTTTTGACACAGTTCTTGTTTCTTAAACCCAAAACCGAAACACATTATGTTTCTTAAACCTAAAACGGAAATACATAGTGTCTCGATTTTTGATTTAAGAAACAAGAACTGTGTCAAAAAGCATTGCCATAACACCATTGAACCACGATTTTGACGTTAACATTAGCATACTTGACCCCCTGGTTGTACCCCGGTTCCATCTACACAAAGCCTAAGGTTTAGTTATAAATTCGGATCACGTTCCATTTTAAAATGTTCTATACAAAATGATCAAAACAACTCTGCGCGAGCCGTAATGAGGGCGAATTTTGAAAATTCCTATTAAATTATTAAATAGATATACATATTATGGTCATACAAAACACGCAATACATTCGACAAATACCTCATTATTCCAAAAAAAATTAAAATGATAAACTTAAGAATCTTAAATACCAGAAAAAAAAACATGTCAAAGTGTACAGATTTGAGCATTTTTTAATATTTTATTTTTTGTGATTAAAATCTTTATTTTTTTATTTTCTCTCTATAGTGCACTCCTTGAGAATACAAACAATAAGTGGAAAAATAAATATATGTCGTATTCTTATTTGTTACAGCTAAAACTTTTGTGAAAAAACATCTTACAAGCAAATATCATTAGAACAGATTGTCTTCGTTTTAAAATACCTGATAATTTATTTCTGTCCATATACGGCACTAATTTAAGAATTTTGCTTCCTAAAACTAAAGTTTACAGCAATGGTTAATGCTTTCATTCTTTAGATAACTTCTTTGGAAAACGCTAATTTCTTTGAAATGCGGATAATATACAGCTTTAAGGTTAGTACATGATGCAGGAGCCGGATAGACTGCTACCACTGCGCCGCCGGCGCCGCCACAGATCACAGAAATAAAGGGTCTATCACATGTCTCCATTTCCTGCGCAGATGCGCAGAAACTCTTCAGTGCCTAGTCAGTAGATTGAATTGTTTTTTGCAAAATGCCGACGTGTGCGGTAATTACATGCAGAAATCGTAGTGATAGAGTTAATTCCAGCAACAGTGGAGTCACCTATCACAGATAAAAAACTAATTATATTTCATTTGTCCTTAAAAACGCCATAAATTTATTATATATTTCCGTAAACTAGCACTTATTATCACATGAAACTACATAACCGATTCTTGATTACGTACGAACTATGTGCATTGCTTGTTTTTCATACCTCTGTCATATAAGTTTGCGTTGTAAACGTGCGATGAATAGCAAAAGTAATGAATAGTACAATTCCTCGGTAGTATCTTCCGCGAACTGTCAAACTAATACGTGGTGGCGGAGATGTTCTTGAGCCAATCATGGGCTGACGTTTAGTGTAAGCGTGCGTTGTCAAGATTATGCTATCAATATGCAGTTGTGTAAGTAGTTGGCGACATCGGTCCCCATATAAACTGCACCCCATAACATTTCTCCTTTGTTTCTGTGTTCTGAGGCCGCCACTATTCACTATAAGCTGTAGGTAGATGATATTAAAAGCCATGGAGGTAAATCCCCGCGCCCGTCATTTTGCCACAAATCTCAAAATCCGGTGGTCAAGCGGGCATCGTCAGGCCGGTTCCGATCCAGCAGTGATCTGGCTCCCCCCGGTACGACTCCAGTCCAGCTCCAGCTTTTTTAGAACCTTCGTCAAATTTTATTGTGATTTAACTACCGTTTTATTTATAACTTTCGTAGCAGTGCTTATTTTTAATTTTTCTTTCTTAAGAATTCTCATCATTGCCACTGATATAAAACCACTGATAATCATAAATGCTCCCGCTACATAAAACGACATTTGATACCCATAGTTTTCTTTTAAATTACCAGCTAATGGTGTGCTTATTAAGCTTCCTATACCTGAAAATAATAGCATCATTCCCGTACCATTTGTTAATTTTTCAAGTCCAAACATTGAAACTATTACCATACTTCTTAAACAAGTTACTGTTATCCCAAAAAAACCAAACACGATTACATACACATATTGATAGTATACATTATATGACATATTTGATAGCATTGTACCTAAGCCTGCAATGAAGCACGCTATTGAATACAATATTAAAGGGTCTATTTTAACAGCAAGTGCTCCAACAACCAGTCTCCCGACAGCGCTAGACAAAGCCAATACTGACATCAACATGGTGGCATTACTTTCATCGATACCAACGCTTAAACATCTCTCTTTAATATAAACATAAGGAACTAAAAATCCCAAGAATATAAATAAACCTGTAGCAGCTAAAGCCATAAAAGAAGGTCTTTTTAATAATGCTGGATCCATCATAGTTGCTAATACACGTCGGGCAGCAGTTGTAAATACACCTCTATGTTCATGCAAGTCTCCGGCAGTTACCGCTCGTGATACAGCCAATTGATATTCAAGACCAGTTTTTGCCTCAGGACTAGTGTCTAACATACTCTTCTGGTAAATGGGTAACTTTTCTAATTTTCCATCATAAAATGCGTCATCTCTGTATAATGGCCGTGACTGTGGTACATGACGTTCCCAGTGGCACAAGCGGCCCCAACAACTTCGTTTTTTAGGGCGTTCTTCTACGTTTATGATAACTTCAACATTCTTTTTTGACTTATCTTGGACACTTGTTCTCGACATAAGAGATTGTACTTGTTTTAAATGACGACGGCTTACTCCTTGTTGTGCTGTCAGAGTGAGTTTAGATGCAACTGCTGTTGAAGGCCCTGCTTGAGAAGCAGGTGTAGTCTCATTCTCTACTACAGCTGCAGCTGTTGGAAAATTCGCATTTGACACAGCACTAAACAAGCGTTCAGTGGCAGTTGGCTTCATATCATCAGTCCTAGATTTTGTGGATCCTGGTTGAACAGCTGCTTTTGACAAATTTGGCAAATAAGTGACGGTACGCGTGGGGTCATCAGTAGTTTTTATGACTGTTAAAGATAATAAGGGCCGAAATGCCATACTGGCAAAAAAAATTGTTCCAAACATACTAGAATGAAACAAGGTTGTAGTTTGCCAGCCTGCCAAGCTGACTAAATAAGTATTTAAAGGAAAAAAAGCCGTAAGGCCTGCACTAGATCCTGATGTTGCTAATGATATAGCTACTGAACGAAGTCTTTCAAAATAAAATCCAACTATCAAACCTGCTGACATATTGATTAAGCAAAATCCAAATCCGGCAAATACACCGTAAAATATTACTATTAGGACATAGTTGCTGATAAAATAACAAAAAAATAACGAACACGAACAAACAACTGACCCTGCCATGGCGCACGCTCTGAATCCGAATCGATTGATTAGTGCTGAAACTATGGGCCCGCAACAAAAATACAATGCCATTGCTATAGAATTTATCAACAAAACCAAGGAATCTGATACGGCGAGATGTGCAATCATATCGCTCAGTAAACTACCAAAACTAAAAGCGACTCCATCTAATATTGAAGAACACCAAAAGGCGGCTAAAACCACCACCCAACCCCATCCACCTTCTTCTGGTACTGAAATCTGTGCTGCAATTTCAGTTTCTTCTCCGTTTTCCAGTTGATCTGGTCTGCTAACAACTCTACTAGGAACCAGTATGCTCTTCCCTGGTTCGGCTTGTTTCGGTATTGGTTTGGGTTGCATCTTTTTGGTAGATTGGTCCTCGTGTTTCTGGTTGAGGACGAAAGTTTTTGATTAAGTACTATTGAGAATTTATGCACTGACGCCCTTTCCGTCAATTTTAATACTTTAATCAAGGTTTTTTTTGAAGGATGTAATTTGTTCACTGAGGTAGCTTAGCATTTTGAAATTAAAAAAATCTTTTTGGCATTTTATGAACATTTAGCCAATGCTCTAAGATTTAGCCTATGTCACATCGATTACGTCAAGTATGAATTTCAAGAAGAATACATAGAAGATAAAGTAAAAAAGTATAATAGCATAAAGAAGACGAAGAAGACTTCTAAAAAAGTTGTCCGGTTGTCCGTCACGCACGTGACGCAAGTCACGAGACGCCGGCAGGCTGATTATCTAATTAAAAACCACCTAGCGACCGGTTTCAGTTCACAGACGAATGTGATACATTGCTACTTTTCTTTGCTGTTTTTCTTTTACCCCAAGAAGAAGAAGCAATGTAACACATTCATCTGTCAAATGAGACCGGTCGCTAAATACATTTTAATAAGATAATCAGCCTGCCGGGCCCGGCTGATGTGAAACAAACGGCTCAAATTAGGGTTCTACAATAACAGAGAAAACACCCAACTGAGTTATGAATATCTGCATGATTCATGATACCTACCATCATATCATGATACCCTCACAATTTTGTAACAAAGTTTTGTCAGAGGGCCTTGTACGAGTTGTGTTTCTCACCTCACTTTGCGAATAGTATCGAGTGAAAGAAAGGAAATCATACAAGTGAGTGAACGAGTGAAAGAGAGAGAATGATAATTCGCAAAGTGAAGTGAGAAAAAAAACCAACTCGTACTAGGCCCTCTGAAAAACACAATTTTTAGCATAGACATAGAAAAATTTTCGCTGCGCTCAAGAAGACCAACAAAGCGTGGAAAAGAGAAGTTAACATCATACGGACACGGTCTATGTAAAAAAGAGACAACGGATCAAGTGACATGTGCCAACATTTTTCACAGTAAGAGCCCCTAGCGTCCCGCCTAGCAAATGAGCAATCACAGTTTGTTTAAAATATTTGTTAATCTTAATTTTAATTTAAAATAAAGGTATTGTGGAGACATGGTGTCTTGTGCTCTAAGTAATTGTGATGTGACAAAAAGAAACAATCCAAGTAATCACACTTTTCACAGGTAAATAAGATATTACCACACATTTCTCTAAAACCAAATTTCGCTACATTTATTCGTTTATCGACGAAGAAAACAGTATGGAACATTATTTATTAATTTCCTTTGCCATATACAGGGTCACTGGAAATATGACGTATTCCTGCTAAAGGGTTATAGATGAGGTCAAAACAAATATTTTTTGTGATATTACTTTTTCTCAAAAAGTTCATAGTTTTTGAGTAAATTGAAATTAAGTAATTTTTACCAAAAGTACGTTTTCAAAAACAAAAATTTAAAATAAAAGATAACTACTCGTTCGATTCCGGTTTTTTTTATTATTTTGGGATAGAAAATAGTCTAAATGTTGATAATGGATAAAAAAAATTACAAAAAGTACAGGTGTTTATAAAAAAATCAATCCTTAAAAGCATTTTTTATTTTTATTTTTTCTGATTTTTTAGAAAAGGCAGCAAATATCTTTAAAAAATTCCTAGTAACTAAGCCTGCATAATATTTTAAAAACATCACCATCTATTCAGCTTTCAGTTGAGGTATGAAACTTAATAATATCTTAAATAAAAAATGAGAAATTAAGACTTAAGTAAATTGCAGTCCCATTTCATGTAGCAAAAATTTCCTACTTCGAGCGCTTCAGAGGTGGCCGTATTATCCTACTTCTATCATAAATGTGAAAGTTTGCTTGTTTGGATGATTATTAATCAATCACACAAAACGGATGAACCGATTTGGATGAAATATGGCCCACAGATAGTTTAAAAGCCGGATTAAAACATAGGAGGATACTATTATCTTGGTTAAAGGTTCCCTATGGATTTTCTCGAATGTAAATGCGGATGAAGTCGCGGGCAGAAGCTAGTTTGCCATAAATGGTCGTGCTTACTAGAAATACTTTCGTCCGAGTGAGTTTCGAGACAGGATTATTTTCCGCCTATGAGTCAAAATTTTATACAGACGGCATCAAAAATAACCATGCATATCAGCCATTTTAATGCCTTTATGCCAGGCCTTCCTTTAGGCTTGTGGATGGATAAAGTGGACGGGCCATAGCCCACCACATGGGCCCAATGCGGATTTGTCGGTGTTAACACAATGTATCTTACATAGAACCATTAGTCCTGGCTACATTTACAGTCGTTAACACTGACCAATCCACATGGGGTCCACGTGGTAGGTTATGGCCCGTCCGCTCTATCCATTCACAAGCCAAAAGGAAGGCCTGGCATAAAGGCTTTAAAAATGGCTGATATGCATGGTTATTTTTGATGCCATCCGTAAAAATTTTGACTCATCGGCGGAAAATTATCCTGTCCCCAAACTCTTATTATTATTTTTAGTAAGCATGACCATTTATGGCAAACTAGCTTCTGCCCGCGACTTCATCGGCATTTATATTCGAGAAAATCCATAGGGAACCTTTAACCAAGATAATAGTATCCTCCTATGTTTTAATCCGGCTTTTAGACTATATGTGTGCCATATTTCATCCAAATCCGTTCAGCCGTTTTGTGTGATTGATTAATAATCATCCAAACAAGCAAACCTTCACATTTATGATATAAGTAGGATAATACGGCCACCTCCGAAGCGCTCGAAGTAAGAAATTTTTGCTACATGAAATGGGACTGCAATTCACTCAAGTCTTAATTTCTCATTTTTTGTTGAAGTTATTATTAAGTGTTATACCTCAACTGAAAGCTGAATAGATGGTGATGTTTTTAAAATATTATGCACGCTTAGTTACTAAGAATTTTTTAAAGATAGTTGCTGCCTTTTTTAAAAAATCTGAAAAAATTAAAATAAAAAATGTTTTTAAGGATTGATTTTTTTATAAACACATGTACTTTTTGTAACTTTTTTTATTCATTCTCAACATTTAGACTGTTTTCTATATTAAAATAATAAAAAAACCGGAATCGAACGAGTAGTTATCTTTTATGTTAATTTTATGTATCTGAAAACGTACTTTTGGTAAAAAATTACTTAATTTTAATTTACTCAAAAACTATGAACTTTTTGAGAAAAAGTAATATCACAAAAAATATTTGTTTTGACCTCATCTATAACCATTTAGCAGGAATACGTCATATTTCCAGTGACCCTGTATAGTCATATTTTATGTATCTAAGTCATATTTTACGTATCTCATATAAAATGTTTGCATTTATTTTCGGATCACCTGTTTATTGACATTGTTGTTCTTTGACATTCTATTTCTATGATTTTTAGGGTTCCGTACCCAAAGGGTAAAAACGGGACCCTATTAAGATGATTAATATAAAAATAGCATTGTGAATGCAAAAAAATTTAAAAATTGAATACGGGACACTATTACTAAGACTCCGCTGTCCGTCTGTCTGTCTGTCTGTCTGTCACCAGGCTGTATCTCATGAACCGTGATAGCTAGAAAGTTGAAATTTTCACAGATGATGTATTTCTGTTGCCGCTATAACAACAAATACTAAAAACAGAATAAAATTAATATATATGGGGGGCTCCCATACAACAAACGTGATTTTTTTTGCTGTTTTTTGCTCGATATTAATAACCGTGTATGTGCCGGCTTAGAATAGCACTACCCCCTCTCATCCCGTGGGTGTCGTAAAAGGCGACTAAGGGAACACAGCCATCAGGAGACGGGCAGCAGCGTCTCCAAAATTCTTGGCCTACTGCGATCGCCAACCCGCCTGCCAAGCGTGGCGATTATGGCAAACCCCCTCATGAATGGACACACAGATGAGGAGATCTCTAAAGCCATGCATAGCTACAAAACCCACTACACCGTTGTGATGGGGGACTTCAATGCAAAGTTGGGGAAACGATGCGGTGATGAGCTGATAGTGGGGCAATTTAGAGTTGGGCAACGGAATGACAGAGGCCAGATGCTAGCCGACTTTATGGAGAAGGAGAACCTCTTTATGATGAACTCATTCTTCAGAAAGCCGGAAAGCCGGAAGTGGACTTGGGTCAGTCCGGATGGTACAGTCAGAAATGAGATTGATTTTATCATGTCGACGAAAAAGCAAATATTCAATGATGTCACTGTGATCAACGCCGTTAAGACGGGGAGCGATCACCGATTGGTACGTGGCACATTGAATATCAACATAAAGCTGGAAAGATCTCGACTGATAAAATCAACACTCCGACCATTGCCGGCTCATATTCAAAACCCCGAGAGCTTTCAACTCGAACTCCAAAACCGTTTCGAAGCCCTTGAGAACAGCATAGATGTGGACGATCTAAACAATATGGTGGTGGATACTGTCCGTACGGTAGGGTCCAAGTTCTTCAAGACCCGCCGTCCCAAGCTAAAGAAACTCTCCGACCACACACTCCTACTCATGGATCAGAGACGTGAAATGAGGCTCCAGAGTTCAGTGATTCTAATCGTTATCGGCAGCTTAATAGACAGATATCTAAGTCTTTGACGAGCGACCTTCGCCAATTTAATACGAATCGTATTAAAGAAGCCATCGAGCGGAACAAAGGCTCCAAAGTGTTCGCGAGAGATCTGTCTATTGGGCAAAGCCAGATGACGAAGCTGAAAACTGACGACGGACGCATCATCTCAGCGAAGCCTGAAATCCTTAGGGAGATCGAGAGTTTCTATGGACAGTTATATTCCACGCAGACACCCGTTGAAAGCAAGGCTAAAGACCCCAGAGCCAAGCTTACCCGACACTATACCCAAGATATCCCGGACGTCAGCATGTACGAGATTAGTATGGCTCTCAAACAGCTGAAAAACAACAAGGCGGCGGGCGACGACGGAATCACTACAGAACTTCTGAGAGCGGGCGGTAAGCCGATACTTAAAGTCCTCCAGAAGCTTTTCAATTCCGTCATAGTCGAGGGCAGAACGCCGAAGACATGGAACATAAGTGAGGTGATTTTGTTCTTTAAAAAGGGTGACAAGTCCCTCTTAAAGAACTATAGACCCATCTCGCTTCTGAGTCATGTCTATAAGCTGTTTTCGAGAGTCGAAAACAGCTTATAGACATCCAACCTCCCGAACAAGCCGGGTTCCGAAAAGGCTTTAGCACCATAGACCACATCCATACGCTGCGGCAGGTCATACAGAAGACCGAGGAGTATAATCTGCCACTTTGCTTGGCGTTCGTGGATTATGAGAAAGCCTTTGATTCGATTGAAACCTGGGCGGTGCTGCAGTCTCTCCAAAGGTGCCAAGTGGACTACAGGTATATCGAGGTGTTGAGGTATTTATACAAAAATGCCACCATGTCGGTTCGAGTACAGAACCAGAGAACAAATCCTATCCAACTGCAGCGAGATGTGAGACAGGGAGATGTTATTTCTCCGAAACTGTTCACAGCTGCGTTGGAGGATATCTTTAAACTCTTAGACTGGAAAGGACTCGGCATCAACATTAATGGCCAATACCTAACACACCTTCGTTTTGCCGATGATATAGTTCTTATGGCTGAGACCTTGGAGGACCCTGAACACAATGCTCGAAGATCTCCGTAGTGCTTCCCAAAGAGTGGGTCTTAAAATGAACATGGATAAGACGAAAATCATGTCGAATGCCCATGTTGTGCCCGCTCCAGTTCATGTTGGGAACACTACACTTGAAGCTGTTGACCATTATGTATACCTAGGACAGGCAGTCCAGTTAGGTAGGTCCAACTTTGAGAAGGAGATCTCTCGTCGAATCCAACTCGGATGGGCAGCATTCGGGAAGCTCCGAAAAATCTTCGTGTCTTCAGTGTCTCAAGACGAAAGTCTATGACCAGTGATGACTTACGGCAGTGAAACGCGGTCGCTAACTATGGGTCTCATAAGGAGGCTCAAGGTCACCCAGCTTGCAATGGAGAGAGCCATGCTCGGCGTTACCCTGCGTGATTGAATCAGAAATGAGGAGATCCGCAGGCGAACTAAAGTAGCCGACATCGCTCGAAGGATTGCTGAGCTGAAGTGGCAGTGGGCTGGACACATAGCGAGAAGAACCGATGGCCGATGGGGTGGAAAGGTTCTGGAATGGCGACCGCGCACCGGACGACGCTCCGTGGGTAGGCCCCCGACAAGGTGGACCGACGATCTGGTGAAGATTGCCGGAAGCCACTGGTGTGGGAAGCGCAGGACCGATCGTCGTGGAAATCCTTGGGGGAGGCCTATACCCAGCAGTGGGTGTCGTGCGGCTGATATGATGATGATGATGATGATGATTAATAACAACAACAGGTAGACAGTTGAAATTTTCACAGATGATGTACCTATTTTTGTAGCCACTATAACAATAAATACTAAAAACGGAATAAAATTAATATTTAAGGGGGGCTCCCATACAACAAACGTATTTTTTTGCCGTTTTTTGGTACAGAACCCTTGGTGCGCAAGTCCGTCTCGCACTTGGCCGGTTTTTTTTTAATTTTATATCCCAACAACGAAAATTTCTAAGTCTATAAAGTCTATGATCCCAAGACTCATTCATCATTGGACGTATGACCAAATCAGGAATATACGGTGTTGTTGAAAATACCTGCGGCGGGACCGCCTAACTCTATCGCTTTGACTCTGGCTTTGGTTTATGACGTCAGTGCACTGTCTGTCCTTGTCATTGTGTTATGATATGACAAGGACGGACAGAGCATTGCTTTCACTGACATGAAAAAAAATTTTTCTTTTTAATATATGCAGGTCAATGATTGCTTTGCTATCGCTCTGGCTAAAGCTTTGAGTTAGGCGGTAGGGCCCCCGAAGCGCGGGGCCTTCAAAAATCTTCCTATTTTTGTTATGGCAATCTACTTTCCTCTTGGAAGTAATTTTTGCCAGTGTCAACTATTGAATAGTTCAGTGGTACATTGTTTCAGTTTACATTAGAATACGGGTGCATCGCATTCCAATGCTGCTTAGAGCATTTGGCACCAAGTATTTCAAGAAAGTTTACTTGGTAAGTTCTGCCGAGGTAGCCACCACTAGACTAAAAGTCACGGCTTCACACAACCAAGATCGCGCCTATTTCAATTATCCCACATATTATTCAGTTGCGTAGACACTTGTACCACAACCAAAGTACATGACCAATTTGGTCGTGTCAGTTTATAAAAGCTAGTTGGTCACGAACACTTACCATTTTGTAATCTATATATATAAAAGAGAAAATCACTCACTGACTCATCACGAAATCTCAGAAACTACAAGTGCTAGGAGTCTCAAATTTTGCATGGGGGTTCCTTTTAGGGTGAAGGTGCTCACTAAGACGGGATTTTGCGAAATTCAACCCCTAAGGGGGTAAAACAGGGTGGCAAAGTTTGTATGGGAGAAAGCGATTCCTTGGCCCGATTGACTTGAAATTTGGCATAGACATTCTTTAACAAAATTAATTGAATATGTGTTTCGTATTTTCTTGAAATGTATCCCCTAACAGGCCAACTTTTTTAAGGTGGTGTGCATTTTTAGCATCATCGCGTCCAAAGAGTATTGTAATAAAAACTATGGCCGGCTCACACTACTGACAATGTGTGCGTGTTTTGGTCACCCAACTGTTGGGTGATATTTTTTTCGACGCTGTCGTAGCTTCGACTGTCTATCTTGACATATAAATAATCTAAGGGCACAAAGTAAGTTGCACCCGACATAATTTGCAATGTCACGTTATTTTAGCCAGGAACCAGGAACAAATAAACATACATAGATTTTTATTTAAAAAGAAGATACCTACCAAACTATTACGTATGAGTATTAAATGTTACATAATATTATTATACTTATTTTGTTATATTACTGCTAAGAAATTTTATTAAGTACCTACCTACCTAATACAAAATCGTGAACAGTAGGGCGTCGGTTCTGTAACCAAACTCGAACCCCACTCGAATCTCACTTCACTGCACGGGACGGGAACTTTAAATCATAAATAAGATAATGATAAGATTTTTTTTTTTCATCACAAAATATTTTAGATAGCTACCTAAATTTATTGTAAGCTAATTTATTTAGTTAGCTAATTTCTAATAACAATTCACGCGAAGTGAAGTGAGGTTCGAAGTGAGATGCGAGTTTGGTTACAGAATCAACAGATTGCGCAGGTAAAACCGCGGGGTGCAGCTATTACCTACATATCACAAAATTGTAAAAATGTGAAATTTTGTATGTTTGGATGTTGTTCATTTTGTTACTCAATCACGTCTGAACGGGTGAACGGATTTTGACGAAATTTGGCACAGGGATAGATTATAGTCTGGAATACTTAACACAGGTTTCTTTTCATGCCGATCATTGGTTTCCAAGGGAAGACTTACAACGATTACCGACTCCCACGCGGGCGGAGCCACGGGCAAAAGCTAAACATATTATAAAACAAAGTCGCTTCCCGCCGTCTGTACGCTTCTCTTAAACTATACATAAAAATCGCAATAAAATCGATCTTTAAGTTTGGGAGCTAGGTTGCCTCAGAGTCCTCAGACAGATAGACACACACACACTTCAATTATATTTTAACACCCCTTGCGTACGTCGTATATATGTAGATATCCTGTAGTATAATCAAATAACTTCACACTGACACCACATTAGCACAGTTTTACATTAGTAACTACATTGCACTGCACCCGTGCGAAGCCGGGGCGGGCCGCTAGTACTGTATATTTGTAATACTACATACTTACTACATATCGCCGAACGCAGCTCCGCTAAAATGATGTAATGCAGTGATTTTGTGCAAAAGACGATCCGAAAGTTCAAATTTTACTAAAGACGGTATTTCCTATCACACCTAAACTATTTTTTTTAACAAACTGTGATATAATCACATCCTAGGTACAATATTTACATTGCGCGTCTAGAACAAATACAGAAAAAGTTTATACGATTTTTATGCTACCGAACAAAGGTTCCTTATTCTTCCACTGATTACCATGACAGGTGTAGAAAGCACCATTTCCTGCCAATTGAATTACATCGTACTATTTCTGACTTAGTATTTTTGCTAAAAATTGCATCATGCTCTATCGACTGTCCTGAATTGCTGTCTCAGATATCACTTAGAGTCCCCTCAAAGTCCCTTAGAAATAACTCCCTCTTGTTTTTGCCCTCAGTTCATACTAATTACAGGCAAAACGAGTTTATGTGGCGTGCCAGCAACAAATTTAATGAACTGTGCAGAACATTCGATTTTGATCTTTTCAACACAAGTGTGACCAGTGCGAGGAATGCGATCAGTAGGCATTTTTTCAACTCTTAATTTTACGATACCTATAAATTTTGTTATTTCATTGTGCAACTGTAGTTTATCAAATGAAATGTGTAATCTTAGTTCGTAAGTATTAATTTATCATTTTTAATTACTATTTGTGAGGACCTTTAAGTGGCTATCCACTGCTATTCTTATTACCTATTATTGTTTGTTGCCGTTGGTCTTCCTTGAAATAAAAATAAAAATAAAATAAAAAAATAAAGTGGCTGTGACATACGGACGGACGGACGGACAGACAGACATACATAATTTTTTATTTATTTATTTAATTCAGGCAACTAGGCCCATACAATATATACCTTATAGACTAACATACATACATAAGACTTAAATTACAATTTTACAACTATTTTACACGCATTGATGACGGCGGCGTGTTGCGCATATGGATCTATAAGGGCTTAGATTTTTGCCATTTAGGCTACGGAACCCTGGGGTGCGTGGTCGGACAACCTCCCCGTGTTCCCTCTACTGCTTGTCCCCGTCCATGTATGTGGATTGGGAAAGGCAGTGGGAGGGACGGTGCACCCTGGGCGTCACTGTAAATGGCGAACGATTCATTTTGGTCCCATTTACAGTGATGGCTAATAGTTCGACCCTCCTGTTACCCTGTACGTAGTGCAGGACCAGGGGCCCGCTTCGGAGGGCCGAGGGGAGACAACCCCAATAAAAAACTCAAACCGTAGCCCTGTACGTAGTGCAGGAACGGGGGTCACCTTCATGGGGACCGCGAGGAGACAACCTCTATAAAGAAATCCTTAAAGTTCCGGTATTTGAGGACGAGGTGCCGGAAGCCTGTTTACAGGTGGTTGGTTGAGGAAGCCAACCTTGGATCGCCACCCTTGGGCACTTCCCGCCCCCCAAGGTGTAGTAGGGTTACCCGGGCATCGGGATCTCTGCCCGGGCGGACTGCGATTTCTCCTGCACTCGTGGGTCCAAGATGAATGCTGTAAGAAATAAAAACAAAAACAAAAAGAAAAGAGTTGGTAAAGTGGTGGCGGACAACGCACAGCGTCCAGGCAAAAACTGTGCTGTAGAGACACGAAGCAGAAAGAGGAAAGTTGAGCTGGCTGCGAAGGCTACTACAGCTGAAAAATCAAAGGGTGAAGAAAGGGCGGTTCAGACGAGCGAATCAGAACGCGAAGATTCAGATAAAATGGCGTTCTCTATTAGCGACTCGGACGTAGGCTTTTCCCATTTTTCCGAAATGGAAAGCTGTATAAAGGAAGTCGGTGATAGGATTAACTCCTTGAATCGAGCTCTTGCAGTGGCTGTCATCGACGGCGAGGATAGGATGAAACTAGTAGACCTCGCTGCTCTGATCCAAAAAGACTACAAATACGTCGATAGAATGAGAGAGTACTGAAGTAAGAAGGACCAAAGACGGAACGAACTTCATCAAGCTGAGGTGTGCAGTGGATCTTGCCAAAGCCGCGTGTGATCTGAACAGAATCCAGATTGGGTGGAGTTATGCCCACATAAAAGCGCTTTCCCCCCGCCCCTTGCGCTGTTTTAGGTGCATGGGGCTGGGGCATACGAAGCCTACGTGCAAGGAAGAAGATAGAAGTAGCTACTGCTTCAACTGTGGGAAGCCCGGCCACAAGGCTGAGGCATGTAAAGCAGCGTCCATGTGCCTAGTATGCTCTGCGCATAAAAAGCCGGCAGACCACTTGATGGGCAGCCGTCTGTGTAATCCCCCGACAACGAAGGGCGGTGGCCCCGGGAGCCAGATTGCCAGCGGACCAGGGAGAGAGTGCCCAACTAGCGGGAGGAGCACGGGGATGTCTGTCTAAGCAGACACTCCGTTTGTGGGGGTTCGCCCCGGGACGCTCCCCACACCTCTCACCGAGGAGAGGCGCACGGGAGCCGTAGGCGGAGGGGGACATACCATCTGTCCCCCTAGTCACGACCAAGCAGGCAGTGGGAGGTGAACCACTGCCCGCCTTGCACGGTCCTGGCGGGCGGGGGGAATGGCCAAACTTGCCCGGCCATTCCCCATCGGAGGAGGCCCGATTGCGGGCAGGCCGCGTTATGCCGTTGTGGTGAATGCCACCCACGGCCCCACACACAGCCCCCTGGCTGTCGGCGTAGCGGCGGAGGGCAGGTGCCGGAGTTTTTTAGTGGGTATTCCCTCCTCCCGGGATTCCATCGGGCTTCGACCTGGTGGAATCGCGGGAGGCAGTCGTGGAGGGAGCCGCAACGTTGAATGTTGCGGTCCCCTCCTGGCGAGTCCCACATGCCCCCTTCCCGATCACCTGCGGGAAGGGAAGCGCGTAAAGGCGTTTTTCTTCGGCTAATAAAAAAAAAAAAGCCTACGGGACCCTAACAAGCAATTTAAGGTTCAAAATTCATTGGAGATTTTTGACAGTTTTGTATAGCTTGATGTGCTGCTGACTGTACAAAGATACTTGTAAATAAATTATTACATTATTAATCACATTTATTTTCTTTTTTGACAACCTTTACATTTGCATCTTACGCCAACACTCACTATCGGAATTTCATTTCTTTACATTATTTGAGTATAAAAGGGCAGAACGATGTTTTATGTATGTTATTAAACATTTATTTGTAAGCGTATTTTAGTGATTGTTGGTGCAAATCACAAAATCAAATGATGACTTTTTTTGTTCGTAATCATAATCACTCATCTTCAAATCAAAGCTACTAATCATTCAATTTCATCGTTCTTTTTATGTCCCATCACTAACCTTAACGCAATGGCAAACTTATTTCTGTCAGTAAGTTTGGCGCTGCCGTCTACGTGATCTGTCAGAATTTGTACTAAGATGGTTAGTTCCGAATTTGACCACCCGCAAATATAACTTTGTGGTACTGATGGGGAAAATGCCGGGCATTTTTGGCACATTGGGAATATTCCCAATAAACGCCCATAAATTCCCGCCCACTGGGCATTTATCTGGGCATTTATTTTTTGTTACAAAATTGATCTACAAAATTTATTTAAACCGTAAAATATAGTTAATTTTAATTGAATTAGTTAAGATTATCGTTCATCAGTTTATATTTTCATGAATTTGGATATCCTCATCAAAATATTGTATGTGAATCGTAGACGTAAGTATTTATTTGTCACAAAATCTTCGAAAGTGGTAAAAATTATATTGAAGGAAAATAATCATATGAAAATACAAGTACCTAGAGAAAGACACTCCCGATTTAAACTCGCTTGGCCACCCCGCACCACTCGGTGAGGTTCATACTAGTAGGTTGTCAAACAACGACATTGGCGAGAGCACACAAGAGCGGCTCCCTATATTCCCGGTGTTCGCCGATGGGCAAAACTTTTGGCGAATAGCGAGAGCGACGAGTTTGTGCGAAATGACTGCAAAAGCTTTGTTTATAAATCTGTATTATCTTATACGTCTACCAGAAAATGAGTCGGTATAAATGGTTTATTAATCGAAGAAGTAATTTAATCATTTACTCCCATTGTGGGAACTATCCCCCAAATTGGAAATACGAAGAACATTGTGACATTAACATCCATGTTAACGTCATCCGCTTAGTTATTTAATTATTATTTTCAATAAAGGCTGGTTTACATTATCTTAGTCTTTAGTAGAGTGCTTTAGGAGAGTGCTTTAGTGGAAACATGTAAACGGTCGTCTTATGACTAAAGAGAGTAACGTTCTAGTAGCCTTTCTACTCGCTTTCCAGTAGCACCCCCTGCGCGCCCGCTCACCCCCCGCGTGATATTTTACTCGCACTCGCACTGGAAGCATGTAAATCGACATTTTAGTAGCGTCTTTAGTAGAGTGCATTTGCCGGTGAACACGTGATGTGTAATTGAATTAAATAATAGGTATTAGGTATGGCGAAAATGACACTCTACTAGAAGCGTGTAAACGGTCACTGGAAAGGCACCAAAACTACTAAAGCACTCGCATTCGAATCTACTCGCACGCTACTAAGCACTCTACTAAATACTAAGATAATGTAAACCAGCCTTAAGTTAGGGTCTAGGAAGTAAAAAATATAAGAAATACAATTGTTTTTTGTTTTTGGATTTAAAAAATGGCCGCCAGGTTTTTATGTAATTTACGGGGATACTAGGTATACCTATAGAAGTATAGATTATTTATCTGACATTTTGCTGACATCCGTAATGCAAGATACCTACCTTACTACTATTCTTATTAGGTAGGTAGAAAAAAGGGTAGGGTATAATCGCAATAAAATTCTTAATGCCGAGTAGGTACCTAGGCATAAAATTTTATATTGCATTAATTCTTTATAACGTTCATTGAACCCAAATATATAGATAAGCTAATGAATATAATAATGGTTGAAAATAATAATAGTTTATAATAATATTGTAATAATGGTTTGAAATAAAATAATAATAGTTCCTAATAAATACAATAATAGTTCGAGTGTCCAATTTACCGACATTTTTAAAAGCTTTTATTAGGCTCATAGTCATTACGGTGAATGTCGGCCAACTGGCGCGAGGGACAGCGGGAATCTGGAGTGGAGAGATAGTTCGCTTACTATACATAAACTTGGCGAAACTACCCGAGAACCCTTTGATGTACCGACACTGACACGGAATGGATAGAAGGCGAATATAAGCGAGTTTTTAAAAATGTTGATTCTATTTACCTTTGTTAGCTTAGACTTATCAGTAAAATATATGCCCAAAAGTCAAATTATAATAAATATTTGTTAAATAACTAATATTTCGTTTTATTTCCTTAAAACTTTTTCATTTATTCGTTGTTGCACAATCGTTTTAATCTGCCCACAGATTGGGCATTTATTTGGGCATAAAAGATTTATGCCCAATGTGCCTGGGTTTTTACCCAATTTTCGCGCCCGGGCAGAAACACTTTCCCATCTCTACTTTGTGGTCATTCTGTTTTTGTGTGCGTGTGTAACAATATGAATTTTAGCTTCAAGAGTGTGCGTGAATATGAAGTTGTGTGCTGTGCGTGTGTATAGCTTGAGCATAAAGAGTTGACATATATTGAGTGCGCCACTTTCTATGTAAATACGTCAAAATCACAAATAATTTGGCAACACTGACTACATTTAGTACTAAAATTTTTTAGTTCCATTTTATTTAATTTCAACTCTTTATGGTCAAGCTGTACCTCGTCTCCCCCCAAAATCGGTGAACAAAATCTAGTGCAGGTAGGAGAGCGCTCTTGCTTACTCCCCGTTTTGTATGTCTTGTATGTCGTGTTTTCTACAGTCATACTTAAAATACCTCTGTAGGAGACTCGGCATTAAGTACCCTCTAAGCGCTCAAGCATGGCTTGTCAAGTATAAAAACACGATAATTTTGCTTATTTTTTTAAAATAAAGATATAAATCCGATCGCGGTAGCAAGCAGCAGTGCGCTCCAAATTCAACCGTAATGTTATGATTAAAGGATGAATTTGAAGTAAGCGGGAAAGTGACGTGACCGCATAGCTATGCGGTCGCGACACTTCTCCGCTCACTTCAAATTTGAGCCACCTTTCATTAATATTACGGTTCAAGAGAGACTTTCCAGGCAACGTTCCTAAAAAATCTACTAGATGGCGCTGTCCAATTCCCAACAACCTTACTTGATAGGTAGGTACTATGGTATATGAATGTGCTATCTATAGTAATAAAGAGTACCATCCTAAAAACATATGATTTTGACAATTAGATTTCATTGTAATCTTTCTGTAATATTTGAAAATGACTAATATTAATTTATCATAATATTATTCACTAGTACCTAAGTATATTTTGCTTTGAAGTAAGTATCTATGTATTATTACTATGCGTGAAGACCTTGTAACTTTCTTGGACTCCGATAACCGTCAAACAATGAATCAAGGCTGTTCTTGGACTCTAGCAGCGCTATAATGTACCCCTTAAACGGTCAAGCATGGCTTTTAGCATGTACACGTAATTACCACCACCACTACTATTTGGGGGCGTGGCCTACCTTTGATACAGTAGCCGGTAAACATCTTGAAATCGGGTAAGTATTAACACGTATTTTGGGAGAGGTACGCGGGCGGTGGACGCGCGCTCGCTATGGGCCGTTCTCCTAAGTGCACATGCGCGAACTCATCCCCACTCCGTCGAAAGAGCGTCAAGATGTTTGCCGGAATCTAGGCCACAGTAATCACGTGATACCTACGTGCTTGATGTCAAGCCATCAAGCATCGCTTCTAGACGATCAAAATTTGATTGAACTGCCGAAATACTGCCGTGCTTGACAAGCTATGCCTGACCTTCGCGTACATGCAAGAAGGAGGCTCCGTCGCAGAATGTCTCTTTCGCAAAATGTCTCCTGGTCGCAGAACGTCCCTTTCGCAAATAGCCCCTTTCACAAAACGTCTCTTTCTCAAAATGTCCTTTTCGCAGAGTGACCCTTTCGCAGAATGTCCCCCTTGTGCCCCTCTGAAAATCGCATAAAAGACAACTTTTTGATGTGATATTTTTTTTATTACCAGCCCCCCCTAGCATGACCGACGAAACACGATATATATCGCGTGATATGGCGTTTTATCGACACCCAACTGTCAAAATCCATTGTCTTTTGGCAGTTAAACGTGATAAATCACTATATATATCGTGTTTCGATGGTCATGCTAGGTAGGCTAGGCAGGGGGACCTTCTGCGAAAGGGACATTTTGCGAAAGGGACGTTTTGCGAAAGGGACATTAAGCGAAAGAGACATTCTGCGACGGAAGGAGTTGAAGAAGCGCAACCATAGAAATTGAGCGCAGCGAAAATTTTTCTATGCCTATGAGCTCAACGAACCGGAAAACCGGCTAACTGCATGTCGAGCCACGTATAGAGAATAAGGTTCCGTCCGTAGTCTCTGTTTCTGATCCAACTCAGAATGTTTCGGACAGACTGAGGCGGATTCGCCGCGCGATGCGGCATTTTGACCACCGAACGCAAAGCGATAGCCATAGCTTTAGCCAAAGAAATGCTCTAGCAATTGTTTTGGCTATGGCTATCGCTTTGAGTTAGGTGGTCGAAATCCGTCAAAATACCGCATCGCGCGCAGAACACGCCTCATTTGTACGAAGCTTTATAGGTAGGTATACCGCCCGGCACGTAACTTGGCAAGATAAAAACGAGACAAAAGATGCGCAGTAGCTACAAACAATAAACTCGGCGCATGTTTTGTCTCATCTTTGTCTTACCAAGTTATATTCCGGCATCTATACTGTTCATTAATACGTACTTATTAGGTTTATTGAGCTGTATTTTCCCTTATCCAATAAAATAAAGTAAAGACAGACAGGGACTGACAGACAGGGACTGACGGACGGACGGATAGACTGAACGATCTTATGGGTAATCGTATAAGTTACATGGGATCCTTGTTTTGCTACGGAACCCTGAAAAAGCGGTCATTCAAAGGCAAGTACAACTGCACAATACACTACATATAAGCTAAGCTAAACATATTACATGAATATTATCTTCAACATCATTTTTGTTGCCGCAAAACGATTATAAAGAAAAAAAAAACACTGTTGATACTGTCAAAATCATATAGCTTCTCTTTGGTTAGACTATTTGTACCACGTTCATTCATACTATACTCAACTGCCAGGAATTGGACAGCGCCATCTAGTAAATTTCTAAGGAACGTTGCCTGGAAAATCCCTCATTTGAAGCGCTCTGCTCTATACTCTAAGGCTCTGCTGCTTGTTGCCGAGATCGGAATCATACCTTTATTCTAAGGCCGGGTCCATAGCACATGTTTTGCTCTACACAATCAACAAAAACATCTACACAGAACATTGTTTCGCGAAACATTTTTGTGTAGAGAAACAATGTTTTTGCTTTGGAAAACATGTACACAAAACATTTTGCGCGGGTTGAGGGGCAGGATATTGTCGTAGTCTGTGGCGTGGCTGTGTTGCCAGATGTCTTAATCGGTAAATCGCAGAAAATCAGAACGCAAATCCATTTCTAATTGAAGTAGCCCAAAATCGCAAACATTGTTATCGACACAACATATTTCGGAAACTTATAGGTGTGAGTCTACAGATGCTTAAAACTATGAAACAAAGCAAGATATTCAAATGATTTTCCCTCCGGGGATTTGGGGAAATGGGTGAAATGGTCCCAATCAAGGTGACTGATCACCCGTCTGGCTTCGCTGGTGTCCCCCCTTCTAAATAATAAAAGATATTCAAATTGTTAAGCTATCTAAGTAAATATTGTTTGTTATGTATGATTTAATTGTACTAAGTAAAAACTTTTATATTTATATTTTGTCTCTTTTCGTAAACTTACCTTTTAGGTAAAGTCCTTTTAACTTATTATACAGAGCCCAGCAAACCTCAGGAATAATTAATGATAGTTGCTGTTTATAAATTTTCAGGTAATACATTAAACTTGTGAAAGTGTCTCCGGTGGCTAAAAATCTAAATGTTATACTAAGACGCATTTCAAGTGTGATCACATCACTCCGACACTTTGTGCTTTTTCCACATCCACTTTTATCATTGAAAGTAATTCTTCGAAATCTGATTCAGAGCAGCGAAAAAAGTTTCTTAGGCCAAATCGATCTTCTATTTTCAATTCCTGATAAATATTAAAATTTCGCCTCTCTAAATAAAGTCTAACTTGAAAGCGACGCTTTTTTCTTCTTCTTAACAACTCTAAAATCACTAAAATTGAAACTACATCCTCCTCATCCGAACTTATTTTGTTTGATATGCTAGCTCTGAGCAAGTAAGTGATCACTACGTTTTTTGCTTGTGAAACAGAGAAAGATATTTAAACTAGAAAACTAAGTTTTGCAGTGTTGCAAACTAGGCTAATACGAAACGTGCGGAAAAAAATATTCTTTTTCTAAATAAAGGGCTAACATAAAATGCTAAATTGGCAGCACTGAAGTTTTGTCTACACAAGCCACTCAATCGCTGTGGACGGCGTGTGTGGAGAAACATGTTTCGGAAACAATGTTTTGTGTAGATGTTTTTGTTGATTGTGTAGAGCAAAACATGTGCTATGGACCCGGCCTAAGAAGGGCCCAGACGACACAATCATATTGCGCAATATATAATTGCACAATATGATTGAAATACCTATTGAACCTAAACGATCAATTCTATTGTACAATAATATTATACATTGTGCAATATAGTATAGTATTAATCTGTGTTGGTATTTCGTGTGCTATCGTCAGCAAGATATCAGGGGCCTTACTATGAGCTCTTATAGCAGGACGTATATTGAACTGTCTTACTTTTTCGTACTATGACCTCAAAGGTTAGTTCAAAAGCATGCCTTTAGCAGGCCTTAAACAGGACTGCTTAAGGCAGTTCTGTTTAAGGCCTGCTTTTGAACTGAACGGCCCCCAGGGGGCTTACCATCAGCAAATAACAAACCATCCTTGAGCCGTTCAGTTCAAAAGCAGGACTTAAACAGGACTGATTAAGGCCTGCTCTTGAACTAACCTTTGAGGTCATAGTACGAAAAAGTGAGGCAGTTCAATATAAGTCCTGCTATAAGAGCTCATAGTAAGGCCCCTGAACAAGGTTTAGCTGCAGCTATAATGTCAGAATAATAAATAATAGTATTATCGTATTTATTGTTTCTTTTTGATGAAAACGTCACTGATTCAAAAAATACTGCGCAATGTTGATCCTACATTTCTAACGCGGGTGAAACCACGAACATCCAACTTGTTTTCATTAATCTAGTGAGTAGTTTAATACATCCGTAAATCTGCACTTTATCATTTTTTATATTAAAACAGCTTAGGTTCAAACTTATAACATCATTTGGTTCAAATTTCATCAAAATCGGTTTACTACACGAAGCATGAAAGCATATCCAACAAATGCTTTCGCGTTTATAAGTTTGTTTGACCAATAATAACAAATTGAATAAAAAAAGAACAAGTTTTTATGTTTTCAAACTTATGGTTACCCTAATAGAGCGAGACAAACTGACCTCTTACTTGCTATCTCAAGTAGACCGTTTTTTAGTCGCAGAGCACCTTCCTGTTGTACGAAGCTATAGCAAGCTATCCAATGTCAAAGTGTCAAAGTCAAAGCAAGTCAACTGTCTGTCAATGTCATTCATTTTCGTGTTCGTGGTAACGGTGGTGGAATTTGGAGGGAAAGATTATCTTGTAAAATAAAATTGCTAAATTAGTCGGATTTTGATTGGGTTCTTATCCCAATTGCTATAATGTCTCAAACTACAATCACATCATTTTTCAATAGCAGAAAAAGAGCTGCTCCTGATGACATAGTAAGTTCTAAAAGCAAAGTTGCCCACATAGACCGAGACCGCACCATAGCAAATAGAAGCATAAAGTCATTCCGAAAAGGAAATCTAAGAGAAGAACCGACTCCAGAAACAAGAGAATATGTGAAGAAATCTGAGAAGCCTGTACAACCCCCTAGGAAACCTCAAATAAATGAGAAGAATGTCGGTGCTTTTGCAAAAAAAAATAATGCTTCCAACGTTCAAGCCGAGGAGAGCGAGCCTCCCAAACATGATTCTTGCAATGCGGTAAGATCTGCTCGTAAAGAGCTAAGCTTGGGTGACCTCAAAAAGAAATTGGCGGGAAGCTCTAGGTTAGCCGAATTGCGAGCGTCTGCTGACAGAATAAGCAAAGGAATTCAGCAGCTCAAAGAGGCAACTGACAAAAAAAAACTTAAAGAATTCAAATTTATTGATGTGGAAGTCCCTTCAAGGTATTTATACATTTTGTTAGTTTTCTGTGCAACATGATCCATCCTTATCAAAGAACTGATATTCCATATTTTCTGAAGGCTGGTTTACATTATCTTAGTATTTAGTAGAGTGCTTAGTAGCGTGCGAGTAGATTCGAATGCGAGTGCTTTAGTAGTTTTGGTGCCTTTCCCATTAACCTTTACACGCTTCCAATAGAGTGTCATTTTCTCCATACCTAATACCTATTATTTAATTCAATTACACGTCACGCGTTCACCGGCAAATGCACTCTACTAAAGTCGCTACTAAAATGTTGATTTACATGCTTCCAGTGCGAGTAAAATATCCCGCGGGGGGTGAGCGGGCGCGCAGGGGTTGCTACTGGAAAGCGAGTAGAAAGGCTACTAGAATGTTATTCTTTAGTCATAAGACAACCGTTTACATGTTTCCACTAAAGCACTCTACTAAAGACTAAGATAATGTAAACCAGCCTTGATACACACTTCTTTTGTTTCAAGTGGTCTTATTATAGCAGAAAATTTCTTAGAACAGCAATTTAAAATATTTGTGTTGTCTATTCCAGTCCAAGTAAGAGAAGTTTGAATCAAAATGAGTTGCTATCGCCAAAAAGCGAGGTTAAACAAACAGACAGCATTGAGAGAGCACTTATTTCACCAAGAAAAGTTGTTGTTAGCCCAGTCAAAAGTCCCAGCAAGGTTTGTAATGTCTTATTTTGTATTATTTTAAGGCTCAGTTATGTGGAAACATTTGTCTCTTGTCTTTTTCTTTATGTGTTAAGATTATAGAAAATAACCTAACTTCTGCACTTTTAATATGTTTTTCTTTGTTTTTTCATCAATATCTTTAGCACAATTATCTTTCTTGAAAAAAAGTTATTGGAGCTACTAGTACATTAAAATGTATTTTGATGTAGAATTCAATACGTTTCCACTATTATTTACGCCAAAAATATGACCCTACACAAGCACTTTTATGATATTTTGATGTTTTTTTACAATCACCTGTGAGGTTTATACGCAATTTAATACTTGTAGCTACTAGATAATATCTTTAGCATGTCATGTTTTTTTGTAGCTATAACTTTAAGTTTTCTATATAAAAGTATGACCCCGCAAACCATGTTTTCCTATCATGGACCCTTAATGTCAATTTTTTAATCATCAATCTGGGTACATCTCATTTTATTGTGGATTGTCCTAATTAAAAACTTTAATAAAGTATTAATATAATTTTCAGGTACCAGCTTATATTAAGCATGCTTCTCTGGCTACATCTGCCACCAGCCTTCCTTTACCTCATCAATATAGATTCCTGGCAGAACTCTTCCGTGGTATGGAAACAGTTGTTGCTCTCCTCTACAACAGAAATGAAAAAATTACATTTGCCAAGTTAAAACCCTCTGTCCAAGAAATGTTGAAGAGAAATTTCACTGAAAAGCAATTGGCTCAAATAAAACACTTGGTTCCCGACTTCTACAACTTTGAAATTCAAAAGGTCAAACATTTCAGCACTTCTAACAAAGAATCCTATGAACTAATTATTTCCCCAAACTTTCCTAATGACATTAAAGTCATGAATCCTAGTGTTCTACTAGAAAGGCGTCGGTACTTTTATGATACATTGCTTCAGCTAGTGAAAAGGCATCATGCTCAATATCTCTTGACTTTGGATCCTCCAATGGTGATTCCTGATGACAAACTGACCCGCTGGCATCCTGAGTTTGAACTTGAGAAGGTACCAGAAGTGGAGTGCGCTAAGTTGCCTGAAGCACCAAATATGGATAAGTATTCTTCGGCCCAAGATGTACTAGCCAAAGCTAGAGAGTTATTCAAATGTAATACAAAAATGGAAAGGGCTTTGGAAAAGCTGGCGCAGGCCAAGGCTCGTGGCTTAACTGAGGAAGAAAAATCTGTCACTGGAATAACTGATGTGAATCAAAATAAGAGAGATAATGTGAGCACACAAACTAATCAACCATGCACTAGTTCAGTGACAATTTTAAATCCTGCATTGAGAAACTTGCCTGCATCTTTGCTAGAGAAAGTTAAAGCAAAACAAGCCGCCAAAGCACTCGAAGCTATGACCAGGTCCTCAGAGGATGAGAAAAAGTACTTAACTTATACTCGACTCCCAGATCTTGCCAGGACAATGAGGAATATATTTGTGACTGAGCGAAAAAATGTTTTAGCATTGAACATAATACTATCTAAGCTTGAAAGCAGTTTTAAGTCGAATGTGTCTGCAAGTGACCTCCAAAGAGACATTAGACTGCTCACTGAAGAAGTTCCCGAGTGGATCAAGTTGCATGACGTTAGGAACACTACCTACCTCAAACTGGATAAAAATGCAGATTTAAAAATGATTATTGCAAGACTCGAGGCTTTAGCACAAAAGTATAAAGGTGATTGATCCTAAAATAGCTACTTATTAGAGATTAAGAACATGTAGATGTATGACAGTAATTCATCAAGACTGAGAATATGACTTAGTTTGCTTTAGATCTAGATATTACGATGACTTCTTGAATCTTTCCTTGATTTTTCTGTTTATATTAAATTCAAATTAAGAATTGATTCAGGAGTAATAATTTAAATTATGCATGTAAACAGTAGTATTGACACGTTAGTTTTTAGATTACTTAATTATTTGACTTCATTTTTATAGACATCTCTAAAGATTTTTTTTTAAAGTAATACAAGTTTGTTACATTAATGCAAGTTTGGTTGACGAAGATAGCAAAATTTGGACTATTATCAACTTTTTCGTTTCATCAGAGCTAAAAGGAATAAAGTGCCTTACATTACAGTATCAGGTTAGTTTAATATTGGAGTACTCTGTATTTAATAATAATTATCGCATCCTTTTAAATACAATTTGATTGGTACTTTCAAGATTATGAATTTAGATATAATTTTAACATTTTAGTTTGTCTTTTATTTTTATTTCTTATACTTTCTTACTGTGTGGTATGTTTTTTCTTATAATTAAAAATGAAATTAATCACTTGAGTTGAGTGTAATAAAAACATGTTAAAGTGAGAAAAACGATCTTTTAATGTTCAGTTAGTAAGTCATAATATGGTCCATTTGAATCTTTGAAACCATAATGGAACTTTTTCATAATTTCCACTGGCACGTGATATTCATTCACAGCAGGATCTTGCATCATGTTGTTGATGTATTTAATCTGTAATTTAAACAGAAATACTATTATAATTTATTCTGTGATACTCGTAATACTTTGATTACAGCTTGAAATTTATCCCACATGTATAAAAAGGGCAATAATTCTGTTCCATCATCTAGAGTCTGTTTATCCTTACTTGTCTTATTTGGTAAACAAAATTCTCCCAACTCTTTATTAAAAAAATAAATTATAAATAAAATACAACAAATATTTTCCGCACATAGATTACGAAAGAAATTACTAATTATTAATGAGTTTTATCGTTTAGTATAGGTGCCGGCATATAACTTGGCAAGACAAAGATGAGACAAAAATGCTCCGAGTTTAGTGTTTGTAGCTACTGCGCATCTCTTGTCTTGCCAAGTTATGTGCCGGTATCTGTACATACCAAAGTTCCATAATGTTGTCTATTGATTCTCGCCCTCGCATCGATATCTTCAGTTGAGGCGAGCCTCTCAAACCACGGCCAAATCATATAGTCAGAGTAGCCAGGTTCATTCCCGTGCAAGAACTTCGTGCCGCGCCGTACCAGCTCATCTTGTATAAAATCTAACGTCTTCAAAAATGCTTGTATATTGTTCTCTGTTATGTATTCCGGCTTTTTCACGAGTTTCACAAATAAGTTGTGTATCTGAAAAACCGATGGGTTTTATTTTTTTAATGGAGCATACTTTCTATCACATTAAATAGCTAAATATATTGTAGGTCACAGACAGTATAGTAATGTAAGTAAGTAGTAGGTACCTATGTCAGTTTCAGTAGCATAATTTTTAGGTACCTAAGTTTTTATATTTTATCGGTCGGGCTTTAATAATTTTGTAAAGTAAACGACTGTACTAATAAATAAACAGGAAGTAAGTCATGCTTACAGATCCAGTAGCCTCAACAATCATTTTTGCATGTGCTTTTTCCAGTGGATTCTTTGGTAGTAATCTCCTGTTTGGGTAAACATCGTCCAAATATTCCACCGTCGGTAAACTCTCAAAAATGGTAACGTTCTCTTCAATCTCCAGAGCTGGTACTTTACCTAAAATTTTTGAAAATAGTTACTTTTTGCCGAGGAAAATGACGACGTCCATCAGGTTTGAGGAGCCACGCCAGCTTTTAAAGCGCAGCTCACACCATTACTATGAGCACATGAGTAGACTATTTTGTACCACAAATCCTGGATTTTGCAGCAAAATATATCACGAGATATATCAAGGCAAAGGTGGCTCCTAAGAGGAAATATCAGGATTGAGGAGCTACCCTGGAACTAGTTAAGTGCCAGTTAAATATTTTTGAAAATTAGTGCATCATTTAGCAGTACTTGCTAGAAATTTGAGCTCAGTAGTGCTGGAGTTCAAGAAAATACAATACATGTATTATTTTTTATTTATTTAATGCAAAAGATTCACCAACAACATTATCATTACACATTACAATAAATATACAAAAGGCCCGAATTAAAAGATATGCCTTTACAGGTAAATACAGCTTTTGCGAAGAATTTAAAATAATAGTTAAGTTTACCAGTAAGTTATAATAAGGTTAGTTTATTCATATAATATGGTTACCCGGCACAGAGAATTCTTAAGGAATATCGAAAAGTATTGTATTTCAGTCACCGTACTGAATTTGTACAGATGTATTTAGCACACATTTTGTGCTAAATGTCTCTGGTTTTTCATTCCGTTGTTATCTCAAGTAGGAAGTAGATACAGTTAGTTGTTTATATGCAAGACGTCAGGATTGAGGAGCCACACAAAATGCGTTCGTTTACCAAATCCACTGTGTCTTATCATTTTAATCCTCTAGTGCAAAATCAAACAAACGACGTGCTAAATGATCATTATGTCGAATATATTAATTGACCAATCACATTCATGGAAATTCACAATCTTATTATTATGGATATCAGGATTGAGGAGCCATACTAAAAGTATTGTATTTTCTTGAACTCCAGCACTACTGAGCTCAAATTTCTAGCAAGTACTATACACAATATGTGCTAAATGATGCTAATTTTCAAAAATATTCAACTGGTACTTAGCGAGTTCCAGGGTGGTTCGTCAACCCTGATGTTTCCTCTGAGGAGCCACCTTTGCATTGATATATCTCGTGATATGTTTTGCTGCAAAATCCAGGATTTGTGGTGCAAAATAATCTACTCATGTGCTAAATGATGGTGTGAGCTGCGCTTTAAAAGCTGGCGTGGCTCCTCAAACCTGATGGACATAAATGACGCCCCTGTCGTACTGCGCGGTACAAGATTACTTATAAACTGTGTGTAATCGTGTACCTACATTAGTACCTACATTATTGTACCGCGCGGCATGGTCGGTTGGGGCGCGGTAATCCTTACTAATATTATAAATGCGAAAGTCCGTTTGTTTGTTTGTTTGTTTGTTTGTTTGTTACGCCTTCACGTCTCAACTACTGAACCGATCGTCATGAAATTTTGCATACATGTTGTCAGGGGTACAGAGAAGGACATAGGGTACCATTCATCCCGAAAAAAAGTATTGTTCCCGAGGGATAGCAAAAAAACTTTCCACGCAGACGAAGTCGCGGGCGGCAGCTAGTGTAGACGATAAACACAATACCGCGGACCGTGTGGTACCGCGCGCTCACATGGAGGTGTGCTTAACATATTTTTTTTATGCACAACGGGATAGTGCTTTGCCTTCACCTCACCTGGGGCCGTACCGGCTAACGAATCGATTATCGAAAAGTCTGCTGAGTTTCAACTTAAAACAGAAAAATCAAAGACGTGCCGGACTACAGCTGCGCCACAAAAAAAAAGTTGGAGTTCTGACTTTTTGACTATGCCATGATGAAGTCTATAGTTTGTCGGATTTTGTCGCCAAAAACCAGAGTTTGTCGGTCTTCCGTTTAGGAGATACATGTGGCTCAGCTGTAGAGACGTCTCTACAGCTGCGCCACACAGATCTCGAAAACGGAAGGTCGTAGCGAAAATCTGATTACTTGTATGTATAGCCGTTAGTTTGTCGGAGTTTGTCGCACAAAAACCAGAGTTTGTCGGTCTAGCGTTTAGGAGATACGTGTGGCGCAGCTGTAGAGGACGTCTCTACAGCTGAGCCACACAGATCTCGAAAACGGAAGGTCGTAACAGAAATCTGATTACTCGTGTGTGTAGTCGGTAGTTTGTCGGAGTTTGTCACCAAGAACCAGAGTTTGTCGGTCTTGCGTTTAAGAGATATGTGAGGATACGCTGTGGAGACCTTTCTACCTGGATCTTGAGAAAGGAAGGTCGTAGCAAAAATCTGATAACTCGAGTGTGTAGCCATTAGTTTGTCGGAGTTTGTCACCAAAAATCTGAGTTTGTCAATCTTACGTTTAGAAGATATGTGGGGATATGCTGTAGAGATATTTCTACCTGGATCTCGAGAACGGAAGGTCGTAGCGAAAATCTCACATATCTCCTAAACGCAAGACCGACAATTTCTGGTATTTGGAGACAAACTCGGTCGAACTACCGACTATAGATATGACTAATCAGATTATCGCTACGACCTTCCGTTCTCAAGATCCAGGTAGAAAGGTCTCCACAGCGTATCCTCACATATCTCCTAAACGCAAGACCGACAAACTCTGGTTCTTGGTGACAAACTCCGACAAACTACCGGCTACACACACGAGTAATCAGATTTCTGTTACGACCTTCCGTTTTCGAGATCTGTGTGGCTCAGCTGTAGAGACGTCCTCTACAGCTGCGCCACACGTATCTCCTAAACGCTAGACCGACAAACTCTGGTTTTTGTGCGACAAACTCCGACAAACTAACGGCTATACATACAAGTAATCAGATTTTCGCTACGACCTTCCGTTTTCGAGATCTGTGTGGCGCAGCTGTAGAGACGTCTCTACAGCTGAGCCACATGTATCTCCTAAACGGAAGACCGACAAACTCTGGTTTTTGGCGACAAAATCCGACAAACTATAGACTTCATCATGGCATAGTCAAAATGTCAGATATCCAACTTTTTTTTTTTGTGGCGCAGCTGTAGTCCGGCACGTAAATCAAAGTAAGGAATTTCGTCTTGTATTTTCTGTTGACGTAATTTGGAAGATAACGATGTTCGTGTGACATCATGAATTGGGGTTCGCCATTTTCGCCCAATTGGGGCTCGATTTATCTGTTTTAATTTGAAACTCAGCAGATTTTTCGATAATCGATTCGTTAGCCGGTACGGCCCCAGATGTTAAGTGACGATAAGGCCGAAGGTGGAAGCGCACTACACCCGTAGTCGTCATCACTGAGGAACTGGTTATCTTACCTCTAATTGCCGGAACATTTTGAGATTGTTGTTATGGCGTCAGACTTAAGTAAGATGGTGGTAGCTAGCCAGGCGGAGTTGAATTAAGCCCTACTACAAACCAAACCGAGTGCCAAATTGTACAGGGAGGGGGGGGGGGGGGGGGGGGGGGCAGCCAACCGCAGAGGCGGTGTGACCCCCGGTTAATTAAATAATTAACCGGGGGTCACACTCACACTTGAGTGACCAGGCCAGGCGACGCGATAGTGGTCTTTAACATTAAAAGTCTTACCGAAAGCACTTTTCTTGAAAAGCCAGTCAGGCTTATTCTTCAGGCTTACGTTCACAAGATCGAACTCGATATCCTTGGCGATCAGCGCAAGCACGGTACGCTGTGCAAACGGGCAGAACCGCATGTTGTACATGCGTAGCTTTCCATTGTACGGCGGCAGGGGGTCACCTGATATTTAAAAGTACCATACGTGCCGGACTACAGCTGCGCCACAAAAAAAAAAGTTGGAAATCTGACTTTTTGACTATGCCATGATGAAGTCGCTAATTTGTCGGAATTTGTCGCACAAAAACCAGAATTTGTCGGTCTTGCGTTTAGGAGATACGTGTGGCCCAGCTGTAGAGACGTCTCTACAGCTGCGCCACACAGATCTCGAAAACGGAAGGTCGTAGCGAAAATCTGATTACTCGTGTGTGCAGCCGTTAATTTGTCGGAATTTGTCGCACAAAAACCAGAGTTTGTCGGTCTTGCGTTTAGGAGATCTGTGTGGCGCAGCTGTAGAGACGTCTCTACAGCTGAGCCACACAGATCTCGAAAACGGAAGGTCGTAGCGAAAATCTGATTACTTGTGTGTGCAGCCGTTAATTTGTCGGAATTTGTCGCACAAAAACCAGATTTTGTCGGTCTTGCGTTTAAGAGATATGTGAGGATACGCTGTGGAGACTTTTCTACCTGGATCTTGAGAAAGGAAGGTCGTAGCGAAAATCTGATAACTCGAGTGTGTAGCCGTTAGTTTGTCGGAATTTGTCACCAAGAATCAGAGTTTGTCGATCTTGCGTTTAGGAGATATGTGAGGATACGCTTCCGACGTTTCGTTCTCGAGATCCAGGTAAAAAGGTCTCCACAGCGTATCCTCACATATCTCCTAAACGCAAGATCGACAAACTCTAATTCTTGGTGACAAATTCCGACAAACTAACGGCTATACACTCGAGTTATCAGATTTTCGCTACGACCTTTCTTTCTCAAGATCCAGGTAGAAAAGTCTTCACAGCATATCCTCACATATCTCTTAAACGCAAGACCGACAAAATCTGGTTTTTGTGCGACAAATTCCGACAAATTAACGGCTGCACACACGAGTAATCAGATTTTCGCTACGACCTTCCGTTTTCGAGATCTGTGTGGCTCAGCTGTAGAGACGTCTCTACAGCTGCGCCACACAGATCTCCTAAACGCAAGACCGACAAACTCTGGTTTTTGTGCGACAAATTTCGACAAATTAACGGCTGCACACACGAGTAATCAGATTTTCGCTACGACCTTATGTTTTCGAGATCTGTGTGGCGCAGCTGTAGAGACGTCTCTACAGCTGGGCCACACGTATGTCCTAAACGCAAGACCGACAAATTCTGGTTTTTGTGCGACAAATTCCGACAAATTAGCGACTTCATCATGGCATAGTCAAAAAGTCAGATTTCCAACTTTTTTTTTTGTGGCGCAGCTGTAGTCCGGCACGTAAGTACCATACCGATTATTTTAGACATGGGTTCCCAACCAGTGGGGCGCGCCCCCAAGGGGCCGCGTAGAGCTATTCCCAGGGGGGGGGGCGAGTAGGGGGGGGTATCCTTTTAAACTTGTCTAAAAACAATAAAAATTAAAAAAATATATATAAACTTAAACATATAAAAAAATAAAAGTAAGTCACCGTGCGGGATTCGAACCCGTGGCAGGACGAAATTAGCGACCATATTCTGCGTCGAAAGAAAAACACATGAAAACTCGAAAACACGCGTTTTCCCAAACATAAGACTAATCTAGATCAATTGTTTACCCCCGAAAACCCTCATATACCAAATTTCAGTGAAATCGTTAGAGCCGTTTCCGAGATCACAGAAATATACCTACGTATAAATAAATATATTATAAGTTCGTTTAAAGGTATCAGATTATCATACCATTAGCTAAATGTTTTGAATTGAAGTTGACTCTGGCATTGTTTGATGTAGCTATATTCCGACGTAACAACTGTCGCGACGCTTGCGCAGCCGGTTTTATCACAGACATCATAGTCCACGACCGCATTTAGAACACCACACCACACAAGTCAGTCACACAGTTTATTCCTATCAATTCTACAGGAAACCATATTTTGTTGCACGGTGTACACACAGGTATAGGTTTTATTTTTATTTCCTTTCGATCAATACGAGCTAGTGACAGAAGTGCTGTTCAAAACACTGATAGGTTAGAACTAAATTTACAAGTCATGACATGAATGATATAATCTTTTAAAGCAAAACAACTCTTAAGGTCTTTACAATAAGACACAATATCATTTTCAGCCTTGTAGGACCTTGATAAGATATTCATAATCAGAAACTCAGCTGAGTGAGCTTGGTTGTAATCTGCAGCAATAAAAACTGAATTAATTAATAAAAAGTGGCAGTAAACATAAAGTTAATTCTAAGATATTTCAATGGAGTTCTTGTAATTTTTTTGCTGTGTAGGCCAAACCAACTGATAAAGTTCCTAGGTTCGATTCCCTGTTGCAGTAGGTACACATTACTTTCAGGCAAGACAACCAACTGATGCCAGTGTATATTCCGCTAAGGGTTAAGGGACCGATTATGCCTATCAATAATTATTATGCTTTATTTCGAATGACAAAATCATAAGCGCCTTATTTTCTTATTGATAACTAGCGATCTCGTCCAAGCAAACGATCTTTTTTTATTTATTCTGAAGCACCTACCTCTCTCTAATTTGTGGTTGCATTAGTGACGTAGATAGATAGTACTAATTATACAGGTGTCCAGAAACTTTGCCACACTAACCTTAAATATTGAATATAGGAAAATATACTGAAAGAAAACTTCACTTCACGGAACTGCATTCAAAGATTTTTTAAAAAATCGCATGATTCGATACAAATTGATACAATCCGTAATAATTAAAATTTAAATGTAATTTTTCATGGCCTTTCTTTTGTTTAAGATGCTGTGTCACTTAAAAAAATATCTTTATGAGTAACCCTTTCGACTGGTATCATAAAAATAAATAAAATTTTTTTTTTCGTTTTTGGTGGGTTTGATTCCTGGTTAAAGCAGGCGATTTTTCAAAAATCTTTGAATGCAGTTCCAATTATTTTTTAAAATAAAATGAAGTCTTCCTTTAGTAAAATTTCCCATCTTCAATATTTAAGGTATCTACTTTCCCTCCGTGTGGCAAAGTTTTGGGACATCCTGTATATTCTGTGACGTAGGTAGCAAACATGTCTGTGCTCTAATGTTGGCTGTGTGACCTAGCCAAGAATCTTATATTCACAAGTCCTAGCACCCAGATATACCTTACCTAGACAGTTTTAAAATATTGACTGACTGTAGTGTAGTGTAAGTAAGACTTACTAAACTAAATAAAGCGGATATTAATAAGATAACTAGGTAAATAAGTAAAAAGGGTTTTATTTCTCCACTCATAACCTTAAAATCTAGCTTAAATTAATTAAAACATAGCAGTCTACTTTATTAAAATTTAAATGAGCTGTTAAGATGTCATTAAATCTACCATTATTTTGTCGTTTAATGTTTCCGATACTATTATCTGTTTATCTGCACTATCAGCACATGATTTGATAACAGAGACAGAAGAAAAATAATATAATCTGACGATTATTTGTTTTATAAAAAAATATATTTAAGCTAAGTTGTAAAGTAAAATAACAAACAAATTATTTCTCTAGAAGCAAGTCGTAGTTAATTGATGATTTCTTCCTGTACGAGTCTACAAACGTCTTCAAAATGTCTTGAGGTACCAGATACTGGACGACTGCGGGATCTTTGAACATTTCAGCGATGTAGTTAGTCTGAAATAATATAGGTAGGTCTACAATGTGTAACTAAAAACCCCAATATGGTAGAGAGGGACCATCAAACAACTAATTTTACTATGGGACTAACTCTGAAATCGCTAAGAAAAATAACTGTTTCATACAAAATATAATAACGAAAATGTCAAAATTTATGAAACAGCAGATATTTTTCGAGCTTAAAATGTTGTTATGAGGTTGAAAGTATTTTACTTACTATACATACCTACATTAGTCAATCAATGAAAACATTTCAGGGTGTCAGGTAACAATTTGTTAATCTGTGCTCTTACCAAAAGTTTATACTTCTGTTGGTCAATTCTCGCAAGTCCGTCTACTCCATCGAGTTGGGTGATCCTTTCAAACCATGGCCAGATCATGTAGTCCACGTAACCAGGTTCGCCGCCTCCGAAATACTTCGACCCTCGCTGGCTGAGCTGATCTTGTACGAAGTCTAGAGCCTTGTTGAAAGCTGACCGGGAAGTGTCTGTTATGGCTTCAGGGTTTACTAATGCCTGATAGAATAGAGTTATGACCTGTGGAATTGAACATAATAACTATGTAATCAAGTTTTTTTTATTTAATTAGGTATATGATTCTGGATCAAAAGGTATAAATTAACACATTTTCTCTATATACCTATATTATTATGTTCATAATAGGTAGATACGGGTGTGTGGTAATCATCCTATAAAGGATAGCCTACAAAGAAGGACAGGACCATGCATACAACCCCGAGAAATTATATTTTGTGCCTAGACGCAGAAATACTATAGTTTTAGATAATTTTAAATTTTAAAAGATCTATATAAGCGGCGGTTTTCAGGGCACAGGGAGAGTTGACTTTCTCTGAAAAAAAAGCCATAAAACCGAAAGTTGCAAACAGACGCACTCAAACTAAGTTTGAATTTTTATTATAATAAAATGAAAACAAGAATACATAAAAACTACTATAGATATTTAGAGTTTTTTTTTAAGATTCATCATACCTGTTTGTTACTGAAATAATTTACGATTTTATTTACAATGATAAAGAAATAATGCAAGTATGGACACACAGAATATCTAATAGTACCTACTAAGTATGGACAACAATTTTTCATTATCTTGAAGTAAATACCTTGGTTTGTAATCTCCATAAAAACTTATAATAAAAAAACCGCAGTTCTTTTAAATATGATGTGTTTTCTAACATACATGGTGAGTTAAAAGTCTATTTGAGCTAGGTACACATTTTTGTAACCAAAACTTGACACTTTGTAATTAGCAAGTGTGAGCCGGCTATAAAATAAATATGTTCTCCTTTGAACTAATTGTCTTTATGTACACACATCAACTTTGTCTAGGGATACCTATAGGTGCTATTTTCATACAAACGAGGTAACTTTGAAGCCTCGATTTCCTGCCAGGGATGTACTGTGCTGAGATCTGATGACGGCTATCCAGAGAGTGAATGGAGAAGATTCAGATCGCTGTACACTCCCAACTGATCTGACCAGCATTCTAAAAACGTAATGGACATGTTTAAAAAAACCGCGAAAATAGCATGAAAATGTATGGAAATCCTCAAACTGAGAACTCTGACCCATTAATCTTTTAGAATGCTGATCAGATCAGTTGGGTGTGTATAGCGATCTGAATCTACTCCATTCACTCCCTGGATGACCATCATCAGATTACAGCACGGTACATCCCTGGCAGAAAACCAAGGCTTCAAAGTTACCTCATTTGTATTAAAATAATACCTGTATCCCTAGACGTTGATGTGTAAATGTGTATACTTACGAAGTCGAAAATTTATTTTTTTATTTTTGGGTATGAGTCAATGCATTGTGCGACCGCGAGAAGTTGATATAGTACGGCCACGGGACAAATATGATATCGATAGATACCAAAGAAAGCATTTTATTAAGAGCTTGTTAACATCTTGCATAAATTATTACAAGTTTCATTCTCCAGTAAGGTTTAACGAAAGTAACTTGACTCATGTACTCACTGGTCCAAAAGCTTCAACTATAATCTTGTCGTAAGCTTTTTGTACTGGGTCTTTGGAGAGTAATGGCCGCTGAGGGTACACCTCATCCAAGTATTCCACGATGATTAGGCTTTCATAGATGTACACGCCTTCCGCAATCTCGAGGGTTGGAACTTTTCCTGGATTAAAATTAAGGAATATAATATATGGATAGAAAAGATAATAATGGTGCTTAGTCTGCTGAGTGCTGGATCATGAAATGCAAAGCAGGAAGTGATCGGGTGAAAATAACATAATACGAAGAAGGCGGTTTGATAAGTCCATGACTTTCAAAAGAAGATAGGTACTTTTTTCATAATTTATCTTTGTATCTTAAAAAGAAACTCCTTAGTAATCTTTACAATTCATTTTATTCAAATTCAGCATAAGATTATTACTTTTGGAAACAAAAAGCTCAAGCGACTTCTAACTTTTCTTAATGACCCTGTCGACCCTCTCGGCGGCACTCATGACATCAAAACTCATCGAATGAAGATGCGAATCTTTCCTATTCTCTAGATTTAGCCCACTGAGATTTTTTCTCTTACCAAACATGAACAAATGTCTTGGCGCGCAAAGATTTTCATCAAACCAAAAGGTGGTGTCTGAAATGAGCCCTCGTTCAGTTAAGTAGGTACTACAGTTTTCATGCGATGAAAGAAAAAAAAATATATGTTATAGAGGTAGGAACTTCGTTGGACTGAATACGCAGAGCTACAAAAAGATTATATAGAGAAATAAAACAAAATATGTCGAAAAAATGCTTCTTCTTTACAATATCATGGACTTATATAACCACCCTCGTAAGTAGGTACCTACTTTCCGACGCTTCATAAAGAGCTTGTGATAATTAATGAAGACCACCTTAAGGCGACTATCACCCTCAAGTGGCGCCCTCATCTTAATTAAATTTACTGCTCGCTAAGTACACAATGCATCGAAAATTCACATGCACAGATTGAAGCTAAGGTTCCATAGTTTATTTACAAACAATAACCTCAGTAAAATATAGTTCGCTGTTAGCAAAAGAGCAAAAAGTGGCCACTTTAGGCACCTTTGCTAACTACTACTATTTGTTATTGTTACTAACATATTACTAATAATTCTATGGATGTTTAAACGTCTGAAATAAATGTTTTATTATTATTATTATACTACTATATCAAACTGTATTTTACTGAGGTCATTGTTTGTAAATAAACCAAAGAACCTTAGCTTCAATCTGTACATGTGAATTTTCGATACATTATGTACTTAGCGAGCAATAAATTTAATTAAGATGAGGGCGCCACTTGAGGTATACAAGGTGTTTTTTAATCACTCTCCAAATTTTAAAGATGTGTTCAGTCCATGAAACTAAACAACTTTCTCTAAGAAACATAGGGATAAGAACAAATATGTTAAAAAAATTACTTTCCATACAAATCAAAGAGATCACAACGTGATCAGTTTAGTAAGGGAAGACCACAATTTTTTGGCGTATTTCGACACATGTTTCATGGAGAAAGTTGTTCAGTTTCATGGACTGCATGAACACATCCCAAAAAGGAGAGTGCATAAAAAAACACCTCGTTTAAGGGCCTTAATAATAAAAGTTGCTCAGATTTTGTACTGTTTGTATATGACGACCAAATAATACATAACCCGGTCAATTAAAAAAAAATATCCTTACCTACGCCATTTGACGACATCCAGTCTGGCTTGTTCATTAGGTCTACATTCACGACCTCGTAGTCCACCTGCTTTGCGTTGAGAGCGAGTATTGTGCGATGCGCAAACGGGCAATAGCGCATGTTAAAAATGCGTAATTTGCCATTAAAAGGAGGTAGAGGATCGCCTGGAAAAATAAAAATAATATAAAAATTCTCCGAGTCAATTAATAAAACTATTTTAGTAGCGGAAGTAAAGTACTTTCTTTCTCGTTTTGATCAAGCGATTTATACTTAATTCAGTTATATCTAGTCCCAAACTAAGCAAGGCAAAACTAGTTCTTAATTTACTGACAATAATTAATTGGCTACAAAATGGTTAGGTCAGTACATTCATCAAATTGATATTTGCCTGTTACGACAATCGAACGCGCAACGTGTTCTTCGATCAAGAATGCTCTTTTATCACGCAACTGTATGCCAATATCGATGCAAACTGCAAATTGAATAAAGTAGGTAAGTAAGTATAAAAAAGTATGCACCTTTTATCAAATGTCTAGTGTTAAAGTTGATTTTAGTCATTGTGGAAATTATTATAACAACTATTTTTGAGATCTAGTAGTAGCTACCGGTCACTTGGATTTAATTATTTCAACTGAATTGTTTTTGTTCTTTGTAATCTCTGATATAGGTATGTATACATCATATCACCATGAGTCAACATTATTTATGTTTGGCTATTGCTTATCTTAATAAAAAAAAATGAAAAATCATGCTGCATTCGCATGAGCTCACGATGACCAAACGATGACATCGGACATTTTTATTAGAAAAAATTGAACCGCATCGCATATGAGTTTACGTCACGATGACTTGAACCACGGATAACAGTTATTATCACTTAGATTATTCTTTATTATTTAGGTAATCTAACTAAACAGTTAGGTACTCGTACACTAGGTATAGTATAGGTAGGTATCATTATCGTAATGAAATGAATGGAATCGTCAGTAATAGTGTCTTTGATCGCTGAATTCGCTGATGATTAACAAAAAGTACCTACAGCTAATAATTTTAGTACAAGTCCCTCGACTCCCTTCCCTTGTGCTGTGCGTCAATCAATCTGACACCTATGTTCATCGTAATAAAATTAATTTTTAATACCAACAGTGGTATCAATGATAAATGTATAAGCAATGCAACAAATTGTTTATGACTTGAATGGTATGGCCCCGCGAACCGAACCGAGCCAATGCTCGCGTGACCATGACCTTGTTTGTTCGTGCCTCGCGCGCGCTCAGGGAACGTAGAACGAGGCGAGCCGCGAGCGACGGGCGGGCATAGATAGGTGATCACTTGATCAGTTTAAAAAAAGTAGATTTACGGTGTCGGTAGGTACAAATCAAAGGAACCCTATTACTGTACGTCACGCACACATAGCATAGCACACATGAGTAGGTATCAAGTGTGATAAAAACAGCCCACCGATTACGTACATATCTCTGTTGCTAACAATTCTCGATTGAAATCGCAGTTGCATTGCTGCTTTAAGTAAGATAGTTGTCACATTGGTTCTTACTAAAGCAGCAATGTCACTGCGATTTCTGTCAAAGTTGATTGCAACAAAGTTAGACAATCAGCCTACAGGCCTGTCATTATCATAAATACACCAACCTTTTTCCAAATGTTTGGTATTGAAGTCCACTTTACTTGAATTCGACGTCCAATAGGATGCCACGTATTCCACAGCAGGAACAACTGAATGGAACACTTTAAACGACGTCACCAACACGTGGGATGACAAACTAATTATTGAATTGAAGCAAGCATTATTCACGGTGAACTGGCATTTATCTAACACTCGATAAACAAAAAATATGTTAACAATTTTATACACAGTATTTAGCAGGACGTTTCAATGACATAATCGATATTGCTTTGTCACACCACCTTGCTTTATATAATCTATCGAAAATGTTCTTTATTTAAAACGAAAATCTAATTTATCAAAATTTAAAACCCACTGATGTGTTTGCCTTGTTTACGAAAATCAATGACTGAATCACTGAGCAAGTAAATCAATGACTGAATATTTTACTACGCATATGATAGGTTGGCATGGCACAGTTACTCCTAGTGAATGAAACAAAGAATGTTAGCTGGCATTAAGTCTGTTATGTTAAATACAAATGGAAATAATAAAACGATATATCGTAATTAAAATTGTACTTTTTATTTACGTTGGTACGAACAGTATAAATGCATGTTTATTATAAAAGTGTATACTACACTTTTTAAGTATCGCGCACAATATATATAATTCACAGTACTTTCAGGCAGTAAACTAAACATTTTTTTAACATAGAACGAATTCATCAATTTGGTCATCATCGTGATGTTATTTCAGGCCTTTGACCTATACATATATTTTATATTACGCATTGCACTAACATATTATGAAACATGTACTATCATCTAAAAAAAATTTACATATATTTTATTTGTGACAAATTATATGGAGGTATTGGAATTTTGTTTATTTATTTTATTTATTTCTGTTCATTAATGATATTCCTTTGTTGTAATGTCAGGGTAGTAAATTAGAATGGTTGCTTATTCCTTCTTCTTCCTGGGACGCATGCAGCAGACAGCGCTGGTATCCAACATGTTGTAATTAGGATCTCCCTTGGCACGGGACTCAGTGAATTTAGCGTGGGTCTCAGCGGCTAAGTAGTAGGATTTCACAGCTGGTACGGTCTTCATAGCTTCGATGTAGGTTAACTGCGGAAAATGAAATTTCATTAGGATCCTAGTCAAAGTCAAAGTCAGTCCTTATAGAAGATACTTGAAATATTTTTGCTATTCTCAACGAGAAGCCTGACTCTCATTACACAGGGAAACCTTAAATGGGAGCAGACTAACATTTCATTTTGTAAATAGCTCTTAATTTTTTTTTATTTTTTATTATTATATGATTAGATTCCAATTCATAATGTTATAGTGGTAGTCAAAAGGGCTTATAAATATCAACAAAAATATTCTGCTTTTTTTCCTTACAAAGATTTTACCTTAAGGCGGTTGTATGACCGTAAGTGGCGCCACAGTGATTTTTATTTTAATACACAATTTTAATAAAACTTTACATGGAATTTTTAGGGCCCATAGTCTAGTATTTTTAGACGGTATCATTACATTCCCTCGTAGTCACTGCTAGCAAAACTACTATAAAAAGTGGCTGTTTTTGACACAATTGCTATCTACTTAGAAGTATTAGTAGACAAATGACTACGAGGGAATATAGTAATACCTTCTAAAATACTAGACCATGGGGCCTAAATATTCTTTGAAAAGTTTTATTAAACTCATTTTCTATAAACAACTTATTAATTAAAAGCCTCTGAGGGCGCGACTTTCGGTGGTATAACCACCTTAATATGCATCTAAGAGTGTTCAAAGGTGATAAAAAAACTCATTAAATCTTAATTCTTTAAATGTTACTCACCAACAAACTATATTTAGATGGCTCAAGAGTAAACTCAGTCTTGCCCAGAAGTGGTAGAGCAAGGAATCTCTCCAAAAATGGCCAGATGGTATAGTCAACTATGCCAGCTTCATCGCTATTGAGATATTTGGTGCCACGGACTTCCAATTCCTTCTGCAAACCTTCCAGATCTTTGTGGTAGTTTTCCACCATGCTTGGTTGTAACGCTTGAGCGTTGAAAGCAGCCGTGTAATATGCTGACTGAGCCTATGAATAAAAAGGACTTTTATTTATGAAGTATTTTACCACTAATTTAGTACATACATTTGACAAAAAGTTTTGGTAAGTGTAAAAAATAATTTTCAGCAATAGAAGCTTTTTTACACAATTACTTAATTTATACATACACCACTGAAGTTTTCGACAATCATTTTATCTTGAGCCCTGCGTAGTGGATCTGTAGCTTGGAGAGGTTTTTCAGGATATTTTTCATCCAAATAAAAATTAATAATGTTGCTATCAAAAATAGCCTTTCCTTGTTCATACTCCAGAGCTGGGACTGTTCCTGATAACAAATATAAAAATACTAGATACTGGTTCTATACATATTTGTATAATATTGGACATACATATGTCCAAATATTATTATCTCATTACCTTAAATAGATATAATTTCCTATGAAATATCATAGTAAATTATGTCTAATAAACCATGAAATATCATAGGAAAATAATGTCTAAACTAGAATTCAAAAGTTATTATTTTCCAAGCAAGCTGTAATTATTTATCTCAATAACGTTTTCCTCTTATATAAATAAATTTAAAAGGTAAATAGACATAATGAAAACTAAGGTAAAAGGATAAAGGATGCGAGTTTAAAATTGTTCTTATCACATTTATTTACACAAGAGATGAGATTTTAAAACTTTTAATTTAGAACCCGGTCGAGTTAACTCGGCACCTGAAGCACGATAGACCCCTTTCGTTTTCTTCTTGCTTCACGCCACTGTCGTCATGCCAGTAGTGTTAGTATTTGTTAGCGATAATTTATCGATAATCTATCAAAAACTTGATGACGGTGGCGTGAGGAAAGGAAAAAGCGAGAGGGGTCTATCACGCTTCAGGTGCCGAGTTAACTCGACCGGGGGCCCTACCGGCTAACTTACATGACTATTGTAATCGCTTTCATTTGACAGATGGATGTGACACATTGCTACTTCTTTTTAGCACAAATAAAACCTTACCAAAGAAAAGTAGCAATGTATCACAACCATCTGTCAAATGAAAGCGATCACGATAGCCATGTAAGTTAGCCAATACGGCCCCGGGTTGTAGGTACCTTTTGGGCTGAACTGGAATATCCATTCGGGTTTGTGATCCAGATTGATGAACACTAAATCATATTCAACATTTTTTGCATTCAACACAAGGACACTTCTCTCAGCATAAGGGCAGAATCGCATCGCAAAGAGACGCAATTTCCCACTGTAGGGAGGCAGGGCATCGCCTAAAATAAAAACAATATTTAGCTCGAAAATCATTCAAAGAAAAGACTGTGGACCAAACCATCTCTCAAACTAACCGCAGACAAATTAATGTTTCATATCTGACCCAAATATTTCACATTTACTTTTTTAGGACTGACGACGCAAAAATATGCACAATGTGATGCAACGTACGTGATGTAAATGGGACGGGAATAACGTGCCGGACTACAGCTGCGCCACAAAAAAAAGTTGGAAATCTGACATTTTGACTATGCCATGATGAAGTCTATAGTTTGTCGGAGTTTGTCGCCAAAAACCAGAGTTTGTCGGTCTTCCGTTTAGGAGATACATGTGGCTCAGCTGTAGAGACGTCTCTACAACTGCGCCACACAGATCTCGAAAACGGAAGGTCGTAGCGAAAATCTGATTACTTGTATGTATAAGACTAATCAGATTTTCGCTACGACCTTCCGTTTTCGAGATCTGTGTGGCGCAGCTGTAGAGACGTCTCTACAGCTGAGCCACATGTATCTCCTAAATGGAAGACCGACAAACTCTGGTTTTTGGCGACAAACTCCGACAAACTATAGACTTCATCATGGCATAGTCAAAAAGTCAGATTTCCAACTTTTTTTTTGTGGCGCAGCTGTAGTCCGGCACGTACGGGAATAACATGTTAGATAGCAGCAGTACGGCAGCTGGTTTGTAGAGACAGATTAACTTTAACAAACTTTCAAGAATCACCTATTTGTAAGTACCAGTGCTCAAAGTTTTAATTGATGGGTGAAGATGTCTTGATTATTTTATAGGTACTTACTTATTGAAAATACGATGAGTAGGTATAATTAACCGGGCTTAGTTTAATGAGGAAACTTACCGGTTTGTAAATGCTTCTCAGACATGACAAAGATAAGCAGTTTCTAGTTTCAATCACAATTTAACGGCACTATAGAGGTGATCCCCTTATCGTTCTGAAAGCAAAGCAACTGTGCAAGTTCAAATGCAATGCAACCACAATTTATATTACCTACTTTACCTAATTTATTAAAAAAAGTGGAGTCATTCGCGTTCGTACTTCGTACCATGGGCAATAGCGTCGCTTAACCACTGCTAAGGTTAAAATCGCTTGCACGCCGCGTCCGCTGTTACATACATTTAGTTCGTGCAGGGGCGATACGCGCGCACACGAATTTTGTTGCAAACTGGTTAAGCGACGCTGTTGCCCACAGTGTGACCAGATTAAATTTTACGAAAATACCGACGCACCTCAAAAAAAATACTGAAATATACCAACTTGCACATGCAAAATATACCGATAAAAATACTGATTCTCAAAACAGGTTTTATTAATTTATCATCGTAATAAATGTAAGAAGTTGTATTTTAACATTCTATTCGAAGGCAAAACTAGAAATGTTTTCCGTATGGATGCGTCAAGTAAAATAAAACAAAGAAAAAAAAAACACGGTCTACTTATATGACGTCAAAAACGTACTACTTTTGGGGAAATTATCGAAAGAAAAAACTCAAAGATTAAGTGAAATGCAGATCAGAAAATCATTTTATTTTAACGTATTACGATGTTTCGATACTATTTGTAATTTTACTACGGGGCGGCCGGCTGCCTGTCGTGTCATGTCATGTCCTATCTGCAATGATTTCAAAAGGAAGGATGCGCCCATTTGAGTATTTTGCCTTACAATTCCTTCATACTATCAAAATCAGCGACATCTGTTAGAACCCACTCGAACTACTACGGTATTAGAGGTGGGCAAAAAAGATTACTGAAGTGTACTTTAGTCCAATTGTAGTTGAAAACTAGTTCACTCATCTAATTCAATTGGGTCGCTAGTAAAATTTTATTATGGTTATTATAACAGTTTTTCGATGGTCATAAATAAAACGTCAATCATAACAAAATCTCAATCAGGTTTATTTCAAATTAGATATTTTTGATACTAATATTATAGTCTATTAACTAGTGTATTATTTAATATAAAGAAGATAGATTTGTTTTAAGATGATTAATACATTAATACAAATAGCATTGTGAATGCATAAAAAATCTAAAAGTTTAAAAATAGATTTGTTTGTTGGTTTGATTGTTTGTAATGAATAAACTCAAAAACTAACTGATCCGATTTTAAAATTCTTTCACCTTCATCAGCGACTAACATTTAGCTCTTAGATAATCTAAGCATTAGCTGTATTTTATTTAAAAAAAATTAGAGATCCCTATAAAAATTGGAATAATGAAACCCACAGTATCATATTTTTTTCTATAAAAGTGATTATTGATCGGAAGACATTTCGTATCATGATATTTATCCTTGTCCAACTAAATATGCTTTGTCAAGGGGCGCCTACTATCGCACTTAGCTGGCAAATTATCCCTAAAATATAAGTATTAATTTACCTAAAGTTTTTTTAAAGGTAGGTATATAAACTTATTATCAATTTATTTTTATGTACAAAATCTATAGTTTACACCGAAGTGAAGCGAGGGCGGGTCGCTAGTTGATTAAATAAATATAATCTGTTTCACACTCACTTTTCATTCACTTTACATGAGTAAATTTATTAAAGCTACCTATCAATCGTCCATTTAATCAACATTTTTGAGTAATTTGTGCATAGTTTTTTGTACTAAAATTATCAAAATTATCGTTTGGTGTTGTAATCAAAAAAAAATTTTATTATTTTGTAAATCACCAACATCTAAATCAAATCAAAATATAAAAACTTTATTCAACTAAACTTTTAGAAGTTAAATGCTTTTGAGTTGTTTTTATTTTTTCTACCACCCGTCTGCTGATTTTTTTGCTGATAAGAAGCGGGCGCAAGAAAAATCTGCTTTATCAGAAATCAGAAGTAATACGTAAACTGACTTATGGAACAGACTTTACCTATTTACATAAACTTCTGCGTTTGCGCAAGCTTGTTAATAAAAATGAAAAGCGGTAAAAAGCGGTAAATACTTCAATCTCAATTCGCGGTATTGCCATTGCTTTCAGCCTTCGTAGTCCAGCTCTTGAAATATCAACATCTGTGTTATTGAGCAGAGCATATTCTTGCGTTTTTAGGAGGCTTGAAATAGGGCTTTTCGGTGTTTTGGAATTATGTGACTACATATTTCTTTACGCACTGGATCATTAGGAAATCTGTAATTGATTGAAATATAATGTATATAATTATTTTTGCAGCGAATATGTTTCATAGGAGACGTTAATAATAGCATAAATGTATATGAGAAATTTCTGTACGCAGTGTTCGTAATCTATCCTTTCTCTTTATTTTCGTTCTTCGAGTTAATTAGCTATAGAACTAAATGAACTAAAGATTTAACCTTTGTTGCCCGTGGTACTACCAGTATTACTACCAGTAGTACCAATGTACTCAAGTGAACTAGTACATTTGAATAATGATGGATGACCCATCTCTAGTGCCTCGAACAATAACTTGTAATAGTAATATTTTAAACTCAATTAAAATTGTTAGACATGCAATAAAAATAATGTAAAGCTACTTACGGATGATTCAATATTCCATGCAACTTTTTAGCTTTTGCAGCATAATTTTTGCAATCTACAAATGCACAATTCGGCATTTTTATGTCACGTCAATCACCGTCTGTCTACGATAGTCTTCCGCGGATGACTGAATCGCGTTGGCCCTAAAACTGTAATTTTAGGGCCAACCAACTGGCGTCATTTCGTAGCGACGTTGACCGTGTCCTTACGCTAGTAATATAATAAGTCTATGCCTATCTGTAACCTACTGATCTTTGCTTCTGACTGAAATAAACATTTGATTTGATGAAATATGGACTAAATCCGGGAAATTCCCTGAACATCAGTGTTCGCGGGGATATAACACCGTAGTTACCATAACTTTATAACCAAAATATACCGAAAATACTAAATTTCGCCAATATACCTATAAAAATACTGATGCTCGAAAAAGTCGATAAAATATACCGAAAAAGTATTAAAATACTGAATCTGGTCACACTGGTTGCCCATAGTACGTGAACGTGACGTGAGTCAATCAGTCAAAGTCAAGCAAGCCACCAAAGACAAATCCATTTTTTTTTTATTCGTTCCGAAGAACAGCACCTTGATTATCTAAAAAGAAACTATTTAGCGCCGGTTTCATTCCACATACATTGCTACTTTTCTTTGGTATGTTTTTTTTTAATCCAAAAAGAAGTAGCAATGGATCACTATCATCTCTGCAACCGGTCGCTAGAGTGGTTTCTAATTAGATAATCAGCCCGCAGGCTAAGGTCATAGACCATGCTGCCTCGTCTTTAGTTTTACCAAAGACAAATCCAAAAGAAAAGAATTAATGTTAAATTATGATCGTCACCTCGTATGTGCCTTAGAAGCCGTTTACACGAGTCAAGCTATTAAGTAATTTAGTTAAAATTAAGTTGTCGACCAACTAAATTTTCGCGTGTAAACAGCCAATTAAGTAGTAAGTAGTAAGTTGGCCATTAAGTGGGCAAGTTATTAAGTAAATAAATTCTAGTCTATTTTTTGGACAAGTAACCCACAGATTACTAATTTGTAGCAAGCTCAGGGGGCTGACAGCTTTAGTTCCATCCCAAGAGTTTTGGCGCTAGCGTCGTGGTTTGGACTTGTATGTATTAGATGTATCTGTGTGTGTGTGTATTGTTAGTGTGTGCGTGACTGTGACAGACATGACAGTTCTTTGGTTATTTTTTATTTCAAAGAAAAAACTTATTTTAATTCTATTTTTCTTTGAGTTCCTCGCTTCATTAGTTGTCTTGGTCCCAACCAATCCTGATTTAGTTGAACTCTGCAAAAATAAGTTACTAAAGAAACGCATTTGTGTAAAACTTTTTGACGAAACTCAGTTTGAAGAAGTTGGCGATATAAATTCGTCAATACATTTTCCTTGATTAATCAAATTAATCAAATGGAGAAACTGTATGGTGTTTCACTTACTACCAAAGGTAAGTTTCTATCTTAATAATAAAAAGTTAAGTATTCCTCTCCATGTTAAAAATAGGTACATACCTACTTTTCTCCCACACTGAGTCAAGGTACAGGGTAATGCATCTTAATAGTAATTAATATAGAATCAATAAACTACACATACATGATGGCTAATATGTTTGCAAAGAATGTCAGTTGAAGATGTATTGTAATGGTACATAACATAGTTAACATAGTTATTGCCGAACGTCAAACGCTTCCTACCTAAAATCTTTAGTTAATCCCTTAACTAAAGATTTTAGGTAGGAAGCGTTTGAGTTCTCACTGTCATCTCATGGTCAATGAGGCTGTCATTTCTATAGTGTTTCTATCAGACCTTACAAGTTATGATACGACCAGTCCATAACTTTAAGAATCTACTGAGTATTTGGTTGTTAACCTTAAAAATTCTGTATTATAATATTTACATTAATTGTTATTATTCCAGTGTACATGGTAGAAAAGGAGCATAACTACTGTCACCCAGGACCAAGTGCAGGATATTAGTAGACATGGAGACTGTTGCGGGCATGCAAGGTTTGTTTGTGATTTCTTTATTTAACAAAATTTGTGAATTCTCTTCTTTAGGTGGTACTCCGTCTTTAAAATTTTTAAGTATAATTGTTTCATGAAATTTTTGCATTCAATCAACTAGCGAACTATGTAGGTACTTATTTTAGTTAGAGTTTAATAATTAAATATGATATTATAGGTTACTGTTAAAATTTTAATGATGTTATAAAGTTATAAATAACTTTATTCTTATTAAATATTAGAAATTTCGCATTTCACAATGCTACTTTTAAATTAAGATAAATAAATACTAGAAAAAATCGACTCACCCGTAGCACCTTAGACGGGACTCAAACCCGCACCCTTAGGACTCCAGCCCAATGCACTGACCAATTCGCTGGCTTGCAGCGAAACAGTAATAAGTACTAGAAAATTTCGCCAATGCAACTACTGACTCTGTAGCATAATTGGTCAGTGCATTGGGCCAGAATACCAAGGGAGTGGGTTCGAGTCCCATCTGAGGTGCTACGGGTGAGGATTTTTTCTAGTATTTATCATAACTTCATACTTACTGTTAAGTACTTGATTTTTATTTCACTTTTCATTTTTTATTTGCAGGTAATGTTCCTCTCAATGAGCATCACCACCAGCATTACCATTATTAACTAGCGAAACACCAATGATTCCAAAACATCAGAGTGAGGTAAGCTAGTATTTTAGTGTTAATAAAGTACTTAATTATTAAGCTTATTTGAAATATAATTATTTAATAATTAATTATGGAATGTCATATTAAAAACAATGGTAGGTCCAACAATGATTATAATTTAGTCAAATACTCAGGAATTAATGTTGAAATATTTTTGTTTCAGATGATGTTTCCTCTCAAGCACAGTATTTCTTTTGCAATGTCTTATTAACTTAATTGGTGTACAATTTTAGATGAAGATGGAATTACTTTTATGAAAAAAATAAAACTGTTAATAAAACATACGGAATGCAAAAAAAATTATTAAACCATTAAACAAGTGTAAAACATATACTTCAACTAAAATTAATAAATGATAATTGTAATTAACATTGGTTGTTTTATTTTATTTATAATTAAAATTAAAATTCATAATAAGTCCATAGTGGGTCCTTTATTGATTGTCGATAATAGCACATCACTAAAGAAAGAATATCGATATCGATTGTACTTCGATTGGAAGCACTAGCGCTCTTGGGTTGGAAAGCGATCGCAGCGCCATAACTTCTGGACGTGGAACTAAGCTAAATTGACTGTCGTATCTGTAGCTTGCTACAGATACGACAGTCAATTTAGCTTAGTTCCACGTCCAGAAGTTATGGCGCTGCGATCGCTTTCCAACCTAAGAGCACTAGTGCTTCCAATCGAAGTACTATCGATATCGATATTCTTTATTTAGTGATGTGCTATTATCGACAATCAATAAAGTACCCCCTTTGGACTTATTATGAATTTTAATATAATTATAAATAAAATAAAACAACCAATGTTAATTACAATTATCATTTATTAATTTTAGTTGAAGTATATGTTTTACACTTGTATAATGGTTTAATCCAATTTTTTGCATTCCGTATGTTTTATTAACAGTTTTTTTTATAAAAGTAATTCCATCTCCATCTAAAATTGTACACTAATTAAGTTAATAAGACATTGCATAGGAAATACTGTGCTTGAGAAGAAATATCATCTGAAACAAAAATATTTCGACGTTAATCTCTGAGTATTTGACTAAATTCAAATCATTGTTTTTAATATGACATTCCATAATTAATTATTAAATAATTATATTTCAAATAGGCTTAATAATTTAGTACATTATTAACACCAAAATACTAGCTTACCTCACTCTGATGTTTTGGAATCATTAGTGTTTCGCTAGTTAATGATAGTAATGCTGGTGGTGATTGAAAAAACATTACCTGCAAATAAAAAATGAAAAGTGAAATAAAAATCAAGTACTTAACAGTAAGTATGAAGTTATGATAAATAAAACTAGAAAAAATCACCTCACCCGTAGCACATCAGATGAGACTCGAACCCACTCCCTTGGGATTCTGGCCCAATGCACTGACCAATTATGCTACAGAGTCACTAGTTGCATTGGTGAAATTTTCTAGTACTTATTACTTTTTCGCTGCAAGCCAGCGCATTGGTCAGGGCATTAGGCTAGAGTCCCAAGGATGCGGGTTCAAGTCCCATCTAAGGTGCTACGGGTGAATCGATTTTTTCTAGTATTTATTTATCTAATTTAAAAATAGCATTGTGAAATGCGAAAATTCTAATATTTAATAGGTATTAAGTTATTTATAACTTTATAACATCATTAACATTTTAACATCATTAACATTTTAACATTAACCTATAATATCATATTTAATTATTAAACTCTAAAATAAGTAGCCTACAAATAGTTTGCTAGTTGATTGAATGCAAAAATTTCATGAAACGATTATACTTAAAAATGTTAAAGACGGAGAACCACCAAAAGGGAATTCAGAAATTTTGTTAAAAAAGAAATCATAAACAAACCTTGCATGCCCGCAACAGTCTCCATGTCTACTAATATCCTGCACTTGATCCTGGATGACAGTAGTTATGCTCCTTTTCTACCATGTACACTGGAATAATAACAATAAATGTAAATATCATAATACAGAACTTTTAAGGTTAACGACCAAATACTCAGTAGATTCAGTTATGGTCTGGTCGTATCATAAGTTGTAAGGTCTGACAGAAACTCTATAGAAATGACAGCCTCATTGACCATGAGATGACAGCAAGACCTCCCTTAACTAAAGATTTTAGGTAAGAAGTGTTTGAGTGTTCGGTAATAACTATGTTTTAACTATGTACCTTTACAATACATCTTCAACTGACATTTTTTGCAAATATATTATTTATTGTTGTAAGTTTATTGATATTATATAAATTACTATTAAGATGCATTACCCTGTACCTTGACTAAATGTGGGAGAAAAGTAGGTATGTAGGTACCTATTGTTAACATGGAGAGGAACACTTAACTTTTTTTATTATTAAGATAGAAACTTACCTTCGGTAGTAAGTGAAACACCATACAATTTCTACATTTGCGTTGATCAAACAAGGAAAATGTATTGACGAATTTATATCGCCAACTTCTTCAAACTGAGTTTCGTCAAAAAGCTATACACAAATGCGTTTCTTTAGTAACTTATTTTTGCAGAGTTCAACTAAATCAGGATTTGTTGGGACCAAGACAACTAATGAAACGAGCAACTCAAAGAAAAATAGAATTAAAATAAGTTTTATCTTTGAAATAAAAAATTACTGACCGAAGAACTGTCATGTCTGTCACAGTCACGCACACATTAACAATACACACACCACAGATACATCCAATACATGCAAGTCCAAACCACGACGCTAGCGCCAAAACTCTTGGGATGGAACTAAAGCTGTCAGCCCCCTGAAGTAACCGCGCCGCCCGCACCAAATGCCCCCCTTATGGGCGTGGCCACGCGCTGTACTTGCCACTTGCTGACGATTTTCGGCATTTCTCCCGATTTGGGGAAATATGGACCGTAGTCGGGATTAAATCGGGAATCGACTTAATTCGAGACTTTTCGCTGTTGTAAGTTTGACAGCTGTCATCTGTCAAATATAAAACAGCAATATCTCAAAAAGTCTAGGAGGACTGATGGTGTCTCTGAAGAAATGAAAGGTCTTGGTTAGATGTTCATTTTAGATGGCTGCTGCCAAAGGATGTCACCAAAAATGGCCCAAATGATGTACCGAGGTACACTCTGCGGAAAAAATACCTTATAATACCCTGAGTAATATACCAGTAGTATTTTTTTTCTAGTGATTTGGAGACGAGGAAAATAAATGAAAAATCCCCTCCCCGCAGGCAAGAGCGGGGGATGTTTTCCGTTCGTCTCGGCAAACATGTTTTGTGTTTTTGCAAAACAAAACTCATAGGCCACGCCCCAAACATGTTGAGAAAACATTGTTTTGATGTTTGAAAACACAAAAACACAGCGCAGGAGACCCGGGGGCTGATTGTCTAATTTTAAAAATCTATCGCAATCGCTTTCGTTTGACAGATGGATGTGACACTTTGCTGCATTTCTTTGGTAAGTTTTTATTTGTGCCGAAAAGAAACTTCAATGGATTACATCCTGAAAGCGATTGCGATAGATTTTGAAGTTAGACAATAGAAAGGCAGGCCTTAAACTCGGAAGTTGGAATGACGTTTTGTTTGACAGTTCTTTTGACATTTTGAGAGGTTAGATTTTTTTTTGCTTATTAATTACGATGTGTAATGATATTTTTTAACATGTTTAACTAATATAAATGAACATTTGCGTCATTAAACTGAAAGTGAATATCCAGTATTGCCATATTATAATTTTAATGTGTTACAAGTAGTTCACACTTTTAATGATTTATTTCTAAGTTTTAAGTAAAGATTGAGCTAAAATAACATCATATTCGGAATCCTCAAATTTTTCCCTACATTTTGGTATACATGTACCTCAGGTACATAAAATGGGCTGAAATGTATGAGCGATTAGCGACCTCCTTTAAGTTTGTCATCTAAAATGAAGCTCTAACTACGACCTTTCATTTCTTTAAAGACACCATGAATTTAGGATGAGTACTTTTCGAGACATTGCTGTTGTAAGTTTGACAGCTGTCATTTGTCAAACTTAAAACAGCAATATCTCGAAAAGTCCTCATTCTAGATTGATGGTGTTTTTGAAGAAATGAAAGGTCTTGGTGATATCTTTATTTTAGATGACAAACTTTTTGACAGCTGTTTCGTAAAATGAAGATCTTGCTAAGACCTTTGATTTCATCAAAGACACCATCAATCTAGGATGAGTACTTTTTGAGATATTGCTGTTTTAAGTTTGACAGATGACAGCTGTCAATCTCTATCTTTTTTTAACTAATGAAGTTAAAAAAACAGGTTCAAGTGATTTTCGACCTTATTTCTAGCTCAGCATTCGGATATTATGGCCTTTTGTAATCGCCAAAAATGGGCACACTGGCTACTTGCTACTTACTATTTAAACCGTGTGAACGACTTTTTATTAAATTTTAACTTAAAATTAAGTTGCCCATTTAGTTACTACTTAACAGCTTGACTCGTGTAAACGGCTCTTTACTCCTTCTGGCTTGTGAGCTATAAAAACCTTCAGTGACGGATAAACAATTTCTTATTTTGGTATTCAGAACAAACGTGACGCAAGGGTTTATGAATGATTGACGTTTGAACATGGCACAGACGAGATGACGCTGAAGGTTATGTATGCTGGAAATAACAAAAACTAGCAAACGAAAGTCAAATTTTACTTCGTAGATGCTCAGTGACGCAAAAATAAATAAGATTTAACCCTCGAACATCATACAAAACAGAACAGATCTCATAAAATTGTTGTTTAAACAAGGCACATACAGAACCGTCTGTACCAGTTTTCATTTGTCAAAATATCGACAACTAAACCGTTTGGAGCCAAAAAATGAAGCAGTCTAGCAGCGTCACGTTTGATAAGTGACAGTATATAAAACTTCAAATCCGTTCGCGGAACGACACATCAATAGAAAAAGCGAAAACAATATTTCGACCCGTCACACTGTCTGGCCCATACTTAAAACTGTCACGTTACGTGAATTTTGCCTCACGCATATTGTAAAGCAATTAATATTAAAAAGAATTTCCGTCACTGAGGATCTAGCTTTATCTGAAACCAATCACTGCAGTATTTACGATGCAATTCGAGGTAAAAATTTGTATGTAAATAAACTAGGGTGACCATACTGACTATGAAGTATTATTTTTGCGGACATCGTATTGAAGTTTACTGAGATTGTTTGTAGCAAAACCGTAGCACATTACTTTTAGGTTTTTACACGACTGCTCAAAAAAGGAGTGTATATGTGTTCAGGGTTCATGTATGTTTATAGGTATGTGAGTTTCTTTATTCCACCATAACTTCTAAATGGCTTAACGGATTTAGATGTATGGGGTATCGTTAGAATCCTTACATCATTCCGAGTGACACTGGCTATATTTTTTAAAGTCAATATGGCGACTGTACGACGCCACTTTTAAATGAGAAAACATTTTTTTTCTTCATTTATTACAATATGGGCATCAAATGAAAGGCGCACATTCCAAAATTAAATCATTTGTCCCTAAAATGTGTAAAATAAATTAAATAAATTTAAAAAATATTAAAAATACGACTGCCCTGCCAAAAACAAACTAAAAAGTTAACTAAATAACAAGTGTCATTGCAGTCGGGGGACCTCTTTGATTAAAAATTGTTTCACAAAACGGTCCCCTGATTGCAATGACACTTGTTTTTTAATTAACTTTTTAGTTCGATTTTGGCAGGGCAATAATGTTTTTAATTTTTTTAATTTTTTTTAATCAAATAAAACTTCAGGAAATCAATTCAACAAGTTGTGATTTATTAACGCTTAAGGTATGACACTAAAAAGTTATTTTAATAACAATAATAATATCAAATATCACAGTTCAATCACATTAATGTACATATTAATGACTTGTTGAAAAACAGACTAGTACCATAGATAATAATATAATACTATACTAATATAAGTAATTCTACTTACTAGGTATTCTAAAATGTTATAGTGTTAAACATCACAGGTTAATTCTTTTATCCATACATATAAGTAATAAAACTGTAAAAAAAACCGGTCAAGAGCGAGTCGGACTCGCGCACCGAGGGTTCCGTACTATCATAATAAATACACAGCAGAGTAGAATAATAAAATTATTATTGCAGTTTTAGGTCAGCGCCATCTCTTGACCTATAGTGGAACTAATGTTAACTTTTTAGAAATTTGATAATTTCAAAAAAAGTATACTATATTGAGAAATCGTTTTATTTTTCCGAGAGATGAGAATCTTTATATAAACAGCTATTACATATAATTATTTCATATTTTTCTCTTTGCTAACTTTGGAGATAAGGGGTCATTTTTTTACTTTTTTCATCATAAGTCGAAAACTATGCGGCCTAAAAGTGATTAAAAACGTGCAAACGGCGCTCTTTCATATGATACCCCACATGTCCTAGTCACCTAACTTCAAATTTTTGACACCCCTTTTCAGTCCCCGTTGTAAAAAAGATATTTATTTTTTATTTCTTTCTTATTTGCAAAATAGTTGGGCAAATGTCATTTTAAACTGTTCCAAATTTGTAGTGATATCATAAGTAGTCCTCGAGATAGCCAGCTGTGACAGACAGACAGACAGACTGAGTCACACCATAAGGGTTCCTTTTTTACCATTTTGGTACGGAACCCTAAAAAGTGTCTGTACATTGAATATATTTGAAAAAAAAATTTTGGGGCGATGGAGACATAGTAATAGAGAAAGAATTAAAAAAAGTGTAACTGTTTGTTTGTCAGTTTGAACACGCTATCTCTGGAAATACTGTACAGATTCGAATGAAACTTTTTTTGTTATATAGCTGTTAAGCCTGGGCATAGTTTAGGGCAGCGGTTCCCGAATATTGTTTAGTGGAACCATGGGGTTCCATAAGAGGCTCTCAGGGGTTCCGAAAAATTTAAGAGTTAAGTAAATTTATATCTTTTTGTTCTAACTAAATAAATATTAATATCTTAAAAAGTTTTTCTTTTAAAGTCAAATTAGACTTACAAGAAACCTCTAACTATAAGACCGGTAGCAGACAAAGATGGGAAGCTTCTTAGTGCGCAGAATGATCAACTGCGTAGATGACACGAGCATTTCGCAGAGGTTTTCCTTACGGTAGTTGGCGAGGAGGATGATCTGGATCACAATGATGCGGAGATAGCTTGTGAAGTTCTGGATGTTAGAGTCTTAGAGCATACAAGGTTAAGGTCGATTCTCCAGATAAGGCTGAAATCTGTGCCGCCATAAAAAGCCTAAAGAGCAGCAAAGCACCAGGCAACGATGGCATTCCTATTGATGCGCTTAAGGCCAATGCCGATGCCACAGCTGATATGCTGCTGCCCCTGATGACATTTATTTGGGAAACAGAACAGGCACCCGAAAGCTGGAAAGAAGGCATCATCATTAAGCTACCGAAGAAAGGAGACTTGACTCAGTGTTCCAATTGGCGAGGGATTAACTTGCTGCCTGTTTGCTCAAAGGTTCTGTGCAAAATTTTGTTGAACCGGTTAACAAGGGCGGCGATTGCAACCGTTCGTTAAACTAGGGCCAAAGTTAACATGGTGTTAGACTGCGGACTAACGCCATTTTAGCGCAAATCGTATTCAGAGTGACAGTTTAACGTTTAGTCCCACCGTTTAAGGATTAAAAGGTGCATTGTGACTGGTTTAAAAGCATTAAACCAGGTTTTGTTAGAACAGTCTTGCACCCCAGTTTTGTGAAACATCTCTGAATAACACAGTAAGAGAAGAACAGAGTGGTTTTAGAGCGGGTCGATCTTGCACAGACCAGATCAACGTTTTGCGTATGATTTTGGAGCAATATAACGAAATGCAGCAACACTTTGTTCGTTGACTTCGAAAAAGCGTTTGATAGGGTAAAGTGGTCCAGTATATGGCGCATACTTGAAGAGGTATACCAGACAAGGTCACAAAAGTAATTAGATGCCTTTATTTGGGTTCCTCTTGCCGAGTGATGCACAACGGGCAACTTTTAGAGCCGATACCAGTGACTGCCGGAGTAAAATAAGAATGCCTACTATCACACAGTTGAAAAATGAATGTACTTGCGCAGAGCAACGGAGGGGGTCTCGAGGGGGTCGGGCGGCGCGGCTCGGAGTACCCAAACTCGCCGAGTTTGGGCACTCGAACGCGGAAGGCCGGCGCGAGTGACGCGACCGAATAAATCACGAATTGAGAGCGACCATTTAAAAAAAAATTTATGTCGCTATCGTTTATTAGGTACAATTTTACTATCGTACATAATTGACCGAGCGAGCACGAAGTGCGAGCGAAGCGTCTCTGCTTCAGCTTGGGCAAAAATTCTTTCGTATGTCCGGCTGTCTGTTCCAGCCTACAGGTCGCATTTCTCAACCGATTCTTGTGAAATTTTGTAAGCAGGTTCGAAAATTATACAGAATTTTTTTGTTGAGCCAGTTTTTTGAAATTTTTCAAAATGGCGGAGATATGTTAAAAAACAGATTTCAGTCCGTTTTCCAGCTCTGCCTGTTTTCCTCTACAGGTCGCATTTTTCAACCGATTCTAGTAAAATTTTGTAAGCATGTAGAAGCATGTAGATTTTATTTGTCAAACCAGTTTTTTGAAATTTTTCAAAATAGCGGAGATATGTTAAAAAAAACCTATTTCAGTCCGGATTTCCGGCGCTGTCTGTTCTCCTCTACAGGTCGCATTTCTCAACCGATTCTCGTGAAATTTTGTGAGCAGGTTCGAAAATAATATAGAATTTTTTTGTCACGCCAGTTTTTTGAAATTTTTAAAAATGACGGAGAAATGTTAAAAATACATATTTCAGTCAGGCTTTCCAGTTCGGTCTGTTTTCTTCTACAGGTCGCATTTCTCCACCGATTCTCGTGAAATTTTGTAAGCAGGTTTGAAAATTGTATAATTTTTTTTTGTTAAGCCAGTTTTTAATTTTTTTTTTAAATGGCGGAGATAATGTAAAAAAATCGTATTTCAGTCCGGATTCCCGGCGCTGTCTGTTCTCCTCTACAGGTCGCATTTCTCAACCGATTCTCGTGAAATTTTGTGAGCAGGTTCGAAAATAATATAGAATTTTTTTGTCACGCCAGTTTTTTGAAATTTTTAGAAATGATGGAGAAATGTTAAAAATACATATTTCAGTCGGGCTTTCCAGTTCTGTCTGTTTTCTTCTACAGGTCGCATTTCTCCACCGATTCTCGTGAAATTTTGTAAGCAGGTTTGAAAATTGTATTAATTTTTTTTGTTAAGCCAGTTTTTAATTTTTTCTTTAAATGGCGGAGATAATGTAAAAAAAACGTATTTCAGTCCGGATTTCCGGTGCTGTCTGTTCTCCTCTACAGGTCGCATTTCTCAACCGATCCCGGTGAAATTTTGTGAGCAGATTTGATAAATATATATAATTTATTGTAGAGGCAATTTTTCGAAATTTATTAAAATGACGGAGATATGTAAAAAAACATATTTCAGTCCAGCTTTCCGGCTGTTTGATCTCCTCTACAGGTCGCATTTCTCAACCGATTCTGATGAAATTTTGTGGGCAGGTTCGATAATAATGTATAATTTTTTAAACTATCCATTTTTTTGAAATTTACCAAAAATCACTTATTTCGAAAAATTATTAAAATTAGAAGCACCATCTAGCAGTGAATATACCTACCAAATAATATACCAAACAGCACGTACATACCTACTATGTGCTTTGAAAAGCTCGTGGTGTGTGGGGAAAAAGGGGTGGCGACATCTTTTAGATTATTTGAATCGGTTATTTGACTAACCCCTCAAGTCCACTTTTTGGGTTATTTCGTTTTTTTGCTTATTGCAACCTTTGACCCAAGACACATCATGGTATTAAAGGAAATTCTTTAAATCCATTTCCTTCCATTAAAATTTCAAGTGTCATAATTTGAAAAACCCCTCAAGTCCAGAGACATGAGGGGTTACTGTAATAAATATAAAACATCATGGTGGCCTAATCTATACTTAAAAAATTGTTTCTTTATTTAATTCAAGAAAGGGGAGTTCCTCGTAAATAAAAACAAAATTTTAACATAAAAAAAATATGCTATTTCACTATTCTAAATAGTTCTTGCCACCCTAGCATGACCACCGAAACACGATATATATCGCGTGAATATTGCATTTGATTGACACTCAACTGTCAAATTCCATTGTCTTTTGACAGTTAAACGTGATAAATTGCTATATGCCTATATCATATTGCGTTTCGGTGTTCATGCTAGGGGGGCTGCTGGTAGTGTAAGGTGAGACTTGATATAATTTTTAATGCCTCTCAAAACATACCAACATTTAGCTTGTAACTGAGTCTCACCCAGCACTATTGCTATTTTCGACAACATTAACCCACAGGAGTGATTAAATTACAATAAATTATAAAAAATACGATTTAAATAAATTTGAACCTCACCAACTTCAAAATCAGGAAATTTAAGATTTTTATCAAAAATTATTCAAGGAGCCTCCAAGTACTGGCAATGATGATGATGAGGCACATTTTGAAATACTTTATTTCAATAAAATATCATTTAAAGTTAGGTCTTTCTTCTATTAATTACTTGTATTTGACTAACCCCTCATGTCCTTGAAGTTTATTGTTATTTTTTTATACTATAGTCTATTCGTATTTTTGTGTTTGATATATTTTTTAATTACCTATGTGTATACTTTTATAATTTGATTCTAAACGATATCCAATTCAACGTAATATATCCAGAAATTAAAAAAATGTTTCTCCTGTAAAATTTGCTTCAATGGACATGAGGGGTTAGTCAAATAACCGATTCATTTTTTAAACAACATACAATTTGAGCTACTTTTTAACGCGAGGTCTACAGCTCACGGAGCCACTAGTTATAATGGTGCACACTTGTTCCGTATACGGATGTGCCTCGACGGCGACATACAACAAGGACTTAAAATTTCATAGATTTCCCCGTGATGCGAGGTAAGTTTATTTATTCCTATAAGTAATTTCGTATTACTTACCTACTTAACCAATCATCATCTCGTGCTGTTAGGTAGGTACTTATTTTGTATAATAATACCTGTGGTGTGCTGTGCAGTTTTATAGTAAAATTTAATTGTAGCTAAAGAATAACTTCAAGTAGATTTGTGAAATAAATAATGATTATATATTTGGAAGGTATGTAGGAACTAGGTACATAAGCATATCGTGCGTGTTGCTATGATCACAAAATAGTTGGGTACCTACGACCTTGTGTGAACCAGAGATTTACGTATTACACTGGTGGTACCTACCTACATAGGTACCTTGATTCGTCCAAGATAGGTACCTACTTATTTATTTTCTGTGCTACTAAATACTCGAACACTATTAATTAGTTAATGACACCGCGGCCGTTCTGTTAAAGTAAGTACTTAAAAGCAAGCTAGGTACCTACCGACTTACCTACATACCTACGCTTTGCGCACGGGCTATAGGCACTTGAACACTGATCGCGTAATGTTAGATTATTTATATCCTTGTTCTACTAATCACTAATCCTATTTTCTACTAATACCTACCTACTATTATAAATGCGTAAATTCGTGTGTATGTGTGTTGTTAATAAATAATTACTTATTAATCACATTTATTTTCTATTTTGACAACCCTTGCACATCTGCGGCTGATTGCGTAAGTACCTACACGGGCGGCGGCACGCGGCGGCGTCGTCCAACATCAAAGGCGTTTAACAACTGTATGGAGTTAAACTGTGGTAATAGTCTTGGATGACGTGATACGCCGAGTAACTGACAAGGCAAAGCGAGGATTACCTTGGGTTGATGGGAATACCCTTGAGGATATCGATTTCGCGGATGACCTGTGTTTACTAGCAACATCACGAGATCATCTTCAGTCCAAGACCGACGACCTCGCTCACGCTGCTGCTAAAGAGGGCCTGCGCATAAACCGCAAGAAAACAAAAGGCATGCGCCTAAACACCTCAGATGTAATGCCCATACACGTTAATAGCGAGGCCGTCGAACAAGTAGAGCTTTTAAGGTATTTCAGAAACGTGATGGACCGCCTGGGAGGCGCAGAATCGGATGCAGATGTAGAAGCTCGCATAAACAAGGCCCGAGCCGCCTACGTGCAGCTTAAACTAGGGGCCGTACCAGCTAATGCATCGAACTTCGATAAGTCTACCGAGCTTCAACTTAAAACAGAAAAATCGAAATAAGGAATTTCGTATTGTACTATTTGCCGAAGTTATTTAGAAGATATCGATGTTCTTGTGGCATCATGAATTGGGGTTCACCATTTTGGCCTGATTGAGGCTTGATTTATCTGTTTTAATTTGAAGCCGTGCAGACTTATCGAAGTTCGATGCGTTAGCCGGTACGGACCCTGTATGGACGTCCTCAATAATAACACGCCGCACGAAAATAAAAATATTTAACTCCAACGTCAAATCAGTTCTTCTTTATGGATGCGATACCTGGCTTGTCAAAAATGAAGTCACCGCTAGGCTACAGATATTGGGCAGATATGTCTTAGGCGGATACTGGGAATCTGGTGGCCACGAACCATCTCCAATGCAAGGCTGTGGGAGTTAACTGACCAGCGGGGCTACCGGCTAAAAACGATGAAGTTCATTTTAACTGTAATTTGACAGATGGATGTAATACATTGCTGCTTTTCTTTGGTAGGTTTTTATTTGTCCCAAAACGAAGCAGCAATGTATCACACATACATCTGTCAAATTACAGTTAACATTAACTTCATTGTTTTTAGCCGGTAGCCCCGCAGATGCCGATCGACAAGGTGGTTCTTTTAAGGAAGTGGCGTTGGATTGGTCATGTGTTACGGAGGCCTGACAACCACATCCCGAAACAGGGTCTAAAGTGGCAAGCGCATGGCAGGAGAAAACCCGGCCGCCCTCGTACCACCTGGAGGCGCTCAGTTGAAAAAAGGCTGCTTCAATCAGTCAAGGCTGGACAGATCTTGAGGTGGCCGCACAAGACCGGAAGAAGTGGAGGTCCCTTCTGAGAGCCCTATGTAGGGATAAGAGGACATCATCATCATGATACTTACAAGATGCAAACACCAAGCCAAAAAGCCTCAGTTTGGTGTGATTTTACTTTTTTTTTTTTATTTAGTTATTTATATTCAGGAAACGATGGCCCATAGATATATACCTTAAAACTAAAGATATATAATTTATAAAACAATGTTGTTAGTACATAACTTAAAAATATGTTGATAAAAAATTTATCAATTTGACACTTTGTTTGTCGAATCGGTGGCACAAGGCAGCGTTCCTCTAAAGCGCCTGTATACCATACCCTGCGGCCAGAAGTGCTCCTTTATGAAAAGCCTCGCTGTCGGGATGCGCACCACAAATTGGTATTATGGCGTGACTCCAGTGGCTGAACTCTCAAACATAAGTTGGATTTCTTCTTTATGTACTCGATCACGTTCTACGCTGTGGTGGTATGGTGCAGGCGGGACATTTGTTAACAATAAGATTGTCATAAAGATATCACAGTTTAATCACAATATGTACAATAATTATTAATTTTAAGATTATTAATACAATTGAAAAATATTAGAAAAAATCGACTTACCCATAGCAGCTCCGACGGGACTCGAACCCGCACCCTTAGGATTCCGGCCCAATGCACTAACCAATTATGCTACCGAGTCGCTAGCAGGATTGACGAAATTTTCTAATACTTTCCACGTCTCCGCTGTAGGCCAGCGCCATCTCATCAATGTGAAGTGAATTACTTCGACATTTGAAAGCAACACCCTTGCAGGTGCTAGACAAATCAATTAAGATGAAATAGCCATATAATTTTTAAACTAAAATTATTAATTAGTTAAAAACAGACTAGTACCACAACCTATACTGGCTTATTCAGTGTGCGTTCGTTAAACTAGGGCCAAAGTTAACATGGCGTTAAACAGCGGACTAACGCCATTTTAGCGCAAATCTTATTCAGAGTGACAGTTTAACGTTTAGTCCCACCGTTTAAAGATTAAAAGGTGCATTGTGATTGGTTTACAAACATTAAACCAGGTTTTGTTAGAACTGTCTTGCACCCCAGTTTTGTAAAACATATCTGAATAACTTAGAAAGAGTTTTAGTTATTATTATAGATAGAGTATTTAGTTTATACATTCAGCCATCACCTGTTGTATTGGCGAAAAAGCCGCCGCGCGACGTTCGTCTAGAATCTAGATAGGTAGTTGGCGCAACGACTAAAAGTGTAAGGGCTGTCACTGAAGGGATGCTGACCTCTTTTGTCAATTCAATTACAAAATTCAGGTCTTGGTAAGATATTTATTTTAGGTGACAGATGTCAAATTTAAATTTGTCAAACTTAAATTTGACAGTTGTCATCTAAAATGAAGATCTCATCAAGACCTTTAATTTCTAAGATAACATAGTTGAAACTTGGTAGTTAGATGTATTCTGTTAACCGCTTAACGAATTTAACACAAAAAAAAATATTTTAGGAGGGGCTATAATACATGGAACTAAAACTGAAAAATTTTTTTTTCTTCAAACCAATACGTGTGGGGTGTCTGTAGATAGGTCTTTAAAAATTACATTGAGATTCTTTAGTCATTTTTTTCTCAAAGTCAACCGTTTGAAAGATATACACCGCCAAAGTGGTAAAATGTGTGTCCGTCCCCCTCTTTAACTTTTGAAATAAGATAGTGAAAAATAAAAAAAAATATTATGCTGTGGATTTTAATAAAAGCTTTCAACAAAAATTAGGATGAGCGAGATATAGTCTTTAGTTTTTGAGATATAGTACATTTTCCAAAACCGCAAATATAACTTTGTCATTCATACCAACACTGTGAAAAACAAAGTTATTTTTGCAGACGAAAATTATGGCATTAAATATGGTCTGGAATAAGGTAACTACGGAACCCTACGGCGCGTGGCCCGACACGCACTTGGCCGATTTTTTTGTATGTTCTATCTGGCAACGATGTTTAAGCTTGCTGCAAAAATACGATATATCAATATGTTTAATTCGATATATCTATATTTTTAGCCAATAAAATATTTTCATCCGCTTTATCTATACAAAATTATATCCAATATAAAAAATCATGTAAAAACGATGTATTTTTTTAATCAATCTCATCAATATCTAGGTCGCTAGAATGCAAAGTCCGTGGTAAAACTTACTAACAGCACAAAATAGATAATAGTGCTAACAGGACAATTTCATTATATTATTAGCCTTTCTGTCCATCAACGTACGTATATTGTTGTGACCCTATCTTAAAAATCTCATACAAATTTTAACCTCGAATTGCATCGTAAATACTGCAGTGATTGGTTTCAGATAAAGCTAGATCCTCAGTGACGGAAATTCTTTTTAATATTAATTGCTTTACAATATGCGTGAGGCAAAATTCACGTAACGTGACAGTTTTAAGTATGGGCCAGACAGTGTGACGGGTCGAAATATTGTTTTCGCTTTTTCTATTGATGTGTCGTTCCGCGAACGGATTTGAAGTTTTATATACTGTCACTTATCAAACGTGACGCTGCTAGACTGCTTCATTTGGCTCCAAACGGTTTAGTTGTCGATATTTTGACAAATGAAAACTGGTACAGACGGTTCTGTATGTGCCTTGTTTAAACAACAATTTTATGAGATCTGTTCTGTTTTGTATGATGTTCGAGTGTTAAATCTTATTTATTTTTGCGTCACTGAGAATCTACGAAGTAAAATTTGACTTTCGTTTGCTAGTTTTTGTTATTTCCAGCATACATAACCTTCAGCGTCATCTCGTCTGTGCCATGTTCAAACGTCAATCATTCATAAACCCTTGCGTCACGTTTGTTCTGAATACCAAAATAAGAAATTGTTTATCCGTCACTGAAGGTTTTTATAGCTCACAAGCCAGAAGGAGTAAGGCACATACGAGGTGACGATCATGTTAAATTGACATTGGGTGCATGTGTTCCAGCATACCAATCGCTAAGTCGTCGATCACACAGTATACATTTAACCATGGAAAGTAATGAAGGCTGAAACAAATTATCGGATGCGGCTGATGGACGCGGCAGTAAGCCGCGGCTGATAAGTGTGCACAGCGGCTGATAAGTGTAAACACCAGATAGCTCTCGGACGTCCGATGACGTCATATTAGTCTATGGTTACGTCCGCGACTTACGTCCGATAGTTTGCACACCTCAGTGTATTTTCATAGTCCCAGATACCCATCAGTCGCGGCAGTAAGCCGCGTCCATCAAGCCGCGTCCGATAATTTGTTTCGGCCTTGAGGGCTCCTAAGCTTCTAAGGGCGGGTCCATAGCACATGTTTTGCTCTTCACAATCAACAAAAACATCTACACAAAACATTGTTTCCGAAACATGTTTCTCTACACACGCCGTGCACAGCGATTGCGTGGTTTGTGTAGACAAAACTTCAGTGTTGCCAATTTAGCATTTTATGTTAGCCTATTATTATCATCCCCGTCAATTGGTAATGCGCTGGAACCTTGTCACATTAACATCCACGTTGACGTGATCCGCAACTAAAAAGTCATGAAACAAGAAAATTCTAATAGGTAATCTAATATATTAATTATTGAATTATTATTTTCAATAAGATAGGGTCTAGGTATATAAAAATTTTACAATAGTTTTTTGTTTTTGAGGTTAAAATCATGGCCACCAGGCGCATTACCAATTGACGGGGATAGTACTTATCATGACTCGAAAATGTATGAAATAAATTTATAAGTGACCAAAGGTTTAGGTATATCTGAAAATATAACTGTCAAGGTCAGTTTGACAGTGACATTTTTTGTTTCCATTTTTGCTAGGAGAATTAGGTAAAGCGTGTTTTTTTTGGTTTATTTAACTTGACGCATCCATCGGGAAAACATGTCTAGTTTTGCCTTCGAATATAATGTTAATAAAATAGGTACAATTTTACATTTATTGTGATGATAAATTAATAAAACCTGTTTTGAGAATTTTTACCGGTATATTTTGCATGTGCAAGTTGGTATATTTCAGTATTTTTTGAGGTTAATTTTAATCTGGTCACACTGATGTTTTGTGTATGTATGTTTTCCATCGGTCATGGAGAGAAAAAACATTGTTTCTCTACACAAAAATGTTTCGCGAAACAATGTTTTGTGTAGATGTTTTTGTTGATTGTGTAGAGCAAAACACGAGCTATGGACCCGCCTTAAGCTAAACGATCCTAAGCTTTTTGCTTCATAAGACACAGACCAGCGATCTGGGACACGCAGTCGCCAGATTACAAAATTAAAAATAAACGCCATGACGCGACGCCCTGGAAGAAGTGGCGGGCACATTTGTCTGACGCCACGTCTTAACACGTGTTCACATGCCGTCATGTGACATCGGTTTTCAAAGTAAATGTATGCACTAGGTTCAGACTTATCTTATAAGGGTCCCCTCAGACCTACCGGTTTCGTTTCTTTGCTTTGCTGCTCTACTTGCTGTTTAGCCCGCCGGCCAACCAGGTTCATTTTCAATCTATCGCATATTTGGACCAGACCAAATTGGCAAGATAGCCATTAGCTTGGTGTTATCAAATATCATCATCTGGTTTGCGAAGTAGGAAGCTTCTGGGAGATATGCCACCCTGAACATGGTCTCCGATTGCTAAAAATAAATCGATCGCATAAATTGTGAACAGGGTTGTGGGTGTCATCATTACCTATCTGAACTATTTTTTGTGTTTTCATAACGATCGTTTAAGGAACAAAGCTCACAAGAACATTCTTATATGTGAAATGTACTTAGATTGAAAATATGCGATAGATTGAAAATGAGCCTCTTGGCCGGCGGTCCATTGCCGAACAGCAAAGCAAAGAACGGAAACCGGTAGGTCTGGGGGGACCCTAACACGTCGCTGACGCGACCAAATCCCATATCAGATTGCATCATATTGCGTGTTAACACGTGTTGTGACGCGTGCGATGCTGTAGTAGGGTTGGAAGGTGTTTTCGATATCGATAAATATATAGATATTTATCTATAATATTTATATGTATAATTTTAAATAAGAGTAATTTCGTATGAAGAGGTAGGGCATTTATTAAATAAGTTTGTTTTTATTTTGTTTGATCGATGAACAATACACTGAAAAAAAGCTGCATATTTAGAATTTATTTTTAAGTTGGAAAATATTTATTTTTTGGCGATGTTGCTACCAAAAACCTGTTTTATTTCTAAAATCTTCTTCTCTCTCTCTCTTCTTCTTCTCGATCTCTATCCCTATAAGCAAGACAATATTCAATCTATCATGGGCAGTTTTGAAATGGTTATTTAAGTTTAAAAATACCTAATGTTGGTAATTTCCAATTTTTAAATAGCAAAAAATGACTCATTTATTATTTTTTAAACTTTTATTAATATTCTCAAAACTGAGAACCTGAAACTTTTGACCGTATCATGTTACCTTCATGTTACACACGACTCAAAATGTTACTTTTACGTAAATTTTGATAGTTATTAAAAAACACTCAAATATTTTCCAACAAACAAAAAATAATTGTGAGACGGAATATATATGGAATTACCATCTTTTTTTTCCAATTCAGGCAGTCACCCACAAAACAATCGAACACATCAACTATTGACGCTTCACTAACAATGTACGTAACGTAGCATGACTAGTGTGAACCTAACGTAACATCGCAACATATGGCGTGTTAACACGTCAGCTAAGTGTGCACCTACCGCTGACGCGTAGCGTCACATGGGAAGGCGTGTTAATAGTGTGAACCTTACGTGTCATCACGTGGCGTGGCGTGTCATCAAATAAGACAGATGTGCACCTTAATCCGTCTCCATAAAAAGAAGTGAATGCAAAGTGGACAATTTTACGAAATCAATTCAGCCGGTTATCCGGTAAAAGAGAAAGATAAATAAATAAATAAATGCTTGGACAATTTCTCACAGCGCCATCTAGCCCCAAACTAAGCAAAGCTTGTAATATGGGTGCTAGACAACTGATATTACTACTTATATACTTTATAAATATATACTTATTATACATAGTAACACCCAGACCCGTCACAGAAATTAAAATTCATCATTTGAATTTCAGCCCGGCCGGGAATCGAACCCGCGGGACCTCTTGCGTGGTAGGCGGCATGTTGACCACTGCACCACTCAGGTCGAGGTCGAAAGATGACGGGTTTGTTTCAGTTTCTAGTATTTGTAATATGACATGACATTATTGTTATTTCTTAATTCCTTACATACCTTTTGTTCTTAAACCTACATACAGTTTTTTAATAAAGTGCTAACATAAAATGCTAAATTGGCAACACTGAAGTTTTGTCTACACAAGCCACGCAATCGCTGTGGACGGCGTGTGTAGAGAAACATGTTTCAGAAACAATGTTTTGTGTAGATGTTTTTGTTGATTGTGAAGAGCAAAACATATGCTATGGACCCGCCCTTAGCATGACACTTTCTTCTTCTTCTTATTTTTGTTATGACAATCTACTTTCCTCTTGAAAGTAATTTTTGCCAGTGTCATGTTTTGAATAGTTCAGTATTTCTAGATTTTCTAGTAGATTGTTTCAGTTTATATTAAAATGCGGGTGCATCACATTCCAATGCTGCTTGGAGCATTTGACAGCAAGTATATCAAGACAGTTTACTCGGTAAGTTTTGCCGAGGTAGCGACCACTACAATAAAAGTCTCAGCTTCACACAATCAAGATCGCGCCTATTTCCATTATCCCACATATTGTTCAGTTGCTTAGATACTTGTACCACAAAACTGCACCAATTTTAAGACACAATATCCACTATGAATCAATTTGCGAATAATTAAAATAGTCACCGAACTGAACTCGACAAATCTCGCCAAAAACTCGACACTTTCTTGACAGTCACAGAGTTGGCGCATTTTGATTTTACAGCATCAATATTGTTTTTCTATTCATCAATAGCCGACCGACGGCTACACGCATGGTAAATACTGTGATCCTTAGAGCATCGCGGCTTCGTCTCGAAGGGAGCAGCCTTAGCGATTATTACTCTATTCAAATTATTCTGGCATTTTTTACGGGGGGGGGGGGGGAAGTGCACACAAGTGCAGTTCCGCATACTCACATACAAAAACAACACTGTAAAGACGACACCAACACATAAAAAAATAAAACAAAACAGCAAAAATTTGTGTACGGATGAGTCACACATCAAAATATGACACGTTTTTGACATAAAGGGCTGGGCTCAACTGTCGTTGCAGCAATATCGATATGGAGCCTTTTCCATAATAAAGATAACAAACTCAAACATTTTACATGGGGTGAATAACAACAAAGAGCCCAACAAGCAAAAACCTTCTGGACCAACTGACCACTAAATCTCATCACCAGTGGTCAGTTGAGAAGAAAAATTTGTCATCTGACCACTGGAGGTGAATTGAGAGCAATTTCATCACCAGTGATGAAACTGATGAAGTGGGGGTTTTTTTTGTTTCAACTGACTACGGATGACCTTTTAAAAACTATGTAAGCCTATTTTATTAAATCATAATTTAACCAAAATAAGTTAACCTTCTCCATATTTATGTGATCCTGGTACTTTGGAGATGCAAGTGATTGAAAATATTTAATTTTGAACCAAAGCGAAGCGAAGACACGTTGCTAGTTTATTATAAAATATAAATGACACAGAAAATTATAGAAGTTAACCTTCTCCGTATTTATATGATCCTGGTACTTTGGAGACGTAAGTAATTAAAAAAATATAAAAAAAACTGAAACTCCTTGTCAGCAGAAGTTGGAAAATAATCATATCACACAGTCAGATTTGAATATTTTATAAATATAATAATTTTTGGTTTGGTCACCACACCAGTGGTAAAATGGGAGTAAGATTGTGTTATTTGGTTACGGGTAGTCAGTTGAGATATTGGAGTTCCAACCAACCACTGGTGGTAGGATTTGGTGGTCAGATGGTCCGGAAGGAGCAAAAAAGTCTCAGGATGCGCACGTTATTAGAGTGGTAGGCTTACAAGGCTCTTATAATTGTTTTGTGACATGTCATCGTTCTTAAATTAGTCTTAAACAAGTTGATATGGACTCAAGAATACTCAGTCTTATTGTCTAGTCTCATATACGTATTAAGAGCATTTTATGACGTTTTTCTATTATAAAGGGATCTTATTCCATTCATTTTTATATAATAATATAAGATGTATCAAAAAGATTATTTATTCTGTGAGAGAACCAATTAATTTATGCTGTGATATTATTTTACTCTTTTACGCAGAATGTGACAGTGCAAAACTGCAAAGACCAAATTGACTGTCAGAAGTTAAAAAGAATTGATAAATATTTAAGGATTTTTCAGGTATATATCACATTTATGAGACTGCCTGGAGCAGGACCAGGCCATGTCCTTTATCGACAAACATTGTGATACGGTAACATCACTATGTTGCTCATCGGCGAGAACTCGGATTTATCTAGCGACAGATCTTAAATTTGTACGGACGACCCATGGACGAGCAGACCCGATGTCACTGAACAAATTTGACAACTAATCAAGAATAAAATATACGAATTTAATGTTTAAATGTAAACAAATTGCAATAATACGACAAAAAATTACTTTCATGTGAAATGTAACACCGTCTTTTTGTAAACTTTGATGTTCCAGACCTCTTTTAACAGCAAAAAACTCATCAATTCGGCATTTTAAACACTGCAGCGTTCACATGCGCGACTGGACTCGGTCTAGAAAGTATATAACTTTAATCTATGGTCTAGAAAGAAATCCGGGCGCAACTAGTTTTATTAACCGCGTATGCCCATTTGGGCTTGTACTTCGGCAGAGGGGAACGCTTCGTATGGCTTCTCAAGCTTCTCTTTCTGGGACAGAAGCGCGTCTTACTCTAAGCTGTGATCCATCGCCATAGATTACATTTTAACCATGGGAAGTAAAATATTGAACATTCAATACTAATTACTTATCATGGTTAAAATTTACTCGATGGTGACGGATCACAGTATTTAACACGCGTGTAGCCGTCGCCATAGGGCATATAGAAGGCTATGGCCATGGAGTATATCAAACTGGAACATCCTGTAGCACCCTGTATATCGGAAATTTTACAAAACCCTTTTTGCTCACCTACACCATGAAAAATGGTGTCTCTACCTTCAGCCGTTAGGGCTCTAGCCATATCCCAACAATCAATCAATTTAGAGTTGTTATGTATAGATAGATGGTTGCGTTCGAGCAGTGCGATTAGCGTCATAAGGCGATGGCTACACGCGTGGTAAATAGTGTGATCCATCCATAGAAATAGAATAATTTTTCTATGTCTATGGATCCATCAGTATTTAATCAGGGATCTATTTCATTAAAGAATGAAAAAGTACAGTAATTTACCATAGTACTTATCTAGTAGTTTTTTGGAGGAATTATGTTTTAAAATTACTAGGAAATATAATTGTACCACAATAACAACAATGGTCAATTATTGTAGTAAATTTACTAATCTTTTATGAAATAGGCCCTTGATTAAATACTGATGGATCACAGTATTTTACCACGCGTGTAGCCGTCGCCTAGGAACAGTGCACGTGCCGGACTACAGCTGCGCCACAAAAAAAAAGTTGGAAATCTGACTTTTTGACTATGCCATGATGAAGTCGCTAATTTGTCGGAATTTGTCGCACAAAAACCAGAATTTGTCGGTCTTGCGTTTAGGAGATACGTGTGGCCCAGCTGTAGAGACGTCTCTACAGCTGCGCCACACAGATCTCGAAAACGGAAGGTCGTAGCGAAAATCTGATTACTCGTGTGTGCAGCCGTTAATTTGTCGGAATTTGTCGCACAAAAACCAGAGTTTGTCGGTCTTGCGTTTAGGAGATCTGTGTGGCGCAGCTGTAGAGACGTCTCTACAGCTGAGCCACACAGATCTCGAAAACGGAAGGTCGTAGCGAAAATCTGATTACTTGTGTGTGCAGCCGTTAATTTGTCGGAATTTGTCGCACAAAAACCAGATTTTGTCGGTCTTGCGTTTAAGAGATATGTGAGGATACGCTGTGGAGACTTTTCTACCTGGATCTTGAGAAAGGAAGGTCGTAGCGAAAATCTGATTACTCGAGTGTGTAGCCGTTAGTTTGTCAGAATTTGTCACCAAGAATCAGAGTTTGTCGATCTTGCGTTTAGGAGATATGTGAGGATACGCTTCCGACGTTTCGTTTTCGAGATCCAGGTAAAAAGGTCTCCACAGCGTATCCTCACATATCTACTAAACGCAAGATCGACAAACTCTGATTCTTGGTGACAAATTCCGACAAACTAACGGCTACACACTCGAGTTATCAGATTTTTGCTACGACCTTCCTTTCTCAAGATCCAGGTAGAAAAGTCTCCACAGCGTATCCTCACATATCTCTTAAACGCAAGACCGACAAAATCTGGTTTTTGTGCGACAAATTCCGACAAATTAACGGCTGCACACACGAGTAATCAGATTTTCGCTACGACCTTCCGTTTTCGAGATCTGTGTGGCTCAGCTGTAGAGACGTCTCTACAGCTGCGCCACACAGATCTCCTAAACGCAAGACCGACAAACTCTGGTTTTTGTGCGACAAATTCCGACAAATTAACGGCTGCACACACGAGTAATCAGATTTTCGCTACGACCTTCCGTTTTCGAGATCTGTGTGGCGCAGCTGTAGAGACGTCTCTACAGCTGGGCCACACGTATCTCCTAAACGCAAGACCGACAAATTCTGGTTTTTGTGCGACAAATTCCGACAAATTAGCGACTTCATCATGGCATAGTCAAAAAGTCAGATTTCCAACTTTTTTTTTGTGGCGCAGCTGTAGTCCGGCACGTGAACAGTGCACCGGTGCGGGACAGGAACATTTTTTCTTTGTTCTGTGGGGACAGGCATGTTTCGTAGATTGTAAGGCGATGGCTACACGCATGGTAAATACTGTGATCCATCGCCATAGGGTACATTTTAACCATGGAAAGTAATTTGTATGGAATGTTCAATATTTAATTTTCCATGGTTAAAATGTACTCTATGGCGATAGATCACAGTATTTACCACAAGTGTAGCCATCGTCTAAGCACAGAGAAAGCAATAACTACGTAAGAAGAGACGGGACTTCATAGAGCAAAAAAAATCTATGAAATGTCAAATCAAACATACCTCATCGTTGCCAACCTAACGACTGTAAAACAATATTTTGCCAACCTATAGGAAAAAAGATAGAGATGGGCGACCTAGTATTAAAATTTTTATCGATATCGATGAATGCACTGAACTGCGCTTACTTAAATAATAATTTTAAAATTTCCACTAACATGGCACAATGCTCCGTTTTTCAACTAGTACTGAGTCACATAAGTATGTTAGAATTAATTATGAAGTATTTAACTGTTGGGCAGTACTTTAAAAAACAGAGCATGTGTTCAGTTTAATATTTGAAATAAAGAAATTAAAAATTAAAAGTATTTATTTCTAAACAATCTTCATTGTACTTCTTCAATTTATTTTGACGGCTGATGGTTATGACCTGAAATAAAAATTATATGAAAACATTTTTATACTTACTTAATGCAAAGTTATAAAGGTTCAAAATGAGTTTTGACAGTTTTGTATAACCTCATGTGCTGCTGACTGTACAATGCAACGGGAAAGTTATAAAGTGTATAATATGCTAGATTTTCTTACATTACAACAAAAATTAAAAACATCGATATCGATATTTATAGATGTATGTAGGTACTCTATTTCCCATCAGCTTATTTTGACTAAAATTATTATTTACCTTCAAATACCTACCAAAAAGTTTAAACGGATGTTAAGTTGATTAATGATTACTCACCGAAGCTCATCAAAAGGAAATTTGGCCAAAAAAACCATTTTGTGTCGTCCTTTAGCGCCGATTTCAAACCACAAATTTTACATATGCTTCATTATGATTTGATTAGGTAGGTACGCACTTAAAATTCGCAACGACTTGACCATTAACCACTGACTTATTATATTACTAGCGTACTATTAACACAAATTGATAATTTTATTTGTTATAATTTTATTAATACTAGAAACTTCCCAAAGATCTTTAAATGTACCGCCGATAGTTGCTCTGACTGACAAATGAATGACGTATCATCAAAGAAAGAGAAAGAATGAGGAAGAGTGAGACAAATATAGTCGCCATCAAAATTCGTGTCTGTTTCATAGAAATCTTTTTTGTATGAAAGTTGCGACAGACTGCGTCTAAGTGGTAAGGCGAATAGCGCGCACCTATGTGGTGGTCAAGATTTTTAATAAAAGACACATTACAAAATAAAATTTGTATTTCATAAATATTTGACACAACCAATAGTAACATTTACTTGTGTGCTGAGCAAGGGTAGCATTAATAAAGCTTTAATTTCACCACTGATAAATAAAATGTAGGGCCCTCTCTACCTATTTAACAATTAATAAACAACATTTAGGGTAGTATCTATTGTTAGTTAAACATTAATAAATTCATTCCTTATCATATGAGTGTTGATAAAATCATGGATCATATTGTATAAGAGATTCATTTGCTAAAGAAGCATTTAATAATAAGATATTTTTTTGGTAAACAATAAAATATAGATAAACAGTTAATCGATTAAAATATATCGATGGGTTATGGCCCATCCTCCTTATCCGCCCATAAGGAAGGCCTGTGCCGCAGCAGTGGGGACAAGAAAAATGGATAATGGTCAATTGATTAAAAAATATTTATCCTAAGGGCACTTCACTGACGTAGCGAGTTAAGGCTCGGCTATGCAAAATCATTTGTCTCTGTCTTTTTCTTTACGTGTAAAGAGTATGGAAAGTAACCTCACTTCTGCACTTTTTCGATGTTTTTGGTTGTTTTTTCATCATTATCTTTAGCACAATTATCTTTCTTGAAAAAAAATTATTGGAGCAATTGCACAGTACGTTAAAGTATATGTTGATGTAGAATTCAATCCGTATTATTTACGCCAAAAATATGGCCCGCGATAAGCGCTTTTAATGATATTCAGTTTTTTTTACAATCATCTGTGAGGTTTATACGCAAATTAATACTTGTAGCAACTAGATAATCTCTTTAGCTTGTCGTATGTTTTTTTTGTGCCTACAACTTTACGTTTTCTATATAAAAAAAAGGCCCGCGCAAACCATGTTATCCTATTATGGACCCTTAATTGACTCGATAAAAGTTGGTAAGGCGGGAATTACATTGGGCCGATACGTTGATCACGTAGTCACGTCTATAGATAAATATGTGTACAATTTAGAACTTTGTCAGTCTACAAGATATTACTTTCTTGAATAGAAATCAATGACAACTACAACAGAGTGACCAAGTTCTAAACCGTATACATATTTTTAGACGTGACTGTACGCCGATAGTATTAAAACAAAAATATCGAAAAAGTGCAGAAGTGGGGTTTATTCCTTAATCTTTAGATGTAAAAAAAACGTGTTAATAAAAAAAGACAGAGTAATGTTCCAGCGTAACCAAACTTTAACATTATAGGCTAGTTAGTCGTACAGCTACGCTACACTACATCCACGTGTATCTGTCGCAGGCAAATCGTATTATTCCGCGTTTTACAAACGGCGTCGTTCGTTTACAAACGCTCGCTGTTTTTCAAAATGCCGAAGGCAAATTGTAAATTGCCTTGTCATTATATAAAATGCCATAACCTTTGATAGAAAATTCAATAACCATTTACAAAATGACGCGGCAAATTGAAGTATTTCGTTCTTTTTCTTACTACGCGCGGCGCTGTTAATCAGAACAATAAAAATGGCGTCTAGTAGTGGTTTTATGACACAGAAAAATATTGAAAGCAGTGCAAATTCTACGTGTTCAAATGACATTTTACAAAAAAAGCATTGTTTGAAAGACCTTGTTAAAGTGAATTAAGAAAATTTTACGATTCACAAGTAGGAGCAGTAAAAAAGCCGTGGACAAATGACAAGATTTTTGAGGTTATCCGGCACGAAAAAAAACGCTATGGAATCTGGTACTTGGAGGACTCGGATTTGCTTTCGGCATTTTGCAAAACAGCGAGCGTTTATAAACGGACGCCGCCGTTTGTAAAACGCGAAATCATACAATTTGCCTGTGACATATCTACGCCTTGCGACGCGATACCACGTTACATGACGCATCGAAAAGTATGTCTTATGACGCGCATATAAAGTACATTATTGAATGCGTCTGGCCCACATCTGCTTAATGGATTTCCCGCTTAAGGCTGCCTGTCCATTGACGCGGAGCAAGGCAGCGGAGCGGAGAAACGAAGAAATATTAACCAATAGGAATGCATAAAATCTCCACTTCACAATCCTATTGGTTAATATTTCCTCGTTTCTCCGCTCCGCGTCAATGGACAGCCAGCCTAAATATGCGTGTCGCAAACAGGGAACTAGTCCGTAATCGCCAGTGTTAACCCTTAGCTTGAACAACATTAAATCATTTATTTTCAAAGGAAGCACCTAAAATAGCACATTGCTGTAATAATAGTCTAAAAATTAATAAAAAGTTATCTATTTGGAACAAGGTTGGAGTTTGTAGTACTTAGATTATGAGTAATTTATTTTGATTTATACTGTATTGCACTACCATCTTTGTACTGATCTACACCTAATTCTATATTAAGTACAGTAAACAAACTAAAAATAATAACATTAGGAATGTATAATTAGTAATCAATAGGTAGACATTAACTTCACTTATTATCGAGTCATAATGATTGGGTTTTTTATATAAAAAAGATAAATGGATGGATAAAAACAACAAAATACACAATTTCAAAATAAGAGCTATTATGTACAATCAAACCTAATTTAGTGAAAACAATTATTTGCTTATAATAACTGCACTCAAATTTTTTTTGATATAAAACGATACAAAGAGAATGTGGCCATATATCATCGTATTTTTCAGTGAGCAGTCAAATAACTGCAGTTATGAGTAGGTAAGCAGAAGCTAATATTGAGTATCGCGAGGCCACTTCGTAATGAGGATGGCTACTCAACTTAGTGCTTCTGTTAAAGACTACCCACTACACCGTGCCATACCATGACCGTGCTAGAATCATATCAAACACGTTACGCTACGCCACAGAATAGATATAATTTTATATTGTGCCTTGGTGCGAAGCATCTTGGAGTATTGTTCTGCAATATCGTCCCCTGTTTTTGGCACTCATAGAGATAGGCTGGAGGCAATACAGCGTAGATTTGCAAGAACTTTATGCTCAAAATACGGTTTACGTAGAAAAATACCGGACTATGAGGATCGATTAAAATATCTGAATATGGTTTCACTTGAACGGCGTAGGTGGATAAGCGACATTTGCACACTTCATCAGATTGCCAATGGTTTCGCTGGTGGTAGTTTATTGGAGTTGTTAAAATTTAAGGTGCCTACTCGGTCTGTGCGCAACCCACAACTGTTTTCTATACAACCTCATAAAAACAATGTGTCCAAAAATAATCCTATAATCCACCGAATGTGTGCACATTCGGTGGAATGTGTGCTTACTATAATGATATCGGCGGCGATCACGACATATTCAATTGTCATGTAAATTCTTTAAAAAGAGCTCTCATGCCATAATTCCATTCTTTGTTCTCATTTAAGTACGTATCCAGATTTAAGTATTTTTTTATTTTTGATTTTGATCTAATGTTATTTTTCTTTTCTCAACTAAATTTTATATACCTTATCTTTCTTTTATGTGTTTAAATTAATAAGTAACTATGAAATCAACAAACAGTTAACTAACTGTTATGTCCTGTTTCTTTAAAAAAATTGTGCACAATTGTAATTGGGCACAGACGTGCACCTAATATATAAGAATTTTATTGATTGTTTTCGTCTGATATCTGTTATTGTGTCTTTAATAAATAATAATAATAAGTACTACCGTACAGAAAGGAAACTCCGCCCCGCCCCATAATCAATAACCTCACCCCACCGCGCGAGTTCGTGTGCTCATTCAATAGCTCTAGACTTCACGCACACAGTTGCGCGTGTGCAAAAACGTCACTGTATAGCGTCTGTGTAATAGGTAGTTGAAACGCGACGCTTGTATGGAGTGCCCGGGGTGTGGCTGCGCTCTACTACGCCAACTGAAACGGGTCGACGGCGTTCTGTGTGCGTATACATCCCGTATGATGCCCGTATGCAGCCCGTATGATGCCCATATGGTGCCCGTATGCAACATCCAAAACTGATAGGAATCCGTTTCATTTTGCTTTTATAACGGTCATCATACGCGGTTACAACCCGTATACTCACCGGCTCGGCAACGTCGCGTGTCATGCACAGAGCGTGTCAGCACCGGCAAAATATTCTCGCCGACAATTGTTGAATTTGTTACGCTCCGTGCATGGCCGGTGACGGAACGGTCTAGTGGGAATAGTGTCATACTTTTCAATACAAAGAATATTTTTTTGCCTGACACGATCCTAGAACGGTCATTGTATGCTACGGTGTAGTGGGTAGAAGCCTACAACAACAAATTTACATTTATGAGTATCTTACGTCTTCTTCTTAAATTCACTATGTAGTTTTATTTAATTGGTCTTGGAGTGCTAGAATATTTGCGTGACCCTCTGCCTACTGCTTAGGCGGCTTGTAATTTACTGGGCAGTCGCGAAGGCTCTAACGCCTACATGGTTGTTTATACGCCGGACCATGTTAAATATCTTGTATTAAATAGCAAACAATTGACAGGGAATATGTCTGTTAACATGTTGGGCTACATAATGATTGACCGACGACGCTGAATTTTTGTTTAGTAAGTTTAACTTAAGGCGCGCCATCTGGCAACGTCCGCACAGAATTTTAGAATCGGTTGGGAGTGGTAATTTATTGTGAATTAGCTAACATTACTAAACAAACCATTCTTAACAAAATGCTAAAAGTAACCCATGATATATCTTAAACAGTGTCCGATAAAAAAAAATCAATTAGTGACGGAATCAAAATGAAAAAAAATATCTTTGCTATTCTCTTGTTGAGAACGTAACATGGTTTCGTTATTCGAGAGATAGCAGATAAAATTAGGCGTTTTTATAAGACTGCCCAAAACAAGAAGAGTGTGAAGAGTGTTTAAACTCTATCTCAAGTAAAAAAGCTTCACAGATCTGGAGAAAACGTAACAGAAGTGATTTTTCGTTTTTTTTATATTGCCTGTAATTAGGAACCTTTTGTTTAATTCGAAAATAAATAACACCTAATGTGAATTTGAGATTATTGAATTTGAAATTTCACACCAAGTGCCTGTGGTGGAAAACGTATTAGCAAATACCTCTTTTGACATTGCTATTCAAGTAATGACAGGCAGTTAGTAAAGGCAGCTTATACGCACTCACAATCGTACTCGAGTAAGCCTTTACCTCCTAAATCCTTAACCTCCTCCGTCTGTTCTCTCACCTCATCTTTGTTATCATCAATGTTATTCAATAAGTCCAAATGTATATAGCTTGTTAAGTCTTCGGCAAGTGTAGACGACAATGCCTCTACGATTGTTGCATTTTCAATATTGTATGAATCAACTGTAACAGGTGCCAATAAATGTAACACTTTCTGGGGCAAGGGTTTTTTCAACTTGCGGCTCCTTCAACCGAATACTCGAAATCATTCATCATTTAGTTCAAATCGAGCAGTGCCCGTGCGTTTGGTTTCACTACATATTATACTAATAGATAGTTACATTCAAATTCAAATAAAATAAATTCTTTGTCATATTTTTTTCTGCATAAGTATGGAATGGTGTTATTCCGTGCAGCAAGGTTTTGTTTGGTGGGTTCGTATGGTTTGGAAAGTATTAATTCCAAGTTATTAAAGTTGCTAGCATTGAGTTTACAAATTAGGATTTTCAACTGAGAATTGGTATTTGTTATGATTTTCATAACTTTTCCGCCGATCACTGATAAGTTCAAAGTGGTGCATGATGTTGTCACTAGATTAAGAGGATTAGTTCTTATAACTTCTTTCTTTGAATCCGATACAGCGGCAAAATCGGTGTGAAGGGTTAGCCCATATTACCTGATCACCAACCGTGACCCTTATGCACAAGAGTTGTGGAAAAAAAGCTATTTTCATCAGCACCATCTATTTCAGCTTCAGTCACCTTTTCTTTGTTAAAGGATTGGTCATTGGTCTGAGCGGCATTTGACCACTATCTTGTTTGGTAAACAGGATGTGGTCTACGGTGTAGTACGTTTGCCCAGGAAATCCGACAAATTCTGACTTTCCAGGTCGTACTACGTCTAGAGTACGGAGAGCTTTAAATACCTCTTTGTTTTGGATCTGAAAGTCTCCCATAGTGGAGTCAGCACGAGGTATCGTAGGTGGAACTTTGCTACCGACATCTAGACGCGAATAAGAGGCAAACAAGTTTGCTTTCTCAGTCGCAGTATGAGCTAGCAATCCGTCAGATTTCAGCAGTGGTGGAAGTGAAGGGCGACAGAAATTTGATTCGGCTGCTTTGGCTAGGGACCAAAACTTTCTACTTCCAGATGGATGGGAAGCAAGTTTGGCTCCAATGCAGCCAATGTGGTCAAACGTGCCCTGCGCAACATCCGTTAACTAGATTTGGCGGTAAGGTTATAGTCCTTTGATTGTCGAGCTCGAGCATCAGCCCAGGCTAAAAAAGCTGACTCTTTCTGCGCTTCGGCGCTGCGACTTGCATTGAGCTAAGAGTGAGCCTTACTGCCCGATGGAACATCGGAGTAAGGAACGTAATATTCTATACCTCGGAGTATGATCTCGGTGACAGCATCACAACCCTGTTCGGGTGGGGAGTAGATGGATACAGACTTCACCACACAGTGATCGGATGACTTCAAAGGGGCTGATACCGATATAGAATGCCTGTCTGGATCGGTTGTCAGCAGAAGGTCTAGGTAGTTCGGAGTATGTGAGTTTACATCTGACGTAACGCAGTTAACAAACTGAGAGAGGTCGTGCGTAAAAGCTAATCTACGCGCCTCTCTCCCAGCATGGTCGGTGACCAGGGGCCCAATCGCGCTAATTTACAACGATAAAACCAAAACCAAATCGTTACCGCTTGAGTTTTGTTTACAGAAAAATACTCGCTTTAATTATGTTAAAATTGTACAAAGCTGTGCCTAGGGAGCCTAGAATGACAATCTCGGACAATTTAAATGAAAATTCTTAAGCTAAACCAAAGATTTTTAGGTAAATATAACCTCAATGACAACGTAACGGTTTTGGTTTTATCGTTCAGAATTAGTGCGATTGGGCCCCTGGTATGGGATGGGAACAACCATTCCTTGGGCCATTGAAGTATCCCAGAATCACTAACTGGGCCGATGGGTAACGAGCTAGAGCTAGATCTGCCGACTGGCTTAGGTGGTCAATAAACCTGGTAGTCTCCTGGTCGCCGCTGTGCGAGCGGTAGACAGCAGCGTAGAGACTAAGTTCTACTCCAGTGTCCACCAGAGCCCACAGTACTGAAAATTTGGATCCCTCATAGGTCTTGAGACGCTTAAAGCAAATTTCATCGCGGACGTACACACACGTAATGAAAAGGATGCTTCAATGTGTGTGGTTGTTAAAAGCTCCTGCAGATACCAGGTTTTTCTGATACATAACCATGTAGTAAGGAGGAAATGCTGGAAAACCTCGGGATTCAAGGGTTTGTTGTAAAGTATTATATGCCTCAACGCTCATATCTAAGTCTGTGATAAGATCTAAGGCCTCTTCTGGTGTGAAAGGTTGAGGTGTGGGCGGTGGGTGTTCCATTGTTTTAGAAATCTCTATATCTTGTGTTGGATTTTCTATTTTAATAACATTTTCCATGTTCTGAACAGTAACTATATTATCAAAACAACAGGGGTCATCCGGTTGCTGCTGCAGGGTAGTGTCAATGTATGTTTTCATAAGTTTTTCTTTCGGTTCTGCTTCTAATACGATTTGTAATTGCTCTCTTTGCCAACGTTGTTGACAATGACTGAGTGAAAAATATTCTTCATCTTGATTGTTTTTGATTAACACATTTTTCAAATCTTCAGTGAAAGATGTATTAAGCCAGTCATTATGTTTTTTTACGAATCGATCAACACTTCTTTTGCAGGCTTTCCATTTTGTCTCACATTGTAAAATAAAAAAGGAAATTATTTTGGTTATTTCTGACTTATTTGATTGTATGGTATTACGATATTCATCGCCCATAAGAGCAAGTAATATTTCAAGTCGTTCATTGTTTTTTAGTTTTGTCGGTCTTCCATTTCTTTTGAAGACCTTACTTTTGTTTACGAAGGCGTTATATAAATCTAATCTCCTGACCTTTTCATTCAATAATGTGGAAATAGGATATAGTAATGGATCGTCGTCTTCTTGTTTAATTGCGGACATCCCCGAGGTCGGAAGGGAACCGGCTGTGGCGCTATCCACAGATTCACTGACCCATAGCATATTTGCGGACTCCCGCGAGGTCAGAAGGGAACCGTCTGTGGCGCTATTCACAACCTCTCTGACCCCTAGCATGTTTGCAGAAACCCCCGAGATCAGAGGGGAACCGACTGAGGCGCTATCCACAGCTTTACTGACCCCTAACATATTTGCGGGCACCCCCGAGGTCAGAAGGGAACCGGCTGTAGCGCTATCTACAGCTTTACTGACCCATAGCATATTTGCGGACACCCCTGAGGTCAGAGGGGAATCGGCTGTGGCGCTATCCACAGCTTCACTGACCCCTAGCATATTTGCGGACTCCCCCGAGGTCAGTGGGGAACCGGTTGTGGCGCTATCCACAGCTTCACTGACCCCTAGCATATTTGCGGACTCCCCCGAGGTCAGTGGGGAACCGGCTGTGGCGCTATCCACAGCTTCACTGACCCCTAGCATATTTGCGGACTCCCCCGAGGTCAGTGGGGAACCGGCTATGGCGTTATCCACAGCTTCGCAGGCAGCGTCATAGGTCTTTACCGGCCCCATGACGCCTCACCCCCGTTCCTCCAGGCTAATTGTATAGACGCGGGGTTTCAGCAAATGCCTAACGAGGGTGGACCCCTTCCCGCGCCACATGTAGCCCTTCATCGGAAAGTATAATAGGATTCTCTGGAATAAACGTAGGCCAGACGTCGTAGACACAAAAATCGCGTTAGGTCGCAAAAAATTGCAAGGTTGTGAGGTTTTGGGACGTTGTTAGGATAGATACCAATAGTGTAAATCCAAATTTGCAACCCTGAAAGACCTGCGCTAACTTCGTAGTGCTCGAGAAACCTCGACGTTTTTCAGTTTTTGGCTTACAACTTCTAAAAAATGCATTCTACGGCAAAGTTGTCTATGACACTTTTAAAGAAGGTAAAATTACCAACAATTTGAATCTAATTTCAGCTCTGAGTGTCATATATACCTCGAGATATACACTTCCATTTTTGACAAAAAATTGTTAAAGCTAGTCTTTCGAACAAAATACCGTCTAAAATACTGATTCTACGAGGAAAAACATAAGAAATAAAGTTGTAGACCAGTTATTTAGCTTTAATTTAAGATTAAGAAAAACGCTTAAAGACCAATAATTTTCTTGTTATCAAGTAAAAAAATATATTAGAAAATCTGATTTTCCAAGAAATTGAGCTTTGAATGTAAATTGTTATCAACATTGCACAGTTATCTATTAATTGTTAATTTATTATCTATTTATGTACCTTTTTGTGTAATTGATTACTAAATAGTAGGTAATTGACGTGTTTCGTGTTTCTATCGCAAATGTAAGCTGAGGTCTCTCCATCACTTCGCAACTGTGACATTATTATGAAATAACACAATAATATTAATTGAGTTTGATTTCATTTTACAGGGTAAGCAATTTTGCGCTGATTGATGTCTTTCTTACCATTTAAAAGAGTCCTACAATGCGTCAGGCTTCTTTTTTTGAAATTTTCAATTATCTATTTTTTTTACCTGATAACAAGAGAACTTATAGTTAGACTTATAGTTAACTTATAGTAGAAATTATTAGTACTAAAGCGTTTTTCTTAGTCTTAAATTAAAGTTAAATAACTGTTCTACAACTTTATTTCTCATGTCTTTTCTCATAGGATGAGTACTTTAGACAGTGTTTCATTCAAAAAACTAGCTTAATATAAATATATTTTTTTTTGAAAAATTACCCAATTTGAGGTGTTGTACTTCAAGATATATAGTACACACAGAGCTTAAGTTACGCTCAATTTGTTGCCAATTATATCTTCTTCAATAGTGTTTTAGATCACTTTCCCGTAGAATGCATTTTTTAGAAATTGTAAGCCAAAATCTGAAAAAAGTCTGAAAATTTCGAGGTTCCTCCATCATTTCGCCACTGTGACTTTATTATTAAGAAATTGGCAACCTACTCAGGCTTCGCTTTCATTTCTTCAGTTACGCTCAATTTGTTGCCAATTATATCTTCTTCAAAAGTGTTTTAGATAACTTTGCCGTAGAATGCATATTTTAGAAATTGTAAGCCAAAATCTGAAAAAAGTCTGAAAATTTCGAGGTTCCTCCATCATTTCGCCACTGTGACTTTATTATTAAGAAATTGGCAACCTACTCAGGCTTCGCTTTGATTTCTTCCTTTATTTTACCGATTGCAACCATTCATCACCCCTAAAAGAAAACAAATACCTTCCAGTCAGCACCTCCATTTGCGCCAAAAATCTATTTATTATAGGAGCGCTATAGCTCGGATTATTTTATATTTCATCTAATTTACATAAAACCTTAACAAATTATATATCTAAACCTTCCTCATAAATTACTCTATCTATTAATGAAAACCGCATGAAATTTGTGCAGTAGTATTTGAGTTTATCGCGAACAGCCAGACAGACGAGGCGGAGAACTTTGTTTTGTAATGTGAAGTGATTACACGTTAACATTAATTGTATTTAATTTTATTTTACATGATACCTACACTGTTTTCCGCTGATTTACATCATTCTTATTCTTTAAAAGAGTCCTACCACTCGTCAGGCTTAATTTTTTTGAAAAATCTAAATTCCTATTTTTTTTTTATCTGATAGCAAGAGAATTATTATTGGTCCTAAAGTGTTTTTCTTAATCTTAAATTAAAGCTAAATAGTTGCTATGCAACTTTCTTTCTTATGCTTTTTCTCGTAGAATGAGTATTTTAGACGTTGTTTTGTTCGAAAGACTAACTTGAATAACTTTTTGTCAAAAATGGTCCGTATTTGAAGTGTGTATCTCGAGATATATATGACACTCAGAGCTGAAATTAGATTCAAATTGTTGGTAATTTTATCTTCTTTAAAAGTGTCATAGACAACTTTGCCGTAGAATTCATTTTTTAGAAGTTGTAAGCCAAAAACTGAAAAAAGTCAAGGTTTTTCGAGCACTACGAAGTTAGCACAGGTCTTTCAGGGTTGCAAATTTGGATTTACACTACTGGTATCTATCCTAACAACATCCCAAAAATGCAGAACCTTGCAATTTTTTGCGACCTAGAATGTTTAAGATGACTGGGGTAACGTGGAGAGTTATTCTCTTCATTTCATGCAGGGGTCGAAACTGGTTGCAGTGTCAAAAATACTGATTTTACTGACTGTAAGTCTCAAAAATACTGACCTATTACTGACTTAATTTCTATGTTTAAATGTATATTAGTGAGTATAAAAAGAGGGTTTTAAGACAGTTTGACAGAGTTAACAATTTTTTATTGAGATTTTTAGCATTTACAATGTTGTTTTTAAATATAATTCTAAAGTACTAGAAAAAATCGACCTGCCATTAAATGGTTTTCTTATACAGGCAATGAATAGCCTTATAAAGCCGAATATGTTAGATGAGGTACCATGCATACATCACACAACCCCGGAAAATTATTATAAACCGAGAAAATCGCCACTTTGTTGAAAAAACAGCCGCACAGCGCGATTTTTAGTCAGTTTCATTCACTAATATTCTTGCCTGTCTATAGAAAAAATAAACGGCCGCGCAGCGCGATTTTTAGTGAGTTTCATCCACTAATCTTGTACTCTTGCCTGTACTCTGCCATACAGTAAAAACAAACGGTAATCATAAAAGTGTATAAAACGAACATTGGTAGCTAAAAAACTGCCTTTACTGATCATTTTTTGGCAAAACTGACTTTTACTGACCAACGCCAAAAAAACTGACTTTCACTGACTTTACTGACCATTTTCGACCCCTGTTCATGGCATCCAGTGTAGGTTGAAGTACGATATGGAACAGATAAGCAACCGAAAACTAACTGCCTGCCATGTAATAGACTGACTTTTATGAACCGCCTGCAATTACTTGAATAGCTATGTCAAAAGAGGTATTTGCTATGATATATGTTATCCACAAGGCATTTGGTGTGAAATTTTCAATGCAAAAAATAAAAATCTCAAATGCACTTACACATAATATACATAATATAGGTGTTTTTTTTTTTCATAAATAATACAATAGGTGTTAAATAACATGCAATAAAGATGAAATGCTCCAAATATAAAATTTTGTATAAAAAAAGGAGATAGCTTCTTTACGTTTCTCCAACGGGTCTATCGGTTAAAAACAATGAAGATAATGAAAACTGTAATTTGACAGATGTATGTGGTAAATTGTTACTGTTTTGGCACAAATAAAAACTTACCATAGAAAGGTAGTATTGTATCACATATATATATATATCATCTGTCAAATCAGAGCGATTACGACAGCAATCTTGTGAGCTTAAAAATCGCGAAATTTTATGCGTTATTTCTCGAAAAAACAAAACCATGTCACGTTCCCAACAAGAGAAGAGAAAATATGTTTTTTTTTTCGTTATGAGATCCTCATTAAATTAGCAACGATTTCGTCCTCGAAAATTGTTTAAGATCATTTCGCTAAGAATGGCTTGCTTAGTAAAGTTAGCTAATTAACAAAAAACGTCCGTTCCCAAGAAAAGACTGTGGTCCGTCACGCGCTACTGTGCAATGTCGCGCGTCACGTTCAGCGACAAATCTTGGTTTACAAAACAAGAAAGTAACATTTATGAGTATCTTACGTCTTCTTCTTAAATATACTCTGCAGGTTCATATTTGATTTGGAGTGCTGGAACATCTGCGTGACCCTCCGGCCTACTTCTTGGGCGGCCTGCAAGTTAGTGGGCGGCCTCGGGGGCTCGCGAGCAGTCTCCGTAGACGGGCCAGCCACGTTGTGGATTAACGCTTCTATTGCTGATTTGTACTGGGATAGTGTTGGAGTTTGCACACCTTCTTCTAGTTTTCTGTGAAAATAGTATATTGATACAAACAAATAAGGTTTCGGTTCATCTTTGCATTGTGTTATTTCATTTGCATTATTCTTATAACTTTATATGGAATTAAAAAGTATCCTTTTCACCTCTCTAGCACGAAAAGGGCGCTTTTGGCGCGTAAAAACTCGCAGCAAAATAGATTTTTGCTGCGAGCGTGAGACAAAGTGCTTTTTTAATTTCTAATACCAACTTTTAAAATAATAAAGATAAAAAGTGACAAGGATGAGGCTTGTAAAATTGATATGTGAGAAAAAGATAGATAGAGTGCCTTGCCTTATTTATGGTGTCATATATGGATTAAAAAGTAAAAAAATAAAATGCACGGATATATCCGTTTAAAAAATATTGTTAAAAAAGAAGGTTGATAATTCGAAATAAAGAGTATGGACGAAATGAGGTCACATGTATGAAATAAATATAAAATAAGAAAAATTAATGAAATTTATTAACAAATTAGTATTTTATGATTATAAATAAATAAATAAAATGGGATATTAATGAATAAGAGAAAAGCACAACGTAATAATGTAAAACAAAACGGCGGGAATCTACTTTATGAATAAAATTTTTCAGCATAGGTGTGATCGAACTATTTTTGTGATAGATTACAAAGAAATAGTGCGTCCAACGATGAAGATAGTTGTCTAACTCCAAAAGAATTGAGTAAACAAGTTTCTAATGCTGAAATTTAGCTTTTTACCAGGAAACTCACGTAAAAAAATTCTCGCTGGTAGAGGTGAAAAGTTGTATGTTTTACATGAGACCAAAATTTTGATTCGCAGCACAAATTGATTTTGGTCACTTGTATAACAAATAACTATTTATTGCGAATTTTTTATTTATTTTTTAAGTACTATTAATTTAGTATAACCATCTTTTTTCGTACCACGTATTTTGACCTGAATGATGAATTTCATCATCACTACTGATGGGGAAAATGCCGGGCATTTTGGGCAGATTGGGAATATTCCCAATAAACGCCCATAAATTCCCGCCCACTGGGCATTTATCTGGGCATTTATTTTTTGTTACAAAATTGATCTACAAAATTTATTTAAACGTTAAAATATAGTTAATTTTAATTAAATTAGTTAATATTATTGTTCATAAGCTTATATTTTCATGAATTTGGATGTCCTAATTAAAATATTGTCTGTGAATCGTAGACGTAAGTATATATTTGTCACAAAATCTTCGAAAGTAGTAAAAATTTTACTAAAGGAAAATAATTATATGAAAATACAAGTAGAAAAGGACACTCCCGATTTAAACTCTCTTGGCCACCCTGCACTACTCGGTGAGGTTAACACTAGTAGGTTGCCAATCATCGTTTTTGCTGAGAGGCAAAACTTTTGTCAAACAACGGCATTGGCGAGAGCGGCTCTCTACATTCCCGGTGTTCGCCGTAAGGCAAAACTTTTGGCGAATAGCGAGAGCGACGAGTTTATGCGGAATGACGGCATAAGCTTTGTCTATAAATCTGTATAATCTTATCATAAGTCGTCCAATAAACGAGTTGGTACAAATGTTTTATTAATCGAAGAAGTAAATTAATCATTAACTTTCATTGTGGGAACTATACCCGAAATTGAAAATACGAAAACATTGTTACATTAACATCCACGTTAACGTCATCCGCTTAGTTATTTATTTATTATTTTCAATAAGATAGGGTCTAGGAAATAAAAAATATAAGCAATACAATTGTTTTTAGTATTTTAATTTAAAAATGGTCGCCAGGTTTTTTTGCAATTTACGGGGATACTAGGTACACCTATAGAAGTATAAATTATTTATCTGACATTTTGCCGACATCCGTAATGCTAGATACTACTATTCTACTACCTTACTACTATTCTTATTAGGTAGGTAGAAAAAAAGGTAGGGTATAATCGCAATAAAATTCTTAATGCTGAGTAGGTACTAGGCATAAAATTTTACATTGCATATAATATTATTATAAATTATTATTATGCTATTATTATTATTATTTTGAACTAATGAATATAATAATGGTTCAAAATAATAATAATAATAGCATAATAATAATTTATAATAATACTATTAACAATGGTTCGAAATAAAATAATAATAGTTCCTAATAAATACAATAATACTGCCCTCATAAGCCAAAAAGCGTTAACTCAACAAAAGTGACTTCCGAGAAAATCAATGTTTTGTCTTTTTCATTTTCGCATCAACTTAGGAAAGTCTTTTATGGATTATTATAACTTGTTTATAAATATTTGAAGCCATATTTAGTATTGATACAATAAAATACTGGAAAACTATATATTTTTGCTTTTTATTTGAGATACCGTCATTTTCCTTCAAATTACTTTGCTTTCGAAAATGAGTTACTGCTGTCGGCTTTAGTGTTTGTATAGAAATTTCCATACAAATATTTTCATATACATTTTTGCCGAAAATCTAAAATAATAAAAGTAAAACTAAAAGTAAATGCATTTTTCAATAATTTTATTATATTTAGGACAAATCAAGCACAAAATTGTAAATGTTTGGTCTACGCAACTATATTTTATATCACTCAGAAAACACCTCCCTAAAAAAGAAAAATCGGTTTTTTTGGCATTATATTTTGAAGGAATTTCAAAATATTACTCTTCTTGGCCTGTGAAATAGCATTAGAAATGATTTTCTTCTGAGGGGTAGAAGTACTTTTTTTTTTCAACAATGCTGGTGATTATAGACTTACTAGCTTCCGCTCGTGACTTTGTCCGCGTGAACATTCGAAATGTCCTTAAGCTTTGACGGAAATAAAAAATATCCTATGTTATTTATTATAACCCAGGCTATAAACTACCTGTGTACCAAATTTCATTCAAATCCGTTTAGCTGTTTTTGCGTCATTGAGTAACAAACATCCAAATATCGTAACTTTCCCATTTATAAATTTAGTAGGATAGTAGGTAGGTATAAGTATCCTTAGCAGTAGGAATAAATTATTAAACACTGCGCTGAAAAAAAAACTACCCGTGTACGCAAATGCCGCCAATTGCCTTAGAAATATTTTTTTACGGCCATTCCCATTCAAAATTATGGTATACCCCTAAGTCTCTTAGTAATTTCATGTAGAATTGAGATATGCAATATTTTCTAAATGGATTTTCTACATTTTTTAGAAGAGATAACGCTATTTGGCTTAGTCCATCAGATAGATAATTGATTAAGCTATCCGATACAACAAAAATCAGAAAATAGGATTTTTTTGAGATACCGCTTTTTGGCTTATGAGGGCAGAATAGTTCGAGTGTCCAATTTACCGACATTTTTAAAAGCTTTTATTAGGCTCACTACGGTAAATGTCGGCCAACTAGCGCGAGGGATAGCGGGAATCTGGAGAGATAGTTTCGCCTACTATACATAAAACTTGGCGAAACTACCCGAGAACCCTTTGATGTACCGACACATAAATAAATAAAAAATAAAAATAGTTTATTTCCCAAATACAAAAACAAGTGTGTGTGTGTGTGTGTGTGTGTGTGTGTGTGTGTTATCTAAGAATTATTTGATTATTTATATGCATAATCAAAACGGTATTATATGATTTAAATTTAATTAAAAATGATATTTTTTAACTTATCCTTTCCAAAATTATTACAGTTTCTGCATAATGCAAGGGTCTTTAGCCACTTCGTCAGAAGTTTTTTGCATTTGTATGTCAACAATGGGTAAATATTGTTTTCCATTCTACGATACACATAGGGCTGCCATCTTTAAAACCTGCCGCTCAGGACCGGATGCGTAAAAACCCCGGACTTTGGAGCCTAGACCCCGGACATTTATTTTTTTATATTCACTTTTAGCTTAGTCAAGTTTAAAAGTTTAGGTAACTTTTACAATTTTAAGCCTTTTTTCCCAAAAAAACAAAACCTTAAAAAAAAAATCTAAAAAAATAGCTTCAAAAATAAATGTTTTTAAAAGCTAAATAAAAAAATCTGCATAATTACTAATTCATTGCAATGGAGAGAGCCATGCTCGGGGTTTCCCTGCGTGATCGAATCAGAAATAAGGAGATCCGCAGGCGAACTAAAGTAACCGACATCGCTCGAAGGATTGCTCAGCTAAAGTGGCAGTGGGCTGGACACATAGCGAGAAGAACCGATGGCCGTTGGGGCGGAAAGGTTCTTGAATGGCGACCGCGCACCGGACGACGCTCCGTGGGTAGGCCCCGCCCCCGACAAGGTGGACCGACGATCTGGTGAAGATTGCCGGAAGCCACTGCATGTGGGAAGCGCAGGACCGATCGTCGTGGAAATCCTTGGGGGAGGCCTATACCCAGCAGTGGGTGTCATGCGGCTGATATGATGAATTACTAATTCGGAAGTTTGTACGCATATCTAATATTAAACAACACCTTTTGAAGTCGGGTGGGGGGAGGAAAGATTTTATTTATCTAAAAATCATCAATCATAGGTTTTAAACCAAACCCGACTTCATAAGACGTTGTTTAATATTATATATTATGCGTACAAACTTTCGAATTAGTAATTATGCAGATTTGAATATTTTATTTCTAGCTTTTTAGAGCCATTTATTTTTAAAGCTATTTTTATTAAGTTATTTTTTTAAAGAGGTTTTGTTTTTTTAAAAAAACTTTTATTTTAAACTTTTTTTGTGGTAGGTATATTTAGTGACGATTTATATAAGTTACAACAGCCTCATGTCAACGTCTCATCACCTTTTACAACATACTGCTTTTCCCGACGCAGGGGCGTTAATTGTTGAGGAGTTCTTTTGGTACTTCACTATCAGCTCCAATTCACCATGTGCATTATGATGAGCATAAATAGCCTAGCAATCACGTAAAAGTAACCATATCGCACCAGTGAAATAGTATTGAATAATTTCGATGGTCATCTATGGTCTTCATCATCAGTTCCACTTCACCAAAATGATACTTTCTAAAAGCAAATGCAAAAATTACTTAAGAAAATACCAAAATCGCTAAAGGTGTGCCAATAATATTTGAAGAGTTCCCTTGATTTCTCCAGGATCCCATTATCAGATCCTGACCTCATGACACTGGAACCAACTTGGAAGTATATACTTTCAAACAAAAAAAAAGAATTTTTCAAATCGGTCCAGCCGTCTTAGAGTAATCGAGTAACATACATAAAAAAACAAACATTCCGACGAACTGAGAACCTCCTCCTCCGCTCCCCGGACGCCCTCCAAACTAGGAGAAATCCGAGGAAACCCGCACGGATGGCAGCCCTACCGACACGGAATAGATAGAAGGCGAATATAAGCGAGTTTTTAAAAATGTTGATTCTATTTACCTTTGTTTGCTTAGACTAATCAGTAAAATATATACCCAAAAGACAAGTTATAAAAAATATTTGTTAAATAACTAATATTTCGTTTTGTTTCTTTAAAAAAATTTCATTTATTCGTCGTTGAACAAAAGATTTTTTTCTGCCCACAGATTGGGCATTTATTTGGGCATAAAAAATTTATGCCCAATGTGCCTGGGTTTTTTCCCAATTTTCCCGCCCGGGCAGAAACACTTTCCCATCTCTAATCATCACATATGGTGATTTAAATTATTTTAATTTTATATACAGAACGAATTGAGAAGAAGAGAACGAACAGAGGTCTTTGGAGAGACTGCCAAACAGTAAATGTTCATGTTGTAGCCACCTGAGCGCGGGCAGCAACGCCGGGTGTCGTCTACAGTGATGCGCCGCTAGCTGCAGCCCGGGCGTGAGCGCCGCTAGCCACTCACTGGACAACATCGGTCGCACGACAGCTGCAGTAACAATGTCCAGGTTGTATAGTCACCTGAGCGCGGGCAGCAACGCCGGGTGTCGTCTACAGTGATGCGCCGCTAGCTGCAGCCCGGGCGTGAGCGCCGCTAGCCACTCACTGGACAACATCGGTCGCACGACAGCTGCAGTAACAATGTCCAGGTTGTATAGTCACCTGAGCGCGGGCAGCAACGCCGGGTGTCGTCTACAGTGACGCGCCGCTAGCTGCAGCCCGGGCGTGAGCGCCGCTAGCCACTCACTGGACAACATCGGTCGCACGACAGCTGCAGTAACAATGTCCAGGTTGTATAGTCACCTGAGCGCGGGCAGCAACGCCGGGTGTCGTCTACAGTGATGCGCCGCTAGCTGCAGCCCGGGCGTGAGCGCCGCTAGCCACTCACTGGACAACATCGGTCGCACGACAGCTGCAGTAACAATGTCCAGGTTGTATAGTCACCTGAGCGCGGGCAGCAACGCCGGGTGTCGTCTACAGTGATGCGCCGCTAGCTGCAGCCCGGGCGTGAGCGCCGCTAGCCACTCACTGGACAACATCGGTCGCACGACAGCTGCAGTAACAATGTCCAGGTTGTATAGTCACCTGAGCGCGGGCAGCAACGCCGGGTGTCGTCTCCAGTGATGCGCCGCTAGCTGCAGCCCGGGCGTGATCGCCGCTAGCCACTCACTGGACAACATCGGTCGCACGACAGCTGCAGTAACAATGTCCAGGTTGTATAGTCACCTGAGCGCGGGCAGCAACGCCGGGTGTCGTCTACAGTGATGCGCCGCTAGCTGCAGCCCGGGCGTGAGCGCCGCTAGCCACTCACTGGACAACATCGGTCGCACGACAGCTGCAGTAACAATGTCCAGGTTGTATAGTCACCTGAGCGCGGGCAGCAACGCCGGGTGTCGTCTACAGTGATGCGCCGCTAGCTGCAGCCCGGGCGTGAGCGCCGCTAGCCACTCACTGGACAACATCGGTCGCACGACAGCTGCAGTAACAATGTCCAGGTTGTATAGTCACCTGAGCGCGGGCAGCAACGCCGGGTGTCGTCTACAGTGACGCGCCGCTAGCTGCAGCCCGGGCGTGAGCGCCGCTAGCCACTCACTGGACAACATCGGTCGCACGACAGCTGCAGTAACAATGTCCAGGTTGTATAGTCACCTGAGCGCGGGCAGCAACGCCGGGTGTCGTCTACAGTGATGCGCCGCTAGCTGCAGCCCGGGCGTGAGCGCCGCTAGCCACTCACTGGACAACATCGGTCGCACGACAGCTGCAGTAACAATGTCCAGGTTGTATAGTCACCTGAGCGCGGGCAGCAACGCCGGGTGTCGTCTACAGTGATGCGCCGCTAGCTGCAGCCCGGGCGTGAGCGCCGCTAGCCACTCACTCGACAACGCGCATCGATCGCACAAATCGCACAACAGCGACACAGCTGCAATACAAATAGCTCAAGTCAGTTAAAATGTTGATCAATAAGTTAAGAGGATAATAAAAAAGTATTTAAGGGTAAAAACTGGAACATGTTATTGAGAAAAAGATATTCCCCAATATTTTTTGATCAGTCATTCTTAACTGACTAAACAACGATTAAACAACTACAACTAGATTGATTGTTCGAAACAAATATATAAACGTCCGCTGTTTTTACTATGTAAATGATTAAATTTTACCTAATATTAAACCCTTACAATTTTTGACAGCAGGATCAAATACCTACCTTTCTCCGACACAGCATGATTGTCAGGCGTAGGTAGCACCAGTAAGGCCAGAGATTCCGCCGCCCTAACTCCTTCTTAGCCGGCCAGCAGCGGTCGCGAGGCTAATAGATCTAATCTACTGACATAGGATCACATAGCTACCTTTCTCCGACACAGCATGATTGTCAGGCGTAGGTAGCACCAGTAAGGCCAGAGATTCCGCCGCCCTAACCCCTTCTTTGCCGGCCAGCGGTCGCGACGCCAACAGATCTTCTACCGGCGGCCAGCACTGCGCCTCGCACTCTAACCCGCGAATGATGCAAGTCCTTGTGACGCTGCCCCAAGCTGTGATCGCTACCTCTCGGACCGTACTAAACATTAAATATTCTTATTATAAAATGGAAGGGTATTTAATAGTTATTTATACAACTGTAGGATGAGTAATGAGGGGTATTAAAACCATAAAGTTAATATTACCTAGCGGAATAGAGGAACAAAGGGCTGAGCAAGCGAGATGTCACTAATCAGCAACAATGTGTGATAAAAAGAAATGCATGATTATGACGTGCAGAACTCTTTTTCGCAACTGATTGACAGTTTGTCAGCCCGTATCAGCCCGCTGAGAATTTGAGTTCTGAAAATATTTCTGATTTTTCTTGAAATCGTGGACATTTTTGCGAAATAATGCTTCGGAAACATGGTGTCCTGTTCAGTGATTGATTGTTGTACAACACATCAAATAACCCAGAAAAATGTTCAGTTCACAGGTAAATTATTCCAAATCGACCCCGCCTAACTTTGTGTTTATTTTTGCCAATACGTTTCGAAATTTTAGCACTGAGCGTGATAATTCTCTTCTGTAAACACTCATTTTTGTAAGAAGCAAAGATCGGCTAGACAAAATGCAAAATTAACGAATATTTCGTGTAAAGAAATAATTTTCATTTTACAGGAGGGCTGCATAAAGTTATCGATATTTTTTGTCGATTGTCTATCACGCCGCATCACGCGGTAAACGAATATTAGTGGCGTCAGTAGGGTGAAAAATACGGCGTTTTGTGAACCAGAGATTTCCTTTGGTAGGATTGGTCCTTAGGACCCTAGGATGGATATAAGAAGTGGAGCCACCTCGATTTTTGTAAGAAGAAATTTTTTGAAGTTTTGGCTTTCAGCCCAAACTCGATATTTAATATTTACGGTGACTTAAAGTAAAAAAATGTAGTTGAAAATATTGGGTATTGTGTAATGTTTGTTTAGGAAACTTTTAATAAATTGCTTTTTTTATACCAGAAATTAATTCTGGTCATTGATTTATCCGAAAATGATACCAAACTTGGCTTAGTATTTAAACTTAGGCAGTTATTAATCTCGAACTTCGTTAGGCAGAATTCCCCCCTCCCCCCCACCTGCTTGAAAAATCCAGGTGGCTCCACTTCGTAAACCCATTTTAGGAACACAAGGATCAATCCTACCGAAGGAAATCTTTGGTTCACGTATAGCCGTATTCTTATTTTTTTTGGGTTGTACGAATGGGGCTATATGTTTCAATGTTGTAAAAGTATTTATATGATGTTTAGTTATTAATCATCTTGGAATGTAATCCCATATAAGATACTTAATCCGATCCATAGGTATCAGTTTCTGACTATGAATACCATCATAAGTAATTTAACTATATTTCAGATTTCCTACAAACTTAGAAACAAAAAATGCATGGCTTGCAAAGAAAACGTCATGTCTATGCAGTTAGGATTTTGAGGAAAAATATTTCCAGATGCGAGGGGTTAAGCGGATTTTGAAAAAATCTGCAGTTCCATCTAAGTTTGTTCCGGTAAGCATTAATAAAATGATACTATAAAACAATAATACTATTTTATTTCTAAGTAAGTATTACAACTGTAATTTCAGCTTCACTTTTAATATCAGCAACTTCACTAACTCACTCAATAGCCACTCATTTCTATCTTTGTTACAGGTCAATATAAAGCCTAGACGCACAGTGTCGTCCTACGTTTATAGAGATGTTGTACCAGAGGCATTGATTGATGATTTTTTCGGTTCATATATCCCCTAAGCCTTAGCGGATAAATGAACCGAAAAAATCATCAAGGGCCTAAGGGGTTGAGTTTCGGAATTCCATGAAATACGTGTTTATTTGTTTTTAGAAGTATTCCTACGAAGTTTCATGTCAACATGTGTTAAGATAAATGATTTTAAATATCTTCTTATCTTTTTTTATGTTAAATAAATGATTTTAAATATCTTCTGATCTTTTCCTAATAGTCATACTTCATTTCAGAATCGTAATTTTAGTACACCCGTGCAAAATTCTATCCCATTTATTTTGAATCTATGGCTGTTAATTAATAGGTACTATCGATATCGATATTTATATCAATAGTGACAAGATTACATCACTGAGACTTATACATAAAAAAAATACACACACAAATGTAAATCAATTTCGGTTTCGATTGACAGCTCATGTTTGTTCCTCTATTCCACTGACATGAAAAAAACTTTTTTTATTTAACTGGACTGGCTGTCTGTATGATTTGACAGCTAAGTTTTTGTGCCTATTTGAAACGCCACTAGCGTGCGTCTAAAGAACTAATTTTGACGTACAATATGAAAATAGTTGCCGTGATGGTCTTTCCAGACTTCAAACTTTAGTACCACGTACGCACGCTATGCTCACGCTACGTCCTACAGCGCCAAAATGGCGGAAATCAAATAGGCACAAAAACAGTTTGACATAAGCCTGTCCAGTGTAAATATATGCAGGTCAGTGCTCTATTCCGACAGGTATATTAACTTTATGATTAAAACACGAATGTGGGTTTATGACATTAGTGTTTAATGCCTGTTGCAAAGACTTTATCTACTCTCATATCGTAAAATTCGAATTATGAATTTCAAAACGAATTTATATTGGCATACTTTATACACGCAATACCGAAAAAAAAAAAGTTATTTTATAACATACCTTCGCTATACTAAAGTATGCTATAAATTAACTTTTTTCTCATTACGATACAGGGCAAATCCAAGAAGAAGGCAGTGCCGCGATATTAAAAAAAAAAGAATGATATTCTCATATACTTTCTATGATCAAAATGTACTCTATGGTGATCGATGGCTTAGTGTAACGATTAGTCTGCTGGAATTCACTCATTTCATTATTTTTTTCTAATAGCATACGCGCCATTTTTTAATTTTAATTTTTACTTTTGCTTAAAAATGTCTGATAGTAGTGAGTGTGAAGAAAGACTCCCCGATATTTTAGATGCTGCGACGGAAAAACGTCTTACTTTACAAGGTAAGTAACCTACCTAAATCAAAGTCGAGAAACTACTTACTCTTTTTATTATTGGTATTTTATTTTGTAGGTTCAATCACAAATTGTATGAGAGTAGATAAAGTTGTGTATGAAACTGTACATAACTAGGTATTAAAACACTCGTGTGATACTATTAAAAACCTCGCCTACCGGCTCGGTTTTTAAACACACACTCGTGTTTTAATACCCCTCATTATGCATCAGTTTCATAATAGTAGTTTATGAAACTGATGCATAATACCTAGTTATGTACAGTTTCATACACTACTTTATCTACTCTCATACAATTTGTGATAGAACCTACAAAATAAAATATCAATAATAAAAAGAGTAAGTAGTTTCTAGACTTTGATTTAGGTAGGTTACTTACCTAGGTAAAGTAAGACGTTTTTCCGTCGCCGCATCTAAAATATTCGTGGAGTCTTTCTTAACACTCACTACTATCAGACATTTTTAAGTGAAAGTAAAAATTAAAGTTAAAAAAATGGCGCGTATTCTATTAGAAAAAAAAAGTACTTCAGTTAGCGAAGGTATGTTATAAAATAACTTTTTAATTTTTTTTCGGTATTGCGTGTATAAAGTATGTCAATATAAATTCGCTTTGAAATTCATAATTCGAATTTTACGATATGAGAGTAGATAAAATAACTTTTTAATTTTTTTTCGGTATTGCGTGTATAAAGTATGCCAATATAAATTCGTTTCGAAATTCATAATTCGAATTTTACGATATGAGAGTAGATAAACTACTATTATATACACTCATGATATGAATCTTCTATAACCGGTTTTGAAACAGCGGCTTATTGCCAACATCAAAACAACAGCCGATAGTGTCATAGTGACCATAATATCTGAACGAGTGGCTATTGGGCTGGGCCCCGACAGCGGCAGCCCTCCCACGCGAGCCGCCGTCATAATATCATCCAAACGAGGGTTATAATTTTGTTCTGAATTTCATAATGCATCTCAACTCTGGCGGCGCGTACGGGAGGGCTGGCGGCACCCCCAGCCACTCGTTCGGATGATATTATGGTTACTATGACAATGGTTATTATAATGTTGGCAGTAAGCTGTTTCAGAACCTTTTATAGAGGACTAGCGGCCGCCCGCGACTTCGTCTGCGTGGAAAGGTTTTTTTGCTATCCCTCGGGAACAATACTTTTTTTCGGGATGAAAGGTACTCTATGTCCTTTTCTGTACTCCTGACAACGTGTATGCAAAATTTCATGATGATCGGTTCAGTAGTTAAGACGTGAAGGCGTAACAAACAAACAAACGGACTTTCGCATTTATAATATTAAGTAAGGAAGTAAGGATTTAAAGCACGGTTGTAGATAAAGAAGCATACAATACAGCCGACCAGCACAACTTGGAATAACTCAAAAGCTTTAAAACGCTACATTTATTAGTATTTTGTACCTATGAAATAGACTTGTTTTATTTCTTTCTTTATTTTATTTTTATTTCAATAAAAATATGGATAGAATGTGTGCACCACGCACTTATCTGGATCGCGGATCCGATTCCATACTACTATTTTTTTATTTGGGGCAAATTAGTAGCTCTTTTATAGCAGAAGGAATCACACCAGCCATGTCAAACTGAAAATCATTTGTAGGCCAAATGCATATTGACCGTAGAATCAGTCAGGGCCGCAAACCAACTTTAAAGAAAAATAAAACTCATTGCATAGGTAAATTGTTACTTTTTGAATTGAAATATTATTGAGACACTATTGCGGGCCGCATCAGGAGAATGTTTTTAAAATTGGATTGAGCCGCAGTCAAACGTGTAGAGGGCCGCATGTTTGACATGGCTGAATTACACGCACTCACAATTTGGCTGATCCAAATGTGACTTTATTTTTGACACAATATAATTGAGTATGTCTTACACATTATCATCATGGAGCAGAGCCATGACGGCGGGCAGCAGCTGTCGTTCTATGCACCCCTCGCCGATATCGGTAGAGTTGAGCAACTCCGTGAGTAGAGTCGCGATGTAAACCCGGACCGTGCTGCCGCTGGGAGTCTCGCAACTGCTCGCCGATACTGCTCACGGGAAAATAGCTCTTATTTATAAGTTATAAGGATCGGATTTTGAGGCATAACAAAAAAGTTAAGAAGAAAAATTTCGACGAACAATTTTTGTCATAAAGACGTTGCTTGGTCTTTAAGAGCCCGTAGCGATTTTGCCGCTGACTGCCGCTCTCTCGCTCGCACACTTCATGTTTTCTCAAGATTTCTTAAATCTGAGTGGGTATTTGAAAAATGTGTCTCGGCCAGTTTTCGCAATATAGAAATACGGAGATTTCAACATATATTTCTGTTTCGAGTTGCTGAAGTACAAAAAGTTATCGTATTTGCCAGTTCAAATAACTGTTAGATACGACAACTTTTTGTACTTTAGCAACAAAAACCTGAAATATATTTTATAATGTATGTAATCTTATTTTGCGAAAAGTGGCCGAGACATATTTTTCAATTACGCACTCAGTTTTAAGAAATCTTGAGAAAACATGAAGTGTGCGAGCGAGAGAGCTGCAGTCAGCGGCAAAATCGCTACGGGCTCTTAATGACATAGGATTTCAATTCAATTACAACAGCCATTTTTGATGTCCCCACTGCTGGAACAGGGATACTGGATAAAGAAGATGAGTTTTTTGGCGCCATTTGTCAAGTTCGGTTCGGTGTCTATTTTAATTATTTGCAAATTGATTCATAGTGGATATTGTCTTAAAATTGGTGCAGTTTTGTGGTACAAGTGTCTACGCAACTGAACAATATGTGGGATAATTGAAATAGGCGCGATCTTGGTTGTGTGAAGCCGAGTCTTTTACTGTAGTGGTGGCTACCTCGGCAGAACTTACCGAGTAAACTGTCTTGATATACTTGGTGCCAAATGCTCCAAGCAGCATTGGAATGCGATGCACCCGCATTTTAATGTAAATTGAAACAATCTACCACTGAAATATTCAACACTTGACACTGGCAAAAATTACTTTCAAGAAGAAAGTAGATTGCCAAAACAAAAATAAGAAGAAGATAAAGAAGATGGGCTATAACCCACCACGCGGGCCCAATGCGGATCGGTGGCAGTCGTGACTGCAAATGCAGCCGGAGCCGACAGCTTAACGTGCCTTCCGAAGCACGGAGGAACTCGAGATAATAAATGTTTGGTCACCCATCCTATGCAAAATTTGTTTAACCTCCGCAGTAGTTCCAGGCGCTAAACCACTGTGCCACCGAGCACCTCAATTACAATAAATAGTTGTTTATAATAAGTGATTAAAGCTTACGTTCTCTGAGATGCTGCAGATAGAAGTCAAGAGAGTCAGGTCGATGTTTCGCCACCCATTTCAGCGGTATAGAGAATATTTTCACTGGTAGACTTCTTATACTACTGTACATTATCCATCTGTAAAAGTAAATAACTTTAGTAAAGAAATCTATCACAAAAAAATATATCGCCAGTTTATACTGGCTACATATTTTTTGTAATAGAGCTATTATTAGCTTTATTCCAACTTTCCACTTACTTTTGCAAGAATTCCCCATGTTGCACTTGATCTTCGACAGCCGGCAACACAGCTATTAAGTATATACCAACAATAATTGTACTGTCTACATTCACACTGTGTAACTTCTCCAATTTATTCTCCAAATCTACTATGGTATCAGTGAATATCGGTCTTATTATATAACCGGTAAATTCTACACCAAAATTTTCTACATAACTACTAAATAGAGATATAAGTACTTCGTAAATCATGGGATAATTTAATACTCTGCTATTTGTGGCCACTTCCAATATTTGCTTCATTCTGTAAAGTTAAATAACTTGTTTTAGCAGTCACATTATCATATTTTTATTGCATTGTGAATGAAAACAAAAAGAAAACGAGTAATAGAATAAAAAGAACATCATCGTTTTGTTTTTGTAATTTTAGCGTGTCATAAATTAGTATGAAAAATTACGAAGTAAATAACTAGCATCAAAATACAGCAATGGGGAATGTCTGAAAAAAATCAAATTGGCTGAATATTTTTTTATACTTAGGTAAGAATAAGCTCCCTTAGTAATAGAAAAAACTTTCAGTATTTTCAGTTGCGTGGAAAAAAAAGTCTCTTCGACTTCACAAATGTACGAAAGTAACAGCAGAATGAAGATTACCTATACCTTTTTTGCCACCACCTCCCACATCCACAACAGGTATTAAAAAAAGTAATGACATTTTTATTATATGTTGTATGTTAAAACTTTTTTAAGACCATGTTGTGGTTGAGGCACCTGCCACCACCTGGTGGCAAAGGTATATTCTCCATTCTGCTCTTACTATCACGTGCCGGACTACAGCTGGGCCACAAAAAAAAGTTGGAAATCTGACTTTTTGACTATGCCATGATGAAGACGATACTTTGTCGGAATTTGTCGCCAAAAACCAAAATTTGTCGGGCGATACGCGGAGACCTTTTTACCTGGATCTCGAGAACGAAAGGTCGTAAGCGTATCCTCACATATCTCCTAAACGCAAGATCGACAAACTCTGATTCTTGGTGACAAATTCCGACAAACTAACGGCTACACACTCGAGTTATCAGATTTTCGCAACGACCTACCTTTCTCAAGATCCAGGTAGAAAAGTCTCCACAGTGTATCCTCACATATCTCCTAAACGCAAGACCGACAAACTCTGGTTATTGGTGACAAAATCCGACAAACTACCGGCTACACATACGAGTAATCAGATTTTCGCTACGGCCTTCCGTTTGCGAGATCTGTGTGGCGCAGCTGTAGAGACGTCTCTACAGCTGCGCCACACAGATCTCCTAAACGCTCTTGCGTTTAGGAGATCTGTGTGGCGCAACAAACTCTGGTTTTTGTGCGACAATTAACGGCTGCACATAATTTTCATTACAAAGGTGTTACACGAGTAATCAGATTTTCGCTACGACCTTCCGTTTGCAAGATCTGTGTGACGCAGCTGTAGAGACGTCTTTACAGCTGCGCCACACAGATCTCCTAAACGCAAGATCGACAAACTCTGGTTTTTGTGCGACAAATTCCGACAAATTAACGGCTGCACACAAGAGTAGTCAGATTTTCGCTACGACCTTCCGTTTGCGAGATCTGTGCGGCGTCTCTACAGCTGCGCCACACGTATCTCTTAAACGCAAGACCGACAAACTCTGGTTTTTCTGCGACAAATTCCGACTAATTAACGGCTGCACACACGAGTAATCAGATTTTCGCTACGACCTTCCGTTTGCGAGATCTGTGTGGCTCAGCTGTAGAGACGTCTTTACAGCTGCGCCACCACGTATCTCCTAAACGCAAGCCCGACATATTCTGGTTTTTGGCGACAAATCCCGACAAACTATCGTCTTCATCATGGCATAATCAAAAAGTCAGATTTCCAACTTTTTTTTTGTGGCCCAGCTGTAGTCCGGCACGTGTTACTTTCGTACATTTGTGAAGTCGAAGTGACTTTAAGTTTTTTAATTTTTTTTACACCACATCAGTGGTTCTTAACCTTTTTGGCTGGCGACCCAAAGTAGAAATATATTTGAAGTCCGCGACCCTAATCCTAATATATTTTTTTATTTTGCCGTGACAGGTACTAAAATGACAAGTTATTTATTTTTCACTAGTGGCCACCCGCGACTTGTCTGCGTGGACAGTTTTTTGCTATCCTCGGGGAACTGAATGTCCCTTTTCTGTACCCCTGATGTATGCAAAATTAATGATCGGTTCAGTAGTGAAGACGTGAAGGCAGTGCCGGTCAAAGTCAAAGTCAAAGTCAAATAAGCTTTATTCAAATAAACTTAATTATTAAGTACTTTTGAATCGTCTATATTTTCCTACCACCCGTTCCAGACTTTTTTAGCTGACAAGAAGAACGGGCGCAAGAAACTTATCAGCTGTAACAGCCATAAGTAACGATATTTACAAACTTTAATATATCGTTACCAAATAATTACAACAGGGTGACAGGATTATTGGCAACAACATAGACTTATTGTTATATTACTTCAACAAAGTACTTATAGTAGCAAGTTATGTGTTACATCATTTCCACGCATTTTGATCTTTAAGATAATCGTCTACTTTATAATAACCTTTACCCATGAGCGTTTTTTTAACATGGTTTTTAAATTCATGCAAAGGAAGATCAATCACTTGTTGTGGAACTTTATTAATAAAGGCTATGCCTTTCCCCATAAATGAACCTCTAGTTTTTGCAAGCCTAAATCTTGGAACGGCAAGTTTATCTTTATTTCTTGTATTAAACTGGTGAATATTGCTGTTCTTAGCAAATGAATCATAGTTTTTCCTTACATAAACTAAATTTTCATAAATGTATTGGCCTGCCAAAGTTAAAATATTTATTTCTTTGAACAATTCTCTCAATGTATCTCTTCGCCGTAGATTGTATATGGCGCGAACAGCTCTTTTTTGGAGTACAAAAATATTTTCAATACTGGCAGCTGAGCCCCACAATAGCAGTCCATATGACATTACACTATGAAAATAACTAAAGTATACTAACCTTGCCGTTTCAATATCAGTCAAAAGCCTTATTTTCTTAACAGCGAATGCCGCTGAACTAAGTCTACTTGACAAGGCCTCAATATGTGGATCCCATTGCAGTCGAGAATCTAGTGTGATACCTAGAAATTTTGTACTCTCAATAAACTCGACTTCATCGTCATTCAAATTAATATTTAATTTTGTCTGCTCAACATTAGGTAATGAGAATTTAACACATTTAGTTTTTTTGGGGTTAAGTGCTAAATTATTACTATTAAACCAGTATGAAACTTTAGAGAGGGCACTATTTACTTCGTCCGAACAGTTATTACCTCTGTTTACTTTAAAAACTAAAGAAGTATCATCCGCAAATAGTACTGCCTCACATAAATTATTCGCGTAGTTGGGAAGGTCATTTATATAAATTAGAAACAACAATGGGCCCAATATTGATCCCTGTGGCACACCCATATTGATGGGGGCTCCGGTAGATTCAGTTCTATTAATCACTACTTTCTGAGTTCTATTGTACAAATACGATTTCATAAGACTAACTGATTTATCAGAGACACCATAATGTTCTAGCTTCTTTAATAGTGTTTGATGATCAACACAATCGAATGCCTTAGAAAGGTCACAGAAAATGCCAATTACATCTTGCTTTTCTTCCCAAGCGTCAAGAATATGTTTGAGAAGTGCAATTCCAGCATCAGTAGTACTTTTACCCTTGGAAAATCCAAACTGATTTTTATGAAGTATATTATTGTATGTGAAGTAATCTAATAATTGGGAATATTTAATTTTTTCAAATATTTTACTAAGTGCTGGTAGTATAGATATTGGCCTAAAGTTAGCTGGGTCACTTTTATCCCCAGATTTAAAAAGAGGAATCAATTTACTATTTTTCATTAGATCAGGAAAGACCCCTTCGTCAATACATTTGTTAAAAATAAAAGCCAAGTAAGGGGCTAGTATATCAATTATTGATTTAATTATGCTTGTTGACATGCCCCAAAGATCTTCTGTTTTTTTAACATTAATTGTTTTAAAAGCTTTAATGATATCTGCACTATTTATATATTTAAAGGAAAAACTTTCATTGCACTTATCAACACTAGACTCCAGAAGGGAGACAGCGATGTTGGGACAAGCACTAAGAGTACTGGTAGTTTCTGCAGGTATTCTAGCAAAGAAATCTTCAAAAACTTTAGCGACCTCATTGTCAGATTCAAAAGTTTGATCACCAGTTTTTAAACAGAAGGAATTTATATTGGATTTTGATTTGCCCGTTTCTTTATTAATAATATTCCAAGTAGCCTTAATTTTAATGTCAGCTAATTTAATTTTATTTGAAAAGTACTTGGACTTTGCTAAGATACAAACTTCTCTGAATGTTTGTGAATACTTCTTGACAAATTCAATGAAGTTAGGATCACAAGAAGTAGCTTTCTCTGCATAAAGTTTGTATAATTTCCTTCTGCTCTTATATATACCGGGTGTGGCCCAGTCACTAAATTTCGTACTATCATTACATTTGATCACTTTTTGTTTAAAAGTTTCACTAAATTCAGTTTGAACTATGCTAAATAAATGATTATATAGGTTATTGGCTTCAAAATTTGGTTCTGGTAATGTTTCAATTTTACTTGTGACATTGATTCTGAATTTTTCAATACAGTGTTTTTTTATTGGCCTACACATTATTTCCCGTTTAGGTGGAACATGATGGTGCTCAATGGAGGCTAATTGTCCACTATGGTCGGATTTAATACAATTTAAAATTGATTTTTCAATGACATTACAGTTACAGAAAATATTATCTAAGCAGGTTGCCGATGTGGGTGTGATACGCGTTGGTTCATTAAAAATATGTAGCAAATTAAATGATTTAAATAAGTTTATGAACCTACTCGACAGTTTGGCTAATTTAGGGTCTAAGATGTCGACATTAAAATCTCCGCAAATCGCGACTTTTTTATTCTTCCTACAGGTCATTTTTAAGACTTCCTCCATAGTGGACTTAAACTCAGAGTAATTTGCGGTGGGGGGTCTGTATACGCATACTATAATTATTTGATCAAGTTCCACACAAGACAGCTCAATGGTTCGTTCAATTGAGAGGGATACTACATCTTTGCGTTCTTTATATTGTAAACTATCATGTAGAATAATAAGTGACCCCCCTCTTATAGCAGCACCAACAGGTTTTAGCACTACCAACGCCCTGGGCGACATTTCTACGGGTGGGTGGGTATTATTACTTTTTAAAGTTATTTGGGGGCCCGCGGCCCAACTCAATACCTCTCGCGACCCGAATTTGGGTCGCGACCCGAGGTTAAGAATCGCTGCACCACATGCTCGACAATGCCGAATTATATGTCATGTAAACCTTACCGAAAGCAAGACATTATATCTCTTGGCTTTAGCCGGGTTATAATGTTCTATTATAACCCGCTGGTCAATAATGTGATTTTCACTTTCATAATTCTTCTTGCTATGTCCATAAAGTCTAATTTCACTAAACAGAATGTGTCCTCATCGGGCGCTGCCAACTCAATTTTCGAAGACCGAGGCCGTGGCCCACTAGATTCGCTCTGAGACGAACTTCATTTGTTTGTCAAATCGAGTAGGCCACGCCAGCTGAAAGAAGTTGCTATAGCCATAGCTAGTAGTACTACTAGCTTTAGAAGATTCTATAAATATTTCAAAGAAACACTATCTACTAAGCCTGGTTTTTTATTGCCTCGCATAAAGTGAGAAAAGTAGAGTATACACCACCGGGATAGAACTGTTTTTTTCTTGGGCGCTTGAATCCCTCACTGCACTCAGGACTCAATCTTAATTCCCTCGCTTTGCTCGGGAATTAACTTATAACACCCTCGCTTCGCTCGGGAGTTAAATTTGGAGTCCTTCGTTACGTTCAGGATTCAATGTAGCGCCCATGACATAAAACAGTGCTTTATCCTCTTGGTGTATAATCTACTATTTCACGCTACCGAAAATTCTGAAACTGTTTTCTATTACTAAAGGAACTTATTCCTACCTATTAAAAATAATCAGGCAATTTGAATTTTTTTTCAGACATTTCCCATTTAAATCTTATTCCTATTCATTTAGGAGTAATACTCACATGCTTATAAACCAAGTTAATTCAGTCCATCTCACATCAGGTTTCTCTTTGAGTAAACTATTTGTAGTCGTCAACAAAAACTTGGCATCCACGCTATCTGTCATATAACATTGCAGATCTATAAAGTAATCTTGTTCTCCTTCCAACGGTACCTCTTGTAAATTAATCGTTTTCTTATCACAGTTGTTCGCAATTGCGTCCCTAACTATTTGTACATTAACCACGTAGGCCAACTTTGCTAATACTAATACTTTCATTATCTCTAAATAGAGTATTATACTCTTCCACTCGTTTTCCATACTTGATTTGACTAAATTATTTACAATTCTACTACACAGATCAGTTGAGAATTTTCCTGCAAAAAAAATATAAGTTAGGGCATTTCAGTTATGGGTGCATTCCATTTAAAGAGCTTGAAACCTGTCAATAATTACCTGCAATTAAAGCTGTCCGTGCTAATACTGGTACAAAAATATGAACAGTGTCCTTAACATTCTTCTCAACGGGGTCCTTTAAGAAGTTGAACATGAGATTCTCAAGTTGTGTATATTTGTGCTCAGCCACTGGGCATATGAGGCAGGCGGATTTCAGGCCCAGACTCCTGATTTCTACTTCGTTAGATTCGCACATGAGTATAACCAGGCTAAGGAGGAGAGACGTGCATAGCTCTATGGGTACATATGGCGCGATGGCCACGCATATTTGGCTGGCTAATACCCTTCTTTCGGCGGTTCTGGAGGCGAGAAGCTCTGCTATTGAGGATAACACTTCTCCGCTACCTCCCCACTTCACGACAAGGCATGTAGCTGTAAACAAAATAGTTAACTGTATGCTTTAAGAGTTAAGTACTTTTTAGAATTTTAAATTGGTTTTCAGCCAGCACTTGCCTCACATTAGTAAAAATACATTTGATGCACATTTTTGCATTTGTTTCTCCTATCAGTTTTCATGATAAAAATGATACTCAAGGTTAAAAAGAATCAATATATTAAAACACGATACGACAAATTGTTTTTCTGCATTGTCATTGCTTTATCTAATGAATACCTACATATTTTGTGACACACCGAACATGACATAATCTTTTGCTATACCTATTATTGAAAATAAATCACGTAAGCGTAAAACGAATTATGATAAATACTAGTTATTGTGTAATGTAATATTTTTTTTATCGTGTCATTCAATGACTTCTTTACTTTTGAAGGACCATAAAAATAATAGTAACATTTGAAATTAATCCGTTAATCTGCAGATTAACTGGTCGAGTCAGTTAAAGTGCGAAATTTTTCTTAAAGTAGACGATTTTTGCACATTAACTAGTTAATCTGCACATTAACGGATGCTAAACCGTTAAAGTGCGGAATACAGTGAGTAAAATAGCCAAGGCTTTAAGAAATTTAAGTAAGAGATCTATGTTGAAAGTTTATTTTACAAAAACTTCGTTTCTGGCACTTCGCCGGCCGCTCCCGCGGCACGCTCGGCTCGCGCATTTATGGTCGCAACGCAATACTAACCTAACCTAATAAACTCTGACTTCTTTGAGACTTTTTCCATGATCGCATTGCATTGCATCGTCGCTCGGTAGGATAGCTGTAGTGTAGTTACCTTCGCATATGGCCCTGGTGTCGGGCCGGTCGGGCTTCTTGAGCAGCGTGAGTAGTGTGTGCAGCAGGCGGGCGCGGCGAGTGTGTCCGGGCGGGAGGAGCATCGTCGGTAGGATAGCTGTAGTGTAGTTACCTTCGCTTATGGCCCTGGTGTCGGGCCGGTCGGGCTTCTTGAGCAGCGTGAGTAGTGTGTGCAGCAGGCGGGCGCGGCGAGTGTGTCCGGGCGGGAGGAGCATCGTCGGTAGGATAGCTGTAGTGTAGTTACCTTCGCATATGGCCCTATTGTCGGGCCGGTCGGGCTTCTTGAGCAGCGTGAGTAGTGCGTGCAGCAGGCGGGCGCGGCGAGTGTCTCCGGGCGGGAGGAGCATCGTCGGTAGGATAGCTGTAGTGTAGTTACCTTCGCATATGGCCCTGGTGTCGGGCCGGTCGGGCTTCTTGAGCAGCGTGAGTAGTGTGTGCAGCAGGCGGGCGCGGCGAGTGTCTCCGGGCGGGAGGAGCATCGTCGGTAGGATAGCTGTAGTGTAGTTACCTTCGCATATGGCCCTTGTGTCGGGCCGGTCGGGCTTCTTGAGCAGCGTGAGTAGTGTGTGCAGCAGGCGGGCGCGGCGAGTGTCTCCGGGCGGGAGGAGCATCGTCGGTAGGATAGCTGTAGTGTAGTTACCTTCGCATATGGCCCTGGTGTCGGGCCGGTCGGGCTTCTTGAGCAGCGTGAGTAGTGTGTGCAGCAGGCGGGCGCGGCGAGTGTCTCCGGGCGGGAGGAGCATCGTCGGTAGGATAGCTGTAGTGTAGTTACCTTCGCATATGGCCCTGGTGTCGGGCCGGTCGGGCTTCTTGAGCAGCGTGAGTAGTGTGTGCAGCAGGCGGGCGCGACGAGTGTCTCCGGGCGGGAGGAGCATCGTCGGTAGGATAGCTGTAGTGTAGTTACCTTCGCATATGGCCCTGGTGTCGGGCCGGTCGGGCTTCTTGAGCAGCGTGAGTAGTGTGTGCAGCAGGCGGGCGCGACGAGTGTCTCCGGGCGGGAGGAGCATCGTCGGTAGGATAGCTGTAGTGTAGTTACCTTCGCATATGGCCCTGGTGTCGGGCCGGTCGGGCTTCTTGAGCAGCGTGAGTAGTGTGTGCAGCAGGCGGGCGCGGCGAGTGTCTCCGGGCGGGAGGAGCATCGTCGGTAGGATAGCTGTAGTGTAGTTACCTTCGCATATGGCCCTGGTGTCGGGCCGGTCGGGCTTCTTGAGCAGCGTGAGTAGTGTGTGCAGCAGGCGGGCGCGACGAGTGTCTCCGGGCGGGAGGAGCATCGTCGGTAGGATAGCTGTAGTGTAGTTACCTTCGCATATGGCCCTGGTGTCGGGCCGGTCGGGCTTCTTGAGCAGCGTGAGTAGTGTGTGCAGCAGGCGGGCGCGACGAGTGTCTCCGGGCGGGAGGAGCATCGTCGGTAGGATAGCTGTAGTGTAGTTACCTTCGCATATGGCCCTGGTGTCGGGCCGGTCGGGCTTCTTGAGCAGCGTGAGTAGTGTGTGCAGCAGGCGGGCGCGGCGAGTGTCTCCGGGCGGGAGGAGCATCGTCGGTAGGATAGCTGTAGTGTAGTTACCTTCGCATATGGCCCTGGTGTCGGGCCGGTCGGGCTTCTTCAGCAGCGTGAGTAGTGTGTGCAGCAGGCGGGCGCGGCGAGTGTCTCCGGGCGGGAGGAGCATCGTCGGTAGGATAGCTGTAGTGTAGTTACCTTCGCATATGGCCCTGGTGTCGGGCCGGTCGGGCTTCTTCAGCAGCGTGAGTAGTGTGTGCAGCAGGCGGGCGCGGCGAGTGTCTCCGGGCGGGAGGAGCGCCGCGCCCGCCGCTAGCAGCGCTGCCGCCTCGCAGCGCCGAGCCACTAGCGTATGCGGCAGTATCTGACGTAACATCCAATAATAAGATTAAAACGACGACTACTAAACGACGTTGTATCGGATCGGAGCAGGTGGTGAAAGTTGTTGCGTCAATTAAGAATAAAGAGAACTGCAGGTATTACTGTGAATAAATTATAAAATATAAACGTACAGTAAACAGGGGATCAATTCTGCTAATTTTAATATCAAAATCGTGGTTTAGTGGTGTTTGAATGGTAATGCTTTTTGACACAGTTCTTGTTTCTTAAACCCAAAACTGAAACAAATTGTGTTTCTTAAACCCAAAACGGAAACACATTGTGTCTCGATTTTGGGTTAAAGAAAACAAGAACTGTGTCAAAAAGCATTATCATTCAAACACCATTGAACCACGATTTTGACGTTAACATTAGCAGACTTGACCCAGTACTTATGACTAAGTGGATGTACCAGGGTCATGTAGTTTCAGATATATTTACGTCACGCAATTATTTGTTTACAATTCATAGTAAATATGATACTCACTCGCGGTAATGTGTCAGCGACCAACGTTAGTAGGCCGGGCAACGTAATTTGTTTCTCACTCGTAACTAATTCCGCCAACAGGTCGTTTGTAAGTGGTTCATTCAAATTCAGAGTCTCACAACACCAGTTTAATATTGAAACTTTTAAACTATGTGGTAGACCACTGAAACAAAACATTAACTCTGAGAAATGTTACACTTTGCTCTTATGAAGATTTACATATAAACTTCAGATATAACTTACTGGTTTTTAATTATAATTCAACCAAATACAATAAATGTTTGAAATATTTTCATAATCATCATCATTTTCACCTGTCAATCCAAATCTCTTTGCAAGTAGTTTCAGGTACCCCGTACTCGTACTGAACCCTGGTCCAGTCGCCACCATCGTTGATGCTCAGCGTTTCGTCGAGGGTAGTCACGCTGCTGCGGCGCATCGGCGAGTCTCGCACGCTGTTATCCAACGTTGCTGGATCGAACGAACTCGTGTTCGAATCTTCTTTTCTTCTAAAATTAAAGTAAAATAATTATACAATATACCAGTCACTATGTGAAAAAAGGTACTTATGTAATTGATAGATTACTTTTATCATAGATAGAATATATGTATAACCCTCAGTTTCAGAGGTACTTTATTGGAGGGGTCCACATGGTTTTACAGTAACAATATTAACTTTTAACTTTAAACCAGATTATGGGACCCCTCCCGATAAAGGTAATTAGTCTTTTTTTATCATTATACGGACATGGCTAAAAAAATACTTGTAATTTCATATTTTCATGTTATTATTATTTTTTAACTTACAATACATTATTCTTTTCACTATCAATCATTTCAAATTGTTCTGGAGTTGCACTATGGGTTGAATTGCCACTGCCATAATGATTTTCTGTTGCAGTGCAAGTAATTGGTTTCACATTTAATGCTTCTTCAATTCTCTCCTCTGCTGTTTGTGCTAATGTCAATTTTTCATCTGGTATATGCAAATCTAGGCCCTTACTATCTGAAGTAGGGCTTGTTAATGAGTTCAAACTGACAATAGCATCATCATAGAGCTTTTGGAAATTTAGCTTTTCAGTTTCTAATGCCATTATTTTCTGTTTCAACAACACTATCTCTTCTGCTTGTATCAGCAACTGTAACAAATGAGTAGTGAGTTTTAGAAAGTTAACAAACTCTGTTATTCTTTAATTTAAAAATATGCATCAGGATTTTTACTAACCTCATGATTCCATTCAGTGCCATCATCAATTGAAGTTTGGCAACTTACACAAACATTCCCCTCATCAAAATCTGTTTGACATTCCATGTTATCAAAAGAAACATCACATTGTGTAAACACATCTTCTTTTAGAACATTTAGTGATGATGAATTTCCCCAGAATAAGGATATTAGTCCAGCAGGCCTTGGCATGTTTAAGCCTACATCGTCCCAATCTTCAAATTCCTAAAAATATATATTTGGTTTTACTTATAATTTGTCTGCACTGGCTTTTGTATAGTCTGTCTATCCTTACTTGTCCTATTTAGTAAACAGCTTTTTACAGTAACTGTTATACTGTCTTTTAAATTTAAATTGTTACCTATTTAAAAATATGTTATTATGTTAAATCAAATTGTCACTGATAATTTGTAATTTCTTTCATAATCTTTCTTTAATAATAAAATGTGTGAACCATTTGTTGTTTTTTATAATTGATTTTTTCATTAAAACGTTGGGTGAAGTTTGTTTACCAAACACGAAAAGTAAGCATAAATAGACTATAATACTTTATCGGAACGTACCTGATCAGGATTTTCATCAGAAAAAGTAATTGAAGTGAGTTTATAGCCCTGTAGTAATAGATATTCATTGATAAGAAAATTAAGAGCTTTTTTCTCATGAGGTTTTAATGACCTTTGATTAGTGGAATCTTTAGATACTTTATCTAAAGCAGAGTCTCCATCTGAAATATGATTAATTTTTATGCTCCATAAATAAATAATACTTATAATACTAAATAATATACTAGAAAAAATTCGACTCGCACCAGATCAATTCTCGGACGGGAATTGAACCCGCGATCTTTGGATATCCGGTTCAATGCTCTGACCGCTGAGGCGCTGAGCTACCGAGTCACTTATATCAAAAATATATATTTATTTTACAGTATTCTTACCAGCAAATTGAGTCAGATTAGCTCTTAAAACATTGATGGTTTCCCTTGCTTTCCTTAACTCAAACTCGAGAACAGCTACGTCACCACCGCTGCCGCCTCGGTCTCCACCCCCATCTTCAGAATACCGAGCTGTATCCAGTGAGTCCAATGTTGCTTGGCTTGGAGTACGATCTAAAATTTATTAGAAATGTTTCTGACAGTTTTTTTTTTTTTTTTTTTTTTTTTTTTTTTTTTTTTTTTTTTTTTATTTATTTAGAAAGAAACCAACAGCGTTTTTATAATATCTTATAACATTAGTAGTTACTTAACAGTAAGGCCAATGATAGGTTCCTCTTAATAACTAGGATAAAATAAAATAATAGTTAATAAAATAAATAGTTTTTTTTCAGTAAAATAAATGACTGTGCAAGCCCAAAGCATCTCTGCTTCAGCTTGGGTAATATGCTTTTGTATGTCTGTCTGGCTGTCCAACTATTCTCCTCTACAGATCACATTTTGTCAAGCCAGTTCTTGGGAAAGGTGAATGCGCAGGTGACCTCCCTGATTGAGAACTAACACAGAAAAAACCGCATTGATTATGCTGCAGGTGCTAATAACACACAAATAGACACCTCTCACCGACAAGTGATAACCGGGATCTCAGATGAATCTCAAACAAATTTGAGTGTGTGACAGTGTCTTCAGTCAGTGAGAGCTGTCTATGTGTGTGTGTAGGGTTGCCACTTTTCTCGGATTTCCGGGAGTCTCCCAGAATTGTGACCTGAAAACGAAAATCTCCCATCTCCCGGAATTAGTTCAAGATAATCCAAATTATCCTGGAATTTCAAATTTGTCAATATTCGAATGGAACGTACAGTTCTTTCGATTTGTGAGTTCCTTGCGAGCAAATTTTTAGCATTGTCTTCTTGACAAATGAAAGAAAACCATTTGAATGAAGAACATCTCAAGGCAGAAGTCTAGACATTCGTCAATTTTCGAATGGAATGTAGAGTTTTTTCCAATTTGTGAGTTCTAAACCAGAAATTTAGAAAACTGTATGATCAAATTTAAATTAAAAGTTTAAAAAATTATAAAATGTGGTAAAAAATTACTCATTTTCTATCTCCTGGATTCAAACGGCCAAGAGGTGACAACTCTATGTGTGTGCATTGCTTGACCGCACATAGCCATGCCATGTAGTACTAAGCTTGACTTTTGTCCTCACTCTATTTTGTACTATAGTTTAGAAAGTATCTTCTCACATGTAAAACATACTGATGATAACAGGAAAAACAATCAATTCTTAAATGCTAGAGTACCTAAACATGCAAACTTACAATAGGGATGATGACTAATGAATAAAATAACGAAATCCTAATATAAATCGTAAACATATAAAACTTTTAGAGTAGCTTGTATACCTCTTGGTTATAAAACCAAGAGGTATACAACCAAAACGACTTTGAAGGGTCATAAAACAAATAATATGCAATATATAAATATTGCATATTATTTGTTTTATGACCCTTCAAAGTTGGGCGGACAAGTCCATTTAAAAAGTATAAATTTTGTTAAAATAAATAATACATAAATTAGTCCTTAAAATTTATAGCACATTTGTCTAAGAAACCATTTTGATATACACAATATTTAATATAGCTGCCGAACAAATTTCCTACGCGTTGCATACAACCTACTCAAGTGTGACGTCATAACTGAGTAGCCGTTAGTATGGAACGTTTTCGGGTGAGTAGAATTTTGTGCATTTCAAACTGTGCATATCTCGGGCAGTTTTCATGCTAGCGAAATAATTCTTATACCAATGTTTCTTTTTTTTTAGAGGTAATTTATGTATCATAAAATAAAAAAAAATTGACATCATGCCTATACTGCTATGAAGTATGAACTAAGCAGGCAAACAGGTAATAGCAATTTATAGTCAATCAATTCATAATTCCAACAAATACATTAGTCAACAACACTGGCTTTTATATTTACATTTACATCCATCTTGTTACTATCAATATCATAATTTTATCATTATGGTTAGACGGTTTAATTTGATTGAATATTGTGTACAAAATGAATCATGGATACTTACGCATAGAACCAAATTCGGATGCCCTAGAAACATGCTGCTCAAAATTTCCTGGATTTGAAAAAAATTCCCTCAGCTGTGGCAATTCTCTACCGCTTTCCACAAGTTCCGTGTGTAGCTCTAGAGCCGTTAAGAAATAGTGATCTTTCAAAAGCTTCGTGGCAATGTCCTCGTAAGTAACGTGAAGAGAAGGAGAAAACGAACTCTCCTCCACATCCTTGTAAGGATTCATTGTTATTGGTTTTATTACAATAATTTACTACACATTTTTTATTTGGGAATAGTAGTTTAATAATACACAAAGTAGTATTTAAGAGCCCACAAGAGAAAGTTTGAATAAATTTGAATTTGGGAATTCTCAAAATCAGAATAAACACGATACCCACGACACAAATTGCATTTTGCGATTTGCGAGTGCAATGCAAGGCAAGCCGATGCGATGCGACACATGACACTTGACAGACTGACATGACATTCAAAGACTGACACTGACAGTGACAGTAAGTGCATTCCAAGGCTGCGGTACCCATGGCGATTACATCGATTACTGCGTTTACAACGCTCACACGAGGTCCGCATTCGATATCGCGCTCAAATCGATAAAATCGACAAATGACAGTTGGCGAATACGAACCGCTCGTAAGCGCGCTAACGTTTTATTCTAACCTCAAATACAAGATGGAATAATTGCTAGATACTATTTTTGCTCTCTAAAGCGATGATAATGATGAAGAACGTTTGATTATTGAGTCGTGTGCCCAACATCTTTTTTTTTTTCAACTTTTTACATCAACCACCTTTTGGGATAAGCTCGAAATTAGTATTAACAAAATATTAACCAATATAATGCTCTATCCTTTTGTTATGAAGTGAGGAAAAGATCCTTCTATAACGAACTCTCTCATTTTTTGATTTTTTGACGAAATAAAATTCTGACACCTGTTTCGTTTGACAGTCACTTATAACTTTTGACAGAACGTTCACAGTGATTACGCTCCGAGGCATGGTCGCTGTAAGCCCAAGATGGCGCTGGTAATGACGTCATGAGTGACGTCACGCTAGATATTGTAAACGCGCTAACGTGCATGCGGACCAGCTGTTATCGATATTATCGCCATGGGGACCGCAGCCCAACACACTAACCGCTGAGTCATCGACCGCAATCTACATTAACCATGGAAAATAATAAAATTAATCAATCTGTAACTGTGTTGTATTTATAAATAAAACCAACGCTGCGGGCGTTGGTTTGATTATCTAAAAAGAAACTATTTAGCGACCGGTTTCATTCCACATACATCGCTACTTTTCTTTGGTATGTTTTTTTTAATCCAAAAAGAAGTAGCAATGGATCACTATCATCTATGAACTGCAACTGGTCGCTAGGTGGTTTCTAATTAGATAATCAGCCCGCGGATTGCACTAAACTTAAGAATCGCCTAAGTCTTTTCCTAACTACAACACAACCAAATTATAACGGTGTCATAAACTTAGGCTCGTATTACAGAACGAGACTCAAGCACTGCTTGCTGCTTGAGTACAGTTAGAAAGGGATGGTGCTATTCATCGCATATAGCGCCATCCCTTTCTAACTGTACTCAAGCAGAGATTTGAGTCTGAGTTTGATTCTATAATAACAGCCTTAGCCGTCATGTAGCTGTCTTTCGCCTAGTTATCTTGGTCGAGTTATAGATAAGTAAAGACTTAGGCAATTCTTAAGTTTAGTGCTTTTGCACCCAAATGTAGTAATAGTAATGCCCTGTTTACATGGGTCAAGCGATTAAGTAGTAACAAAATGAGCAACTTAATTTTAAGTATTTATTTTTTTAACTTTGCCCTAGACAACAAAAACATCTCAACATTCAACAAAATAATCTACACAAAACATTGTTTCGCGAAACAATGTTTTTACTTTCCATGACTGGTGGAAAACACGTACACCTAAAAAACATTTAGCGTGGGTCGAGAAACGAGGGCAAGGTCGAGGCTCGAGGAGCAGGGTAATGCCATAGTCATCTGTCATTTTGACAACTTGCTAGCGTTTTGTGCGCCAAATGTGAATGAAAGTAATTCTTCGAAATTTGATTCGGAGCAGTGAAAAGTTGTCCTATACTAAATCAATTTTCTATTTTTAATTCTTGATAAATGTTAAAATTTTGCGACTGTAAATAGGGTAACTTGAAAGCGAAGCTTTTTCTAGTGCTAACATAAAATGCTAAATTGGCAAGACTGAAGTTTTGTCTACACAAGCCACGCAATCGCTGTAGACGGCGTGTCGTGCCTAGAGAAACATGTTTCAGAAACAAAGTTTTGTGTATGTGTTTTTGTTGAATGTTTTCCAAAAAACTTCGCTATTCAAAATTCACATTCATTTATTCAGTCTAGGCTGTTACAAGCACTTGTGAATGTCATAGAAGCTACGCCATCGGTTCGCAAACACTAAGTGGGAGACCTTGTAACGAGAAGAACCCTATGGACCCGCCATTAGTGTTTAAGCAGATGGCCAAGTAGCCAAAGCTTTAATAAATTAAAAAAAAGTCTTCTTCTTCTTATTTTTGTTTTGGCAATCTACTTTGCTCTTGGAAGTAATTTTTGCCAGTGTCAAGTGTTGAATATTTCAGTGTTAGATTGTTTCAGTTTACATTAAAATGCAGGTGCATCGCATTCCAATGCTGCTTGGAGCATTTGGCACCAAGTATATCAAGACAGTTTACTTGGTAAGTTCTGCCGAGGTAGCCACAACTACAGTAAAAGTCTCGGCTTCACACAACCAAGATCGCGCCTATTTCAATTATCCCACATATTGTTCAGTTGCGTAGACACTTGTACCACAAAACTGCACCAAATTTTAAGACACAATATCCACTATGAATCAATTTGCAAATAATTAAAATAGACACCAAACCGAACGTGACAAATGGCGCCAAAAAACTCCAAAAAAAAAATGTCAGTTGCTTTGCTTTGCTTGCTGCAAGAAGCTTATACCTCCAATGGAGATTGCACGGCCAGTGTCATAGTGAAGATTGAAAAAAGGTCCTTAAGTGACGTGCGTGACGGCTTATTGCTACCTCTTTCTTTAGTGTTACAATACGTTTTCGTTTCTCACGAACAAACGAACGACGAACAACGAACTCGTATTGTAACACTAAGGCTGCGGTCCCCATGGCGATAGTATCGATATTATCGCGATAACAGCCGGTCCGCATGCACGTTAGCGCGTTTACAATATCTAGCGTGACGTCACTCATGACGTCATTACCAGTGCCATCTTGGGCTTACAGCGACCATGCCTCGGAGCGTAATCACTGTGAACGTTCTGTCAAAAGTTATAAGTGACTGTCAAACGAAACAGGTGTCAGAATTTTATTTCGTCAAAAAATCAAAAAATGAGAGAGTTCGTTATAGAAGGATCTTTTCCTCACTTCACAACAAAAGGATAGAGCATTATATTGGTTAATATTTTGTTAATACTAATTTGGAGCTTATCCAAAAAGGTGGTTGATGTAAAAAGTTGAAAAAAAAAAGATGTTGGGTGCACACGACTCAATAATCAAACGTTCTTCATCATTATCATCGCTTTAGAGAGCAAAAATAGTATCTAGCAATTATTCCATCTTGTATTTGAGGTTAGAATAAAACGTTAGCGCGCTTACGAGAGGTTCGCATTCGCCAACTGTCATTTGTCGATTTTATCGATTTGAGCGCGATATCGAATGCGGACCTCGTGTGAGCGTTGTAAACGCAGTAATCGACGTAATCGCCATGGGGACCGCAGCCTAAAGAAAGAGGTAGCAATAGCCGTCACGTCACTTAAGGACCTTTTTTCAATCTTCACTATGACACTGGCCCGTGCAATCTCCATTGGGAGTATAAGCTTCTTGGCTTGCTGTCAACTCAGCTGTCACTGTCAATATAATTTTTAATTTCAAATCAAAACTATCAAAAGCAAAGCAAGCGTTCAATCAAGTTTCTTGTTTTGTTGTGTTGTGTGGTTCAAAATCATCAAACAAAACAAAACTTCAAAAGAAATTATATTAACGTTTTTGAGACGCAGTCATTCTCTCTCTCTCTTATGTCGCACGATAAAACATTGCTACCGTTGAATGCAATGACTCATTTGGAAAAGTAATATTCACTAATTATTATCAAAATGAGTGAAGCTTATTTTAATTTAAAACGGAAACTTGAGGAGCTTGGATACAGTAACAATTTACCAATCGACGCTGTCCCATTAGTAGAATGTATTTTAGCGGATCTATTACAAACTACTCGTAGTTTACAACATTACATGGATTTATCTAAAGAGGCTCTGATGCAGCGTGATTCTCTTATGCTTGAAGCTGAGCCTTACAAATGTGATAACGCCAAACTTATACAAGAAAACAATCAACTTCATAGAGAAGTCTTAAAACTGAAAGAAGAAAATTTAAGGCTGTCAAAGGAGAGCAAAAGAAAGTTGAAACTGTTAGCTGAAGAACTTGCAAAGAAAGAAATTACTATAAGCAAATTACAACATGAAGTTAGAGATTTAAGCCTAAGAGGTTTATGTGCCGATACACTGAGCAGCCGAAACAAAAGTAAAAGAAAAGATTGTGGTGATACACATTCTTCTAAAGTATGTATTTGTGGAGATAAAAAAACATTAGAGGTTGACAAAGATGTTACAGAGTTGAGCAGGAAGATTAAGCTTTTAGAAGAGAAAAATGAGGCATACAGTGATGAAATAATTTTGCTTAAAAATCAACTTGAACATAGAGATAGTGAGATTATCAGACTTAACATCCTTTTGGAGGGAGGTCGCCCTATTAATGCTGTTAGTAAAGATTGTTGTAACATGAGTTCTACTAGTAAGGTTCAGGATTTACTTAAGAACTTGAGAGAACTGGAAAGTGCTTATGAACTTTTGAAGAAAGAACATAATAATTGTCTTGAAAAACAGCACGAAGCCATGCTCAGAGCTCTCAGCCTCGCTGACAAAAATAAAGCTTTGTATGATGAGTTGCAGAAAGTAGATACACTAGCCTTGAAAGTCGAGGAAGATTGTAATAAAAGATTGGCTTCAATGATGAATGAATTTAATTTTTTACAGACCAGAATTGAAGGTTTAAATATAAAAAATTCAGAATTGGAAAAAGAAGTTTCACAAAAAATGTCTAGAAGGTATTCACCTAATATGAATAAATTGCAGGAGTCTTTAAATTTGGCCCTCAAAGAGAAAGATACCCTACACAAAGAAATAGCTGATTTAGTTGATCTTAATAAAAGTTTACAGGAGAAAATATTATCACTATCACAAATGAGCAAGGAGGCGAGTAAAATCAACACTAATAATTGTGATCTACAAAACTTTAAGTACCCATCAAAGGATGAACTACTAAATCTTCTTGAAAATGATAGAAAAAAATATGAAAAACACATGATTGAAATACAAGAAAAGTTATCTGAAACTATGAATCTTTTTAATAAACATTTGGGAAAGTGCAAAGATCCTCTTCAAAGTCCAAAATATAATTTGAATCAATATGACAGTACTTTTGTGAGAGATTTACAAAGGAAACTCTGTGAAAGTGACCAAAAAATTCTAATGTTGACAAAGGAAAATGATGATTTGAAGACCAAAATATACAAATGTGATGAAGGTAATAAACTTAATTATAAAGATGTTATTAATCAGTTGAATGCTGAAAATACAGAACTTTCCAAAGAGAACATTTCACTAAGTCAACAACTGAGTCAATTCAGGAGTTTGCATTCCTCAAAGTTAAATGATCAAGGAGACTCTAACAAAGTAGATAATCAAAAATTAAAAGCAAAAATTGAAGCATTAACATATGAAAACCAGTTACTAGCAAAGGACAAGCAAGAATATAAACTGAGGTATAAAGAAGCTATGGATACAGTTGATAAATTGAAAGGTGATTTAGCTTTTAAGCAGAGACAAGTTGAGAAAATACAAGAAGAAAATTCTTCATATAAAATGACACACAGAACAGGTAAAGCTTCAGCAGACCATTTGAAAGAAGAGTGTAATTTCCTAAGGGAACAAATTAAAAGAATGCAGACAGATGTTATTAAAGAAAAAACTTTAGCAAATCAAATTAAAAATATTCAACTAGAAACAGAAAGGAGCAGTAATGAAATTCAAAATGAATTGTTATGTGCTCAGAAAAAAATTGCACTATCTAAAGACACTATCGATACTCTAGAAAAACGATGTAATGACCTGCAAGCTGAAATCTCGACACTAAGAGGTGATAAATCAAATCTAATCGACAGTATAAGAAAAGTAGACCAAGAGCGTGATAAACTGGTTATAGAATTGGATCACCGTACAGAGGCAGTTAGTGTACTTGAACAAAAGTTGAAGTCACAGTCATATGAAATCAATAAATTAGAGGATGAAATATCAGACTTGAAAAGAAAATTAAATGTCAGTAAAGTCTCCGAGCATAAATTAGCAGATAGTGAGACCCAGATACAATTTTTGAATGGAGAAATTTTAAGACTTACACAGCAACTAGAATCAGCAATCATAGAAAATAAACATTTACAAAATAGTTTAGCTGATGTAAATGGTTCTTTAAAATTAACTAAGATTGAATATGAAAAATCTAGAAAAGAAGTTGATGGCCTAAAGCAACAGTTGCAGCATTATGTAGCAGAAATCAGGAGAATAGAGGAGCTGCTATCACAGAAAGAGGCTGAAAGATCTGACATGTTAGAACAATTTGCAAGTTTATCAGTCGAAGCTAATATTTTGGAAAACACAAATCACTCTTTAGATAGTGAATCTGCTTCAAAGTCTATGCAGCTACAAACATACATAAACAAAATTGAAAGTTTAGAATCTAAATTATTGGATAAAGAAAATTTAATAGAGAATCAAGCAGCACGCATTTCAGCAATGAATTGTAAGATTACTTCCTTAGAAAATGAAATAAAGCTAATCACCGAAGAAAAAGAAATTCTTCAACAAAATGTAACATATTTGAAACAAATGTATGGGCATTTGCAATCAGAGCATAGTAATAATAGCAAGTGTATTGTGGAAACTGACTCTGAGTTGAAGATATATGAAAATAGGATTAAATCCCTTACTAATGCAAAAGCTAAATTAGAAGTTCAAAAAGAGGAAATGAATAAAAATTTAATGACAACAGAAAGATTATTGTCCAATGCAAGACAAGAAATTGTAGAGTTAAAACTTGCTTTACAAGATGCAACTTCTGAGACTAAAAGTTTACAAGACCAAGTGAATAAGTTGAGTAGCAGAAGGGATGATGCTGAAATACATGAGGTAAAATTACTGTATAAAATCAAGTTAATTAAATGGACCACTTATGGCAACATTATAATTTGGTGTTATTTCAGGGTTCGGTATCGAGGGAAGAATTGGAATTGCCATTGATGTTAGAGGAAACAATACATGAAGTAAGCCATGAGGAAGATGAAGAGAGTTCCAGATATCATGAAATCCACAAGAGGTTTTCAAAGTATTCTCACGGTGGCACTATTTAAGATGTGTCAGTTACAAGTACTAACAGGGTATTAGAATGAAATATACTGACATTATAGTCTTAGTTTAACCAATAAATTATCATTAATTTTAAGAATGCATTTTATGTTATTTATAGACCTATAACTTCATAAAATAATAAGATTTGCCGTAATAATACAACTATTTGGCATGAATAGCAATGGCCAATACCTATAAATTACTGATGTGGCTTCTGGCTAAGCCAGCTGGTAAGCTCGCTCCATCGTAGTTGCTTTTGGGCTAGAGTGGGGTCAAGAGCAAACCCATTAATTATAAAAAAAAACTATATTATGTTTTATAAAAAAATAATTGTTTTATAGAATAGAAAAACTGCATCAAATAAAATAACAAAGTTATGATATTTCCAAGATTTTTATTAGTTATCAATAAATATTGTTTTCCTTCACTTACCAAATTTTATTACATTATCTATGTACAACAAAAACTAGCTTTGCTATATTATACAGATACAATGTCCTTATATACAATCATGACAGGTAGGTACAATTTTTCGTTATAGTTAAAACATTACCTACAGGATGGAATTACAAAATAAACAGTTTATAGCCTATTGGAGGTGGATAAACTGAAACAGTATGATTTTTTAATTCTGATTTAGTGCACTTAATTATTGTTATTGATATTTTCGGTGGGTCTAATAAGTCTAACAATTTATATGTGAGCAATTTAAAAAAGTAAAAGTTACACAGTATTTTCATTGATATCCTCAAACAATGTATAAAACTTTATCAAGATTGCTCAATGGTGCCGATTGATTGCAACAAATTGCTTAAATTTCATGCATACATATTTACACAAAAATTATACTTACTTCACAGTTATAGGCCACAGCATCACAATATCAGCATAAAGTAACAACTAGGATAACCACGAGAATAATTTAACAATTTCATGTCTAGAACATAAGATGTGAGCCAATAAAAGGCTATGATTATCATAGTGGGCTGTATCTAAGCTAGTGATTTAAGAACACACATTATATAACACATATTTACAGATTAAGTAATCACAAGTACTTATTTTCCTACAATTTTTAACAAAGTTCCAGTATACCATAATAGGGAAATTATTTGTAAGTCCAGCACCTGCCCTTAATCAATTAGAGTAACGCTAATAATAATTGACTTTCTATTCACTTTAACAATAATGTAAATGGAAATACTGCAACATTGCAACTGTGATTTGCCTGAACTACAGTGTAGCTAAAATTCTAGTAAAACCTATACCTGCACCAAGTAGAGTTTGTCCAATGCCCCATATCATAGCATGGATGGGCGGCATTGTTAAATTTGCAGCTCGATAAATAAACGCAACGGCTGCACTACTTGCTACACCAGAAGTCACTGGACTCACTACACCCATCACAATCAACAGGACGGGAAAGAACTTTCCATATTTGTGCTTTCTTAGAGTACCAAAGGCGACAAGACCGGCGCAAGTATGTACAAACACTGATGAACACAAGGACCAAAGAAACACAGGGTACCACATTTCACCAAAAGTATCTAACGGATCCACGGGAGTCAGTCTTAATATATCCACAAAGGAATCGAATTCTGAAACTCTGAACTCTGACAACATGTCATACATGTTGTCGTACGTGTTTCGAAGCCCATAGGCATCGGGGTGGTTTGATTTTTCACTGAACCCTTTTGCAACACCGTGGCAATTTGCAGCAAATTAAGAGTGTTTCTTATACTTCACTTGTATCAAGCACCCACAATTGTTATTAACCATCCGATAAAAAAACTAGAATTATTTAAACATTTCATTGTTAGGTATTTTTCAATGGATCTTTGCTTCACAAACTTTGCAGATAGATACATAAGAAAGATATCGATGCAATGATGTACATCATACGAACGAAATTGTATTTAATAGTTAATAAAATAAATTTTTTACTAGGTGTATTTTTTACTTTTTACTTTAGATTTTTTCAATCCATTTGACATTGATTCACACGGAAAGTTTTTTTTTTTTTTTTTTTTTTTTAATAATTTATTCATGACATGGATACAAAGTCCTTCAGTCGCATACATTTTAAAATATTAACATTGTAGAGTTTATAGGAAAGAACTAACTTTAAAAATCGCAAAGAACTAAACTTACAGCATAAGATAAGCAAACAAATAAAAGGGAGATTATAAACTTAACTAACAACTAAATTAAGATTAGGCACATCAAACTAACTTTAAACTATGTACAACAATCACAAGAGAATATGTAATTAAATTAAATCTTTTCTACTGTAGTAATAATGTACTTAAAAATAGCATTGAAATAATCACTATTACTTAAGAGGTCTTGAACGCGGCGGGGGACACTGTTTTGAACTGATGTCTGTGCCGAACTGTCACTGTCACTTATGTCACTGAGGAGGGTGGACCAAGAACCTTATATTCATATTCGAGTCATATATAAGGTTCTTGGGGTGGACCGTTGGATTGTAAACTTGGAGCAGTTGAGGATTATGTGTTGCAAATCGGCATCTTCTTCAGAGCAGTGTGGACATCTACTGGTGCTGGAGACATTGATTCTATGGAGATGCGTCGGAACTAAACAATGGCCAAGTCTCATTCGTGTGATTACCGTTACAAATTTCCTGCTCTCAAATCTCTTACTTTTGCTATACCAAGGTTTTGCTGGTAAGTCTTTCTGTATCTCAGCATACCACTTGCCTTTAGTCTGTAATGTATTATTCCAGTGACTTTTCCATAGATCTTTTGCATGTGCCTTGAAATATGCATAGTAATCCGTAAATGGGACTTGAACTGTTTGGGTGTGATCTTGGTTATGCTCCATGCGTGTCAATTCGTCTGCTATCTCATTACCTTCAATGCCACTGTGTGAGGGAACCCATACAAAGTTTACATTGAACCCTTGATTAGTTAATTGCTCTATAAAACAAAGAATTTTACACAAAATATAGTTTGATTTGTAAGACGAAAGGCCATGAAAAAGAGAAGATAATACACTTTTAGAATCAGTCACTATAACAATATTTACATTATTTACATGACAATTTATATACATTAAGGCTTTCAGTATTGCATAACTTTCTGCTGTAAATATGCTGCAGTTCAGATTTAACTTAATACAATCACTGTAACTAACTTGCGGATCATAAATAGCCGCTTTGACATTGTGTTCATCTTTAGAGCCATCTGAGTACACAAAATAACTGCCAACTTTATTGTTCTTAAACTCAATAAAATCTATTTTACTTGTTATTAAGTCTAAATGGATCTTATTTCTATCATAATTTATCAGGCTATTGTAAGAGCACTCATAAATAGGCCATTTATTACATTTAGAAATATCTTTTGATTTGTTTTTAACATGACTATAAATTGTTATGATTTCAGTACCAGAAAGGAGTGAATTAGGAGTTAAATTAGGAGCTGCTAATGAATGTAACTTTTCTGTCATTTGATCAAGTTTGGAGTCAAGACTATTGTCAGTGGACACAATTTTTAAAAAGAATTTCTCAGCTAATTGCAGTCGTCTCAGGAATAAAGGAGGTATGCAAGTTTCTACTTCTAGAGAATTAATGGGGGTGGAGCGCATTGCTCCACAGATTAGTCTTAGTCCTATATTTTGTATTACATCTAGTTTTCTGAGAAGGGTGCTACTGGCATTCAAATAGGCTAAACTACTGTAATCAAAGTGGCTTCTGACTATACTTTTATACAGCATGCTCATGGTTTTTGGGTCTGATCCCCAGAAAGTACCAGCCAAGTGCCTTAAAATATTAATACTTCTCATTGCCTTTTTACAAATGTAATCAATGTGCTTATCAAATTTTAATTGTGTGTCAATAATCACTCCAAGGAATTTGTATTGAGCGACAGTGGGTATTTCAGAGTTGTTGTATAAAATTTTCGTATTGGAATTATTTTTACTAAAAATTAAAACTGAACTCTTTTCAGGACTAATATCTAATTTAAGTTTATCATGGTAGTATGTAAATAATTGGTTTAAAGCATTATTTATATTATTTTGGGCAATATCTATGTTTAAACAATACTAAATAATATACTAGAAAAAATACGACTCGCACCAGATCAATACTCAGACGGGAATCGAACCCGCGACCTTTGGATATCCGGTCCAATGCTCTGACCGCTGAGCTACCGAGTCACTAGTGACATCGTCGAATTTTTCCTAGTATATCATAAACTCTTACGCTGTAAGCCAGCGTTATTTCACCAATGTGAGGAATTACCTCGACATTCAATTGAAATATCTTTCCAGATATTTTAACAATTGATTAAGATGAAATAGCTATATAATTTTTAAATTTGAGATTTTTGCATTTACAATGCTATTTTTAAACAATACTAAATAATATACTAGAAAAAATACGACTCGCACCAGATCAATACTCAGACGGGAATCGAACCCGCGACCTTTGGATATCCGGTCCAATGCTCTGACCGCTGAGCTACCGAGTCACTAGTGACATCGTCGAATTTTTCCTAGTATATCATAAACTCTTACGCTGTAAGCCAGCGTTATTTCACCAATGTGAGGAATTACCTCGACATTCAATTGAAATATCTTTCCAGATATTTTAACAATTGATTAAGATGAAATAGCTATATAATTTTTAAATTTGAGATTTTTGCATTTACAATGCTATTTTTAAACAATACTAAATAATATACTAGAAAAAATACGACTCGCACCAGATCGGTGAATGTCGAGGTAATTCCTCACATTGGTGAAATAACGCTGGCTTACAGCGTAAGAGTTTATGATATACTAGGAAAAATTCGACGATGTCACTAGTGACTCGGTAGCTCAGCGGTCAGAGCATTGGACCGGATATCCAAAGGTCGCGGGTTCGATTCCCGTCTGAGTATTGATCTGGTGCGAGTCGTATTTTTTCTAGTATATTATTTAGTATTGTTTAAAAATAGCATTGTAAATGCAAAAATCTCAAATTTAAAAATTATATAGCTATTTCATCTTAATCAATTGTTAAAATATCTGGAAAGATATTTCAATTGAATGTCGAGGTAATTCCTCACATTGGTGAAATAACGCTGGCTTACAGCGTAAGAGTTTATGATATACTAGGAAAAATTCGACGATGTCACTAGTGACTCGGTAGCCCAGCGGTCAGAGCATTGGACCGGATATCCAAAGGTTGCGGGTTCGATTCCCGTCTGAGTATTGATCTGGTGCGAGTCGTATTTTTTCTAGTATATTATTTAGTATTGTTTAAAAATAGCATTGTAAATGCAAAAATCTCAAATTTAAAAATTATATAGCTATTTCATCTTAATCAATTGTTAAAATATCTGGAAAGATATTTCAATTGAATGTCGAGGTAATTCCTCACATTGGTGAAATAACGCTGGCTTACAGCGTAAGAGTTTATGATATACTAGGAAAAATTCGACGATGTCACTAGTGACTCGGTAGCTCAGCGGTCAGAGCATTGGACCGGATATCCAAAGGTCGCGGGTTCGATTCCCGTCTGAGTATTGATCTGGTGCGAGTCGTATTTTTTCTAGTATATTATTTAGTATTGTTTAAAAATAGCATTGTAAATGCAAAAATCTCAAATTTAAAAATTATATAGCTATTTCATCTTAATCAATTGTTAAAATATCTGGAAAGATATTTCAATTGAATGTCGAGGTAATTCCTCACATTGGTGAAATAACGCTGGCTTACAGCGTAAGAGTTTATGATATACTAGGAAAAATTCGACGATGTCACTAGTGACTCGGTAGCTCAGCGGTCAGAGCATTGGACCGGATATCCAAAGGTCGCGGGTTCGATTCCCGTCTGAGTATTGATCTGGTGCGAGTCGTATTTTTTCTAGTATATTATTTAGTATTGTTTAAAAATAGCATTGTAAATGCAAAAATCTCAAATTTAAAAATATCTATGTTTTGATTTATACTGTACTAGCTTCCGCCCGCGACTTCGTCCGCGTGGATATTAGAAAAAGTCCTTTGGGACATTCAACCAGGATCCGACCAGCCGTTTTTACGCGATTGGGCGGGTCCCCACCAAGCGCGCTGCCGGAAAAGGCAAGACGTTTGCCGCGTGTCGCGGACCATAATATCTACGCGTACGAAGTCGCGGGCAAAAGCTAGTTTATTACAATAATCAGAATTTGGTCCAGAGATATTAGTATCGTTCCCGTTCCCGTTCCCGTTCCCGTTCCCGTTCCCGTTCCCGTTCCCGTTCCCGTTCCCGTTCCCGAACGAATTTTAAATTTGTAATGTCTATTTTATATTCTTCTTCATACAAAATTTGAACCCCATTTTCACCCCTTTAGGGGTCAAATCATGTCCACCGTGTTGGATTTTAAAATAAATCTCATTTTCGCAATCACCATCCCATAGAACCTCAAGAACGACATCCATATTGATTTTTATGTTTACTTACCCCATTTACCCCCCATGGGTTGATTTTCAAAATCACAAAATATATTTTTGCCTATTTATTTTTAGATGTGCTCCTACGAAGTTTAAAGTTGTAATGTCTATTTTATATTATTTTTCCATACAAAATTTTAACCCCGTTTTCACCCCCTTAGGCGTTAAATCATGTCCACCGTGTTGGACTTAAAAATAAATCTCATTTTCGTAATTACCATCCCTTCAAACCTCAAGAACGACATCCATACCGATTTTTATGTTTACTCACCCCATTTACCCCCTAAGGGGATGATTTTCAAAATTACAAAATATATGTTTGCCTATTAATTTTTAGATGTGCTCCTACGAAGATTAAAGTTGTAATGTCTATTTTATATTATTTTTCCATACAAAATTTGAACCCCATTTTCACTCCTTTAGGGGTTAAATCATGTCCACCTTGTTGGACTTCAAAATAAATGTCATTTTTGCAATCGTCATCCCAGAAAACCCCAATATCGACATCCATATCTATTTTTAGGTTTTTTTACCCCAGTTCACCCCCATTCATCCCCATAAGGGTTAAAATACTAACAATTACAATCTACGTTGCGTTAGATTTCCATCCATACGCTTAAATTATAAATTTAGCGATATTTACTTCGAAAATGAAGGATTTTCTTCGATGCACGACTTCATCCCCCTTTTCACCCCTTAGGGGGTAGAATTTTGAAAAACGCTGAGACCCGTATTTATTAACTTTCAATCGTCAGCCTAAACACAAAATTTGAAGATCCTAGCTTCGAAACTGAGGGACTTTCATACAAATTTTCATCCCTTATTTCATCCCCTTAGGGATGGAATTTTCAAAAATCCTTCCTTAGTGGATGCCTACATAGTATGAGGTATCTGTGTGTAAAATTTCAAGTCTCTAGGTCCAGCGGTTTGGGCTGTGCGTTGATAGATCAGTCAGTCATTCAGTTTACGATTTTATATATTAAGATAAAAGCAAGTCATCTGCAAATTGCAAAATATTTACATTATCTGTGTTTACATATTTTAAGATTTCAGAAGTATAAAGGTTATATAGTAACGGAGATAATGTAGCACCTTGCATAGTTCCTTTATTAGCTGCCCGAGGGCCATGCAGCTTATTATTATATGTAACATAAATGACTCGATTGCTCAAAAATTTAAAAAGCCATTGTAGAGTATTTCTTGGTATTCCAATATCATGCAATACTTGAATAAGTTCTTCTATATTCACATTGTCAAAGGCACCCTTAACGTCCAAGAAAACACATACCATGTTGGAATGACTCAGTTTTACTTGTTTTATGTCATGTATTAATGATACAAAGCTTTCAGAGCAACTTTTACCTTTTCTAAAACCATGCTGGACTGCGGGGATTAAATCGTTACTTTCTGAAAAATAGTCTAAACGTAGCTTTAACATATTTTCAAACAATTTTCCCAAACATGATGATAATGATATAGGTCTGTATGAAGAAGCAATATTTGCAGATTTATTTGGTTTTAATACAGGAATAACACATTGTGTTTTCCAAGATTCTGGTATAATGAGGTTTTGCCATAATTTATTATAAATACAAAGTAATATTTGTTTTGCATTTGGATGTAATTTTTTAATTAAAATGTATGGAATATTATCTAACCCTGGTGTGGTATCCTTCCTGCTTTGTAATGAATTATTTAGTTCATTCAAAGAAAATGATTGGTTCAGAAATGAATTAATAGTATTTTCCTCAGCACTATTGAATAATGATAAAAGTCTCTCATCATTGAAATCGCTAGAATCCGATAAATTGTCTAGAAAACTTGGAACCCATTCATCATCAAAATTCTTATTATGATTACTACTACCAATTCTTTTGAATTTTTTAATGTAATTCCATATCTTAGAAACAGGTGTCATTCTATTAAAACTACTGCATAAGTTTTTCCAAGATTCAGAGCTCTCTGTTTTTATAGTTCTTTTCTTAAGAGCATCCAATTTTTTGTACTGTATATAATTATCGATGGACGGGTTTGATTTATATTCTTTTAATGCTTCTTTTGAGTTGTTTATAGCATCCTCACATTGCGAATTCCACCAAGGAACTGGTTTTCTATGAACATTATTATTTAACCTACTTTTTCTTTTAGGGATAGTTTGTTCCCTTAGGTCATTTAAAATATTTACAAAGCTATTATACACGTCTAGACAATCATCAGATTCAGTATTTAGATCAGAGAAACAATTTTCAGATAAAGCATAGAATTCAAGCCACTTAGCTTTATTATAAATGTATTTTTCTTCCACAGGACCTACTTCATACTGGGATGGTTGGATATTTACATGAAGAGATATCGGGTAGTGATAACTGCCTAACGGATCATCCTGAACATGCCAATCACACAAATGAGCTATGGAAGGACTAACAAGAGTAACATCTATTGCAGAAGCCTGTCTATTAGGATATGGACAAGTTGTTGGTGTGCCGTCATTCAAAATACACAAATCTAGTTCATCAATTAGATTGTATAAAATATTGCCTCTATTATTATTACTATAGCATCCAAAACTTACATGATGTGCATTAAAATCACCCATAATTATGCATGGTTTGGGAATGATATTTAAAATGTTTTTTTAATTTATTAGCGTCAAATCTGCCAGTGTTGGGTGGACAATAAACACAAAGTATAGTTATATCTCCTGATTGTGTCGTAATAGTTAAAGCAACGTTTTGAATAGTTTCATGAAAATTTGTGTTTAAGACAGAGTATTTCAAACCATGTTTAATCAGTATACCTACACCATTGTGTTTGTTTTCGGAATTTTTAAAAATAAAATTATAATTGGGAAAATTAGGAATAACAGATTTATCAGTAAGCCAAGTTTCGTTAAGCAAACATATGTCAATTTCTTTATCTAAAAGTAGCTTTTGTAATAGTAGTTTTTTGCTCTGTAAACTTTGCACATTAAACTGTACTATATGTAAGTAATTATCCATTAAAGTAAGTTAGATAGAAATATTTCTTTTATTTTCTTAGTGGTTAAAGGAGTTTTGTTATCTCTGTTATTGCCTAGAGCTATTAGCGACTTTACAATAGCATTTAGGATGATGTCATTATTAGCTATTTGAGCAATATCTACATTTTCATTATTTACATTCTTTACATTGTTCAAGTTTGGGTAGGATTTTAAATCATTAATGGGTGGAGGGGGAGGGGAACTCACCACAGCGGCATAATTTGGCTGAGAGTACTTCTTCTTGTTTTCTTCAAATTTCTGTTTCTTGATGGGACAGTCTCTGGATATGGCCAAGTGGTTGCCGCTACAGTTAATGCATACTACCTCTTCTACATCACACTCTCTGTAGGAATGTTGTCCAGCACAGGATGAGCACATTTGGTTACCTCTGCAAACTTTGGCTGAATGGTTAAATTTAAGGCACTTAAAACATTGCAGGACTGGTGGTATGTACTGGTGGATATTGTATCTGAATAATTGGATGTAAGCATATTGGGGTAAGGTAGTTGTGGCAAACGTAACGGCGATAGTAGTCAGGGGTACGAGTGTGTTATTAACCTTTTTCATAAATCTTTTAATCGAAATTACTTCAGCATCACAAATTATATTTTTATATATCTCTTCATTGGACATTTCTTTTGGGACATATCGCAATACACCAATTTTTTCAGTCAAATAGGATGGCACAAAAGCCCTCATTTTATGTTTGCCTAAAAAGTCATCCATTTTTAAGAAATAGTTAGCAGAAGATGCTTTTTTGAAAGTCACTCCAATTTTGTATGCGTTTATTCTATGTACGCCAGTAATACCTTTAACATTTTCTGAGAACAATCTCGTCAAAGTTATGGGATTTTTGTTTCCTAATCGTTCTTGATCGGTGGACTCGACAAACACAGTAAAGTCCCCTGTGCTGCTTTCCAGAAATAATCTTTTATAATTGTGTTTAGTATACATTTTGTACTTATCATTTTCCTGTTCTTGGGGGTCGGTGGATACCTCCGTATATCGTCGTTTTTTCTTTTCTGCAGGGTCCTCCCCATTACTAGGGGGACCCATTTTGAGCGCGTTTTAAGATAACGATGTGTTTTTAGAGAAATTGGCAGGGATAATAAACTATTAGGAAAAATTAAATTTAAACCTGCCGCCTCGTTCGACTTCCCGCCAAAAAGTCCGACACGGAAAGTCTGTGTGCAGTGTTGCCAACTCAGATTTTAAAAAAGACGTAGACCAGTTAAGGAAAGTACGTAGATTTAGTAAAAATTGCACGTGAAAAGTTCGTAGATCTACGTACTTTTTTAACAGTGAATAAAACAAGTGTTTTGCTACGATTCTTTTTAAATTATCCATTTTCATCATTATTTTTAGGCAAATTATAAACCCATTTACGGCCGCTGTACTCGATGTCCAAAAGTGAATACGGATAAAATATTTATTTGTATTTTATTTTGGTTATTTATGGTAACAAAAAGTAAATCCTTAAAAAAATATTATTCGGTAATTGTTTTTATTCAATATACCAATTATAAAGTTCTAAAAAGAATGAAAAATATTTTTGTTTATTATTATAACTTATACGTAGTTGTGATGTTTAGAGATATAATAATATTATTTCTTATTTATTTCCTTTGTCATACATATAAATATATTAGCTGAATTTTGTTATGTTTTAAAGAAATGTAAACAATATAATATTTTTAGATAAATTCAGTCTTATAATGAGTCGAACAAATATCAACGTCGCGAATAATAATTAATACAATAAAAGATACCACAGTTGAAGTGTTATGAGGTGATTTAGTGTGAAACGAAACGTTTATAAATTTTTTTTCACGAAATAAAAGGAAATAAATGTCCATTCAGCTTAATAAGTTAAGTTATTTTGCAAATTTGTATATTTGGTAGAAAATACGTAGATTCTGGGACTGAAGTTCGTAGATTTGCAGGAAAGGCCTAAAATACGTAGATCTACGTAAAAAGACGTAGAGTTGGCAACACTGTCTGTGTGTGTCACACACAGATTATCATTGGATGCATTCCAGCACACCAATCGCTAAGCCATCGGTCACCAAAGTAATGAGCATGCTACTCTCCATGCCACATGCATAATTCATGATCGTCATCTTGTATGTGCCTTGCTCCTTCTAGCCCAGGACTTTTAGCAAAAAATTCAAAGAAGATAACAATCATATCATATTCAATAGCTTTCTTCTATCTTCAACCATTTCTGAGATAAATGGGAAAAACTTAAATCAGGGAGACGTTTGAGGGGGGAGGGGTAGTGGACACGGGATCCACGGGGAACTTTCCAGATATGTTCAAAGGGACCTAAGGAACACTTTAAAAGACAAAAACTTACCACCGGAATTAGTCCTAGGTATCGCGAAATTTTTATCTAAAAGTATTGGGCTAAAAATTACATCGTGGCGTTGACACCATTCGGTGTGAATCGAGAACAGATGCTGCTATAACAATGTATTATACTTACCTTGTTTTATTCCTCAATATATCAAAATTCATATGATCTTACATAATTTCGCCACAACTCCACTCACTTTTCTTAAAAACTAGTACAAAGCATGATTTCTGGGCAAAAAAAAATTTTGGTGAAATGTCTGTAGGTATATTTCAGAGACTACAGCTCACATCGAAATGATTGAAGTGTCGATGGGTTGGATATTTTATAACAATTATATCATACGTTGTCAACTTTCTTTTATCTTCAACCGTTTCTGAGATAAATAGAAAAAACTAAAATCAGGGAGACGTTTGAGGGGGAGAGGGGGGAGCGTACATGGGATTCACGGGGAACTTTCCAGATATATTCAGGGAGACCTAAGGAACACTTTAAAAACAAAAAACCTTCCGCCGGAATAAGTCCTAGGTTTTTTGCTAAAAGTCCTGGGCTATTCTGGCTTATGAGCTATAAAATCCTTCAGTGATGTGATGGATAAACGATTTCTTATTTTGGTATTCAGAACAAACGTAACGCAAGAGTTTATGAATGATTGACGTCTGAACATGGCACTCACGAGATGACACTGAAGATTATGGATGGTGGAAATAACAAAAACTAGCTAACGAAAGTCCAGTTTTACTCCCTAGATGCTCAGTGACGCAAAAATAAATAAGATTTAACACTCGAACATCATACAAAACAGAACAGATCTCATAAAATCGATCTTTAAACGTGGCACACACGGAACCGTGTGTGCCAGTTTTCATTTGTCATAATATCGACAACTAAACCGTTCGGAGCCAAATGAAGCAGTCTAGCAGCGTTTTTTATTTAGCAGATAAAATATTTTCATCCGATATATCTATACAAAATTATATCTAATATCGAAAATCATGTCAAAATGACATATTTTTTTTAAATTAAACATGCATTACATAAATATCTAGGTAACTAAAGTCACTAGAATGCAAAGCCGTAAAACAATAACTAGTCCGTGGTAAAGCTAACTAACAGGACGATTATAGCTTTTCTGTCATTGGTACGTCATGGGTACATTGTTGTCACCCTATTTTAAAAATCTCATCCAAATTTTATCATGGATAATATTGTAACTACTGCAGGGATTGGTTCCAAATAAAGCTAGATCCTTAGTACTGGAAATTCTTATTAATATTAACTGCTTTACAACTTAAGTAACGCAAAATTCACGTAACGTGACAGTATTAATTGTGGGCCACACAGTCTGATGGGTCGAAATATTGTTTTTGCTTTTTCTATTGATGTGTTGTTACGCGAACTGATTTAAAGTGTTATATGCTGTTACTTATCAAACGTAACGCTGCTACACTGCTTCATTTGGCTCCAAACAGTTTAGTTGTTGATATTTTGACAAATGAAAATTGGTACACACGGTTCCGTGTGTGCCACGTTTAAACAACGATTTTATGAGATCTGGGGCCCTATTTTTGAATCGCTCGCCTAGCGTCGAACGAAAATCAGTAGAAACGAGCGCTCGACGCCAGTGGAGTGACTCAAAAATAGGGCCCCTGTTCTGTTTTGTATGATGTTCGAGTGTTAAATCTTATTTATTTTTGCGTCACTGAGCATCTAAGGAGTAAAACTGGACTTTCGTTAGCTAGTTTTTGTTATTTCCAGCATCCATAATCTACAGTGTCATCTCGTGAGTGCCATGTTCAGACGTCAATCATTCATAAACTCTTGGGTTACGTTTGTTCTGAATACCAAAATAAGAAATTGTTTAGCTGTCACTGAAGGATTTTATAGCTCACAAGCCAGAAGGAGTAAGGCACATACGAGATGACGATCATCATAATTCTTTTCTAAAACCACCTAGAAGTAATGTACGGATGATATGATAATATACGTTTTTATTTCAGATAGCATTTCGATTGTACCGGCTTCCCGGCAGAATTGTTAACCAAAGCATGTGGCACGGAGACTCGTCTTAGGTTATGTTTTGGTTAAATCGTCGTTCGTTGAATTCCGGATCAATCTGAGCCTTTACCGGTGGGTAGCCGTAACATATTCATGTCTCCTTCCCGCGAAGCATGAGAAGGGTTGCCAGGCGTCCGGCTAAAGCTGGACATAGGTAGGCTTTTTGATCGAGTGTCCGGCAAATTAAACGGTGTCCGACCTGTCCGACTTTTGTTAGGTTTTTTACATTTACCACTCACTCACGCACGTGGTCGTTCGAGCGAGCGGCGCGAGGCGAGGCACAGCGGCATTCATGAATATATTATTTCCCAAGGGAAAACACAACAGTAAAATTAAGAAGACAAAATTGAACAAAACAAAACTTCTTCACAAATGAATAAAAATAATATTTTAAAAATCTTTTTAGTCTAAAGAGATGAAATTGAATAACGAATCAGCCTTAAAACAAAAAATAAAACAAAACAAAACTTGTTCACTTTAAGGTAAATCAACTATTTTTTGTTTTATGACTGATTCGTTATTCAACTAAACTAACCGCCGATTGCACTAAGGATCGCCTAAGTCTGTTCCTAACTACAACACGACCAAATTAAAACGGTGTCAAACTTAGCGGTCATATTAGCTGTCATTCGCCTACTTAACTTGGTCGAGTTGTAGTTAAGAAAAGACTTGGGCGATTCTTAAGTTTAGTGCAATTGGGTGTAAGAAGATTAAAAAAAAATCATTAGTAAAGAAGTTTTAATTTGTTCAATTTTGTTTTCTTAATTTTAATTTTGTGTTTTCTCTTGGGAGTTTATTTTTATTTCATTAGAATTTAAGAAGTTTTATGGTAAACTAGTGGCCGCCCGCGACTTCGTCTGCGTGGAAAGGTTTTTTGCTACCCCTCGGGAACTATACTTTTTTACGGAATGAAAAGTACCCTATGTCCTTCTCTGTACCCCTGGCAACGTGTATGCAAAATTTCATGATGATCGGTTCAGTAGTAAGCACGTGAAGGCGTAACAAACAAACAAACAAATAAACAAACAAACGGACTTTCGCATTTATAATATTAGTAAGGATGATAAAAAAAAGTCTAGTACTACGTAAAAAAATGTCGTATTATTACTAAGACACAAAATCCTTAATAATTTAGGGTGCCCGGCTTTTTTACCCAAATGTCCGGCCAAACTGGCTGGTCTGTCCGGCTATTAGGTCAGATGACCTGGCAACCTAAGCATGAGTGTAGACAGGGACCGGAAAACCCCTTTATTTGATAAATCCTATTGTTAGGGAAACCATATTAAAAGGCTTCCCAAATGATATGGCTTCCCAATGATAGGCGGGCTGATTATCTAATTAGAAACCACCTAGCGACCGGTTGCAGTTCATAGATGATAGTGATCCATTGCTACTTCTTTTTGGATTAAAAAAAACATACCAAAGAAAAGTAGCAATGTATGTGGAATGTAACCGGTCGCTAAATAGTTTCTTTTTAGATAATCAGGGTGCCGGTTTCCCTATCAATAGGGTTAAATATATATTCTACGTAATTATTTATTTAGGAAGGTATTAGTTTTTTTGGTAATTAGTTATTCAGTACGATGGACACTAACTGTTAGATAATATTTTAACCACTTGTTTCTTAAATGTCTCAGAACCACAATTTCATTAAGCCAATTGTTACGGAAAGCGTATTAAAAGGCTTCCCAAATGATAAGGTTTCCTTATCGATAGGTTTCCGTATCGATAGGGTTTCCGTATTGATAGGGTTTCCGTATCGATAGGGTTTCCGTATTGATAAGGTTTCCGTATCGATAGGGTTTCCCTATCGATAGTGTTTATTTTATAAAACCAATTGTTAGGGAAGCGTATTAAAAGGTTTCCCAAATGATAGGGTTTCCCTATTGATAGTGTATTTTTATTAAGCCTATTGTTAGGGAACGCGTTTTAAAAGGCTTCCCAAATGATAGGGTTTCCCTGATAGGGTTTTCTGATTCGGTAAGTGCTTACCCGAACTAACAGTATTAATATGGTTAGCCTTTCGTTGGCGTAAGTCGACGATATGCTTACCGAATCGATCAATCAAAAACCCCTTTATGGATAACCGGCACCCTGATTAACTAAAAAGAAACTATTTAGCGACCGGTTTCATTCCATATACATTGCTACTTTTCTTTGGTATGTTTTTTTTAATCCAAAAAGAAGTAGCAATGGATCACTATCATCTATGAACTGCAACCGGTCGCTAGGTGGTTTCTAATTAAATAATCAGCCCGCGGTTCCAGTCCTTGGTGTAGAATCGATTCGAATTCGATCATGGGATTTGGTCGCCGTGCCGTTGTCATTAAAAATATCACGGTGTCATAGAATATGAATATAAGGTTCTTGATATCACGTATTAAAATCGATGTTATCTGAAATGCCAGATGCACAGAACATACCGTCAGATGACATACCGCAGGCTGATTATCTAATTAGAAACCACCTAGCGACCGGTTTCATTTGACAGATGAATGTGATACATTGCTACTTTTTTTGGGGTAAAAAAAACATACCAAAGAAAAGTAGCAATGTATCACATTCATCTGTGAACTGCAACCGGTCGCTAGGTGGTTTTTAATTAGATAATCAGCCTGCCATTTGCATAATAAATGTATACACTAGAAGCACAGTAGGCGGCCTAGCATGACCATCAAAACATGATATTATATCGCGTAATATTGCGTTTTTTCACATATAATGCCATGATAAAATGCCATTTCACGCGATATATATCGTGTTTCGTCGGTCATGCTAGGGGGGCTGGTCTTATCTTTAAACACGTTCATATAAACACGGCGTGTAAACACGTGGCGTCAGTCAGATGTGTCCGCAACTTGTCTGTGGCATTCTGTGGATACACTGACCTGCATATATTTACACTGGACAGGCTTATGTCAAACTGTTTTTGTGCCTATTTGATTTCCGCCATTTTGGCGCTGTAGGACGCAGCGTGAGCATAGCGTGCGTACGTGGTACTAAAGTTTGAAGTCTGGAGAGACCAT